>OX940965.1:22209855-23521418 GCA_954870475.1 Euphrasia confusa | reverse complement strand
AAAGGGTGCGCAGGCTGAGGCCTGCGCACTGCAAAAAAGGGTGCGCAGGCTGAGGCCTGCGCACTGCAAAAAAAGGGTGCGCAGGCTGAGGCCTGCGCACTGCAAAAAAGGGTGCGCAGGCTGAGGCCTGCGCACTGCAAAAAAGGGTGCGCAGGCTGAGGCCTGCGCACTGCAAAAAAGGGTGCGCAGGCTGAGGCCTGCGCCAGCCTGCGCACTACAGAAGCCAGACATGACTTTGGCTGTTTTTTTTGTAATTCCAACCTGTTCAGACCACATTTACACACAATTCCAGCACTTCCAACATGAAAAATGAAGTACAACACAAATACAAAGTTTAAAAGTCTCAAATACGAATTCTAATCGCCTAAAACCGGGCAGTCAACCCCTTCGTGACCCTCTGTGGAACAGATTTCGCATCTGGGAGGCGGACCATCGTAAACAGCACTCAAGTCCCAAACCTGGCACGCACATCTCCATCTGAACTCATCTACTTTGTTCTTAATTTTCCAGTCGTCCCTGTAAACTTGTTCAGTGATAATGGCTGTCATCTGAATCAGCGCGTAATTACCGGATCGACCTGGAAACTCTTGTTTGTAACAATCATTCGGCCTCGCGAAGGCAATTTCCCAAACTGAACGGGCGCTCGGCAGTCCAGCTTGGACGCACATTTCGTGCATCCAATACTGCAGTGGAAGTAATGCAGCCCTTCTCTGATTTCTTACAATGTCTGTGTGAGCATTTATCTGCGTCTCATACAGCTTAATAATTGCTCTCTCAAGGTCCAATCGCACTGTCATCCACTGCATTCCAACATTCGCAATGAGGAGAACCTGAAAATAAATAATAGGTCATACTTATTCTAGTTCAAAGTTAAGAGTGAAAATTGACTTGTAAATGAACTTACAAATTTGAGGCCAGCCCACGGCTTCGGTTTCCATCCATGCGCACCTTTGGCCATGCATTCAATGCATGATTGCAACTCATTCAACGGGACAGGTTCGTAATACTGAGGATTATAATCCCCAGCTTCCCACACGTATTGCAAAGTTTGCTGTAAATTAAGGTTAAAAATTTAGTATAAATATCTAAATGTACATTAAATTTTAAATTTAAAATTTAAATTTAGTATAAAAATTTAGTATAAAAATTTAGTATAAAAATTTTAAAAATTTAGTATAAAATTTAGTATAAAATTTTAAATTTAAAATTTAAATTTAGTATAAAAATTTAGTATAAAAATTTAAATTTTAAATTTTAAATTTAAAATTTAAATTTAGTATAAAAATTTAGTATAAAAATTTAGTATAAAAATTTTAAAAATTTAGTATAAAATTTAGTATAAAATTTTAAATTTAAAATTTTCACTGCTTACAAAGAATGAGCAAGGCACGATAGTGTAATTGTTCTTCATTCGGTCACATGTCATTCTTGATATGTACTCGAAGTCGTTGTGATAAATTCCAAGAACTGCATTAATGTGCTGCAAAAAAAAAAAAAAAAGATTGGGCACGTAAATAATTAGTCTGTAACTATGCAACATAATATTTTTGACAATACTTACGTAAATATCCATATCGGAGTCTCCTGCACTCATCCCCTCGAACCAATCCCGATCCACCGGCCATTCCAAACCAACATCGCGCCTGCATAATGTGGATTAATAAGACGCTACTGGTAGAAAACATTGTCAAACTTAAAAGGATAGAGAACTAACAGCGTTTTGTCATTCCTGTCCGCCAAATATTCTCTAAACCTGTCCACCGCTGGCCTTCTAGGTAGCCCCTTCCTGGGGAGCGCGTTGTACGGTGATCTCACGAAGTGTGAAGGACGACGAATACGTACGTCTCGCATTCTTGTCCTGTCCACGCTCGACGACGAAGCTTCGTTCACTACATTCGACTGGAATCGCGGAGGTTGGAATGGAGTTTGAAAATCCTCAACCTCGCGCGAGAGTGGCACAGGAGAAGGATAATACTCGATCATCGCTTGCGGTTGTTGTTGTGGACTATCCCAAGTTGGAGCAGAGTAATACTCCATTGGAGGAAACTGAACAAACAAACAAAATGAGTTCAAATAATAGGTCATACTAATTTTTGAAATATATTAATAGTAATATATTTTTAAACAAAAAACAACAAAAAACAAACCTCGTTCTGAACCTCGTTAAACAAACTAATTTTTGAAATATTTTTAATAGTAATATATTTTCAAAACAACAAAAAACAAACAAACTACGGAACCTCGTTCTGCCTATCTCCTAAGTTGCAATGCTCCCTAAAGCTCGCCTGGAGTGAGGTGATCTGATCACCGTGCCCTCTCAGCACACCACCATACTCAGTCAACTGCACACCGTACCCGTCGAGCTGCGTACCGTACCGAGTCAACTGATCCCCATACCCGTCGAGCTGCGTACCGTACCGGGTCATCATCGCATTCTGCTCGGCGATCTGAGTAGTCTGCACGGCGATCTGTCTACTCTGAGCATCTATCAACTGCCTCTGGGCCCTCATCTCTGCCATCATCTCAGTGTTCATCTGCTGCAAACCTCCCCACCACGAAGGTAGACCTGCAGCCTGATCTGACGACTGACCTGCAGCCTGAAAGTGCGACTGACCTGCAGCCTGAAAGTGCGACTGACCTGCATCCTGAAAAGACTCAGGAAATGCGGAGTACGTCGTGTGGTGTGCAGGTGAGATGTGGTGTGCAGGTGAGAGTGTCCTCTGTCGTCGAGGTGGGGATGGGGATGGAGCTGGAGCTGGAGGTGCAGCAATGAACGACACGTAGTCGTCGCAGAAGATGTCGTCCTCGTTCAACCGTAGAGCGTCTGCGCGTCTGGCAAAATATCTCCGCTCGAACCAGCACAGGGTGCCATGAAAATACGAAGACCGCAGCTCGGCAACGTCCGGCTTCAAGCGCGGATACACAACCTGCATGTTTGTTTTTAAAATTCTATAAATTTTAATAATTTAAATTCATACAATAAACTTGTTCAAACATTTACCTGCACATCGTTCACCAAGAACTTCTTGAAATCTTCGTTCTTGGGTGAGTTATTACTCAGAGACCATCGCAGCATCCTGGGGTACGAATGCCTGTAGTCTCTCCTCCGGGTTGCGTCCAATTGTACATCCGCACCCTCCAAAGCCTCAAGCATCCAAAACTAAAACAAAAACAAGTTTATATTATTAAACACTACAACAACTATTCAATTATCAACAAAAATAGTTTAAAACATACCGCATAAAAATGAATGAACCCATAGGCATTCCATGCGCGCGTTCGGCCGGGCCCCTCGATTTCCCCTATTCTATTGAAGCAATCATCTACGATAGCGTCCCACGCCTTTATCCCCCATGGATAGTTCTGGCATGCATCGAGATTACTGCAAAGCTGTAATAAACACAAAAATTAAAAAAAGAAATAAATTATTTCAATAAACAATAAAAAGAAAATTTAATTCGCGTATTACCTTGAAAAACTCATCAGGGACATTTAATTGTCTGTTAGGTATGTCTAACAGATTTGTAATCAACCAAACAAATGTTAGGTTGATTACAAATGGGTACCTCTCCGGATTATTCTTGCTCAAAAGTTTTTTGATTTTTGCAAGCAGCAAGTCGTTCGGAACCTGTTCAAAAATGAAAAAATAATTAAAACACTACACACACAATATATATTTTTTTGACAACGAAGTATTGTTATAAAAATAGAACCTGTTTTTTGGACTCCTCATAGTCCGGAAATGCTATTTCTTTCAGGTCTTCATCCTTATCCTTGTCCTCATCGGTGCGAAGGTCCTGAAAGTGCAACCCGGTGATCATACTGAACTCCACGGGGCTGAGGCGAACTATCATGTTGTTCACCTCGAAGAACCTACATCGGACCTTCTTCGGGTCAGGCCAACTGCACACTCGAGCCATCAACTGATGGATGGCCGCATTTGGAACGTTCCCTTCCCCGTCCAATAGTAAGAACCGCCCCAACTGAGGGTAATCATCCACGACATGTGGGAAGGCCCTCAACAGTGGTCCGGCTATGTCGGGAATGTCCTTGTACCCGTGGCGCGTGGTTAACTTCCCAGGCCTGATCACATCGCCGTATTTGCGTGGGGGTAACTCACCGATATCGACTGCCATCACAGGGCGATAATCCTCCTGAAAAACACAGAAAAAAAGAAAACTGTCAAAACTGGAATCTGCAGGTGCGCAGGTGCGCAGGCCTCAACCTGCACACGGGTTGACGCAGGCCTCGGCCTGCGCACGGCCTGCGCACGGCCTGCGCACGGCTTCAGTTCTGACGCAGGCCTCGGCCTGCGCACGGCCTGCGCACGGCTTCAGTTCTGACGCCGGCCTAGACCTGCGCACGGCTTCAGTTCTGACGCCGTGCGCAGGCCGTGCGCAGGCCACGGCCTGCGCACCTCACTCATGAACACAGAAGACATTTTCCAGAAAATTCAAAACACGTAATCTCGACCCAAAATTAAAGCTACGACAGTTAATTGAATTGCATTCGAGCCAGGGAAGTAGAGTGGTACCTGATAATTCATTCGGGCCTGTGATTCCGGCAACCCGAGGAAACGATCGTCGTCGCGGTCGTGCATCGACTTCGAACGGGCTTCACTTGTCGGGTTGCTCTGAGCAGTTGCGGACGGGGATGACCGACGAGTCCTTTTCCCTGACCTGTTCGCGGAGGTTGACGCCATCGACATTGCCGGAAACTGGAATTCGATTTTTTTTTAAACCTTGAAGAACTGAGATAGAGAGGTGCGGGGCAGAGAGAATTGGGAGAGGTACTTACCTGAAAAGTGAGAGGGGCGAGACGCTCTTGCCGGAGTTCGTTTAGTCGTCGGTCGGAGTTCGGTTATTTCGCCGGAGTCGCCGTGAGTTTTTGTGAGGGGCAGCGGGGGTTCTGTGAATGAGAAAAGAAGAGGGGTAGCGGGGATTAGGGTTTGAAAATAGGGGGAGGACTGATTTGCAATTGTTGAAACTTGATAGGTTAAATTGTAAATGTTTTAAACTTAATATTCATTTTTGATTTATTTTTATTATATTTTTATTTAAAAATAAATGAAAAAGGGGGAGAGGGGCATTTTTCTGATTTGTGATATTGGGAGGGTTACCCCTCCCAATTCCCTCCTATTTATCTAATATTTTATTATATGAACATTATTATTTATATTTTTTGCATAAGTATATTTGTTTAAACTAATTTTTTCATTAATTTTTTCGGAATTTATTTTTTTTATTTGCATATTATGTGTATTTACATATATCTTCGAGATTATTATTATTATTTATTAGAATTATTTTTTGGTTGATTAATTAGGTTAAGTTAATTAGAATACTGAATCAATTACTCCGCAACAGAAACTCGCAGTACAACCACCCGCAAGCATCTTCTCCTTCTTCTCCCTCCGAAGCTCGATGACTTTATATTTTGCTTATTATCTCCTAATATATTGTACCGATTTGATTTTATATAATTTTTATTTATAAATTCCTTAAATATATTAAAATTGACTTGAAAATTTCAAATTATTAAATAAATCATTATTTAAGATCTTCTATTAATACTATTCATTTTATTTCTTATTTATCTTTTATTAAAATGTTGGTAATAATAGTAAATTTAGGAATTGCGTAATTAAATAGTTTAACTTTTAATAAGGTAGACTTCTCTCTTAAATTTATATTTACTTATCAAATTAACTTTCTTAAATTTTTATTTACTTATCAAGTGGATTAATAATTTATTGGAGTATTGATTTAAAATTAAATTACTTATATTTTTAATTTTATAATAAATATTATTAAGCGCTGAATTATAATAAAAAAAAATTACTGATATTTTTCATTTTACAATAAATACCATTAACAGTTGAATTGTAGTACAAAATAATAGTAAATAGAAGTTTATGTAATTAAATATTTTTCTAGAATTTCAAATTAACTTATTTATAAAAAAAATAATTTATTTTTAATTTGTACAATTATTAACATTTTTAATTAAAATTTGTTAATTATACATCTATTTACATCTTTCCAGTGTCCAATGAAATGAAAAGGTAAAATTATTATTAGAAAACACTTCAAAGAATCTTTTTTAATTTTCTATATAATAATAAATATAAATAAATTATTAAAATGTTATTGAGAAATATAGTTAAAATAAAAATAATAAAATTATTCATTAATAATTTAATATTAATATACAAATTCATACAAGAATATATATTTTAAAAGATCAATCAAACAGTGATAATTATAAGTTTTATTTTATTTTATTTTATTGTATCATTATAAAATTTAATAAAACAAATTAAGAAATGAGATAGATAAAATAAAAACAAAATTATCAAAAAATCTAATTAATTATACCATCTCACATTTATAATTTACAAGTTTATATGTTTCAAAAGACAAAGATTGCAATTATTTAAAAATAATCTTAAATTATGTTTTAATTTTATTTACTTTATATACAACTATTCCTTTTTAATAATTGGCATAAATTTTATATTTAAAATGAAAAATAATTGATGATTTTTTTGTATTGAATTTTGATGAATATATCATTTTTTGATTTTCTATATCATTATAGACAAATAAATTAATAAATCAATTATATTTAGATCGAAGATAATTGAAATACAAACAAACATAATTATTCACCAATTTAATTTTATTAAAAAGCAATCATGCAATTTTTATAAATTTCACGAGTAATGTATTTTTAGAAGGAGATTTTCTTCAAATTTTAACGGCTATGCCTAAATGTACGAAGTAGGATATAGTTCACGCCACTATTAATTCTTCTAATATATGGATAAATTGCAAAGTTTTGCGCTTTGACCAAGAACACGAGGTTGCAAATTATTGGCGATGAAAATGATGGTCGTAGGTTGCGTGAGTTCTCTGATTGGCTCTTCTATATGGGATGGTACTACTGATACCGAGAATGACGGGAAAGTATATATAGAGATCCCGAATGAATATTTGATAATTCAATCGGATAATTATATTGAATCGATTGTTCATGCCGCGTACCCATCTTTCCATGATTATATCGAGAATATCAATTTTTTAGAAGGACGAGCGATTCTAGCGCCGACCCTGGATGACATTAATGAAATCAACGATTATATGGTTGCAATGCATAATACGGACGAATGGATTTACCTGAGTTCGGATAGTATTTTACCTACCGAACACAGAGATAATATGTTTGATTAAATGCATTCAGTTGAGTTCTTAAATACCAACAACTGTTCCAAACTATCAAGTTGAAGGTTGCTATTATTATAAACTTTTTTACTAAAATCTAATCTTATTAATTAATATATATATATATATACTTATTTTTTTAAGCAACAATTTATATAGTCATGTCGCATTTTATTTATTGTATATAATTAACGAATTAATTAAATGATGTGACATGGTATATAGTTTTTGATATTTCGTATTAGGTTGGGGTGCCCGTTATGCTATTGCGGAATATGGATGCCTCTGTTGGTGGTATTAGGATAGTTGTAACACAATTTGGTAATTATATTATCACGCGAAAGTATTTGGAAGAAATAATTCTGAAGAAATGGTTTTTAATACTCGAATTCCACTGACGCCGTCGGATATCAAATTCCAGTTTGCTTTCCAACGAAGACAATTTCCGATTATGATATCTTATGCCATGACTATTAATTAGAGTCAAGGTCAGTCGTTGACAAAGGTTGGAATATTTTTGAAAAAACCAGTATTTATATCAATTGTATATTGCGTTGTCTAGAGTACCGGGTTGAAGCTTCTGCTTTGTGATCAGCGTGATCTTCTTATTAATAGATTAAATGTAGTTAAGTATTCCAGAATTTGTAATACAAATGTAATTTTTTTTATTGCACTATTTCAATTAGATCATTCATTTCATATTTAATTGTCTATTATTAATATATACATCTAATAGCAAAAAGAGCACTACTCCAAGTAACAAAAAGTTGAATTAAATACACGTGCATCGCACGGGTATGAGGACTAGTTTTATATAATTGAGACTAAAGATCAATTGAAAAATTAGTATAATTAAATTGTGTGATTTTTTTAAATATTAATTAAGAAAATTTATAATTTTTTGTAATATTTTTGTATAATTATTTGTATTTGATAATCCTTATAATATATAATTCAGCTAGCAATTGTGTTAGGTGTGATATGTTTTACCTGTTACATTTTGTTGTTTTCACACCTATTAATAAATAATAACCGGTTAGATTAAATTTGTGTTCACACTGGTAATTAATTAGAGTAATTATTTTTAATTAATTAGTGTAATTATTTATTTATTTATATAATATAATTACATTTATAATTTTATAGTAAATATTGATTTGAAATATTCAAAATATCAAATTTATTCATTATTTATCTTCTTTAATTACTTTATTCTATTATACTTATATTTATTTATAATACTAAAATTAATATATTAATATATTTAACATATTAATTAATTAATTTATATTATATAAACAATAATATCGGAATTTAAGTTAAATCTACTCCTTATTTTAAGCAACTAAATAAATTTGATATTATCTACTATTAATATTATTATAATCATGAATAATTCAAATCGTTTCTATATAACCTCTCACTATTTTTTTTTATTTGTTCATGCTCACAGTTTTGTTTTGTAGAGCTCAGTTTTGTTTTGTAGAGCTCCATAAGTTTTGTTGTTGTTTTGTATTTTTTGTTTTGTAGAGCTCCATAAGTTTTGTTGTTGTTTTGTATTTTTTTCAGATGTAAGCATTTTTTCACTAATTCGATTTTAATTTAAATATTATTGTTTGATAATTAATTCGATTTTAATTTAAATATTATTGTTTGATAATTAATGTTTTTATTTTTTGTAGTATCTTTTAATAATTTGAATTTGAATTTTAATATTATCGTTAAGTCATTTATATTTTTATTTTTTTCAGCTTCAATGTAAGCATTTTTTACTAATTTGAATTTTATTTTTAATATTATTGTTTGATCATTAATATTTTTATTTTTTGCAATGTAAGTATTTTTTACTAATTCGAATTTTAATTTTATTATAATTTTTTGTTGATTTTAATTGTATTGTAAATATAACGATTTATTTGTTAATGATTTTTGTATTTTTTTAGGCGAATTTTTTAAAGGATTTATTTTTTTTCAGGCCTTTTGTATTTCTTACTTTTTTTGTTTATTTTGTAGGTTTATTTATAAGTAAAAACTCTCCAAATCGAACAATTAGAACTCTATTTGGATTGCAAAAATTTTAAATATAACCAAGCTTTTCATTATTAATTTTTTTTATATTTTAGTTTATTATGTAATTTATGTAATTTACTTTAATTTATAATATTTTATGTAACTAACAATTATTATTTTAATAAAATTTATAATATTTTTATTTAATTTTATTCTAATTTCATTTCTGTTGTAACTTACACAACCGTATTTGTATTTAATCCTTAACATTTGTGCATATATTTTAACCGTTTGATTTATGTGTGTTCACACTTATAAAATAATAATAATATGATAGATTAAGAATTTTGTTCACAAATATTTATTAATATTTAATCTTAATATTATTAAGTAAATATTAAATACATAATTAATATATAAATAATAATATTTATATTTTTTTTATTCTCTTACTATTTGATTTTATATAATTTATCTTTATAAACTCCTTAATTTAAAGATTGACTTGAAAAATTCAAATTTTTAAATAAATCATTTTTTAATATCTTCTATTAATATTTTCACTTTATTACTTATTTATCATATATTATTTATTTATTTACTTATCATATAAATCTTAATAGATATAGTATTAATATTAATTTGTATTAATCATTATATCATATTAATATTTAAGTAAATTATGTTGCATTTAATTTAATTTACCATTAGTCAACTAAATTATTAATTATTAATTTTCAACCAAAATATCCGGATTTGATTCTATAACTTGCGCTTTTTATTCAATTAATTTTCAAAAATTATACAAAACTTAATTCAATTTTACCCCTAAAAAAGTCTTTATCTTTTAGTTATTCTCAACTTCGATAAATTATTTTTTCTAATATGATTATGATTTATTTATGTTTTAACATTTTTGATAATCCATTATTGTTACGATTCTAGCGCCGACCCTGGATGGATGACGTTAATGAAATCAACGATTACATGGTTGCAATGCATAATACGGACGAAAGGATTTACCTGAGTTCAAATAGTATTTGACCTAACGAACGCGGAGATAATATGTTTGATTAAATGCATTCGGTTGAGTTATTAAATACCAACAAGTGTTCCAAACTACCAAACCACGAAGTTGAAGATTGATATTATTATAATTTTTTTAACTAAAATCTAAATATATTAATTAATATAGTAATATATATATATATATATATATATATATATATATAGACTTTCAACAATTTATATAGTCATGTCATATTCTATTTATTGTATATAATATACGAATTAATTAAATGTTGTGACATAGTATATAGTTTTTGATACATGAACTGTTTCGTATTAAGTCGTGGAATATGGATGCCTCTGTCGAACTAGGCAATAGTACTAGGATGATTGTAACACTACTTGATAATTATATTATCCACGCGAAAGTATTAGGAAGAAATAATTTTGGGGAAATGGTTTTTAATACTCAAATTGCTCTGAAGCTCTCGAATACCAAATTTCAGTTTGCTTTACAACGAAGACAATTTCCGATTATTATATCGTATGCCCTGACTATTAATAAGAGTCAAAGTCAGTCGTTGACAAATGTTGAAATATTTTTGAAGAAACCAGTATTTACGCACGATCAATTGTAGTTGTCTAGAGTAACCAACACGGCCAGGTTGAAGCTTCTGCTTTGTGACCAGCGTGGTCGTCTTACTGATAAAACAAATGTAGTCGAAGTAATCCAGAATTTGTAATATGAATGTAATTTTCTTTATTGTACTATTTCAATTAGATCATTCGCTTAATATTTATTTGTCCATAATTAATGTATACATCTAATATTAAGCAGAAAGAGCACTACTCCGAGTAACAAAAAGTTGAATTAAATACACGTGCATCGCACGGTAGGAGGACTAGTTGTAAAAATTTATCAATTTCAAATACTTCAAAATTTCTAATAATTTTAATTAATTTTTATTTTGCACATTTAACGCGTCGGGTGTAATTCTAGTAATATTCTAAAAAAAGGAAAAAAAAGAAACATAAACCTTTTTAAGAAAAAAGAGTAGCCCTATAGCTACAATGAAAAAAAAATCGAAAACAAATCAACTCGAAATGAACGAGCTGGGTATAATGTTCACAAGCCGACAACATAACCGGAACAATTCAAAACTTGACACGACAGACGACATGCATCTAGATCGGCTTGCTAGTTGTACACCCGTGCATCTAGCGTGCGGATCCAGAGCTTTTCTTTATCCATTATTAAAAAAACATTAAAAAAACCAGCCTTGTGTTTTGCCATCCTTCTTCACACTATTTCAGACTTCACTTTGATACACTCACCACCCTCTTTCCCATCTTCATTACCAACCATCTGCAAAAATTAAATTTAATTAATTAATTAATTAAAACAAAAATTAAATATAACAATGTTAGCTAGGTATACTTTCTTAGAGTCATCTGCATGCTGAGATGTCGAGGTTGAGGCCAGGCCGAGGCCCATGAAATCGAAGAAGTTGTCAGTGAAGGAAGCGGAAGGATTAATCCCTTCAAACTTCTCGACACGAGCAGGAGGAGGAGGGGGAGTAGTAGAAGATGTCTCCGGAAGAGGCGGTTGCCTACCTAGGCTAAGTCGAGGCATCTTCCCATGTCTCTTCGTGCTGTCTTCATTGTGGGCCCCACTCCCCTTCAAAGCCCTACACCTCGGAAAAACATGCCATGTTCCATCTCGGCATTTCTGTTTTAAGAAGATTTATTTTTATTAATATTTTGAAAATTATACAATAAGTACTCTTTCTGTCTCATACTAGTTGTCGCACCTGAAGATGGCTGGCCACCTGCATTCTGGTCAGGCCGGGCTCATTCATCTCCTCGAGAATATTTTTCAGGTAGCATTCTGCGAGAACCCAAAAACGAACTATAATAAATTAACATGAAAAAATTTGATTGATTAATTAATTAATTAGAGAGTTGACTTACTTCCTTCTCTGAGAACTCGGACAGCATCCATAAACTTCTCGTGGAGTTGAAGAGTCCATTCAGTCCAAGTCTTGTTGATTGAGTCCTGATCAACGGCTTCCACGACTTTCCTCGACTCGTCCACGACTTCACCGAGATCCACAGACACGTGCGGTGGATTCTCTCTTAGGTTTCGGAGCTTGTGAAAGTAGGCGAATTGCCATAGGTTCTCAGCAAGATCCATCGATAATGGCTTCTTTAAGCAGAGAGAAGCCCCGAGTTCTAAGGCCCTCACTATGACCACAGCCTTGTTATCGTCTAACAACACTGCCAGATCAATTTTCAAATGTTTATATAATATGCATTTGACACAATCATATAACTATACTCCCTTCCTCCCCTCACACTAAAATTTCTATAAATTAATAACTTCTTTTAAGTTAATAAAATCTTTGGGTACATAAATTAATAATATATCTAAATTAATAAAATTTAACTATTTCAATAGTATTAATTTATAGAGTTTTACTATATTTGACCAACCCAATTTTTTTTTTTTTTTTACTTTTTCACTTTAAAATATAATTTTACTCTTACTTTATCGATTTTAGAAAAGTCAAATTTTGCACTATTAATGAAACCGTACTCACTTATCACTTGTAAACGAATGGCTTCGGCTCTTTGCAGAAACGCAACTCCACACCAGTCGAACGCGTTGATGTTTACCACCACTACGTCATAAGTGTAGATCGGTGCTTCCGCGATCACCGACAGTGCTATGGATGCCGATTTCACCGTAGCCAATGAAATTAACCAAACAAATCAGTCAATAAATTTGATGTTACATTTTTTTTAAATAATTAATTTCTCAATCAAACAAAAGAGTATCATATACAAAATATATAGACCGAAAAATATATAGATCGTTCAATTAATATATAAACTAACAATGACGAACCGCAAATTTAATTTTAGACGACGAGATCCATTGTTAATAATAGTATACAATCAACGGAATCTTATATAAAAACAACTGTGACAAAAAAAAGGGGCGGAGGCATTTAAAGTCCAAAGCATAAGAGTATACAAGTTCTGAAGCCCCGTCCATAAAATTGGAAGTTAAGTAAGCCAATTTGAATGAAAAGACTTAAGTGCCCTCAAAAGTTATCTTTTCTCACAAAAAACAAATCGAATATTACAAAATAACAAAAAGAATATCAGAAAAATAAAGTTGCCCCACAAAATCAATTTTCGACGTTTGAAATTCACACGCACGACGAGCGCCGCCACGGTGAAACACCAGCCCCGACCGTTATCGTATCAACCAGTGACGGATACAGAAATCTGAGTTAGGGGGGCCCATTTTTACTATCATTCCGTTCCACAACAGTTGTAGCACCTTCTTTACAAAAAAAGTGCGACAACTGGGGGCAAAGGGAGTATTTTCGGCTCAATTAACTATGCACGGTTACATGTAAACTTTTGAAAAAAAAATATTATTATTATTTTAATTTTTACTTTAAAAAATGTAAAATTTATCAATACTTTATTTATTTATATTTAAAAAAATTAACCATTTTAGATCATTCTATCAAAATGTGTATATTGAATTTTAATCAAACATATTAAATTTAAACCAAACTAATAATTTTTTTATGGACAAATCAATGTTTTATAATTTTTTGAATAATTTTAATTATAAAAATATATTTTTTAAATTTTATTATTGTAAAAAATATTGAATGTTTGATATTTCCAAGACTCAATTTCAAAATATATACATATTCAAGTATAAAATTTTGGATTAACATTTTTTTTCAACATAAATAATTATTTAATAAAACAAAAAAATTTAGTTAAACTAAAATATAAAACTAAATTTTATCAAGATGTAAAACATTTATAAATTAATGATATTGAGACTGTAAAATTTTATTAATTCAAAAAATTATTAATTTATTGAATATATTTTTTAATTCAAAAGACAAAATCCAAATGATTTTTTTTATTAATTTAAATATGTTATTAATTTATCAAATATTAATTTATAATCTTTTTTAGAAATTTTAATATATAAAATATACATATTTATTATTAAAATAAATAAACTTATTTTACTTTTTAACACACACATAAAAAATATGTATTAATTATTAAAATAAATATATTGTAAATGTATAATATAGGTAGGAGAAGTAAATTTGTTTTTAACTTAGGGAGGCCCATCTCTTAACACATACGTATGTAAAATATATACATAGGTAGTAGTTAAATTTTTTTTTTTACTCAGGGGGGCCCAATGCCCCCCCTGGCCCCATTGTACATCCGCCCCTGGTATCAACTATTCAACTCCGTCTCCGACGATCATCATTATGGCAAGCAGTGACAACTTGGGCAACCCAGACAATCGCGCTCAACCTCCGGTAAGTCCATAACCCTAGCTTTCGAACTTTCGATTATTCGAGCTTTGATGTTTGTAAATCATTCGATTGTAATTTGATATTGGTATATCCTTTCAAGATAGGGTTTTTGTTTCCGACATTTTAAAATGGTTAATGGTTTATTGCTCTCTGCAATTTTTTCGCATGCGGTTGTGTGTCAGTTCTAGTAGACGACGGTTCAACCGTGAGTTTTATCACCGTGTATAATCACGGTAGAGTTTAAGACGGTGATATATCTCACGGGTGACATACACCGTGTCTACTTACGGTCTTGTCGATTTACGACTATGATTCATCTCACGGTGTACATTTACCGTGTGTACTTACGGTCTTGTACGAGCACGATCCACGAAAGTGTTTTATTTCACGGTGTATGTGTACTTACGGTCTTGTACGAGCACGATCCACGACAGTGTTTTATTTCACGGTGTATGTGTACTTACGGTCTTGTACGAGCACGGTCCACGACAGTGTTTTATTTCACGGTGTATGTGTACTTACGGTCTTGTACGAGCACGATCCACGACAGTGTTTTATTTCACGGTGTATGTGTACTTACGGTCTTGTACGTGCACGATCCACGACAGTGTTTTATTTCACGGTGTATGTGTACTTACGGTCTTGTACGAGCACGATCCACGACAGTGTTTTATTTCACGGTGTATGTGTACTTACGGTCTTGTACGAGCACGATCCACGACAGTGTTTTATTTCACGGTGTATGTGTACTTACGGTCTTGTACGAGCACGATCCACGACAGTGTTTTATTTCACGGTGTATGTGTACTTACGGTCTTGTACGAGCACGATCCACGACAGTGTTTTATTTCACGGTGTATGTGTACTTACGGTCTTGTACGAGCACGATCCACGACAGTGTTTTATTTTACGGTGTATGTGTACTTACGGTCTTGTACGAGCACGATCCACGACAGTGTTTTATTTCACGGTGTATGTGTACTTACGGTCTTGTACGAGCACGATCCACGACTGTGATTCATTTCACGGTGTAAATTTACCGTGTGTACTTACGGTCTTGTACGAGCACGATCCACGACAGTGTTTTATTTCACGGTGTATGTGTACTTACGGTCTTGTACGAGCACGATCCACGTGGAAAAACATATTCACCATTTGTTCAAGGTCGTGTGTAATGTGCACCGTGGTAAAACACCGTTTTGTATTTTCACGATGAATTTACACCTTGATATTCTATGTTTTTTTTTCTTACGGTGTAATTTCACCGTGTCGTTATATTTCTCATTTTTTATCCTTTAATTCTTATTTATTTATTTCATATTTTAGTCTGGATTTGAATGGAAGAGACCAATCAATCTGCAGTCGGTCACTTTAAGTCTCAATTTGTATACTCGCTACGAAGTTCCGAAACTGATCACGAAGACAATAAAAGATATCGGGGGTGATGCCGTCGCAGTTCGCGATTTTTTTGCGCTGCCTTACATGAAAAGTGTTCTGGGAATAAGATTTACTGCCAAATCAAGCACTAATTTTTTGCACCACCTCGTATGTCGAGAGTTGTCAGGTCCGTCAATACCGGAGAAGGAGCATTGGTTCTACGTCGGTGGTAAGACTGCGAAACTCACACCCGCCGCTTATGCCATTGTAACGGGACTGAATTTCGGCATCTACGATGAATTTCACATCCATGCCACACCCCAGTCTGCTCCAGGTAGCTTAAATAAGCGGCTATTCGGTGGGAAGCGTGTAAGAAGCAATGATCTACGCAAGTTATTTGCGGCCAAGCAACTCTTCGATGGCGAACAACCTGCCTCGTTGGAGGATTACATTAAAGTCGCCAATCTCATCGTATACTATTCCTTCTTTCTTTGTCGATCCGCTGAAATGTATGTCGAGGACTGGGCATGGGCATTAGTGGATGAGCCGGAAAAATGACAGAGTTTTCCAGAGGGCGCTTATTCCTACCAGGCTCTGAGCTACTACCTCGAAACAACAGCGATGGACCCTGAATTAGCAGAAAAAACTTCGTACCACGTCTATGGCCCCAGTTGGGCTTTTATAATTTGGATGTTCGAGTCCGTTCCGATTATCGGTCAGTTATGTGGTCAACGTGATCCGAATATGAAAGTGCCACGTTGTTTGATGTGGAGTACATCTACAACAAAGACTGATTGCGATGATCTTTTCTTCCAAGGAGAGGTACGTAACCATCTACTCCTACTTATATTTTGCTAGTAATAGTATTTGTTTCACGCGGTGGAATATTAATACTCTGTGTTGATAAGTTTCAGATTGAAGTTGTTCATGAAACCTTAATTCCTACTGATGAAGAGAAAAATGAGCCGTGTTACCTTTCTGTACATGACAGACCATTTCATGTTGAGTACAATCGCCCAGTACGCAATGGTGGTAATGCAATCAAAGCCAAACAAAATTCGGAGAAGCAAATTACACAAACCAAGAAGCCTTCTTCGAAAAAGCGTGCTGCAGCCACGGATATTGAAATGCACATTTCTAGATCACGCAGACAACGTGCTTCTGAGCAGAGTACTCCTGGTCCAAGTGGGCATGTGTGTTGTAGGCCTGTGTGTTGTTGGCGTACACTTTGTTGCCCGCATGAAGATGCTTCTGAGTTGGACAGACGACTGACTGGGCTTTTGAGGGCCAAATTGAGAGCCGAGCATGAACGGATTTTGTCTGATGAGGGATTGATTGCAGATTTTGCTGGATATATCTTTGAGCGGATTAAAGGCATCACTCCACAACAACTTCATGAGAGCGCGTCTCTGCATGAGTCGCCGGCAGATCTGCGTCGACCTGTATCGCTGATCACATCAGACAATAATACAGCGAGTGAGGCTGCCGGAGAAGCCGACGTCCAAAATCAGACAGTTGCTGCCGTAGAAGTCGAAAAAAAACCACGTTCAACCGGAGCAAGATCCTGTTTCTGATACCGTCGAAGTCGGCCAAATATTCACAGTCCCTGTTTCTGATACCGTCGAAGTCGGCCAAACCACTGATCCCAGCGACTTAGTGATGTCTATTGTTGGACAACTTTCAGCAGATGAAGCCAGTGTCCTAGAACCGACACTCCCTGCCGGAGAAATCCAAGAAAACATTGACCTATCGCCAACAGTTGATACCGGGATGGTAGCTGATGTGGCCAGTGACGTAGCCTCGACAACCGCTGTAGCTGATCACTTGGTGGCGGTTGATCTCGACAGTTCATCAAACGCAGCTGATCCCACCGATTAGCTCACAGTGAATCCCACAGATGCGTGCGAACATGTTGGTAGGCCAATTGTTTCTCCCCGTAGGCTGAGAACTCGTAAGCCTGAAGCGGCGAAAAATGCTCCCCAAACTCACGGTGAGACACCACTTTCTCCCAGTGAAGGACTTGAAGCCGTTGTAAAAGCATATCGGTCGTTTCTGAGACCATGCAAACGGACCAAATGTTCTGTCGATTGTGTAAATTTCAGTGGCACGCAAATTACCGTGAAACGGAAAACATTTCTTGACATTGAAAACGTGGATTGGGACTTCGACGAAGAGGTAACCATTGCAAATTTAAGGTATATAATAGTATAATTCAGAAATAAATTTTATATACTTACCAACTAGTATTTTTATATCAGGTGATAACTATTTTCTGCAGTTACATGTTGTTAAAAATGGAAAAGGAAAAGTGGCCTAAGGAATCCTTCGTAATTTTACCTCCAAACTATTTTGTAAGTTTTCACAAACTCCGTGGTATGAACTCAATAAAATCTAGCTCACTTATGAACTTATATATTTTCGTTGCACTTCTTCAGATGACCTTCAAACATGCTTACAGCTCATTGAACAATCCAAATTGGAAACTCCCAGTCAGTTTATATTACGATTTCGAATGGTTCAGATATTCCCACGTAAGTACTACAATCATATACCCTAAATCACAAACTCTGAACACTAATTAAGCACTCATGATATCGTTTACTTATTTTATGTGAAGGCCGTCATGGTTTGTCATCCTCCGGGACATTGGGTCGTAGTTCGAATTTGTTTTGATGATTGGACTGTCGAGCTGTATGACTCGTTAGCTCATAACTATGAGCCTGGTGTGAACCCTCGCGCCCCTGAGTTCGAGTGTTTGTTGAAGGTCTTACCTCGAATGTTGGAGGAAACAGGTTACTGGGAAAGAAAAAGATTACCTGTGAAAACGGAAGACTTAAAGCTCAAGGTCATGCCAGCCGAAGACCAATTTGCCCAAGATGAAAACCACTCTTGCGGTCCTTTCTGCACAATGTATTTGGAACGATTGCTCACCGACCCATCATTGTATCGTAACGCGGACGACATCGATATCAAAGCTGTCAGAAAAAACATAGCACTGAAGATATTTTGGATGTCCTGCAAAGACATTGAACTCCCTTTTTGATTAAGGGATGGATAACAGTTGGTTTCGTTTTGGTTTGCAAGAGAGTAAACTTTTCATATACTGTATGCCGTTGTATGTATAAACGTGTGTTTATCACCGTGTGGTTGATCAGCTTCGTGTGCAAAACTATCAATGACTGTATCTAAAAAAAAATTGTTGATAACCGTGTGCACTTACGGTCTTGTATCAGCACGAACCGTGAGGTACCAACGGCGACGGTTATTGTATTTGAATTTAAAGACGTCTTCACTATCACACGGTGATCTCACGAGACGTCACCGTGATACAACACCGTGTGGTTATCAAATCCATTCTAAAAATATTAGAAATTGAACGAGTTCTTTTTTTAGATGGCGTATTTTCGTTTCTAGGATTGGGGCGGGTTAAGCCGATGCACGTGTACTTATTAAATATTAGTGGTGTCAGTTATCAGGACAGCTTTTGCAGGCGGGTATTCATCTTTTATTCTTTTATTTAAAATTCAAATTAAAACATCGGAAAATAAATGAGAGGGGGAAGCCGTTTTACGCACGGCTCAGTAAAACGTATATTGTGCACGGTGACACATGGTCATCAATACATCGACACCGTGGCTTGTTCTACCCGCAAAAAAACGATCGTCAATCGTTTGGATACACTTTTAAGGCGTCGTTACCATCAACGGGGTCATGTTTCAGGCAGTGAGACGTATGGTATTTGAAATTAAAGACGTACGATGCGATTTGCATTAGTGCATGTCTAAAATTCAAGAGATGTGTAGTTCATTGGTAACAATTTACTCTCAAGTGTGATCATATTGCACATGGTATGTCAAATTTAATCGTTTGATGGACTATTGTGGATTTTTTAGGTTCAATATAATCATTTCCATAGGAAACTAACTTTGCTTAGGCATTTAGCCAAAAAGATTATTGCGATTGTGCAGGAATCACACGAAAACGTGAGTGTTCATGCTCACACGGTGATCTCACAAGACGTCACCGTGGTACAACACCGTGTGGTTATCAAATCAATTTGAAACATTTTTGAAATTGGACGAGTTCTTTTTTTAGATGGCGTATTTTCGTATTGGAGCGGGATAACCGATGCACGCGAAATATTAGTGGTGTCAGTTATCAGGACAGCTTTTGCAGGCCGGTATAGTCATCCTTTATTCTTTTGTTTCGCACGGTCATTTAGTTTCACGGTTGTAGCTGCACGGCGTTACATGGTCATCAATACATCTACACCGTGGCTTGTTCATCCCGCAAAAAAACGATCGTCAATCGTTTGTATACACTTTTAAGGCGTCGTTACCATCAACGGGGTCATGTTTCAGGCAGTGAGACGTATGGTATTTGAAATTAAAGACGTACGATGCGATTTGCATTAGTGCATGTCTAAAATTCAAGAGATGTGTAGTTCATTGGTAACAATTTACTCTCAAGTGTGATCATATTGCACATGGTATGTCAAATTTAATCGTTTGATGGACTATTGTGGATTTTTTAGGTTCAATATAATCATTTCCATAGGAAACTAACTTTGCTTAGGCATTTAGCCAAAAAGATTATTGCGATTGTGCAAGAATCACACGAAAACGTGAGTGTTCATGCTCACACGGTGATCTCACAAGACGTCACCGTGGTACAACACCGTGTGGTTATCAAATCAATTTGAAACATTTTTTAAATTGGACGAGTTCTTTTTTTAGATGGCGTATTTTCGTATTGGAGCGGGATAACCGATGCATGCGAAATATTAGTGGTGTCAGTTATCAGGACAGCTTTTGCAGGCCGGTATAGTCATCCTTTATTCTTTTGTTTCGCACGGTCATTTAGTTTCACGGTTGTAGCTGCACGGCGTTACATGGTCATCAATACATCTACACCGTGGCTTGTTCATCCCGCAAAAAAACGATCGTCAATCGTTTGTATACACTTTTAAGGCGTCGTTACCATCAACGGGGTCATGTTTCAGGCAGTGAGACGTATGGTATTTGAAATTAAATACGTACGATGCGATTTGCATTAGTGCATGTCTCAAATTCAAGAGATGTGTAGTTCATTGGTAACAATTTACTCTCAAGTGTGATCATATTGCACATGGTATTGTGGAATTTAATCGTTTGATGGATTATTGTGGAATTTTTTAGGTTCAATATAATCATGTCCATAGGAAATTAACTTTTATTAAGCATTTTGCCAAAAATATTATCGCGATTATGCAAGAATCACGTGAAAACGTTATTGTTCATGTTCACACGGTAATGTCGTGAGACGTCACCGTGATACAGTACCGTGCGACAGTCAAATCAATGTAAGTATGTAAACAGATACTTACGTGGCACGGTTTTGTCAGTGAACAGAACAGCTTTTGAAGCCGCAGGTTTATTCAACCTTTTTATTCATCTTTTAATATTTAATAAATTAAATTACCGGGATTCCCAAAAACCAAAAAAAAAAAAAAAAAAGAGAGGACGGTTGCCTTTTGCCACGGTTCAATCACCCGACCCTTGGCGCACGGTAATATCTTCAAACAATAAAGTCACACGGTTACTCGTGCACGGTGGGAGAAGGTCGAAATATATTAACAAAGAAAAACAAGCACTAGTACAGTATTATAACGTAGATTACGTAGTGTAGTAGCTACGAAACCAGAAAAACATACTGTAAAAGCAAAAATAAAAACATACTATTCATAAACAAAACGCAGAAAGAAACATTCTTTGCATTCATGGTTCATCATCCTCGCCATCTGCGTCATCGCCTTCATCAGTCGAATCGTCCTTATCGTCTGCTTCATCGTCCATATCGTCCTCATCGTCCGATAGCTCCACCACTTCCACCACCTTCTCAAACAGGATCTCTTCTACAACCTTAGATATGGTCAGCAGAAGGGGGTCTCCAGGGGCATTAGGATCGGAAATGTTCCGAATCTCGAGACCATCTTTATTGTAGACATTGACAAAGAAAGGACCCAATTTCTTGGCGTAGTGAAAAACAAAAAAATAACCGAATTTAAGATGATGAGCCGTGCAGAAATCGGTCCAGCCACGATGAAAGCACACGTAACCGTTGACCCAAGAGATTTCCACGGACCACGGGGCACGAGCGATTACAAATGAGGCGAGTGTCTCACAATCTCCAAGCAAAGTAGCCCTGCCTGCCAGATACTCATGTTCATGAGCAAAATCACAAGGTAAACGACAAACTTCACGGAAATCAACGGTGTTCAGAACTTTGAAGAATCTACAAATTGGGATTGGGGTGGCCATTGAATATGAAATTTGATTTTATAAAAATTAGGGTTTTCAGCGTGGTACGGTGCTTATGTATACACGCCAAAAGTGGGTAGTTGAGGGGTTAATAAACTAATAAAGGTTTCACAATACACCGTGAGATACCAACGGCGTTGGTGGGTAAGGGTTTTTATCAAGGGTTATCAGTGTCACATTGACCGTCACGGTAACCGTTACACGGTGCGGAAATCCACTGTAATAAACCCACGGCGCAATGTGTTTAATGGGGGTGGTTGGGAATTGAGTGATTTCGTGAAACGATTTAAATTCGGCGACGATGTGACTCAGAACAGATACTCATCAATTCCCTGAATTGAATGGTCATATCATATCATATATGGACCATCAATGAGCGTAGTTGGAAGTTGGGTTGGGTCGTGTCGTGAGACGATTGAAATCCGGCGGAGGATCAGAACAGATACTCATCATAAATTCTTTGAATTTCACGGTCATATCTAATTAATGGATATCGTGGTGGATGGGGGTTTAAGTTTTCTATGTCATATATGAACATACCACGGCTTACGCACCGTGGGATACCAACGACGACGGAGAATTAGGTTTTTTTTTATGTCACCTATAACATGTACGTACACGTTGTTAGACTGCACCGTGCTAACATCACGACGACCCATTCAGAGTTGTAGTCACGTTACCAAAGTCACAGTGACCGCGACACGGTGATTTAATCCACCGTGAAATACCCACGGAGGCACAGTTCTAGGTTTTTATTTAAATAATTAATTAATTAATTGCAATGTGTTTAATGGGCGTAGTTTAGAGGTCAGTCGTTTCGTGAGTCGATTGAAAGTAGGCGGGGGATCACTTTATTAGGTCATAAAATTGAGCCTATAAATACGAACGAAAAAACACTTTTTTTTCTATACCCAATTTTTTCTCATGTTTTCTGCGTTTTTTTTTTCTTATGGAGCGGTTTTCACCACACATCTTTCAAATTCATAGCTGCAGTCCGGTAACGAGATACTCGAGTTTCCAAAAGAAAACCTAACGAGGTACTCGAGTTTCCAAAACATCTCGAGTATCTTTGTTAGATACGGATCTTAGCAATGCCACTTTCTCCGTAGCGGTGAATCTGACCATATGTTGAGATCATAACAGGCTATGATTGAGGCCAAAGAAAAATAAGGTCTTCGAATTGCTTCCCATCCAGAGAGTAGATTCTGAGGCGGGTTGGATTTCTTTTTTTTTTCTTTGTTCAAAGAAGTATGGTTCTGGGTTTAGGGTTTTGATCCATCAATTGTAATTCCCAATAGGGTTTTGATCAATCAATTGTAATTCTCAATAGGGTTTTGATCCATCAATTGTAATTCTCAATAGGGTTTTGATCCATCAATTGTAATAAAACTACTTTTGTTAAGTTTAAATTGTTTAGTAATTTTTCTTTTTGGTTTCCCATTATTAATATTGTAATGAACACACTTCGACTGTATTTTCATTTATTTCACGGTGTATTCTAAAACGAGGAACTCACGTCGACACTGTTCTGTGTTTTATATCTCATTTATGAGCCTTCCACGGTGTTATAATCCTCCGTGCTCAAACCACAGCGACACATTATGTTAAGGGTTTTACACCTAATACCGTAGCACGGTGTCACAATCCAACGAGGGAACCCTGCGGCGACGCTGTTCTATTGGTTTAATTTCTCATTTATGAGCCTTCCACGATGTTACAATCCACCGTGTTCCAACCACGGCGATACATTAGGTTTTAGGGTTTTCTACATACCTAATACCGTTGCACGGTGTTACAATCCACCGAGGGAACCCACGGCGACGCTGTTCTATGGGTTTTTTATTTCTCATTTATGAGCCTTCCACGGTGTTACAACCACGACTATACATTAGGTTTTAGGGTTTTCTACCTACCTCATACCGTTGCGCGGTGTTACAATCCACCGAGGGAATCCACGGCGACACAGTTCTAGGGTTTTATTTATTTTCTTAATTAATTAATCGCAATGTGTTTAATGGGCGTGGTTGGGAGTTGAGTCGTTTAGTGCAACGATTGAAATCCGGCGGTGGGATGACTCAGAAAAGAGACGCATCGATTCCCTGAATTGAATGGTCATATCATATTAATGGATTTGGAGCGTTGGATGGGATGATTTACTATTAATTTTATTAATACGAGTAATTAATAAGCGTAGTTGGCAGTTTAATCGTTTCGTGGAACGATTGAAATCCGGGTGCTGGGATGACTTAAATTAGATCAGAATATTAAGCTTATAAATACAAACGGAAAAACTCCATTTTTTTCACCCATTGATACTCCTTTTTGTTTGTTTTATAATGAAGTATCAGTTATCATCTCACAATTTTGAATTTCACAGATGCATTACTGTATCGAGATACTCGAGTTTCCAAAAGAAAACCATCATTAACCATCTTCTTATCTGCCAGCGGAAGAAATCCCTTTTCGATATATCCTGCCCAGACCCTCCTTTTTTGGCAGTCACTCTTCTTCCTAGGCAGCTCGATATGGGGATTGGTCGGGATCTCTTTCCGTTATGTCGTCCGACTTCGAATGGATTCCTAACGATTCCTGGTCCAGGCTCAAGCGGCTCAAGTACTAATCTTCCAATTGTATTGAGGGGAGATTTTCATGTTGTGAAGCTTTAATTTTATTTTCTTTTCACCGCCCAGTAGAGTTTCCTCAAGATGTTGCTACTTTTCGATTGATAGTGTTCAGGGTTTTGATCCATCAATTTTTCACGATAGGTTTTAGGGTTAGGTTTTATGGTTTTGAACCATCGATCTTTACTGTACTTTTTCCTTAATTTATCATTAAAATATTATAATATCACCGTCATTTATTAATCATGCTCACACGTTTCTCATTCGTATTGAAACCCAAATTCGATCGGGATCAACCAAATTCGTATTGAATACGGGTGTGTGTAACCGTGCATTGATATAAGGCGATATAGCTCCGTGATTTATTGCACGATTTAATAATATTTCACGGTGTATTTATTCTGTCGTCGTGAAATATCCACGGTGACACAATACACCGTGATTTATCCACGACTACCCATTAGGTTTAAAGGTTTTCTACCTAATACAGTTGCACGGTGTTACAATCCACTGAGGGAACCCCACGGCGACACAGTTCTAGGGTTTTATTTATTTTCTTAATTTAATAATCGCAATGTGTTTAATGGAAGTGGTTGGGAGTTGATCTGTTTATGAGACGTTTCGTGCAACGATTGAAGTCCAGCGGTGGTATGACTCAGAACAGAGATGCATCAATTCCCTGAATTGAATGGTCATATCATATTAATGGATATGGAGCGTTGGATGGGGTGATTTACTATTAATTTTATTATTAATACGAGTAATTAATAAGCGTAGTTGGCAGTTAAATCGTTTCGTAGAACGATTGAAATCCGGGTGGTTGGATGACTTAAATTAGATCCCAATATTAAGCCTATAAATACGATTAGTTGCATTACTGTATCGAGATACACGAGCCTCAAAATAAAACCATCATTTGCCTGGATCATTTTCCCCAAGATACTCGAGTTTCCAAAACTTACGTAGTATTTGTCTGTTACCTTCTTCACATATGATTCGAAGTGCATGTAGCCTAAGCTCCTTAGGCTACAGCCTACATGGATCAGTTATCACCTCACTTTTTCGAATTTCACAGTTGCATTACTGTATCGAGTGGTATTGGTCAGTAACCTTCTTTGCATTTCTGTTGAAAACCTGACGAGATACACGAGTTTCCAAAACCTCCGTATATATATCGGTCACCTTCTTCACATTCGATTCGGAGTGTGCATGTAGCTTAATCTCCTTGTCTCCGTTGAAATCACCAGTCTGGTCGAGTCTCAAAAACCTTTGTTGCTAACCAGATGTCCAAAGAGGAGATTCACTGATGTGATGTTATTTTTTTTTCATTCAGCTTTTTTGTATACCGCTGACCGATAGTGTTTAGGGTTTAGAGTTTTGATCCGTCAATTTTTCTCAAGTTTTAGGGTTTATCATTTTGAGATTCTCGTTCAAATTTATCACACAGTCGCTTTTAATTATCGTGTATGGTACTACGGTGTCCATTTATTGTGTCTGGTCTCAAGGCGTATGATTATCATTTTGTCTTACGGTATTCATGGATGGTCACACGGCGTGCGATTATCGTGGATTAGCTCACGATGTCCACTTATCGTATATGGTTTCACGGTGTAAATTTATTGTGGGTGTTCACACGGTGTCTATTTATCGTTAATAAACTCACGGCGTAGGATTATCATGGTTGGGATCACGATGTCCAGTTATCGTGTATTTTTTCACGGTGTCTATTTATCGTTATTGAACTCACTGCGTACGATTATCGTGAATGGTGTCACATTGTCTTAGTATCGTATATTGTATCACGGTGTCCATTTATCGAGATTTGTCTCATGGCGTGCGACTATTGTGGATGAGCACACGGTGTCCAGTTATCATGTACTGTCTCACGGCGTGCGATTATCGTGGATTTTCTCACAGTGTCCAGTTATGATGTACTTCTCACGGCTTTGGATTATCGTGGATGGTCTCACGGTGTCCATTTATCGTGGATGGTCTCACGGTGTCTATTCATCGTGGATGAACTCACGGCGTACGATAATCGTGAATGAAGTCACGGTGTCTTATTATCGTGCATAGTCTAACGGCGTACTTTAACCGTGGATGGTCTGAAATTGTATTGGAGTTTTATTATTAATTTTTAAAACAGAAATTCTATTTAAATTACATATTCAATTTATATTCATTTGTTAAACAGCGAGGGCAGTGTAGACTTTTCCAACCCAATTGCCTAATAAACTTCTACTTTTATGGACAGGGGCCTCAGAACTTATTTATTTTATGAGGTGGTCCTGAATCCGGTATTCCCACAAAAAAAACGCTAAAATTAGGACCTTGGTAAGAGCATAAGTGTTCCAGCATTGGCACCACATGTGACTCATTCATATCATTGTCAACGACCAAAACATGGATCATAGCTTGAACCAAGTTTTGACCCTGAAGCGATGGAGTTATGACACTCTGGGGATCCATGATCGATGAAAAAACAAACAAACACGACTCAAACACACAATTGAAAGAAACGAAAAAGATGATGATATGATTTAAGTGTGAAATTTCATAACAAATGAAGTTGTATTTATATTATTGTTCTATGAATTTTTATACAAGATTTTTACAGTCAAATGCACGTATTGCGTGTGTTTACGCGTTATGGAAAAATCGAGCCTCTGGATTTTGCAATCGAATTGTCCTTCAATCATTACCGACGAGATTCGGAGAATTTAAACGGAATCTCCTTACCGAGTAAGTAATTTAATCATTGCATATATTAAAATCGAAAAAAATATAATTATTACTGAATTTTAGGCGTAATATTGTTCGTAGCATAATATATATATAATGTGCACGTCTATATTTTACCCGTTATGGAAAAATAGAACATTTGTATTTGCAATGGAATTGTCCTTCAATGATTACAGTGGGAGTTTGAAAATTTTGAGGGCTATCTCACGGTAATTATTGAACTATGTTAAATAATAACAAAAATGTTAAACATAAAAAATTTTTGCCCATAAAACATTTTGCCTATATGACATATCATATATGTATTACTTTTTAATAAAAAAAAAAGAAAATTAAAAAAGAGCATATAATGCGCAAATAAAATAAAATAAAGGTTTACAAATAGTGCAAGCGCAAATAAAATTAAAATAAATAAATAAATAGCATAAATAAAAATTAAAAAATATTAGATATCTTACAACTAGAATCCCTCTTTTTTCCGCTCCAGTTCCTCCACCATCGCGAACCCCACATAGATTCAGGCATGCTACACTTTTTAGTTATTGGGAGAATCCAAGTACTCTCTTTCGGATTCAGGAAACAACTATCAGAGATCTTTTTTCCTTTTGGAAGATAGAGGAGCGAAACAATCAACCTATTGATATTGGAAGACCCAACCGATTCTTCCAATGTATCATTTCTGGGTCCAATGGAATTCATAGGAAGAAGCCCCCTCCAATAGAGATTTTTTCTTTCGACCATATTTCGATTGTTAATACGATATATAAGGACCGCTACGACAAAGAGTATTACACCCTTGATCGTGAAATATCGATTGCTTGTTGAACCCTGTGAATTGCGTGAAAGTAGGATACTCAAAATTCAGGGATTGAGGGGGCGTGCGGTGCGTTTTTACACTGCACCATAAGCAGTGCAATCTTACGCCATTGAATAATATCAAACTAAAATCTAACGGTGATTATATTATTTAAATAAATAACAATATATTTGATCTGCCCGTTGTTTATAATCATTTTTTTTTTAATTTTATTTTATTGTTATTATTAATAATTTATTTTTCTTCATATATAAAAATTAAATCACTCAAAATAAATATATAAAATATTATACGGAGTATATTATTATTTTAAAAATATAAGAATGTTTAATTATTTTATATAATTATTAATATTTTAAAATTAAATATAAATTTCTTATATTTATATATTTAAAATTTTAAAATATTATTATTAATAACTGATAAACTATATAATATTCATATTAATTATATAATTCAATTTTAGAATATATAAAAAATAAATAAAATAGTTAATAGAAGAAAAACAATAAATTATTAATAATTACTCTAAAAAAAGTATTAAAAATATAATTGAGTTAAGATTTTGTGATATAAAAATTATAAAAAAATATAATAGCGTTAAAATTTTGTGATATTAAAGTTATTAAAATATAATTGCGTTAAGATTTTGTGATATAAATATTATTAAAATTGTGATATTAAAGTTATTAAAATATAATTTTGTTAAGATTTTGTGATATAAATATTGTTATAAATATAATAACATTAAAATTTTGTGATATTAAAGTTATTAGAAATATAATAATTTTAAAATAAAAAGTTATTAAAAATATAATCGCGTTAAGATTTTGTGATATAAATATATTAAAAATTTATGATATAAAAGTTATTAAAATATATAATTATGAATTAATTATGAAAGTAATATTAATAGTAATGAATAATAGTTGTAATTTTTTAAGAGTTAAATGAACACAAATAATAAATAAACGGGCACATATTAAATAAACGGGCAGATGTCATATTAATAATCGTTAGATTTTGTGTTGTGATATTGAACGGCCAAAGATTGCACTGCTTATGGTGCAGTGTAAAAATGCACTGCACGCCCCCTCAATCCAAATTCAGGGGTCAAGGAGTTTTAGAAAACGTTCATAAACTTAAAAAAATAAATAAATAGCGCAAATAAAATAAAATTAAATTAAAAATATTACACAAATGCAAATAAAATTAAATTAAAAAATATTACAAATAAAATAAATAAATAAATAAATAAATAGCGCAAATAAAATAAAATAAAATTAAAAAATATTACACAAATCAACTAAAAAATAAAAGTGAAATAATAATAAGAAAAAAATAAATTAAAAATACTACACAAATAAATAAAATGAAAAAAACAAAAGTGAAATAATAAAAAAAGTGAAAAAATAGCAAATACAAATGAAATAAAAAAATATTGCTAATGATATATGTTTTATTTGTTTATTTAACAAAGCAAAAATAAAGTTGTATTTATATTTTTGTTGTGTGAAATAAAATAATAAATTTATAATTATTTATATTGTTCACAAAGAAGAGGCTGTATTTATATTGTTGTTGTGTGAAATTTTTTACTAGATTTTTTCAATCAATGCACACGTGTTTTTTACGCGTTATAGAAAAATCCAGTATTTGAACTAATTGGTGAACTATGTTGAAATGATATAAAAAATGTTAAACAATAGAGTTTGAATTTTGCAATTGAATTGTTCTAAATCATTACAGTGGTGGTTTGAAAATTTTGAGGGCAATCTCACGTTAATTGATAAACTATGATGAAATGATATAAAAATGTTAAACAATAGTGCAAACACAAATAGAATTAAAAACCTTAAAATAGCCCATCAAACAACAATAATTTTATATTTTTAAAATTTGTAAAAGGTATTTCAAATGAATTTTTGTAATGGGTTAATTATTCAAAAATAAATAAAGCTGAATGTGGGCGCCGCTCACGTGACCTCCCAAGGCCTTGCCGGAGCGAGCTGAAGCTGCGGGCGGTTGCACTCCTTGCAGCGATGGACCCGCACGATCTCCTCCGCCGCCGGCGCATCCGACCGATCTTCATGGATTATCTTAATTAATTTCTTGATTGGGAGACCGCTGACGTGGCCTCCCAAGGCTTTGCCGGAGCTGAAGCCGCGGTTGCACTCCTTGCAGACATTGACCCGCACGATCTCCTCTGCCGCCGCCTCCGACCGATCTTGATGGCTCATCTTATTTAATTAATTAATAAATTAAATCTTCTCCTTTTCTCTCAATCAAGAAATTAATTAAGATGAGTCATCAAGATAGGTCGGAGGCGGCGGCGGAAGAGATCGTGCGGGTCCATCGCTGCAAGGAGTGCAAGCTCTTGGGAGGCCAAATCAGCCGCGCCCACATCCAGCTTTATTTATTTTGTGGGGGTTTGGAAATTTTGAAGGCAATCTCACGTTAATTGATGAATTATGTTGAAATGATATAAAAAATGTTAAACAATAGCGCAAACACAAATAAAATTTAAAAACTTAAATAGCGCAAATAAATAAAAAAAAATACTAAATAAAATGAAAAAAAATAAAAGTAAAAAAATAAGGCAAATAAAAATAAAATAAAAAAGTTCTTACTCATGATATATGTATTATTCATTTATTTGTTCATTTAACAAAACAAAAATCTATATAAATGAATTGCATTTTTCTTAGTAAAAAAATAAATTTATAATTATTTTATTGTTCACAACGAAGGATGCTGTATTTATATTGTTGTTGTGAGAATTTTTTTTATATTGTTATTGTTTGAAATTGTTTACTAAATTTTTACTATTGAATGCATGTATTGCGTGTTTTTTTACGAAAAATCAGAGTTTGAATTTGTAATCGAATTGTCCTTCAAACATTATAGCCAGGTTCGAAGAATTTGAGCGAAATCTCATTATGTAAGTAATTTAATGAATTGTATGCATAATTTATTCCATTAGCAATTATACGGTAATTGTTGAGCTATGTTGAAAATGATGTGGAATATATTAAACGGTAACACCTGTACTACTTGCTCATGATGTAAGTACTGTTTATTTTATTATTCACAACGAAGGATGCTGTATTTATATTGTTGTTGTGAGAATTTTTTTTATATTGTTGTAGTATGAAATTGTTTACTAAATTTTTACTATTGAATGGATGTATTGTGTGTTTTTTATGCGTAATGGAAAAATAGAGAGTTTGAATTTGGAATCCAATTGTATTTCAAACATTATAGCCAGGTTCGAAGAATTTGAGTGAAATCTTAGTTAATTGTACGCATAATTTATTCCATTAGCAATTATACGGTAATTGTTGAGCTATGTTGAAAATGATGTGAAAATATTAAACGGTAACACCTGAACTACTTGCTTATGATGTAAGTACTGTTTGTTTAGATAAGAACGCATATGTTCTATCTAGATAGATTTTACAATTTTAAATTTATTATTTAAATTTAGTGAAAATGTTAAAAAATATACTAAAGCACATAAGGAAAGTACTTATCTGCACTAGGGTATAAAAAATAGGGTTTTCTACCTTAAATGACTGAAATACCCTTTAATTAAATATATTGGCGTATTCTCCTTTGTTTGCCTTAGATAGGTTTGTTTTATTTAATCAGAATTGTTGTGTGGAATGGATTTTGGTGTGTCGAATGGATTGTAATATACAACAAATATTACGAATTTTGTGTCGAATGATGCTATTAGATTTAAAATACACATTGGACAAGTCTTACAAAAAAATCCTTTTCCATCCCAATTTAAAAATTCTTTGTTCAAAATATCTAATGTTTTTTTATAATTTTTTTAAATTCATTCACAATTAAAAGATAATCAAATTATTTAAATAATTAAATTAATTGTATGTCTGATTTTTTTTCATGGGCCAAATGTGGGAATGTGGGGGTGAGGATTAAGTTTTAAAGAAAGGACAAGGAGAAATGGAAGCTCCCAATTTGCGGTCCAATCTACATCACCTACATCTTATTAGCCCGCAAGAAAAATTGATTGATGTGGAAGTAGACCGTCGAGGTCCGCCCTCTTTTCTTGGCTCTGCGATTGTGCGACAGAGGTGGAGACGACGGTCTCGTCGGGGTGAAGGGGCTCAGTCGGAGAAATTCTTGGCACCGCGATGATGCGGCAGAGGTGGAGACGACGGTCTCGTCGGGGCTCGGCTTCTTCTTCGGCTGAAGTGGATAAATAATTAGGGTTGCGGTTCCCGGTGCGGTGGGGTCGGCTGAACTCGAATGTTGTCAGGCGGCGGCGATCTGATGGAGGTAGGCTTTGTCGTCGTCTTTGGCAGAAGCTTTGACGGACGGCGTACCTGCTATCAAGCGGGCCTCGGATGCGCACTTCGTCGAAGCTTCCTCGGACGGGGTGGCTGGGGCAACGGCGGCGATAACGAATTTGACGAGTTTTTTGTGCAGATCTGGTAGAGCGTGTGTAGAGATCTGGTAGAGCGTGTGTAGATCGGGATGGAGAAGATGAATTTTGAAAATTTTTAGATCTGAAATTTCTTTGTCTTAGTTTTTAAGTGAGACAATAAAGACTATTTATACTAAAAAAAATTAGGTCAAATATTAGTGTCGAATGATTAGAATTGTAGAATGTGAAATGTTTATCGAATATGAAATGTTTGTCGAATATGAAATGTTTATCGAATATATTTATCGAATATAAAATGTTTATCGAATATGTTTGTCGAATATAAAATGTGTATCGAATGTGGGATTCGCCGTGTCGAATGTGATTCGACATGTCGAATGTGAGATTCGACATGTCGAATGTGGGATTGACATGTCGAATGTGATTCGACATGTCGAATGTATGTCGAATGTGATTCGACATGTCGAATATGTGTATCGAATGCGAATTGACATGTCGAATGTGTGTGTCGAATGCGATTCGACATGTCGAATGTGTGTCGAATTACATGTCGAATATGTGTGTCGAATGTGATTCGACATGTCGAATGTATGTCAAATGCGATTCGACATGTCGAATATGTGTGTCGAATGTGTGTGTCGAATGTGGATTCGAAATGTCGAATGTGGATTCGACATGTCGAATGTAACGGAGGGTATTTTCGGATGTTCACCGCTTTTATGTGTAAATAACCGGTTTTTTTATGTCCTAGTGCAAATAAGATGTATGACTATATCATTTTGTGTACTTTAATTTTTCTTTCCTAAATTTATTATACAATAAAATCTATATTATTTAAATATTTTTCTGATCTAATTAAAATTACAATACATACTATATTTTACAATTTTAAATTTATTATTTAAATTTATTATACAATAAAATCTATATTATTTAAATATTTTTTTGAGCTAATTAAAATTACAATACATACTATATATATATATATACACACAACGCAGGTGCAGTTGCACTCCTTGCAGGACTCGCACGATCTCCTCCGCCACCTCCAACTGATCACGATGGCTTATCTTAATTAATTAATTAATTAAATAAATCTTCTCCTCTCTCAATCAAGAAATTAATTAAGATGAGCCATCAAGATGCGGCGGAGGAGATCTTGCGGGTCCATCGCTGCAAGGAGTGCAACATCGGCTTCAGCTCCGGCAAGGCCTTGGGAGGCCACGCCAGTAGCGCCTACATCCAGCTTTATTTATTTTGTAGGAGTTTGGAAATTTTGAAGGTAATCTCACGTTAATTGATGAACTATGTTGAAATGATATAAAAAATGTTAAACAATAGCGCAAACACAAATAAAATTTAAAATTTTAAATAGCGCAAATAAATGAAAAAAAATAAAAGTAAAATAATAACGCAAATAAAAATAAAATAAAAAAGTTCTTACTCATGATATATGTATTATTCATTTATTTGTTCATTTAACAAAACAAAAATTTATATAAACGAATTGCATTTTTTTTAGTAAAAAAATAAATTTATAATTATTTTATTGTTCACAATGAAGGATGCTGTATTTATATTGTTGTTGTGATCAGAATTTTTTTTATATTGTTGTTGTTTGAAATTGTTTACTAAATTTTTACTATTCAATGCATGTATTGCGTGTTTTTTTACGCGTAATGGAAAAATTGAAAGTTTGAATTTGGATTCCAATTGTCCTTCAAACATTATAGCCAAGAATTTGAGCGAAATCTCATTATGTAAGTAATTTAGTGAATTGTATGCATAATTTATTATACAATAAAATCTATATTATTTAAATATTTTTTTGAGCTAATTAAAATTACAATACATACTATATATATATACACATATATATATATATACTAAATTTTAGGCATTATTGCAAAATAAGTTTAAAAATATATAAAGTATGACCAAGCCTAATTTTCAAATTCCGGAGTTGATTCTTCAACTGGTTTCTCCTTTCAAAGAACATCACTAACTTTGGATTGTAAATCCTGCAACATATGAAGTAATTTAGTCAATCATAATTTTTCTTTATGTTCTTTGTTCAAGGGTACTTACATATGAATAAATGGTTACTTCATCTGAACATAAAACACACAATGAGGTTTCAGTTCGAAACAATTAAAATTTTATTAGTCAAAGCCAAAAATATTTTGAAACCTATGATAGTGACTTATTCTTCATGTGTATATAAGATATACCTTGAACGTCTACATCAAGTCCGCCGACCTCTTAAAAATACCAATTTCCTGGAATCTTGCTTTGTCCATTGTGTACAAATCAAAATAAAGAGTACATGCAATCAGATGAACGTAAAAGATTATCCCGCACAAATAGAAATGGAAATTAAAACGAAGAAACAAACACTTCAATTCCTTATTGCGATAAATACAGTTAGGTAGAAAGTTAATATGTTCTCCACAACTAATTCAAGACTTATAGAGATAACAACAACCAATGAAGGTAAACAATTATGAAGGGGGCTAACTAATGAAAGAAGTCGATAGAAATAACAATTTATATAATACTACCCTAGTTACCTTGTCCAAATAGAAATGCCATTTTGAAATATTTCACACAAATTAAGCAATTTTAAAAAATTACTTATCTACGCAATTTAATATAGGGATATTTATATATTTTTTTCCATTTCCAACACCAATGTTGATATTCAAAAATTAAATAAGGGAACCGGAAGTCTAAGGACAAAAATGAATCAAATTCATGGCACTTAAACTGCAAAACATAAATGCAAGTACTTTCTGATTAAAGTTATATCAAAAGCACTAAATTTAAAAGGAATAGGAAATTTGACTTACTGCACCAAGGTTCCGGAAAAACCATGCTGACATCATAATACTAAATCCATTTCTTACAGGATTTTTATTCTTAGTTTCTAGGGTTTATTATGCCATACAATTACCACTAATTTCAAGAAATGATTTTTCTCTCTCATTTTTCTCTACTCAACAGTCAAAAATTCACAAACAAAGAGCAAAAAAGATTCAAGAAAAAACAAGAAAATATTTGCAACATAAACCAAAAGGGCCGGAAACCCACCGAAAATCAAGAACATAGAAAATGACGGAGGATTAAAACGATTTTCAAAATTAGGTAAAAGAAGAGAAATCGAAAAGGGGGGAAATGGAAGTTCAAGAACCTGGATTTCTCCGTGAAGGTGTGAAGCTGACGAAGTTAATTGAGATTATTGGGCTGAGATCTAATAATAAAAGCACAGAAGAGAAGAAAAGAAGAAAAAAAAATACATACAAATAATTGTACGAATCGGTAATGATACGTGGCTCATCGAAAGAGAAAGAACCGAGTTTTTATTATAAAGGATGATTAATGTGAATCGATAAATGAAATAGTAACACAGTGAAATAACCAAAATAAAAATAAATGATACACTTATTAGAGACATACAGTGAACCATTCATGTTGGTAAGCGCGTCTCCAAATTCTTTTTTGTCGCCTTTTTACCTTGTGAAATAAATGTATTGAAGTCGCATGAATTAGTATGTGAATGCAAAATATAACAATGACTGATATCAAGACCTAATACAAGCACATTAACAGAAAGATAACCTACCATCAGAAGAAGAATCTGAAAGATAGTTGGCAAGCCGGTATTTCTGTTAAAGAAAATAGTTCAAGCCACAACATTAACAGAAATATAACCTACCATCAGAAGAAGAATTTGGAAGTAAGTTGGCAAGCCGGTATTTCTGTTAAAAAAATAGTTCAAGCAACAAGGTAGACAAAAATGTCTACACAACGGTGGAAATAGCTTCGTATGAATATACATACATACACACCTGTAAATGGCTCTTCACGTGTTAAATCGTTAACCTTTGAACACTCATAACTCTGAGAACACCTTTAAGAGTAGCTCCTGAAAATTTGTTTATATTTATGTACGAGAAATTCTTTAAGTCTCTAACAATTTCAGAAAATTATAATACAAGAAATACACTGACGAGGTTGGCTCTTTACGGGGTCTATAAATACTTTTCAGTCTTACGATGCGCGTTTTAAGATAAACGCAGCACACACCATAAATTCTCCTCCTGAATTTCACAACAATATGGTTTATTTGCTTTAATTAAACTGGAGATAAAAATACTCACGATCCTGCCCACCAAGTTGAGCCACGGCATCGACAAATCATTCATGAAGATTGTGTGTCCAGCGAAGCCGTTGCTTGGAAGCAAAGTTCGTATTATTGCTCGCATTGTTAGGTCCACTGTTCGGATCCATGCCTCCTCAGGCCCCACTGTCTGGCTGAATTCGAACACCCGTATCGCAATGAACTAAGCTCGAACTCGCTGGTATGTATAGCTCATTCATCTATCCACGACAGAAAAAAAAAAACAGCTAGAGTCAAAAACTACATAATATGCACGAAAATTCCACGAAAAATAAATACGACATGACCAACATAAAACACTTATCATTGGGTAAGAACAACTATTGATTCTTCACACACTTAGATGAGCTATATATATAACTCAGGCCATTTACAACACAAACACCACATCATCTAGAGGGCCCGAATCAATCGAAAGTCGGCATTACAAATCAGAAGTTCCCTAAAACCCCTCAAAAAACCAAAACATTTATTTAGTAGAAACACTAAACCCCCAAAAATCATCGAAGAAATTAACTTTCCAAATTAATTAATACTAAAAAAAGGGTTTCGCAATTCAATACCTAGATCTGCGAATTTCCCAGCTGCGATTCTCGAAAAATATTTAGGTCCCTCAAATTCATAGTACAGTGTTTTTGTTCATAGAGATTCACTTGAAAGCTCGAGTGGTCGGTGGCATCGAATACGAGATTATGTTGGTCGTCGCTGGCCGGTGGATGACGCGATTTCAAAGAGCGAGACCGCGAGAGTGCGTTTTTTCTATTAATTCCAGCTTCTCTGTTTTAGCTGAAAAGGAAAAGAACAAATGAGAACGAGGAAAATGCATAAATTAATTACCCTTGATTTCGTAGAGAGCTAGCCGAAGCAAATCGAACAACCTGGCTGCGGTACCGACTTTCCTCCGAAGGCGAATTTTTTTTTTCAGATTTGGAAGCGTGTATATTTTTCTAGATCTGGTTTTTGTGTTGTAAAGAGAGAACTTTTTTTAGTTGCAATTATCCTCATATAGATACAACATTATTTACAAAATGTAGGGGCACGTGGCAAGCAATTCACTCGTGTCATCACATATAGACACAACTATACGTACATATTGGGGATGTACGTGGGTTCATTGCCATTGAGAGACAGTTCAAATGGCTAATGGTTCAAAGAATCGGGTAGCTGGGAAAGGGATCGTCGAGTTTCAGTTGCCGGGTGGAAGGAGTGTCACGGTTGCGGGAGTAAAACACGTGCCAAGTATAAGAAAGAATTTGCTTACTCTCGGGAGGCTAGACGAGAGGGGTGCAAGTTCGAGGCCGAGTGCGGGAAAATTAAGGTGTTGAGGGATAACCGAGAGGTTCTACGTAGAAGAAATTTTGGCGGCTTGTATAGGCTCGAGGGTAGTGTGGTGGCACGAGGAACTGGTGTCGGACATGGGTCGAGTAATACAATGAAGACTGGACGGGATTTCAACAGTTGTCGAACACATGGGCATGAGGAGCGGGCCGGATCCAACAGGGCAAGGGTGATAGGGATGCAATGGAAGAAGGTTCAGCGGGAAGTTCGGAAGATTGAGATGAGGGTCGAGGCACGCACGACATCATTTCCTAATCTTGCTAGCCATTAAAGGGTGACGCCCCGGTGGGGGCGTTGGAGGCATCAATGCATTTGAAGGATGCTTCGTTGGTCGTATTCATGGAGCTTGGATATGAGACACTCGTTGAGGGGGTGGGTTGACATGTTGGACTGTTTTGGAGACTCATATTTCGGTGGTATTGAGATGCCGGTAATCAACTTGGGCGTTGGTGGAATAATTGCTCACTCGGGTTGGAGGGGGTGATTGTTGGTAGTCCAACCCTCGTTCGGATTAAAGCATCGGGGAGATATGAAGAGGTGGAACCAAGCTAATCGGAAGAAACGGGACGAGTCGAGACGGAGAGCTGCAGCAGGCGCCAGGTGGGCGCCTAGGGGGCAGGCGAGCGCCTGCCAGCAGTCGCGGGCGAGCGCTTGGGGACCAAGCGGTCGTTTGGTCCCATCTTCAGAGAGCTGGAATTCGACGCGGGCGAGCGCTTCGTCCTCAGGCGGGCGCCTGGTCCCCAGCGGAAGTTTGACCGCGTTTTGACCTCGGTTTTCTTGGGGATTAAGTTAGGGTTTTGACCTCCTACTTATAAAAGGACCTCCTCCCCTATTTTATGTATAATGTAGAGAAAACCTAGAGCACGAAATAGTGAGTCGAAAAGAGATCTATCGAGATCCAGTCCTGTACACGAGAATATTATCGAATAATATTGGGTGTGGTGTCCGTGGAAGTAGGCATTTTTGGCCGAACAACGTAATTCTTGTCTTCCTTTTTTTATATTCCGCTTTATTTATCAAATCGAACCTACCCTTTGACGATCGATGGGGGATATACCGGCCTAAGAAGCGTATATTCCCCAACACTATTTCCATCGTTCGAGTCGGGGCAGTTGAAATCCTCATCGGCTGCATTTGAGTGCACCGGGAAAGGGAAAAAGGCTGATAAAGATGAAAGGTCCATGGGGCAATCGAACAAAACCCTGAAACCACAAATATCCAAAATGTGGCATGGCGGGAAATAGAAACCCTTGCCCTCGCTCAAGCATGTCTGCAATCGGAAACACCCACAGACATTAATACGGATGAGAAGAACCATGATTACGTACGGAGAAAACCGCTAAGGTAAATCAGCTAGGAATAATCAAATGCAGTAAAGGTAAAAAATATAGATAATCGAGAAAGAAACTTACAAACTCCATGGAGCTGAGAAGCGCGAAATTCAGTTTAGAGAAGAAGCTTTCGGAACGAATGTTTTGGGTGTGCTTCAGTCGAAGTAGCTTTTCGAAATGTCGTACAGCTATGGGCTGCCCTACGGGCCGAGGAGAAGTCGGGTTGAGTTTTAGGGCTTTACATAATTGGATCTATATGGGCCAGCCTATAGGGCCCATTTGTTTGGGTTGATTTGGGCTTAATCCGCAAGTAAATTAATTTTAAAAAATGAAAAAAAATAGTTTCCTATTTTATTGAAAACTAGTACCATTGTCCGTGCAATACACGTGATTTATTTGTTTAAAATAATCTAAAATTTCATTTAATCTCCAACTTCGGCCAAAAATGTATTAATGACTAACAAATTATTTTATTTAATAATCGAACTCTCACTTAAATTTGTAAACTTGTATTAATCTCATTATTAACCTTTATCTAAATTATGAAAATTTTATTATTTTCAAAGATTAAGCCTAAGCTTTTTGGGGCATAGCCGAGTGGTAAGGTCTGTGGTGATGTTGGTTTAATTCTCCGACGATGCAGAGTTCGATGACAAAATTTTCATTGAAATATTATGAAGTTAGTCAAGACCTATTGGCTCTCTCCCACATGTGTCTGCTACTCGGGTACATCCCTCGATTTACATTCTACCCGATCGAGGAGCCTCTGATCTGGTGAGAGAGGAGTTTCTCGTTTCTACATTCGAGTGTCAAACGCATCCAACAAATACGGGGAAAAATCAAAATAAATGGAAAAAATTATAAAGCTAAAAAATATAATTATTACTGAATTTTAGGCGTAATATTGTTCGGTAGCATAATATATATATATATATATATATATATATATATATATATATATATATATATATATATATAATGTGCACGTACGCGTTATGAAAAAATAGAACATTTGTATTTGCAATGGAATTGTCCTTCAATCATTACAGTGGGAGTTTGAAAATTTTGATGTTACATTTATTTTAATAATTAATTCCTCAATCAAAGAAAAGAGTATCATATACAAAATATATAGATCGAAAAACATATAGATCGATCAATTAATATATAAATTAACAATGACGTAAGTAACACCTGAACTACTTGCTCATGATCCATCGAGTGTGAAACGCATTCAACAAATTCCTAAAACCGATGGAAAAATCAAAATAAATGAAAAATAAAAATTATAAAGGTGGAAAATAAATAAAAATATAAATAAATATCGAATTTACATTAATGTAATTAAATAAATGTAATTATATTAATATAACGTAGTTAACCTACAAAACAAATTTTACAGAACTAAATTAGGGATAAACTAAAAATTAAAAAAAATATATATTCAAACATAATTAATAATTTTGGAATTGAATTAAGGATAAACTAAAAATTAAAAAAAAAAATACTCAAACATAATTAATAACTAGACAATTTGATTATGGAATCTGTGCGAAAAAAATTATAATTAATACATAAATTAAAAACTCGACAATTTGATTATAGAATCTGCGAAAAAATCATAATTAATACATGAAATTAAAAAAAAAATCGAGAAAAAAAAATGAATGAATAGAAGAACGTCTCTATTCCTTTAAACAATGCATATTTTCTTTATTAGTCCATCTCTTAAAACAGTGCACATTCCATAAATATAATGTCTTTTCAGAATTTTATCCTCTCGATACACATTTATTTACTCTTATATCACTACCTTTTCAATTAAATACTTTATTACTTGCAAATGAATACCTATTATACCTTTACTTTATATTATTAAATACACAAAAAAATCATTTTTTCTTAATCTACGCAACATTTTATCTATATTTTACACTTTTTACTTTTTATGTTATTGACCTTTAACAAAAAAAAAAACATTTTATCTATGCATTGTGTAGAGGAATGGAGGGAGTATACAAAAAAAGACATACGAAATAGATTACAGCCAATATACCTCAATTTTTTTTAACTACGGTGAATTAGAGAATAGGAAGAAATCAATTTTTATGGGATACGATTAATTTGAATTAAATTAATATTAATTGAATATAAAAGAATTTTGAAAAGGGAAATAGAAAGAATATATTTAAGATAATGATTTTAATTATTATTACTAAAAATATATAATTTCAAATTATTATTTATAATTTATATATAATTTAAATATGCTTAATAATATTATTATTTATAATTTATAATTTTTTTACTTATAATTTATACAGTGTCAACACAAAATTATAGCATCTCCCATGGATACCAAAAAACTATTTTGGAGTAGAGGAGATGCTCTACCAAAACATAAACGTATTAGGCCATCTCCAACCGAACACAAAAACTCAAACTCAAAAATAAGTTTTATTTTAAGTTTACAGTAATTTGACTCCAACCGAACTCAAAATTAGTTTAAGTTTACGTTTACAGTAATTTGACTCCAACCGATAAACTAATACTCTAACTTAAAATAAAAATTTTTAAATATTCTTCTTATATAATTATTTATACTATTTATATAAATAATCAAAATCTTTACAAATTTACAATTTTATCTCATATTTTTTAAATTAAAAAATATAATTAATATTATTTTCAATTTAAATTTTCAAACATAATAAATATAAATAATATTAAATAAAATATTATTTAATTATTAAAAAAATTACATTAAAACACACAAAAAATTAATTATTAATTATTTTTGTTTTTGTAATTTGTAGCATTTTTTTAAATATCTTGTTTATTATTATTTTATTTTTAATGTTAATTATATAATTTAATTATTTAATTGTATTTCATATTGTGATATGTATTCTTATTTCATTATTAAAAATATTTTTATTAAAATTTATTTTAATTATTAATGATATGATTATTAAAAAAATTAAATTACAAAAGATATTAAATAAGATACTAAAAAATAATTGATAAGTTATTTTTATTAATTTGTAAAAAAAATAATTATTTTATAAATAAAAAAAGTTTTTGGTTTGAGTTTAACGTAAATATAAGTATTTTTTGTGTGGGTCCCACCTATAAACCAATAATAGGTTTATGTTTTGGTATCGGTTGGAGCATCTCCTCTACTCCAAAATAAGTTTTTGGTATCGGTTGGAGATGCTCTTATAAGTAAATACTTAAATTTACGTTTACTTTAAACTTAAATCAAAAACTTTATTATTTATAAAATGATCATTTTTATATAAATTAATAAAATAATCTATCAACATTTTTTTAGTTTCTTATTTAATATTTTTTATATTGTAATTTTTTTTAATAATCATATCATTAAAAATTAAAATAAATTTTAATAAAAATATTTTAAATAATGAAATAAAAATAAACATGATAATATAAAATATAATTAAATATTAAATTATTTAATTAACGTTAAAAATAAAATAATAGTATGAGATATGACAATATTTTTTTTATTATGTTTGAAATTTTAAATTAAAAATAATGACTATTAAAATTTTTAATGTCAAAAGTTATGAGGTTAAATTGTAAATTTGTAAAGATATTGGTTATTTATAAAAAGTTGTATTAGAAAAATATTTTGAGAATAGTTTTTTACGTTTGAGTATTGGAATCTCGGTTGGAGTGAAATTACTATAAACTTAAAATAAAACTTATTTTTGAGTTTACATTTTTGTGTTCGGTTGGAGATGGCCTTATTGTTTTTTCTATTGGTCCACGGCATTAGTGGATCCACAAAAAAAAGTAAAATAAAGCAATGAACTCAATTATTTTCCTTTTTATTGAACAAATCTATACTATATTAAAGGAGAATAATTTTTGCGTCTTAAAAACAGTTAATAGTAATAATTTTTTACACAATTATTTGTAATTTGATTAATATTTGTGGATTTTTATATATAATTTTTATGAAATTATTTAATATTCGATTCCATTTGATTGATAAATTTAAGATAAAGAAAATAAAAGTTATTATAATTCAGTGTAATTTTTTACAATAGTATAAAATATTAAAATTATAAAAAAAATATTTTTAGAATAATTTTATATAATTGAGACTAAAGATCAATTGAAAAATTAGTATAATTAAATTGTGTGATTTTTTTTAATAATAATTAAGAAAATTTATAATTTTTTGTAATATTTTTGTATAATTATTTGTGTTGATAATTGTAAAAATTTATCAATTTCAAATACTTCAAAAATTCTAATAATTTTAATTTATTTTTATTTTGCGCATTTAACGCGTTTGGGTGTAATTCTAGTAATATTCTAAAAAAAGGAAAAAAAAAAGACACATAAACCTTTTTAAGAAAAAAGAGTAGCCCTATAGCTACAATGAAAAAAAATCGAAAACAAATCAACTCGAAACGAACGAGCTGGGTATAATGTTCACAAGCCGACAACATAATCGGAACAATTCAAAACTTGACACGACAGACGACATGCATCTAGATCGGCTTGCTAGTTGTACACCCGTGCATCTAGCGGATCCAGAGCTTTTCTTTATCCATTATTAAAAAAACATTAAAAAAACCAACCTTGTGTTTTGCCATCCTTCTTCACACTATTTCAGACTTCACTTTGATACACTCACCACCCTCTTTCCTATCTTCATTACCAACCATCTGCAAAAATTAAATTTAATTAATTAATTAATTAAAACAAAAATTAAATATAACAATGTTAGCTAGGTATACCTTCTTAGAGTCATCTGCAGGCTCAGATGTCGAGGTTGAGGCCAGGCCGAGGCCCATGAAATCGAAGAAGTTGTCAGTGAAGGAAGCGGAAGGGTTAATCCCTTCAAACTTCTCGACACGAGCAGGAGGAGGAGGGGGAGTAGTAGAAGATGTCTCCGGAAGAGGCGGCTGCCTACCTAGGCTAAGTCGAGGCATCTTCCCATGTCTCTTCGTGTCGTCTTCATTGTGGGGCCCACTCCCCTTCAAAGCCCTACACCTCGGAAAAACATGCCATGTTCCATCCCGGCATTTCTGTTTTAAGAAAATTTATTTTTATTAATATTTTGAAAATTATACAATAAGTACTCTTTCTGTCTCATACTTGTTTTCGCACCTGAAGATGGCTGGCCACCTGCATTCTGGTCAGGCCGGGCTCATTCATCTCCTCGAGAATATTTTTCGGGTAGCATTCTGCGAGAACCCGAAAACGAACTATAATAAATTAACATGAAAAAATTTGATTGATTAATTAATTAATTAATTAATTAGAGAGTTGACTTACTTCCTTCTCTGAGAACTCGGACAGCTTCCATAAACTTCTCGTGGAGTTGGGGAGTCCATTCGGTCCAAGTCTTGTTGATTGAATCCTGATCAACGGCTTCCACGACTTTCCTCGACTCGTCCACGACTTCACCGAGATCCACAGACAGGTGCGGTGGATTCTCACATAGGTTTCGGAGCTTGTGAAAGTAGGCGAATTGCCATAGGTTCTCAGCATGATCCATCGATAATGGCTTCTTTAAGCAGAGAGAAGCCCCGAGTTCTAAGGCCCTCACTATGACCACAGCCTTGTCATCGTCTAATTAACAACACTGCCAGATCGATTTTCAAATGTTTATATAATATGCATTTGACACAATCATATAACTATGCTCCCTTCCTCCCCTCTCACTAAAATTTCTATAAATTAATAACTTCTTTTAAGTTAATAAAATCTTTGGGTCCATAAATTAATAATATCTCTAAATTAATAAAATTTAACTATTTCAATAGTATTAATTTATAGAGTTTTATTATATTTAACCAACCCAAATTTTATTTTATTTTTTTACTTTTTCACTACAAAATATAATTTTACTCTTACTTTATCGATTTTAGAAAAGTCAAATTTTGCACTATTAATGAAACCGTACTCACTTATCACTGGTAAACGAATGACTTCGGCTCTTTGCAGAAACACAATTCCACACCAGTCGAACGCGTTGATGTTTACTACCACTACGTCATAAGTGTAGATTGGTGCTTCCGCGATCATCGACAGTGCTATGGATGCCTATTTCACCGTAGCCACTGAAATTAACCAAACAAATTAGTCAATAAATTTGATGTTACATTTTTTTTAAATAATTAATTCCTAAATCAAACAAAAGAGTATCATATACAAAATATATGGACCGAAAAACATATAGATCGATCAATTAATATATAAATTAACAATGACGAACCGCAAATTTAATTTTAGACGACGAGATCCATTGTTAATAATAGTATACAATCAACTAAATCTTATATAAAAACAACTGTGACAAAAAAAAAAAAAAAAAAAAGCTAAAATTAGGACCTTGGTAAGAGCATAAGTGTTCCAGCATTGGCACCACATGTGACTCATTCATATCATTGTCAACGACCAAAACATGGATCATAGCTTGAACCAAGTTTTGACCCTGAAGCGATGGAGTTATGACACTCTGGGGATCCATGATCCATAAAAAAACAAACAAACACGACTCAAACACACAATTGAAAGAAACGAAAAGATGATGATATGATTTAAGTGTGAAATTTCATAAAAATGAGGCTGTATTTATATTATTGTTCTATGAATTTTTATACAATATTTTTACAATCAAATGCGTGTGTTTACGCGTTATGGAAAAATCGAGCCTCTGGATTTTGCAATCGAATTGTCCTTCAATTATTACCGACGAGAATTTAAACGGAATCTCGTTACCGAGTAAGTAATTTAATCATTGCATATATTAAAATTGAAAAAACTATAATTATTACTGAATTTTAGGCGTAATATTGTTCGGTAGCATAATATATATATATAATGTGGAGGTCTATATTTTACCCGTTATGGAAAAATAGAACATTTGTATTTGCAATGGAATTGTACTTCAATGATTACAATGGGAGTTTGAAAATTTTGAGGGCTATCTCACGGTAATTATTGAACTATGTTGAAACAATAACAAAAATGTTAAACATAAAAAGTTTTTGCCCATAAAACATTTTACATATCATATATGTATTACTTTTTAATAAAAAAAATAAAATTAAAAAAGAGCATATAATGCGCAAATAAAATAAAATAAAGGTTTACAAATAGTGCAAGCGCAAATAAAATTAAAATAAATAAATAAATAGCATAAATAAAAATTAAAAAATATTACTACGCAAATAAACTTAAAAAAATAAATAAAAGCGCAAATAAAATAAAATTAAATTAAAAAATATTACACAAATCAGCAAATAAAATTAAATTAAAAAATATTACAAATAAAATAAATAAATAGCGCAAATAAAATAAAATAAAATAAAAAAATATTACACAAATCAACTAAAAAATAAAAGTGAAATAATAATAAGAAAAAAATAAATTAAAAATACTACACAAATAAATAAAATGAAAAAAAGAAAAGTGAAATAATAAAAAAAATGAAAAAATAGCGCAAACAAAAATGAAATAAAAAAAATCTTGCTAATGATATATGTATTATTTGTTCATTTAACAAAGCAAAAATAAAATTGTATTTATATTTTTGTTGTGTGAAATAAAATAATAAATTTATAATTATTTATATTGTTCAAAAAGAAGGAGGTTGTATTTATATTGTTGTTGTGTGAAATTTTCACTAGATTTTTTCTATCAAATGCACACGTGTTTTTTACGCATTATAGAAAAATTCAGTATTTGAACTAATTGATTAACTATGTTGAAATGATATAAAAAATGTTAAACAATAGAGTTTGAATTTTGCAAATTGAATTGATCTAAATCATTACAGTGAGGGTTTGAAAATTTTGAGGGCAATCTCACGTTAATTGATAAACTATGATGAAATGATATTAAAAATGTTAAACAATAGTGCAAACACAAATAGAATTAAAAAACTTAAAATAGCCCATCAAACAACAATAATTTTATATTTTTAAAATTTGTAAAAGGTATTTCAAATGAATTTTTTGTAATGGGTTAATTATTCAAAAATAAATAAATCTGAATGTGGGCGCCGCTGACGTGGCCTCCCAAGGCCTTGTCGGAGCTGAAGCCGCGGGCGGTTGCACTCCTTGCAGCGATGGACCCGCACGATCTCCTCCGCCGCCGCCGTATCCGACCGATCTTGATGACTCATCTTAATTAATTTCTTGATTGGGAGACCGCTGACGTGGCCTCCCAAGGCCTTGCCGGAGCTGAAGATGCGGTTGTACTCCTTGTAGACATTGACCCGCACGATCTACTCCGCCTCCGCCTCCGACCGATCATGATGGCTTATCTAAATTAATTAATTAATTAATTAATTAAATATTCTCCTTCTCTCTCAATCAAGAAATTAATTAAGATTAGCAATCAAGATCGGTCGGAGGCGGCGGCGGAGACGATCGTGCGGGTCCATCGCTGCAAGGAGTGCAACCGCTTCAGCTCCGACAAGGCCTTGGGAGGCCACATCAGCAGCTCCCACATCCAGCTTTATTTATTTTGTGGAGGTTTGGAAATTTTGAAGGCAATCTCATGTTTATTGATGAATTATGTTGAAATGATATAAAAAATGTTAAACAATAGCGCAAACACAAATAAAATTTAAAAACTTAAATAGCGCAAAAAAAAAATACTAAATAAAATGAAATAAAATAAAAGTAAAAAAATAACGCAAATAAAAATAAAATAAAAAAGTTCTTACTCATGATATATGTATTATTCATTTATTTGTTTATTTAACCAAACAAAAATCTATATAAATGAATTGCATTTTTCTTAGTAAAAAAATAAATTTATAATTATTTTATTGTTCACAACGAAGGATGCTGTATTTATATTGTTGTTGTGAGAATTTTTTTTATATTGTTGTTGTTTGAAATTGTTTACTAAATTTTTACTATTGAATGCATGTATTGCGTGTTTTTTTACGTGTAATAGAAAAATCGAGAGTTTGAATTTGTAATCGAATTGTCCTTCAAACATTATATCCAGGTTCGAAGAATTTGAGCAAATCTCATTACGTAAGTAATTTAGTAAATTGTATGCAAAATTTATTCCATTAGCAATTATACGTTAATTGTTGAGCTATGTTGAAAATGATGTCGAAAATATTAAACGGTAACACCTGAACTACTTGCTCATGATGTAAGTACTGTTTATTTTATTGCTGTATTTAGGAGCCAAAACGCGAGGTCGTCATCTTCGAGCTTCACGCCTATGTTGCCGAGGTCGGCGACTTTCTCCTTGAATTTCGCTACGTGCGCGGGGATAGAGGAACCCTCCGCCATCTTGAGAAAATATAAACTTCTCTTCAAATTGTGCTTACTTGACACCGTCTTGGTGATGCACATCTCTTCAAGCATTTCCCACAATTCTTTTGCTGTCTTCGCTTTCTTGATGTCCTCCGCCAAAGCGTTCGAAACATGGAGCCCTATGGTCGTCATAGCCATCTGATCGAGCTCTTCCCACTCGTCATGCTTCATGTCCGTCGGCTTGTTGTCAATACCTTTGAGGGCGCCCTCTTGCTTCAGGGATCGAAGAACTAACCTCATCTTGTATTGCCACGTCGGGAACCTTGTGTTGAGATCCAGCAACGGTATGTCATACCTCACGCTCGTCATCCTTAGCTCTGATACCACTTGTTGTAAGATCGGACGATGTATAGTATGATAATATCAAGAATACCGAAGAAAAGAAATCAACGAACAATAGAGAAGACAAGAATTTACGTGGAAACCCAACTGGGAAAAACCACGGGAGGAACGACGAACAATTCACTATAGTATTGCTTCACGATTACAAGGATGATATACGCTCTAAACCCTCAAATCTCACGCAATAGCTATAGAATTATAATTAGTTGTTTATGCCCATGGAGTAGCTCTCTTTATATAGGGGAGAGACCTAATTAATGTATGGAAACATTAATTCTCGCCCATGCTTTGCCTTGTAGAAGAAGGAAACCAAAACGGACCAAAAATAGGATTTTCCTAACATCCTCCGCGCCTGGTACATTTGGCGACCGCCGTTTGCAACCGGCGGTCGCGGGATCATTTCGGCGGGCGGCGTTTTTGTACAGACCCGACTTCGTCAAACTCGACCTTTTCGGCGGGCGCGGAACCTTGTTTGGCGGTCGCCGAACCTAAACGGCGGGCGCCGTTTTCCTTCGACGATCGCCGAAGCTTCATCGAACCTTCGATGCTCCAGGTGACGTAAACGGCGGACGCTGCCCTCCTTCCGCGATCGCGGAACGTCCACCGGCGACCGCCATTTCCAAACGGCGGTCGCCAAAAGCTTCAGCGTGCCTCCTTCTTCGGTTTCGTGGCAAAACTCAACAAATCTCCACCTTGGCACTAAACCGCGAACTTCATTCGCCGTCCGTCTTCCTCCATAAGCCCCTAAGGGCTTAATCTCTCGATCGAAGTCCAACCAAGCTAGAGCAAAGCTCAAACTTGGTTGCGGGTAAACTCTTCGTCAACATGTCCGCCGGATTGTCGTGAGTACTAATCTTACTCACCTTAATATCGCCTCGAGCGATCACCTCACGGACAAAGTGATAACGGATATCAATGTGCTTCGTTCTCTCATGGAACACTTGATCTTTTGTGAGACAAATAGCACTTTGACTATCACAAAAGATAGACGTCGTCTTTGAACCCTTCAAGAGCTCCTTAAACCAACCTCTCAACCATAGAGCCTCCTTGCAAGCCTCGGTGACCGCCATATACTCCGCTTCAGTAGTAGATAAGGCCACTGTACTTTGCAAAATAGCTTTCCAACTTATGGCACACCCACCAATGGTAAAAACATACCCGGTAAGAGATCTTCTTTTATCTAGATCACCGCCATAGTCGGAATCCACGAACCCTCGAACATCTTCTTGATTCCTCCCGAACACTAGCTTCTTGTTAGACGTACCTCTCAAGTAGCGCAACACCCACTGCACCGCCTTCCAATGCTCTCTTCCCGGATTCGCCATGTACCGACTCACGGCACTCACGGCGTGGGCCAAATCCGGACGAGTACACACCATGGCATACATCAAGGACCCAACGGCATTGGAATAAGGGACTCGAGCCATATCCTCGATGTCCTTCTCCGTAGTCGGAGAGTAAGCAGAGGTAAGTCTAAATTGTGTTCCAAGGGGAGTACTTACCGGGTTCGCATTCTCAAGGTTGAACCGACGTAGCACCTTCTCTATATACCCCTTTTGGCCAAGATACAACTTGCCATCTCTTCGATCTCTTGTGATTTCCATTCCTAGGATCTTTCTTGCCGCACCAAGATCCTTCATCTCGAACTCCTTACTAAGTTGTGCCTTGACTCTCTCCACCTCCGACTTATCCTTAGCCGCTATCAACATATCGTCGACGTAGAGGAGAAGATAAACTAAAGACCCATCACGGCCTTTCCGAAAATACACACAACTATCATAGGAGCTTCTTCGGAAACCATTCTTAATCATAAACGTATCGAAACGTTTATACCATTGTCTAGGAGACTGTTTCAAACCATATAAGGACTTCTTGAGAAAACATACCTTGTTCTCTTGGTTTGAACCCTCGAACCCCTCGGGTTGGACCATGTAGATATCTTCATCGAGCTCCCCATGTAGAAAGGCCGTCTTCACATCCATTTGCTCAAGCTCCAAATCATGCATTGCAACAATGCCTAGAATTGCTCGAATCGAGCTATGCTTGACCACCGGTGAAAACACATCATTAAAGTCTACTCCGGGAATTTGGCTAAAACCCTTAGCCACCAATCTCGCCTTGTATCTCTCGTCCTCAACCCCAGGGATGCCCTCCTTCTTCTTGAAGATCCATTTGCACTTGATGGCCTTCTTGCCTTTAGGGAGATCAACCAACTCCCAAGTGCCATTCTTATGAAGAGATTCTATCTCCTCTTGCATAGCTAGCATCCACTTGCCCGAGTCATCACAAGTAACCGCCTCGTCATATGTGAAAGGCTCCTCATACGAATCAACATCATCGGCTACACTCAAGGCATAAGCGACTAACTCATACTCGGCTAACCTTCTAGGTGGTCGAGTCTCTCGCCTTGGCCTATCTCTAGCTATGCATTGCGGCTCCTTCTCTTTTGGATCTTCCGGAGTAGTCGAACTACTCGTCTCATCGTTCGAGGAACTTGACCCATCATCTTCCTCTTGCACCCTGTCCGGCTCCACCTCAATAGGAGTACTTGGAATCTCGAGATTCCCTTTAGACGACCGATCACCAATCATAGAAGCCTCATCGAAGACTACATCACGGCTTAGAATGATCTTCTTCGTCTCTGGACACCAAAGCTTGTATCCTTTAACTCCTTCCTTAAAGCCAACGAATATGCACTTCTTAGCTTGTGCATTCAATTTTCCTTCGTTGACGTGCATGTAGGCCGGACACCGAAACACCCTCAAGTCCTCATAATTCGCCGGAGATCCCTTCCACAACTCTTGTGGAGTCTTCTTATTAATCGCCATGGACGGGGAACGGTTGATAAGGTAACATGCTAAAGAAGCCGCTTCAGCCCAAGAACCTTTACTCAACCCAGAAGTCGCTAACAAGCAACGTACCTTGTCCATAATCATGCGATTCATTCTCTCGGCTACTCCATTTTGCTGAGGGGTGTATCTCACAGTGTGGTGCCTCACAATCCCCGAACTCTTACAAAACTGGTTGAACTCATCGGACACAAATTCTAGGCCATTGTCCGTACGTAGGTTCTTCACGACTTTCCCGGTTTGTTTCTCTATCATCACCTTCCAATCTCTGAAGGTAGAAAACACATCGCTCTTGTGTTTCAAGAAGAACGACCAAACCTTTCGGGAATAGTCATCGATGATGGTAAGCATGTAGTAAGAACCTCCAGTGGAGGGGACCGGGGATGGTCCCCATAGATCGGAATGAACATACCCGAGTATCTCTTTTGTCGTGTGAGCGCCGGTGGTGAACTTCACCCTCGTTTGCTTCCCATAGACGCACTGCTCACAGAACTCCAACTTCGACAAGCCCTTATCCCCAAGAAGCTCTTGCCTACTTAACTCGGCCATTCCGGAATCACTCATATGCCCTAGACGCATATGCCAAAGTATCGTTGTATCAACATCCGGGACCTTGGAATCACCTACGGCTACTTCACCTTTCACCGTGGTTCCTTCAAGAACATAAAGTCTATTTGACTTACGTTCGCCTCTCAAAACCACCAACGAACCGCTGGCAACCTTCACGACTCCACCTTCTCCGGTGAACGAGTAACCCTTGAGCTCCAAAGTACTAAGGGAAATCAAATTCCGCTTTAAGCCGGGAACGTATCTAACCTCGCTTAGGGTGCGGATTGCGCCGTCAAACATCTTGATCCGGATGCTTCCTATCCCTTCGATCTTGCATGACGCGTTGTTGCCCATAGTCACCGCACCTTGCTCCACCTTTTCAAAAGTATCGAACCACCCACGATTCGGACACATGTGGAACGTACATCCCGAGTCTAGAATCCATTCCTCGCTTGATTTGGAGACCTCACCCAAAGCCATGAGAAGATCACAATAATTCTCGGCTACACCAACTTCACCGGAACTCTTACCGGAATTATTGTTGTTGTTGTTGCCGCCTTCTCGTTCCTTCCTATTCTTCAAGGAATAACAATCGGCTTTGATGTGACCCTTCTTCTTGCAATAGTTGCAAACTTTGTTACTATGTCGTGACTTCGATCGAGACCTATCTTGCCCCGTCGATCTTTGGTTGGTCCGTCCACGGACATTCAATCCTTCGCTTGGCGTCTCTCCCGAATTAGGACTCTCCATCATCAAAATATTCTCTCTAGATGAGAGAGCCGAAGTTACGTCTTTAAACGTGAGGCTATCTCGAGAATATAGGAGAGTATCACGGAAACTTGCCATAGAAGGGGTAGCGAAATTAGGAGCCAAAACGCGAGGTCGTCATCTTCGAGCTTCACGCCTATGTTGCCGAGGTCGGCGACTTTCTCCTTGAATTTCGCTACGTGCGCGGGGATAGAGGAACCCTCCGCCATCTTGAGAAAATATAAACTTCTCTTCAAATTGTGCTTACTTGACACCGTCTTGGTGATGCACATCTCTTCAAGCATCTCCCACAATTCTTTTGCTGTCTTCGCTTTCATGATGTCCTCCGCCAAAGCGTTCGAAACATGGAGCCCTATGGTCGCCATAGCCATCTGATCGAGCTCTTCCCACTCGTCATGCTTCATGTCCGTCGGCTTGTTGTCAATACCTTTGAGGGCGCCCTCTTGCTTCAGGGATCGAAGAACTAACCTCATCTTGTATTGCCACGTCGGGAACCTTGTGTTGAGATCCAGCAACGGTATGTCATACCTCACGCTCGTCATCCTTAGCTATGATACCACTTGTTGTAAGATCGGACGATGTATAGTATGATAATATCAAGAATACCGAAGAAAAGAAATCAACGAACAATAGAGAAGACAAGAATTTACGTGGAAACCCAACTGGGAAAAACCACGGGAGGAACGACGAACAATTCACTATAGTATTGCTTCACGATTACAAGGATGATATACGCTCTAAACCCTCAAATCTCACGCAATAGCTATAGAATTATAATTAGTTGTTTATGCCCATGGAGTAGCTCTCTTTATATAGGGGAGAGACCTAATTAATGTATGGAAACATTAATTCTCGCCCATGCTTTGCCTTGTAGAAGAAGGAAACCAAAACGGACCAAAAATAGGATTTTCCTAAAATCCTCCGCGCCTGGTACATTTGGCGACCGCCGTTTGCAACCGGCGGTCGCGGGATCATTTCGGCGGTCGCCGAAACCTTTCGGCGGGCGCCGTTTTTGTACAGACCCGACTTCGTCAAACTCGACCTTTTCGGCGGGCGCGGAACCTTGTTTGGCGGTCGCCGAACCTAAACGGCGGGCGCCGTTTTCCTTCGGCGATCGCCGAAACTTCATCGAACCTTCGATGCTCCAGGTGACGTAAACGGCGGACGCTGCCCTCCTTCCGCGATCGCGGAACGTCCACCGGCGACCGCCATTTCCAAACGGCGGTCGCCAAAAGCTTCAGCGTGCCTCCTTCTTCGGTTTCGTGGCAAAACTCAACAAATTGTATGCATAATTTATTCCATTAGCAATTATACGGTAATTGTTGAGCTATGTTGAAAATGATGTCGAAAATATTAAACGGTAACACCTGAACTACTTGCTCATGATGTAAGTACTGTTTGTTTAGATAAGAACGCAAATGTTCTATCTATCTAGATAAATTTTACAATTTTAAATTTATTATTTAAATTTATTATACAATTAAATCTATATTATTTAAATATTTTTTTGAGCTAATTAAAATTACAATACATACTATATATATACACACACATAATGATCTATATAACGCAGATACAAATTATAATATGAATCATACGATATAATTAGACGATGACAAGGCTGTGGTCATAGGTTTCGGAGCTTGTGAAAATAGGCGAATTGCCATAGGTTCTAAGCATGATCCATCGATAATGGCTTCTTTAAGCAGAGAGAAGCCCCGAGTTCTAAGGCCCTCACTATGACCACAGCCTTGTCATCGTCTAACAACACTGCCAGATCGATTTTCAAATGTTTATATAATATGCATTTGACACAATCATATAACTATACTCCCTTCCTCCCCTCACACTAAAATTTTTATAAATTAATAACTTCTTTTAAGTTAATAAAATCTTTGGGTCTATAAATTAATAATATCTCTAAATTAATAAAATTTAACTATTTCAATAGTATTAATTTATAGAGTTTTACTATATTTGACCAACCCAATTTTTTTTTTTTTTTTACTTTTTCACTTTAAAATATAATTTTACTCTTACTTTATCGATTTTAGAAAAGTCAAATTTTGCACTATTAATGAAACCGTACTCACTTATCACTGGTAAACGAATGGCTTCGGCTCTTTGCAGAAACAAAACTCCACACCAGTCGAACGCGTTGATGTTTACCACCACTACGTCATAAGTGTAGATCGGTGCTTCCGCGATCATCGATAGTGCTATGGATGCCGATTTCACCGTAGCCACCGAAATTAACCAAACAAATCTGTCAATAAATTTGATGTTACATTTTTTTTTAAATAATTAATTCCTCAATCAAACAAAAGAGTATCAATTTAATTTTAGACGACGAGATCCATTGTTAATAATAGTATACAATCAACGGAATCTCATATAAAAACAACTGTGACAAAAAAAAATGCTAAAATTAGGACCTTGTTAAGAGCATAAGTGTTCCAGCATTGGCACCACATGTGACTCATTCATATCACTGTCAACGACCAAAACATGGATCATAGCTTGAACCAAGTTTTGGCCCTGAAGCGATGGAGTTATGACACTCTGGGGATCCATGATCGATGAAAAAACAAACAAACACGACTCAAACACACAATTGAAAGAAACGAAAAGATGATGATATGATTTAAGTGTGAAATTTCATAAAAATGAGGCTGTATTTATATTATTGTTCTATGAATTTTTATACAAGATTTTTACAATCAAATGCATGTATTGCGTGTGTTTACGCGTTATGAAAAAATCGAGCCTCTGGATTTTGCAATCGAATTTTCCTTCAATCATTACCGACGAGATTCGGAGAATTTAAACGGAATCTCGTTATCGAGTAAGTAATTTAATCATTGCATATATTAAAATCGGAAAAACTATAATTATTACTGAATTTTAGGCGTAATATTGTTCGGTAGCAAAATATATATATAATGTGCACGTCTATATTTTACCCGTTATGGAAAAATAGAACATTTGTATTTGCAATGGAATTGTCCTTCAATGATTACAGTGAGAGTTTGAAAATTTTGAGGGCTATCTCATTGTAATTATTGAACTATGTTGAAATAATAACAAAAATGTTAAACATAAAAAGTTTTTGCCCATAAAACATTTTGCCTATATGACATATTATATATGTATAACTTTTTAATAAAAAAAATTAAAAAAGAGCATATAATGCGCAAATAAAATAAAATAAAGGTTTACAAATAGTGCAATCGCAAATAAAATTAAAATAAATAAATAAAAAACATAAATAAAAATTAAAAAATATTACGACGCAAATAAACTTAAAAAATTAAAATAAATAGCGCAAATAAAATAAAATAAAATTAAAAAATATTACACAAATTAGCAACTAAATTTAAATTAAAAAATATTACAAATAAAATAAATAAATAAATAAATAGCGCAAATAAAATAAAATAAAATTAAAAAATATTACACAAATCAACTAAAAAATAAAAGTGAAATAATAATAAAAAAAAATTAAAAATACTACCTAAATAAATAAAATGAAAAAAATAAAAGTGAAATAATAAAAAAAAGTGAAAAAATAGCGCAAACACAAATGAAATAAAAAAAATCTTGCAAATGATATATGTATTATTTGTTCATTTAACAAAGCAAAAATAAAGTTGTATTTATATTTTTGTTGTGTGAAATAAAATAATAAATTTATAATTATTTATATTGTTCACAAAGAAGGAGACTGTATTTATATTGTTGTTGTGTGAAATTTTTACTAGATTTTTTATATCGAATGCACACGTGTTTTTTACACGTTATAGAAAAATCCAGTATTTGAACTAATTGATGAACTATATTGAAATTATATAAAAAATGTTAAACAATAGAGTTTGAATTTTGCAACTGAATTGATCTAAATCATTACAGTGGGAATTGATGAACTATGTTGAAATAATATAAAAAATGTTAAACAATAGAGTTTGAATTTTGCAATTGAATTGATCTAAATCATTACAGTGGGGTTTGAAAATTTTGAGGGAAATCTCACGTTAATTGATAAATTATGATGAAATGATATAAAAAATGTTAAACAATAGTGCAAACACAAATAGAATTAAAAAACATAAAATAGCCCATCAAACAACAATAATTTTATATTTTTAAAATTTGTAAAAGGTATTTCAAATGAATTTTTGTAATGGGTTAATTATTCAAAAATAAATAAAGCTGAATGTGGGCGCCGCCTACGTGGCCTCCCAAGGCCTTGTCGAGCTGAAGCCGCGGGCGGTTGCACTCCTTGCAGCGATAGACCCGCACGATCTCCTCCGCCGCCGCCGTATCCGACCGATCTTGATAGCTCATCTTAATTAATTAATTTCTTGATTGGGAGACCGCTGACGTGGCCTCCCAAGGCCTTGCCGGAGCTGAAGATGCGGTTGTACTCCTTGTAGACATTGATCGACCCGCACGATCTACTCCGCCGCCGCTTCCGACCGATCATGATGGCTTATGTTAATTAATTAATTAATTAATTAATTAAATATTCTTCTTCTCTCTCAATCAAGAAATTAATTAAGATTAGCCATCAAGATCGGTCTGAGGCGGCGGCGGAGGAGATCGTGCGGGTCCATCGCTGCAAGGAGTGCAACCGCGGCTTCAGCTCCGACAAGGCCTTGGGAGGCCACATCAGCAGCGCCCACATCCAGCTTTATTTATTTTGTGGGGGTTTGGAAATTTTGAAGGCAATCTCACGTTTATTGATGAATTATGTTGAAATGATATAAAAAACACAAATAAAATTTAAAAACTTAAATAGCGCAAAAAAAAAATACTAAATAAAATGGAAAAAAATAAAAGTAAAAAAAGAACGCAAATAAAAATAAAATAAAAAAGTTCTTATTCATGATATATGTATTATTCATTTATTTGTTCATTTAACAAAACAAAAATCTATATAAATGAATTGCATTTTTCTTAGTAAAAAAATAAATTTATAATTATTTTATTGTTCACAACGAAGGATGCTGTATTTATATTGTTGTTGTGAGATTTTTTTTTATATTGTTGTTGTTTGAAATTGTTTACTAAGTTTTTACTATTGAATGCATGTATTGCGTGTTTTTTACGCGTAATAGAAAAATCGAGAGTTTGAATTTGTAATCTAATTGTCCTTCTAACATTATAGCCAGGTTCGAAGAATTTGAGCAAATCTCATTAAGTAAGTAATTTAGTAAATTGTATGCAAAATTTATTCCATTAGCAATTATACGGTAATTGTTGAGCTATGTTGAAAATGATGTCGAAAATATTAAACAGTAACACTTGAACTACTTGCTCATGATGTAAGTACTGTTTGTTTAGATAAGAACGCAAATGTTCTATCTATCTAGATAAATTTTACAATTTTAAATTTATTATTTAAATTTATTATACAATAAAATCTATATTATTTAAATATTTTTTTGAGCTAATTAAAATTACAATACATACTATATATATATATATATATATATATATATATATATATATATATATATATATATATATATATATATATATATATATATATATATATATATACACATAATGATCTATATAACCCAGGTACAAATTATAATATGAATCATATGATATAATTAGACGATGACAAGGCTGTGGTCATAGGTTTCGGAGCTTGTGAAAATAGGCGAATTGCCATAGGTTCTAAGCATGATCCATCGATAATGGCTTCTTTAAGCCGAGAGAAGCCCCGAGTTCTAAGGCCCTCACTATGACCACAGCCTTGTCATCGTCTAACAACACTGCCAGATCAATTTTCAAATGTTTATATAATATGCATTTGACACAATTATATAACTATACTCCCTTCCTACCCTTACACTAAAATTTCTATAAATTAATAACTTCTTTTAAGTTAATAAAATTTTTGGGTCTATAAATTAATAATATCTCTAAATTAATAAAATTTAACTATTTCAATAGTATTAATTTATAGAGTTTTACTATATTTGACCAACCCAATTTTTTTTTTTTTTACTTTTTCACTTTAAAATATAATTTTACTCTTACTTTATCAATTTTAGAAAAAGTCAAATTTTGCACTATTAATGAAACCATATTCACTTATCACCGGTAAACGAATGGCTTCGGCTCTTTGCAGAAACGGAACTCCACACCTGTCGAACGCGTTGATGTTTACCACCACTACGTCATAAGTGTAGATCGGTGCTTCCGCGATCATCGACAGTGCTATGGATGCCGATTTCACCGTAGCTACTGAAATTAACCAAACAAATCAGTCAATAAATTTGATGTTACATTTTTTTTTAAAATAATTAATTCCTCAATCAAACAAAAGAGTATCATATACAAAATATATAGACTGAAAAACATATAGATCGATCAATTAATATATAAATTAACAATGACGAACCTCAAATTTAATTTTAGACGAGATCCATTGTTAATAATAGTATACAAACAACGGAATCTTATATAAAAACAACTGTGACAAAAAAAATGCTAAAATTAGGACATTGGTAAGAGCATAAGTGTTCCAGCATTGACACCACATGTGACTCATTCATATCATTGTCAACGACCAAAACAATGGATCATAGCTTGAACGAAGTTTTGACCGATGGAGTTATGACAGTCTGGGATCTATGATCGATGAAAAAACAAACAAACACGACTCAAACACACAATTGAAAGAAACGAAAAGATGATGATATGATTTAAGTGTGAAATTTCATAAAAATGAGGCTGTATTTATATTATTGTTCTATGAATTTTTATACAAGATTTTTACAATCAAATGCACGTATTGCGTGTGTTTACGCGTTATGGAAAAATCGAGCCTCTGGATTTTGCAATCGAATTGTCCTTCATTCATTACCGACGAGATTCGGAGAATTTAAACGGAATCTCGTTATCGAGTAAGTAATTTAATCATTGCATATATTAAAATCGGAAAAACTATAATTATTACTCAATTTTAGGCGTAATATTGTTCGGTAGCATAATATATATATAATGTGCACGTCTATATTTTACCCGTTATGGAAAAATAGAACATTTGTATTTGCAATGGAATTGTCCTTCAATAATTACAGTGAGAGTTTTAAAATTTTGAGGGCTATCTCACTGTAATTATTGAATTATGTTGAAATAATAACAAAAATGTTAAACATAAAAAGTTTTTGCCCATAAAAAATTTGGCCTATATGACATATTATATACAGTAGAAACTCTATATAGTAATACTATCTATAGGAATAAAGTCCTTATAGTAATAAAAAATTTAGGTCTCGACTTGGGACCCGTTATAAATAAGAATAAACTCCACATTTTCATAAGTCATACATTTTTCACATCTCGATTTAAGAATTTATACCTCTATATAGGAATAAATGATTAATATATAATAAAAATATTTATTAATAATATTTTTATTTATCAAAATCAACAATATGTTTAAATGACTTACAATATTTATTAAAATCAATAAGATATAGTATATGATCAAGATTTATAATCTTTAGATTTATTAGTATTTTATTCAATATATACGTTCAACACAATTTTTACATATTTATGGTCAAATATTCATAGTCAACACTATTAAATTGGTTATGTGAACTTTAAGATAGACAAATACAATGTATTTTATTTTTATATTTATATTATTTTTTTATTCGAAAAAATTATTTTTATTTTGTAAAACCCTATATAAGAATAACTCTCTATAGTAATATTTTTTTCCGGTCCCAACGATATGACTGTAGGGAGTTTCTACTGTATGTATTACTTTTTAATAAATAAAAATTATAAAAGAGCATATAATGCGCAAATAAAATAAAATAAAGGTTTACAAATAGTGCAAGCGCAAATAAAATTAAAATAAATAAATAAATTGCATAAATAAAAATTAAAAAATATTACGACGCAAATAAACTTAAAAAAATAAAATAAATAGCGCAAATAAAATAAAATAAAATTAAAAAATATTACACAAATTAGCAACTAAATTTAAATTAAAAAATATTACAAATAAAATAAATAAATAAATAAATAGCGCAAATAAAATAAAATAAAATTAAAAAATATTACAAAAATCAACTAAAAAATAAAAGTGAAATAATAATAAAAAAAATAAATTAAAAATACTACACAAATAAATAAAATGAAAAAAACAAAAGTGAAATAATAAAAAAAAAGTGAAAAAATAGCGCAAACACAAATGAAATAAAAAAAAATATTGCAAATGATATATGTATTATTTGTTCATTTAACAAAGCAAAAATAAAGTTGTATTTATATTTTTGTTGTGTGAAATAAAATAATAAATTTATAATTATTTATATTGTTCACAAAGAAGGAGACTGTATTTATATTGTTGTTGTGTGAAATTTTTCACTAGATTTTTTCTATCAAATGCACACGTGTTTTTTACGCGTTATAGAAAAATCCAGTATTTGAACTAATTGATGAACTATGTTGAAATGATATAAAAAATGTTAAACAATAGAGTTTGAATTTTGCAATTGAATTGATCTAAATCATTACAGTGGGGGTTTGAAAATTTTGAGTGCAATCTCACGTTAATTGATAAACTATGATGAAATGATATAAAAAATGTTAAACAATAGTGCAAACACAAATAGAATTAAAAAACTTAAAATAGCCCATCAAACAACAATAATTTTATATTTTTAAAATTTGTAAAAGGTATTTCAAATGAATTTTTGTAATGGGTTAATTATTCAAAAATAAATAAAGCTGAATGTGGGCGCCGCCTACGTGGCCTCCCAAGGCCTTGTCGAGCTGAAGCCACGAGCGGTTGCACTCCTTGCAGCGATGGACCCGCACGATCTCCTCCGCCGCCGTATTCGACCGATCTTGATGGCTCATCTTAATTAATTTCTTGATTGGAAGACCGCTGACGTGGCCTCCCAAGGCCTTGCCGGAGCTGAAGATGCGGTTGTACTCCTTGTAGACATTGACCTGCACGATCTACTCCGCCGCCGTCTCCGAACGATCATGATGGCTTATCTTAATTAATTAATTAATTAATTAATTAATTAATTAAATATTCTCCTTCTCTCTCAATCAAGAAATTAATTAAGATTAGCCATCAAGATCGGTCGGAGGCGGCGGAGGAGGAGATCGTGCGGGTCCATTGCTGCAAGGAGTGCAACCGCGGCTTCAGCTCCAACAAGGCCTTCGGAGGCCACATCAGCAGCGCCCACATACAGCTTTATTTATTTTGTGGGGGTTTGGAAATTTTAAAGGCAATCTCACGTTTATTGATGAATTATGTTGAAATGATATAAAAAATGTTAAACAATAGCGCAAACACAAATAAAATTTAAAAACTTAAATAGCGCAAAAAAAAAAATACTAAATAAAATGAAAAAAAATAAAAATAAAAAAATAACGCAAATAAAAATAAAATAAAAAAGTTCTTACTCATGATATATGTATTATTCATTTATTTGTTCATTTAACAAAACAAAAATCTATATAAATGAATTGCATTTTTCTTAGTAAAAAAATAAATTCATAATTATTTTATTGTTCACAACGAAGAATGCTTTATATTGTTGTTGTGAGATTTTTTTTTATATTGTTGTTGTTTGAAATTGTTTACTAAATTTTTATTATTGAATGCATGTATTGCGTGTTTTTTTACGCGTAATAGAAAAATCTAGAGTTTGAATTTGTAATCGAATTGTCCTTCAAACATTATAGCCATGTTCGAAGAATTTGAGCAAAAATCTCATTAAGTAAGTAATTTAGTAAATTGTATGCAAAATTTATTCCATTAGCAATTATACGGTAATTGTTGAGCTATGTTGAAAATGATGTCGAAAATATTAAACGGTAACACCTGAACTACTTGCTAATGATGTAAGTACTGTTTATTTTATTGTTCACAACTAAGGATGCTGTATTTATATTGTTGTTGTGATTTTTTTTTTTATATTGTTGTTGTGTGAAATGGTTTACTAAATTTTTACTATTGAATGTATGTATTGCATGTTTTTTACGCGTAATGGAAAAATCGAGAGTTTGAATTTGGAATCCAATTGTCCTTCAAACATTATAGCCATGTTCGAAGAATTTGAGCGAAATCTCATTATTTAAGTAATTTAGTGAATTGTATGCATAATTTATTCCATTAGCAATTATACGGTAATTGTTGAGCTATGTTGAAAATGATGTCGAAAATATTAAACGGTAACACCTGAACTACTTGCTCATGATGTAAGTACTTTTTGTTTAGATAAGAACGCAAATGTTCTATCTATCTAGATAAATTTTAAAATTTTAAATTTATTATTTAAATTTATTATACAATAAAATCTATATTATTTAAATATTTTTTTGAGCTAATTAAAATTACAATACATACTATATATATACACACACATAATGATCTATATAACGCAGGTACAAATTATAATATGAATCATGTGATATAATTAGACGATGACAAGGCTGTGGTCATAGGTTTCGGAGCTTGTGAAAATAGGCGAATTGCCATAGGTTCTAAGCATGATCCATCGATAATGGCTTCTTTAAGCAGAGAGAAGCCCCGAGTTCTAAGGCCCTCACTATGATAACTATATATAATATGCATTTGACACGATCATATAACTATACTCCCTTCCTACCCTCACACTAAAATTTCTATAAATTAATAACTTCTTTTAAGTTAATAAAATCTTTGGGTCTATGAATTAATAATATCTCTAAATTAATAAAATTTAACTATTTCAATAGTATTAATTTATAGAGTTTTACTATATTTGACCAACCCAAAAATTATATTTTTTTTACTTTTTCACTTTAAAATATAATTTTACTCTTACTTTATCAATTTTAGAAAAAGTCAAATTTTGCACTATTAATGAAACCGTACTCACTTATCACCGGTAAACGAATGGCTTCGGCTCTTTGCAGAAACGGAACTCCACACCAGTCGAACGCGTTGATGTTTACCACCACTACGTCATAAGTGTAGATCGGTGCTTCCGCGATCATCGACAGTGCTATGGATGCCGATTTCACCGTAGCCACTGAAATTAACCAAACAAATCAGTTAATAAATTTGATGTTACATTTTTTTTTAAATAATTAATTCCTCAATCAAACAAAAGAGTATCATATACAAAATATATAGACTGAAAAACATATAGATCGATCAATTAATATATAAACTAGTAAATTCGGCCCGTGCGTTGCACCGGGATGATTAACTGTAGTTTATTCCAGTATTTTAGTTGTTTTTTGAGAAATATATTTTTATGTGAATGTATATACAAAGATGTATATATCAAATTTTTGTATTGGATTTCTTTAGTGCTAAATGTTTTGTTTGGGTGGTTGGAGAGCTAGTATGTTAGCTCGGTAATGCGGGTGGGGTTTTCATCGCTATGTAATGTAATGTATGATACAATTTCTCTTTTCTATGTGATTTATCTTTACGAAAAAAAATATTTTTTATTGAGATAATAGATATGTTGATATTTATTTACATATAAAAATTTATAAAAAAAATTATTAAAAATATGAAAAAAAATTATTAAAAATTTGAAAGAGCTTCACCTGTAAAAAGTATATGAATAACTGGAAAAGACTAACTTAAATTAATATACAATGTACAACTACAACAAAGTAACAGTGTCATTGCAAATTTCTAAACACCTCTTTGTAAACTACATTAGTAGTATTATTTGTGAGGTTACCATTTTCATCACAACATAAAAATTTCAATCCCGCTCTATTAGTAACAAACTGCAACATACAATTGTCCGTGCGTGAATACTGGCCTTCTTAAAAGAATTCCCACCTTTGATAAAGATTGCCCTTGACTTTTGTTAATAGTCATAGCATAAGATATCATTATTGGGAATTGCCGACGTTGAAAGCGAAATGACAATTTTGAATCAGACGGAGAAAGTGATAACCTTGGAATGTAAACAATTTTATCTTTGCCTTCGCCTCCTAACACTTTAGCTTCAATCACATAGGTTCCCAATTTTGTTATAACCAGTCGAGTGCCATTACATAAGCCAGCCGTGTGATCGATGTTTCTTAATAACATAATTGGAACTCCAACCTAAAAAAATGAGAAACATGCCAAAGTATGTACTATCAGTAAATATTACACTAAAACATAATTATTATTATAATGAAATATATTATTCAGAAAATAAAATTCATATCATGACAAAAATATAATATATAATAATTGGAAATATGAAGTAAAACAGTTAATTGAAATCGCCTACTAACAACAGAAACAGAAAAAAGTATAAAAAAATTATATTAATATAGATATGAAAAAAATAAAAACTATAAACTAATAAATTAATGCACTAAAAAAACATCCATCAATAATAATTATATAATGAAATACTGATAATATTGAATTTGAACTAACCTTAAGCTTCAAAATATGGTTTGGCAATCCGGAACATTTGATTGTGTTTAAAAATTCAACGGAATGCATTTGGTCAAACATCGAAGATCCTTTATCAGATGTATCTATAGAATCGACACTAAGAAAGACCTTCTCTTCGGTTGAATGCAAAGAAACCATATAGTCATTAACTGCTTCGACTTCTTCCAAAGTAGGAGCCAAAATAGTGCGACCTTGCAAGAAATTTATGTCTCCAATATGATCATGGAACTATGGATAAAAAGTCTGTACAATGGAGGCTATGTAGTCGTTAGAAGTTGTTATACAGAGATCATCCGGAATTTCAACAATCGACTCTCCATCAGAACTGCCTCCCAAATTTCCATCTCCAATGGACATCATCCAGTCTGCAAAATTTCGTAACTGGGTAACATCTGCTCCCTGGTCAACATTCTCCAATCTCATATTTCTCGTCAGTCTCAAAATCTTACAGTCATTTCAGATATGAGATGAATTGATAGTAGCATGTATAATTTCTTGACGTGTTCCTTTTTGAATCACAGGAAGAATTTGACGAAAATCTCCTCCAAAAACTATTACTTTCCCCCCAAACGGCATTTTAGCAGCATCAGGATTATTACGTTTCATAATGTCTCTTACTGTTCGATCAAGAGCTTCAAAGTAGTGACTGAAAAAAATAATTGAATTGGTACGAATCAATAACTTGCATTTTTATAATTGCATCAGGAAAGTAATATGGAAGAAAGTATTTATATATGAAATATATTTATTCAATATGTAATAGGAAAGACAATAAAAAGAATTCAATGAAACAAATTTTAGTTACCGATGCATCATCGGAGCCTCGTCCCAAATAATAAGGGCCGCCCGTAAAATCATTTCCGCGCTGTCACTGTCCATATCTATGTTGCATGTTGCATTTTCATTTAATACCAGGGGAATATGAAATTTTGAATGAGCTGTTCGACCTCCAGGTAAGAGCAAAGATGCAATTCCACTTGAAGCAACAGTAAGGACTATGTTTCCTTTAGATCGTACAGCAGCAGATAAGGTTTTCTAGACAAATGTTTTCCCTGTTCCACCGTAGCCGTAAAGAAAGAAGACCTGACCCTTTCCAACTCTCAAAGCTTGAATGATGCAATTGTAAGCATATAGTTGCTGTTCATTTAACATTGAAAAAGAACGTCTATGATCGTCTGCAAGTTGCCCTCGATTGTAATTTAATTCATTGGCTAAGAGTGAATTTCCAAGAAATGAGATATCAACATCTTCAGGGTACGGCATGGAAGCATAATCCTTTAATGATTTCCCCTTGGACTGTAACAGAGTTTTGTTAGAATATATTAGTTATTATATTTATAGGATTATGGTTTACCTTTTATTTATAGGATTATGGTTTACCTTTTGTTTATAGGATTAGGGTTTACCTTTTGTTTTGGCTATATAAAGCCTCTCTCTTGTATATTTTAGATAACGCTTATAAACGCTTATTTTGTTCTAATACCACAAGTTTTCTACGTTTATCTTTTCCTTTCCTTTAATCCTTGTTTGATTATATAAATCCTAACATGGTATCAGAGCCAGGTTGAATAAAAAAAAATCTCCTTGTTCGCGTTCTTCGTCCGAGGTGTTCGTTTTGGTTCGTGTTTTTCGTCCGAGGTACATTGACATGGGCTTGTTTGGTTTTCCTCATCTGATTCCTTTGCAGCTTTGTTCGACGGTTTGTTTTGTGTTCTTCGTCTGAGGTACATTAACATGGTATCAGAGCCAGGTTTCATCTAAATCTCCTTGTTCGCGGGGGTACGGGGGGCAGCGCGCCCCCGTTCGGGGTTCGGGGCGCGCCGCCGATTTTTTCGTTTTGGTTAATTTTGGTTCGTTTTGGTTAATTGGTTCATTTTGGTTGTTGGTTAATTTTGATTCGTTTTGGTTAATTGGTTAATTTTGGTTCGTTTTGGTTAATTGATTCGTTTTGGTTGTTGGTTAATTTTGGTTCGTTTTGGTTAATTGGTTCGTTTTGGTTGTTGGTTAATTTTGGTTCGTTTTGGTTAATTGGTTAATTTTGGTTCGTTTTGGATAATTGGTTCGTTTTGGTTGTTGGTTAATTTTGGTTCGCTTTGGTCAATTGGCGTTTTCGGATTCGCTTGTTTTCCAATGGCTCCTAGTGAGGACTCGTTGCAGTCAATTGGTGTTCGTTTGGATGTGGCTTAAGAGTCTTTTGTTTCCATCCACCGAGGCAGAGTATCGTGCTATGGCTTCCACTACGGCTGAGATTATATGGTTGCGCTCATAGATTTTTCGTTGACAAACTCTCGATGCTTCTTGCTATACCATCGTGAGTTTGAGAGGGGGTGTTAGAATATATTAGTTATTATATTTATAGGATTATGGTTTACCTTTTATTTATAGGATTATGGTTTATCTTTTGTTTATAGGATTAGGGTTTACCTTTTGTTTTGGATATATAAAGCCTCTCTTGTATATTTTAGATAACGCTTATAAACATTTTAGATAACGTTTATAAACGCTTATTTTGTTCTAATACCACAAGTTTTCTACATTTATCTTTTCCTTTCCTTTAATCCTTGTTCGATTATATAAATCCTAACGATTATATAAATCCTAACAAGTTTCAATCTCATTCAAGAAAAGATTTTTGAGTTGGTCTTTGGTAAGAATGAGGACTTCATAATAAGAATAGATAAATTTAGATCATAATTGAATGTATTACTGACCAAGATATAAAAAAAATAACAGTATAACTGGACGTTTGAATTGAAATTTTAATTTTATAACGCAAAGTACATAAAATATGAACTGAATATTTAAATAATGGCATAAAGAAAAAGGATTTTCAAAAACAGAAAATATCTTATATGAAATTGTAATTAATTTTAAGAAGATCAGAAAAATAATAATTTATTTTATTAATAAATGAAGCGCAATAATATTTATTAATAACTTATTTTATTAATAAATGAAGCGCAATAATATTTATTAATAACTGATAAATTATTTTAATTATTAAAAGAAGCGCAAGAATATTATGTTTGAATTACTGATTTTTTTTAATTAATATAATGTCAATTTTTTTTAAATTAATAAATGAATATGTTTTTTTAATTAATCTAAATGTAGCGCAATGATATTAATTAAAAATATGTTTTTTAATTAGAAATATGTTTTTTTTAAACAGAAAAATATTAATTTATTTTATTTTATTAATAAATTTAACAATATATTTGATTAAAATTCAGATTTTAATTCCAAGATATAAAAAAAATAACAGTATAATAAAATACCTGGACGTTTGAATTGAAGTCGATACTTGGTGAGCAGGTCTTCTTTCAACCACTTTTCACACTTTACCCATACATGGCCAGGTCGAACTATAGAGCATGAAATGAGAAGATTCACAAATAAGGATCTCAACGTCGGCCCTAATCCCCAATCTGCAGCCTCTTTTATAGCATCAATATATTCCTGATCGTCATCAAGAAGACCGCGAGCATAGCATGCTTCCTGAAAAGTTTTATACACTTCTCCATTATACGTTCTAATATCTTCATAACAGAAGCAGCTTATGACGAAATTCAGAAGTATTCTCATGTAATAAACTTCCCCAAGGGCAGGATGAACATAAGCCAAACGTCCAAGAGTTTTTCCTTTTTTCCGCGGTTGCCAAGATCTCTTGTCATCGTGCCAAACAAAGTTAGTTGGGAACTCACCATAAGTCAAGTGTCTGCCTTCTTCGTAATCTTGATTTGCAATCATCCATGCAGTGAACATCGTCTGATTTGAAGAAGGCTTGGCCATGACATCATCAACTGTTTGACCATCTTGAAAAATTATACATTGTTGATCCTTTAAGTGAATAATAAGCCTCACAACAGTTGGTTCCTTGAAATGAATTTCATAAGCAAACAATCTCCATGTTGCCTCAGATGCGAAAATATACCTACAATCCAAGTACTGAGTTATTTCGTTTACTTCCTTACTTGTGTTTCCTTCTCTGTGAGATTGATAAAATACTGCTGTTGCCCTGTCATTTCCCATGTGCACATATTTGAACAAATATTTAATGGAACGCGCCCTATTGCACCACTCTACATTTATATGCGATCGATACTTTACCAATAGAGCACGATTATGAGGTATGACATGCCTGTTACATTTTTTTTTCAGAAAAATAAGTGTTATAAAAAAAAGTAGAATTATTTTAAGAATGATCAATAAATTGTAAAATAGAGATTTAACCTGTTGTCAAGATCAATTCCGCCTTTTAATACAGATAGTCCAGTATTCCTTCTTCGATAAACCACATAACCGTCATCATCCACGGAAGAGTGGTCCACAAATTTTTTTGGATAATGTTTTGTACAGTTTGATCCACTCATACAGGGGGATTTCAGATTGGCAAGACCGCATGGACCGTGCATCATGTATTCTACGACCGCACCGTGGTACTCCTCATCTTGCAACGGGTTAGGAATTTTTGCGGAAATGATTTTATCAACATTTTCTGGAGTTGCTGAAGTTGGAATTTTTTTTATCCACAACAGAATATGAGCATGGGGCAGTCCACGCTTCTGAAATTCAATAGTATATATAACTACAGATAAACAAAAAGACTAAATCAGGGAATATACATTTAAATTCAGAAAAATATAAAAGAGATAAAAAGATTTTCGTTATGAATTGAAAAATGAAGAAGATACATACCTGCTGCAGTTTCACCAAAAAGCTTCTTCTTTCGAATGTCTGTCATCATATTATCCAATTTTGTATGAAAAACTCTGGATATAATATCAGGTCTATCGGCAGCAGTTAGACCAAGCTCTTTGAGGCAATCAGTAATTTCAGGCCACTTAGGGTTGCACGTGAAAGTGATGAATAAATTAGGATAACCTATCCATTTACAAACGGCCAATGCGTCGTGGTAGTTTTGAATCATGTAACGGGCTCCGCCGACAAAAGATGAAGGTAAAATGATACGTTTTCCTGTGTTGTCCGTGTTACTTTGACCTTGTGCCAATGAATCACCCAAAGAAGCATAAGAACCGCACCTGAAATCTTTCTGATGGTGCTTTACGTACGTAAGCCTAAAAGACTCAACCATTGCGTAAGCGTCAACTAAAAATTGTTGAAACAATCTCCTGCCATATAAAAGATGAGGTGACTCATTATCTCTGCTTTGAAGCTTATATGTCAGGTACTCCCGCATCGTAACTGGCCGATCTCTTGTTTCTTTAGATCTGGATGTTTTTTGATGAGGTATGTCGTCTCTGTAACCATCCTCTCCGTAAAAATACAATAACGGATATTGAAGCGGTAAGTAGCTTGGGTGCAACTCATTTATACGTTGCAAACTTCCTGTGCACCTTTGAATAATAATATCTCTGTAATTCTCAAGGTTTTCAATGTGTCCTTCAATTAAAGCTGCAACCTCATCAGCCTGGGGCAAGTTATGAACTCTACCGTCGGATGTTCGGGCTGAAATTAACCTTAATTTAATGTCAGCTGTACGATCTTCAGTTAATTTGTCTCGAGCCGTTCGAAACCACTTCACCAATACATTATGTTGATCAAGCAAATCTCTCCGACTCTCCACAATTTCAACCTCTTCTTCATCATTGGGGGTTTCATCATTTGAATTTTGCCCAGAAGTTCTGATATTAAATAATAGGAAATATCATAGGTAAAACAGTAAATATTGAAAAGATTAAATGAGAATTGTTAAACTTAAATATTAGACGTACTTGACAGAGTTTATCCTGTTATGTGTCTCGTTTTGAGTGTCATGAATGTATAGCTGTGCAAATGCAGGCTTTGAAGTCTCTTCTTCTGGAACTAAACTACCAATTCTATGATGAGTGGAACCATTAATTCTGAAATTGGGAGCTGAAGTTCCGGTGTTGTAGGAATTGTCAACCTTCCCTCCCAAAGAAGTGAATGCAAAAATCATGTTGAACATTCTCATTTTCGATTGAAATTTTTTGCACTTTCGTTATGTTCCGTACAACAAATCTTTGTAGCCTTCAGGGGGATCTTTGGATGCATCCAATTTAATTTTTCCTGGTACAGAATAATATATGAATGGGAACTGGCTGGAGCAAAATTAATACGTGAAAAAATTAAAAAATATAATTCTCATATAATAACATGCAAACTAACCGTGAGAGCAACATAAATTGAACAATGGGGTTGTTGTTTTTTTCTTATTTTTCTCCATTCTTTCATCGTACCAGAATTTAGCGTCACAATGCTGACACTTCCAAGTACAACTACCGTGATGATAACCTTAACATATTTAAAAATGAAATGCCAAGAGTTAAAATACAAAAACATTCCGTAAATTTTATTCGTATATAAAAATGAAAATGAAAAGAAGAAAATACTTGGATATTGAACTCTGTATCCTCCCATTGATGCAGCTGCTGATGATTCACCGGTATGATAATTAGAACTGAGAGTTGGAGCTGACAATGTAGGTGTAACTGAAAAATTATGAAAAAAACACACAACAGTTATAATTTGAAACTCCATTTAAAAAATATATATGCATAACACTAAAAGAATATCACAATAAATGAATAATACCTGTTTCAGAAACAGAAGCAAAATGTGAATTGAAATTACTAATAGGAGGTACACTTTGAATGGATTTGCCAATTTTTTTGGATCTTAAATTACTTCTTCTTTGCCGTCCAGATATGGTGAGTATAGAAGATTCTGAACTTAGAACAGAATTAAAAACCTGGACAAATACTTTTATCTAATTGAAGAAAAAAAACATGAGATTAATTATGCCAAGTAACAGAACTTCAGAATTGGACAATGAAATTTAAATATAAATAATCTTACTATTAGTCATGCCAGTTTGTGGAATTCCTCTACAGACTTTATTTTGCATATGTAATCGTGGCATTATTGTTTTCAACTTTTTTGTTGAATTTTTCTTAATACTGGAACATTCAGCAGGAGTACCATTGGAGAAGTTGTTAAGTTCAAAACTTGGATGAATAGTAGATTGTATGTTGACAAATGTTCCTGTGGAAAATTTGAAATAAACTATATCAATCATTGAGAGTTTATATTAGGGAAAAAGTTAGTTCTAGTAAAAAATGTAATGATTCATTATATATTTAAAATTAAATTGAATATATTATAGAAGAAAATACAAAATACCTGGATGATAAACAGAAGGGAATTGAGAATCCAAATTAGATACAGCAAGTACACTTCGGGTAGATTGTACATTTATACTTGAATTCTGAGTTAAATTACTGTCTGTTGGAGGTAAACTCAGATTGGAAGACTCCAAAATTGGAAATTTATTCAAATCAGTTTGAATACTTTTATCCAATCTGGGCAAAATTCTTTTCACCTTCTTCTGGTTATTTTGACTTAATCCAGAATTTGGATTAGAAGAACAACACGGGTAGGAAACCTGTGTATAATTAGGATGAACCACAGATTGTATATTTGTTGTGCCTTAAGAAAAGATGGAAATGTTCATTAGAGAACTAAATTATGAAATTCATGAGCAGAGTTATTTAGAAGCATGATTGAAATAACTATAATCAAACCACTTACTTTGAAGGATTGATCTTTGAACACTTTCTTCTCCATTTTTTCTGGCAATTTTTGTAATAGGTGATTTTTGAGTATTGCTGCTATATTGGGCTTCAAAATGATCGGCAAAACATAATAGTACATCACAGTTGTATGAGAATAATTATAAAGAATTTAGGAACAACGATTAAAAAATAAATAAAGAATAAGACAGAATATATTATTGTTTCCGAACTTGTTATTCTGGTTTTCAGGATTAGGCGGCACATTTTCTTTCTCTGCAATATAAGAACATTATAATTTACAAAATTCAGATGCAAAATAAATGTGTGAAGTGTGAATCATTTGAACAAACCGTAATTAAACTTTCTTCTTCGCCCCATCTGCGTATAAGCATTAAACTAATAAAAATTTTATGCCGAAAACATAGTATGAATCTAACTGTATGATTCAATTTTTTTAAGTATTGATTGATGATTTTAGGGAAGTTATTTTAATATATTTACAAAAACTGTTTGTGTATAATTAATGGCCATTAAACTTTATTTCGTATATGTAAAAATTAATCATTTACTGTGTAATAATAAAATTATATTAGAGCATCTCCAGTGGTAGTTTCAACTTTTGGGTGAGGAGTAGGCCACCTATGCGCCAACTCATACTTTTTCTACTTCTACCTAAAAAAACTTCTACCTCATCCAACGTTCTACCTACAAAATAAATTTTAATTCTCATCACTAACTTATTTTTTTATTTTTTATTTAATATATATAGAAATAATTACGGATATACTGATTTGAAAATTTTAACTATTACAAAATTTTCATTTTTAATTAAATTTTATATAAAATAAAAAATAATTTCTAACGCTAAAAATTTAACTATTTTAAAATTTTTATTTTGTATTAATTTTTATATAAGTAATTTTTAACGCTAAAAATTTAACTATTTAAAATTTTTTATTTTGTATTAATTTTTATATAAAATAAAATAATTCGTTAAAATACAAAATAAGTTAAAATTTAATTTATTTCCAAATTCTTAATTTTAAATAATTTTTATATATTCAAAATTTTTATTTTTAATTAATTTTTATATAAATAATTTTTAACGCTAAAAATTTAACTATTTGAATTTTTTTATTTTGTATTAATTTTTATATAAAATAGAATAATTCGTTAAAATACAAAATAAGTTAAAATTTAATCTATTTCAAAAAATTTAATTTAAAATAATTTTTATACAAAATAAAAATTACAATGGCAGTATTAGTTTTGTTAATTAATAATACTAAATAATAATAATAAATTAATAATGGTAAATAATAATAATAAAATAATATTATTATAAGATGAAGAAATAAAAACATATTTATTATAAGATATTCATTAAAAATAAAAAAACACTATTTTAGAAATGATGAAAAATGATATAGAAAAGCATAAACAAAGATCATAATTATTGAGAAAAATAATGAAACAGATTAAGCAGACTTTGACAACTTGGTGGAAGAGTGTCCTTCTGCTTCGTGTAGAGCATAATCAAAATTCCTTTTACCAGATTTTGGAAATTCAGGGGTCTTCAACTCTGTACCGGTTTGATGTCATTTTCTTCTTATACAGAAAGAGTCTCTTCAATGCTCTCCTTAAGAGGGGATGAAGTATTAGCAATGACATCATGGTTGATCTTCTTGTAGGACTTTATCATATCATGGTCATCTGAATATCGATCAACAATATAGACTTTTTCTGTTCCATCTATGTGACTTTCAGTTACTGTAACCTTGAATAGAAACTCGCTACCAATCAAATGTTCAATTGGTTGAGGAACTCCAAATTTAGAGAATTCTGAGAAATTTGATTTATCAGAATCTGGAAGCTCTCCATGTTCCTAAAAATAAAACAAACACATCAAAATGTCGACTTTAAATGCTTCATAAAAGGAAATAAATATATATTGTTAAATATAAATTACATATTTATTTACCTCATGAAATATATTTCAGACCTCAGGCACACTCTTTTCAATCATGGACTTAGCTGTTTCATTCCATAGCAAGAATGTAGCATTAAAGGTCCCATCGACAACGGACATATGAACCTTGAATCGTTCTTTAGCAATTACAAATTTGTTGCATATAGTGCACCAAAATTGATTCTCTTTTTCTGTAACCTTCTTCTTGCATATTGAACAACTAATGTAAGACCACCAAATGCAGGTTTGATTTGAGCAATGGTGGCAACCACCCAAACCTTGCCTGGCTTCTGTACAATTCAGGACAAATAATAATTTAATTACATGTAACTGTTGAATGAAAATAATAATATGTATTTAAAAAATCACCAGCATAGATGTTGTAGTTTGGAAATGAATAATTTATATACAACACTTACTACATCTGATGCCTTCAACTCTTGCAGTGTATGGAAAACAGATTTTGGGTTCATTATATCTCCCTTGACAGATAAATAAGATGAAGTGGATATCTTTGAGCCATCAAAGGAACTGGACACTGCAGTTTGCTGTAAGCTGTAAGAATAATAGGAACAAATTTGGTGAAGTACCAAAATTAGAAGAATTAATATGAAAGAATCTGTGTTATCTTAAAGGTTGAAAAACATTACTTGGCCTTGAATTCTCTAATTTCATCATTATTTTGATCCACTATCAACTTTGTAGCATCAAAAGTGTTAGACACACCAATACCATCTGTTCATATCATACAGTAAAAAATAAACATTTGGGGACATATGAAGTAATATTTTGGAAAACAAATTGTAACAAAAACCTGTGAATTCTTTTGCCCTGCAGAGTTGAATTATAATGACCTGATGATCCATTATTCCTCTTTTGACGTCAAAATAAGCCTTTAATTCATAGCAAAATGGTTCTCACAGTAAACATTGTGCTCTTACATTGCTAGATATAAGATGAACTTCCAAAGTTAATTAAAAAAAAATTTAAGGCCTAACAAATAAAATACAGTATGTAAACTTCTAAATCATTACAGAAAAACTTCAATAAAAAAGCTAGATAAAATATTAAAATCATACTTTAAATCTTCAATTAAAAGTGTCATGCTTTTGCTGCCTTTAATAGATCCATCAGTTTTCATTCTATCCTCGTTGATGTCAACAACTCGACCAATGACATCTACAAACAAAGGTTACAATCACAAACTCAATGGTAAGCTGAAAAAATTTAAATTAAACATTCTTGATGTAAAAATAAAATGTAAATTAAGAATAATAGCAGACAATGAAAAACTTACCAAATACAGGACCATTATGTTTCATACAACCATCAAGGACATCCTGTAAACTCAAGAAATTAAAGGTAGACAATGGGAAGCTTGGATCTTCTACTTTTGTAATTATAGTAGAAGCATGAAACATAATTCGAAAATGATTCCCTGTTACTGGAAAAGCTTGTGGAGAATTAACAACTGAAAATTGGTGCACAACACAAACGTTCCCTTCCACAACTTTGTTCTCATATTTGGGGATATGCATTTTTTTAACCGAGGCATGGATTCTAGAATCCTGAAATTAAATTTTGTATGAGTATCGTTAAAGGTAAATTAATTATTAGAAAGCAAGAAAAAAGATTTAGAATTATACACTCACAGTTATATACATTAAAGACTACATACACAAACCTGCTTATCAACAAAGAGAAACTCCAAGGATTCTTGAATCTTAGCTTTAGGAGTAGTTTTCCATTTCCGACAAACTCTAACCATAATCTTCTAATCCATCCTGTTTTTGTTAATCTCAGAAACCGGAGTAAAAGAGGTTGCCAATGTACTGTTTCTGTAAATTGAAATTGAAAAACAGGGAAGAGTCTATTTTATATTAAAGAGCAAAAAGCCTAAATAAAAATAATTCAAAGGTATTAAATTAATATAAGGGATAATTGTACTTTAGTAACTGAACTTAGAGCACTTTTGTACTATGATAAACAAACTTTTATTTTTTACATTTTAATGTATGAAGTATTAATTTTTTACACTTAACTAACAATTTGACCTGAAAACCTGCTACACCGGTTATTGTGCTTTGAAATTTAAGGCGTCTCTTTCATTGTGACTTTTCACAAAATAATTAATATATAAATAACAATTTAGTATATATATATATATATATATATATATATATATATATATATATATATATATATATATATATATATATATATATATATATATATATATATATATATATATATATATATTTTGTTTTTAAAAATCTATCGGGGATGAGAGTGTGGGCCAGTACTTGTGTTTGATTTTGGGGCAAGCCTGTTTGCCGGATTTCAAATCGATGTCGATGCTTGGAAAAAAATTCTTCAAAACAAATATTAATAATTATAAATATGAAAATTAAAGAATAAATCGGAACGAACTCTCACGAGTTCTATCGAAATCGGGCACACATGATTCTGACGGTTCAGAGAAACAAAGCTGTTCGATTTATCCTAGAGAGCACACATGACTTCCTCGCTACATCAGCGTCGAGATTCACATCATCGTGGTCCGCAATCGCCGTCGCTAGTCTCTGCAATTTCGATTTACCTTCATGGATTTGGCCGCCGTGGTCAGATCCGCTTCGGCAGCACAACCACGAAATCCGTAAAATCGTTAGTGTAGTTGTAGAAAAGTCTAGAGAAAAGGTTTTCAGAGTCAGATTATTTCACGGAGGGTTGGGTTGGGGGGCTTGGGTGATGCAGAAGAAGGATGGAGAGGAAGAAGATAAAGTGGGACGATGGTAATTAATTCACATAATTCTATGTTCAGTATAATATATATACACTATATATTATATTATGTGCTTATTAACTGAGAGAGACGGAGAAATCGAGTTATAATAATATTAATAATAAATTAGGCAGAAAATCAGGACCGAATTTAAAAAATTGTAATTTTTTTCTCTCCGGCCAATGAAAGAGAGACACCTGGATTTAAACATACTTGAAATACAGGTGTAGCAGGTTTTCCGGTCAAATTGTTACTTAACTACAAAAAACTTATACTTCAGCCACTAAAATGTAAAAAATAAAAGTTTAGTTATGATAGTGCAAAAGTGACCTAAGTTAAGGTACTAAAATACAATTATCCCTTAATATAATGATTTATTTATGATAACATATATAAGTTATATTTTTAATAAGATTTAAAGAATAAAATTGTCAATAATATTGAATTAGATTGTAGGATTGGAAGTTATAACGCAGTTGTTTTAGCACGTTTTATCGGGTAGTATGATACGGGGCTGGGCTGTGTATAGAGGGTTTGAAACGATACTAATACATGTAAATTTATATTCTGGAGTAGGGGTTGGGCTAGATCTGGAAAAGAACAGAGGTTTTGAGCTTTGAAGCTTCTTCTGAAGGATTTCTATTATCCACTCTTTTAATATCGAGTATATTCACTAATTAGTGCCGCCCTTTAATCTGAAGGGATAAGCCCCCTATTTATAGGGAATTATGGAATCATTACATTCAGACCACGTACTACGTCTAAAGCATTAAATGAAGCTAGTAACGACCCGGGGCTCGTGATCCGGAGCATAGGTGATGCCTATGGGCTCACGTGGGCGATGTCTCCGCTCTTCCTGGGATGAGCCCTCCCCCAGATAATGATTGCGTGGCCCGGGCCGCGGGCTGGGTCCTTGAACCTTCGTTGTCTCTTCGCACGGAACGCGTGATGGGCTAGTGTGGCGGATCAAGAGCGTGATCTGGGTCCGCCACCCCTTCATGGCCAGTATGACGACAACGTTATTCGAGCCCGGGGACGAGCATGTTTCCTTACGTCGTGTCCTTGCATGGCTCGCCTCGAATGATCCGTGTCCCGAGTTGCGGACGCGCCCCGAGTTATTTCCTCGCGTGGATTGCCCACGAGATCCGTGACCCGTGGTCCGAGCCGCCACGCGTCCCGCGCGTCGCCCCCTTGCCTGGCATGCTTCAGGATGACCCCTGCCTGCGCACCACGTGATTCGTGCCGTGAGCCGGGTCTGGGTCTCGCGCTTCTCTTCGCACGGTTAGCTCCGGGTGGGCCCTTGCCCACAAGCCTTATCCTTGGACAGACATCTTCGTAGGTGGTTTTTTCTCCCCCAACATTGGCCCCCGGAGAGATCACCGGAGGTTTTTGTACTTTCGGGGATGTCTCCGCCCGTTGGGAATAATCAGTCAGCTGTCCCCTGGAGACTGTCTGGTTTTAATTGTGGGGGTTGGTAGGTGGCCCTTTTCTGCACTTCGCCGCCCGCCCCGGGCAATCGTGATCGCCTGGGTGTTTCTGGCCCGCCACTGTGACACTGAGAAACCATTTAATGCACCCGGGAATCGTGCCCAGACGGTGGCCTTGGTTTTCGCAATCCGGGGTCTTCATAAGGCCGCTGAACTTTTGGTTTTATATCTCCTCAGAAGAAATAAATCATGTCGAGCCTCCCTCCGAGTACTGCTAACTCCGGCGTGGGGCCCATCACTCATCCCCGTGAACGTGAGCCCGGAGAAGAATCACTGGTGGCCACTCTGGAGTCTGGGGCTAAGCGCTTCATCGTGTCCCGGAAGTTTCACCCTCAATACCATCGCGAGGTGCTCCTGATGTCGTCTCCCTTTTCGCAGATGTATGGGCACGTGTGGCCCGCTCTGCTCGCGGTCACTGATTTATCCGGCTGCCTGTGGGTCTTTGACTTGATCCCCGGTGGGAATCGCTTGGGGATCGGAGGTATCGGATGGGCCATTTTTGTCAAGCATATGCAACTTCAGGAGGGGTGGAGAGTGGAAATGCGCTGGTCGGCGGTGGAGGACGTCAATATCGCCGTCTTCCGTGACGACGGCTCCATGGTCCCGGTGCCCGTTGCGGCCCAATGGCCCCTTTAAGCCGATTTGGCCGGCTTGTTCCTTCTCTTTTTGGTTCAAGTAATAATATGGTCGCAGCCCCGCTTTTTTAAATCATACCTGTAGCGACTTTGCTTTTCCAAATAAATAATAATTGAATGAAGAAATAGAGAAAGAACGAAAAATAACTTATTTGCGTGCCGGGTTTCGGACCCGGGTTACGAGCCCGGGTCGCGGTATTTTTACCGCGCGGAACCGTTCGGGTTCCTCGGGAGTCGAAAAGCCACACCGATTCCCCAGGGTAATGATGACGCTTTATGCACGTCACGTCTCCTGGGGATCTTTAAAAGATACTGTCGCCCGTGTCTTCTTCCCCGGACCTTCAACACTTTTTCTTCCGCTCAATCGTGCCAGAAAACATGGTGAGTTCCTCTGTCGGCAGTAACGATTTTAACGCGCTGGAGATCACCTACATCTCCCCTGGTTCGGATGCGGAGCCTGAGGCCGAGCCCGCGCGAGCCCCGCCGGAGGTGGTCGATATTTCTTCGGATTCCGACCCGGACGCCGGAGACAGCCATCTCTCCATCGAGCGCACGGTGGAGGCCACCCAGTTTTGGCATTCACGCACTCGGCCGGCGTTCTGGCGACGCATGGGCCTGCCCTTACCGCCACCTCTCTCCGCGCCTTTTGCCGGCGTGGAGGACCGTAGGGTCTCGGTTCAAGATGCCCTGGGTCAGAATTGGCCCATGAAGATAACCCGGCTCCGAGACCGGCTCCGGGTAAGAGGGAAAGGCTGGCGTTCCTTCTACCGCCACCTGGGAGCTCGGAGAGGGTGGCGTGTCTGGATCAACTGGTCGCCGGACGGGGTTTCTCGGATTCGCGTGACCGACGAACACGGCGTCGCTCAGACTAGGCCTCGATAGGGCATCTTTAGGACGGCGGCGCGGGCCAGTTTTTGTGTAGTCTTTTGTAGGGAATTTCTGACTTTCCCTCTGTAATTACGAGGGTGTGATTTTTTTTTCTTTTTTGATGTAAAGGGTTCTCCCCCTCAAGGAGCTTTGTCAGTGAAAAACCCCTTTTCTTGAATTCTTTTCGCTTGTGTTAATTGCGCTCGCGGCGACAGATGCCACGACCTTTTGTCTTGCCTTCCTCTTCTTCCGCCGCCGCCGGGGAAGCGGCGCGCGGGAACATCGGGATGGCGGGCCGCTGGACTATGCAGAACCGCGGCCCGTGGCGCTGACCCCCGGATCCCGGGGCTGTGGACATTGTGTCATCCCGGGACGCGGTATTGCGTCGTTGGCGAGGAGCCACCCTCCAGAAGTCATGAATTGCCCGGTATAGGTACTTGCCTCATGACACGGGTTCCGGATTGCAGTTCTTCGGGGTTTGTCCCGTGTCCCGGTGTGTTGTGCCCGATAAAATGGTCACCGACACGTGTCAATAATGAGGTAGCCACGTCATCAGATGTGCAAGTCAGAATTAATCTATGGAAAAAGACCTAGAAAGGCAACCAGCAGAAGACAGAAAAGAGCTTGGACGGGAACGACCGCTCGGTAGTGTCAGACTTATTACACGGGCATATCCGTGGGGGAGGTGTCAGAGTCAACAGGTGGTCAAAAGACATTTGACGGGAGCAGAGGATAAAGTCTTTGTTTAGAGTTAAGTGGGTTTTTAATGCTGGATATTAGTGGAGTTGAGGTCCAATCAGGAGCTGATAAGTGGGCATTAGGTGGCATAATCTAGCCATGCATGGGTTAGTATAAATATAGGGTGTTAAAGGAGAGAAAGGACATGCAAAACCTTGTATTTTAATATGATTTCTAAGTATGAATATATGAATTAAGAGGTGCCTTGAGCATCCATGTTCTACTTATGATTTCTGCATTTTAACTCAAACCCTTTGCTTTCTTACCTATAACATATTTATATTTTGTGTTGTTTATCAAAACCCTCAATTACCAGCAAATACTACCGACAAGTACAAAAACAACCAAAACATTTGGCGCTAGAAGGATCGAGCATCAGGTATTGAAGTTGCAGAAAAGCTCGATTAAAATCAAAAATGGTGAATGAAAATGAAGACACCACGGTGTCAGGTACGTCTGGTACAAGTGGCAGGTGGCGGGCTGTGATGGGTAAGGCTGTGATGGTGGAACCCGAGGTTCCATCTCCACCTAAAAACCCAGAACCTGAAAATAAGGAGCCGCCGCCGCCGCTAACCCAGATTAGCTCTGATGAGCAGAATAGCAAACATGCAGGGGCCGATGAGCCCACAGACAGCCAGGCTGATATACGACGACGTCGACTTCGGTCACAACGTCGGAATCGCCGTCTGCACCCCTATGATCTCGGAGGGCCGTCGACGCCGAAAGGCCCGCCTCCGATTAGATTTGGAAGTCTTGATACTCCACAAAAAATAGATGAAGCAGTTGCAGAACTTATGACGATGAAATACGTCATGACGACTCCTGTGATCCCGGTAAAGGGCACGCATGCAGCCACCGGGGCAAATCTGAATCTAGCTCCCGAGCAAACTGGACGCATTCCCAGAAAGAATCGCAGAATGCGTCGAGCGTTAGATCTAAACAAAAGAGCCGAATCTATGGCTACTTCTACTGATCCTTATCGACAGGCAAGTAAAAGTGACATGCACGGGCAACGTGTGAACTTTTCACCGGCGAGGGCCCACAGAGCCCCCGGTGCTGATCTTGAACTGGCCGATTTAAGGCAGAAATACTCTGAACTGGAAAGGCGATTGAACGAAAATCAGATTCTCGCCGCCCCGGCAGGTCGTCATAACGATCCCTTGGCTCCCGAGGTTGAACAAGCTCCCATGCAACTGGAAATTCAGCCCATGCAAACCACTTTGTATAACGGCAAAACTGATCCAGAAGCGCATTTGAGCAGATTCAGGACATATATGTCCGGCCGGGGAGCCACAGATGCTACCCGGTGCAAATTGTTCCCACTCACCCTGGGCGATACTCCTCACCAATGGTACGTCAGCTTGCCTGCACATTCTATTAAGTGTTTTGACGACTTGGTACAAAGGTTTGTGTCGTATTTTGCATCCAAAGCTTCCTATATGGAGTATAGTCAGAAGCTGCTTGGAGTCAAACAGGGTGAGAACGAAACTGACGAATCTTATGTGGATCGCGTGGGGGAATTACTGTTGGCGGGCGGAGAAGAGATTCCTGATAGCCTCAAACTCCACACCGTATTGGGAGGTATGAGAAGAAACTCTAAAGTATTTAAATCTGCAATGCTAAACTATCCCCGATCGTATGAGGATTTTAAGAGGAAAGCTGGGGCCCAAGTGGCGTACCAGCGTCTCATTGCTGGTGGGGGACACTCCCCCGAGCAAAAGAGAAAACTTCCCTTTTCCTCCGATCGAAGGCCAAACTATATTGGCAAGAAACCAGGCCCTAGGCCAAGTGATCCACGAGTGGATGAAATCCGTGAGTTGGAAGGAAAACTCACTGCACAGACTGGTCATACACCAACAGATATTTTGAATATCATGGTCATGCAAAAAACTGATTTGTTGGTAAAACCACCACCAATCTTAACTCCCCCGGACAAATTGGATCCCAACAAATGGTGTGCCTTTCATGAAAAGATTGGTCACAACACCAGCCAGTGTAGGCAACTGGTAAAACTGTTGTGGAAACTTTTTCAGGATGGGAAGCTGTGGCAGTTCTTGCCCAGGCCAGGTGCTGGGGGAAATCCGCAGGGGCCTCCTCCCCGGGAAGTACCCGCACCAGCTCAACCACCGCCTCCTGTAGCTCCAGACCCACCGAGAGTGGGCCAGATCATGATGATCGGCGGTTTGAGGCCAGTGAATGAGGAAAGCCACCGAAAGAGGAAAAGAGACTTCCAGATGTGGGAAGTTTGGTATGAAACTGCCCCGTCAAAAGAAGCAACAATCAGTGAAACGGCGGTGATAACTTTCACCCCGGAAGATCGAGCCGAGACAAAGTTCCCGAAGGATGTGCCTTTAGTGATAAAAGCAAGAATCCTCGGCCTGGACGTGTCTCGCACGCTGGTAGACAATGGCGCGCATCTCAATATTCTGTATAAGAAAACCCTAGATCTGATGGGGAAGCTAGCGCGCTATGTCAACCCGTGCGATATGGTGTTAAAAGGTTTTGGTGACGATGTAGTCATTCCCTACGGAGAAATCATTCTCCCGGTAGAAATGATGGACGCGAAGAACCCAGAAGTCATGATGGTTAGGAATCTTAAGTTTGTAATAGTAGATAAGGTTAGTGGCTATAATGCTTTGTTAGGCAGGCCCTTTCTGGACGCTTTTGAAGCAGTCGCCTCGTCCTATTACTACTGTATCAAGTTTCCAACACCCTCCGGTGCAGTTGGCACCGTTAAGGGGGATCTAGTAATGGCTAAGAAGACTTTGATGTATTTTCGCGATCTTGATAAAACTAAAATCAGAGAAAAAGCTAACATTCCCCAAATCAATTTGGAGGAAAGCGATGTAAAACAAATTCATCACATAAAAGATATCATTAAAATACCCGAGGAAGGAATGAGCTCTCCCGGGAAAAACCCGCGGGGAGAAGTTCTTCAGATCCCCTCGGATGACATGAATAAATCCCCCGAAGAAAAACCCAGTGAGAACTTAGCATCTCCTGGGGAAAAACAGCCTAAACCCAAAGCGAACTTAGAGGATTGGGGCTCACGGGGAGGATATCAACATAAAAAAGCACCCGTTGTGGAAATGGTTGAAACTCTGGACTCTATAATTGTAGATCCAGAGCAAGCTGAAAAGCAAATACTTGTGGGATCTCATATGGAATCAAATACCCGGATCGGGATTATAAATTTCCTTAAAGAGAACATCTCTACTTTCTCATGGTCCAGTGCCGATTTAGGAAAGATAGACCCTAAACATGCCTGCCACCGGTTGAAAATAGATCCCTGCAAGAAACCAATCGCGCAAAAGCGCAGAAAAATGGGCCCCGAGAAGTGCCAGGCACTCGCCGGGGAAGTAGATAAATTAATTGAAAATAAACTGGTCAGGAAAGCTTCGAGTGATGTCACTTTGCTATCCAATGCGGTAATGGTGACAAAAACGGCCGGGGCATGGCGTTTGTGTATAGATTTCACAGACCTAAATAATGCTTGCCCGAAAGACCTTTTTCCCATGCCGCATATCGACCATGTGGTTGATAATTTGACAGGTCATGCGATATTCTCAACACTGGACGCCAAGGCCGGATACCACCAAATTCCAATGCATCCGGATGATGTTGAACATACGGCTTTCTACTCCGAGAAAGGGATCTATTGCTGGGAAAGAATGCCTTTTGGCCTGAAGAATGCTGGGGCCACCTATCAAAGGTTGGTAAATCAAATGTTTTCTGAATTAATTGGTAGAACAATGGAAGTGTACATTGATGATATTATTGTAAAAAGTAAAAACGAATCAGATCATGTCAAAGACCTCGAAGAAGTTTTCAAAATTCTGGGGCAATATAATATGAAATTGAACCCCAAGAAATGTAATTTCGGAATCAAGAAAGGGATGATCCTGGGGCATGTGGTTAGCGAGAAAGGCATTGAGCCCAACCCTACCAAAATCCAAGCTATCTTGGACATGCAAGAGCCCCGGGACGTAAAAGGCGTACAACGACTCACGGGTCGCCTCGCCGCCCTGAACAGATACATTTCTTGCCTGGGAGATAAAACTCGACCGTTCTTTGCTTCCATCAAAGGACAGGAATTTCACTGGAAAAAAGAGGCCCAACAAGCTTTTGTACGGATAAAAGAATACTTATCCCATCCGAAAGTAGTTGTGGCACCTAAACCAGGAGAAAAATTGTATTTATACCTGGCCGCCTCAGAGCATGCCATCAGTGCAGTCTTGGCAAGAGCGGAAGGAATCCAACACTTTCCGATTTATTTCGTGAGTCAAGTATTACATGAGGCAGAAATTAAATACACTCCACTGGAGAAATTAACATTTGCTTTAATAGTGTCAATAAGAAAACTCCGGGCGTACTTATTTGAGCACCCCGTCGAAGTTTTGACTACTATGCCTTTAAGGCAAGTATTGCACCGGTCAGATATCTCCGGGAGACTCCTGCGTTGGGCGTTAGAAATTAGTCAATATGACATAACCTTCGCCCCAAGGACAGCAATTAAAGCACAAGCCCTGGCAGATTTTATTGTGGAATTAACTTTCCCTGAGAAATCCCAGAATCAAGCACGCGCCTGGCAGCTGTTCGTAGATGGATCATCTACCACCGCGTGCTCGGGGGCAGGGGTGGTATTACTCAGTCCTGACGGGGACTCAGTAACCCATGCGGTAAAGTTTGAATTCCCCACATCGAACAATGAAGCAGAGTACGAAGCTCTCATTTCTGGGTTGGAATTAGCTATAGCCGTTGGGGCCAGGAAACTCCATGTGTTTATGGACTCTCAGCTAGTAGTAAACCATGTAAGTGGGGACTACGAGGCCAGAGGGGAACAAATGATAAAGTACCTAAAATTGGTATGGGAACTTTGTGGAAAAATCCCTGAAGTTCTAATCGAACAAATCCCACGGGAACACAATTCACAAGCAGACGCCCTGTCAAAGTTAGCATCAGCTGAAGGATCAGCAGACTTCTCAAATATTGTGTTAACAAAATTAATGTCCCCATCAATAGAACAAAGAGAAATGCAAATGCAAATACTCGCTGGGGCCAGAGAAGACTGGCGGATTCCCATTCAACGGTACATAGATACCGGGGAAGTACCAGCAGATAAAACTGAAGCAAAACAACTTCGCTCCCGAGCGGCAAAGTATACTTTAATAGATACACAACTTTACCGAAGAAGTTATTCCCTTCCACTACTGAAATGTGTGTCGAAGGAAGAAGGATTTAAAATCCTGGAAGAAATACACGAGGGTGTGTGTGGAAACCATGCAGGGGGAAGATCCCTAGCACATAAAACCATGGGGCAAGGATTTTACTGGCCAAGCCTGAGAAAGGACGCAGTCGGATACGCACGTAAATGCGTCAAATGCCAGACGCATGGGCCTAACATCCGAATTTCCCCAGAAGCCCTGAAATCCATTTACAGCCCGTGGCCATTTGCTCGGTGGGGTATCGATCTGATCGGACCACTGGCAACCGCACGGGGCGGAGTAAAATATGCTATTGTAGCAGTCGACTATTTTACTAAGTGGGTCGAAGCAGAACCATTGAACAAAATTGATCAACCGCAGGTTATCAAGTTCATATGGAAAAACATTATATGTCGATTTGGTTTGCCTGAGACAATCATCTCCGACAACGGAAAACAATTCGATGGGGCTGAGGTGGAAGAATTCTGTGAGAAATGGAAAATTAGAAGGCTATTCTCTACTCCTTACCACCCCCAGACGAATGGTCAGGTTGAAGCAGTAAATAAAATATTAAAACATACCATCAAATCAAAATTGGAAAGTCGCAAAGGAAAGTGGGCGGATGAACTTCCAGAGGTTCTGTGGTCATATCGTACCACAGCTAGAAATGCCACTGGAGAAACCCCCTACTCTTTGGCTTTTGGAACGGAAGCAGTAATCCCAGCGGAAATAACGGTGTTATCACACCGGACCGCTCAGGAGATTTCCCCGGAAAATGAACTAACCATCCGGAAAGAGTTGGATCTTCTTGAAGAAAGAAGGTTAGCTTCCGATTCTCTAAATGCTATGAATAAACAAAGAATTGCAAAATTATTCAATTCAAAAGTAAAGGCACGAGAGTTCCAAGAAGGAGACTTGGTGCTGAAGAAAATCTTAGGAACGCACCAGGGAGCACTGGGGCCGAACTGAGAGGGACCGTTTAGAGTAAGCCACTGCCTCCAGAACGGAGCGTACGAGTTAGAGCTTCTCGACGGGACCAAAGATCAGTATCGGTGGAATGCGTTGCACCTAAAGAAATTTTATCATTAAAAGGTTAATCTTTGCTTTTTGTAAAGATATTATTTTTGTAAAAACCTTTTATCACTTTTATAATGTTTCTCAGTATTTATCGAAAATACCTATATGGGTTCTAAAAAGTTATACTTTGTCTAGTACAAAGGAAAAATATTACCCCGGGAAAGAAATAAATTTCCCGGTAAAAATAAGAAATATTGAGTATTCATGAGAGAATACTAAGGTTCGGTAAAGACCCAAAAATCTATAGATTGTGGGGCCGAACACTTCTTTCTGCGTACGGATTCAACAGAGTAAAAGAAACTCAAGAATCGCTCGGGAAGAAGAAATAGGTCCGAAGAAAATCCTAAGAGGTATTCATAAAGAACAAACCACAGGATCGGTCAGTCTTTGTAAAAGGAGAGATGGAGGAGAAAAATGTTACTTAGAATCAGAGAGAATTCCAAGAGGTAACTAAAATCCGAAAATCACTTTTGCAAAGAAAAAGAACTCACAAAGACTCCCAACGAAGTTTTAAATAAAAACTCGGGTGTGAGCCGAAAGTTATCTATTTACAAAGAATTACGATTCACCAAACAAGCTAAAACTGACTTGTCAAAATTATAGATAATTATGGTAAAAAGAAACCTGAATAAAACGGTGGAAGGGCCATGAGTAAGACCCAAAGGATAATATCCAAAATAACATACTAAGTTATTACACACCAGCAAAATATAAATACTTGTTCCAGGCAAAAACTGCCTGTATAATCCAAATGCAAAATAAGCAAATATTGTTTTTGGCAATTAAGCCCAAACTGAACAGAAAATAAAGATTAAAATCCCTGAGCTTTTCACACTCAGGGTAGTCATCAAATTTTTGCAGACTCCTGAGCAATTATACTCAGGAGGTAGAACCACCATCACCTGGGGGAGTCGTGAGGGAATCTTTTGGCTTGCCATCAGGCCCGACACCAAGAGTATCCATCTCCTCCCCTTCATCAACACCTTCATCATCAGACTCTTCTACAGGGGCTTTAGCAGGATCACCAGGCATTGAGAGAAGACTGTATGTGGGCCACCATTTCATATCTATGCCGTGGACAACTTCCAGATCCATAAAGGGCTGTGGAACTCTGGAATCCAGAGTACACCCTTGCATGTGAGCTTTGAGAAGTTGTAAACCATAGTCCCTGGCCCCATCATTCTTCTCCTTTGCTGCAGACCTGATGAGATCAGCATAAGCAGTGACATAGAGTAGGTCAGCCAATACCCGGGGATTGTGAGCAGGAGAATCTAACAGGGCTTCAAGCTCTGAGACCCTCCCCATGGATTGTCCAAAGTTATCTTTGGCCTGTTTCAGCTCCCTGGTAATTTTGGCCGCCTCCTCTTTGAGCTCTTTCTTCTCCCTGGTAAAGCTGTCATGGGCATCCTCAATCTCTTCTTCTTTTTCTTTTATGGTCTTCAAGGCCTCCTGCATCTCAGACTTCAGCTTCCCTACCTCAGCCCGTGCAATATCAGCAGCCTTCTTCCACCTATCCCTGTCCCCTGCAGTGGCAGTGTATGCTGCTTTGAGCTCCTGTACCTGTGCCTCTTGCTTGCTGCTGGTAGTTTTGAGCTTGGACGCTTCAGCTCTGATCTTTTCAGCCATGTTGTGAGCCCCAGAAATGGCAACTGCACTTTAACTGGCCAATTTTAGGGCCAGGGAAAAGGCATGCTCCTCATGGTCCATCATATCATTGAGCTCTGAAGTCCAGCATCTACCAACAGCATCAATAGAGTCACCTACTGGATTGCCCAGGGTAGTAACAGGGTCAATGGGGCCTTTTCCAGAGAAGAAGGGAAGCAGAGCTGAGGGGAGTTTCTCCTGGGAAAACCTACCAAGAAATAAAACTGAAGAGTTAATTGAGTGAACCATGTAAAGTGATAAGTGTGTAAATGAACAAAAACTTACTTGGTGAAAAGTATTTTTTCAACTCCAAAAACAGACTGATTTTTGTCAGCACGAGGGGGGGAATCTGTCACCTCAATAATACCCTCATCAATCTTTTTCCTTTTCTTGTCGCCCTCGAGCTTAACTTGCAAAAGAGTTGATGACCCAGAAGGGGGTAAACCTTGACTTGGAGTAGCATCAGTCATCACCACGTCTGATGGCTGGGAGCTCTCCTTGTACGAATCCACAATATCCATAATCCCCAGAGGATCTGTTTCACCACCCTGAGCCGAAACCGTGTGGGATCTGGTACGGGAAGCCGGAGCGCCAGGTGTGCCGCCCCGAGTTTTTGCAGATCCCCGTCCACCAACACTGGTGGAACTGGTTTTGGCCCTACGAGCCTTAGCGGCCAGGGCTGGGTTTGGGAGTCCCAGGCGATCAAATAGTTTGTTGTCTGCCATCTCGGTAGGTTTCAATTCAAAAACAGTAGAGAAAAACTCTGCACGGGAAAAGTAATACAATTACTCCCGACAAAAATATTATAATTTCCCCGGGAAATATACTCCCAGGAACTAAAATAAATCTATAAAAAAATAGAGGAAAAATACCAAAACAGGGTTGATCCTCAACGAACGGAGGGCAAAACAAGCCTGCTGCGTCACGAATGCTATCGTCGTTCAGATAATCTGAATCTCTTTCTTCGGCCGGAATACACTGTGCCAAAAGATTTGCAGTCTCCAAATCCCACGGGAAGGAGCAGGTCGCCCGCTTAAGCCGCGCACCTACAAAACACCAACGAGTTTAGATCAGTTAAACTGTAAAATATTAAAGTTTTAAATACTTACTTTCTTCCTTAACACCATAAGTAAGGGGGATGGCGATCTCCCCTTCTCGGGTCTGAGTCCTCCACCTCCCCGAAACAAAAAACCATCTATCCCAACAAGTCGGATCTTTCTCCTCAGGCTCTCGAATTTTTAACATATATTTCCTGTGGCGGACGGTATAGTCTCCCAGCGAATTCTTGTTGAAGTTGACTGGACTGAAGAAAAGATGGAACTCATCCCCAGAAATGGGTCGAGAGAGTCCCACTTGCCCCAATACAGTCAAAACTCCATAGATCTGTGCCCATCCATTCGGATGAATCTGATGCGGAGCCAAACCCCACCGGTTCAATAAGCCTGAAACCGAAGGATGCAGGGGAAACCGCAGCCCTTGATCCATTGCGTCGACGCCGATGGCCACCATGCCCGGAGGTGGACAACAGGCGGATTCACCCTCTTCTGGCGCATGCAAATGCACGTTGTAGGGAATCCGCCAATCGTCCCTCCAGTCGGCTAGTTGCGCCGCCGTCACCGTGCTTTCTCGGCCGTGTGCACCCCACTCCTGGTGGTTCGGGTCTGGTTGAACCGCTGTGACGACCCTCTCGACAGGTACGTAAGGGTGGGCCTCCTCCAATTCATCTAAACGGAACGCCGGCAGCGCCGGCGCGGCCTCTTCCATAAATTTTTTGTATTGACGGGCGAGAAGAACTTCTGGTGTTTCAACTTTCGGTCGAACGACTTTGGAGATTTTCGGCATATTGTCGGGTTGGTAAAAAAGGATTTACACAGTAAATAAACAAAGAAAAATTACAGAGAAAGAAAGAAAATTCTTACCTAATTCTGGATCTGAAAGGTCAAAAACTTGGAGTGAATTTCAAAATTCTCAACTCCTATATGTTTATTGATTTCAAAAATCAAATTTCTGCCGTTTTTCCATCCAACGGTGAGGATTGAAGGAAGGGGAGAGATAGCAGTTACCGAGGAAAAACGCACTCAAGTACGTCTCCACTACCCATCAAACCCTAAAAATACTTGGCCAGGATAATGCCACGTGGCAATCATCTCCTGACAAGGTAAGTTGAAGAAGTTACCCTATTTTTCAAATTTATTATTATTTTATTGCGGTTATTAATGGATAAGTATCAGAATACTTATCTCCTCCATATAAATACATAGAATCCTTTAAGGATCGAAACTCTGATTTATTTCACCGGGAAAAATCCCAAGAAAAGAAACCTGGGAGATAAACACAGGAAAGGTAATCTTACATAAGAAAATGCCAAAAATACTTCTCGAATAGATTTTACGGGGAAAAGAAATCCCAGTTATCTTTTGCAGGAGAATTTTCCAGCTCAGAATTGATAGAGCTATCTTCAGAATCAGTTCCTAGATCAATGATCTCCTCTCCATCCTTTCCAAATACACCAATGCTGAAAGACTTTTGCCCACGCAACTCCAGAAAGATGATTCCGCTCACTGAAACCAACCGACGCTCACAAAACTTACTCCAACCGTCAGTCAGTACCAGCCGCCGACCATCCTTCTCCACTTTCACCGTCCAGATTCTTTTAAAAGCATCTACCAAAGCGACATCCTGTCCAGCAAGCTCCGGAAACTTCTTTGAAAAAGATAAAGACAAAGGCAGCTTAGCCTTCATCAACCGATTTCTGATCCGGAAGGAGAAACTCGTGATATTATTCGGATACACTTCTCTATTCCAAGTAAAAGCCATGATATGAAGGCGTAATACTACATGAAGAGCCTTTAAAGGCGTAAAAACAACATTAAATGAAGAGTCAACCGCCGACAGAAAGTCAGAATGCAGATTCCAAGGCGTGCAGACCGAGGTATTCAAACACAATCTTCAGGGAAATCGAAGTTGAAAACTCCAATTTTCCTTGGGGCCTATGTTGTGCCCGATAAAATGGTCACCGACACGTGTCAATAATGAGGTAGCCATGTCATCAGATGTGCAAGTCAGAATTAATCTATGGAAAAAGACCTAGAAAGGCAACCAGCAGAAGACAGAAAAGAGCTTGGACGGGAACGACCGCTCGGTAGTGTCAGACTTATTACACGGGCATATCCGTGGGGGAGGTGTCAGAGTCAACAGGTGGTCAAAAGACATTTGACGGGAGCAGAGGATAAAGTCTTTGTTTAGAGTTAAGTGGGTTTTTAATGCTGGATATTAGTGGAGTTGAGGTCCAATCAGGAGCTGATAAGTGGGCATTAGGTGGCATAATCTAGCCATGCATGGGTTAGTATAAATATAGGGTGTTAAAGGAGAGAAAGGACATGCAAAACCTTGTATTTTAATATGATTTCTAAGTATGAATATATGAATTAAGAGGTGCCTTGAGCATCCATGTTCTACTTATGATTTCTGCATTTTAACTCAAACCCTTTGCTTTCTTACCTATAACATATTTATATTTTGTGTTGTTTATCAAAACCCTCAATTACCAGCAAATACTACCGACAAGTACAAAAACAACCAAAACACGGTGCACGGCCCTTCATGCCCTGTGGACGGTTCATATTCGCTTGGGCCCCTTTATGCGTGTTGGGCTTCGAGAGTACTTGAGTGTTTTTATCAATAACCGTTCCTTATTGTCCCCTCTTTGATGCAGTTTCCTTCTATAAAGACCCCCCAATCACGCAGCGGTTTCTCTTTTCGCATCTGCAAATTTGCCTTGAACCCTAGAAATCGCCGGATTCCAGATTCAGAACCTCCGGGAGTTTGCTCAAGGTAGTCCTTCCCCACCCTTTTCTCATTTCCTTTTTCACAGGTTCTTCTGATGTCGTCGTCCCGGGGGAAGGAAATTATGTTGTCGGATTCCTCATCCGAGGACGCGGCAGGGGGAGAAAATCGAGGCGGGTCATCGTCGGATACGGAGCCCGACATGAATCTCTTTTTCCAACAGTTCGACGCGCTGATGGACGAGGAATACCCGCCGCCCGCCGTGTTTCTTTGGGATTCCTACTTCCGTGAGAATCCCTACCCCGGCGCGCCGTCACGGCCCACTGCCCGATCGCCGCGCGCCTGTAGTACCCCCGCGTGGGGGGCCCACGGCCGGGCGAGTATGGTCACTCCCGCCATGTTAAGGGACAAACGAGAGGAGTGGAGGATCCCGATCGATGTCCACATCTACCTTCCTCGCGCTGGGGAGTCTGCTTGCTGCCCGCCTCCCGGGATGGTGGCGATTGGGACAGAGGCGCTAGAATTTGGACTCCGATTCCCCTTACATCCCAACGTTAGTGCCGCTCTCCGGTTTTGGGAAGTGGCCCCGCATCAGATTCATCCCAACGGGTGGTCACAGCTCATCGGGGTCCTTTCGATGCTGGGCAACGTCGGCCTCCATCGGACCCTCACTGATTTGGAGATCCGGCGCTCGTTCACGATCGCGCGATTTGGGTGGAGCCACGGCGATTATACCGTCAAGGGGCGCTCCGGGATCCCTGCCGTGGAGGTGAAAATGTCCAAGGTGGACTTCCCCTGGGCGCAGTGGGTGTACGTCGCCGGGGCCTGGCGGACCCAGACCTTTAACGGGGAGATCGACAACCCCACCCGCTATCATGACAAAATTGTCAGTAAGACATGAGCCGTTTATAAGTTTTCCCCGTCGTACTGATTTTAACTCCCTCTTGTGCTTTCATAGGTGTGAACACTCGCAGAGAGAGGCCGTTGAACTGGGACTACCAAGTTGCGTTGGGGTTTGCTGGTGCCCTGCCGACGAGGCGCCGCAGAGCCGACTATTTGTGCACTGAGGAGTCGCGGGACGACGCTCGGCTGATCTGTCCCCCCAAGCACCTATTTGACCCGTACCCAGGTAATGTCACCCTGTTCTCGCATTATCTTCATATACAGGTCATTCTATGGATACTCCCTCGTTTGCTTATGGAGTTGGGTAATGCGCTGCAGCCCCGTTCACCAGAATTTTTGAAGATCGCCCCCGCGGCAAAATGTCCAAATTTCCCGGAGTTCCAGATAAGAAGTTGCCATCCGCCGCGCCGCCGCCGCGGAGACCCGCGCCCCGGGTGAGGACCCGCGGCCTGGTCGCCGCACCGCCGCCCGTGATCCCGGCCCGGTCTGCCTCCCGGGTTCGCCGAGTCCCGTCGTCCTCGCCGCCGCGATCGCAAGAGGTGGTGGAGTCCCGTGACTCGGGGCCACTGCCCGAGATCCCTCATTATCCTTTCATCATGGATGCGAGAGGCGTGATCCACGCGTCCTCCCCTGGTAGCCGCGTTCCCGGGTCCCGGGACGGCGGTCCTGTGGACATTGTCTCGGACGAGACCCCTCCCGCGCGGGAGCCGCTGATGGGGTCCTTCCCTGATTTCCCCCGAGGCGGGCTGTTCTCTCAAGATCCCCCGGGGGTGCCCGAGCCCTCTCTGTCTCGGAAAAGGAGGGCGCCCTCCGACCCGGAGAGAGGAGGCTCCGTTCCCCGGGCTCCTGTCGAGCCGCTGCGGACCGGGCCTTTGGGAAATGTCCCGCCCGTTGGCAGCACGCCGGTGTACGGGGTCGATCCGGGCGTCGCCCAGAGGTAATTCTCTCCTCCCTTATCCTCGTGTCTTTTCTTCTGCCACGATGTAAGTACTTGTTTGTTTAGATAAGAACGCAAATGTTCTATCTATCTAGATAAATTTTACAATTTTAAATTTATTATTTAAATTTATTATACAATAACATCTATATTATTTAAATATTTTTTTGAGCTAATTAAAGTTACAATACATACTATATATATACACACACACATAATGATCTATATAACGCAAGGAACAAATTATAATATGAATCATATGATATAATTAGACAATGACAAGGATGTGGTCATAGGTTTTGGAGCTTCTGAAAATAGGCGAATTGCCATAGGTTCTAAGCATGATCCATCGATAATGGCTTCTTTAAGCAAAGAGAAGCCCTGAGTTCTAAGGCCCTCACTATGACCACAGCCTTGTCATCGTCTAACAACACTGCCAGATCGATTTTCAAATGTTTATATAATATGCATTTGACACAATCATATAACTATACTCCCTTTCTCCCCTCACACTAAAATTTCTATAAATTAATAACTTCTTTTAAGTTAATAAAATCTTTGGGTCTATAAATTAATAATATCTCTAAATTAATAAAATTTAACTATTTCAATAGTATTAATTTATAGAGTTTTACTATATTTGACTAACCCAAAAATTATTTTTTTTTACTTTTTCACTTTAAAATATAATTTTACTCTTACTTTATCAATTTTAGAAAAGTCAAATTTTGCTCTATTAATGAAACCGTACTCAACACCAGTCGAACGCGATGATGTTTACCACCACTACGTCATAAGTGTAGATCGGTGCTTCCGCGATCATCGACAGTGCTATGGATGCCGATTTCACCGTAGCCACCGAAATTAACCAAACAAATCTGTCAATAAATTTGATGTTACATTTTTTTTTAAATAATTAATTCCTCAATCAAACAAAAGAGTATCATATACAAAATATATAGACTGAAAAACATATAGATCGATCAATTAATATATAAATTAACAATGACGAACCTCAAATTTAATTTTAGACGACGAGATTCATTGTTAATAATAGTATACAATCAACGGAATCTCATATAAAAACAACTGTGACAAAAAAAATACTAAAATTAGGACCTTGGTAAGAGCATAAGTGTTCCAGCATTGGCACCACATGTGACTCATTCATATCACTGTCAACGACCAAAACATGGATCATAGCTTGAACCAAGTTTTGACCCTGAAGCGATGGAGTTATGACACTCTGGGGATCCATGATCGATGTAAAAACAAACAAACACGACTCAAACACACAATTGAATGAAACGAAAAGATGATGATAAGATTTAAGTGTGAAATTTCATAAAAATGAGGCTGTATTTATATTATTGTTCTATGAATTTTTATACAAGATTTTTACAATCAAATGCACGTATTGCGTGTGTTTACGCGTTATGGAAAAATCGAGCCTCTGGATTTTGCAATCGAATTTTCCTTCAATCATTAACGACGAGATTCGGAGAATTTAAACGGAATCTCGTTATCGAGTAAGTAATTTAATCATTGCATATATTAAAATCGGAAAAACTATAATTATTACTGAATTTTAGGCGTAATATTGTTCGGTAGCAAAATATATATATAATGTGCACGTTTATATTTTACCCGTTATGGAAAAATAGAACATTTGTATTTGCAATGGAATTGTCCTTCAATGATTACAGTGAGAGTTTGAAAATTTTGAGGGCTATCTCACTGTAATTATTGAACTATGTTGAAATAATAACAAAAATGTTAAACATAAAAAGTTTTTGCTCATAAAACATTTTGCCTATATGACATATTATATATGTATTACTTTTTAATAAAAAAAAAAATTAAAAAAGAGCATATAATGCGCAAATAAAATAAAATAAAGGTTTACAAATAGTGGAAGCGCAAATAAAATTAAAATAAATAAATAAAAAACATAAATAAAAATTAAAAAATATTACGACGCAAATAAACTTAAAAAATTAAAATAAATAGCGCAAATAAAATAAAATAAAATTAAAAAATATTACACAAATTAGCAACTAAATTTAAATTAAAAAATATTACAAATAAAATAAATAAATAAATAAATAAATAAATAGCGCAAATAAAATAAAATAAAATTAGAAAATATTACACACATCAACTAAAAAATAAAAGTGAAATAATAATAAAAAAATAAATTAAAAATACTACCTAAATAAATAAAATGAAAAAAATAAAAGTGAAATAATAAAAAAAAGTGAAAAAATAGCGCAAACACAAATGAAATAAAATAAATCTTGCAAATGATATATGTATTATTTGTTCATTTAACAAAGCAAAAATAAAGTTGTATTTATATTTTTGTTGTGTGAAATAAAATAATAAATTTATAATTATTTATATTGTTCACAAAGAAGGAGACTGTATTTATATTGTTGTTGTGTGAAATTTTTTACTAGATTTTTTATATCGAATGCACACGTGTTTTTTACACTTTATAGAAAAATCCAGTATTTGAACTAATTGATGAACTATATTGAAATTATATAAAAAATGTTAAACAATAGAGTTTGAATTTTGCAACTGAATTGATCTAAATCATTACAGTGGGGGTTTGAAAATTTTGAGGGCAATCTCACGTTAATTGATAAACTATGATGAAATGATATAAAAAATGTTAAACAATAGTGCAAACACAAATAGAATTAAAATACTTAAAATAGCCCATCAAACAACAATAATTTTATATTTTTAAAATTTGTAAAAGGTATTTGAAATGAATTTTTGTAATGGGTTAATTATTCAAAAATAAATAAAGCTGAATGTGGGCGCCGCTGACGTGGCTTCCCAAGGCCTTGTCGAGCTGAAGCCGCGGGTGGTTGCACTCCTTGCAGCGATAAACCCGCACGATCTCCTCCGCCGCCGCCGTATCCGACCGATCTTGATGGCTCATCTTAATTAATTTCTTGATTGGGAGACCGCTGACGTGGCCTCCCAAAGCCTTGCCGGAGCTGAAGATGCGGTTGTAGTCCTTGTAGACATTGACCCGCACGATCTACTCCGCCGCCCGACCAATCATGATGACTTATCTTAATTAATTAATTAATTAATTAATTAATTAATTAAATATTATCCTTCTCTCTCAATCAAGAAATTAATTAAAATTAGCCATCAAGATCGGTCGGAGGCGTCAGCGGAGGAGATCGTGCGGGTCCATCGTTGCAAGGAGTGCAACCGCGGCTTTAGCTCCGACAAGGCCTTGGGAGGCCACATCAGCAGCGCCCACATCCAACTTTATTTATTTTGTGGAGGTTTGGAAATTTTGAAGGCAATCTCACGTTTATTGATGAATTATGTTGAAATGATATAAAAAATGTTAAACAATAGCGCAAACACAAATAAAATTTAAAAACTTAAATAGCGCAAAAAAAAAATACTAAATAAAATGAAAAAAATAAAAGTAAAAAAATAACGCAAATAAAAATAAAATAAAAAAGTTCTTATTCATGATATATGTATTATTCATTTATTTGTTCATTTAACAAAACAAAATTTTATATAAATGAATTGCATTTTTCTTAGTAAAAAAATGAATTTATAATTATTTTATTGTTCACAACGAAGGATGCTGTATTTATATTGTTGTTGTGAGAATTTTTTTTATATTGTTGTTGTTTGAAATTGTTTACTAAATTTTTACTATTGAATGCATGTATTGCGTGTTTTTTAAGCGTAATAGAAAAATCGAGAGTTTGAATTTGTAATCGAATTGTCCTTCAAACATTATAGCTAGGTTCGAAGAAATTGAGCAAATCTCATTAAGTAAGTAATTTAGTAAATTGTATGCAAAATTTATTCCATTAGCAATTATACGGTAATAGTTGAGCTATGTTGAAAATGATGTCGAAAATATTAAACGGTAACACCTGAACTACTTGCTCATGATGTAAGTACTGTTTATTTTATTGTTCACAACTAAGGATGCTGTATTTATATTGTTGTTTTGAGAATTTTTTTTATATTGTTGTTGTGTGAAATGGTTTACTAAATTTTTACTATTGAATGTATGTATTACATGTTTTTTACGCGTAATGGAAAAATCGAGAGTTTGAATTTGGAATCCAATTGTCCTTCAAACATTATAGCCATGTTGAAGAATTTGAGCGAAATCTCATGTAAGTAATTTAGTGAATTGTATGCATAATTTATTCCATTAGCAATTATACGGTAATTGTTGAGCTATGTTGAAAATGATGTCGAAAATATTAAACGGTAACACCTGAACTACTCGCTCATGATGTAAGTACTGTTTGTTTAGATAAGAACGCAAATGTTCTATCTATCTAGATAAATTTGACAATTTTAAATTTATTATTTAAATTTATTATACAATAAAATCTATATTATTTAAATATTTTTTTGAGCTAATTAAAATTACAATACATACTATATATATACACACACATAATGATCTATATAACGCAGATACAAATTATAATATGAATCATACGATATAATTAGACGATGACAAGGCTGTGGTCATAGGTTTCGGAGCTTGTGAAAATAGGCGAATTGCCATAGGTTCTAAGCATGATCCATCGATAATGGCTTCTTTAAGCAGAGAGAAGCCCCGAGTTCTAAGGCCCTCACTATGACCACAGCCTTGTCATCGTCTAACAACACTGCCAGATCGATTTTCAAATGTTTATATAATATGCATTTGACACAATCATATAACTATACTCCCTTCCTACCCTCACACTAAAATTTCTATAAATTAATAACTTCTTTTAAGTTAATAAAATCTTTGGGTCTATAAATTAATAATATCTCTAAATTAATAAAATTTAACTATTTCAATAGTATTAATTTATAGAGTTTTACTATATTTGACCAACCCAATTTTTTTTTTTTACTTTTTCACTTTAAAATATAATTTTACTCTTACTTTATCGATTTTAGAAAAGTCAAATTTTGCACTATTAATGAAACCGTACTCACTTATCACTGGTAAACGAATGACTTCGGCTCTTTGCAGAAACGGAACTCCACACCAGTCGAACGCGTTGATGTTTACCACCACTACGTCATAAGTGTATATCGGTGCTTCCGCGATCATCGACAGTGCTATGGATGCCGATTTCACCGTAGCCACTGAAATTAACCAAACAAATCTGTCAATAAATTTGATGTTACATTTTTTTTAAATAACTAATTCCTCAATCAAACAAAAGAGTATCATATACAAAATATATAGACTGAAAAACATATAGATCGATCAATTAATATATAAATTAACAATGACGAACCTCAAATTTAATTTTAGATGACGAGATCCATTGTTAATAATAGTATACAATCAACGGAATCTTATATTAAAACAACTGTGACAAAAAAAAATGCTAAAATTAGGACCTTGGTAAGAGCATAAGTGTTCCAGCATTGGCACCACATGTGACTCATTCATATCATTGTCAACGACCAAAACATGGATCATAGCTTGAACCAAGTTTTGACCTTGAAGCGATGGAGTTATGACATTCTGGGGATCCATGATCGATGAAAAAACAAACAAACACGACTCAAACACACAATTGAAAGAAACGAAAAGATGATGATATGATTTAAGTGTGAAATTTCATAAAAATGAGGCTGTATTTATATTATTGTTCTATGAATTTTTATACAAGATTTTTACAATCAAATGCACGTATTGCGTGTGTTTACGCGTTATGGAAAAATCGAGCCTCTGGATTTTGCAATTGAATTGTCCTTCAATCATGCAATTGAATTGTCCTTCAATCATTATCGACGAGATTCGGAGAATTTAAACGGAATCTCGTTATCGAGTAAGTAATTTAATCATTGCATATATTAAAATCGGAAAAACTATAATTATTACTGAAGTTTAGGCGTAATATTGTTCGGTAGCATAATATATATATAATGTGCACGTCTATATTTTACCCGTTATGGAAAAATAGAACATTTGTATTTGCAATGGAATTGTCCTTCAATGATTATAGTGAGAGTTTGAAAATTTTGAGGGCTATCTCACTGTAATTATTGAACTATGTTGAAATAATAACAAAAATGTTAAACATAAAAAGTTTTTGCCCATAAAACATTTTGCCTATATGACATACTCGTATTATATATGTATTACTTTTTAATAAATTAAAAATTAAAAAAGAGCATATAATACGCAAATAAAATAAAATAAAGGTTTACAAATAGTGCAAGCGCAAATAAAATTAAAATAAATAAATAAATAGCATAAATAAAAATTAAAAAATATTACGACGCAAATAAACTTAAAAAAATAAAATAAATAGCGCAAATAAAATAAAATTAAATTAAAAAATATTACACAAATTAGCAACTAAATTTAAATTAACAAAATATTACAAATAAAATAAAATAAAATTAAAAAATATTACACAAATCAACTAAAAAATAAAGGTAATATTAGGGTATGGGGCATATTGGTTTTTAATATTATTTTCAACACCCATAATTTTTCACCTCATTTGTAGGGGTTGAATATTTTTTAATTGTTTATTTATTAGGGTATGTGTATTGTTTAAATACTAAGTAGGGGCATTTTTTAAAATGTATAAAGTCATAAATATCCCTACAATAATATTACGGTAACATATATTAATTTATTTTAATATTCACTAATATTAAACGCGCTACTAATATATATAAATATATTTGCGCTAAATTTATTTGGTAAAATATATTTGCGCAAACATGAGATTACATCATATGTTAATATCAAAATATATTGCGCAAACAAAATATATTTGCATTACCTAATTTGCGCAAACATTAGTACATATATATTTATAATTATATATAAATATAATTATATATTTTGGATGAGGGATGCGTGTTTTATGAGATGCGTATGTGGAATATTCTTTGTATAATGTTTTTACATATTTTTTGCATCTATGATAGATTTCTAGTTTAGTTTGTAAATATCTATAATAGATTTATGGTTTACGTATGTTAATAGATTTATGGTTTACGTATGTTATTTTATGAATTCTTTGATATCTATGATAGATTTCAATTTTTTCTTTCAAATCTATTATAGATATATCAATATTATTATATGAATTATCTATGACATCTATGATAGATATATCAATATTATTATATGAATTATGATAAATTTCTGAATTCAAGTGATTTTATATCTATGATAGAATTCTAGTGTTGATTTTATATCAATGAGAAAGATTATCTATGACAAATTTCTGAATTCAAGTGATTTTATATTTATGATAGAATTCTAGTATTGATTTTATATCAATGAGCCCTAGATGAAAGATTTTCGAATGTCTTTGACGAAACTTTAATAGATGTGTGTAGTCGAATGACGAACTATTGAAATGTAAGATGATAGTTTAGATTTTTGCGTAATTTTATATATCAATTAATTTCTTAATTTTTTAATGAAAAAGGATAAAATGGGCAGAGTGCCCTATATAATACTAAGAGAAAAGATTGGGTACTATAATAATAATCATTTTAGAAGTGCCCTCATTCCTGATTACCCCATAAAGGTAATATTAGGGTATGGGGCATAATAAAAAAAATAAATTAAAAATACTACACAAATAAATAAAATGAAAAAAATAAAAGTGAAATAATAAAAAAAAGTGAAAAAATAGCGCAAACACAAATGAAATAAAAAAAATATTGCAAATGATATATGTATTATTTGTTCATTTAACAAAACAAAAATAAAGTTGTATTTATATTTTTGTTGTGTGAAATAAAATAATAAATTTATAATTATTTATATTGTTCACAAAGAAGGAGACTGTATTTATATTGTTGTTGTGTGAAATTTTTCACTAGATTTTTTCTATCAAATGCACACGTGTTTTTTCGTGTGATAGAAAAATCCAGTATTTGAACTAATTGATGAACTATGTTGAAATGATATAAAAAATGTTAAACAATAGAGTTTGAATTTTGCAATTGAATTGATCTAAATCATTACAGTGGGAATTGATGAACTATGTTGAAATGATATAAAAAATGTTAAACAATAGAGTTTGAATTTTGCAATTGAATTGATCTAAATCATTACAGTGGGGGTTTGAAAATTTTGAGGGCAATCTCAAGTTAATTGATAAATTATGATGAAATGATATAAAAAATGTTAAACAATAGTGCAAACACAAATAGAATTAAAAAACTTAAAATAGCCCATCAAACAACAATAATTTTATATTTTTAAAATTTGTAAAAGGTATTTCAAATGAATTTTTGTAATGGGTTAATTAATTCAAAAATAAATAAAGTTGAATGTGGGCGCCGCTGACGTGGCTTCCCAAGGCCTTTCCGGAGCTGAAGATGCGGTTGTACTCCTTGTAGACATTGACCCGCACGATCTACTCTGCCGACGCTTCCGACCGATCATGATGGCTTATGTTAATTAATTAATTAATTAATTAAATATTCTCCTTCTCTCTCAATCAATAAATTAATTAAGATTAGCCATCAAGATCGGTCGGAGGCGGCGGCGGAGGAGATCGTGCGGGTCCATCGCTACAAGGAGTGCAACCGCGGCTTCAGCTCCGACAAGGCCTTGGGAGGCCACATCAGCAGCGCCCACATCCAGCTTTATTTATTTTGTGGGAGTTTGGAAATTTTGAAGGCAATCTCACGTTTATTGATGAATTATGTTGAAATGATATAAAAAATGTTAAACAATAGCCAAACACAAATAAAATTTAAAAACTTAAATAGCGCAAAAAAAAATACTAAATAAAATGGAAAAAAATAAAAGTAAAAAAATAACGCAAATAAAAATAAAATAAAAAAGTTCTTATTCATGATATATGTATTATTCATTTATTTGTTCATTTAACAAAACAAAAATCTATATAAATGAATTGCATTTTTCTTAGTAAAAAAATAAATTTATAATTATTTTATTGTTCACAACGAAGGATGCTGTATTTATATTGTTGTTGTGAGATTTTTTTTTATATTGTTGTTGTTTGAAATTGTTTACTAAATTTTTACTATTGAATGCATGTATTGCGTGTTTTTTACGCGTAATAGAAAAATCGAGAGTTTGAATTTGTAATCTAATTGTCCTTCAAACATTATAGCCAGGTTCGAAGAATTTGAGCAAATCTCATTAAGTAAGTAATTTAGTAAATTGTATCCAAAATTTATTCCATTAGCAATTATACGGTAATTGTTGAGCTATGTTGAAAATGATGTCAAAAATATTAAACAGTAACACCTGAACTACTTGCTCATGATGTATTATTTTATTGTTCACAACTAAGGATGCTGTATTTATATTGTTGTTGTGAATTTTTTTTTATATTGTTGTGTGAAATGGTTTACTAAATTTTTACTATTGAATGTATGTATTGCATGTTTTTTACGCGTAATGGAAAAATCGAGAGTTTGAATTTGGAATCCAATTGTCCTTCAAACATTATAGCCATGTTCGAAGAATTTGAGCGAAATCTCATTATGTAAGTAATTTAGTGAATTATATGCATAATTTATTCCATTAGCAATTATACGGTAATTGTTGAGCTATGTTGAAAATGATGTCGAAAATATTAAACGGTAACACCGGAACTACTTGCTCATGATGTAAGTACTGTTTGTTTAGATAAGAACGCAATTGTTCTATCTATCTAGATAAATTTTACAATTTTAAATTTATTATTTAAATTTATTATACAATAAAATCTATATTATTTAAATATTTTTTTGAGCTAATTAAAATTACAATACATACTATATATATATATACACACACATAATGATCTATATAACCCAGGTACAAATTATAATATGAATCATATGATATAATTAGAGGATGACAAGGCTGTGGTCATAAGTTTCGGAGCTTGTGAAAATAGGCGAATTGCCATAGGTTCTAAGCATGATCCATCGATAATGGCTTCTTTAAGCCGAGAGAAGCCCCGAGTTCTAAGGCCCTCACTATGACCACAGCTTTGTCATCGTCTAACAACACTGCCAGATCGATTTTCAAATGTTTATATAATATGCATTTGACACAATCATATAACTATACTCCCTTCCTACCCTTACACTAAAATTTCTATAAATTAATAACTTCTTTTAAGTTAATAAAATCTTTGGGTCTATAAATTAATAATATCTCTAAATTAATAAAATTTAACTATTTCAATAGTATTAATTTATAGAGTTTTACTATATTTGACCAACCCAAAAATTATTTTTTTTTACTTTTTCACTTTAAAATATAATTTTACTCTTACTTTATCAATTTTAGAAAAAGTCAAATTTTGCACTATTAATGAAACCGTACTCACTTATCACCGGTAAACGAATGGCTTCGGCTCTTTGCAGAAACGGAACTCCACACCAGTCGAACGCGTTGGTGTTTACCACCACTACGTCGTAAGTGTAGATCGGTGCTTCCGCGATCATCGACAGTGCTATGGATGCCGATTTCACCGTAGCCACTGAAATTAACCAAACAAATCAGTCAATAAATTTGATGTTACATTTTTTTTCAAATAATTAATTCCTCAATCAAACAAAAGAGTATCATATACAAAATATATAGACTGAAAAACATATAGATCGATCAATTAATATATAAATTAACAATGACGAACCTCAAATTTAATTTTAGACGACGATCCATTGTTAATAATAGTATACAATCAACGGAATCTTATATAAAAACAACTGTGACAAAAAAAATGCTAAAATTAGGACATTGGTAAGAGCATAAATGTTCCAGCATTGGCACCACATTTGACTCATTCATATCATTGTCAACGACCAAAACATGGATCATAGCTTGAACCAAGTTTTGACCCTGAAGCGATGGAGTTATGACACTCTAGGGATCCATGATCGATGAAAAAACAAACAAACACGACTCAAACACACAACTGAAAGATACGAAAAGATGATGATATGATTTAAGTGTGAAATTTCATAAAAATGAGGCTGTATTTATATTATTGTTCTATGAATTTTTATACAAGATTTTTACAATCAAATGCACGTATTGCGTGTGTTTACGCGTTATGGAAAAGTCGAGCTTCTGGATTTTGCAATCGAATTGTCCTTCAATCATTACCGACGAGATTCGGAGAATTTAAACGGAATCTCGTTATCGAGTAAGTAATTTAATCATTGCATATATTAAAATCGGAAAAACTATAATTATTACTGAATTTTAGGCGTAATATTGTTCGGTAGCATAATATATATATATAATGTGCACGTCTATATTTTACCCGTTATGGAAAAATAGAACATTTGTATTTGCAATGGAAATGTCCTTCAATGATTACAGTTTGAAAATTTTGAGGGCTATCTCACTGTAATTATTGAACTATGTTGAAATAATAACAAAAATGTTAAACATAAAAAGTTTTTGCCCATAAAACATTTGGCCTATATGACATATTATATATGTATTGCTTTTTTATAAAAAAAAATTAAAAAAGAGCATATAATGCGCATATAAAATAAAATAAAGGTTTACAAATAGTGGAAGCGCAAATAAAATTAAAATAAATAAATAAATAGCATAAATAAAAATTAAAAAATATTACTACGCAAATAAACTTAAAAAAATAAAATAAATAGCGCAAATAAAATAAAATTAAATTAAAAAATATTACACAAATTAGCAACTAAATTTAAATTAAAAATACTACAAATAAACTTAAAAAAATAAAATAAATAGCGCAAATAAAAGAAAATTAAATTAAAAAATATTACACAAAGTAGCAACTAAATTTAAATTAAAAAATATTACAAATAAAATAAAATGAAAAAAACAAAAGTGAAATAATAAAAAAAAAGTGAAAAAATATCGCAAACACAAATGAAATAAAAAAAAATATTGCAAATGATATATGTATTATTTGTTCATTTAACAAAGCAAAAATAAAGTTGTATTTATATTTTTGTTGTGTGAAATAAAATAATAAATTTATAATTATTTATATTGTTCACAAAGAAGGAGACTGTATTTATATTGTTGTTGTGTGAAATTTTTCACTGGATTTTTTCTATCAAATGCACACGTGTATTTTACGCGTTATAGAAAAATCCAGTATTTGAACTAATTGATGAATTATGTTGAAATGATATAAAAAATGTTAAACAATAGAGTTTGAATTTTGCAATTGAATTGATCTAAATCATTACAGTGGGGGTTTGAAAATTTTGAGGGCAATCTCACGTTAATTGATAAACTATGATGAAATGATATAAAAAATGTTAAACAATAGTGCAAACACAAATAGAATTAAAAAATTTAAAATAGCCCATCAAAAAACAATAATTTTATATTTTTAAAATTTGTAAAAGGTATTTCAAATGAATTTTTGTAATGGGTTAATTATTCAAAAATAAATAAAGCTGAATGTGGGCGCCGCCTATGTGGCCTCCCAAGGCCTTGTCGAGCTGAAGCCACGGGCGGTTGCACTCCTTGCAGCGATGGACCCGCACGATCTCCTCCGCCGCCGTATTCGACCGATCTTGATGGCTCATCTTAATTAATTTCTTGATTGGGAGACCGTTGACGTGGCCTCCCAAGGCCTTGCCGGAGCTGAAGATGCGGTTGTACTCCTTGTAGACATTGACCTGCACGATCTACTCCGCCGCCGTCTCCGAACGATCATGATGGCTTATCTTAATTAATTAATTAATTAATTAATTAATTAATTAATTAATTAAATATTCTCCTTCTCTCTCAATCAATAAATTAATTAAGATTAGCCATCAAGATTGGTCGGAGGCGGCGGCGGAGGAGATCGTGCGGGTCCATCGCTGCAAAGAGTGCAACCGCGGCTTCAGCTCCGACAAGGCCTTGGGAGGCCACATCAGCAGCGCCCACATACAGCTTTATTTATTTTGTGGGGGTTTGGAAATTTTAAAGGCAATCTCACGTTTATTGATGAATTATGTTGAAATGATATAAAAAATGTTAAACAATAGCCAAACACAAATAAAATTTAAAAACTTAAATAGCGCAAAAAAAAAAATACTAAATAAAATGAAAAAAAATAAAAGTAAAAAAATAACGCAAATAAAAATAAAATAAAAAAGTTCTTACTCATGATATATGTATTATTCATTTATTTGTTCATTTAACAAAACAAAAATCTATATAAATGAATTGCATTTTTCTTAGTAAAAAAATAAATTTATAATTATTTTATTGTTCACAACGAAGGATGCTGTATTTATATTGTTGTTGTGAGAATTTTTTTATATTGTTCTTGTTTGAAATTGTTTACTAAATTTTTACTATTGAATGCATGTATTGCATGTTTTTTACGCGTAATAGAAAAATCGAGAGTTTGAATTTGTAATCGAATTGTCCTTCAAACATAATAGCCAGGTTCGAAAAATTTGAGCAAAAATCTCATTAAGTAAGTAATTTAGTAAATTGTATGCAAAATTTATTCCATTAGCAATTATACTGTAATTGTTGAGCTATGTTGAAAATGATGTCGAAAATATTAAACGGTAACACCTGAACTACTTGCTAATGATGTAAGTACTGTTTATTTTATTGTTCACAACTAAGGATGCGTATTTATATTGTTGTTGTGATTTTTTTTTATATTGTTGTTGTGTGAAATGGTTTACTAAATTTTTACTATTGAATGTATGTATTGCATGTTTTTTACGCGTAATGGAAAAATCGAGAGTTTGAATTTGGAATCCAATTGTCCTTCAAACATTATAGCCATGTTCGAAGAATTTGAGCGAAATCTCATTATGTAAGTAATTTAGTGAATTGTATGCATAATATATTCCATTAGCAATTATACGGTAATTGTTGAGCTATGTTGAAAATGATGTCGAAAATATTAAACGGTAACACCTGAACTACTTGCTCATGATGATGTAAGTACTGTTTGTTTAGATAAGAACGCAAATGTTTTATCTAGATAAAATTTACAATTTTAAATTTATTATTTAAATTTATTATACAATAAAATCTATATTATTTAAATATTTTTTTGAGCTAATTAAAATTACAATACATACTATATATATATACACACACATAATGATCTATATAACGCAGGTACAAATTATAATATGAATCATGTGATATAATTAGAAGATGACAAGGCTGTGGTCATAGGTTTCGGAGCTTGTGAAAATAGGCGAATTGCCATAGGTTCTAAGCATGATCCATCGATAATGGCTTCTTTAAGCAGAGAGAAGCCCCGAGTTCTAAGGCCCTCACTATGACCACAGCCTTGTCATCGTCTAACAACACTGCCAGATCGATTTTCAAATGTTTATATAATATGCATTTGACACAATCATATAACTATACTCCCTTCCTACCCTCACACTAAAATTTCTATAAATTAATAACTTCTTTTAAGTTAATAAAATCTTTGGGTCTATAAATTAATAATATCTCTAAATTAATAAAATTTAACTATTTCAATAGTATTAATTTATAGAGTTTTACTATATTTGACCAACCCAAAAATTATATTTTTTTTACTTTTTCACTTTAAAATATAATTTTACTCTTACTTTATCAATTTTAGAAAAAGTCAAATTTTGCACTATTAATGAAACCGTACTCACTTATCACCGGTAAACGAATGGCTTCGGCTCTTTGCAGAAACGGAACTCCACACCAGTCGAACGCGTTGATGTTTACCACCACTACGTCATAAGTGTAGATCGGTGCTTCCGCGATCATCGACAGTGCTATGGATGCCGATTTCACCGTAGCCACTGAAATTAACCAAACAAATCAGTCAATAAATTTGATGTTACATTTTTTTTAAATAATTAATTCCTCAATCAAACAAAAGAGTATCATATACAAAATATATAGACTGAAAAACATATAGATCGATCAATTAATATATAAACTAGTAAATTCGGCCCGTGCGTTGCACCGGGATGATTAACTGTAGTTTATTCCAGTATTTTAGTTGTTTTTTGAGAAATATATTTTTATGTGAATGTATATACAAAGATGTACATATCAAATTTTTGTATTGGATTTCTTTAGTGCTAAATGTTTTGTTTGGGTGGTTGGAGAGCTAGTATGTTAGCTCGGTAATGCGGTGGGGTTTTCATCGCTATGTAATGTAATGTATGATACAATTTCTCTTTTCTATGTGATTTATCTTTACGAAAAAAATATTTTTTATTGAGATAATAGATATGTTGATATTTATTTACATATAAAAATTTATAAAAAAAATTATTAATAATTTGAAAGAGCTTCACCTGTAAAAAGTATATGAATAACTGGAAAAAACTAACTTAAATTAATATACAATGTACAACTACAACAAAGTAACAGTGTCATTGCAAATTTCTAAACACCTCTTTGTAAACTACATTACTAGTCTTATTTGTGAGGTTACCATTTTCATCACAACATAAAAATTTCAATCCCGCTCTATTAGTAACCCTTTGAAACTGCAACATACAATTGTCCGTGCGTGAATACTGGCCTTCTTAAAAGAATTCCCACCTTTGATAAAGATTGCCCTTGACTTTTGTTAATAGTCATAGCATAAGATATCATTATTGGGAATTGCCGACGTTGAAAGCGAAATGACAATTTTGAATCAGACGGAGAAAGTGATAACCTTGGAATGTAAACAATTTTATCTTTGCCTTCGCCTCCTAACACTTTAGCTTCAATCACATAGGTTCCCAATTTTGTTATAACCAGTCGAGTGCCATTACATAAGCCAGCCGTGTATGTTTCTTAATAACATAATTGGAACTCCAACCTAAAAAAATGAGAAACATGCCAAAGTATGTACTATCAATAAATATTACACTAAAACATAATTATTATTATAATGAAATATATTATTCAGAAAATAAAATTCATATCATGACAAAAATATAATATATAATAATTGGAAATATGAAGTAAAACAGTTAATTGAAATCGCCTACTAACAACAGAAACAGAAAAAAGTATAAAAAAATTATATTAATATAGATATGAAAAAAATAAAAACTATAAACTAATAAATTAATGCACTAAAAAAAACATCCATCAATAATAATTATATAATGAAATACTGATAATATTGAATTTGAACTAACCTTAAGCTTCAAAATATGGTTTGGCAATCCGGAACATTTGATTGTGTTTAAAAATTCAACGGAATGCATTTGGTCAAACATCGAAGATCCTTTATCAGCTGTATCTATAGAATCGACACTAAGATAGACCTTCTCTTCGGTTGAATGCAAAGAAACCATATAGTCATTAACTGCTTCGACTTCTTCCAAAGTAGGAGCCAAAATAGCGCGACCTTGCAAGAAATTTATGTCTCCAATATGATCATGGAACTCTGGATAAAAAGTCTGTACAATGGAGGCTATGTAGTCATTAGAAGTTGTTATACAGAGATCATCCGGAATTTCAACAATCGACTCTCCATCAGAACTGCCTCCCAAATTTCCATCTCCAATGGACATCATCCAGTCTGCAAAATTTCGTAACTGGGTAACATCTGCTCCCTGGTCAACATTCTCCAATCTCATATTTCTCGTCAGTCTCAAAATCTTACAGTCATTTCAGATATGAGATGAATTGATAGTAGCATGTATAATTTCTTGACGTGTTCCTTTTTGAATCACAGGAAGAATTTGACGAAAATCTCCTCCAAAAACTATTACTTTCCCCCCAAACGGCCTTTTAGCAGCATCAGGATTATTACGTTTCATAATGTCTCTTACTGTTCGATCAAGAGTTTCAAAGCAGTGACTGAAAAAAATAATTGAATTGGTACGAATCAATAACTTGCATTTTTATAATTGCATCAGGAAAGTAATATGGAAGAAAGTATTTGTATATGAAATATATTTATTCAATATGTAATAGGAAAGACAATAAAAAGAATTCAATGAAACAAATTTTAGTTACCGATGCATCATCGGAGCCTCGTCCCAAATAATAAGGGCCGCCCGTAAAATCATTTCCGCGCTGTCACTGTCCATATCTATGTTGCATGTTGCATTTTCATTTAATACCAGGGGAATATGAAATTTTGAATGAGTTGTTCGACCTCCAGGTAAGAGCAAAGATGCAATTCCACTTGAAGCAACAGTAAGGACTATGTTTCCTTTAGATCGTACAACAGCAGATAAGGTTTTCCAGACAAATGTTTTCCCTGTTCCACCGTAGCCGTAAAGAAAGAAGACCTGACCCTTTCCAACTCTCAAAGCTTGAATGATGCAATTGTAAGCATATAGTTGCTGTTCATTTAACATTGAAAAAGAACCGTCTATGATCGTCTGCAAGTTGCCCTCGATTGTAATTTAATTCATTGGCTAAGAGTGAATTTCCAAGAAATGAGATATCAACATCTTCAGGGTACGGCATTGAAGCATAATCCTTTAATGATTTCCCCTTGGACTGTAACAGAGTTTTGTTAGAATATATTAGTTATTATATTTATAGGATTATGGTTTACCTTTTATTTATAGGATTATGGTTTACCTTTTGTTTATAGGATTAGGGTTTACCTTTTGTTTTGGCTATATAAAGCCTCTCTCTTGTATATTTTAGATAACGCTTATAAACGCTTATTTTGTTCTAATACCACAAGTTTTCTACGTTTATCTTTTCCTTTCCTTTAATCCTTGTTCGATTATATAAATCCTAACATGGTATCAGAGCCAGGTTGAATAAAAAAAAATCTCCTTGTTCGCGTTCTTCGTCCGAGGTGTTCGTTTTGGTTCGTGTTTTTCGTCCGAGGTACATTGACATGGGCTTGTTTGGTTTTCCTCATCTGATTCCTTTGCAGCTTTGTTCGACGGTTTGTTTTGTGTTCTTCGTCTGAGGTACATTAACATGGTATCAGAGCCAGGTTTCATCTAAATCTCCTTGTTCGCGGGGGTACGGGGGGCAGCGCGCCCCCGTTCGGGGTTCGGGGCGCGTCGCCGATTTTTTCGTTTTGGTTAATTTTGGTTCGTTTTGGTTAATTGGTTCGTTTTGGTTGTTGGTTAATTTTGATTCATTTTGGTTAATTGGTTAATTTTGGTTCGTTTTGGTTAATTGATTCGTTTTGGTTGTTGGTTAATTTTGGTTCGTTTTGGTTAATTGGTTCGTTTTGGTTGTTGGTTAATTTTGGTTCGTTTTGGTTAATTGGTTAATTTTGGTTCGTTTTGGATAATTGGTTCGTTTTGGTTGTTGGTTAATTTTGGTTCGCTTTGGTCAATTGGTGTTTTCGGATTCGCTTGTTTTCCAATGGCTCCTAGTGAGGACTCGTTGCAGTCAATTGGTGTTCGTTTGGATGTGGCTTCAGAGTCTTTTGTTTCCATCCACCGAGGCAGAGTATCGTGCTATTGCTCCCACTACGGCTGAGATTATATGGTTGCGCTCATAGATTTTTCGTTGACAAACTCTCGATGCTTCTTGCTATACCATCGTGAGTTTGAGAGGGGGTGTTAGAATATATTAGTTATTATATTTATAGGATTATGGTTTACCTTTTATTTATAGGATTATGGTTTACTTTTGTTTATAGGATTAGGGTTTACTTCCTTTAATCCTTGTTCGATTATATAAATCCTAACGATTATATAAATCCTAACAAGTTTCAATCTCATTCAAGAAAAGATTTTTGAGTTGGTCTTCGGTAAGAATGAGGGCTTCATAATAAGAATAGATAAATTTATATAAATCCTAACAAGTTTCAATCTCATTCAAGAAAAGATTTTTGAGTTGGTCTTCGGTAAGAATGAGGGCTTCATAATAAGAATAGATAAATTTAGATCATAATTGAATGTATTACTGACCAAGATATAAAAAAAATAACAGTATAATAAAATACCTGGACGTTTGAATTGAAATTTTAATTTTATAACGCAAAGTACATAAAATATGAACTGAATATTTAAATAATGGCAGCCATAAAGAAAAAGGATTTTCAAGAACAGAAAATATCTTATATGAAATTGTAATTAAATTTAAGAAGATCAGAAAAATAATAATTTATTTTATTAATAAATGAAGCGCAATAATATTTATTAATAACTGATAAATTATTTTAATTATTAAAAGAAGCCCAAGAATATTATGTTTGAATTACTGATTTTTTTTAATTAATATAATGTCAATTTTTTTTAAATTAATAAATGAATATGTTTTTTTAATTAATCTAAATGTAGCGCAATGATATTAATTAAAAATATGTTTTTTAATTAGAAATATGTTTTTTTTAAACAGAAAAATATTAATTTATTTTATTTTATTAATAAATTTAACAATATATTTGATTAAAATTCAGATTTTAATTCCAAGATATAAAAAAAATAACAGTATAATAAAATACCTGGACGTTTGAATTGAAGTCGATACTTGGTGAGCAGGTCTTCTTTCAACCACTTTTCACACTTTACCCATACATGGCCAGGTCGAACTATAGAGCATGAAATGAGAAGATTCACAAATAAGGATCTCAACGTCGGCCCTAATCCCCAATCTGCAGCCTCTTTTATAGCATCAATATATTCCTGATCGTCATCAAGAAGACCGCGAGCATAGCATGCTTCCTGAAAAGTTTTATACACTTCTCCATTATACGTTCTAATATCTTCATAACAGAAGCAGCTTATGACGAAATTCAGAAGTATTCTCATGTAATAAACTTCCCCAAGGGCAGGATGAACATAAGCCAAACGTCCAAGAGTTTTTCCTTTTTTCCGCGGTTGCCAAGATCTCTTGTCATCGTGCCAAACAAAGTTAGTTGGGAACTCACCATAAGTCAAGTGTCTGCCTTCTTCGTAATCTTGATTTGCAATCATCCATGCAGTGAACATCGTCTGATTTGAAGAAGGCTTGGCCATGACATCATCAACTGTTTGACCATCTTGAAAAATTATACATTGTTGATCCTTTAAGTGAATAATAAGCCTCACAACAGTTGGTTCCTTGAAATGAATTTCATAAGCAAACAATCTCCATGTTGCCTCAGATGCGAAAATATACCTACAATTCAAGTACTGAGTTATTTCGTTTACTTCCTTACTTGTGTTTCCTTCTCTGTGAGATTGATAAAATACTGTTGTTGCCCTGTCATTTCCCATGTGCACATATTTGAACAAATATTTAATGGAACGCGCCCTATTGCACCACTCTACATTTATATGCGATCGATACTTTACCAATAGAGCACGATTATGAGGTATGACATGCCTGTTACATTTTTTTTTCAGAAAAATAAGTGTTATAAAAAAAAGTAGAATTATTTTAAGAATGATCAATAAATTGTAAAATAGAGATTTAACCTGTTGTCAAGATCAATTCCGCCTTTTAATACAGATAGTCCAGTATTCCTTCTTCGATAAACCACATAACCGTCATCATCCACGGAAGAGTGGTCCACAAATTTTTTTGGATAATGTTTTGTACAGTTTGATCCACTCATACAGGGGGATTTCAGATTGGCAAGACCGCATGGACCGTGCATCATGTATTCTACGACCGCACCGTGGTACTCCTCATCTTGCAACGGGTTAGGAATTTCTGCGGAAATGATTTTATCAACATTTTCTGGAGTTGCTGAAGTTGGAATTTTTTTTATCCACAACAGAATATGAGCATGGGGCAGTCCACGCTTCTGAAATTCAATAGTATATATAACTACAGATAAACAAAAAGACTAAATCAGGGAATATACATTTAAATTCAGAAAAATATAAAAGAGATAAAAAGATTTTCGTTATGAATTGAAAAATGAAGAAGATACATACCTGCTGCAGTTTCACCAAAAAGCTTCTTCTTTCGAATGTCTGTCATCATATTATCCAATTTTGTATGAAAAACTCTGGATATAATATCAGGTCTATCGGCAGCAGTCAGACCAAGCTCTTTGAGGCAATCAGTAATTTCAGGCCACTTAGGGTTGCACGTGAAAGTGATGAATAAATTAGGATAACCTATCCATTTACAAACGGCCAATGCGTCGTGGTAGTTTTGGATCATGTAACGGGCTCCGCCGACAAAAGATGAAGGTAAAATGATACGTTTTCCTGTGTTGTCCGTGTTACTTTGACCTTGTGCCAATGAATCACCCAAAGAAGCATAAGAACCGCACCTGAAATCTTTCTGATGGTGCTTTACGTACGTAAGCCTAAAAGACTCAACCATTGCGTAAGCGTCAACTAAAAATTGTTGAAACAATCTCCTGCCATATAAAAGATGAGGTGACTCATTATCTCTGCTTTGAAGCTTATATGTCAGGTACTCCCGCATCGTAACTGGCCGATCTCTTGTTTCTTTAGATCTGGATGTTTTTTGATGAGGTATGTCGTCTCTGTAACCATCCTCTCCGTAAAAATACAATAACGGATATTGAAGCGGTAAGTAGCTTGGGTGCAACTCATTTATACGTTGCAAACTTCCTGAGCACCTTTGAATAATAATATCTCTGTAATTCTTAAGGTTTTCAATGTGTCCTTCAATTAAAGCTGCAACCTCATCAGCCTGGGGCAAGTTATGAACTCTACCGTCGGAAGTTCGGGCTGAAATTAACCTTAATTTAATGTCAGTTGTACGATCTTCAGTTAATTTGTCTCGAGCCGTTCGAAACCACTTCACCAATACATTATGTTGATCAAGCAAATCTTTCAGACTCTCCACAATTTCAACCTCTTCTTCATCATTGGGGGTTTCATCATTTGAATTTTGCCCAGAAGTTCTGATATTAAATAATAGGAAATATCATAGGTAAAACAGTAAATATTGAAAAGATTAAATGAGAATTGTTAAACTTAAATATTAGACGTACTTGACAGAGTTTATCCTGTTATGTGTCTCGTTTTGAGTGTCATGAATGTATAGCTGTGCAAATGCAGGCTTTGAAGTCTCTTCTTCTGGAACTAAACTACCAATTCTATGATGAGTGGAACCATTAATTCTGAAATTGGGAGCTGAAGTTCCGGTGTTGTAGGAATTGTCAACCTTCCCTCCCAAAGAAGTGAATGCAAAAATCATGTTGAACATTCTCATTTTCGATTGAAATTTTTTGCACTTTCGTTATGTTCCGTACAACAAATCTTTGTAGCCTTCAGGGGGATCTTTGGATGTATCCAATTTAATTTTTCCTGGTACAGAATAATATATGAATGTGAACTGGCTGGAGCAAAATTAATACGTGAAAAATTAAAAAATATAATTCTCATATAATAACATGCAAACTAACCGTTAGAGCAACATAAATTGAACAATGGGGATGTTGTTTTTTTCTTATTTTTCTCCATTCTTTCATCGTACCAGAATTTAGCGTCACAATGCTGACACTTCCAAGTACAACTACCAAGGTGATGATAACCTTAACATATTTAAAAATGAAATGCCAAGAGTTAAAATACAAAAACATTCCGTAAATTTTATTCGTATATAAAAATGAAAATGAAAAGAAGAAAATACTTGGATATTGAACTCTGTATCCTCCCATTGATGCAGCTGCTGATGATTCACCGGTATGATAATTAGAACTGAGAGTTGGAGCTGACAATGTAGGTGTAACTGAAAAATTATGAAAAAAAAAAAACACAACAGTTATAATTTGAAACTCCATTTAAAAAATATATATGCATAACACTAAAAGAATATCTCAATAAATGAATAATACCTGTTTCAGAAACAGAAGCAAAATGTGAATTGAAATTACTAATAGGAGGTACACTTTGAATGGATTTGCCAATTTTTTTGGATCTTAAATTACTTCTTCTTTGCCGTCCAGATATGGTGAGTATAGAAGATTCTGAACTTAGAACAGAATTAAAAACTGGACAAATACTTTTATCTAATTGAAGAAAAAAAACATGAGATTAATTATGCAAAGTAACAGAACTTCAGAATTGGACAATGAAATTTAAATATAAATAATCTTACTATTAGTCATGCCAGTTTGTGGAATTCCTCTACAGACTTTATTTTGCATATGTAATCGTGGCATTATTGTTTTCAACTTTTTTGTTGAATTTTTCTTAATACTGGAACATTCAGCAGGAGTACCATTGGAGAAGTTGTTAAGTTCAAAACTTGGATGAATAGTAGATTGTATGTTGACAAATGTTCCTGTGGAAAATTTGAAATAAACTATATCAATCATTGAGAGTTTATATTAGGGAAAAAGTTAGTTCTAGTAAAAAATGTAATGATTCATTATATATTTAAAATTAAATTGAATATATTATAGAAGAAAATACAAAATACCTGGATGATAAACAGAAGGAAATTGAGAATCCAAATTAGATACAGCAAGTACACTTCGGGTAGATTGTACATTTATACTTGAATTCTGAGTTAAATTACTGTCTGTTGGAGGTAAACTCAGATTGGAAGACTCCAAAATTGGAAATTTATTCAAATCAGTTTGAATACTTTTATCTAATCTGGGCAAAATTCTTTTCACCTTCTTCTGGTTATTTTGACTTAATCCAGAATTTGGATTAGAAGAACAACACGGGTAGGAAACCTGTGTATAATTAGGATGAACCACAGATTGTATATTTGTTGTGCCTTAAGAAAAGATGGAAATGTTCATTAGAGAACTAAATTATGAAATTCATGAGCAGAGTTATTTAGAAGCATGATTGAAATAACTATAATCAAACCACTTACTTTGAAGGATTGATCTTTGAACACTTTCTTCTCCATTTTTTCTGGCAATTTTTGTAACAGGTGATTTTTGAGTATTGCTGCTATATTGGGCTTCAAAATGATCGGCAAAACATAATAGTACATCACAGTTGTATGAGAATAATTATAAAGAATTTAGGAACAACGATTAAAAAAAATATAAAGAATAAGACAGAATATATTATTGTTTCCGAACTTGTTATTCTGGTTTTCAGGATTGGGCGGCACATTTTCTTTCTCTGCAATATAAGTGTTGGAGTTGTGTACTTAATGTCTAGATTTAAGTATCGGTAAACTCCCGGTCATAGCATTTAACCTATTTAATTAATAAACAATTATTTGCAATTAATTATTATTAATTAATTATGCAAAATATAGTCCTGGATTTTATACGTTTTAGTTAGTATGGTGTGTCGGGCCCACACAGAAGATCATACTATCAGTTACTCGTATTTAATCAAACAGATGCTCACGACCTAGATGGACCCGGACCAATCCATCGGTATAGTCGTTGTGTGAGAGAGAAAATAATTTATCTTAATTATTTTATCACACTTGTACACTTGGTGTATTGGGCGGATCGCTTGAGATTTATTGATTAGGATTGCCTTGGATAATCAATTTAAATCTCAGAGTATTTTATTCTTAATTCCCGATATTATTGCGGGTGTGTATATTTAATATTAGAGACTTTGATTTTCCAAAGAAATTAACCGATTTAAATATTGGGTTGATTACCGGTAAAATTGGGTCGCTATATTTTATATATGACATGCCGTGAATACTTGACGGGAAAGTGTATCCCGGAAGGTTCATAAGGAATTATTGTGTAAACCTCATGAGTGGATTCGTTCCGCACAATAATAAAGGTTGAACGGTACTAGTCTCGGATATAAGAGATGAATATTATTTATTGAGCAATAAATAAATTTATTCATGGATATTTAAATCTTAAATACACGGAATAAATAATACTAATCGGAGAAATATTATTTGATATAATATGGATAAATATTGGGAGTGCAATTTTATTTATATAGTGGAAAATAAATAAAATTAATATTGATAAGGATTAATGGATTTGGGTTGGACCCAATTTAATCTTCAATATTAGAAGCCCAATATTTAATCTCCTTATGATCCCCTACGTAGCCTATATAAGCACTACATGGTCTTCACTTTTCATAACACAATTTAACCTACGCCAATCATAAAGTCTTGGAGAGTTAAGGAGATCCACAGGAGTTCGATAGATCGTCGCCCACACGACGTTCGAACGAGGTGCAAGGAATACGTAGGAAGATCGCAAGGTCATCAACCGATTTCGTTTCTCCGCACAACGAATCGAAGGTAATAATCATAAACCCCCTTCATGATTATTTGTGCTTGATTAATTGTGATATATACATGAACGCACGATCCGGGAAAACGACGATCATCGCGGACGGGGATTCGAGATCTCCGGCGAAGATCGAAGGGGGCGGTCGAAACCCTAGGGCTCGACCGCCCGGCGCGCGCGACGAGGGGGCGAAGCCCCGGCTGGACGCCGGGGCATGCGATCGACTTCGGTCGATCGCTGGGGTGCCACGGGCTGGTGCCGTGGCGGACCCCAGCCGCCCTCGACGGCGGCGTGCGCTCGAAGGGGGCCCCGGCTGAAGCCGGGGCAAGCGATCGACTCGGAAGTCGATCGCTAGGGCAGCCGCGGCTAGGCCGCGGCGGGTCAGCTGGGCTGACCGCCCTCCCCTCGACGGCGGAGGCGGTGAGTCGCCGGACTCACCGCCAGGGGCTGTCCCGAACAGCCCCGCGGGGATGCCTCGCATCCCCGGTGATCGCCACACACGGCGATCGCGAGCCCGGGCGTGGGCGTGGCTAGGGTTTAGTCGCGGGTTCTCCCGCGGCGACGCCTTGGTCATGCTCTAGCTCGTCCGTGGTTCGCGTTCGTAGTTTCCGACTCGCGGGGGCTCGGCTGGGGGCGGGCTGCGTGTCTTCGGGCGCATAGTCTCCAAAGGCCGGACTCCTGCGGATGAGTCGGTGTTCGTGTAATCTCCGGCGACGGGGTTTTCGATCGGGTTATCGGTTCCGCAATTTTTGATAGCCTGGGACATCGAATCCCAGCAACTGGTATCAGAGCGTTTGGTTTCGTGTTCATGTATATATTCGATTATTGTTCTACCTTGCAGGATTTCCGGCTATCATGGTTGATTTAATTATTGCTTGATTAATTATCATGATTATTCGTTTATTAAACTCTCGGACATGTCGAGATTCGTTTTGTGTGGTTGAATGTTTGTAATAGTAAAAATTCGGGGGTTGACCGAATTTAGGATTTATTATTACGTTCTTTATTTTTCCGGAAAATGTATAGGGTCGATTTCATGTATAGAATCGATACCGGAATTGTAATTTAGATTATTGTAATTTATTTTGCGATTGGATCGATGAATCGAGACCGCCGGAGAAGACGAGATGACGAGAGGGGAATAGGGCTCGGATCGACCATCCCCATGGTCGATCCATGAGGATCGATCGACCCTCACATGGAGGAGCCGCCGGTGTTGGTGGCCGGCCACCTCCTAGGCGTGGGTCGAGGGTGGCGTGGGGACTCCCACCCCATGCTATCCACGTCCGGAAATTTACTTTCCTATTTTAATTCGGTTTTCCTATTTTGATTATTTCTTTTATGAAATTTTCATGGAATAGGAAAAGAATTAATTTAGTACTAAATTTATTTTTCTATTTGATTATTCCTACTCATGGGAATATTCATGGATTAGGAATAAAATAAATTTGAAAAGTATATGAGTCCTAAATTATTTTATTTCCCTTATTTCATTATATATATCATCTAGAATATTCCAAGAGTATCTTGGATAGATTATTCTAGAGATTTAATGAAGTGGAAAAGGAAAATAAAAAATAAATAAAAATATTAATAATATTTAATTTTATTTTTGATATATTCAATTGACTTAATTTTCGAATTAAGTAACTTTTGGATTAATTGAAAATAAATAGATTTAAATATTAGAGATTAATATTCTCGTCACATGGAGCATTCAAGAAACGAAGACTGAAGACTAGAAGATGCATATGAAGATAAAGCCATGATAGTCGGGAAAAATAATTTTTCTAGCATTATTTTGACTATGTGATCTATGTGCTTTATTGCTTATATGCATGCTATATGTGTTTACTTTATGCACTAGATAGCGTATCCCTTTGTTATAAAAAGCTAAGTGGGAGAGGGGATTGAAACATTCCCATGGTCTCCATTACTGTTCTCTTGGTGACTTTTATAAACTTTTAAAGTTTATATAGATAAGTCATTGGAGGAGAGTTCTTGTAATTCCTCTTACAAGAAACATTGATTAAGTTTATCAAACAATGCCTAATTTGTCTTTCCAAAACTGATTTCAAGTCGACTCATTCTCACCCCGGGGAGTGGAATGGAGCCAGAGCCACTTGGTCATGTAGAGGACACAAATTAGAGACCTTCGTACCATTCTTTGATAGATGGATCGATTGTCTGCTCGGCTCCCTCATTTATGAGAGATAGGGTCGTTCGCATGGCGAATCACTGGTTAGAAACTTCGAGTTTCACTTATGATTCTCCGCGTCTTGATTTACAACATCGAATGGTTCAAGTAATTGGATTTCAATTATATAAATCTTTTGGTGTAGTAAACGTCCACACGAACGTGGCTTGCTATACTGAATGGGATTTTAGAATAATTGATGTAGACAGTTATAGGAAATTGTGAGGGATTGCGAGTTATCGTAAACGTCCACACGAACGTGGCTTGCGGTGACGTAACAATTCTAAACGATTCGCCTTGGTACTGAGTAATGGTTTACACTTAGGTACGCTTTATAGTATTCTTCCCAACGAAGTAACGCTATAATGATGTATGACCAAAGCAAACCTAATTGCTAAATCATTTGGGTGGGTAAACGTCCACACGAACGTGGCTTGCCTTACCTGATGGGATTTTAGACGCAATTAGTAATTTAATGATATTATTTGAGGGAGATAATATCGGACATTAAATTGATTGTTTGTTTACATGTGCTTATAGGTTTAGAGAATTGCTATGAATCCACTTTCGTTGATACTTGAGGAATTTAACGCACTGGTTCCGTACTGTGTTGAATGGAAAGAAGAGTTAGACATTGCTCAGACTGTAAAGGAGTACAAAGACGTACTCAGTGAAACTTGTCCTCCTAGACCCACCATTAACTCAACTGATGAGGAAATAGTTGACTTTGAAAAGTGGGATAGTGCTCATGCATTAGCCGCTAATCATGATGTCATGCTAAAACTCAAGTTGATGTTTGGACATGATGGGGAGGCTAGAAAAGAGGCGATGAGGATACTCATAAAGATCAGTTGCTTCGAGGAAACGCTTGAACACGTTTTTGAGATGATGGATCTTTTAGACGAGTTGAAACAATCGCAAGCTCTTATAGCCAAGGCCAAAGGTTTCGGACCTAAGGGCAAAGGAAAGGAGAAGAAGACAAGGGGGTCCAGTAGTCCTAAGGGACTTGGACCAAAGGGTGGGATAAAGAAGCCTTCTGGCAAATATCCCCAAGGGAAGCAGTCTGAGTACTGGGGGTCTACATCTTATCCTCTCAAAGGTACGAATTTTTCTTTAGTCGTAAAACATAGTCAGCGGTATTATCTACCAGAATTCTGGTGTGTAGATATGGAACCACTGACGGTATGTGCATTCTAAATGCAGGGGTTCCAGAAAACCCGGCGACTTAGAGAAGAAGAATTCGAGTCTACATGGGCGAAGCTGTTGGAATAGCAGCGGTTGCAGTGAAAGACATTTATCTGTTTTAAGATTTCATTTTAAAGTTATTGCTTTATGTACCCCTTTATTTTGAAAAGGAACTTTTGTTCTGGTTTTCTTTATTAATCAATGGATATTTATTTCTTTAATCATTGATTGATTTAGATAAGAAATAATGGTGTTATCTATTCTGGTACATTAGATAGCAATATATGAATGATGAATCCTTAGCCTACCACGATGCAACAAACCGTTATGAATAACTTGTTTTACTTATTAGATATAATTCTCTTGTCAATCACTATACTTGTGAATTCTTGAACTTAGTAGTATCTATTCAAAAGGGGATTCAAAAGGTCGAAATTGATTTGATCAATTATAGTTGGAGGAATGGACCTCCCGACCTGAGAATCGATCTTGAAAGATGATACAACTACGTTAACCTTTCTGGATAAAGGATAGAATTCAGACAAGTATTGAAAATGATTTATGATTAATGCAGTGACATGTGTAATTAGAGGGGTACGAGTCGTTCTTTCAAGAATACTCGAAGATGGATTAGAATACTTGATGTGCCATAAAAGCGGAGTGTTTTTTCAACACAAAGCCATTATGGGGATCCTTCCAAGTATATCCATTGGAAGCCTGCGACTTGTTCGCGGAGGCCATCACCTATCTGAATAACGCATAGCATAAATCAAAGATTGAGATTAAGTCTCAAAGGACTACACCATACACTGGAGTGTAGACATGGTGTGTCAGAAATAAGAGATGGGATTCTAATAGTAAAAGGACAAGTTTGTTCGGAACCACCTATGTTCTATGGATATTTCTGGATACAACTGCACATTCAATGTGGTTGTAGAATATCCTAGAAGAACAAGTATTTGTATGTTCAATAGTACTACGAACCAGAGGGGTGTTCTCACCCGGTTCTTAGAGGAAGACTATTAGATGAACTACAATGCCCTAGCTGACAAGGTACTTTATAATGAGGAAAGGAAAGACTGAGAACTAGCCTGATCGAGTAGCAGTACACCACTAACTGCACCTAATGTTATTACTGTTATACACCGGAACGCCATTGCAGTGGGAGGTTGTTAAAGCAACCAGAGATGTTCATAAGACTGGAGGAGTTTTGAACTCTGGATCTAGTAGACATGAAATCGATCCCTAGTTCTGCATAGTAGGCAATACTAATCTAAATGTGCCTACTTGGGTAGCAATAAATATTATTGTTAAGAGGCAAGATCATTTAGAAGTACAAGCTTAGTGAATCCATTTATGGATTGTCGCAAAGCTGAAAAATTGTGGAACTTGCAAAGGCAAGGAGAGGTGTGTTAGAGAAGTAATGGAAACAAGGTGGTGTTTCTCGGAATTTTGTGTAGATAACACTTCATCGTTGGCAACAATGTAAAAGTGTTGTCAGACATAAAATAGAGGTTATCTGAATAAATCGAGATATGAGATTAAGAAGAAGTTGGATCATGTTCTTAGAAATCTTTCGATCTCTAGATAAGAACATTTGTACTTCTCTTAAGATATCTTATACGATTATGGTTTGTTTTAAACATGCACAATTCTGAGAAAGGTTATTGCCTTTCAGGAACAGAATACATCTATCTAAAGGTATGTGTTTCGAACGCATGAAGGAGATAGATATAGACAAAGCAGTTTCCTACACTTCGAGTGTAGAGAGCTTTGCAGATGCGGTGTTATAAAACAAGAACCTGATATCAACTATGCGGTTAGCGTAGTGGGAGGATATCAAAGTAATCTGGATAAGAGATATTCGAATGCTGTAAAAGTACTTGGAAGTACTAGATTACCAAGCAAGACGAAATCTTCTTAGATTACAGTTTCTCAGATCCAAAATCAGAGAAAGACCAGTGTAAGTCGATATCAGGCTATGTGTTCATTTTAAAAGGATGTGGAACCTAAAGATGAAAGAGTGATAAGCATGATGCTTCTCGGACTCCATCATAAACCGAATAGCAGCCTCAGAGGCAGCGAAAGTTTTGGTTATGTTCCGGAATGACCTCTGAACTTGGATATGATTCTTGGTTCACCGAAGGCTATGTATATAGCGGTGCGTGGTAAACTGAAAGAAGTCATAAGTTCAAAAGATGATGATAACACATAGAGCAAGTACCACCTGATTCGAGTCATCGTCTAGGGAGACGACGCAGTAGTCACCAAGATAACTTCAGAGCGGCAACCTAGATTGCTCATTCACATAATACTTCTGGGAAGTATAACTTAAGCACGTGATGAGTATGGGAGTCAGGAGTTTGGAGGAAATGACTAGACCTTAGTACAAGTGGGAGATTGTTGGAGTTGTGTACTTAATGTCTAGATTTAAGTATCGGTAAACTCCCGGTCATAGCATTTAACCTATTTAATTAATAAACAATTATTTGCAATTAATTATTATTAATTAATTATGCAAAATATAGTCCTGGATTTTATACGTTTTAGTTAGTATGGTGTGTCGGGCCCACACAGAAGATCATACTATCAGTTACTCGTATTTAATCAAACAGATGCTCACGACCTAGATGGACCCGGACCAATCCATCGGTATTGTCGTTGTGTGAGAGAGAAAATAATTTATCTTAATTATTTTATCACACTTGTACACTTGGTGTATTGGGCGGATCGCTTGAGATTTATTGATTAGGATTGCCTTGGATAATCGATTTAAATCTCAGAGTATTTTATTCTTAATCCCCGATATTATTGCGGGTGTGTATATTTAATATTAGAGACTTTGATTTTCCAAAGGAATTAACCGATTTAAATATTGGGTTGATTACCGGTAAAATTGGGTCGCTATATTTTATATATGACATGCCGTGAATACTTGACGGGAAAGTGTATCCCGGAAGGGTTGATAATATCCCCGAGATGAGTTCATAAGGAATTATTGTGTAAACCTCATGAGTGGATTCGTTCCGCACAATAATAAAGGTTGAACGGTACTAGTATCGGATATAAGAGATGAATATTATTTATTGAGCAATAAATAAATTTATTCATGGATATTTAAATCTTAAATACACGGAATAAATAATACTAATCTGGAGAAATATTATTTGATATAATATGGATAAATATTGGGAGTGCAATTTTATTTATATAGTGGAAAATAAATAAAATTAATATTGATAAGGATTAATGGATTTGGGTTGGAACCAATTTAATCTTCAATATTAGAAGCCCAATATTTAATCTCCTTATGATCCCCTACGTAGCCTATATAAGCACTACATGGTCTTCACTTTTCATAACACAATTTAACCTACGCCAATCATAAAGTCTTGGAGAGTGAAGGAGATCCATAGGAGTTCGATAGATCGTCGCCCACACGACGTTCGAACGAGGTGCAAGGAATACGTAGGAAGATCGCAAGGTCATCAACCGATTTCGTTTCTCCGCACAACGAATCGAAGGTAATAATCATAAACCCCCTTCATGATTATTTGTGCTTGATTAATTGTGATATATACATGAACGCACGATCCGGGAAAACGACGATCATCGCGGACGGGGATTCGAGATCTCCGGCGAAGATCGAAGGGGGCGGTCGAAACCCTAGGGCTCGACCGCCCGGCGCGCGCGACGAGGGGCGAAGCCCCGACTGGACGCCGGGGCATGCGATCGACTTCGGTCGATCGCTGGGGTGCCACGGGCTGGTGCCGTGGCGGACCCCAGCCGCCCTCGACGGCGGCGTGCGCTCGAAGGGGGCCCCGGCTGAAGCCGGGGCAAGCGATCGACTCGGAAGTCGATCGCTAGGGCAGCCGCGGCTAGGCCGCGGCGGGTCAGCTGGGCTGACCGCCCTCCCCTCGACGGCGGAGGCGGTGAGTCGCCGGACTCACCGCCAGGGGCTGTCCCGAACAGCCCCGCGGGGATGCCTCGCATCCCCGGCGATCGCCACACACGGCGATCGCGAGCCCGGGCGTGGGCGTGGCTAGGGTTTAGTCGCGGGTTCTCCCGCGGCGACGCCTTGGTCATGCTCTAGCTCGTCCGTGGTTCGCGTTCGTAGTTTCCGACTCGCGGGGGCTCGGCTGGGGGCGGGCTGCGTGTCTTCGGGCGCGTAGTCTCCAAAGGCCAGACTCCTGCGGATGAGTCGGTGTTCGTGTAATCTCCGGCGACGGGGTTTTCGATCGGGTTATTGGTTCCGCAATTTTTTATAGTCTGGCACATCGAATCCCAGCAATAAGAACATTATAATTTACAAAATTCAGATGCAAAATAAATGTGTGAAGTGTGAATCATTTGAACAAACCGTAATTAAACTTTCTTCTTCGCCCCATCTGCGTATAAGCATTAAACTAATAAAAATTTTATGCCGAAAACATAGTATGAATCTAACTGTATGATTCAATTTTTTTAAGTATTGATTGATGATTTTAGGGAAGTTATTTTAATATATTTACAGAAACCTGTATAATAAAATTATATTAGAGCATCTCCAGTGGTAGTTTCAATTTTGGGTGAGGAGTAGGCCACCTATGCGCCAACTCATACTTTTTCTACTTCTACTTAAAAAAACTTCTACCTCATCCAACGTTCTACCTACAAAATAAATTTTAAGTCTCATCACTAACTTATTTTTTTATTTTTTATTTAATATATATAGAAATAATTACGGATATACTGATTTTAAAATTTTAACTATTAAAAAATTTTCATTTTTAATTAAATTTTATATAAAATAAAAAATAATTTCTAACGCTAAAAATTTAACTAATTTAAAATTTTTATTTTGTATTAATTTTTATATAAGTAATTTTTAACGCTAAAAATTTAACTATTTAAAAATTTTTATTTTGTATTAATTTTTATATAAAATAAAATAATTCGTTAAAATACAAAATAAGTTAAAATTTAATTTATTTCCAAATTCTTAATTTTAAATAATTTTTATATATTCAAAAAATTTATTTTTAATTAATTTTTATATAAATAATTTTTAACGCTAAAAATTTAACTATTTGAAATTTTTTATTTTGTATTAATTTTTATATAAAATAGAATAATTCGTTAAAATACAAAATAAGTTAAAATTTAATTTAAAGTAATTTTTATACAAAATAAATAATAATCTTTACGTTAAAAATTACAATGGCAGTATTAGTTTTGTTAATTAATAATACTAAATAACAATAATAAATTAATAATGGTAAATAATAATAATAAAATAATATTATTATAAGATGAAGAAATAAAAACATATTTATTATAAGATATTCATTAAAAATAAAAAAACACTGTTTTAGAAATGATGAAAAATGATATAGAAAAGCATAAACAAAGATCATAATTATTGAGAAAAATAATGAAACAGATTAAGCAGACTTTGACAACTTGGTGGAAGAGTGTCCTTCTGCTTCCTGTAGAGCATAATCAAAATTCCTTTTACCAGATTTTGGAAATTCAAGGGTCTTCAACTCTGTACCGGTTTGACTGTCATTTTCTTCTTATACAGAAAGAGTCTCTTCAATGCTCTCCTTAAGAGGGGATGAAGTATTAGCAATGACATCATGGTTGGTCTTCTTGTAGGACTTTATCATATCATGGTCATCTGAATATCGATCAACAATATAGACTTTTTCTGTTCCATCCATGTGACTTTCAGTTACTGTAACCTTGAATAGAAACTCGCTACCAATCAAATGTTCAATTGGTTGAGGAACTCCAAATTTAGAGAATTCTGAGAAATTTGATTTATCAGAATCTGGAAGCTCTCCATGTTCCTAAAAATAAAACAAACACATCAAAATGTCGACTTTAAATGCTTCATAAAAGGAAATAAATATATATTGTTAAATATAAATTACATATTTATTTACCTCATGAAATATATTTCAGACCTCAGGCACACTCTTTTCAATCATGGACTTAGCTGTTTCATTCCATAGCAAGAATGTAGCATTAAAGGTCCCATCGACAACGGACATATGAACCTTGAATCGTTCTTTAGCAATTACAAATTTGTTGCATATAGTGCACCAAAATTGATTCTCTTTTTCTGTAACCTTCTTCTTGCATATTGAACAACTAATGTAAGACCACCAAATGCAGGTTTGATTTGAGCAATGGTGGCAACCACCCAAACCTTGCCTGGCTTCTGTACAATTCAGGACAAATAATAATTTAATTACATGTAACTGTTGAATGAAAATAATAATATGTATTTAAAAAATCACCAGCATAGATGTTGTAGTTTGGAAATGAATAATTTATATACAACACTTACTACATCTAATGTCTTCAACTCTTGCAGTGTATGGAAAACAGATTTTGGGTTCATTATATCTCCCTTGACAGATAAATAAGATGAAGTGGATATCTTTGAGCCATCAAAGGAACTAGACACTGCAGTTTGCTGTAAGCTGTAAGAATAATAGGAACAAATTTGATGAAGTACCAAAATTAGAAGAATTAATATGAAAGAATCTGTGTTATCTTAAAGGTTGAAAAACATTACTTGGCCTTGAATTCTCTAATTTCATCATTATTTTGATCCACTATCAACTTTGTAGCATCAAAAGTGTTAGACACACCAATACCATCTGTTCATATCATACAGTAAAAAATAAACATTTGGGGACATATGAAGTAATATTTTGGAAAACAAATTGTAACAAAAACCTGTGAATTCTTTTGCCCTGCAGAGTTGAATTATAATGACCTGATGATCCTTTATTCCTCTTTTGACGTCCAAATAAGCCTTTAATTCATAGCAAAATGGTTCTCACAGTAAACGCCGTGCTCTTACATTGCTAGATATAAGATGAACTTCCAAAGTTAATTAAAAAAAAATTTAAGGCCTAACAAATAAAATACAGTATGTAAACTTCTAAATCATTACAGAAAAACTTCAATAAAAAAGCTAGATAAAATATTAAAATCATACTTTAAATCTTCAATTAAAAGTGTCATGCTTTTGCTGCCTTTAATAGATCCATCAGTTTTCATTCTATCCTCGTTGATGTCAACAACTCGACCAATGACATCTACAAACAAAGGTTACAATCACAAACTCAATGGTAAGCTGAAAAAATTTAAATTAAACATTCTTGATGTAAAAATAAAATGTAAATTAAGAATAATAGCAGACAATGAAAAACTTACCAAATACAGGACCATTATGTTTCATACAACCATCAAGGACATCCTGTAAACTCAAGAAATTAAAGGTAGACAATGAGAAGCTTGGATCTTCTACTTTTGTAATTATAGTAGAAGCATGAAACATAATTCGAAAATGATTCCCTGTTACTGGAAAAGCTTGTGGAGAATTAACAACTGAAAATTGGTGCACAACACAAACGTTCCCTTCCACAACTTTGTTCTCATATTTGGGGATATGCATTTTTTTAACCGAGGCATGGATTCTAGAATCCTGAAATTAAATTTTGTATGAGTATCGTTAAAGGTAAATTAATTATTAGAAAGCAAGAAAAAAGATTAAGAATTATACACTCACAGTTATATACATTAAAGACTACATACACAAACCTGCTTATCAACAAAGAGAAACTCCAAGGATTCTTGAATCTTAGCTTTAGGAGTAGTTTTCCATTTCCGACAAACTCTAACCATAATCTTCCAATCCATCCTGTTTTTGTTAATCTCAGAAACCAGAGTAAAAGAGGTTGCCATTGTACTGTTTCTGTAAATTGAAATTGAAAAACAGGGAAGAGTCTATTTTATATTAAAGAGCAAAAAGCCTAAATAAAAATAATTCAAAGGTATTAAATTAATATAAGGGATAATTGTACTTTAGTAACTGAACTTAGAGCACTTTTGTACTATGATAAACAAACTTTTATTTTTTACATTTTAATGTATGAAGTATTATTTTTGGGTAGCGCTATTTGCACCCCTAATTACTCTAAGTACGCCGCTATTTTTTTTATAATTTAAATTATTTATTACTTTTACTTAAAACACCTCGCTATTCCTAATTTACCCTTACTAATTTAACAAATATAAACCTAGTTCCAGAATCTAGTTCCAGAAGCCACAGCGTTCTTCCTCTGATAATTAATTTTTCTCTTGATCGGGCAATGATTATATAATATTCAAATTTATATTTTAAGACTTTGGTCTCACGAATGAGAAGCATGCCATGATCTTGAGTGTTACGAAACCAATTCCTCTCAGAAATTAGAAAAATATAAATTAAACCAATTAATCAACGAAAAATCATCATCATGATTTGAAATTAAACACACATCGCACGCAAAGCAGTGACATCACTAGCGATCATCCACCGGAATTTCATCCAAAACGAAGACGACATCGAATAGATGTTCGATGGAATACGTGATGATGATGTTCACCGATAATCTGGAGATTACCGAACACGAAAATGAGAACGCCGTCGCCTAGTATCGACGTTTGACATAACAGTGCGGATGTGATGCTTGCACTGCTGAAACGTCACAATGTTCTGGGATCCCTCGAAGGTCAGCATCGACCCATACAGATTCGCACGCTTTGCCTGACCAACATCGAACGTTGTGTAGTAGTGCTTGACAAATGCCTTTTTCCACGTCGTCTGCATCCATATCGAGGCTTTGATTTGGTTTTCGCTCCGCAGTTTTTCCTAAGCTTTTATACGCAGCGTCAAATTTGATTGAAGCTTCTATATGCGGTGGTGTATTGAAAATTGTATAAGGGTAAATTAGGAATAGTAAGGTGGTGTGTTAAGTAAAATAATTTATAAATTAAATTATAAGAAAGTAGGGGTGTACTTAGAGTAATTAGGGGTGCAAATAGCGCTACCCATTATTTTTTTACACTTAACTAACAATTTGACCTGAAAACCTGCTAAACCGGTTATTGTGCTTTGAAATTTAAGGCGTCTCTTTCATTGTGACTTTTCACAAAATAATAAATATATAAATAACAATTTAGTATATATATATATATATATATATATTTTGTTTTTAAAAATCTATCGGGGATGAGAGTGTGGGCCAGTACTTGTGTTTGATTTTGGGGCAAGCCTGTTTGCCGGATTTCAAATCGATGTCGATGCTTGGAAAAAAATTCTTCAAAACAAATATTAATAATTATAAATATGAAAATTAAAGAATAAATCGGAACGAACTCTCACGAGTTCTATCGAAATCGGGCACACATGATTCTGACGGTTCAGAGAAACAAAGCTGTTCGATTTATCCTAGAGAGCACACATGACTTCCTCGCTACATCAGCGTCGAGATTCACATCATCGTGGTCCGCAATCGCCGTCGCTAGTCTCTGCAATTTCGATTTACCTTCATGGATTTGGCCGCCGTGGTCAGATCCGCTTCGGCAGCACAACCACGAAATCCGTAAAATCGTTAGTGTAGTTGTAGAAAAGTCTAGAGAAAAGGTTTTCAGAGTCAGATTATTTCACGGAGGGTTGGGTTGGGGGGCTTGGGTGATGCAGAAGAAGGATGGAGAGGAAGAAGATAAAGTGGGACGATGGTAATTAATTCACATAATTCTATGTTCAGTATAATATATATACACTATATATTATATTATGTGCTTATTAACTGAGAGAGACGGAGAAATCGAGTTATAATAATATTAATAATAAATTAGGCAGAAAATCAGGACCGAATTTAAAAAATTGTAATTTTTTTCTCTCCGGCCAATGAAAGAGAGACACCTGGATTTAAACATACTTGAAATACAGGTGTAGCAGGTTTTCCGGTCAAATTGTTACTTAACTACAAAAAACTTATACTTCAGCCACTAAAATGTAAAAAATAAAAGTTTAGTTATGATAGTGCAAAAGTGACCTAAGTTAAGGTACTAAAATACAATTATCCCTTAATATAATGATTTATTTATGATAACATATATAAGTTATATTTTTAATAAGATTTAAAGAATAAAATTGTCAATAATATTGAATTAGATTGTAGGATTGGAAGTTATAACGCAGTTGTTTTAGCACGTTTTTATCGGGTAGTATGATACGGGGCTGGGCTGTGTATAGAGGGTTTGAAACGATACTAATACATGTAAATTTATATTCTGGAGTAGGGGTTGGGCTAGATCTGGAAAAGAACAGAGGTTTTGAGCTTTGAAGCTTCTTCTGAAGGATTTCTATTATCCACTCTTTTAATATCGAGTATATTCACTAATTAGTGGCGCCCTTTAATCTTAAGGGATAAGCCCCCTATTTATAGGGAATTATGGAATCATTACATTCAGACCACGTACTACATCTAAAGCATTAAATGAAGCTAGTAACGACCCGGGGCCCGTGATCCGGAGCATAGGTGATGCCTATGGGCTCACGTGGGCGATGTCTCCGCTCTTCCTGGGATGAGCCCTCCCCCAGATAATGATTGCGTGGCCCGGGCCGCGGGCTGGGTCCTTGAACCTTCGTTGTCTCTTCGCACGGAACTCGTGATGGGCTAGTGTGGCGGATCAAGAGCGTGACCTGGGTCCGCCACCCCTTCATGGCCAGTATGACGACAACGTTATTCGAGCCCGGGGACGAGCATGTTTCCTTACGTCGTGTCCTTGCATGGCTCGCCTCAAATGATCCGTGTCCCGAGTTGCGGACGCGCCCCGAGTTATTTCCTCGCGTGGATTGCCCACGAGATCCGTGACCCGTGGTCCGAGCCGCCACGCGTCCCGCGCGTCGCCCCCTTGCCTGGCATGCTTCAGGATGGCCCCTGCCTGCGCACCACGTGATTCGTGCCGTGAGCCGGGTCTGGGTCTCGCGCTTCTCTTCGCACGGTTAGCTCCGGGTGGGCCCTTGCCCACGTGCCTTATCCTTGGACAGACATCTTCGTAGGTGGTTTTTTCTCCACCAACATTGGCCCCCGGAGAGATCACCGGAGGTTTTTGTACTTTCGGGGATGTCTCCGCCCGTTGGGAATAATCGGTCAGCTGTCCCCTGGAGACTGTCTGGTTTTAATTGTGGGGGTTGGTAGGTGGCCCTTTTCTGCACTTCGCCACCCGCCTCGGGCAATCGTGATCGCCTCGGTGTTTCTGGCCCTCCACTGTGACACTGAGAAACCATTTAATGCACCCGGGAATCGTGCCCAGACGGTGGCCTTGGTTTTCGCAATCCGGGGTCTTCATAAGGCCGCTGAACTTTTGGTTTTATATCTCCTCAGAAGAAATAAATCATGTCGAGCCTCCCTCCGAGTACTGCTAACTCCGGCGTGGGGCCCATCACTCATCCCCGTAAACGTGAGCCCGGAGAAGAATCACTGGTGGCCACTCTGGAGTCTGGGGCTAAGCGCTTCATCGTGTCCTGGAAGTTTCACCCTCAATACCATCGCGAGGTGCTCCTGATGTCGTCTCCCTTTTCGCATATGTATGGGCACGTGTGGCCCGCTCTGCTCGTGGTCACTGATTCATCCGGCTGCCTGTGGGTCTTTGACTTGATCCCCGGTGGGAATAGCTTGGGGATCGGAGGTATCGGATGGGCCGTCTTTGTCAAGCATATGCAACTTCAGGAGGGGTGGAGAGTGGAAATGCGCTGGTCGGCGGTGGAGGACGTCAATATCGCCGTCTTCCGTGACGACGACTCCATGGTCCCGGTGCCCGTTGCGGCCCAATGGCCCCTTTAAGCCGATTTGGCCGGCTTGTTCCTTCTCTTTTTGGTTCAAGTAATAATATGGTCGCAGCCCCGCTTTTTTAAATCGTACCTGTAGCGACTTTGCTTTTCCAAATAAATAATAATTGAATGAAGAAATAGAGAAAGAACGAAAAATAACTTATTTGCGTGCCGGGTTTCGGACCCGGGTTACGAGCCCGGGTCGCGGTATTTTTACCGCGCGGAACCGTTCGGGTTCCTCGGGAGTCGAAAAGCCACACCGATTCCCCAGGGTAATGATGACGCTTTATGCACGTCACGTCTCCTGGGGATCTTTAAAAGATACTGTCGCCCGTGTCTTCTTCCCCGGACCTTCAACACTTTTTCTTCCGCTCAATCGTGCCAGAAAACATGGTGAGTTCCTCTGTCGGCAGTAACGATTTTAACGCGCCGGAGATCACCTACATCTCCTCTGGTTCGGATGCGGAGCCTGAGGCCGAGCCCGCGCGAGCCCCGCCGGAGGTGGTCGATATTTCTTCGGATTCCGACCCGGACGCCGGAGACAGCCATCTCTCCATCGAGCGCACGGTGGAGGCCACCCAGTTTTGGCATTCACGCACTCGGCCGGCGTTCTGGCGACGCATGGGCCTACCCTTACCGCCACCTCTCTCCGCGCCTTTCGCCGGCGTGGAGGACCGTAGGGTCTCGGTTCAAGATGCCCTGGGTCAGAATTGGCCCATGAAGATAACCCGGCTCCGAGACCGGCTCCGGGTAAGAGGGAAAGGCTGGCGTTCCTTCTACTGCCACCTGGGAGATCGAAGAGGGTGGCGTGTCTGGATCAACTGGTCGCCGGACGGGGTTTCTCGGATTCGCGTGACCGACGAACACGGCGTCGCTCAGACTAGGCCTCGATAGGGCATCTTTAGGACGGCGGCGCGGGCCGGTTTTTGTGTAGTCTTTTGTAGGGAATTTCTGACTTTCCCTCTGTAATTACGAGGGTGTGTTTTTTTTTCTTTTTTGATGAAAAGGGTTCTCCCCCTCAAGGAGCTTTGTCAGTGAAAAACCCCTTTTCTTGAATTCTTTTCGCTTGTGTTAATTGCGCTCGCGGCGACAGATGCCACGACCTTTTGTCCTGCCTTCCTCTTCTTCCGCCGCCGCCGGGGAAGCGGCGCGCGGGAACATCGGGATGGCGGGCCGCTGGACTATGCAGGACCGCGGCCCGTGGCGCTGACCCCCGGATCCCGGGGCTGTGGACATTGTGTCATCCCGGGACGCGGTATTGCGTCGTTGGCGAGGAGCCACCCTCCAGAAGTCATGAATCGCCCGGTATAGGTACTTGCCCCGTGACACGGGTTCCGGATTGCAGTTCTTCGGGGTTCGTCCCGTGTCCCGGTGCACGACCCTTCATGCCCTGTGGACGGTTCATATTCGCTTGGGCCCCTTTATGCGTGTTGGGCTTCGAGAGTACTTGAGTGTTTTTATCAATAACCGTTCCTTATTGTCCCCTCTTTGATGCAGTTTCCTTCTATAAAGACCCCCAATCACGCAGCGGTTTCTCTTTTCGCATCTGCAAATTTGCCTTGAACCCTAGAAATCGCCGGATTCCAGATTCAGAACCTCCGGGAGTTTGCTCAAGGTAGTCCTTCCCCACCCTTTTCTCATTTCCTTTTTCACAGGTTCTTCTGATGTCGTCGTCCCGGGGGAAGGAAATTATGTTGTCGGATTCCTCATCCGAGGACGCGGCGGGGGGAGAAAATCGAGGCGGGTCATCGTCGGATACGGAGCCCGACATGAATCTCTTTTTCCAACAGTTCGACGCGCTGATGGACAAGGAATACCCGCCGCCCGCCGTGTTTCTTTGGGATTCCTACTTCCGTGAGAATCCCTACCCCGGCGCGCCGTCACGGCCCACTGCCCGATCGCCGCGCGCCTGTAGTACCCGCGCGTGGGGGGCCCACGGCCGGGCGAGTATGGTCACTCCCGCCATGTTAAGGGACAAACGAGAGGAGTGGAGGATCCCGATCGATGTCCACATCTACCTTCCTCGCGCTGGGGAGTCTGCTTGCTGCCCGCCTCCCGGGATGGTGGCGATTGGGACGGAGGCGCTAGAATTTGGACTCCGATTCCCCTTACATCCCAACGTTAGTGCCGCTCTCCAGTTTTGGGAAGTGGCCCCGCATCAGATTCATCCCAACGGGTGGTCACAGCTCATCGGGGTCCTTTCGATGCTGGGCAACGTCGACCTCCATCGGACCCTCACTGATTCAGAGATCCGGCGCTCGTTCACGATCGCGCGATTTGGGGGGAGCCACGGCGATTATACCGTCAAGGGGCGCTCCGGGATCCCTGCCGTGGAGGTGAAAATGTCCAAGGTGGACTTCCCCTGGGCGCAGTGGGTGTACGTCGCCGGGGCCTGGCGGACCCAGACCCCTAACGGGGAGATCGACAACCCCACCCGCTATCATGACAAAATTGCCAGTAAGACATGAGCCGTTTATAAGTTTTCCCCATCGTACTGATTTTAACTCCCTCTTGTGCTTTCATAGGTGTGAACACTCGCAGAGAGGGGCCGTTGAACTGGGACTACCAAGTTGCGTTGGGGTTTGCTGGTGCCCTGCCGACGAGGCGCCGCAGAGCCGACTATTTGTGCACTGAGGAGTCGCGGGACGACGCTCGGCTGATCTGTCCCCCCAAGCACCTGTTTGACCCGTACCCAGGTAATGTCACCCTGTTCTCGCATTATCTTCATATACAGGTCATTCTATGGATTCTCGCTCGTTTGCTTATGGAGTTGGGTAATGTGCTGCAGCCCCGTTCACCAGAATTTTTGAAGATCGCCCCCGCGGCAAAATGTCCAAGTTTCCCGGAGTTCCAGATAAGAAGTTGCCATCCGCCGCGCCGCCGCCGCGGAGACCCGCGCCCCGGGTGAGGACCCGCGGCCTGGTCGCCGCACCGCCGCCCGTGATCCCGGCCCGGTCTGCCTCCCGGGTTCGCCGAGTCCCGCCGTCCTCGCCGCCGCGATCGCAAGAGGTGGTGGAGTCCCGTGACTCGGGGCCACTGCCCGAGATCCCTCATGGTCCTTTCATCATGGATGCGAGAGGCGTGATCCACGCGTCCTCCCCTGGTAGCCGCGTTCCCGGGTCCCGGGACGGCGGTCCTGTGGACATTGTCTCGGACGAGTCCCCTCCCGCGCGGGAGCCGCTGATGGGGTCCTTCCCTGATTCGCCCCGAGGCGGGCTGTTCTCTCAAGATCCCCCGGAGGTGCCCGAGCCCTCTCTGTCTCAGAAAAGGAGGGCGCCCTCCGACCCGGAGGGAGGAGGCTCCGTTCCCCGGGCTCCTGTCGAGCCGCCGCGGACCGGGCCTTTGGGAAATGTCCCGCCCGTTGGCAGCACGCCGGTGTACGGGGTCGATCCGGGCGTCGCCCAGAGGTAATTCTCTCCTCCCTTATCCTCGTGTCTTTTCTTCTGCCACGACTGGCGATTTATTTGTTGCTTTTGTTCATGGTGACAGTATCTCGGGTTCCGCGCCCCACCTGGCGCCGCTCCTGCTCCAGTATGCCGCGAGTCGGGGGCCCCTGCCTCCGGTGTCCACCCCTGGACTTCCCGTAGGCCGGGCGATCGATTCGGTGGCCCGCTGCTGGACCCAAGAGCTGCAAGCCTTCAACCGGGGGCCCGACGAGGCCTTCCTCCTTGCGTCCATGCTGCAGAGCCAGGCGACCGTGGCCATGGCCGAGGTACATGACTGGCTCGAGGGGCAGGCCCGCCAGATCAGGCACTGGATGGATCTCGCCAATGGGAGGGAAAGGACGATCGAGGAGCTGGGCCGAATGAATATGGACGTGGTTTCTTGGAACGAGCAGCTAAGCGGCGAGCTTAAGGAGAACGAGGAGGCTCTCCGGCAGAGCACCGAGGCCCTCGCCGCTTCGTCAAGAGACCGGGATAAATGGCGCGCCGTGGCGGATCTCCGGGGGGAGAAATTAGAGATGGCGGTTGCCGGGACTGCGGCGGCGGAGGCCCGGGTGGCGCAGATATCTACTGCGCTTTCCGAGGCGACGGCCCGTGCGGCGCAGTTGGATCAATCCCTCGCCTCCCGGGATGCAGAAATGGCGTCTCTCCGGGAGCGGCAGGCAGAGACTGATGCTCGTGTGGACGAGTTGGAGGCCTACCTCGAGAGTCCCTGGACTGACCACACGATTCTCCTGGACCACTTCTACTCTCTCTCTATGGCGGACCTCATCCGGCACGCTCATCATGTCAATGACCAGGTACTCCTCGATCGCGTCCTTGCTTATTGGAAAAAGTACATGGCGGGGCGCGAGCTTGATCCCGGGATCGCCGAAACCTTCCTTGATTTAGAGGAGGACCTCCATATTGATATGAAGTGGTGGCCCACCTACGACCGCTTGGTCCGTCCTGGCTCACCACCTGCTCATGCCGCTCCTTCCAGACCGGCGGGCGGTACCTTGGATGCAGCCGAAGTGACGGCGGAAAACGCCGCCCATGTCCCGGAAGTGGTGGGGGAGAGCACTGGCGTGGTCATGGAAGTGACCCCGGATGGGAAAGGCGACTCGGAACCCAACCAGGAGGCGGTTATGGAGGAGGTGGTGTCGGGCTTCCCGGAGAAGTCATTTGATGCCTTCATGGCCGGCATGGATCAGGTTGAAGATGCTATTGCGGTGCCGGTTCCCGGGCAGGAGGATCACGTGATGGTCGAGGCGGATAGCCAATGTCCCGAAGAGGCGGGTGGTTCCGAGTGATAATAGTTCCCGTGAGGGGACCCTGAAAAAATGCTTTTTGTTTTTGTTTTCTTTTTGCGGTCGTTGGTGGCCGTGGGCGTTTAGCCCCAGACAATTTCTTCTCCTTGCTTTGGATTCCGCATTTCGTGTGGATGTTTTTTGACGAGGCTCTGCCTCTTTGGATATTTTTAGTCGAGCCGTGGGGCTCGGCTTTGGTTTTTATTTGGATGTTTATTCGGTGCTTTTAGCTGGCTTTCGGTGCATAGTTTTTAATGTGGTATTTGTTTCTTTTAGTATGTTTTGGTGGCCCACCCTGAATCTATCTAGGAGGTGGATCTTACCCCTTCTCCAGAGATTTCTCGGGATGGATTTTTGGGATGGAATCCTTTGGAGGTTCGAGACGCTGTCTCATCGATTCGTCTCGGGTCTAGGAGCCCCGGTCGGAGGTTGCGGATCCGATACGCAGCCTTGCGGCCCTATTCTGGGGATTCGGGACGGTCTCGGGTGTGGGCACCAGGGTCCCGTCGCGGATCTTTTTACGTGATTTCGGGATCCATCTTTTCTTGATTAGGGTGGTGTGGTCCCGGAATCGTCCTGTGTTCTTTTACCGGGGACAGCTCGTAGCTTGTTTGCGGAAAATATCCGTCTTTCTATATTCCCCCGTACGTTATGACTCTTGACCCGGAGGTCTTTTTAGGAGCTCATTAGTATTACCGGGATCTTTGGCATTTAGCTGTGCGGAAATATCCGGTTTTATATGTTCCCCCGCACGTTATGACTCTTGACCCGGAGGTCTTTTTAGGAGCTCATTAGTATTACCGGGATCTTTGGCATTTAGCTGTGCGGAAATATCCGGTTTTATATGTTCCCCCGCACGTTATGACTCTTGACCCGGAGGTCTTTTTAGGAGCTCATTAGTATTACCGGGATCTTTGGCATTTAGCTGTGCGGAAATATCCGGTTTTATATGTTCCCCATTTAGGAACATAAGTATAGACTCGCTTTCCTTGGTCCGGGACCGTGACGGCCCCTTCTCCCTGGCAGAACCTCTTCAAGTGTCGTTCATTCCATCGGTACTGATCCGGGGTCTCGCCTGGCAACTCCAAGTCGTACGCCCCGTTCGTTATGGCACTTTGTAAACTGAAGCAGCCCTTCCTGCGTCGGTTCGAGGGCCCCTGAGCGCGTCCCGAGCGGCTTTTTCATCATCATGTCCCCTATCCCGAACTCACGAGAGCGGACCCGCGCGTCATAAGCTTTGGCGACCCTTTGTCTGTTCAGTGCGTTGAGGGAGTCGGGGCTTAGCCTACGTTCTTCAAGAAAATCCAGTTCCAGACGCAAGATCGCTTCGTTCTCCGGGGTGATGGCCTGGGTGGTTCGGTGTGAACGGACCGTGGTCTCGGCTGGGATCACTGCTTCGGATTCAAATGCCGGGGCGTATGGCGTTTCTTTTGTGGCGTTCCGGGCCGTGGTTCGGAGTGGCCACAACACTTCGGGTAACTCTTCGGCCCACTTCCCCTTCCGCGACTCGAGCTTCGCTTTAAGGGTATGCTTCAAAATTTTGTCTACTGCCTCCACTTGTCCGTTCTCCTGTGGATGGTAGGGGGTGGACACCGTCCTTCGGAAACCCCATTGCTCACAGAACTCCGCGACCACGGTCTCGTCGAACTGCTTGCCGTTGTCCGAGATGATGGACTCGGGCAAATCGAAACGACAGATTATGTTCCTCCATATTGATATGATTACTTTGGCTTGATCGATCTTCTGGACCGCCTCCGCCTCGGCCCACTTGGCGAAGTAGTCCACCGCAACGGTCGCGAACTCGACTCCTCCCGGCGCGGGGGCTGGAGGTCCAAAGATATCACTCCTCCACCGGGCGAACGGCCATGGAGAGTGTATTGGCTTGGGTTCTTCAGGGGCCCCAAGGATGTTTGGCCCCATCAGCTGGTGCTAGAGGCATTTGCGGGCGAAGTTGGTCGCGTCCCGGCTCAAGCTCGGCCTGTAGTAGCCCTGGCCCATCGTCTTGTGGGCGAGAGATGAGAGATCGGCCCCCGGCATGGTTTCCGCATAGTCCTTCGTGGATCTCCGAAAGTACCCGCATCCCGTCTTCTTTGGAGGCACACTTCAAGAGCGGCATCGAGAATCTCCTACGGAATAATTGAGAGTTTAGGATCGTGTACCTCGCGGCGCGTGTGAGGAGTTGCTTTGCTTCGACTCGGTCTGAGGGGAGGGTCCCGGATCCGATGAATTGCAGCACCGGGTCGCGCCAATCCATTCCGGGTGTCGCTTCTGGAGCCGCTTCGAAAAAACTAAACTCTACCGCGTGAGTGTACGAACCTTCGTCTGGCCCCAGGAGCACCATCCCGGCCCCCGAGCACGCGCTGGTAGAGGACTCGTCCACGTTAGGCTGCCAGGGGCGTGCTGATCACGTGCTTCGTGGGGGAAAAGTGGGCTCCCGGCTGAGGTTGGTATAAAAAATGCACAGCCTCCATTACACCTAGGTTTTCCCTGCCATGACCGCGTTCGAGACCCACGTCCCGTCGTGCGGGGCGAGTCGGATAAACCCGTCTTGGGGCAGTTTTATCTACCTTGGTGTTCCATGCCTCACCTATTTCGGGGTCCGTCCTTCGGCGTCTCTGGGCTAAGGCACGGTGCTTGCCGCTGGCCCCCTGCAAATGTGGGCAAGTTGACTCGGAGGAATTTTCTCGAGCTCTTTCTTTGATGCGGGCTTCATTGATGAATAACTGACGCGGAAGCTCGTTGTTTTCGATTTTGAGGGGAGATAGTTCTCTCCCGAGCCTCGACCCCTATGCTGTCTTGGTTTTGGGTCCCGGAAGCGAGTCACGGGTGTCCCGGGTCTGACCACAGGGTTCCGCACTCTGTGGAGTGGGTTCGATCGCCGGTCCTCTATCTAGATAGGGTCTCGGCCCTAGGTTCGAGGCTATATCGCCCTGTGATGCCAACCTGAGTTCGAGAGACGAAACTGCGACGGGGTACGAGGCCCGCGCCGCAGTTGTCGCGTCCGGTGGATGTTCCGATCCGGAGCCCGGGTCCTCGATTGTATTTACTGCGAGAGACTCTGCCAGTTGTTTCTCATATTTTTCATCCCGGGCCCCGGGTGTTTCGGGTTTGATCCCGAGTTCTGGGTCCGTGGAGACTATTTCCTCGTGAGTATTTATTTTATCGACTTTCTTCACTCAAGGGGTACAACAAACATCTTTTTGCCATTAACTGGTCTCCTCGGACGGTGCCAATGGCCCCGGAGGAAACCGGGAACTTGATACAGTAATAGTACGAGGAGGCCACAGCTTCGAAAGCTTCTAGAAAGGGCCTCCCCAAAAGCGCGTTATATCCGCTAACTTCATCGACTATTACGAAGGTCAAGTTCCTTAATAGCTTTATTTCGGGGTTCTTCTCGTCTTTTAATTCCAAAGGTAGCACCACCGTTCCGTAGGGAACCAGCACGTCCTTCCCCACTCCTTTCAGCCTTACGCTAATGGGGAGTATGTACCGCGCCATGTTGTCCATCTGGTCGAGGGCCTGCTTGTACAAGATATTGCAGTGGGCCCCGTTATCGACCAGAAGCCGCGCAACTTCCACTCCGAGTATGGCGGTAGTGATCACCAAGGCCTCGCTCTTGGGGTAGCCGACCCCTTCGCGGTCCTCCGGAGAGAACGTGATCAGGGCACGTTCCGAGATGCTTCGAGGGGGAGCAGGGTTCGTCTCCTGGTAGACCCTCCATATCTCCACCTCGCGCTTCCTTTTCCTTCTGCTCTCGCTAGTGATGGGCTGCAGCCCGCCGATCATCAGGATCTGCCCGACGTGTACCGGGGACTGGCCGCGGTTCTGACCTCCGCGGCCCGGGGCCGCGACCACGTTTCTTCCGTTGTCCGGGTTGGCCATCTGGCCGGTCCCCCGGTCCCCGGGTCTGCCGAGGAGCTCCCAGAGCTTCCCCTCTTCAAATAACTTCCATAGTTGTTTTAGCAACTGACGACACTGACCGGTGGGGTGCCCATGCTGCTCGTGGAAAGCGCACCATAGGCGTCTGTCGAGCTTATCCGGCGAGATCCTCATGGGCTCGGGTTTGGTCAGGGCGTCCCCCGTGGCTTGGAGTGGGTGCATCATGGCCATGGTGTCCTGCCCGATGACCTCGACCAGTCGGACCTCCATCTCGCGGTAACTCGGGGCAGGACGGTCCCGTTCCGGGGCCTTGGGAGGGCCTCTCCTGGGAACGTGAGCCGGCCTCGCCTCCACGGGAGCGGGATCCTTCCGTTTTGTGTCCCCGGGGGTCTCCGTCCCGCGCATGAGGCGCTGGTACCAACATTGCGCCGCGGCCTTCACGCGGAAATCCTCGTAGGTCCGTGGGTAGTTGATCATCAGATGCTTGAAAAGCTCGGAATTCTTCCGGAGCCCGTTCATCGCCGTGTGCAGCTTGAGATCGTCGCCTACCTCCTCTCCGCCGAGCAGGATGTCCCCGACTCGGTCCACGTATCGCTCGTCGCCTTCCTCCACATTCTGGCGAATGCCGATCAGGCGCTGGCTCTGCTCGAGACGGTTCACCTTGGAGGCGAAGTGCGCCACGAAACGCTGGACGAGGTCGTCGAAACAGTGGATCGAGCGGGAGGAGATCCCCGCGAACCATTTGTGGGCCACATCCCCGAGGGTGAGGGGGAAAAGCCTGCACCTCGTGGCGTCGCTGGCTCCTCTCCCGGACATGTATGTACGGAAGTGGCTGAGGTGGATCTCGGGATCCGTCTTTCCGTCGTACAGGGTGGTCTGGAGGGGCTGGATCTCGTACTGCATGACCGCATGCTCGACCTCCAGGGCCAACGACTCTTTGCAGTAGTCGACCCGTTCCGGTCGGGCCTGGGCCTCGACCAGCTTTCTCTCCATTTCGGATACCTTGCTGTAGAGGTCCAGGAGACCCGCCTCGGGTCCCGGTAGTTGCGGGACACGGGTCCCGGGACCCTGCTCCGGCTCGGCGCGACGAGTCTTCTCCTCGCCGTTTCCCCCGATCCGGTCTGCTGGGGCCGACTCGTTGCCGGCCTCCTCGCCGAGATCGAAGACGAGTCGTCGGGCGGGGATTGTGTAGCGGTTGGAGCCGGCACGGCATCCTCCGAGGCGGTCGAACGCGCTGTGGCCGGCGTGACCGGGCCCCAGACGGCCGAACGCGCTTCCTTTCCCAATCTTCTCACCTGGACGAATAGAGAGGGAGGTTAGAGTACGCTTACGCTGTATTAGATCGGACATCGCAACGTCGATCTTTTCGGGGGTGTCCAAAAGGAGGTGCAATTCCCGGGCCGGTGTCTCGGGGGGAGGTGGTCCGCGTCGGAACTTGGGATCCGAGCGATGCGCATGGCGGTGGGCCTGCTGGCGGCGTCTGAGGCGTCGGGCCTCGGAGCTGCTACGGAGGAACTGGTTGGACGTGTTGTGGCCGTCCAGCTCCCCGTTGATGGCGGCGTCTTCGTTCCCGGGGACGTCCCCCGGGACCTTTGGGGAGAGTGGCGGGGCGGCGTCTGACTCGACGGCGGGTATCTTCCCTCTCTCCAGCTTCTTCCTCGTGGCGGAGCGGGAGGAATCTGACGCGGTGGCTCCATCAGACATGGCTTCGGCTCTTCTTTCTTTTCCTGGGTCTAGTATAACAACCCCCTCCTTCTAGCGCCAAATGTTTTAGCACGTTTTTATCGGGTAGTATGATACGGGGCTGGGCTGTGTATAGAGGGTTTGAAACGATACTAATACATGTAAATTTATATTCTGGAGTAGGGGTTGGGCTAGATCTGGAAAAGAACAGAGGTTTTGAGCTTTGAAGCTTCTTCTGAAGGATTTCTATTATCCACTCTTTTAATATCGATTATATTCACTAATTAGTGCCGCCCTTTAATCTGAAGGGATAAGCCCCCTATTTATAGGGAATTATGGAATCATTACATTCAGACCACGTACTACGTCTAAAGCATTAAATGAAGTTAGTAACGACCCGGGGCCCGTGATCCGGAGCATAGGTGATGCCTATGGGCTCACGTGGGCGATGTCTCCGCTCTTCCTGGGATGAGCCCTCCCCCAGATAATGATTGCGTGGCCGCGGGCGGTTGCACTCCTTGCAGCGATGGACCCGCACGATCTCCTCCGCCGCCGTATCCGACCGATCTTGATGGCTCATCTTAATTAATTTCTTGATTGAGAGAGAAGGAGAATATTTAATTAATTAATTAATTAATTAATTAAGATAAGCCATCATGATCGGTCGACAAGGCCTTGCAGCGAAGGTTTAGGGTTTAGGGTTTAGGAGTGCAACCGCGTCTTCAGCTCCGACAAGGCCTTGGGAGGCCACATCAGCAGCGCCCACATCCAGTTTTATTTATTTTGTGGGGGTTTGAAAATTTTGAAGGCAATCTCACGTTTATTGATGAATTATGTTGAAATGATATAAAAAATGTTAAACAATAGCGCAAACACAAATAAAATTTAAAAACTTAAATAGCGCAAAAAAAAAATACTAAATAAAATAAATACTAAATAAAAACTTAAGTAGCATAATATATATATAATGTGCACGTCTATATTTTACCCGTTATGGAAAAATAGAACATTTGTATTTGCAATGGAATTGTCCTTCAATGATTACAGTGAGAGTTTGAAAATTTTGAGGGCTATCTCACTGTAATTATTGAACTATGTTGAAATAATAACAAAAATGTTAAACATAAAAAGTTTTTGCCCATAAAACATTTGGCACTTTTTAATAAAAAAAAAATTAAAAAAGAGCATATAATACACAAATAAAATAAAATAAAGGTTTACAAATAGTGCAAGCGCAAATAAAATTAAAATTAATAAATAAATAGCATAAATAAAAATTAAAAAATATTACGACGCAAATAAACTTAAAAAAATAAAATAAATAACGCAAATAAAATAAAATTAAATTAAAAAATATTACACAAATTAGCAACTAAATTTAAATTAAAAATATTACAAATAAACTTAAAAAAATAAAATAAATAGTGCAAATAAAATAAAATTAAATTAAAAAATATTACACAAATTAGCAACTAAATTTAAATTAAAAAATATTACAAATAAAATAAAATGAAAAAAACAAAAGTGAAATAATAAAAAAAAAGTGAAAAAATAGCAAACACAAATGAAATAAAAAAAATCTTGCAAATGATATATGTATTATTTGTTCATTTAACAAAGCAAAAATAAAGTTGTATTTATATTTTTGTTGTGTGAAATAAAATAATAAATTTATAATTATTTATATTGTTCACAAAGAAGGAGGCTGTATTTATATTGTTGTTGTGTGAAATTTTTGTGTGAAAATCCAGTATTTGAACTAATTAATGAACTATGTTGAAATGATATAAAATTTTATATCATTTTATATTTTTAAAATTTGTAAAAAGTATTTTGAAAGTTGTAGTGCTTAGGTATTATAAAGAATACGCAGCACTGCACAGACAGCGCACTGCAACTACAACAACTGGGTGTTGCAGCAGTGCGTTGCAGTAAAGAAAATCGTTTGTTTGAGATGTATAATACGTTGTTCCGTAAGGATTATCAGATGTAAATATATTAATAAAGATTGTGCAGCGGAATGAAAACGGAACAAAGATACTTTACGATTTTCGTACTCACACACACATAAAAGCAATAAATGGAACACACGATTTAATCTTGTATGGGTATTTGAATATACCCACACGAATGTGCCTTACGGCAAAAATGATTTATTAAGAACGATGAATCGTCTCTTACAAAAATCGATCTTGAACTACAATCGACAACCTTTTGGACATACACATGTATTCCTTTTGGTTTCGTGTTCAAGGATCTCGACTCAATCAACACTACAAAATACTACGATATACAACTGATTTAGATTAACTCTTCGTAGTACAAAGACTCGACTATTCTCAAAGAACCGAGACTATCGAAGCAAAAGAGCTCGAGTTAATTTCTATAACTCGTAAAATGTGTTATGGAAGAGATGAATAATTGTGCTGAAGACTCCTTCAATATATAGACCCAGCCTTGTAACTAACTCCCTTGAAAAGCGAGAGTCAAGGCGGTTTCTATAATTTAGGAAATCTGTTTTGACCGTTGCTGCAGCACCTGCGTTAGTCAGCGACAATGCAGCCACGCCTTGCGTCAGTGTCTTCAATGTCTTGCTGCAACGGCTTGAACTTTAAGTCTTCAGACATTAATCTTGAACAACGCCTTGATGCATCATGTGTAGAATCCCATGGCTGCATCAGGTCTTCAATCTCTTTAAGTCTTGATTGAGTGCTTCAAGCACGCAATGTGCTACATCAGATCATACATGATGTGTATGATACAAACCAGTAGAAATGGTGAAGAAAGGGTAAAATCTAATATGCAATATGCACGCAATGCCTTGCACAGCAACCTGCTGCAGCAGTGCCCTGCAGTGCATATCACACTTACAAACTCCCCCTTTTTATCTTTTCTTCACCAAACATAAGGATGAGCAATGAAGTGATTTTGCTCCCCCTTAATGAAAACTTTCCTTCAAAAATTACTAAGGAAGTAAGAACCACTCCCCCTTAGTAAGTACTTATCTAACAAAAAACAACTATGTCTATCAAATAAAATCTGAGATCACACCAATAAAAGAAATAAAATGTTCAACATAAAAACAGAATTAAAAACATGAAATTGTTCAAAAACAACAGAAATAAAAATAGGAGTTCAAAAGCAATTAAAAACAAGTAAAAGCAGCTGATGCATAGAACTATGCATCGTCCTCATCATCCTCATCGTCTTCAACTCCATCATCTTCATCAGAGTCCATCTCGATCTCCACATCCTCACTTTCATCCTCCATGAACGGCTCATCAGCTGGGTCAGAATCTTCTGGTACTTCAAACTCCTTCTCTTCATCACTTGCATGCTCATCATCCCCATCTCCCCCTTTTGGTGTGAAAAGATGCTGCAGAAAGTCCACCACTGCAGCTTCCAGACCCTGAGTAACTTGGGCAGTGAAGACACGAGCTAATTCCCCAATATTTGCAGAATGTGCAGCTGGCAGTGCAGCATGAGAGGAAGAGGCATCAGCAGTCGAAGCCTTGGGAAATCCTTTCCATGGGAGGTCTTTTGGCTCGCGAGCATGCACTGGATAAGGGGCCCTTTTGGAGGTAAGATTCTTCAAGTCAGTGGGCAACACTGTGAGGCCTTGTTCTTTAAGCATTTCCCAAACTAAGGAGGGGAATGGGAGTGCAGGCTCTGCAGCAAGGCTTTCAGCAAGAAGTGTTATTTTGATGAATATTTGACGCCCAATATCCACCTGGTTGCTAGCTCCAAGATTATAAATAATCTCGAGTGTAGGATTATGCACTGCGTGCATGTGTGTGGTGGCAGTCCAGTTGGTTCGGGCGATGCTGAATAGCCAAAAATAAAAAGCTGTTAATTTTGGCACCGGTGGCGGGACGACATCAGTGGTTGAGTTGCGAAGACGGCGACTCATGGCTTCGGGAGTGGCAGCAAGCTTTGTTGGAATGGTGACTTGGCTGCGCTCCAGGAAGGCGTTGATGGCTGCCGGAGTGAAGGTGAATACCTTGTTGCGCACATACACTTTCCCGAAACCACGGGAGCTGCTATTGCCGAAGCAAGGACGGAGATTAGCATAGAAATCCCTAACAACTTCAGGGCAGTAGGGGCCTGCATAGGTGAAGGCCTTGCGAAGATGCATCTTGTCCAAAAACTTCGTGAGCTTTAAATCTTCTGCCTCTCCAACATCAATAGCTCGCTCGTGGAGAAAACGGCGAGGAGCATCAAAATAAGGTTGCAAGATGGCACGGCGGAGAGACCAGAAACGAGGCGAGAAGTGCTTGTGTGCCTCCATATCAGAATCAGGGTCTTCCTCTTGTGCCTCGTCGACTGGGGGAGGCTTGATTTTGGCAGCTGACATGGGAGCCTTTCCTTTTGAGGATGCTGCAGCGGATTTAGCCTTTCCTTTGGTGGAAGGGGCTGCAGTGGGATCCTCGATCTTAATCCCTTTGCCTTTGCTTTTTCCCTTGGCAGTTTTGGCATACTTGCGAGGGGGTGTTGGTGTATCATCATCCACAGGAATGGGAGCATCAATTGTAGACGCCGGTAGCTTGGCCTGACCGCCGGGAGCATCAAGCATGGTGGAAGTTCTATCCGACCGCCGGGATCCCTGTGCAGCCGTGGGGCGAGGAGGCTTTGGGGAACATGCCACAACTGGTTTCCTCTTCTTGAGAGGCGCTGATTCGGGCAATTCAAGGTCAAAAACCGGTGGATCCTCTGATTTGTTACGATCAGAGCCGCTCCTCGGGGATTGAGGTTCACTTGACTCGGAGGCCGTTTGACCATCCTTATGCTGCAATCCCGCAAGTAAAGTTGCGGGATGCAGCTCAAGCTCTCCCTTCTTGGTGGGGGACAACCCAGCATAGATCTCCTTTGTTGATGGAGAGTCGGAGGAGGCAGCAGAACCACCGTCGGGTTTTTCAGAGGCGGGGCTAGGGGGCTTCGCCGGAAAAGAGGCATCACCGGAGCGAGCAGTCTTGGAAGTCTCCGGTGTGTACAACAAGTCACGAAAATCAGAAGAGGTGATAGAGTATTGCTCACCTGCGCCATACTCGATGACGTTTGAGACGTTTGAAATCACCACGGGGTTGACCGGAATTTGTGGTGGTTCAAGTTGGCTTGTTTCATCCGGCGGTAGCACAGACCCAGCAGGCGGTGGTGTGACTGCAGCAGTGTCATCCTTGGCAGGGGAAATTGGAGTTTCTTCCTGCGGTAGGGCGATGGTGGCAGCTACGCGGGTCTGCGCATCGTGTACCTCCTGAGGTGTGAGGTCGTCGGCGGTGGCGTCTGGACGGACTTCGCGAACGAACTCCATGAACAGAGGGTTTTGGAGGAAAGCAGCATACCAAACTGGAGTTCCGGGAGCCATTGCGTCGAGGGTTGCAGATGATGAAAAATTAGGGTTTCGAAAAATTTTGGGATTGCGAAAACCTGAGCTGGGGATCGTGATTTTAAAGGGTAGAGAAGTATGAATTGAGGATTCTTGGTAGCTATTAAGAAAAAATCCCAATAAAATCGCAACAAATTTGACCGAGAGAGAATTTTTAAATTCTTGAGAAAAAAAACAACAAGAAGTAGAGTTTTACGGAGTGAGGGCTGTTGTTGTGTTTGGTAATGTATTTCAAACAGAAAAGATAAGAAAATAATAAAAAATTTGGAGAGAGAGACGGATGTGAAAGGTCTCCTGCAGCCACTTGAGTACTGCAGATGAGAAGTTGAAAAGACTCCTGCAGCTTTACTCAAGTGTGACAAGTGGGAATTTGAAAGGACTTTTGTAACCACTTGGATGATAAATTAACCAGCTCTTATCTTCAATTATGCAACGTTTAAGAAGCTGAGAAATATATATATATATATATATATATATATATATATATATATTTTTAATTTTTGTATTTTTTTTTATTATTATTATTATTATTTTTTTTTAAACAGGTGTGATAACAAATATCTAGAACACTAGGTAGACATAAAAAAAATTGCAGCAAGGAAAAAATGGACATTCCTTGCAGGTGCAACACGCTGCAGTAGGATAGTTTCCTTGTTGACACTTCACCAATGTCGTAGAACAAGTTCTTGGGTATATTGGATATTTTCACATGTCTTCAACACTCATTCTAATCCCCTGGTATCATGTACAGGTATTATGGGGTTTGTGGTGTTGTAAAAGATATGTTGCAATATCCTCTTCTCCTTCGGAAATTTTTATACTTAATGAATTTGCTTAAGAGCATGCGTAGTGTCAGAGGAAAACAAACAGGGTAGTGCAGCAGCGTGTTGCCGGGATCATTTAGGGCATGGTGCCCACGCGCAATTCCCTACGTAGTAGCTTAAAGCGATCGGAATCAAGGGGTTTGGTGAATATGTCTGCGATTTGTTTCTCTGTGGAAATGTGATCAATTCGTAGAAGTCTTTTCTCGACCAAATCGCGTATGAAGTGATGTCTGATGCTTATGTGTTTTGTCCTGGAATGTTGTACTGGGTTGCGGCTGATATTGATGGCGCTAGTGTTGTCACAGTAGAGAGTGAGAGTGTGGCCTTCCAGGTGATAATTGTCCAACATGTGTTTCAGCCATATGAGTTGTGTGCAACAGCTCCCTGCAGCCACGTATTCAGATTCGGCTGTAGATAGAGAAATGCAGTTTTGCTTGCGGCTGTGCCACGAGATGATGTTATTTCCGAGGAAGCAACACCCTCCGCTGGTGCTTTTTCTATCATCTAAGTCACCAGCCCAGTCAGCTGCAGAAAATCCTACCAAATCAGTGGTTGTATCCTTCGTGTACCAGATGCCCAATTCCGTCGTTGCAGCCACGTATCGTATGATACGTTTGACGGCTTTCAGGTGATCTTCTTTGGGCTCAGCCTGAAACCTAGCACACAAGCAGACACTGTACATAATGTCTGGTCTTGTTGCGGTCAGGTACAAGAGACTCCCAATCATGGAACGATACACCGTTTGATCCACTGCAGCAGCGCCAGAGTCACGCTCAACTTTGTCTGTGGATCCCATTGGAGTCTTCATGGGTTTTGAATCTTCAAGGTGAAACTTTTTCACCAGGTTACGGGCATAGGTCGTTTGAGAAATGAAAGTGCCCTCTGGAGATTGCTTGATGTGTAGTCCTAGAAAATGAGATAACTCTCCAACCATGCTCATTTGAAATTTAGAGGACATAGAAGAAATAAATGATTTTAACATAGTATTGCATGTTGACCCAAACACTATATCATCTACATATACTTGAGCAATCAAAATGTCAGATGAAACAAACTTGACAAAAAGGGTTTTGTCGGCAGTGCCGCAAGTGAAACCATAGCTGAGGAGAAACTCTGTCAAACACCCGTACCAAGCTCTGGGAGCTTGTTTAAGACCGTATAGGGCTTTGTGTAGCTTGTATACATGGTCCGGATGAGAAGGATCTTCGAAGCCTTTAGGTTGCGCAACGAAGGCCTCTTCGTCAAGAACACCATTTAGAAACGCAGCCTTGACGTCCATTTGATGGAGAGTAATGTCAAGGTAGCATGAAATGGCAATGAGAAGTCGGATGGATTCCAGTCTTGCTACAGGAGCAAACGTTTCTTCGAAATCGATGCCTTCAACTTGTGTATACCCCTGCGCCACGAGGCGTGCTTTGTTGCGAACGCCCTGACCATGCTCGTTGGATTTGTTGTTGAAAATCCACTTTGTACCTATTACATTTTTTTTGCTGGGTCGAGGAACGAGTATCCATACTTTGTTTCTCTCAAACTCGTTCATCTCCTCTTGCATGGCCATCACCCAAAATTCGTCGTTTAATGCTTCCTTGACATTCTTGGGCTCGATGGACGATAGGTAGGACACAATTCCTATCTCAATGCAAGTTGCAGACAATCCAACATTTCGGGTCATGTTTTTGTAGTCAATGTGTGGATGAGACCTAGTGCGTCGAGGAAGGATTTGAGTGGTGGGGTGATTTCGTCGCACATGGCCTGGTGGGTCACGTCTTCTGGAGTTCAAGTCTTCATCATCACCAGAGGAGTCAGAGTCTCCTGATGAAGCATCTGTTGGAACGTTGGTTGATGTATCTGGTGCTGCAGCCACATCGGTTGACGTATCTGCTGCTGCATCGCCTTTTGGAGGACTGTTTGTGACAGGTGATTGGAGTGGTCTATCTGCATTGTCTACACCTTTCTTTCCCTCCAGTGTACTAAGATCATCAAATGTTACATTCACAGATTCGACAATAGTTCTAGTTTTTAACATAAAAATGTGATAGGCATGACTATTTCTTGAGTAACCTACGAACAAGCCACGGTTAGCCTTTGGTTCAAACTTGGTCCTAGGTTCTCGATCATTAAGAACATAACAAATGGATCCAAAGACATGAAAATACTTGACATTTGGTTTACGTTTGTTAAGAATTTCGTAGGCGGTCTTTGTGGATCTGGGTCGAAGGTTGACTCGATTGATGATATGGCATGCAGCATTGATGGCTTCAGCCCAAAGTCTCTTGTATGTTTCTGTCAAATTTTTAGAGATCAACATCACACGAGCCATTTCGGTTAGCGTTCGGTTTTTCCTTTCAACGACACCATTTTGTCGTGGTGTAATAGGGGCCGAGAATTCTTGTGCAATTCCTTGCGCATCACAGAACTTTGTGAAATGTTGATTCTCAAATTCAGTTCTGTGGTCACTTCGAATTCTTTGAACATCAGTTTGATAATTTGTTTTGATCCACCTTATGAGTTGAGACACTTCTCCGAAGGTTTCATCCTTGCTCTTCAAGAACCTCACCCAAGTGTATCTTGAGTGATCATCCACCACTACGAGTACATATCGTTTTCCTGAGAAGCTTTCTGTTTCAACCGGGCCCATCAAGTCCATGTGAAGTAAATTGAAACATTTTGATCTTGTGTGATGGCCTTGTGCAGCATCGGGTCCAGATCCTGCTGCAGCAAGGGGTGGATGACTTGCGCGAGTCATTTTTCCTTGTTGGCATGGACCACACACCGATTTTTCAATTTTTGTCAGCTTTGGGAGGCCACGGACAGCTTCAAGTTTGATCAATTGCTCCAAGTTTGAAAGGCTTGTGTGGCCAAGTCTTTGATGCCAAAGGTTAACTTCTTCATTCACACGAGCTGAGAGACATGTTTCAACAATAGAATAACAGTTATTAGCTTTGGAACGCTCCCCCTTAACAAGGGGTCGTCCATCATCACCGAGAACTTCACACGTTTCATGTGTGAATTTCACGTTCATGCCCTCGTCACATAATTGACTGATGCTTATCAAGTTTGTGATAAGTCCTTTCACATGTAGTACTTGATTCAATTTGGGTAGACCCTTTTTGTTCAGAGTGCCACGTCCCACAATTTTACCACTCGATCCTCCACCAAAAGTAACGTCTCCCCCTTGATAGGTTTGGTAGTTGGAGAGAAGATCTCTGCTGCCTTTCATATGCCGTGAACATCCGCTGTCGAAGTACCAGGGGGCGTCCTTGGTGGTTTTGAGAGCAGTGAAAACCATGTTGCACATAGGCTGTTCCTCGGTTGTCTTTGTTACATTTGAGGCAGCAGATGCAGCAACAGCAGTTGATTTACGTATCCAGATTTGGGATGTAGTAACTTTGGTAAGACATGGTGCTGCATCATTGCTGATTTTCCCTTTACGAGGATTCATCCCTTTTTGGATTCTCTTTGGCTTTTGGCGCTTGTGGACGTGTTTGTTTGTCTTCCATGGTCCAACGTTCGAGTACATGAGAGATTCATTCCTAATGTCCTCTTCTTGTATCCAACAATATGGACGAATGTGACCTGGAACAAGACAATAGTGGCATACATAGTGTCGCCTGTAATTTTTTATAGGCTTGATAGGGGCACTTTTGAGTCTGGACGAACGTGATGCAGCATGGCTTCCATTATCATGCTTGTTCGTGCGATTTATAGGCTTAGCCACTGCATTACGTGGAGGTTTGTCTTTAACCGCATATTGATGTCCTGTTGCAGTATGAGTGGGGGTTTTATTGTTGATAGTGAGTGTATTTGAATCAAAGCTCTCAGAGGAGTCGTCCTTTGACTTCACAAAGGTGATCCCTGAGGATATCCTCTTTGGTGGAAACACTGCATCAACGGTTTTTTGAAAGCCAAGTCCTTGTCTTTCGACGTTTGCAATACTCATGGCTGCATCGAGTTTGGAGGTGCCTGTGTTGAGCTTCTGGAATGTGTTGTGTGCAACTTCCAGCTTTCCATTTGCGCGATCGAGCTCGATCCTTAGTCGATCAATCTCCAGGTCCTTCCTTGTAAGGTCCACGTCAAACTTTTTGAGTCGTTCTTCGTGTGTGGCCTTGTTTGTTGACAAGAGTTTCACCATCTTGTCTTTTTGTTGGAACTCCATACGAAGATTATCGAATTGTTCTTTTAGTTCGATGAACAGCTCAATAGGAATCGGTTCTGGTTCTTCCTCGATCTCGGAAATGGATGCGGCGAAACAAAAGAAATCTTTAGGTGATGCAGCAGTGGGTTGGGTTGCTGCGGCAGGACCTTCATCGTCTGATAGGCAGCATCCTTCAGCACGAGCAGTTAAGGCTGTTTCCGGATCAGCTCCTTCGTATTCCTCCAGGAAGTCGGAATCATTGTGAGCCACCATGTTAGCCACGTGTCCAATGTTTCGATTTTTGGATGGACATTCGGACGAGAAATGACCAATTCCTTGGCAAGTGTGACACGTGAGTTTGGACCAATCCCTGTCTTGACTTGTATTTGGATTAGGTCTTCGAGGGGCAGCTCTGTTGTCTTGACTTGATGCATTTCTTGGGCCATTCTTCCTTTTACGAGGATCATAGGTGCCTTTAAGCGAGCGTACAAGGACTGCATCAAGCTTTTGTGAAATTAGGGCATATTTGTCTCCACCATTCTCTTCATGTCCAAGGAGGCCATAAATTTCCTCATCGGTGAGTGTACTCGTGCTGCTGCAGGAGTCAGGTTTTGAGAAGGTGTTTGGCCCCGTGGCTGTAAAGACCAGTGATTTTTCACATGGTCGACCAAAGTTTGCCCGGTCTTGCTGATTCAATTCATAGGTCTTGAATACAGCCATGAGGGTGATATAGTCCTCCGAGGATCTTAAAGGTCCGTCCTCGATTGCAGTGACTTTTGCTTGAAATTTCGAGTTCAAGGACCGCATCACCTTGCTGCATACAGCCGTGTTGGAGATAGGTCCTCCAAGATCAGCGCATTCGTTGACAATGGCCATGATATCTCCAAAATACTGCCTTGTGGACTCATCCTCACGCATTCGCAAAGTTTCAAAGCGAGTCATGAGCATGCGCAACTTCGTTTTCTTCACTGCGGTATCCCCCTCACAGTGAAGTTGAAGTTGGTCCCAAATGTCTTTGGCTGAACCACATTGCTTGACGAGTTTATACATCTCGCAATCAATGGATTCAAGGATCGCGCATCTAGCACGATCATTGGCCGTTGCAGCCTCCATTTCCTCTTTGGTCCATTTTTCAGGAGCTTTTTCAAGCTTGGACCCTTCCTCAGTGGACTGAGCTGGTTTCCATCCTCTAAGGACTGACAACCATGAATTACGGTCAATGGATTTGATTCTCGCTTCAATACGAGTTTTCCAAAAACCGTAGTTTGTACCATCGAGAACAACTTGTGATCTAACGATGTACGAGGGGTCTGACATTGTGTGTGAGTAATCAGAGGACCGAAGCACTAATTGAGTCTAGTGTTGGCTCTGATACCACTTGAAAGTCGTAGTGCTTAGGTATTATAAAGAATACGCAACACTGCACAGACAGCGCACTGCAACTACAACAACTGGGTGTTGCAGCAGTGCGTTGCAGTAAAGAAAATCGTTTGTTTGAGATGTATAATACGTTGTTCCGTAAGGATTATCAGATGTAAATATATTAATAAAGATTGTGCAGCGGAATGAAAACGGAACAAAGATACTTTACAATTTTCGTACTCACACACACATAAAAGCAATAAATGGAACACACGATTTAATCTTGTATGGGTATTTGAATATACCCACACGAATGTGCCTTACGGCAAAAATGATTTATTAAGAACGATGAATCGTCTCTTACAAAAATCGATCTTGAACTACAATCGACAACCTTTTGGACATACACATGTATTCCTTTTGGTTTCGTGTTCAAGGATCTCGACTCAATCAACACTACAAAATACTACGATATACAACTGATTTAGATTAACTCTTCGTAGTACAAAGACTCGACTATTCTCAAAGAACCGAGACTATCGAAGCAAAAGAGCTCGAGTTAATTTCTATAACTCGTAAAATGTGTTATGGAAGAGATGAATAATTGTGCTGAAGACTCCTTCAATATATAGACCCAGCCTTGTAACTAACTCCCTTGAAAAGCGAGAGTCAAGGCGGTTTCTATAATTTAGGAAATCTGTTTTGACCGTTGCTGCAGCACCTGCGTTAGTCAGCGACAATGTAGCCACGCCTTGCGTCAGTGTCTTCAATGTCTTGCTGCAACGGCTTGAACTTTAAGTCTTCAGACATTAATCTTGAACAACGCCTTGATGCATCATGTGTAGAATCCCATGGCTGCATCAGGTCTTCAATCTCTTTAAGTCTTGATTGAGTGCTTCAAGCACGCAATGTGCTACATCAGATCATACATGATGTGTATGATACAAACCAGTAGAAATGGTGAAGAAAGGGTAAAATCTAATATGCAATATGCACGCAATGCCTTGCACAGCAACCTGCTGCAGCAGTGCCCTGCAGTGCATATCACACTTACATATTTCAAATGAATTTTTGTAATGAGTTAATTATTCAAAAATAAATAAAGCTGAATGTGGGCGCCGCTGACCTGGCCTCCCAAAGCCTTGTCGAGCTGAAGCCGCGGGCGGTTGCACTCCTTGCAGCGATGGACCCGCACGATCTCCTCCGCCGTCGTATCCGACCGATCTTGATGGCTAATCTTAATTAATTTCTTGATTGAGAGAGAAGGAGAATATTTAATTAATTAATTAATTAATTAATTAAGATAAGCCATCATGATCAGTCGACAAGGCCTTGCAGCGAGGGTTTAGGGTTTAGGAGTGCAACCGCGGCTTCAGCTCCGACAAGGCCTTGGGAGTTTAGAAATTTTGAAGGCAATCTCACGTTTATTGATGAATTATTTTGAAATGATATAAAAAATGTTAAACAATAGGGCAAACACAAATAAAATTTAAAAACTTAAATAGCGCAAAAAAAAAATACTAAATAAAAAAAATACTAAATAAAAACTTAAGTAGCATAATATATATATAATGTGCATGTCTATATTTTACCCGTTATGGAAAAATAGAACATTTGTATTTGCAATGGAAATGTCCTTCAATGATTACAGTGAGAGTTTGAAAATTTCGAGGGCTATCTCACTGTAATTATTGAACTATGTTGAAATAATAAAAAAAATGTTAAACATAAAAAGTTTTTGCCCATAAAACATTTGGCCTATATGACATATTATATATGTATTGCTTTTTAATAAAAAAAAATTAAAAAAGAGCATATAATGCGCATATAAAATAAAATAAAGGTTTACAAATAGTGTAAGCGCAAATAAAATTAAAATAAATAAATAAATAGCATAAATAAAAATTAAAAAATATTACTACGCAAATAAACTTAAAAAAATAAAATAAATAGCGCAAATAAAATAAAATTAAATTAAAAAATATTACACAAATTAGCAACTAAATTTAAATTAAAAATATTACAAATAAACTTAAAAAAATAAAATAAATAGCGCAAATAAAATAAAATTAAATTAAAAAATATTACACAAAGTAGCAACTAAATTTAAATTAAAAAATATTACAAATAAAATAAAATGAAAAAAACAAAAGTGAAATAATAAAAAAAAAGTGAAAAAATAGGCAAACACAAATGAAATAAAAAAAAATCTTGCAAATGATATATGTATTATTTGTTCATTTAACAAAGCAAAAATAAAGTTATATTTATATTTTTGTTGTGTGAAATAAAATAATAAATTTATAATTATTTATATTGTTCACAAAGAAGGAGACTGTATTTATATTGTTGTTGTGTGAAATTTTTCACTAGATTTTTTCTATCAAATGCACACGTGTTTTTTACGCGTTATAGAAAAATCCAGTATTTGAACTAATTGATGAACTATGTTGAAATGATATAAAAAATGTTAAACAATAGAGTTTGAATTTTGCAATTGAATTGATCTAAATCATTACAGTGGGGGTTTGAAAATTTTGAAGGCAATCTCACGTTAATTGATAAACTATGATGAAATTATATAAAAAATGTTAAACAATAGTGCAAACACAAATAGAATTAAAAAACTTAAAATAGCCCATCAAACAACAATAATTTTATATTTTTAAAATTTGTAAAAGGTATTTCAAATGAATTTTTGTAATGGGTTAATTATTCAAAAATAAATAAAGCTGAATGTGGGCGCTGCCTACGTGGCCTCCCAAGGCCTTGTTGAAGCCACGGGCGGTTGCACTCCTTGCAGCGATGGACCCGCAAGATCTCCTCCGTATTCGACCGATCTTGATGGCTCATCTTAATTAATTTCTTGATTGGGAGACCGCTGACGTGGCCTCCCAAAACCTTGCCGGAGCTGAAGATGCGGTTGTACTCCTTGTAGAAAATTAATAGCGCAAACACAAATAAAATTTAAAAACTTAAATAGCGAAAAAAAAATACTAAATAAAATGAAAAAAAAATAAAAGTAAAAAAATAACGCAAATAAAAATAAAATAAAAAAGTTCTTACTCATGATATATGTATTATTCATTTATTTGTTCATTTAACAAAACAAAAATCTATATAAATGAATTGCATTTTTCTTAGTAAAAAAATAAATTTATAATTATTTTATTGTTCAAGGATGCTGTATTTATATTGTTGTTGTGAGAATTTTTTTTATATTGTTGTTGTTTGAAATTGTTTACTAAATTTTTACTATTGAATGCATGTATTGCGTGTTTTTTACGCGTAATAAAAAAATCGAGAGTTTGAATTTGTAATCGAATTGTCCTTCAAACATTATAGCCAGGTTCGAAGAATTTGAGCAAATCTCATTAAGTAAGTAATTTAGTAAATTGTATACAAAATTTATTCCATTAGCAATTATACGGTAATTGTTGAGCTATGTTGAAAATGATGTCGAAAATATTAAACGTTAACACCTGAACTACTTGCTCATGATGTAAGTACTGTTTGTTTAGATAAGAACGCAAATGTTCTATCTATCTAGATAAATTTTACAATTTTAAATTTATTATTTAAATTTATTATACAATAAAATTTATATTATTTAAATATTTTTTTGAGCTAATTAAAATTACAATACATACTATATATATACACACATAATGATCTATATAACGCAGGTACAAATTATAATATGAATCATATGATATAATTAGACGATGACAAGGATGTGGTCATAGGTTTGGGAGCTTGTGAAAATAGGCGAATTTCCATAGGTTCTAAGCATGATCCATCGATAATGGCTTCTTTAAGCAGAGAGAAGCCCCGAGTTCTAAGGCCCTCACTATGACCACAGCCTTGTCATCGTCTAACAACACTGCCAGATCGATTTTCAAATGTTTATATAATATGCATTTGACACAATCATATAACTATACTTCATTCCTACCCTCACACTAAAATTTCTATAAATTAATAACTTCTTTTAAGTTAATAAAATCTTTGGGTCTATAAATTAATAATATCTCTAAATTAATAAAATTTAACTATTTCAATAGTATTAATTTGTAGAGTTTTACTATATTTGACCAACCCAAAATTTATTTTTTTTTTTACTTTTTCACTTTAAAATATAATTTTACTCTTACTTTATCAATTTTAGAAAAAGTCAAATTTTGCACTATTAATGAAACCGTACTCACTTATCACCGGTAAACGAATGGCTTCGGCTCTTTGCAGAAACGGAACTCCACACCAGTCGAACGCGTTGATGTTTACCACCACTACGTCATAAGTGTAGATCGGTGCTTCCGCGATCATCGACAGTGCAATGGATGCCGATTTCACCTAGCCACTGAAATTAACCAAACAAATCAGTCAATAAATTTGATGTTACATTTTTTTTTTAAATAATTAATTCCTCAATCAAACAAAAGAGTATCATATACAAAATATATAGACCGAAAAACATATAGATCGATCAATTAATATATAAATTAACAATGACGAACCTCAAATTTAATTTTAGACGACGAGATCCATTGTTAATAATAGTATACAATCAACGGAATCTTATATAAAAACAACTGTGACAAAAAAAATGCTAAAATTAGGACATTGGTAAGAGCATAAATGTTCCAGCATTGGCACCACATGTGACTCATTCATATCATTGTCAACGACCAAAACATGGATCATAGCTTGAACCAAGTTTTGACCCTGAAGCGATGGAGTTATGACACTCTGGGGATCCATGATCGATGAAAAAACAAACAAACACGACTCAAACACACAACTGAAAGAAACGAAAAGATGATGATATGATTTAAGTGTGAAATTTCATAAAAATGAGGCTGTATTTATATTATTGTTCTATGAATTTTTATACAAGATTTTTACAATCAAATGCACGTATTGCGTGTGTTTACGCGTTATGGAAAAGTCGAGCTTCTGGATTTTGCAATCGAACTGTCCTTCAATCATTACCGACGAGATTCGAAGAATTTAAACGGAATCTCGTTATCGAGTAAGTAATTTAATCATTGCATATATTAAAATCGGAAAAACTATAATTATTACTGAATTTTAGGCGTAATATTGTTCGGTAGCATAATGAAATTACGCCTTCAGCGTAGGATACCAATTTTTCGTGAAATTGGTCTTGAACTTACAGACAGCAGCTTCCGTCAAAGTAAAACAGTCACACAAGTTGTAGAGTAAAATGTGAAGACAAAGTTATGTAATAGTTTCCATTTCATTGATCACAAAACTTAAACTATTACACTTGTAGAGTATGGTAGGAAAAACGTTTACAAGAAGTTTCCCGAGTGTCGCAACAACTCCCACTAACTTGCAAACTAGCACACGAGTACCTAAAGCTAAATCTCCTAGCTCTAATCTTGGCACACGGCGCAAAAGCTACTACACAAACTCGAAGCTCGACTACGATTCTAAAAATCAGATTTCGTTCTCTCAAAATCGTCAAATGATGAAATGAACATCCATGGGTATTTATAGTAGAGCCGCACATGTGAGAGTGATGACGTGGCACGTTCTCATTCGTCGCATGCTTGGCCTATGTCACTTTTCCATAGATGACATCATCATTGTAGAACTTGGATTCTTGAATCTTGGAATCTTGAATCTTCGATTCTTGAATCTTCGAATCTTGAATCTTCAATTTCAAAATCAAACTTCAATTTCAATCTTGACTCCATCGATCTCAATTCTTCATCTTCAATTTCTTGTGAAAATCTCTAAGTGTTGAAGTCTCAGAATATCATCGTCTTCATGGACGTCGATATTGTTGAAGTTGCAAACTTGAACAAATCTTCATTTCCTCGAACTGAGTACCTGGTGAAAGAAATCACGTTGTAAGTACTTAGTCTTAAAAACAAAACACAAAAAACAAGAGTTATGAAAAACGTCACTAGGAACCAAAACCGGCGACTCCTGTCGCCGGATTTATGTACGCCACAAAAACCAGCGACTCCAGTCGCTGGAATTTTTCCATGCACCAAAAACGGCGACTGGAGTCGCCGTTTCTTCAACCCTCCAAAAACACTTAGTCGCTGGAATTTTGTCATGACACAAAGACATAAACCAGCGACCCGTGTCGCCGTTTCCATGCCACAACCCTTTGCACCAAAACCGGCGACAGGAGTCGCCGTTTTCACGCATACTCCAAAAGCGGCGACTCTGGTCGCCGTTTCCTTGTCACATAGCTTTGCACCAAAAACGGCGACACGAGTCGCCGTTTTCCTCGCGTCACCAAAAGCGGCGACTGCTGTCGCCGTTTTCTTGCCTCTTCATCCTTGCACCAAAAGCGGCGACTCTGGTCGCCGTTCTCACGTAAATTCCAAAAGTGGAGACTCAAGTCTCCATTTCCATGCGCAAGGTAGTTGACTTCGGATTCTTAACCTGTAACCCTGAAAATCAACAAAGACAAGAATACAAGGAAAAATTACGTTGTCGCCAAAATCAACATTTACAATCTCCCCCTTTTTGGCACAACTCATGAAAACAAGGTTAAGTAAAAACGAGATATAAGTATCTCCCCCTCAACCAAACAAACCACAAAAATAGATAAGTAAAAAGATGGAAAAAACATCAATCATACAATCAATGAAAAAACCATAAAAATACTTAGACAAAATTTCAAACCAAACATCAAAAACTTAGATAGATAATTCAAGTAACAAAACAAGAATTCAGGAGTTAAGCAAATATGAAAAACCATGCATGGACGAATAAGTTCAATGTTGTATGCATGCAAAATCAAATCATGAAAAACGAGTTCCAGAGTTATCAAAAACAGAAATTGAAAAAACTTGATCAAACACTTGAACTTCAGTCTTGGGCCGCAGCTGTTGGAGACGGATCACGTTCCGGACTTTCGATCAACTCTTCTTCGTCATCTTCATAACTGAAGCCATCGTCAGAACTAGAGTCATCGCTTTCATCAGTGTCGGTTTCCGGATCCCCGAAAATATCTCGCTCACCCAACCCATCAGCTGCAGCTTCGTCAACGTCCTCAACATTGACATCTTCATCACCTTCGTCTCTCAGACCATCAGACGGCATCGCGAACGACGCCCCTGGATTTGTAGTATCACCCATCTTCCCTTTCCCTTTGTCCCGAGCATTCATAACACCTTCAAAAATGTCTTCATCGGTTTTCTCTCCATCGTCGCTCACAACTTCAATCAAGTTTCTTTTGGACAGCTGCGAATGAGCTTCCTGAATCGCGTCACGCACCATCTTCAGAATAAACGTATCTTTCAAACTGGCATCTGGGGCTCCAACATCTCCAAGTCCTCCCCCTTGTTGGATCTCCCGTTGCAGTTTCTTGAAAGATTGTTTCTGCTTTTCCTGTGCTTCGATCATTCTGTTGTAAGCATCAACATGTTCGACCTGACGCTTTTCAAGAGCTAGCGAGTCGACATAAAATTCTTGAACCAAGGCCGAAGGAACCACAGCACGATGACTATGGATCGGATGATGCGGATTCTGATAAGATGGAATATTTGAAGTCGGACCGAAACCACGAGGAACAACTCTCGGAGACTTAGCACCCTCAACTTCAGGTTCTGCGACAGCAGCAGTCGGCTGTGGTTTCGCAGTTGACTGTGATTTCTGGCGCTTAGCAGTTGGGGACTTAGTTTTTGGGGACTTAGGCTTGCGCTTTCGTGAAGACTTAGGAGTCGGAGGCGGAGTTAAGATTTCCGGAAGCGCATCTCGGTTGACAAGTTCGCGCCAAGGTAAGTCGATCACACGCTTCGCAGGATTCAAGTATTTTCCCGTAATCTTGACTGCCCCATTTTTCTTCATCTTTTTCTCTGGGCCAGGATTTGGGACAAAGTCCTGGGCATGAAGCATCCCATAAATCAGACAAGGATGTGTAAGATGGATTCTCTTTTCTTCTGGCAGCTCAGCCTGCTTAATAATTCTCTCATCCGAGGTTTTGGCGATTTTACATAAGTCATTAAAAATGATTTGGCCAAGGTCAACCTGTTCGCCGCAGCCAAGGCGAAATATCAGATGCATTAGTTCCGGAGTCATGACCGAGGAATCCCTGTTAGCTATCCAGTTAGACATCCCCAGCCGATGAAGGACGCCATAAAAAGCAGACAGCTTTGAGGGTGGTGGCAGTTCAGACTTGACTTTCTTTTGGGTGAGAAAAGTCCCAATCTCCAAGTCTTTGGCTCTCTCCGCAGCCGATGGTGTCGTCCAAGTACCATCTATGTCAAGTCGTTTCAGAAACTCATTAATCGTGAAGGGACGAAACTTGTAGAGCTTGTTACGAAAGATAAAGCAACCATACAACCGATTTTTCGGATCGGCAAATTCAGGAGACAAGCTTGCGTAAAACTTGTGGATTATAGGAATCGAGTAACGGTAAGTCAGATGCACAGAGTCGAACAGCTGCATCTGAGTCAGAAAATCCATGATACCATGGTTTTCATAATCCTCTTTCAGGATAGTTCGGTCAGTGTGAATGGGAAGTGTTGTGATTAGTTTATGTCGTCGTTCAGCAGTCGCCGTAAAAAATTTTTCAGAGTGAGGTTTGGGACACTCTTCAATCCTTCGAATATATTTGAAGTTATCAGTCGATTTTTGGGATCCAGCTGATCCCGAAGAATGAGGCGCCAAGGGCGGTTTCTGAGAGCTGTGGGATTTTGATTTTGCAGCAGACCCACCACCAGAGATTTTAGAAGTTGGAGACTTAACTCCACTGCCACTGACGACAGATTTCTTTCCCGAACCACTTCCAGTTGGAAGCGATGATTTTGGTGTCTTTGGATTCTTTCCAGCAGACACAGTTGCAGCTGATGGAATTTTTACAACTTTCTTTCCATCCTTAGTTATCTCGCCAGCTGCGAGTAACCGATGATATTCAGCCTTGGGGACGACTCCACTGTAGATTCGGAAGGAAGCATCCTGGAACTTTGTTTTCCCTGACTTAGGATCATTTCCCGGCTGACGGGCAGTCGAGAGTTCAGGAGTTGCAGATCTAGTCAAGTCAACGGAAGTTTCGGCAGACGAGGCTTTGCGACGATCAACTTTGTCCAGATGAGCTTTAAGCTCTTCGTAAGCCGCTTTCTTGGCTTCAGGAGTAAGAGCGTTTTCGAACTGCTCGTTAAGATAAGCAGTCATATCAGCCATCATATCGTCAAAATTTTTCGCCATTTCAAAGTTCAGAAAAGTAAGTAACCGACAGTTCGCAGCTGTGAGAAAACGGTAACCACGAAAACGCTAACCACGAAAACGGTAACCACGAAAACAAGGACAGGGCGCCGGATGCGCAAAGCAAGAGTTGCCGGATGCAACGGAAAACAAGAACCTAAGAACTAAGAACTTCGGATGCCGAACTTGCAGTTGAGAGTCGAGAGATCGAAAGCTTGAGAGTTAGAGAATTCTGATGTAAGCGTAAATGAATTAGGTTTTCATCGAGGCCTATTTATAGGAAAAATTTGGGCCGCCCGTCGGAATGAAAAAGCCCAGTCCAATACCTGTAAACAGCTCTTCTCAAGAAGGAAATTAGATCAAAAAGACGAACAAAAATTTATTAATTTTGAAAATATTATTAAAATAATAATTTCCAAAAATAATAAATAATAAAATAAAATAAAATAATAATAAAATGAAAAGTTTAGAGATAATCAAACCATGGCATGAAAACCGAAGTTGAGAACCATCGGTTGAGAAACGAAGTTGAGTGCCATTGGTTGAGAAACGTGAGTTGTCAATTTTTCTTTGACGCTGAAAATTTGGCTAAGGAAAAATTCCAGAGACATGATTCTCCGTTTTATGTGCAAGTCGCCGGTTTCGTGCCAAATGTGAGTCTCCGTTTTTATGGCGACTTGAGTCTCCGGAATTTTGCACAAATGAGTCTCCGGTTTTATGGCACTGTCAGGGTAGCCAAGAAACTGGAGACACGAGTCTCCGGATTTTAGTACAATGAGTCTCCGGATTTGTGTACATGTAGTCTCCGGAATTTTGCACCAGTCTCCGGATTTGTGTACGTGTACATTTTTGCATTCGTTGGACTTAATGAATTTGACGTTGCCACTTGAATTTTACGAGATGGCCGTTGCTACACTCAAAATTTGACTTCCGAGATGGTAAACCACGTAGCGCTGGATATGAACTACAGAAATGCCAAAACAAAAAACAACACATCCCGAGTTAGTCAATCAAGAGTTCAACACACATAAACATTCAAACACATTTTAGTGGAGATTCGAGGGGTGATATTAGGCAATGAAGAGCAAATATTTTCCCAGAAAAGAATCCACATTTCATCATTTTCCAAGAACCAAAAAAATTTTCACACAAGGTGATAGTAACTTTGAGGTAATGAAAAATCTCTCATATTAAAAACCGGTGAGTTGGACCGAAGTATGTGATAGACATGTTTACTTGTCCTTCGTCTCAGTCACAAGGATGCAGTCGTGTTTCGTCGAAACATATTGGCAGAGTTAGCGCCGCACAAGAGATTTTAATTCATGAATGCAAGGTGAACACTTAAGGCACTCCAATCAGGAACTAGCATTACTACAATCAGAGGGGAGCCGGGGTAACCGGCGTCCTCCAGACGAGTTTATAGCTTTAAATGAAATGCAACAGACACTCATTACAGCAGTCAGAGGGGAGCAAGGTTCACTTGCGTCCTCCAAAGTGTGATAGGAGAGTGTCTTAAAGTTCAGCGTCCATGTACAACCTTTCGAAGAGGGGAGCCGGGGTAACCGGCGTCCTCCGTTACTTGGCTTTATGGATCTATGCAAATGAAGCGAGGATTTTAAGCCATGTTCACATGTTCGCATTCAGCGGAATAAATACTCTTGTGTCCGAAGACTAAAAACGGCCTCGAATCCATGTTTGTCTGACTAGACTAATCCACGACGATTCCGAGTGCGTATTCAGAAGTAAAGAAACTACTCTTTCAGACTTCAAAATTTTTCCGTGAACTCTTAGAGAGAACACATGCAGAGAGAATTTCTTAGTTTCTGAAATCTCTCAAAGTCAAGAGGTTTGGTAAAGATGTCAGCGAGCTGTTTTTCCGTTGAAATATGCTGTAAACTGACTATATCACGATCAACCAAATCTCTAATGAAATGATGTCGAATGTCGATGTGTTTAGTTCTTGAGTGCTGGACAGGATTTTCGCTGATTTTGATAGCACTCTGGTTATCACAATACAGCACTAATGGAGCACTCTCAAGGAGATAGTCATTCAACATTTGTTTCAACCAAAGTAGTTGAGTGCAACAACTTCCAGCTGCTACGTACTCCGACTCGGCAGTTGACAGGGCAATACAATTTTGCTTTCTACTATGCCAAGACACGAGATTATTTCCAAGGAAGCAGCAGCTGCCGGAGGTACTTTTTCGTTCATCCGTGTCCGTCGCCCAGTCGGCATCAGAAAAGCCGACAAGGTTGGATGAAGTGTCGCGCGCATACCACAGACCTAGCTGAGAAGTTCCAGAGATGTAGCGGAGAATCCGTTTCACAGCTCTTAGATGGTCCTCCTTTGGATCAGCTTGGTACCTGGCACACATACAAACACTAAACATAATGTCAGGACGAGTGGCAGTTAAATAAAGTAAACTCCCAATCATGGAACGATAAAGAGTTTGGTTTACAACTCCCCTTCAAGGCTCATCTGAAATGTTGAGGACATAGCTTCTGTGAAGGCAGTCACGAGTTTAGAACAAGTAGCTCCGAAGACAATGTCGTCAACGTAAATTTGGGCAACAATCATGTGTTTGCCTTCTCGCTTGATGAACAAAGTTTTGTCCACCGATCCACGCTCAAAGCCGAACTGTAGAAGGAAATCCGTGAGACATCCATACCAGGCGCGGGGCGCTTGTTTCAAGCCATAGAGAGCTTTGTGAAGCTTGTATACATGATTTGGCTTTTTCGGATCCTCAAAACCCTTAGGTTGAGCAACGTAGACTTCTTCTTCCAGCATACCGTTCAAGAAGGCAGCTTTGACGTCCATCTGTCGAAGTTTGATGCCTAGATGGCATGCAATAGCAATCAAGAGTCTGATGGACTCAATTCGTGCGACCGGAGCAAAAGTTTCATCAAAATCTATGCCTTCCACTTGGGCATATCCTTGGGCAACAAGACGAGCTTTGTTTCTGACGACTTGGTTATGCTCATCTGTTTTATTCTTGAAAATCCATTTAGTTCCAACAACATTGATGTTTGAAGTTCGGGGAACTAAGGACCAAACATTATTTCGTGTGAACTCATTCAACTCTTCTTGCATGGCCATGATCCAAAAATCATCTTGCATGGCTTCCTTGTAATTTTTCGGCTCATTTTCAGAAAGAAAGCAAGAGATGCTGATTTCATTATAGATTGCAGAAGTGCAGATATTGTAGAGTTCAGTCGGAGAATTAGTCGGTTTCTTTGAGCGCGTAGTTCGCTCATTTAAGTTCCCAATCATTTGGGTCGGAGGATGTTTCTTTTGAACGAGTCGAGGTGCCTCTCGAGTAGCAGTGGCTGGATTTTCAATGTGTAGCTCAGTTTCTTCATCTTCAGACGAAGAAGTATCATTGTCCTGATTGCTAGAATCTCCAACTTCAGGTGAAGTATTTGGAGTAAAATTTCCTGAAGACACATTCTCAGAAGCAGCAGTTGTGGGTGTTGGTGGAAAATTTTGATAATCCAAAATTCCTTCTTTAACCCAGTTTTCCTCAGTATCTTTTCCAAGAAAGTCTTGTTCATCAAAATTTATGTTAACAGTTACGATGACTTTCTTAATTCGAAGATTGTAGGCACGATAAGCATGGCTGTTTTGGCTATAACCAACAAAAATACCACGATCAGCTTTGGCTTCAAATTTCTTCAGAGGATCACGATCCTTCAAAATGTAGCAAGTACAGCCAAAGACACGAAAGTGTGCAACTGAAGGTTTCTTGCCATTTACCAGTTCATAGGCAGTTGCGGTCGTCCCAGATCGAATACTTATCCGATTCAAAATATATCCAGCAGTGGAGACAGCTTCTGCCCAAAAGGTTCGTGCAAGATTTTTTGAGATAAGCATTACACGTGCCATTTCTTGCAGCGTTCGATTCTTTCGTTCGGCATTCCCATTTTGTTGAGGAGTTTTTGGGGCCGAGTATTCATGATGAATTCCTTTCATCATACAGAATTCGTTGAAGCTAGCATTTTGAAATTCAGTTCCATGATCACTTCTGATCCTTTTTACTTTAGCCTCATGATTCGTTTTGATCCATTTCACAATGCCCTTGAAGGCATCAAAAGTTTCATCTTTGGTAGCCAAAAATATTGTCCACGTGTAGCGAGAAAAATCATCAACTACAACCAACACATATTCTTTCTTTGCTATACTTTTAACCTCCATTGGACCCATCAAGTCCATATGTAACAGTTCGAATGGAGCTGAAGTACTCATGAGCATTGGCAGTGCCGGATGAGGAGTTCTTGTCAGCTTACCCTTCTGACAGTCACCACACACTCTTTTCTCAATTTTGGGGAGTTGAGAGATTCCTCGAACAATCTCCCCCTTAACCAATTTGCTCAAATTTCGAGTGCTGGTGTGGCCAAGTCGTTGATGCCACAAATCCACTTCATCAGGAACGGTCACAGAAAAACAACTATACTCAGTTGTATAGCAATTATTTTTGGCTCGTGGACCTTCCATTATACACTTTCCTTCACCATCAAAAACTCTGCACGATTCCTTATCAAAACTCACGTTCAGTCCTTCATCACACAGTTGACTGATGGAAATCAGGTTAGCAACAAGTCCTTTTACATGGACTACATTTCTGATAGGAGGTAGTCCTTTGATTTGTAGAGTCCCTTTTCCCTTTACGACGCCTTTTGCTCCCCCTCCAAACACTACGGGAGCTCCAGTCATAGGCTCGTAATTTTTCAGAAACTTTTTCGTGCCAGTCATATGGCGGGAACAGCCACTATCAAAATACCAAATTCCTTTGGTTCCAGTCTCAGATGCGTTAAGTGCAACATGGCAGAAAATCAGTTCTCTTGGTTGCCAACAGCTGGTTTTAGAATTAAGTTCAACTTTGCACTTTTGGGACCTAGGCACCCACTTCTTCTTCCCATTAGACTTTTGACTGTTCCTCTCAGTCACAGCTTTCGGATTTGTCTTAGCTTTCGGATTTGAAGAAATGGGTTTCTTCATTTCCTTAGTCATTTCAGATTTTTTCTTTAAGGTCATAAGTTCTCTGTTCATGTCCTCTTTCATCCTGTAGCAAAATGGTCGAATGTGTCCAGGTTGATCACAGTAGTGACAAACATACTTTCTCCTTGGACGAGTTTCAATCTTCATGGACGTTTTGACCAACACAGTTTTAGTCCGAGATGACTGTTCATTTTTCTTCACGTTCTGAGATTTCTCTAAGTTCTTCAGCAACGTCTTTTCATAAGGTAGGATACCACGAGGAAGTTTGACAATATTCTTCGGAAATTGATATGTCTCAGATTTTGAAGTCGAGATCGACTTTTGAGTTTCTGGTTCTGGAGACTTAGCAATCTTCTTCCCTTCAGCAATCTCCTTTCGTTTAGATGATTCAACTTCATCCTTGCTTTTATCCTCAGACATATCAGCCGACGCCTTAACAAAATTCACATCTTTCTTCTTTTCAGGAGTCGAGTAAATAGACTCAAAAACTTTTTGAAATCCAAGTCCGTAACGATTAGGATTCATATATGAAGCAGCATTGTCAAACACGGAAGAGTTCGTGTTCATTTTCCTTAGTAGCTCATCAGTCATCTGAAGTTTTTCTTTCAACACATATCGTTCCTTGTCAGTCATGGCAAGGTCAGTTTGAACTTTCATTAGGGATGACTTCAGTTCGTCATTTTCAGCGTCCGAGTTCTTAAACAAGGTCTGCAGCTTCTTAACTTCAGTTGACTCCTTTTTCAGTGAAGTCTTTAGTTTTGAGTTTTCAGAACTCAACTTCTCACACACTTCTCTCAGTTCGACAACTTCCTTGAAATACTTGTGCTTTTCCTCGAACAGGTCATCAAATTTAACTTTAAGAATTGTCAGAGAGTTGTTCAACTTTTTCTTCTCATCCTCAGTCTTCTCAACTGAGTTTCTCAAGACTACAGCCTCATCATTCATTTTTCGTTTCTCTTCAGAGAGTTCATCATGAGATTCTTTTATGAATTTCAGTGACACTTCAAGTGTGCTATTCTCAGTGATAGCTGTGTCACACAATTTTTCGAGTTTAGAATAACTCTCTTTCAGATCAACCAGTTCAGCAGACTCGGTCACACTTTGATGAACATCAGATGTCATCTCTTCCCTTTCGGTCTCAGACTCAGACTCATCATCCGAGAAAATGTTATCATCACAAAAATTTCGATTTGTCGATGCCACACGGAAAATGTTGTCTGCAGTTGCAGTGTCCTTCAGAAAGGTGTCAAGTTCAAAGTTTTCAACTTCGAAATTCGCCAGTTCAAAGTCTTCACCAAAAGTGACAATTAGAGCGTTGTCCTCATCGTCATCCGAATTATTGTCCTCAGACTCGTCGTTCTCAGAAATGACATCCTCATCGTCGATCACGACATAGCTAACTGGTAGCTTCTTCTTACGATGTAAGTTCGGGCATTCATTTTTAACGTGTCCATATCCCTTACACTCATAGCATTGCATTTTAGAGACATCTTTGCTAGTAGAGGAGTATGGCGAAAGTTTAGTTCCCTTAAACTTTTTGTCAGACGATGATCCCTGATTTCGATTGTCAGGAGTATTCGGGTATGAGTTAGAACTTTTCTGAAATTTCCGAAAGTTTCGGGCACGGTTCTTCCTCTTAAACTCTTGTTTCACAAGGTACGTGACTATCTCAGTCAGTGCAGCAAGTTTATCAGAATTATTCGAGTTCATCAACCGTTCAATTTCCTCTGCTTCATCGTCATCAGATTCATCTACATCAGCTGAGAAACTACATTCAGATTTTTCATTTCTCGAAGGAGTTTTCTGCGGTTTCTGCGGTTTTGAACTTCTTGAGCTCTTACCTTTTTCAGAGATTTTTAGAGCAGTCATCGGCTCATAAACAAGAGACATTTCAGGGTTGCTACGCACTTTTAAAGTCAAGTCATAGTTTCTCAGATCAGCCATTAAGTCTGCATAGTCCCATGTCTGATTCTTTTCTTCTCGTGCTTCAAGAGTTAGCACTTTACTTTCGAACCGAGAACTTAGACTATGAAGAGTTTTCTCATAAATCATGACGGCAGGAAAAGTTTCTCCAAGTTCATGAACTTCGTTCACATATCTCATGATTTTGTCTAAGTACTCATTTATGTCTTCATCTTCTCTCATACGGAGTTGATGGAACTGAGCAGTGATAGTTCGAATTTTAGAGCGCTTCACGGCCTTACTTCCTTCGCATGTTCTCTGAAGAGTTTCCCATGCGTCTTTCGCTGAAGTGCAATTTTTCACCAGTTGGTACATACTTAGTTCCAACCATTCACAAATAAGAAGTAGAGCCTTGCTATTTGTAGTTGACAGATCATGCTCTTCTCTAGTCCAGTTACGTTCAGGTTTGGGAATTTTCACTCCATCGGCATCTTCAGTATACGGACACTCCCAACCTTCCAAGACAGCCATCCATGCACGAGAGTCATGGCCTTTAATTCTAGCAGAAACTTTAGCTTTCCAGTTAGAGTAGTTCTGATGCGTAAGCATAATCGGTTTCTGAACAAACATTGGCGACTCCATTATAGCGGAAATATGAAGTCAAGTAACGGATCACGTCTTATACGTATGACGTCCCTCTCTGATACCAAATGAAATTACGCCTTCAGCGTAGGATACCAATTTTTCGTGAAATTGGTCTTGAACTTACAGACAGCAGCTTCCGTCAAAGTAAAACAGTCACACAAGTTGTAGAGTAAAATGTGAAGACAAAGTTATGTAATAGTTTCCATTTCATTGATCACAAAACTTAAACTATTACACTTGTAGAGTATGGTAGGCAAAACGTTTACAAGAAGTTTCCCGAGTGTCGCAACAACTCCCACTAACTTGCAAACTAGCACACGAGTACCTAAAGCTAAATCTCCTAGCTCTAATCTTGGCACACGGCGCAAAAGCTACTACACAAACTCGAAGCTCGACTACGATTCTAAAAATCAGATTTCGTTCTCTCAAAATCGTCAAATGATGAAATGAACATCCATGGGTATTTATAGTAGAGCCGCACATGTGAGAGTGATGACGTGGCACGTTCTCATTCGTCGCATGCTTGGCCTATGTCACTTTTCCATAGATGACATCATCATTGTAGAACTTGGATTCTTGAATCTTGGAATCTTGAATCTTCGATTCTTGAATCTTCGAATCTTGAATCTTCAATTTCAAAATCAAACTTCAATTTCAATCTTGACTCCATCGATCTCAATTCTTCATCTTCAATTTCTTGTGAAAATCTCTAAGTGTTGAAGTCTCAGAATATCATCGTCTTCATGGACGTCGATATTGTTGAAGTTGCAAACTTGAACAAATCTTCATTTCCTCGAACTGAGTACCTGGTGAAAGAAATCACGTTGTAAGTACTTAGTCTTAAAAACAAAACACAAAAAACAAGAGTTATGAAAAACGTCACTAGGAACCAAAACCGGCGACTCCTGTCGCCGGATTTATGTACGCCACAAAAACCAGCGACTCCAGTCGCTGGAATTTTTCCATGCACCAAAAACGGCGACTGGAGTCGCCGTTTCTTCAACCCTCCAAAAACACTTAGTCGCTGGAATTTTGTCATGACACAAAGACATAAACCAGCGACCCGTGTCGCCGTTTCCATGCCACAACCCTTTGCACCAAAACCGGCGACTGGAGTGGCCGTTTTCACGCATACTCCAAAAGCGGCGACTCTGGTCGCCGTTTCCTTGTCACATAGCTTTGCACCAAAAACGGCGACACGAGTCGCCGTTTTCCTCGCGTCACCAAAAGCGGCGACTGCTGTCGCCGTTTTCTTGCCTCTTCATCCTTGCACCAAAAGCGGCGACTCTGGTCGCCGTTCTCACGTAAATTCCAAAAGTGGAGACTCAAGTCTCCATTTCCATGCGCAAGGTAGTTGACTTCGGATTCTTAACCTGTAACCCTGAAAATCAACAAAGACAAGAATACAAGGAAAAATTACGTTGTCGCCAAAATCAACATTTACACATAATATATATATAATGTGCACGTCTATATTTTACCCGATATGGAAAAATAGAACATTTGTATTTGCAATGGAAATGTTCTTCAATGATTACAGTGAGAGTTTGAAAATTTTGAGGGCTATCTCACTGTAATTATTGAACTATGTTGAAATAATAACAAAAATGTTAAACATAAAAAGTTTTTGCCCATAAAACATTTGGCATATTATATATGTATTGCTTTTTAATAAAAAAAAATTAAAAAAGAGCATATAATGCGCATATAAAATAAAATAAAGGTTTACAAATAGTGGAAGCCCAAATAAAATTAAAATAAATAAATAAATAGCATAAATAAAAATTAAAAAATATTACTACGCAAATAAACTTAAAAAAATAAAATAAATAGCGCAAATAAAATAAAATTAAATTAAAAAATATTACACAAATTAGCAACTAAATTTAAATTAAAAATATTACAAATAAACTTAAAAAAATAAAATAAATAGCGCAAATAAAATAAAATAAAATTAAAAAATATTACACAAAGTAGCAACTAAATTTAAATTAAAAAATATTACAAATAAAATAAAATGAAAAAAACAAAAGTGAAATAATAAAAAAAAAGTGAAAAAATAGCGCAAACACAAATGAAATAAAAAAAAATCTTGCAAAAGATATATGTATTATTTGTTCATTTAACAAAGCAAAAATAAAGTTGTATTTATATTTTTGTTGTGTGAAATAAAATAATAAACTTATAATTATTTATATTGTTCACAAAGAAGGAGGCTGTATTTATATTGTTGTTGTGTGAAATTTTTTACTAGATTTTTTATATCGAATGCACACGTGTTTTTTACACGTTATAGAAAAATCCAGTATTTAAACTAATTAATGAACTATTTTGAAATGATATAAAAAATGTTAAACAATAGAGTTTGAATTTTGCAATTGAATTGATATAAATCATTATAGTGGGGGTTTGAAAATTTTGAGGGCAATCTCACGTTAATTGATAAACTATGATGAAATGATATAAAAAATGTTAAACAATAGTGCAAACACAAATAGAATTAAAAAACTTAAAATAGCCCATCAAACAACAATAATTTTATATTTTTAAAATTTGTAAAAGGTATTTCAAATGAATTTTTGTAATGAGTTAATTATTCAAAAATAAATAAAGCTGAATGTGGGCGCCGCTGACCTGGCCTCCCAAAGCCTTGTCGAGCTGAAGCCGCGGGCGGTTGCACTCCTTGCAGCGATGGACCCGCACGATCTCCTCCGCCGCCTTATCCGACCGATCTTGATGGCTCATCTTAATTAATTTCTTGATTGGGAGACTGCTGACGTGGCCTCCCAAGGCCTTGCCGGAGTTGAAGATGCGGTTGTACTCCTTGTAGAAATTGACCCGCACGATCTACTCCGCCGCCGGCTCCGACCGATCATGATGGCTTATCTTAATTAATTAATTAATTAATTAATTAAATATTCTCCTTCTCTCTCAATCAAGAAATTAATTAAAATTAGCCATCAAGATCGGTAGGAGGCGGCGGCGGAAGAGATCGTACGAGTCCATCGCTGCAAGGAGTGCAACCGCGGCTTTAGCTCCGACAAGGCATTGGGAGGCCACATCAGCAGCGCCCACATCCAGCTTTATTTATTTTGTGGGGGTTTGGAAATTTTGAAGGCAATCTCACGTTTATTGATGAATTATGTTGAAATGATATAAAAAATGTTAAACAATAGCGCAAACACAAATAAAATTTAAAAACTTAAATAGCGCAAAAAAAAAAAAATACTAAATACTATGAAAAAAAAATAAAAGTAAAAAAATAACGCAAATAAAAATAAAATAAAAAAGTTCTTACTCATGATATATGTATTATTCATTTATTTGTTCATTTAACAAAACAAAAATCTATATAAATGAATTGCATTTTTCTTAGTAAAAAAATAAATTTATAATTATTTTATTGTTCAAGGATGCTGTATTTATATTGTTGTTGTGAGAATTTTTTTTATATTGTTGTTGTTTGAAATTGTTTACTAAATTTTTACTATTGAATGCATGTATTGCGTGTTTTTTACGCGTAATAGAAAAATCGAGAGTTTGAATTTTTAATCGAATTGTCCTTCAAACATTATAGCCAGGTTCGAAGAATTTGAGCAAATCTCATTAAGTAAGTAATTTAGTAAATTGTATGCAAAATTTATTCCATTAGCAATTATACGGTAATTGTTGAGCTATGTTGAAAATGATGTCGAAAATATTAAACGGTAACACCTGAACTACTTGCTCATGATGTAAGTACTGTTTGTTTAGATAAGAACGCAAATGTTCTATCTATCTAGATAAATTTTACAGTTTTAAATTTATTATTTAAATTTATTATACAATAAAATCTATATTATTTTTGAGCTAATTAAAATTACAATACATACTATATATATACACACACATAATGATCTATATAACGCAGGTACAAATTATAATATGAATCATATGATATAATTAGACGATGACAAGGCTGTGGTCATAGGTTTGGGAGCTTGTGAAAATAGGCGAATTGCCATAGGTTCTAAGCATGATCCATCGATAATGGCTTCTTTAAGCAAAGAGAAGCCCCGAGTTCTAAGGCCCTCACTATGACCACAGTCTTGTCATCGTCTAACAACACTGCCAGATCGATTTTCAAATGTTTATATAATATGCATTTGACACAATCATATAACTATACTTCATTCCTACCCTCACACTAAAATTTCTATAAATTAATAACTTCTTTTAAGTTAATAAAATCTTTGGGTCTATAAATTAATAATATCTCTAAATTAATAAAATTTAACTATTTCAATAGTATTAATTTATAAAGTTTTACTATATTTGACCAACCCAAAAATTATTATTTTTTTACTTTTTCACTTTAAAATATAATTTTACTCTTACTTTATCAATTTTAGAAAAAGTCTAATTTTGCACTATTAATGAAACCGTACTCACTTATCACCGGTAAACGAATGGCTTCGGCTCTTTGCAGAAACGGAACTCCACACCAGTCGAACGCGTTGATGTTTACCACCACTACGTCATAAGTGTAGATCGGTGCTTCCGCGATCATCGACAGTGCTATGGATGCCGATTTCACCGTAGCCACTGAAATTAACCAAACAAATCAGTCAATAAATTTGATGTTACATTTTTTTTTAAATAATTAATTCCTCAATCAAACAAAAGAGTATCATATACAAAATATATAGACTGAAAAACATATAGATCGATCAATTAATATATAAATTAACAATGACGAACTTCAAATTTAATTTTAGACGACGAGATCCATTGTTAATAATAGTATACAATCAACGGAATCTTATATAAAAACAACTGTGAGAAAAAAAATGCTAAAATTAGGACATTGGTAAGAGCATAAATGTTCCAGCATTGGCACCACATGTGACTCATTCATATCATTGTCAACGACCAAAACATGGATCATAGCTTGAACCAAGTTTTGACCCTGAAGCGATGGAGTTATGACACTCTGGGGATCCATGATCGATGAAAAAACAAACAAACACGACTCAAACACACAACTGAAAGAAACGAAAAGATGATGATAAGATTTAAGTGTGAAATTTCATAAAAATGAGGCTGTATTTATATTATTGTTCTATGAATTTTTATACAAGATTTTTACAATCAAATGCACGTATTGCGTGTGTTTACGCGTTATGGAAAAGTCGAGCTTCTGGATTTTGCAATCGAATTGTCCTTCAATCATTACCGACGAGATTCGGAGAATTTAAACGGAATCTCGTTATCGAGTAAGTAATTTAATCATTGCATATATTAAAATCAGAAAAACTATAATTATTACTGAATTTTAGGCGTAATATTGTTCGGTAGCATAATATATATAATGTGCACGTCTATATTTTACCTGTTATGGAAAAATAGAACATTTGTATTTGCAATGGAAATGTCCTTCAATGATTACAGTGAGAGTTTGAAAATTTTGAGGGCTATCTCACTGTAATTATTGAACTATGTTGAAATAATAACAAAAATGTTAAACATAAAAAGTTTTTGCCCATAAAACATTTGGCCTATATGACATATTATATATGTATTTGTAAATGTTGATTTTGGCGACAACGTATTTTTCCTTGTGTTTTTGTTTTTGTTGGTTTTCAGGGTTACAGGTTAAGAATCCGAAGTCAACTACCTTGCGCATGGAAATGGAGACTTGAGTCTCCACTTTTGGGTTTACATGAAAACGGCGACCAGAGTCGCCGCTTTTGGTGATGCAAGGAAACGGCGACTCCTGTCGCCGGTTTTGATGCAAGGAGGATGTGACAAGGAAACGGCGACCAGAGTCGCCGCTTTTGATGTTGCAAGGAAATGGCGACTCCAGTCGCCGGTTTTGATGCAAAGGAGTTTGGCGTGGAAACGGCGACACGGGTCGCCGGTTTTGGTTTTGTGGCATGGAAAAATTCCAGCGACAATAGTCGCTGTTTTGGTGCGTTGGAGAAACGGCGACTCCTGTCGCCGTTTTTGGTGCTCTACAAGATTCCAGCGACACGAGTCGCCGGTTTTGTGGTCATGCCATGAAAACGGCGACACTTACCCTTGTCCATTTTTCGGAGAACGTAGTCGCCGGTTTTGGGGTTACATGAAAAACGGCGACTCAAGTTTTTGTGTTTTTAATTTTAAGACTAAGTACTTACAACGTGTTTTCTTTCACCAGGTACTCAGTCCAAGGAAATGAAGAATTGTTCCATGTTTGCAACTTCAACAATATCGACGACAATGAAGACGATGAAATTCTGAAGCTTCAACACTTAGAGATTTTCACAAGAAATTGAAGATGAAGAATTGAGATCGATGGAGTCAAGATTGAAATTGAAGTTTGATTTTGAAATTGAAGATTCAAGATTCGAAGATTCAAGAATCAAAGATTCAAGATTCCAAGATTCAAGAATCCAAGTTCTACAATAATGATGTCATCCATGGAAATGTGACATAGGCCAAGCATGCGACGAATGAGAACGTGCCACGTCATCACTCTCACATGTGCGGCTCTACTATAAATACCCATGGAATTGATTTTCATCATTTGACGATTTTGAGAGAACGAAATCTGATTTTTAGAATCGTAGTCGAGCTTCGAGTTTGTGTAGTAGCTTTTGCGCCGTGTGCCAAGATTAGAGCTAGGAGATATAGCTTTAGGTACTCGTGTGCTAGTTTGCAAGTTAGTGGGAGTTGTTGCGACACTCGGGAAACTTCTTGTAAACGTTTTGCCTACCATACATACTCTACAAGTGTAATAGTTTAAGTTTTGTGATAAATGGAAACTATTCCATAACTTTGTCTTCACTTTTTATTCTACAAATTGTGTGAGTGTTTTACTTTGACGGAAGCTGCTTTCTGTGATTTCAAGACCAATTTCACGAAAAATTGGTATCCTACGCTGAAGGCGTAATTTCAGTATTGCTTTTTAATAAAAAAAATTAAAAAAGAGCATATAATGCGCATATAAAATAAAATAAAGGTTTACAAATAGTGGAAGCGCAAATAAAATTAAAATAAATAAATAAATAGCATAAATAAAAATTAAAAAATATTACTACGCAAATAAACTTAAAAAAATAAAATAAATAGCGCAAATAAAATAAAATTAAATTAAAAAATATTACACAAATTAGCAACTAAATTTAAATTAAAAATATTACAAATAAACTTAATAAAATAAAATAAATAGCGCAAATAAAATAAAATAAAATTAAAAAATATTACACAAAGTAGCAACTAAATTTAAATTAAAAAATATTACAAATAAAATAAAATGAAAAAAACAAAAGTGAAATAATAAAAAAAAGTGAAAAAATAGCGCAAACACAAATGAAATAAAAAAAAATCTTGCAAAAGATATATGTATTATTTGTTCATTTAACAAAGCAAAAATAAAGTTGTATTTATATTTTTGTTGTGTGAAATAAAATAATAAACTTATAATTATTTATATTGTTCACAAAGAAGGAGACTGTATTTATATTGTTGTTGTGTGAAATTTTTTACTAGATTTTTTATATCGAATGCACACGTGTTTTTTACACGTTATAGAAAAATTCAGTATTTAAACTAATTAATGAACTATTTTGAAATGATATAAAAAATGTTAAACAATAGAGTTTGAATTTTGCAATTGAATTGATCTAAATCATTACAGTGGGGGTTTGAAAATTTTGAGGGCAATCTCACGTTAATTGATAAACTATGATGAAATAATATAAAAAATGTTAAACGCAAACACAAATAGAATTAAAAAATTTAAAATAGCCCATCAAACAACAATAATTTTATATTTTTAAAATTTGTAAAAGGTATTTCAATTGAATTTTTGTAATGAGTTAATTATTCAAAAATAAATAAAGCTGAATGTGGGCGCCGCTGACCTGGCCTCCCAAAGCCTTGTCGAGCTGAAGCTGCGGGCGGTTGCACTCCTTGCAGCGATGGACCCGCACGATCTCCTTCGCCGCCGTATCCGACCGATCTTGATGGCTCATCTTAATTAATTTCTTGATTGGGAGACCGCTGACGTGGCCTCCCAAGGCCTTGCCGGAGCTGAAGATGCGGTTGTACTCCTTGTAGAAATTGACCCGCACGATCTATTCCGCCGCCGGCTCCGACCGATCATGATGGCTTATCTTAATTAATTAATTAATTAATTAATTAAATATTCTCCTTCTCTCTCAATCAAGAAATTAATTTGAAATTACGCCTTCAGCGTAGGATACCAATTTTTTTTATGAAATTAGTGTTGAACTCACAGACAGCAACTTCCGTCAAAGTAAACACTCACACAATTTGTAGAGTAAAAAGTGGAGACAAGGTTATGTAATAGTTTTTCATTTCATTGATCAACAAAACTAAACTATTACACTTGAAGAGTATGGTAGGCAAAACTGTTTTGGCACGTTTTGGTCGGGTTGAAAGTAACGGGGCTGGGCTGTATTTAGAGGGTTTGGAAACGGTACCAATACATTAAATTTATATGTAGAAAGGGCTGATTACTTTAGACTGGAAAACAGGATAAGGGCTTGGAGCTTGGGAGGATAATTATCCTTTATTTTATTAATGGCTTTATTAGCTAATTTGTGCCGCCCTTTAATCGTTTACAGGAGGGTGCCTTTTATAGGCGAAGAGCACATGCTCATTCATGCCACGATACCCTCAACACGTCGAAGACCTAAGCTAGATACATTAAATGCCGAGGCACGATTCCGAGGTGCGCTTTGCCGAGATACGGTATCCCTGACATTGGTTACAGAGAGCCGCCCCGTCGTGGAAGGAGGTCCGTGACGATGGTAGGTTAGTGCCCTAGCCCAGCTCATTCTTTGGATGCTCTGTGGTTGGTTGCCCGCATGGCTTGGTGATCCCAGCCATGATTCCGGGATGGCGGGAGAGTCTGGGTTCTGGTGATCCGGGCTTCGCGAAGGGGTCCCACGGCCATGTGCCCAAATGGGATCCTTATCCCTTCACGCCCTGCGCTGGATCCCAACTGTCTGAGATCGACACGTGTTTCTTCGTGCGTGGATAATTACGCCTGTGTTACGAGCGGGCTGGGGCAGGTCGTATCCGTGGGGTATCGGAGTCCCGTGATCACGCCCCGGTATGGAACACCCGGGAACGTGTGCGGCCGTCCTCCTCCTTCGTGCTCCCTCCGCTGAATGCGTCGACTATGTGGCAGTCCCCCGTGACCAGGGCATGGAGGAGTTCTGGGGCCCGATGCCCGTTGCTCCCGTGATCATGCATCCCGGGTCGCGGGGCGCCGGAGCTCTGAGTCGCGGTCCGTGTCTTAATGGCCCGTCGCCCCCGTATGTTGGTTTATCCGTCCCGTGTACGGGATGCGCGGGAATTCTCTATCTTTAGTGATGGGGATTTGATGCGGGGGCCCACGACCCTGTCTGGTGCTCCGTTTTGGGCCTTGTTTCCCTGACGTCTGGGTAACGGCTCTTTCCACGTGTCGGTGGTGGTTTTTTATGGCACAACACTGGCCCCCAGGGAAATTGGTGGAGTGATTCCGCTTGTTTCCCTGCATGTTGTGTTGCGGCCCTTGACTTTGTATCCGATCCCTGGGCACTTTATTCGCGGGCCGTGGCCCGTACTTGGGCCTGGTTTGGGGATGCCGTTCTTTTCCCCCATGGGCCGGTTCTGGACTTGCTATCTGGGGCTTTCTGCTCGTGGCCTTTCGCCTTCATGGGCTTTATCCACGGTAAACCCTAGTTTTGAGCTGTATAAAGAGTGGGAGACGAGTTAATAAACTGATCCCTACTTTTTAGCCACGTCGCCCCTTTTGAAGAGCTTCTATAGGTTATGTGCCGGAGCTTCGCTCCTGACGGCAAGGTTCGGGAAATTCTTCTCCCTCTTTTTAAAGGTCTCTCTTTTCCTTTTTATCGTTGTCCTTTCATGTCTGAATCCGACGACGCTTCTTCTTCCGATCGGTCCTCGTCGATGTCTGAGGAGGGTGACGTGTTCTCGCTTCATCGTAGTTTTCGTTTGTTTTTGGAGGCGCGCTGCCCTCGCCCCGTGCCTTTCGACTGGGAGGCGTATCGCCGTGATCACCCTTACAGCTATGTCTGCCGAGGGAGGCGGTCGGCTAGGACGGTGTGTCCGGACTATCCCTGGGCGGCCCATGGCCGTGAGAGCCGGATCGACGCGTCGTCCCTGCTCGAGGTGTGAGCGCGGTGGAGGATTCCATCCGACGTCCATCTCTACGCCCCCGGTCCCGGGGAGTATGCATGCTGTCCCCCCTCGGGTATGGTCGCCGTGGGTTATGATGCAATGGAATTTGGGATGAGGTTCTCTCTGCATCCTTCTATCACTGCTCTTCTTAATTTCTGGGGCGTGGCCCCGCACCAGTTGCATCCGACCTCCTGGGCTCAGATTTACTGGGTCCTGACCATATTTGGTCGGGCGGGACTGTTCCGCACTTTTCGGGAGGGCGAACTCCGTGGTTCCTTTGGTTTGCACTCGTGGGCCCCTAATAGTTTAGGGGATTATGCGGTGATCCGGCGAGGTCCCGTGCTGATGACCGGGACCGTGCCCCGCCACCCGGAGAGTTGGAGAAGGTGGTTCTACGTCTCGGGGGCGTGGCGAACTCAGACTCCGCGTGGGGAAATCGAGATTCCTACTCTTTATTCCGTGAAGCCTGAGAGTGAGTGTTGCGTTCTGCGCTGTCCTCGTTCGATCTCTACTGATCTAAAAATCACTTTTTCTTTTCAGGTACCGGTACCCAGAGACGGGAGGACCAAGCGTGGGACTACCAGGCTGCCGTGGTGATTGCGAACCAGTTTTTGGATTCTGAACGTAGCTTGGAGACTATCAACCGAGATTCCACTCGGGACCTGGCTCGACTGTCTTGTCCGCCAAGGCATTTATATCATATTTATCCGGGTAAGTCGGAAACTATGATATCCTCCTGCTTTGTTTTTGAGCGTGACTATATTTTTGTCGTTTTATCTTTCGTCGTCTGTGCCAGCGCCTTTCTCAACTGTTTTTGAGAATCGTCCACCGGAGATGTCGAAGTATCCGGGGATCATGGATCGTTTCTCCGCCGGGACGTCGCGCAAAACTAGGCATATGATTCGGGCGGAACAGATCGCAACCGAAAAGGAAAGGCCTGAGGTCCTGGGAAGCTCTGACACCCTGCCGTCAAGTATGACTTTAACCGCGGTAGACCCTCTGTTCAAGAAGCGCAAAGCTGTCGACGCGGTGGAAGTCGAAGCTCCTGAATCCCGGGCCCCGGGCATTGATTTCGTGGACCGATCGTTCTTTGGGGTGAACAAGAGCGTTCTCGAAAAGTAAGTCCCTGATCTCCAATAATAGTTTCTTGAATTCATCGTCTATCCGAGGGATACCTTTTGACCCTGAGGTTTGTGCAGGTTTTCTGGGTTTGAGCCGAAGCTTCCCCACGAGCTTCTCCAATTCATGTCGAGCTAGGGTCCCTCCGTCCCTGTCACCCCGTCCAATGCCTCTGTGGCCAGGGCCATCAATACACTGGGTCGGTCCTGGACTAAGGATTTGGACGGGATGGTCGGACGCTTTGATCAGACCTTCATGTTAGCTTCTATGTTGTCGAGCCAGACGGCTGTGGTGATTTCCGCTGCGAGTGCGTGGGCGGAGAAATACGCGGCTGAAATGGATTCACTTTCTTCAAAGGTTCGTCATCTCTCCGATCAGAACAGAGAACTTGTCGGGGCTCTGACCGCGGCCTCCGGGGACCGGGACCACTGGCGCTCCGAGGCTACCGCTCGTCGAGAGGAGATGGAGCTCAAAGAGGGCGAGGTATCCCGAGCGCACTCTGCTCTTGATAAGATAAAGGAATCCCACGCAATGCTCCAGGATTGTTTTAACCGCCAGGCTCTGGAGTTGCGCTCCCTTAAGGAGAGAGAGTTGTCATCGATAAAGGGCTATAAACACCTCCAGGACGAGCTGCTTCGGGCCCGGGACGCAATTTCCGCGCTCGAGAGGGATCTGGATGACCCGACTCGGGATCCTGCCGTCTTTGCGGATCACATTTATGTGAACGCCTTCGTTGATATAATTCGGGCGTCATCTTTGGCTAAGAACCCCGCCGTGGTTGATTTTACCCTTCAATTCCTCAAGGATTACATGAGCGACCGGGTTCTGGATCCTCGGATTGGTCAGCCCTTTCTGGATCTTGAGGAGGATTTCAAAATCTGCATGGATTGGTGGCCGGGTCGTGAGCACCTGACTCGCCCTGTCTCGACGCCCCTTCCTGGTGAAGCCTCAGCTCCCCGGTTTGAAGGTTCTGTGTCTTCCGTGACGGCGGATCTTGGTGCGGAGGGCGCGACCCCGGGTCAGAGAGACGACAACGACGGTTTGGAGCCGTGATTGGGCTTTTCCTGTGCTGCCGGATTTCTTTTGTTCCTCTGAATCTCTCTGACTTTTTCCTCATATCTTTAGCTTTGGATTCCTGAAATTTTGTCAAAGTAATATACTCGAGATTTTTCTTGCATTCATGTCGAAGTTTCATAATTGATCATAAAAATGCTATTCTTCTTTTTACTTTAGAATACTTCACACGAGAATGGTTTGGTGGTCCCGGGACACGGAACCCGACCCATTCGAGATTTACTGTCCCGGGCCTCGAGGATTTATTCAGGGTGTTTATTTATTTTAACTTTCTCGGCCCCGGGGATTGGGCGTCATGTCGTTTCCCGGGATGCGGATTTTAATGTTCACGGCTCCGGAGTTCTGTCGTTACGACGTTTCTCCGGGATGCCGAGTTTAATGTTCACGGCCCCGGAGTTCTGTCGTTACGACGTTTCTCCGGGATGCCGAGTTTATTGTTCACGGCCCCGGAGTTCTGTCGTTACGACGTTTCTCCGGGATGCCGAGTTTATTGTTCACGGCCCGGAGTTCTGTCGTTACGACGTTTCTCCGGGATGCCGAGTTTATTGTTCACGGCCCCGGAGTTCTGTCGTTACGACGTTTCTCCGGGATGCCGAGTTTATTGTTTTTAAGTGTTTGATCCGGGACCGGGGTTTACCTCCGGGACCTGGTTTGACTTTTTGCTAGTTGATATCGACCTAGGGGTTCGTATAGGATGACGTTACCCTGGGGTGCTGTGTGTATGTTTTTGGTGTCTTTCCGGGACCGGGGTTCTACTCCGGGACTCCGTTTGAACACTGGGTTTTTATTTCATTTAACTTTGGTTCCCTTACCTTCGTGACCCTAGACCTATTGAGGCCGTGTGGGTTTATGAATTATGGTTTTGGGGATTTATTTTTGCTACCCTAACTTCCCGTACCTCTTACGGGTTTTTAGGACTAGTTGACATTTGGGGTTTTACGATGGCTATTTGAGCTTTTGCCCTGTGTCCCGGGATTGCGTTTATTTCAATCTTCGGGACTTGGGGTCTTTTTGGTTTAGGTCACATCGACTTTCGCGACGATGTGTAACCCGGTGGGAATTGCTTTGAGTTCCCGGGGCCCTCGTGGGGTGTTTTTCTATTCGCTACTCTGTAGCGAATAATTTATTACCTTTAGTCGGACGGTTCTGTAGGGGCTCCTTTTTGCTCTTCCGGTTTTGACCACTGGTAGAGTCCCTTCTGGTGGCTCGGCCTTCATGGTATCGGTCTGGGCCCCACCTGGTTGCTTCACCTCATATGCTCCGTCTGTCACACAACCTTCGCATCAAAACCGTTTCCCCATCACTCGCTTTATTCACCGCAATGGAGGGAGTCGGGACTCAACCTCCGCTCCTCAAGGAGGTTCGGGTGCGGTGAATCATGCCGGGCCTAGTAGGGAGTCAGAACTCAACCTCCGCTCCTCAAGGAGGTCCCGGTGCTGTGATGAAAATCGGGTCTCGCAGGGAGTCAGAAATACACCTCCGCTCCTCAAGGAGGCCCCGGAAGGTTCTGCCATTTGGGTCATTGGCCCGTCGTTTCTGGACATTCATTTCAAAAAAGGCAGTGACAAGTTCTTGCGATAAGTTTTGAGAAAATCGAAACAGAGTACCTTATAGCTCGTTTGTCAGAGCTGTTTTGTCTCGACCGTGCCCGGGGCAGGGCCCCGGATCTCCTGAATCTCTCGGGTTGGTCTCTTTCCACGGTCCTGGATCCGAGGCTGTCGGGATGGCGCCTCCCGTGGAACTCCATCAGCCGTCATTGTAATGTGCTTTGGATTGGGTCTCGCGACCCGTGACTCGGCGAGATCGGGTCTGGTTTCCTCTTCACGATCCGAGTGCCCGTTGGTTATGCCGAGTCATGCAACAATTTTGCACGAGTTGCCCGCCGAGAATCTGTAATAATACTTATAACACAAATCTATGAACATAGCGAAACATCAATTGACTTTTCTTATCTGATCCTTCTGGACCGGGGCAAGTTGGTTCGAATTGCGGGGTACGACCCCGGGACCGGTTATTTTGTGTCTTGATGGCTCTTTTATAGTTTCAGTAGGCTTCGTCATGCTCGTGTCTAGATGTGGTCATTGATTTAGTCGCGCGTGGCGAGTTAGTTGTGTTTTCCTTGGACCGGCTGGGTCAGGCGGGTTGTTTGGTGAACTCGCTACCTGGGGTGATATCTTTCTGCCACCTTTAGGTGGGCTTTGAAGGTTTCATAAGACAAGGAGTACAGCAAACACTTTATTTTTATTGGCCCGTCCCCTTCCACGGTCTTCAAAGCACCGGAGAGGACGAGGAAATTGAAAACAAACGAAAGTAGGATGGGGTCCACAGCCCCGGAATTTTTTAGAAAAAGGCTATTCCCGCAACGCGCAGACGTTCTTCTAGAGTATCTTCCTTATCGGGCCTTGGGGCTGTCTGCCACTCTGCCCATCGGCATCCCGTCCCATCCCTGCTTGTCCGGGATTCTCTCGAGCTCCGGGGTGGAGACCCCGGACTCCGGGTTTTGATAGCATGTCTCGCAACTTCCCGTCCTCGAAGAGTTTCCATAACTGCCTCAGCAACTCTCGACAACGCCCTGTGGCATGTCCATGTTGGTTATGGAACGCACACCAGAGGTCTTTGTTTAATCTATCGTCGGGGGCCCGCATGGGTTCTGGCCTGACGAGGACGTCTTCTCCGGTCGCGAGTAGTATTTCCATTATGGTCATGGCGTCTTGACCCGTCCGCTCTACTAGTTTCACCTCCATGTCTTTGTAGCTCGGGAGCGGGCGGCTCCCCTCGTATGGCTTGTAAGGCGCCTTTCTTGGTTCGCTGGGTGGCCTCCGGGGTGCGGGGTCCAGAACCTTCGCTCTTGGCTCCGGGATGCTGTCGCCTCCCTGCATGAGCCTCTGGAACCAACATTGGGCTCCTGCTTTCACGCGGAAATCTTCGTAACTCCGGGGGTAGCTCAACATCAGGTGTTTGAATAGCTCCGAGTTCTTCCGGAGCCCACTCATAGCGGTGTGCAGTTTCATGTCGTCGCCGACTTCTTCCCCGCCGAGCAGGATGTCCCCCACTCTGTCCACGTAGGATTCGTCACTTTCAAGCGACGTTTGCTTTACGCCGATCAATCTTTGGCTCTGTTCGAGTCGGTTGACCTTTGAGGCGAAGTGGGCGACGAATCGTTGGACCAGGTCGTCGAAACAGTGGATCGACCTGGCGGGTAGCCCGGCGAACCACTTGTGGGCCGTTTCCCCCAGTGTTAGTGGAAGCAGTCGGCATCTCGTGGCATCGCTGGCACCTCGTCCTGACATGTATGTACGGAACCGGCTAAGGTGGACCTCGGGGTCTGTCTTTCCGTCGTAGAGATTCGCCTGAAAAGGCTGTATTTCGTACTGCATGGGGGCGTGTTCGATCTCCGGGGATAGTGGCTCCTTGCAGAAATCGGTTCGCTCGGGCTTGGCTCGTACCTCGGCGAGCTCCTTCTTTACTTCTAGCATCTGCTCGTATAGGTCGCGGAGGCCTGCTCCAGGCCCCGGGATGGGGGCGGCCCGTGCAATGGGATGAACTTTAGGCCTTCTCCCCCGCGCTCGTAGATCCGGGTCTCCGTCTTCCGGCACCCGGGACTCTGACGAGGCGGATCGACACTCGGCCTCATCATCCCGGTGGAACAGCGACCTCCTCGGGGGGTCCCGCTGGTCCCTGCTGCTCTGACCCCGGCTTAACCGGTCGAAGGCGCTCATTTTGGCCTGCTTGTGACCTGAATAAAAAACGGGAGTAGTTAAGGCGTGCTTACGTTGGGTTAGGCTGGCCATGATCCCATCAATCTTCTCGGGTGTGTCGAACATGTCGCTGGTGAACGGGATCGGGGTGGCGAGTGGCTCCGGGTCCCGGATCGGGCTGCGGCGTGAGCGATGATTGTTGGAATTCGCTATCCCGGGTTATCAAAATTGCGGAACCGATAACCCGAACGAACCCTTCGCCGGAGATCGTACGTACACCGACTCATCCGCAGGAGTCCGGGCTTTGGAGACCACGCACCCGAAGGCACGTAATCCGCCCCCACCCGAAAACCCGCGAGCCGAGGTTCATACAATCGACAACCTCAATCGCCGGAGAAATCACGAGCCCACGCGAACCGGGACCCGACCGAACGCGTCGCGTGCACGAGGCACGCGGACGCCCAGCCGAGTCCCCGCGAGGGGACTCGCGATCGCTCGCAGCGATCGCACGGGATGCCTCGCGGCATCCCCGCAGCGGATCCGGCGATCCGCTGCTCGCGGCTAGGGCTCGCGTCCAGCGAGCCGCTGCGGGAAAACCCGCAGCTCGCTACGAGCTGCTACGGGTAAAACCCGTAGCCCTAGCGATCAGCCCCGTAGGGCTCGATCGACCCTCGGCGTCCAGCCGAGGGTTCGCGCACTCGATCCCCGCGAGGGATCCACGAGCCGCCGGCGGTCCGGTGGTCCAACCACCTCCGCCCGGCTCGACCCTCGTCCCGGGGTTCGATCCTCGGATCTTTGTTCTACGGTATTCTCGATAAATCAAATCGAACAATTAACAAGTGCGTTTAGAATTGTACCTACGATTCGTTGTTCGGAGAAACGAAATCGATGATGACCTCGTGACCTTCCCGCGTATTCCTTGCACTCCGTTCGAACGTCGGGTGGGCGACGAGCTGTCGAACTTATGGATCCTCTTCACTCTCAGAACTTTATTGTTGGCGTAACGTAGGTTAGGAAAAGTGAAGACCATGTAGTGCTTTTATAGGCTACGAAGGGGATCATAAGGAGAATAAATATTGGGCTTCAATATTGAAAATTAAATTGGGTCCAACCCAAATCCATTAATTCTTATCAATATTAATTTTATTTATTTTCCACTATATAAATAAAATTGCACTCCCAATATTATTCCATATTATACCAAATAATATTTCTCCAACTTAGTATTATTTATTCCGTGTATTTAAGATTTAAATATCCATGAATAAAATTTATTTATTGCTTAATAAATTTATTCATCTCTTATATCCGAGAATAGTACCACTCAACCTTATTTATTATGCGGAACAAATCCACTCGCGAGGTTTACATAATAAATCCTTATGAGCTCATCTCGGGGATATTATCAACCCTTCCGGGATACACTGCCCCTTCAAGAATTCACGGCATGCCATATATAAAATATAGTGACCCAACTTAACCGGTAATCAACCCAATAATTAAACCGGTTAATTCCTTTGGTAAATCAAAGTCACTTATATTAAATATACACACCCGCAATTGTTTCAGGGATTAAGAAGAAAATACTCCGAGTCTCAAATCAATTATCGCCGAGCAAACCTAATTGATGAGTCTCAATCGATCCGCTCAATACACCAAGTGTACAAGTGTGATAAAATAATTAAGATAAATTATTTTCTCTCTCACACAACGACTATACCGATGGATTGGTCCGTGTCCATCTAGGTCGTGAGCAACTGTTCGATTAAATACGAGTAACCGATAGTATGATCTTCTGTGTGCCCATGCAACACCATACTAACTACAACGTATAAAATCCAGGACTATAATTTGCATATATTTAATTATAAATAATTAAACGCAAATAATTGTTTATTTAATTAAATAGATTAATGGCAATGGATCGTGAGTTTCCGTTACTTAAATCTAGACATTAAGTACACAACTCCAACAATCTCCCACTTGTACTAAGGTCTAGTCATTTCCTCCAAACTCCCGACTCCCATACTCATCACGTGCTTAAGTTGTACTTCCAAGAAGTACTTTGTGAATGAGCACTCTAGGTTGCCGCTCTGAAGTTATCTTGGTGACTACAGCGTCGTCTCCCTCGACGATGACTCGTATCAGGTGGTACTTGCTCTATGTGTTATCTTACACTTATGGACTTGTGATTTCTTACCATTTGCCATTGCACCGCTATTGACATAGCCTTTGGCAAATTAAGAATCACATCCAAGTCCCAGAGATTATCCCGGAGCTATACCAAAACTTCCGCTGCCTCTGAGGCCGCTTATTTGGTTACCCATGGCAGAGTCCGAAAAGCATCGTGCTTATCACTCTTCCATGTTAAAACTCCTTCTCCTTTAATAGTGAAACACATAGCCTGATATCGACTTACACCGGTCCTTATTCGATTAGAAATCTAAGAGAATGTAATCCAAAGGAAATGTTTGTCTGCTCCGTAATCCAGAACATAGTTTCCAGTACTTCGAAAGTACTTAAAATGTTCATTACAGCAGTCAAGTATTCCTTTCCAGGATTACCTTGATATCCTCCCACTATGCTAACCGCATAGCCGATATCAGGTTCTTGTTTTCAACAATGCATTCATCGAGCTTTCCACACTTAAAGTGTAGGAAACTGCTTTCATTGCTTCTATCTTCTTTTGTGTTCCAAAACACATATCCTTAGATAGATGCATTCCGTATCTGAAAGGTAACGAACCTTTCTGGGATTCTTGCATGTTAAAACGAACCACAATCATATATATGTAAGATGTCCAGGAGAAGTACAATGTTCTCTCCTAGAGATCCAAGATCTCAAGAACAGGTCCAACTTCTTCCTTTATCTTTCATAATGATTTATCCAGACAACCATCATTTCATGTCTGATTACATCTTTACATTGTTGCCAATGATAAAATGTTATCTACATAAAACCCGAGAAACACCACCTTGTTTCCATCACGTTTCCCATACACACGATTCGTCTATGCTTTGATGAATCCATAAAATGGACTATCTCATCAATTTGCAAGTACCACGAACTCGAGGCTTGTTTCAATCCATAAATGGATCGATTAAGCTTGCACACTAGATGATCTCGCCCCTTAGCAATGAATCCTTCTGGTTGTTTGTCTCGTCAAGACTTCCATTAAGGAAAGCTGTCTTGACATCCATTTGCCACACCTCATAATCCATATGAGTTGCTATGTATAAGAGAATCCGGATCGACTTTATCTTGGCTACCGGAGAGAAGGTCTCCTCATAATCGATTATCTCTTTCTGAGTATATCCTTTCGCAACAAGTCGAGCTTTAAAGGTTTCAACCTTTCCGTCAGATCCTCTCTTTCTCTTGTAGACCCATTTACCCAATTGGCTTTACGCCGCTTGGTGGTTCTACAAGATCCCAGACTTCATTAGAATCCATAGATTCTATTTCGGATTTCATCGCTTTCTTCCAAGAAGGCGCATCTATATCTTGTACCGCCTCATCATAGGTCCAGGGATCGATTTCATGAACTCCGGGTGCCGAGTCCGAAGACTCACCCAGTCCAATCCATCTGTCCGGTTGTTCAACAACCCTCCCACTACGACGGCGTTCCGGTGTATTAACAGTGACAGTATTAGGTGCAGGTTCTAGTGGTGTATCTATACTCGGTTCGGCTGTATCCAGTCCTTATCGTTCTCTCTCATTCAAAGTATTACATCACTTTGGGCTTGTGGTTCATCTAATAGTCTTCCTCTAAGAACCGGGCGTTAGAACTTATAACGTCCTTCTGGTTCATAGTACTATTTGAACACACATCTTTTGTTCTTCTAGTATATTCTACAACCGCATTTGAATGCGCCGTTGTTTCCAGACATATCCATAGAACATAGGTAGTTCCGTATAACTCATGCCTTTACTATTTCTATAAGAGTTCCATTTCTTGTTTTCGACACACCATTCCTACACAAGAGTGTATGGTGTAGTCATTTGGGATCAAATCCCAATCTCTGATCAGTATGCCATGCATTCCTCAGACAGGCACTTGCCTCCGCGATTAGATCGCAGGCTTTCAATGGATATACCATGATGGTTCCCCACAATAGCTTTGTGTCCATTGACTTGTCAAAACACTTTGCTTTTGTGGCACATCAGGTATGCTAACCCATTTTTCGAGTAATCATAAAATGAAGTACTCGTATCTTATTGTCTGAGTAGACAAAGGTCTGCATACATCAGAGTTAATCAATTCTAATACTTGTCCGGATCTTATACCTTATATCCATAAAGGATTGCTTAGTTATGTTATCTTCCAAATTAGATTCTTGGGTCGGAAGGTCCACTCCTTCAACTTAATTGATCAAAATATCAATTTTCGACCTTTGAACTTCTTATTTGAATAAACATTACTCAGCATAAGAATCCACAAGTATAAATGACAGAAATATCTCTTAAAAGTAAAAACGAGTTATATACTACGGTTCGTCGCATCGTGGTGGACTTAGGGTTTATCATTTATATATTGCTAGCTAATGTACCAGAATAGATAATATCCTTATTTCTTCTTATAACCATCAAATGATTAAAAGAAATAAAATATCCATTCATTAGAAATCCAGAACAAAGTTCTTTCTAAAAGGCACATAAAAGCAATAACTTAAAATGAAATCCTATGTAATTGTCCTCCACTGCAACAGCTGCCTCCTCAACAGCATTGCCCATGTAGACTACGATTTCTTCTTTTCCAAGTCGTCGGGTTTCCTGGAACCCTTGCATTTAAAATGCACATACCGTCAGTGGTTCCATATCTACACACCAGGTTCCGGTAGATAATACCACTGACTATGTTTTACGACTAAAGAAGACTTCGTACTTTCTTTGAGAGGATAATCAGACTTCCAGTACCCAGACTATTTGCATCGAGAACACTAGCCTATTGGCTTTCTCGTCCTATCTCGTGATCCAATAAACTTAGGACCACTGGGTTACTTTGCTTGCTTTTCCTTTTCCCCGGTTTTTGCCCTTAGGTTCGAAACCTTTGGCATTGGCTACAAGAGCTTGCGATTTTCGTCTCAACTCGTCTAAAAGGTTCATCATCTCGAAAACGTGTTTAAGCGTTTCCTCGAATCGACTGGCCTTTATGAGTATCCTCATCGCCTCTTGTCTAGCCTCTACGTCATGTCTAAACATCTCCTTGAGTTTGAACATGATATTAAAATCAGTCCCTTCCTCATCAGTTAAGACATTGGTAGGCTCGGGAGAACAAAGCTCACCTGAGTACAAACTTGTACTCTTTAACAGTCTGGGCAATGTCCAGATCTCTATTCCAATCAATACAATCAGGGACCAGTGAGTTAAAATCCTTAAGTATCACATAAAGTGGGTTCAAAGCCATCCATAATCTATGAGCACATATAATAACAAACAATTGATTTAATATCCGATATTATCTCCCTCAAATAATATCATTAAACCACTAATCACATCTAAAATCCCATCGGGTAAGGCAAGCCACGTGGTGTGGACGTTTACCCACCCAAATGATTTAGCAATTAGATTTTCTTTGGTCATACATCAATTATAGCGTAACCTCGTGGGGAGGAATACTATAACGCGTATCTAAGTGTAAACCATTACTCAGTACCAAAGTAAGTTACTTGGAATTGCTACATCACCGCAAGCCACGTGGTGTGGACGTTTACGATAACTTCACAACTCTTCATAATTACTTACAACTGTCTACATCAATTAATCCAAAGTCCGTCAGCATAGCAAGCCACGTGGTGTGGACGTTTACTACACTAAGAGACTTTTATAATTGACTCCCAATTACTTGATCCATTTAATCTCGGAAATCAAGACGCGGAGAATCATAAGTGAAACTCGAAGTTTCTAACCAGTGATTCACCATGCGAACGACCCTATCTCTCATAAATGAGGGAGCCGAGCAGACAAACGACCCATCTATCAAAGAATGGCACGAAAGTCTCTAATTTGTGTCCTCTACATGACCAAGTGGCTCTGGCTCCATTCCACTCCCCGGGGTGAGAATGAGTCGACTTGAAATCAGCTTTGGAAAGACAAATTAGGCATTGTTTGATAAACTCAATCAATGTTTCTCGTAAGAGGAATTACAAGAACTCTCCTCCAATGACTTATCTATATAAACTTCAAAAGTTTATAAAAGTCACCAAGAGAGCAGCAATGGAGACCATGGGTATGTTTCCATACCCTCTCCCACTTAGCTTTTTACAATAAAGGGATACGCTATCTAGTGCATAAAATAAACACATATAGCATGCATACATGTAATAAAGCACATAGTATTATCACATAGTCAAAATAATTACTAGAATATTATTTTCCGACTATTATGGCTTTATCACATCCCCGTACGCATCTTCTAGTCTTCAGTCTTCGTTTCTTGAATGCTCCATGTGACGAGAATATTAATTTCCAATATTTAAATCTATTTATTTTCAATTAATCCAAAAGTTACTTAATTCGAAAATTAAGTCAATTGAATATATCAAAAATTAAATTAAATATTATTAATATTTTTATTTATTTTATTTTCTTTTTCCACTTCATTAAATCTCTAGAATAATCTATCCAAGATATTCTTGGAATATTCTAGATGATATCCATAATGAAATAAAGAAATAAAATAATTAGGACTATTATACTTTTCCAAATTTATTTTATTCCTAATCCATGAATATTCCCATGAGTAGGAATAATCAAATAGGAAAAATAAATTTAGTACTAAATTAATTCTTTTTCTATTTTTCTAGAATATTCCATAAAGAAATAATCAAAATAGGAAATAATGAATTAATTAGGAAAGTATATTTCCGGTAGGAGTAGCCCGGGTTGGGAGACCCCGAGCCACCCCCACCTCGTCCGACCGGCCAGCCACGGGGACGCCGCCGCCGCCCAGCCCACGCGCCACCACCACTGGTGGCCGGCGTGGCCGGGACTCCCACGGACAGCCCGCCTAGGGCCGCGGGTCGATCGATCCCCTCGGGATCGATCATGGGGATGGATCGATCCCGGTCCTTTGTCTCCTCGTCACTTCGTCTTCTCCGGCGGTCTTCGATACGTCGATCCAATCGCAAAATAAATTTACAAAAATCTAAATTACAATTCCGGTATCGATTCTATACACGAAATCGACCCTATACATTTTCCGGAAAAACAACGAACATAATAATAAATCCTAAATTCGGTCAACCCCCGAATTTTTACTATTACAAGCATTCACCACCAAAAACGAATCTCGACATGTCCGAGAGTTTAATCAAACCAACAATCATGAGGAAATAAATTAAATGAATAATTAATCAAGCCATAATAGTCGGAACCCTGCAAGGTAGAACAATTTTATCGAAAATACCGCGAACGTAAACCACGCTCTGATACCAATTGTTGGAATTCGCTATCCCGGGTTATCAAAATTGCGGAACCGATAACCCGAACGAACCCTTCGCCGGAGATCGTACGTACACCGACTCATCCGCAGGAGTCCGGGCTTTGGAGACCACGCACCCGAAGGCACGTAATCCGCCCCCACCCGAAAACCCGCGAGCCGAGGTTCATACAATCGACAACCTCAATCGCCGGAGAAATCACGAGCCCACGCGAACCGGGACCCGACCGAACGCGCCGCGTGCACGAGGCACGCGGACGCCCAGCCGAGTCCCCGCGAGGGGACTCGCGATCGCTCGCAGCGATCGCACGGGATGCCTCGCGGCATCCCCGCAGCGGATCCGGCGATCCGCTGCTCGCGGCTAGGGCTCGCGTCCAGCGAGCCGCTGCGGGAAAACCCGCAGCTCGCTACGAGCTGCTACGGGTAAAACCCGTAGCCCTAGCGATCAGCCCCGTAGGGCTCGATCGACCCTCGGCGTCCAGCCGAGGGTTCGCGCACTCGATCCCCGCGAGGGATCCACGAGCCGCCGGCGGTCCGGTGGTCCAACCACCACCGCCCGGCTCGACCCTCGTCCCGGGGTTCGATCCTCGGATCCTTGTTCTACGGTATTCTCGATAAATCAAATCGAACAATTAACAAGTGCGTTTAGAATTGTACCTACGATTCGTTGTTCGGAGAAACGAAATCGATGATGACCTCGTGACCTTCCCGCGTATTCCTTGCACTCCGTTCGAACGTCGGGTGGGCGACGAGCTGTCGAACTTATGGATCCTCTTCACTCTCAGAACTTTATTGTTGGCGTAACGTAGGTTAGGAAAAGTGAAGACCATGTAGTGCTTTTATAGGCTACGAAGGGGATCATAAGGAGAATAAATATTGGGCTTCAATATTGAAAATTATATTGGATCCAACCCAAATCCATTAATTCTTATCAATATTAATTTTATTTATTTTCCACTATATAAATAAAATTGCACTCCCAATATTATTCCATATTATACCAAATAATATTTCTCCAACTTAGTATTATTTATTCCGTGTATTTAAGATTTAAATATCCATGAATAAAATTTATTTATTGCTTAATAAATTTATTCATCTCTTATATCCGAGAATAGTACCACTCAACCTTATTTATTATGCGGAACAAATCCACTCGCGAGGTTTACATAATAAATCCTTATGAGCTCATCTCGGGGATATTATCAACCCTTCCGGGATACACTGCCCCTTCAAGAAATCACGGCATGCCATATATAAAATATAGTGACCCAACTTAACCGGTAATCAACCCAATAATTAAACCGGTTAATTCCTTTGGTAAATCAAAGTCACTTATATTAAATATACACACCCGCAATTGTTTCAGGGATTAAGAATAAAATACTCCGAGTCTCAAATCAATTATCGCCGAGCAAACCTAATTGATGAGTCTCAATCGATCCGCTCAATACACCAAGTGTACAAGTGTGATAAAATAATTAAGATAAATTATTTTCTCTCTCACACAACGACTATACCGATGGATTGGTCCGTGTCCATCTAGGTCGTGAGCAACTGTTCGATTAAATACGAGTAACCGATAGTATGATCTTCTGTGTGCCCATGCAACACCATACTAACTACAACGTATAAAATCCAGGACTATAATTTGCATATATTTAATTATAAATAATTAAACGCAAATAATTGTTTATTTAATTAAATAGATTAATGGCAATGGATCGTGAGTTTTCGTTACTTAAATCTAGACATTAAGTACACAACTCCAACAATGATAGCGTCGTTCCGGGCGATGGTGGCGCCTCTGCCGTCGTACGTCGTTGCTGCTTCGAGCTTGCCGGGAGACGGACCGGTGCGGCCTTGCATCCTTCCGTCTGGCCTCTGTCTCCGAGGTGGGGTAACATCCTTCTTTGGCTGGCGGGTGGACTGTAGGCTCATCCTCCATAGGCATCTTTCCTCGCTCCAACTTCCGTCGGGTATCGGATCTCGAGGAATCAGATGCGGTGGCTCTGTCTTGCTCCTGGCCGGACATCTTTCGTTCTGGCTTTTTTCCTGGGTCTAAAGATTACAACCCCCTCCTTCTAGCGCCAAATGTTTTGGCACGTTTTGGTCGGGTTGAAAGTAACGGGGCTGGGCTGTATTTAGAGGGTTTGGAAACGGTACCAATACATTAAATTTATATGTAGAAAGGGCTGATTACTTTAGACTGGAAAACAGGATAAGGGCTTGGAGCTTGGGAGGATAATTATCCTTTATTTTATTAATGGCTTTATTAGCTAATTTGTGCCGCCCTTTAATCGTTTACAGGAGGGTGCCTTTTATAGGCGAAGAGCACATGCTCATTCATGCCACGATACCCTCAACACGTCGAAGACCTAAGCTAGATACATTAAATGCCGAGGCACGATTCCGAGGTGCGCTTTGCCGAGATACGGTATCCCTGACGTTGGTTACAGAGAGTCGCCCCGTCGTGGTAGGAGGTCTGTAACGTTGGTTGCCCGCATGGCTTGGTGATCCCAGCCATGATTCCGGGATGGCGGGAGAGTCTGGGTTCTGGTGATCCGGGCTTCGCGAAGGGGTCCCACGGCCATGTGCCCAAATGGGATCCTTATCCCTTCACGCCCTGCGCTGGATCCCAACTGTCTGAGATCGACACGTGTTTCTTCGTGCGTGGATAATTACGCCTGTGTTACGAGCGGGCTGGGGCAGGTCGTATCCGTGGGGTGTCGGAGTCCCGTGATCACGCCCCGGTATGGAACACCCGGGAACGTGTGCGGCCGTCCTCCTCCTTCGTGCTCCCTCCGCTGAATGCGTCGACTATGTGGCAGTCCCCCGTGACCAGGGCATGGAGGAGTTCTGGGGCCCGATGCCCGTTGCTCCCGTGATCATGCATCCCGGGTCGCGGGGCGCCGGAGCTCTGAGTCGCGGTCCGTGTCTTAATGGCCCGTCGCCCCCGTATGTTGGTTTATCCGTCCCGTGTACGGGATGCGCGGGAATTCTCAATCTTTAGTGATGGGGATTTGATGCGGGGGCCCACGACCCTGTCTGGTGCTCCGTTTTGGGCCTTGTTTCCCTGACGTCTGGGTAACGGCTCTTTCCACGTGTCGGTGGTGGTTTTTTATGGCACAACAAAAACGATTACAAGAAGTTTCCCGAGTGTCGCAACAACTCCCACTAACTTGCAATCTAGCACACGAGTACCTAGAGCTAAATCTCCTAACTCTAATCTTGGCACAAGGCGCAAAAGCTACTACACAAACTCGAAGCTCGACTACGATTCTAAAAATCAGATTTCGTTCTCTCAAAATTGTTAGAATCATGAAAATCAAATCCATGGGTATTTATAGTAGAGCCGCACATGTGAGAGTGATGACGTGGCACGTTCTCATTCGTCGCATGCTTGGCCTATGTCACATTTCCATAGATGACATCATTATTGTAGAACTTGGATTCTTGAATCTTGGAATCTTGAATCTTCGATTCTTGAATCTTCGAATCTTGAATCTTCAATTTTAAAAACAAACTTCAATTTCAATCTTGACTCCATCGATCTCAATTCTTCATCTTCAATTTCTTGTGAAAATCTCTAAGTGTTGTAGTCTCAGAATTTCATCGTCTTCATGGTCGTCGATCTTGTTGAAGTTGCAAACTTGGAACAATTCTTCATTTCCTTGAACTGAGTACCTGGTGAAAGAGAACACGTAGTAAGTACTTAGTCTTAGAATTAAACCACAAAAACTTGAGTCGCCGTTTTTCAAGTACACCAAAACCGGCGACTCCATTCTCCGGAAAGTTGACATGAGCATGAGTCGCCGTTTTCATGGCCAAACCCCAAAACCGGCGACTGGAGTCGCCGTTTCTCCAACGCACCAAACAACAGCAACTCTTGTCGCTGGAATTTTTCCATGACTCAAAACCGGCGACTCGAGTCGCCGTTTCTTCACAGCAACAAAAATGGCGAATCGTGTCGCCGTTTCCATGTCAATCCTGCCATGCACCAAAACCGGCGACTGGAGTCGCCGTTTCCTTGCTTCACCAAAAGCGGCGACTCTGGTCGCCGTTTCCTTGTCCTTGCATCCAAAGCGGCGACTCTGGTCGCCGTTTCCATGTCATTTCAAAAGTGGAGACTCAAGTCTCCATTTTCATGCGCAAGGTAGTTGACATCGAATTCTTAACCTGTGACCCTGAAAATCAACAAAAATCAAAAAACACAAGGAAAAATACGTTGTCGCCAAAATCAACATTTACATAATTAAAATTAGCCATCAAGATCGGTCGGAGGCGGCGGCGGAGGAGATCGTACGAGTCCATCGCTGCAAGGAGTGCAACCGCGGCTTCAGCTCCGACAAGGCCTTGGGAGGCCACATCAGCAGTGCCCACATCCAGCTTTATTTATTTTGTGGGGGTTTGGAAATTTTGAAGGCAATCTCACGTTTATTGATGAATTATGTTGAAATGATATAAAAAATGTTAAACAATAGCGCAAACACAAATAAAATTTAAAAACTTAAATAGCGCAAAAAAAAAATACTAAATAAAATGAAAAAAAAATAAAAGTAAAAAAATAACGCAAATAAAAATAAAATAAAAAAGTTCTTACTCATGATATATGTATTATTCATTTATTTGTTCATTTAACAAAACAAAAATCTATATAAATGAATTGCATTTTTCTTAGTAAAAAAATAAATTTATAATTATTTTATTGTTCAAGGATGCTGTATTTATATTGTTGTTGTGAGAATTTTTTTTATATTGTTGTTGTTTGAAATTGTTTACTAAATTTTTACTATTGAATGCATGTATTGCGTGTTTTTTACGCGTAATAGAAAAATCGAGAGTTTGAATTTGTAATCGAATTGTCCTTCAAACATTATAGCCAGGTTCGAAGAATTTGAGCAAATCTCATTAAGTAAGTAATTTAGTAAATTGTATGCAAAATTTATTCCATTAGCAATTATACGGTAATTGTTGAGCTATGTTGAAAATGATGTCGAAAATATTAAACGGTAACACCTGAACTACTTGCTCATGATGTAAGTACTGTTTGTTTAGATAAGAACGCAAATGTTCTATCTATCTAGATAAATTTTACAGTTTTAAATTTATTATTTAAATTTATTATACAATAAAATCTATATTATTTTTGAGCTAATTAAAATTACAATACATACTATATATATACACACACATAATGATCTATATAACGCAGGTACAAATTATAATATGAATCATATGATATAATTAGACGATGACAAGGCTGTGGTCATAGGTTTGGGAGCTTGTGAAAATAGGCGAATTGCCATAGGTTCTAAGCATGATCCATCGATAATGGCTTCTTTAAGCAAAGAGAAGCCCCGAGTTCTAAGGCCCTCACTATGACCACAGTCTTGTCATCGTCTAACAACACTGCCAGATCGATTTTCAAATGTTTATATAATATGCATTTGACACAATCATATAACTATACTTCATTCCTACCCTCACACTAAAATTTCTATAAATTAATAACTTCTTTTAAGTTAATAAAATCTTTGGGTCTATAAATTAATAATATCTCTAAATTAATAAAATTTAACTATTTCAATAGTATTAATTTATAGAGTTTTACTATATTTGACCAACCCAAATTTTTTTTTTTTTTTACTTTTTCACTTTAAAATATAATTTTACTCTTACTTTATCAATTTTAGAAAAAGTCAAATTTTGCACTATTAATGAAACCGTACTCACTTATCACCGGTAAACGAATGGCTTCGGCTCTTTGCAGAAACGGAACTCCACACCAGTCGAACGCGTTGATGTTTACCACCACTACGTCATAAGTGTAGATCGGTCAACCAAACAAATCATATGGATGCCGATTTCACCGTAGCCACTGAAATTAACCAAACAAATCAGTCAATAAATTTGATGTTACATTTTTTTTTTAATAATTAATTCCTCAATCAAACAAAAGAGTATCATATACAAAATATATAGACTGAAAAACATATAGATCGATCAATTAATATATAAATTAACAATGACGAACCTCAAATTTAATTTTAGACGACGAGATCCATTGTTAATAATAGTATACAATCAACGGAATCTTATATAAAAACAACTGTGACAAAAAAAATGCTAAAATTAGGACATTGGTAAGAGCATAAATGTTCCAGCATTGGCACCACATGTGACTCATTCATATCATTGTCAACGACCAAAACATGGATCATAGCTTGAACCAAGTTTTGACCCTGAAGCGATGGAGTTATGACACTCTGGGGATCCATGATCGATGAAAAAACAAACAAACACGACTCAAACACACAACTGAAAGAAACGAAAAGATGATGATATGATTTAAGTGTGAAATTTCATAAAAATGAGGTTGTATTTATATTATTGTTCTATGAATTTTTATACAAGATTTTTACAATCAAATGCACGTATTGCGTGTGTTTACGCGTTATGGAAAAGTCGAGCTTCTGGATTTTGCAATCGAATTGTCCTTCAATCATTACCGACGAGATTCGGAGAATTTAAACGGAATCTCGTTATCGAGTAAGTAATTTAATCATTGCATATATTAAAAAACGGAATCTCGTTATCGAGTAAGTAATTTAATCATTGCATATATTAAAATCGGAAAAACTATAATTATTACTGAATTTTAGGCGTAATATTGTTCGGTAGCATAATATATATATATAATGTGCACGTCTATATTTTACCCGTTATGGAAAAATAGAACATTTGTATTTGCAATGGAAATGTCCTTCAATGATTACAGTGAGAGTTTGAAAATTTTGAGGGCTATCTCACTGTAATTATTGAACTATGTTGAAATAATAACAAAAATGTTAAACATAAAAAGTTTTTGCCCATAAAACATTTGGCTTATATGACATATTATATATGTATTGCTTTTTTATAAAAAAAAAAAATTAAAAAAGAGCATATAATGCGCATATAAAATAAAATAAAGGTTTACAAATAGTGGAAGCGCAAATAAAATTAAAATAAATAAATAAATAGCATAAATAAAAATTAAAAAATATTACTACGCAAATAAACTTAAAAAAATAAAATAAATAGCGCAAATAAAATAAAATTAAATTAAAAAATATTAAACAAATTAGCAACTAAATTTAAATTAAAAATATTACAAATAAACTTAAAAAAATAAAATAAATAGCGCAAATAAAATAAAATTAAATTAAAAAATATTACACAAAGTAGCAACTAAATTTAAATTAAAAAACATTACAAATAAAATAAAATGAAAAAAACAAAAATGAAATAATAAAAAAAAAGTGAAAAAATAGCGCAAACACAAATGAAATAAAAAAAATCTTGCAAATGATATATGTATTATTTGTTCATTTAACAAAGCAAAAATAAAGTTGTATTTATATTTTTGTTGTGTGAAATAAAATAATAAACTTATAATTATTTATATTGTTCACAAAGAAGGAGGCTGTATTTATATTGTTGTTGTGTGAAATTTTTTACTAGATTTTTTATATCGAATGCACACGTGTTTTTTACACGTTATAGAAAAATCCAGTATTTAAACTAATTAATGAACTATTTTGAAATGATATAAAAAATGTTAAACAATAGAGTTTGAATTTTGCAATTGAATTGATCTAAATCATTACAGTGGGGGTTTGAAAATTTTGAGGGCAATCTCACGTTAATTGATAAACTATGATGAAATGATATAAAAAATGTTAAACAATAGTGCAAACACAAATAGAATTAAAAAACTTAAAATAGCCCATCAAACAACAATAATTTTATATTTTTAAAATTTGTAAAAGGTATTTCAAATGAATTTTTGTAATGAGTTAATTATTTTCAAAAATAAATAATGCTGAATGTGGGCGCCGCTGACCTGGCCTCCCAAAGCCTTGTCGAGCTGAAGCCGCGGGCGGTTGCACTCCTTGCAGCGTTGGACCCGCACGATCTCCTCCGCCGCCTTATCCGACCGATCTTGATGGCTCATCTTAATTAATTTCTTGATTGGGAGACTGCTGACGTGGCCTCCCAAGGCCTTGCCGGAGCTGAAGATGCGGTTGTACTCCTTATAGAAATTGACCCGCACGATCTACTCCGCCGCCGGCTCCGACCGATTATGATGGCTTATCTTAATTAATTAATTAATTAATTAATTAAATATTCTCCTTCTCTCTCAATCAAGAAATTAATTAAAATTAGCCATCAAGATCGGTCGGAGGCGGCGGCGGAAGAGATCGTACAGTCCATCGCTGCAAGGAGTGCAACCGCGGCTTCAGCTCCGACAAGGCCTTGGGAGGCCACATCAGCAGCGCCCACATCCAGCTTTATTTATTTTGTGGGGGTTTGGAAATTTTGAATGCAATCTCACGTTTATTGATGAATTATGTTGAAATGATATAAAAAATGTTAAACAATAGCGCAAACACAAATAAAATTTAAAAACTTAAATAGCGCAAAAAAAAAATACTAAATAAAATGAAAAAAAAAATAAAAGTAAAAAAATAACGCAAATAAAAATAAAATAAAAAAGTTCTTACTCATGATATAAGTATTATTCATTTATTTGTTCATTTAACAAAACAAAAATCTATATAAATGAATTGCATTTTTCTTAGTAAAAAAATAAATTTATAATTATTTTATTGTTCAATGATGCTGTATTTATATTGTTGTTGTGAGAATTCTTTTTATATTGTTGTTGTTTGAAATTGTTTACTAAATTTTTACTATTGAATGCATGTATTGCGTGTTTTTTACGCGTAATAGAAAAATCGAGAGTTTGAATTTGTAATCGAATTGTCCTTCAAACATTATAGCGAAGAATTTGAGCAAATCTCATTAAGTAAGTAATTTAGTAAATTGTATGCAAAATTTATTCCATTAGCAATTATACGATAATTGTTGAGCTATGTTGAAAATGATGTCGAAAATATTAAACGGTAACACCTGAACTACTTGCTCATGATGTAAGTATTGTTTATTTTATTGTTCACAACTAAGGATGCTGTATTTATATTGTTGTTGTGAATTTTTTTTTTATATTGTTGTTGTGTGAAATGGTTTACTAAATTTTTACTATTGAATGTATGTATTGCATGTTTTTTACGCGTAATGGAAAAATCGAGAGTTTGAATTTGGAATCCAATTGCCCTTCAAACATTATAGCCATGTTCGAAGAATTTGAGCGAAATCTCATTATGTAAGTAATTTAGTGAATTGTATGCATAATTTATTCCATTAGCAATTATACGGTAATTGTTGAGCTATGTTGAAAATGATGTCGAAAATATTAAACGGTAACACCTGAACTACTTGCTCATGATGTAAGTACTGTTTGTTTAGATAAGAACGCAAATATTCTATCTATCTAGATAAATTTTACAATTTTAAATTTATTATTTAAATTTATTATACAATAAAATCTATATTATTTAAATATTTTTTTGAGCTAATTAAAATTACAATACATACTATATATATACACACACATAATGATCTATATAACGCAAGTACAAATTATAATATGAATCATATGATATAATTAGACGATGACAAGGCTGTGGTCATAGGTTTCGGAGCTTGTGAAAATTGACGAATTGCCATAGGTTCTAAGCATGATCCATCGATAATGGCTTCTTTAAGCAGAGAGAAGCCCCGGGTTCTAAGGCCCTCACTATGACCACATCCTTGTCATCGTCTAACAACACTGCCAGATCTATTTTCAAATGTTTATATAATATGCATTTGACACAATCATATAACTATACTCCCTTCCTACCCTCACACTAAAATTTCTATAAATTAATAACTTCTTTTAAGTTAATAAAATCTTTGGGTCTATAAATTAATAATATCTCTAAATTAATAAAATTTAACTATTTCAATAGTATTAATTTATAGAGTTTTACTATATTTGACCAACCCAATTTTTTTTTTTTTTTTACTTTTTCACTTTAAAATATAATTTTACTCTTACTTTATCAATTTTAGAAAAGTCAAATTTTGCACTATTAATGAAATCGTACTCACTTATCACTGGTAAACGAATGGCTTCGGCTCTTTGCAGAAACCGAACTCCACACCAGTCGAACGCGTTGATGTTTACCACCACTACGTCATAAGTGTAGATCGGTGCTTCCGCGATCATCGACAGTGCTATGGATGTCGATTTCACCGTAGCCACTAAAATTAACCAAACAAATCAGTCAATAAATTTGATGTTACATTTTTTTTTAAATAATTAATTCCTCAATCAAACAAAAGAGTATCATATACAAAATATATAGACTGAAAAACAAATAGATCGATCAATAAATATATAAATTAACAATGACGAACCTCAAATTTAATTTTAGACGACGAGATCCATTGTTAATAATAGTATACAATCAACGGAATCTTATATAAAAACAACTGTGACAAAAAAATGCTAAAATTAGGACATTGGTAAGAGCATAAGTGTTCCAGCATTGGCACCACATGTGACTCATTCATATCATTGTCAACGACCAAAACATGGATCATAGCTTGAACCAAGTTTTGACCCTGAAGCGATGGAGTTATGACACTCTGGGGATTCATGATCGATGAAAAAACAAACAAACACGACTCAAACACACAACTGAAAGAAACGAAAAGATGATGATATGATTTAAGTGTGAAATTTCATAAAAATGAGGTTGTATTTATATTATTGTTCTATAAATTTTTATACAATATTTTTACAATCAAATGCACGTATTGCGTGTGTTTACGCGTTATGGAAAAATCGAGCCTCTGGATTTTGCAATCGAATTTTCCTTCAATCATTACCGACGAGATTCGGAGAATTTAAACGGAATCTCGTTATCGAGTAAGTAATTTAATTATTGCATATATTAAAATCGGAAAAACTATAATTATTACTGAATTTTAGGCGTAATATTGTTCGGTAGCATAATATATATATAATGTGCACGTCTATATTTTACCCGTTATGAAAAAATAGAACATTTGTATTTGCAATGGAAATGTCCTTCAATGATTACAGTGAGAGTTTGAAAATTTTGAGGGCTATCTCACTGTAATTATTGAACTATGTTGAAATAATAACAAAAATGTTAAACATAAAAAGTTTTTGCCCATAAAACATTTGGCCTATATGACATATTATTATGTATTGCTTTTTAATAAAAAAAATTTAAAAAAGAGCATATAATGCGCATATAAAATAAAATAAAGGTTTACAAATAGTAGAAGCGCAAATAAAATTAAAATAAATAAATAAATAGCATAAATAAAAATTAAAACATATTACTACGCAAATAAACTTAAAAAAATAAAATAAATAGGGCAAATAAAATAAAATTAAATTAAAAAATATTACACAAATTAGCAACTAAATTTAAATTAAAAATATTACAAATAAACTTAAAAAAATAAAATAAATAGCGCAAATAAAATAAAATTAAATTAAAAAATATTACACAAATCAACTAAAAAATAAAAGTGAAATAATAATAAAAAAAATAAATTAAAAATACTACACAAATAAATAAAATGAAAAAAACAAAAGTGAAATAATAAAAAAAAAGTGAAAAAATATCGCAAACACAAATGAAAAAAAAAAAATATTGCAAATGATATATGTATTATTTGTTCATTTAACAAAGCAAAAATAAAGTTGTATTTATATTTTTGTTGTGTGAAATAAAATAATAAATTTATAATTATTTATATTGTTCACAAAGAAGGAGATTGTATTTATATTGTTGTTGTGTGAAATTTTTCACTAGATTTTTTCTATCAAATGCACACGTGTTTTTTACGCGTTATAGAAAAATCCAGTATTTGAACTAATTGATGAACTATGTTGAAATTATATAAAAAATGTTAAACAATAGAGTTTGAATTTTGCAATTGAATTGATCTAAATCATTACAGTGGGGGTTTGAAAATTTTGAAGGCAATCTCACGTTAATTGATAAACTATGATGAAATTATATAAAAAATGTTAAACAATAGTGCAAACACAAATAGAATTAAAAAACTTAAAATAGCCCATCAAACAACAATAATTTTATATTTTTAAAATTTGTAAAAGGTATTTCAAATGAATTTTTGTAATGGGTTAATTATTCAAAAATAAATAAAGCTGAATGTGGGCGCTGCCTACGTAGCCTCCCAAGGCCTTGTTGAAGCCACGGGCGGTTGCACTCCTTGCAGCGATGGACCCGCACGATCTCCTCCGCCGCCGTATTCGACCGATCTTGATGGCTCATCTTAATTAATTTCTTGATTGGGAGACCGCTGACGTGGCCTCCCAAGACCTTGATGGAGCTGAAGATGCGGTTGTACTCCTTGTAGACATTGACATGCACGATCTACTCCGCCGCCTCCGAACGATCATTGTTAGTGTAAATATTGCTAGGCAGAGTAATGCGGCATAGTTACTGGGCATAACAATGCCTTAGTCATATTTACATGTTTTCTCCTTTCTTCACATCTTTATATTGTTGTTTTTCACTCATTGTATGTGTGAAATGTGTTAGCATGAGTTTCCAGTTGAATCATGCGTGTTTAGACAATCAAGACATTAGCAGAATCATGCGGCAGGACGAAGACCTTCGGCATGCCGCACGACGAACAAGAGCAGAAGACTCGAGTAGGAGCGATAGGCATAGAGAACCTGAAAATAAAGATAATTGGAAGGCATTGGCAAGAGGCAAGGCATTCCAGTGAATTGAAGAAGGTTCGCCCTGCCTGAAGAACAGCTCGCTGTGCGGCAGAGACAGAAGCTGGGTCAAAGGCGGTTCCTATCTTCTCTCAACCACTCTAAACCTAGTTTTACTAGGGATTTCGGTTGAGAGCTCCTCCTATAAATACCAGGAGACTTCAGCTCATTCAAGACGACTTTTATCTATCCGAAAACATCATTTTAATTAAGATCATTAGCTAGTCGGTTTTTAGTAGGCAAAATCTTCATTGGAAGTTCTTCGTCCATTTATCTTCTCATCTGAGATTGTTACGTACGACTTAGTTATGATCTGTAATTTAGTATAGGATAGTGTTAGAAGCTTTATTTCAGTTTTGATTGTTCATTAATCTTCGGATCCGATAAACGAGAAGGAATGCCTTCGCATTGCCTTAAGTTTAGTCGATTGTAAATCCAAGATTATTTATTGTAAAGACTCGTATCTTTAATAATATATATTTTAGCCGTAAGGCACATTCGTATGGGTATAATTTAAATACCCATACAAAGATTTAATTACTTGTGTTATTTACTTATCGCTTCGTTTGTGTGTGTGAGTTTGTTCGTTCTGCCTAACGTCTATCTTTCCGCTGCATAACTTATACATATATCATATATATATTAAACTGATATTTTAAGACACACATTAAAAATACATAAATTAATTAAAACGAACAAACTAAAATATAAGGCTTCGTGGTGCGGCATACTGAAGTAGCGCATCACCCTGCCTTAAGCTTGGCAGAGTATTTTTCTTCGTAAATACCCCAGCCACGCACTTTCAAGTGGTATCAGAGCCGACACTAGACTCACTTAGTGCTAACGGTCCCTCTGATTTTACACACTCACAATGTCAGATCCATCCTTTATCGTACGAACACCGGTTGTTCTTGACGGTACCAACTATGGATTTTGGAAGACACGTATTGAGGCGAGGATTAAATCCATTGACCGAAATGCTTGGCTTTCAGTCCTTAGAGGATGGAAACCTCCTTTGGAGGAGTTACCTGACGGTAAAATGCTTGAAAAAGCTCCCGAAAAATGGTCTACCGATGAGGTTGCCGCAGCTACTGCCAACGATAGGGCAAGGTGTGCCGTCCTTGAGTCTATCGATTGTGATATGTACAAAATTGTCAAGCAATGTGCATCAGCCAAGAGTATATGGGACCAATTGGAACTTCACTGTGAAGGAAATACCACGGTGAAGAAAACCAAGGTCCGAATGCTCATGTCTCGCTTCGAAAACTTACGAATGCGTGAGGATGAGTCGGCAAGGCAGTACTTTGGCGAAATCATGTCTATCGTCATTGAATGTGCTGACCTTGGCTCTCCCATTGGCAATGAGGCTGTTTGTAGCAAACTACTTAGATCGATGAACTCAAAGTTTCGATCAAAAGTAACGGCCATCGAAGATGGTCCCGTAGGTACCTCTGAAGACTACATCACCTTAATGGGAATTCTTAAGAACCATGAGCTTAATGAGGAAGACTGTGCATCCTATGGTCAGTCACGCGAAAGAAAAAGCGAGAAAAACCTTGCCTATACGGTGGCAGAACCTGACGGCAGGGACTCCAGAAGTTCGCATGGCAGAGACTCCAGGAGCTCACAAGGCAGCAGCACCAACTCCTCGACAAATGACTTGACTGACGAAGAAATCTATGAGCTACTGGGACAAGAAGACGGAGGAGACACGTACGCCCTACTATCAAAGAAAGTGGATGCCATGCTTGTTCGGTCGTTAAGAAAACCATACGATCCCCGCCGAAGGAAGTTTCCTCCCAAGACCCCTTCAAATCAAGATAGAAGGCTCGTGACGCGTCAATCAAGCCCTGGATCAAGCTCCGGTTCAAACTCCTCGAAGGACTGGTCTAAAATCACGTGTCATACATGCCATGGACTCGGGCACTACTCTTCGGAATGCCCATCAAAGGATCGAGGCATCGCCCTAAATTCCATGATTGAACCAGAAGATTTGGAACAACTATGCCATGAGTTCTCCGAAACAGCACTGGCCGCTCGGTATGACGGCATCTCTCTATCAGATACAGAAGACGACGATCTAACTCCTGCCGCAGGCCGAAGCCATGTTGCTTTCTTTACCTCTGCCGCAGACAAGGCAGAACGAATCGTCTGTCTCACTGCCTCCATTTCAGACAATGAATATGAGGATGAGGCAATTCCTTTTGATCTTTTTATTGAACTAAAAGATAAATTTGATGAGCTACGCATGGATCTTCAACGGCAAAACAAATTGGTAGAAACATTAACCTCAAACAAAGCCTCATATGAAGATAAGCTAAAGAAGCAAGCCATAACCATAGAACAAATGCTCATTGAAAAGAATGACCTTGAAGGACGCTTGATGAAGTTCGATGTTCAACTCACAAGAAAAGACATGGAAGTTGAAAAACTAAAAAATGAGCTTGAACGAGGAAATGGCAAACTCGAGGCTTCCAACAACACTTTTGAGAAACTCAACACAGCCACATCAAAACTTGATGCCGTAATGAGTATCTCAAATGTTGAAAGACAAGGCCTCGGTTATCAAAAGACCGTAGATGCCATTTTTCCCCCAAGAAAGAGTTCAACGGGAATCTCCTTTGTGAAGGAATCAAATGATGGTCCACTAGATACTCCCACACCTTCACAAGAATCCACTACAAGAGGAATCAAGAAAGTGACTGCTCACGGCAAAGGCAGTAGGCAGAGGCAAGGACAAGCTGCAGCAGGCAGAACGAAGACAAGGCAGCCTCTGCCCAAAATGAAGTACAAATCGAAGAGACGATATGTATGCCACTACTGCTTGATTCCTGGTCATATTCGACCGTATTGTTGGAGACGTGAAGAGGATTGGGAGAATGGCCGTCACCTTCATTCAAACGTTGGATCACGGCATACCAACAAGAAGGTCAACAACACTCGACCTAAATCAAATGCGTCTAAGGAAAAGGAGACTTATTTAAAGAAGTCTAAACCTGTTGCATCACATATGTGGGTTCCAAAAGCTAAATTCACTACTAATAACGAAAGTCTTGTTCCTCCTGCCTTCCCTGATGTTAGTCCTGCCACATCATCTATCAACAAAATTGATATAAAATGCAGTGTTGTGTTCACCGCCCTCAAGGCTACCAAGGATGACAAATGGTACTTTGACAGTGGGTGCTCACGACACATGACCGGCAATAGTAATCACCTCGTCAACTATAAATCATTTCAAGGAGGCGAAGTCACATTTGGAGGAGGATCTAGCGGATCAATTGTAGGCCGAGGCACTCTGAACGTACAAGGTCTGCCCAAGCTACAACAAGTCCTCCACGTTAAAGGCTTAATCACCAACCTCATTAGCATAAGCCAACTATGCGACGATGGCATGCACGTCAAATTCACACATCAAGCATGTGAAGTCTTTGACCATAAAGTAAAACCACTCGTTAAGGGGGAGAGATCTACATCAAACAATTGCTACTCCATTGGAGAAACTTGCTTCTCCGCAAAAGTACAAAATGAGGTAGATCTATGGCACCAAAAACTTGGTCATACAAGTCTTAGGAATTTGGAGCGCCTTATCAAGCTTGATGCCGTCCGTGGACTTCCAGCACTCTCCAAGATCAAGAAAAGTGTATGTGGACCATGCCAACAAGGAAAAATGACCCGGACAAGTCATCCAGCTCTCCCTGCCGCAGAGCAAACTGCCTCTGCCGCAGGATCAGCAAATTCTAAGGCAGATTTTTACCAAACGCAATCTCGATGCTTTGAACTCCTTCATATGGACCTAATGGGACCTATTGAGACAGAAAGTCACTCAAAGAATCGATATGTACTTGTAGTTGTCGATGATTTCTCAAGATACACATGGGTACGCTTTTTAAAGGATAAAAGTGAGACGTTTGGAGAAGTTTCTAAACTCATTAGGTGGATCAAAACAAACCATGAAACAAATGTAAAAAGAATAAGGAGTGATCATGGCACCGAATTCGAGAATCAACAACTTGCCAAGTTTTGTGATGCACAAGGCATTGCCCAAGAGTTCTCTGCCCCAATCACACCTCAACAAAACGGCGTGGCAGAGCGAAAGAACAGAACCTTACAAGAAATGGCCCGTGTCATGCTGATTTCAAAAAATCTCAACAAAGCTCTTTGGGCAGAAGCAACCAATACCGCATGCCACATCCTTAATCGCATCAGCCTACGGCGAGGCACATCGAAGACAGCCTATGAAATTCTAAATAATAGGAAACCAAATTTGAAATATTTTCATGTGTTTGGCTTTGTATGCTATGTTTTGAATGATAGAGTAGCTAGAACAAAGTTTGAACCAAAGGCATTCAAAGGATTATTTGTTGGATACTCTAGAAATAGTCATGCCTATCGAATATTTATTCCACTAACCAAAACTATTATTGAATCAGTGAATGTGCAGTTCGATGATCTCAGCATTCTCAAGAAACCTCGAGAAGATGGTATTCAAGAACTACTCGAACACCCTGCCGCAGCTGGAACAACAGAAGGCACTACGAACCAAACTGCCTTACCGACAGTTCCCAATGCCGATGCTCGAACCTCTAAAGCATCCTCGGATCAGTCAAATAACCATACAACACCTCAAGAATCCGATTCATCAGATATAGAAGAGGCATTGGAAGAACCACGACGAGATCCACCAGGGCATGTTCGAAGGAATCACCCATCAAGCCAAATTCTGCCGAAGCGCACAAGGATCCATCCGCCCATTGATTACAAGAACATGACAAGAAATGTGAGCATGTCAGCTACATGCTTTGAGATAGGCACTGTCGCATACCTATCTGAGGTAGAACCCAAAAATATCAAAGAAGCATTAAAAGATGATTTTTGGATTATGGCAATGCAAGAGGAAATGAACGAGTTCGAGAGAAACCAAGTCTGGAAACTCGTTCCTCGTCCCAAAAACAAAAATGTCATCGGGACAAAATGGATCTTCAAGAACAAATCAAATGAACATGGGCAGAACATACGGAACAAGGCACGACTTGTAGCACAAGGCTATACGCAGATCGAAGGCATCAATTTCGATGAAACATTTGCACCAGTGGCACGCATGGAGTCCATACGGCTGCTCATTGCCATTGCTTGCTACCTTAACATCACGCTGCATCAAATGGATGTTAAGGCTGCCTTCCTAAACGGCATACTTGACGAAGAAGCCTTTGTTGCTCAACCTAAAGGCTTTGTAGATCCTAGATTTCCAGACCATGTGTATAAACTTCAGAAGGCACTATATGGCCTAAAACAAGCTCCTCGAGCTTGGTATGGGTGCCTAACCGATTTTCTCTTAAGTTTTGGTTTCACCCGCGGCACAGCCGACAAAACCTTGTTCATTAAATTTAATTCTTCCAAAATTTTGATAGCACAAGTATATGTTGATGATATTGTATTTGGTTCTACTTGTGATATAATGTTGAAATCATTTACTACTGCCATGGCATCAAAATTTGAATTGAGCATGGTAGGCGAACTAACCCATTTCTTAGGTTTACACATCAAACAACTACCTACTGGAACGTTCATCTCTCAATCAACATACGCTCGAAATCTTGTGAAGAGATTTCACCTTGATGGAGCTAAGCCCATGAAGACACCAATGGGCTCAACGGAAAAAGTTGCTCAAGACACTGGGTCTGCCGCAGTAGATCAGACACTCTATCGGTCTATGATAGGAAGTTTACTTTATCTAACGGCAACACGACCAGATATTATGTATAGTGTTTGTCTTTGTGCTAGGTTTCAGGCAGATCCAAAGGAAGACCACTTGAAGGCAGTCAAACGCATCATTCGTTATGTCGCCTCAACCATCGAGCTAGGCATTTGGTACACAAAAGAAACCAACACCAACTTGGTTGGATTTTCCGATGCCGACTGGGCTGGAGACTTGGATGATCGTAAAAGTACCAATGGAGGATGCTGCTTCCTTGGAAACAACATCATCTCTTGGCATAGCCGCAAGCAAAACTGCATTTCTCTATCCACTGCCGAATCCGAATACATTGCCGCAGGGAGTTGCAGTACTCAACTTATTTGGCTCAAACACATGCTCGATGACTACCATTTGGAGAGTAACACCCTCACCCTCTATTGTGACAATACTAGTGCCATTAACATCAGCCATAACCCTGTTCAACACTCGCGAACCAAGCACATCAGTATTAGGCATCACTTCATACGTGACCTAGTGGAAAAACGTCTCCTAAGGCTTGATCACATACCAACGGAGAATCAAAAAGCCGACATCTTCACTAAACCACTAAGCTCAGATCGCTTCATCATATTAAGAAGATCTTTGTGCATGTGCATCATGCCCTAGAAGCATTTCTGCTTCGTGCTGCCGCAATGTCATGCCAGCTTCGCTCTGTCTATGTTGTTTTTATCAAATTAAAATTGTGTGTAAAAACTTTCCGAAGGAAAAGAACATACTAACATCACATTGGTAACATGGACGAACCCACATACATGTAATTAGATTTATTAGGGTTAAGAATTTCATGTACAATTCGATTTAGGTATTTCATACACCCAATATTTATTTCTGATATCAATGCCTACGCAAGGGCACGCTCTATCTATGCAGCACGAAGAATACCTAGGATTATGATTTTTTTTCCCTATGATTTTGTTTATTTTCTTTGAAGTATTCACACCTACAAAAATATGTACTCTTTTCATTCCAAAAAAAAAAAAAAAAAAAAAAAAAAAAAAAATTTTGCAAGGCAGTGGACTGCGGCACTACCCTGCCGCATTATGACCGTTACCTTTTTCCAGCCGTTGAAAAACACTTGAGTGCACTGCCAGGAGTCTTTTCTTCTTCTCCATCAACGAACTCCTATTTTCTCTCCCACTATACTTATCAATTTTCAGTTTCAAAAATTCAAAACACCTATTCCTACTATATCTCTACCGATCGAAGTGTTGTAATTTTTCAAAACTCAAAATCTCTCACCTTTAAAAACCCAATTTCCCTTTGTTCCTCTCGGCACCAGAAAACGAAACCCTAAATTCCTTTTCTTAATTTTCGAATCCATGGCTTCCAAGATCCTAGCCGAGCTCTGCGCGAATCCCAATTTCATGAAGATTCTCCAGGAAATTCGACCGGATGCCTCGCCGGAGAACATCACTCTCCAAGAAGCTACAGAGGCAGAGAAGCGTCTACTCGCTGCCTCCACCGCGCCGGCCACCACTTCATCGCCGCCGCAAACCCAGGTGTCGCCTGGCTCAGGTACGTCTCCTCACAGATCTCCGATGGCAATCTCGCCGGAAGGGACCATGGCCGGTGAAATTTTGCAGGGACTTGCTGAGTCTGCCGTCCACACGGTGGTTCAACCTGCCCAAAATCTGGCATCCCCTGAAGTTCAGGATGCCGCAGATCCACCATTCACTGCCCCTGCCGCGACTGACCTTCAGGGTGCCACAGATAAACAAAACCCTGATGATGCCATAGGCGGATCTGATTCAGGGCCCTCTCAGACGCCTCGTCAACCGACGGTGGTCTCCGGCGTCTCCAACGTACTTGAGTACGATGCCAATGACCAACGATCCATGGACACCGAGGAATTTTTGGATTTGTTTACCACTTCTGACAGTGCGAAGACCGCCGCATCCACAGTTGCTCCTCCCTCTGCCGCAGTTCCACTTCAAATTATCCTGCCAAAGTTCACGCCGTCTAAACCATCAACCGGCTTGAAGGATCTCCCTTTAGACTCTGACACCTCGTCGATGAGGGGATTATATGGTGATTTTGACTGCCCTTCACCATACCGAAAAGCTCGCTCGGACACGCCTTTTCCCAGGAACTCACCGGACACGTCGACTGCCTCCGAACGCTTCGACGGGGAAGGTCATGAAGTGGTTCAAGACTCTGCCACTGAGTCCGAACCAACTGAATTAGGCCACAGCAAGAAGCGCAAGGCCACTGTCAAGTATGGCCCTCCCACTCGTCGATCCAATCGGCCATCCACTCAGGCAGCTCGACTCAAATCAAAGAATCTGCCACCAACTTCTCGCTCCAATCCCATTGATTTGGACACCTCTCCGTCCAAATCCACACGGGGCAAGAAGCAAAAAGGCGGCGGATCCAAGGCCGCGAGCTCCCAGAGTGACCCGGAAGCCACTACCATTCCCCCTGCCTCAGCCGCGAAAAAGGGCAAGCTTCCGGCTGCCTCGGATGCCATTCTGAATGCCCCTGCCGAAGATTCAAATTCAGACATGGAAGAAATGGGTGCCTACTCCGAGAGGTATTGGTCCCGTCGTCGTGCCACTCTTGGGCCTTACTATGCCGCAAAACCAATCATCCCCGACCGCCGGGTTGATTTCTCGACGATTATTGATCAACGACTTGATCAATTTTTGGACCAAATGAAGCTTCGCAAGGCCGTCACCTATGCAGGAGGTTTTTGTGCGGAGTTGATTCGAGATTTCTACGCAAACCTGCGTCCCTGTTTTGCAAATCCAAAATCTCGTGGTTATGGCAAGGTTTATGTTCGCCAAAAGGTCTACAACTTCTCTCCCACGGCCATAAATGTTTTTCTTGATCGGTATGAAGTTCAGTATCCTCTACAACTCAAGCCTCATCCCACTGCCGTCGCTCGTCGTCTCCTCGGTGGCCTCGGTTCAGTCAATCCACCCCTTGTGCCAAAGATAAGTGCTTTCTCTTCTTTTTTGTTTACTATTGCAAAGTCAAATTGGACTCCAACCACCAACACCCATCGAGTTCATGCTACCACTGCCGAGCTCATTTACTCCCTCGGGGCAAGTAAACAAGTCAATTTGGGAGAGCTTATCTTCTCCAAGATGGCCAAGCAAATCGAAAATCTCAAACCTACCCATAGCCTCTGCTTTCCCTCCTTGATTTGGGAAATGGTTCAAGATCAAGGCTACGAACCCATTGCCTCCGACAATGTGGGTCGTAGCAGTCCAATAATCAAGTTCACACCGAAGGAACCTAATGATCTGCCATGGCAAGGGTATCACTTGTTTGAGACTAAGGAACCTGCTGCCACTGCCATGCCGCATGCTGATGCCACTGGTGGTGCTGCCTCTTCTCAAGGCCTCCCTGATATTTATCTTAAGGCTCGCAAGTTTGCTCAAGACTATGCGGATCAGCTGTGCAAAAGTATGACTGGGCATATGGCTGTTGGCATTGAGAATGCCATCTTCTACTTCCTGGATAATCATGGTATTTCTACACAAAAAGGGGGAGAAGCTGCGCAGAGGCAGAGTAAAGAGCAGGAAAGGTAGACTGAAGAGCAGGAGCAAGAGAGGCAGACTGAAGAACATGATGATGAAGAGGAGGTTGAAGAGGATGAAGATGCAGCCGTCACAGGAGCAAAGAAACTGGTGGACTATGGAGATGATGATGATTCTTCTGATGAATTTTAAATTTTTTTTCAAGTTTTAAATTATTTTAAGTTTTTGCTATGTTGAACAATTATTTTTGCTTGTTGCTTTTTAGTTCTTTTGTTTTGAACAATTTAAATTCTGGTTTTCATTTCCTTTAAAAATTGGTGTGTTATCTTCAAAATTGTTTGTTATTTGTTTTCTAACTTAGAAGGCATTAACTAAGGGGGAGTTCTTACTCATGCCTAAAGTTAAGTCAAAATGTTTATTCATAAACCTCTAAGTAAGAGAGTTTTCATTAAGGGGGAGTTGTCATTTTTACTCTGCCTCATGTTTTGTGAAGAAAGATAAAAAGGGGGAGTTTGTTAGTGTAAATATTGCTAGGCAGAGTAATGCGGCAGAGTTACTGGGCATAACAATGCCTTAGTCATATTTACATGTTTTCTCCTTTCTTCACATCTTTATATTGTTGTTTTTCACTCATTGTATGTGTGAAATGTGTTAGCATGAGTTTCCAGTTGAATCATGCGTGTTTAGACAATCAAGACATTAGCAGAATCATGCGGCAGGACGAAGACCTTCGGCATGCCGCACGACGAACAAGAGCAGAAGACTCGAGTAGGAGCGATAGGCATAGAGAACCTGAAAATAAAGAGAATTGGAAGGCATTGGCAAGAGGCAAGGCATTCCAGTGAATTGAAGAAGGTTCGCCCTGCCTGAAGAATAGCTCGCTGTGCGGCAGAGACAGAAGCTGGGTCAAAGGCGGTTCCTATCTTCTCTCAACCACTCTAAACCTAGTTTTACTAGGGATTTCAGTTGAGAGCTCCTCCTATAAATACCAGGAGACTTCAGCTCATTCAAGACGACTTTTATCTATCCGAAAACATCATTTTAATTAAGATCATTAGCTAGTCGGTTTTTAGTAGGCAAGATCTTCATTGGAAGTTCTTCGTCCATTTATCTTCTCATCTGAGATTGTTACGTACGACTTAGTTATGATCTGTAATTTAGTATAGGATAGTGTTAGAAGCTTTATTTCAGTTTTGATTGTTCATTAATCTTCGGATCCGATAAACGAGAAGGAATGCCTTCGCATTGCCTTAAGTTTAGTCGATTGTAAATCCAAGATTATTTATTGTAAAGACTCGTATCTTTAATAATATATATTTTAGCCGTAAGGCACATTCGTATGGGTATAATTTAAATACCCATACAAAGATTTAATTACTTGTGTTATTTACTTATCGCTTCGTTTGTGTGTGTGAGTTTGTTCGTTCTGCCTAACGTCTATCTTTCCGCTGCATAACTTATACATATATCATATATATATTAAACTGATATTTTAAGACACACATTAAAAATACATAAATTAATTAAAACGAACAAACTAAAATATAAGGCTTCGTGGTGCGGCATACTGAAGTAGCGCATCACCCTGCCTTAAGCTTGGCAGAGTATTTTTCTTCGTAAATACCCCAGCCACGCACTTTCAATCATGATGGCTTATCTTAATTAATTAATTAATTAATTAATTAATTAAATATTCTCCTTCTCTCTCAATCAAGAAATTAATTAAGATTAGCCATCAAGATCGGTCGGAGTCGGCGGCGGAGGAGATCGTGCGGGTCCATCGCTGCAAGGAGTGCAACCGCGGCTTCAGCTCCGACAAGGCCTTCGGAGGCCACATCAGCAGCGCCCACATCCAGCTTTATTTATTTTGTGGGGGTTTGGAAATTTTAAAGGCAATCTCACGTTTATTGATGAATTATGTTGAAATGATATAAAAAATGTTAAACAATAGCGCAAACACAAATAAAATTTAAAAACTTAAATAGCGCAAAAAAAAAAATACTAAATAAAATGAAAAAAAATAAAAGTAAAAAAATAACGCAAATAAAAATAAAATAAAAAAGTTCTTACTCATGATATATGTATTATTCATTTATTTGTTCATTTAACAAAACAAAAATCTATATAATTGAATTGCATTTTTCTTAGTAAAAAAATAAATTTATAATTATTTTATTGTTCACAACGAAGGATGCTGTATTTATATTGTTGTTGTGAGAATTTTTTTTATATTGTTGTTGTTTGAAATTGTTTACTAAATTTTTACTATTGAATGCATGTATTGCGTGTTTTTTACGCGTAATAGAAAAATAGAGTTTGAATTTGTAATCGAATTGTCCTTCAAACATTATAGCGAATAATTTGAGCAAATCTCATTAAGTAAGTAATTTAGTAAATTGTATGCAAAATTTATTTCATTAGCAATTATACGGTATTTGTTGAGCTATGTTGAAAATGATGTCGAAAATATTAAACGGTAACACCTGAACTACTTGCTCATGATTTAAGTACTGTTTATTTTAAAGTTCACAACTAAGGATGCTGTATTTATATTGTTGTTGTGATTTTTTTTATATTGTTGTTGTGTGAAATGGTTTACTAAATTTTTACTATTGAATGTATGTATTGCATGTTTTTTACGCGTAATGGAAAAATCGAGAGTTTGAATTTGGAATCCAATTGTTCTTCAAACATTATAGCCATGTTCGAAGATTTTGAGGGAAATCTCATTATGTAAGTAATTTAGTGAATTGTATGCATAATTTATTCCATTAGCAATTATACGGTAATTGTTGAGCTATGTTGAAAATGATGTCGAAAATATTAAACGGTAACACCTGAACTACTTGCTCATGATGTAAGTACTGTTTGTTTAGATAAGAACGCAAATGTTCTATCTATCTAGATAAATTTTACAATTTTAAATTTATTATTTAAATTTATTATACAATAAAATCTATATTATTTAAATATTATTTTGAGCTAATTAAAATTACAATACATACTATATATATACACACACATAATGATCTATATAACGCAGGTACAAATTATAATATGAATCATATGATATAATTAGACGATGACAAGGCTGTGGTCATAGGTTTGGGAGCTTGTGAAAATAGGCGAATTGCCATAGGTTCTAAGCATGATACATCGATAATGGCTTCTTTAAGCAGAGAGAAGCCCCGAGTTCTAAGGCCCTCACTATGACCACAGCCTTGTCATCGTCTAACAACACTGCCAGATCGATTTTCAAATGTTTATATAATATGCATTTGACACAATCATATAACTATACTTCATTCCTACCCTCACACTAAAATTTCTATAAATTAATAACTTCTTTTAAGTTAATAAAATCTTTGGGTCTATAAATTAATAATATCTCTAAATTAATAAAATTTAACTATTTCAATAGTATTAATTTATAGAGTTTTACTATATTTGACCAACCCAAAAATTATTTTTTTTTACTTTTTCACTTTAAAATATAATTTTACTCTTACTTTATCAATTTTAGAAAAAGTCAAATTTTGCACTATTAATGAAACCGTACTCACTTATCACCGGTAAACGAATGGCTTCGGCTCTTTGCAGAAACGGAACTCCACACCAGTCGAACGCGTTGGTGTTTACCACCACTACGTCGTAAGTGTAGATCGGTGCTTCCGCGATCATCGACAGTGCTATGGATGCCGATTTCACCGTAGCCACTGAAATTAACCAAACAAATCAGTCAATAAATTTGATGTTACATTTTTTTTCAAATAATTAATTCCTCAATCAAACAAAAGAGTATCATATACAAAATATATAGACTGAAAAACATATAGATCGATCAATTAATATATAAATTAACAATGACGAACCTCAAATTTAATTTTAGACGACGATCCATTGTTAATAATAGTATACAATCAACGGAATCTTATATAAAAACAACTGTGACAAAAAAAATGCTAAAATTAGGACATTGGTAAGAGCATAAATGTTCCAGCATTGGCACCACATTTGACTCATTCATATCATTGTCAACGACCAAAACATGGATCATAGCTTGAACCAAGTTTTGACCCTGAAGCGATGGAGTTATGACACTCTAGGGATCCATGATCGATGAAAAAACAAACAAACACGACTCAAACACACAACTGAAAGATACGAAAAGATGATGATATGATTTAAGTGTGAAATTTCATAAAAATGAGGCTGTATTTATATTATTGTTCTATGAATTTTTATACAAGATTTTTACAATCAAATGCACGTATTGCGTGTGTTTACGCGTTATGGAAAAGTCGAGCTTCTGGATTTTGCAATCGAATTGTCCTTCAATCATTACCGACGAGATTCGGAGAATTTAAACGGAATCTCGTTATCGAGTAAGTAATTTAATCATTGCATATATTAAAATCGGAAAAACTATAATTATTACTGAATTTTAGGCGTAATATTGTTCGGTAGCATAATATATATATATAATGTGCACGTCTATATTTTACCCGTTATGGAAAAATAGAACATTTGTATTTGCAATGGAAATGTCCTTCAATGATTACAGTTTGAAAATTTTGAGGGCTATCTCACTGTAATTATTGAACTATGTTGAAATAATAACAAAAATGTTAAACATAAAAAGTTTTTGCCCATAAAACATTTGGCCTATATGACATATTATATATGTATTGCTTTTTTATAAAAAAAAATTAAAAAAGAGCATATAATGCGCATATAAAATAAAATAAAGGTTTACAAATAGTGGAAGCGCAAATAAAATTAAAATAAATAAATAAATAGCATAAATAAAAATTAAAAAATATTACTACGCAAATAAACTTAAAAAAATAAAATAAATAGCGCAAATAAAATAAAATTAAATTAAAAAATATTACACAAATTAGCAACTAAATTTAAATTAAAAATACTACAAATAAACTTAAAAAAATAAAATAAATAGCGCAAATAAAAGAAAATTAAATTAAAAAATATTACACAAAGTAGCAACTAAATTTAAATTAAAAAATATTACAAATAAAATAAAATGAAAAAAACAAAAGTGAAATAATAAAAAAAAAGTGAAAAAATATCGCAAACACAAATGAAATAAAAAAAAATATTGCAAATGATATATGTATTATTTGTTCATTTAACAAAGCAAAAATAAAGTTGTATTTATATTTTTGTTGTGTGAAATAAAATAATAAATTTATAATTATTTATATTGTTCACAAAGAAGGAGACTGTATTTATATTGTTGTTGTGTGAAATTTTTCACTAGATTTTTTCTATCAAATGCACACGTGTTTTTTACGCGTTATAGAAAAATCCAGTATTTGAACTAATTGATGAACTATGTTGAAATGATATAAAAAATGTTAAACAATAGAGTTTGAATTTTGCAATTGAATTGATCTAAATCATTACAGTGGGGGTTTGAAAATTTTGAAGGCAATCTCACGTTAATTGATAAACTATGATGAAATTATATAAAAAATGTTAAACAATAGTGCAAACACAAATAGAATTAAAAAACTTAAAATAGCCCATCAAAAAACAATAATTTTATATTTTTAAAATTTGTAAAAGGTATTTCAAATAAATTTTTGTAATGGGTTAATTATTCAAAAATAAATAAAGCTGAATGTGGGCGCTGCCTACGTGGCCTCCCAAGGCCTTGTTGAAGCCACGGGCGGTTGCACTCCTTGCAGAGATGGACCCGCAAGATCTCCTCCGCCGCCGTATTCGACCGATCTTGATGGCTCATCTTAATTAATTTCTTGATTGGGAGACCGCTGACGTGGCCTCCCAAGACCTTGCCGGAGCTGAAGATGCGGTTGTACTCCTTGTAGACATTGACATGCACGATCTACTCCGCCGCCTCCGAACGATCATGATGGTTTATCTTAATTAATTAATTAATTAATTAATTAATTAATTAATTAAATATTCTCCTTCTCTCTCAATCAAGAAATTAATTAAGATTAGCCATCAAGATCGGTCGGAGGCGGCGGCGGAGGAGATCGTGCGGGTCCATCGCTGCAAGGAGTGCAACCGCGGCTTCAGCTCCGACAAGGCCTTTGAAGGCCACATCAGCAGCGCCCACATCCAGCTTTATTTATTTTGTGGGAGTTTGGAAATTTTAAAGGCAATCTCACGTTTATTGATGAATTATGTTGAAATGATATAAAAAATGTTAAACAATAGCGCAAACACAAATAAAATTTAAAAACTTAAATAGCGCAAAAAAAAAATACTAAATAAAATGAAAAAAAATAAAAGTAAAAAAATAACGCAAATAAAAATAAAATAAAAAAGTTCTTACTCATGATATATGTATTATTCATTTATTTGTTCATTTAACAAAACAAAAATCTATATAATTGAATTGCATTTTTCTTAGTAAAAAAATAAATTTATAATTATTTTATTGTTCACAACGAATGCTGTATTTATATTGTTGTTGTGAGATTTTTTTTTATATTGTTGTTGTTTGAAATTGTTTACTAAATTTTTACTATTGAATGCATGTATTGCGTGTTTTTTACGCGTAATAGAAAAATCGAGAGTTTGAATTTGTAATCGAATTGTCCTTCAAACATTATAGCGAAGAATTTGAGCAAATCTCATTAAGTAAGTAATTTAGTAAATTGTATGCAAAATTTATTCCATTAGCAATTATACGGTAATTGTTGAGCTATGTTGAAAATGATGTCGAAAATATTAAACGGTAACACCTGAACTACTTGCTCATGATTTAAGTACTGTTTATTTTAAAGTTCACAACTAAGGATGCTGTATTTATATTGTTGTTGTGATTTTTTTTTATATTGTTGTTGTGTGAAATGGTTTACTAAATTTTTACTATTGAATGTATGTATTGCATGTTTTTTACGCGTAATGGAAAAATCGAGAGTTTGAATTTGGAATCCAATTGTTTTTCAAACATTATAGTCATGTTCGAAGATTTTGAGGGAAATCTCATTATGTAAGTAATTTAGTGAATTGTATGCATAATTTATTCCATTAGCAATTATACGGTAATTGTTGAGCTATGTTGAAAATGATGTCGAAAATATTAAACGGTAACACCTGAACTATTTGCTCATGATGTAAGTACTGTTTGTTTAGATAAGAACGCAAATGTTCTATCTATCTAGATAAATTTTACAATTTTAAATTTATTATTTAAATTTATTATACAATAAAATCTATATTATTTAAATATTTTTTTGAGCTAATTAAAATTACAATACATACTATATATATACACACACATAATGATCTATATAACGCAGGTACAAATTATAATATGAATCATATGATATAATTAGACGATGACAAGGCTGTGGTCATAGGTTTGGGAGCTTGTGAAAATAGGCGAATTGCCATAGGTTCTAAGCATGATCCATCGATAATGGCTTCTTTAAGCAGAGAGAAGCCCCGAGTTCTAAGGCCCTCACTATGACCACAGCCTTGTCATCGTCTAACAACACTGCCAGATCGATTTTCAAATGTTTATATAATATGCATTTAACACAATCATATAACTATACTTCATTCCTACCCTCACACTAAAATTTCTATAAATTAATAACTTCTTTTAAGTTAATAAAATCTTTGGGTCTATAAATTAATAATATCTCTAAATTAATAAAATATAACTATTTCAATAGTATTAATTTATAGAGTTTTACTATATTTGACCAACCCAAAAATTATTTTTTTTTACTTTTTAACTTTAAAATATAATTTTACTCTTATTTTATCAATTTTAGAAAAAGTCAAATTTTGCACTATTAATGAAACCGTACTCACTTATCACCGGTAAACGAATGGCTTCGGCTCTTTGCAGAAACGGAACTCCACACCAGTCGAACGCGTTGATGTTTACCACCACTACGTCATAAGTGTAGATCGGTGCTTCCGCGATCATCGACGGTGCTATGGATGCCGATTTCACCGTAGCCACTGAAATTAACCAAACAAATCAGTCAATAAATTTGATGTTACATTTTTTTTTAAATAATTAATTCCTCAATCAAACAAAAGAGTATCATATACAAAATATATAGACTGAAAAACATATAGATCGATCAATTAATATATAAATTAACAATGACGAACCTCAAATTTAATTTTAGACGACGAGATCCATTGTTAATAATAGTATACAATGAACGGAATCTTATATAAAAACAACTGTGACAAAAAAAATGCTAAAATTAGGACATTGGTAAGAGCATAAATGTTCCAGCATTGGCACCACATGTGACTCATTCATATCATTGTCAACGACCAAAACATGGATCATAGCTTGAACCAAGTTTTGACCCTGAAGCGGTGGAGTTATGACACTCTGGGGATCCATGATCGATGAAAAAACAAACAAACACGACTCAAACACACAACTGAAAGATACGAAAAGATGATGATATGATTTAAGTGTGAAATTTCATAAAAATGAGGCTGTATTTATATTATTGTTCTATGAATTTTTATACAAGATTTTTACAATCAAATGCACGTATTGCGTGTGTTTACGCGTTATGGAAAAGTCGAGCTTCTGGATTTTGCAATCGAATTGTCCTTCAATCATTACCGGGAGAATTTAAACGGAATCTCGTTATCGATTAAGTAATTTAATCATTGCATATATTAAAATCGGAAAAACTATAATTATTACTGAATTTTAGGCGTAATATTGTTCGGTAGCATAATATATATATAATGTGCACGTCTATATTTTACCCGTTATGGAAAAATAGAACATTTGTATTTGCAATGGAAATGTCCTTCAATGATTACAGTGAGAGTTTGAAAATTTTGAGGGCTATCTCACTGTAATTATTGAACTATGTTGAAATAATAACAAAAATGTTAAACATAAAAAGTTTTTGCCCATAAAACATTTGGCCTATATGACATATTATATATGTATTGCTTTTTTATAAAAAAAAAATTAAAAAAGAGCATATAATGCGCATATAAAATAAAATAAAGGTTTACAAATAGTGGAAGCGCAAATAAAATTAAAATAAATAAATAAATAGCATAAATAAAAATTAAAAAATATTACTACGCAAATAAACTTAAAAAAATAAAATAAATAGCGCAAATAAAATAAAATTAAATTAAAAAATATTACACAAATTAGCAACTAAATTTAAATTAAAAATATTACAAATAAACTTAAAAAAATAAAATAAATAGCGCAAATAAAATAAAATTAAATTAAAAAATATTACACAAAGTAGCAACTAAATTTAAATTAAAAAATATTACAAATAAAATAAAATGAAAAAAACAAAAGTGAAATAATAAAAAAAAAAGTGAAAAAATATCGCAAACACAAATGAAATAAAAAAAATATTGCAAATGATATATGTATTATTTGTTCATTTAACAAAGCAAAAATAAAGTTGTATTTATATTTTTGTTGTGTGAAATAAAATAATAAATTTATAATTATTTATATTGTTCACAAAGAAGGAGACTGTATTTATATTGTTGTTGTGTGAAATTTTTCACTAGATTTTTTCTATCAAATGCACACGTGTTTTTTACGCGTTATAGAAAAATCCAGTATTTGAACTAATTGATGAACTATGTTGAAATGATATAAAAAATGTTAAACAATAGAGTTTGAATTTTGCAATTGAATTGATCTAAATCATTACAGTGGGGGTTTGAAAATTTTGAAGGCAATTTCACGTTAATTGATAAACTATGATGAAATTATATAAAAAATGTTAAACAATAGTGCAAACACAAATAGAATTAAAAAACTTAAAATAGCCCATCAAAAAACAATAATTTTATATTTTTAAAATTTGTAAAAGGTATTTCAAATGAATTTTTGTAATGGGTTAATTATTCAAAAATAAATAAAGCTGAATGTGGGCGCTGCCTACGTGGCCTCCCAAGGCCTTGTTGAAGCCACGGGCGGTTGCACTCCTTGCAGCGATGGACCCGCAAGATCTCCTCCGCCGCCGTATTCGACCGATCTTGATGGCTCATCTTAATTAATTTTTGATTGGGAGACCGCTGACGTGGCCTCCCAAGACCTTGCCGGAGCTGAAGATGCGGTTGTACTCCTTGTAGACATTGACATGCACGATCTACTCCGCCGCCTCCGAACGATCATGATGGCTTATCTTAATTAATTAATTAATTAATTAATTAATTAAATATTCTCCTTCTCTCTCAATCAAGAAATTAATTAAGATTAGCCATCAAGATCGGTCGAAGGCGGCGGCGGAGGAGATCGTGCGGGTCCATCGCTGCAAGGAGTGCAACCGCGGCTTCAGCTCCGACAAGGCCTTCGAAGGCCACAACAGCAGCGCCCACATCCAGCTTTATTTATTTTGTGGGGGTTTGGAAATTTTAAAGGCAATCTCACGTTTATTGATGAATTATGTTGAAATGATACAAAAAATGTTAAACAATAGCGCAAACACAAATAAAATTTAAAAACTTAAATAGCACAAAAAAAAATACTAAATAAAATGAAAAAAAATAAAAGTAAAAAAATAACGCAAATAAAAATAAAATAAAAAAGTTCTTACTCATGATATATGTATTATTCATTTATTTGTTCATTTAACAAAACAAAAATCTATATAATTGAATTGCATTTTTCTTAGTAAAAAAATAAATTTATAATTATTTTATTGTTCACAACGAAGGATGCTGTATTTATATTGTTGTTGTGAGAATTTTTTTTATATTGTTGTTGTTTGAAATTGTTTACTAAATTTTTACTATTGAATGCATGTATTGCGTGTTTTTTACGCGTAATAGAAAAATCGAGAGTTTGAATTTGTAATCGAATTGTCCTTCAAACATTATAGCGAAGAATTTGAGCAAATCTCATTAAGTAAGTAATTTAGTAAATTGTATGCAAAATTTATTCCATTAGCAATTATACGGTAATTGTTGAGCTATGTTGAAAATGATGTCGAAAATATTAAACGGTAACACCTGAACTACTTGCTCATGATTTAAGTACTGTTTATTTTAAAGTTCACAACTAAGGATGCTGTATTTATATTGTTGTTGTGATTTTTTTTTATATTGTTGTTGTGTGAAATGGTTTACTAAATTTTTACTATTGAATGTATGTATTGCATGTTTTTTACGCGTAATGGAAAAATCGAGAGTTTGAATTTGGAATCCAATTGTTTTTCAAACATTATAGTCATGTTCGAAGATTTTGAGGGAAATCTCATTATGTAAGTAATTTAGTGAATTGTATGCATAATTTATTCCATTAGCAATTATACGGTAATTGTTGAGCTATGTTGAAAATGATGTCGAAAATATTAAACGGTAACACCTGAACTATTTGCTCATGATGTAAGTACTGTTTGTTTAGATAAGAACGCAAATGTTCTATCTATCTAGATAAATTTTACAATTTTAAATTTATTATTTAAATTTATTATACAATAAAATCTATATTATTTAAATATTTTTTTGAGCTAATTAAAATTACAATACATACTATATATATACACACACATAATGATCTATATAACGCAGGTACAAATTATAATATGAATCATATGATATAATTAGACGATGACAAGGCTGTGGTCATAGGTTTAGGAGCTTGTGAAAATAGGCGAATTGCCATAGGTTCTAAGCATGATCCATCGATAATGGCTTCTTTAAGCAGAGAGAAGCCCCGAGTTCTAAGGCCCTCACTATGACCACAGCCTTGTCATCGTCTAACAACACTGCCAGATCGATTTTCAAATGTTTATATAATATGCATTTAACACAATCATATAACTATACTTCATTCCTACCCTCACACTAAAATTTCTATAAATTAATAACTTCTTTTAAGTTAATAAAATCTTTGGGTCTATAAATTAATAATATCTCTAAATTAATAAAATATAACTATTTCAATAGTATTAATTTATAGAGTTTTACTATATTTGACCAACCCAAAAATTATTTTTTTTTACTTTTTAACTTTAAAATATAATTTTACTCTTATTTTATCAATTTTAGAAAAAGTCAAATTTTGCACTATTAATGAAACCGTACTCACTTATCACCGGTAAACGAATGGCTTCGGCTCTTTGCAGAAACGGAACTCCACACCAGTCGAACGCGTTGATGTTTACCACCACTACGTCATAAGTGTAGATCGGTGCTTCCGCGATCATCGACGGTGCTATGGATGCCGATTTCACCGTAGCCACTGAAATTAACCAAACAAATCAGTCAATAAATTTGATGTTACATTTTTTTTTAAATAATTAATTCCTCAATCAAACAAAAGAGTATCATATACAAAATATATAGACTGAAAAACATATAGATCGATCAATTAATATATAAATTAACAATGACGAACCTCAAATTTAATTTTAGACGACGAGATCCATTGTTAATAATAGTATACAATGAACGGAATCTTATATAAAAACAACTGTGACAAAAAAAATGCTAAAATTAGGACATTGGTAAGAGCATAAATGTTCCAGCATTGGCACCACATGTGACTCATTCATATCATTGTCAAAGACCAAAACATGGATCATAGCTTGAACCAAGTTTTGACCCTGAAGCGGTGGAGTTATGACACTCTGGGGATCCATGATCGATGAAAAAACAAACAAACACGACTCAAACACACAACTGAAAGATACGAAAAGATGATGATATGATTTAAGTGTGAAATTTCATAAAAATGAGGCTGTATTTATATTATTGTTCTATGAATTTTTATACAAGATTTTTACAATCAAATGCACGTATTGCGTGTGTTTACGCGTTATGGAAAAGTCGAGCTTCTGGATTTTGCAATCGAATTGTCCTTCAATCATTACCGGGAGAATTTAAACGGAATCTCGTTATCGAGTAAGTAATTTAATCATTGCATATATTAAAATCGGAAAAACTATAATTATTACTGAATTTTAGGCGTAATATTGTTCGGTAGCATAATATATATATAATGTGCACGTCTATATTTTACCCGTTATGGAAAAATAGAACATTTGTATTTGCAATGGAAATGTCCTTCAATGATTACAGTGAGAGTTTGAAAATTTTGAGGGCTATCTCACTGTAATTATTGAACTATGTTGAAATAATAACAAAAATGTTAAACATAAAAAGTTTTTGCCCATAAAACATTTGGCCTATATGACATATTATATATGTATTGCTTTTTTATAAAAAAAAAATTAAAAAAGAGCATATAATGCGCATATAAAATAAAATAAAGGTTTACAAATAGTGGAAGCGCAAATAAAATTAAAATAAATAAATAAATAGCATAAATAAAAATTAAAAAATATTACTACGCAAATAAACTTAAAAAAATAAAATAAATAGCGCAAATAAAATAAAATTAAATTAAAAAATATTACACAAATTAGCAACTAAATTTAAATTAAAAATATTACAAATAAACTTAAAAAAATAAAATAAATAGCGAAAATAAAATAAAATTAAATTAAAAAATATTACACAAAGTAGCAACTAAATTTAAATTAAAAAATATTACAAATAAAATAAAATGAAAAAAACAAAAGTGAAATAATAAAAAAAAAAGTGAAAAAATATCGCAAACACAAATGAAATAAAAAAAATATTGCAAATGATATATGTATTATTTGTTCATTTAACAAAGCAAAAATAAAGTTGTATTTATATTTTTGTTGTGTGAAATAAAATAATAAATTTATAATTATTTATATTGTTCACAAAGAAGGAGACTGTATTTATATTGTTGTTGTGTGAAATTTTTCACTAGATTTTTTCTATCAAATGCACACGTGTTTTTTACGCGTTATAGAAAAATCCAGTATTTGAACTAATTGATGAACTATGTTGAAATGATATAAAAAATGTTAAACAATAGAGTTTGAATTTTGCAATTGAATTGATCTAAATCATTACAGTGGGGGTTTGAAAATTTTGAAGGCAATTTCACGTTAATTGATAAACTATGATGAAATTATATAAAAAATGTTAAACAATAGTGCAAACACAAATAGAATTAAAAAACTTAAAATAGCCCATCAAACAACAATAATTTTATATTTTTAAAATTTGTAAAAGGTATTTCAAATGAATTTTTGTAATGGGTTAATTATTCAAAAATAAATAAAGCTGAATGTGGGCGCTGCCTACGTGGCCTCCCAAGGCCTTGTTGAAGCCACGGGCGGTTGCACTCCTTGCAGCGATGGACCCGCAAGATCTCCTCCGCCGCCGTATTCGACCGATCTTGATGGCTCATCTTAATTAATTTTTGATTGGGAGACCGCTGACGTGGCCTCCCAAGACCTTGCCGGAGCTGAAGATGCGGTTGTACTCCTTGTAGACATTGACATGCACGATCTACTCCGCCGCCTCCGAACGATCATGATGGCTTATCTTAATTAATTAATTAATTAATTAATTAATTAAATATTCTCCTTCTCTCTCAATCAAGAAATTAATTAAGATTAGCCATCAAGATCGGTCGAAGGCGGCGGCGGAGGAGATCGTGCGGGTCCATCGCTGCAAGGAGTGCAACCGCGGCTTCAGCTCCGACAAGGCCTTCGAAGGCCACAACAGCAGCGCCCACATCCAGCTTTATTTATTTTGTGGGGGTTTGGAAATTTTAAAGGCAATCTCACGTTTATTGATGAATTATGTTGAAATGATATAAAAAATGTTAAACAATAGCGCAAACACAAATAAAATTTAAAAACTTAAATAGCACAAAAAAAAATACTAAATAAAATGAAAAAAAATAAAAGTAAAAAAATAACGCAAATAAAAATAAAATAAAAAAGTTCTTACTCATGATATATGTATTATTCATTTATTTGTTCATTTAACAAAACAAAAATCTATATAATTGAATTGCATTTTTCTTAGTAAAAAAATAAATTTATAATTATTTTATTGTTCACAACGAAGGATGCTGTATTTATATTGTTGTTGTGAGAATTTTTTTTATATTGTTGTTGTTTGAAATTGTTTACTAAATTTTTACTATTGAATGCATGTATTGCGTGTTTTTTACGCGTAATAGAAAAATCGAGAGTTTGAATTTGTAATCGAATTGTCCTTCAAACATTATAGCGAAGAATTTGAGCAAATCTCATTAAGTAAGTAATTTAGTAAATTGTATGCAAAATTTATTCCATTAGCAATTATACCGTAATTGTTGAGCTATGTTGAAAATGATGTCGAAAATATTAAACGGTAACACCTGAACTACTTGCTCATGATTTAAGTACTGTTTATTTTAAAGTTCACAACTAAGGATGCTGTATTTATATTGTTGTTGTGATTTTTTTTATATTGTTGTTGTGTGAAATGGTTTACTAAATTTTTACTATTGAATGTATGTATTGCATGTTTTTTACGCGTAATGGAAAAATCGAGAGTTTGAATTTGGAATCCAATTGTTCTTCAAACATTATAGCCATGTTCGAAGATTTTGAGGGAAATCTCATTATGTAAGTAATTTAGTGAATTGTATGCATAATTTATTCCATTAGCAATTATACGGTAATTGTTGAGCTATGTTGAAAATGATGTCGAAAATATTAAACGGTAACACCTGAACTACTTGCTCATGATGTAAGTACTGTTTGTTTAGATAAGAACGCACATGTTCTATCTATCTAGATAAATTTTACAATTTTAAATTTATTATTTAAATTTATTATACAATAAAATCTATATTATTTAAATATTTTTTTGAGCTAATTAAAATTACAATACATACTATATATATACACACACATAATGATCTATATAACGCAGGTACAAATTATAATATGAATCATATGATATAATTAGACGATGACAAGGCTGTGGTCATAGGTTTGGGAGCTTGTGAAAATAGGCGAATTGCCATAGGTTCTAAGCATGATCCATCGATAATGGCTTCTTTAAGCAGAGAGAAGCCCCGAGTTCTAAGGCCCTCACTATGACCACAGCCTTGTCATCGTCTAACAACACTGCCAGATCGATTTTCAAATGTTTATATAATATGCATTTAACACAATCATATAACTATACTTCATTCCTACCCTCACACTAAAATTTCTATAAATTAATAACTTCTTTTAAGTTAATAAAATCTTTGGGTCTATAAATTAATAATATCTCTAAATTAATAAAATTTAACTATTTCAATAGTATTAATTTATAGAGTTTTACTATATTTGACCAACCCAAAAATTATTTTTTTTTTACTTTTTAACTTTAAAATATAATTTTACTCTTACTTTATCAATTTTAGAAAAAGTCAAATTTTGCACTATTAATGAAACCGTACTCACTTATCACCGGTAAACGAATGGCTTCGGCTCTTTGCAGAAACGGAACTCCACACCAGTCGAACGCGTTGATGTTTACCACCACTACGTCATAAGTGTAGATCGGTGCTTCCGCGATCATCGACAGTGCTATGGATGCCGATTTCACCGTAGCCACTGAAATTAACCAAACAAATCAGTCAATAAATTTGATGTTACATTTTTTTTTTTAAATAATTAATTCCTCAATCAAACAAAAGAGTATCATATACAAAATATATAGACTGAAAAACATATAGATCGATCAATTAATATATAAATTAACAATGACGAACCTCAAATTTAATTTTAGACGACGAGATCCATTGTTAATAATAGTATACAATCAACAGAATCTTATATAAAAACAACTGTGACAAAAAATATGCTAAAATTAGGACATTGGTAAGAGCATAAATGTTCCAGCATTGGCACCACATGTGACTCATTCATATCATTGTCAACGACCAAAACATGGATCATAGCTTGAACCAAGTTTTGACACTGAAGCGATGGAGTTATGACACTCTGGGGATCCATGATCGATGAAAAAACAAACAAACACGACTCAAACACACAACTGAAAGATACGAAAAGATGATGATATGAATTAAGTGTGAAATTTCATAAAAATGAGGCTGTATTTATATTATTGTTCTATGAATTTTTATACAAGATTTTTACAATCAAATGCACGTATTGCGTGTGTTTACGCGTTATGGAAAAGTCGAGCTTCTGGATTTTGCAATCGAATTGTCCTTCAATCATTACCGGGAGAATTTAAACGGAATCTCGTTATCGAGTAAGTAATTTAATCATTGCATATATTAAAATCGGAAAAACTATAATTATTACTGAATTTTAGGCGTAATATTGTTCGGTAGCATAATATATATATAATGTGCACGTCTATATTTTACCCGTTATGGAAAAATAGAACATTTGTATTTGCAATGGAAATGTCCTTCAATGATTACAGTGAGAGTTTGAAAATTTTGAGGGCTATCTCACTGTAATTATTGAACTATGTTGAAATAATAACAAAAATGTTAAACATAAAAAGTTTTTGCCCATAAAACATTTGGCCTATATGACATATTATATATGTATTGCTTTTTTATAAAAAAAAAATTAAAAAAGAGCATATAATGCGCATATAAAATAAAATAAAGGTTTACAAATAGTGGAAGCGCAAATAAAATTAAAATAAATAAATAAATAGCATAAATAAAAATTAAAAAATATTACTACGCAAATAAACTTAAAAAAATAAAATAAATAGCGCAAATAAAATAAAATTAAATTAAAAAATATTACACAAATTAGCAACTAAATTTAAATTAAAAATATTACAAATAAACTTAAAAAAATAAAATAAATAGCGCAAATAAAATAAAATTAAATTAAAAAATATTACACAAAGTAGCAACTAAATTTAAATTAAAAAATATTACAAATAAAATAAAATGAAAAAAACAAAAGTGAAATAATAAAAAAAAGTGAAAAAATATCGCAAACACAAATGAAATAAAAAAAATATTGCAAATGATATATGTATTATTTGTTCATTTAACAAAGCAAAAATAAAGTTGTATTTATATTTTTGTTGTGTGAAATAAAATAATAAATTTATAATTATTTATATTGTTCACAAAGAAGGAGACTGTATTTATATTGTTGTTGTGTGAAATTTTTCACTAGATTTTTTCTATCAAATGCACACGTGTTTTTTACGCGTTATAGAAAAATCCAGTATTTGAACTAATTGATGAACTATGTTGAAATGATATAAAAAATGTTAAACAATAGAGTTTCAATTTTGCAATTGAATTGATCTAAATCATTACAGTGGGGGTTTGAAAATTTTGAAGGCAATCTCACGTTAATTGATAAACTATGATGAAATTATATAAAAAATGTTAAACAATAGTGCAAACACAAATAGAATTAAAAAACTTAAAATAGCCTATCAAACAACAATAATTTTATATTTTTAAAATTTGTAAAAGGTATTTCAAATGAATTTTTGTAATGGGTTAATTATTCAAAAATAAATAAAGCTGAATGTGGGCGCTGCCTACGTGGCCTCCCAAGGCCTTGTTGAAGCCACGGGCGGTTGCACTCCTTGCAGCGATGGACCCGCAAGATCTCCTCCGCCGCCGTATTCGACCGATCTTGATGGCTCATCTTAATTAATTTTTGATTGGGAAACCGCTGACGTGGCCTCCCAAGACCTTGCCGGAGCTGAAGATGCGGTTGTACTCCTTGTAGACATTGACATGCACGATCTACTCCGCCGCCTCCGAACGATCATGATGGCTTATCTTAATTAATTAATTAATAAATTAATTAATTAATTAAATATTCTCCTTCTCTCTCAATCAAGAAATTAATTAAGATTAGCCATCAAGATCGGTCGAAGGCGGCGGCGGAGGAGATCGTGCGGGTCCATCGCTGCAAGGAGTGCAACCGCGGCTTCAGCTCCGACAAGGCCTTCGAAGGCCACATCATCAGCGCCCACATCCAGCTTTATTTATTTTGTGGGGATTTGGAAATTTTAAAGGCAATCTCACGTTTATTGATGAATTATGTCGAAATGATATAAAAAATGTTAAACAATAGCGCAAACACAAATAAAATTTAAAAACTTAAATAGCGCAAAAATAAATACTAAATAAAATGAAAAAAAATAAAAGTAAAAAAATAACGCAAATAAAAATAAAATAAAAAAGTTCTTACTCATGATATATGTATTATTCATTTATTTGTTCATTTAACAAAACAAAAATCTATATAATTGAATTATATTTTTCTTAGTAAAAAAATAAATTTATAATTATTTTATTGTTCACAACGAAGGATGCTGTATTTATATTGTTTTTGTGAGAATTTTTTTTATATTGTTGTTGTTTGAAATTGTTTACTAAATTTTTACTATTTAATGCATGTATTGCGTGTTTTTTACGCGTAATAGAAAAATCGAGAGTTTGAATTTGTAATCGAATTGTCCTTCAAACATTATAGCGAAGAATTTGAGCAAATCTCATTAATTAAGTAATTTAGTAAATTGTATGCAAAATTTATTCCATTAGCAATTATACGGTAATTGTTGAGCTATGTTGAAAATGATGTCAGAAAATATTAAACGGTAACACCTGAACTACTTGCTCATGATTTAAGTACTGTTTATTTTAAAGTTCACAACTAAGGATGCTGTATTTATATTGTTGTTGTGATTTTTTTTTATATTGTTGTTGTGTGAAATGGTTTACTAAATTTTTACTATTGAATGTATGTATTGCATGTTTTTTACGCGTAATGGAAAAATCGAGAGTTTGAATTTGGAATCCAATTGTTCTTCAAACATTATAGCCATGTTCGAAGATTTTGAGGGAAATCTCATTATGTAAGTAATTTAGTGAATTGTATGCATAATTTATTCCATTAGCAATTATACGGTAATTGTTGAGCTATGTTGAAAATGATGTCGAAAATATTAAACGGTAACACCTGAACTACTTGCTCATGATGTAAGTACTGTTTGTTTAGATAAGAACGCAAATGTTCTATCTATCTAGATAAATTTTACAATTTTAAATTTATTATTTAAATTTATTATACAATAAAATCTATATTATTTAAATATTTTTTTGAGCTAATTAAAATTACAATACATACTATATATATACACACACATAATGATCTATATAACGCAGGTACAAAATATAATATGAATCATATGATATAATTAGACGATGACAAGGCTGTGGTCATAGGTTTGAGAGCTTGTGAAAATAGGCTAATTGCCATAGGTTCTAAGCATGATCCATCTATAATGGCTTCTTTAAGCAGAGAGAAGCCCCGAGTTCTAAGGCCCTCACTATGACCACAGCCTTGTCATCGTCTAACAACACTGCCAGATCGATTTTCAAATGTTTATATAATATGCATTTAACACATCATATAACTATACTTCATTCCTACCCTCACACTAAAATTTCTATAAATTAATAACTTCTTTTAAGTTAATAAAATCTTTGGGTCTATAAATTAATAATATCTCTAAATTAATAAAATTTAACTATTTCAATAGTATTAATTTATAGAGTTTTACTATATTTGACCAACCCAAAAATTATTTTTTTTTTACTTTTTAACTTTAAAATATAATTTTACTCTTATTTTATCAATTTTAGAAAAAGTCAAATTTTGCACTATTAATGAAACCGTACTCACTTATCACCGGTAAACGAATAGCTTCGGCTCTTTGCAGAAACGGAACTCCACACCAGTCGAACGCGTTGATGTTTACCACCACTACGTCATAAGTGTAGATCGGTGCTTCCGCGATCATCGACAGTGCTATGGATGCCGATTTCACTGTAGCCACTGAAATTAACCAAACAAATCAGTCAATAAATTTGATGTTACATTTTTTTTTAAATAATTAATTCCTCAATCAAACAAAAGAGTATCATATACGAAATATATAGACTGAAAAACATATAGATCGATCAATTAATATATAAATTAACAATGACGAACCTCAAATTTAATTTTAGACGACGAGATCCATTGTTAATAATAGTATACAATCAACGGAATCTTATATAAAAACAACTGTGACAAAAAAAAAATGTTAAAATTAGGACATTGGTAAGAGCATAAATGTTCCAGCATTGGCACCACATGTGACTCATTCATATCATTGTCAACGACCAAAACATGGATCATAGCTTGAACCAAGTTTTGACACTGAAGCGATGGAGTTATGACACTCTGGGGATCCATGATCGATGAAAAAACAAACAAACACGACTCAAACACACAACTGAAAGATACGAAAAGATGATGATATGATTTAAGTGTGAAATTTCATAAAAATGAGGCTGTATTTATATTATTGTTCTATGAATTTTTATACAAGATTTTTACAATCAAATGCACGTATTGCGTGTGTTTACGCGTTATGGAAAAGTCGAGCTTCTGGATTTTGCAATCGAACTGTCCTTCAATCATTACCGACGAGATTCGGAGAATTTAAACGGAATCTCGTTATCGAGTAAGTAATTTAATCATTGCATATATTAAAATCGGAAAAACTATAATTATTACTGAATTTTAGGCGTAATATTGTTCGGTAGCATAATATATATATAATGTGCACGTCTATATTTTACCCGTTATGGAAAAATAGAACATTTGTATTTGCAATGGAAATGTCCTTCAATGATTACAGTGAGAGTTTGAAAATTTTGAGGGCTATCTCACTGTAATTATTGAACTATGTTGAAATAATATCAAAAATGTTAAAAATAAAAAGTTTTTGCCCATAAAACATTTGGCCTATATGACATATTATATATGTATTGCTTTTTTATAAAAAAAAATTAAAAAAGAGCATATAATGCGCATATAAAATAAAATAAAGGTTTACAAATAGTGGAAGCGCAAATAAAATTAAAATAAATAAATAAATAGCATAAATAAAAATTAAAAAATATTACTACGCAAATAAACTTAAAAAAATAAAATAAATAGCGCAAATAAAATAAAATTAAATTAAAAAATATTACACAAATTAGCAACTAAATTTAAATTAAAAATATTACAAATAAACTTAAAAAAATAAAATAAATAGCGCAAATAAAATAAAATTAAATTAAAAAATATTACACAAAGTAGCAACTAAATTTAAATTAAAAAATATTACAAATAAAATAAAATGAAAAAAACAAAAGTGAAATAAAAAAAAAAGTGAAAAAATATCGCAAACACAAATGAAATAAAAAAAATATTGCAAATGATATATGTATTATTTGTTCATTTAACAAAGCAAAAATAAAGTTGTATTTATATTTTTGTTGTGTGAAATAAAATAATAAATTTATAATTATTTATATTGTTCACAAAGAAGGAGACTGTATTTATATTGTTGTTGTGTGAAATTTTTCACTAGATTTTTTCTATCAAATGCACACGTGTTTTTTAAGCGTTATAGAAAAATCCAGTATTTGAACTAATTGATGAACTATGTTGAAATGATATAAAAAATGTTAAACAATAGAGTTTGAATTTTGCAATTGAATTGATCTAAATCATTACAGTGGGGGGTTGAAAATTTTGAAGGCAATCTCACGTTAATTGATAAACTATGATGAAATTATATAAAAAATGTTAAACAATAGTGCAAACACAAATAGAATTAAAAAACTTAAAATAGCCCATCAAACAACAATAATTTTATATTTTTAAAATTTGTAAAAGGTATTTCAAATGAATTTTTGTAATGGGTTAATTATTCAAAAATAAATAAAGCTGAATGTGGGCGCTGCCTACGTGGCCTCCCAAGGCCTTGTTGAAGCCACGGGCGGTTGCACTCCTTGCAGCGATGGACCCGCAAGATCTCCTCCGCCGCCGTATTCGACCGATCTTGATGGCTCATCTTAATTAATTTTTGATTGGGAGACCGCTGACGTGGCCTCCCAAGACCTTGCCGGAGCTGAAGATGCGGTTGTACTCCTTGTAGACATTGACATGCACGATCTACTCCGCCGCCTCCGAACGATCATGATGGCTTATCTTAATTAATTAATTAATTAATTAATTAATTAATTAATTAAATATTCTCCTTCTCTCTCAATCAAGAAATTAATTAATATTAGCCATCAAGATCGGTCGGAGGCGGCGGCGGAGGAGATCGTGCGGGTCCATCGCTGTAAGGAGTGCAACCGCGGCTTCAGCTCCGACAAGGCCTTCGAAGGCCACATCAGCAGCGCCCACATCCAGTTTATTTATTTTGTGGGGGTTTGGAAATTTTAAAGGCAATCTCACGTTTATTGATGAATTATGTTGAAATTATATAAAAAATGTTAAACAATAGCGCAACACAAATAAAATTTAAAAACTTAAATAGCGCAAAAAAAAAATACTAAATAAAATGAAAAAAAATAAAAGTAAAAAAATAACGCAAATAAAAATAAAATAAAAAAGTTCTTACTCATGATATATGTATTATTCATTTATTTGTTCATTTAACAAAACAAAAATCTATATAAATGAATTGCATTTTTCTTAGTAAAAAAATAAATTTATAATTATTTTATTGTTCACAACGAAGGATGCTGTATTTATATTGTTGTTGTGAGAATTTTTTTTTATATTGTTGTTGTTTGAAATTGTTTACTAAATTTTTACTATTGAATTCATGTATTGCGTGTTTTTTACGCGTAATAGAAAAATCGAGAGTTTGAATTTGTAATCGAATTGTCCTTCAAACATTATAGCGAAGAATTTGAGCAAATCTCATTAAGTAAGTAATTTAGTAAATTGTATGCAAAATTTATTCCATTAGCAATTATACGTAATTGTTGAGCTATGTTGAAAATGATGTGGAAAATATTAAACGGTAACACCTGAACTACTTGCTCATGATTTAAGTACGGTTTATTTTAAAGTTCACAACTAAGGATGCTGTATTTATATTGTTGTTATGATTTTTTTTTTATATTGTTTTTGTGTGAAATGGTTTACTAAATTTTTACTATTGAATGTATGTATTGCATGTTTTTTACGCGTAATGGAAAAATCGAGAGTTTGAATTTGGAATCCAATTGTTCTTCAAACATTATAGCCATGTTCAAAGATTTTGAGGGAAATCTCATTATGTAAGTAATTTAGTGAATTGTATGCATAATTTATTCCATTAGCAATTATACGGTAATTGTTGAGCTATGGTTAAAATGATGTCGAAAATATTAAACGGTAACACCTGAACTACTTGCTCATGATGTAAGTACTGTTTGTTTAGATAAGAACGCAAATGTTCTATCTATCTAGATAAATTTTACAATTTTAAATTTATTATTTAAATTTATTATACAATAAAATCTATATTATTTAAATATTTTTTTGAGCTAATTAAAATTACAATACATACAATATATATACACACACATAATGATCTATATAACGCACGTACAAATTATAATATGAATCATATGATATAATTAGACGATGACAATGCTGTGGTCATAGGTTTGGGAGCTTGTGAAAATAGGCGAATTGCCATAGGTTCTAAGCATGATCCATCGATAATGGCTTCTTTAAGCAGAGAGAAGCCCCGAGTTCTAAGGCCCTCACTATGACCACAGCCTTGTCATCGTCTAACAATACTGCCAGATCGATTTTCAAATGTTTATATAATATGCATTTGACACAATCATATAACTATACTTCATTCCTACCCTCACACTAAAATTTCTATAAATTAATAACTTCTTTTAAGTTAATAAAATCTTTGGGTCTATAAATTAATAATATCTCTAAATTAATAAAATTTAACTATTTCAATAGTATTAATTTATAGAGTTTTACTATATTTGACTTTTTTTTTTTAATTTTTCACTTAAAAATATAATTTTACTCTTACTTTATCAATTTTAGAAAAAGTCAAATTTTGCACTATTAATGAAACCGTACTCACTTATCACCGGTAAACGAATGGCTTCGGCTCTTTGCAGAAACGGAACTCCACACCAGTCGAACGCGTTGATGTTTACCACCACTACGTCATAAGTGTAGATCGGTGCTTCCGCGATCATCGACAGTGCTATGGATGCCGATTTCACCGTAGCCACTGAAATTAACCAAACAAATCAGTCAATAAATTTGATGTTACATTTTTTTTAAATAATTAATTCCTCAATCAAACAAAAGAGTATCATATACAAAATATATAGACTGAAAAACATATAGATCGATCAATTAATATATAAATTAACAATGACGAACCTCAAATTTAATTTTAGACGACGAGATCCATTGTTAATAATAGTATACAATGAACGGAATCTTATATAAAAACAACTGTGACAAAAAAAATGCTAAAATTAGGACATTGGTAAGAGCATAAGTGTTCCAGCATTGGCACCACATGTGACTCATTCATATCATTGTCAACGACCAAAACATGGATCATAGCTTGAACCAAGTTTTGACCCTGAAGCGATGGAGTTATGAAACTCTGGTGATCCATGATCGATGAAAAAACAAACAAACACGACTCAAACACACAAGTGAAAGAAACGAAAAGATGATGATATGATTTAAGTGTGAAATTTCATAAAAATGAGGCTGTATTTATATTATTGTTCTATGAATTTTTATACAAGATTTTTACAATCAAATGCACGTATTGCGTGTGTTTACGCGTTATGGAAAAGTCGAGCTTCTGGATTTTGCAATCGAATTGTCTTTCAATCATTACCGACGAGATTCGGAGAATTTAAACGGAATCTCGTTATCGAGTAAGTAATTTAATCATTGCATATATTAAAATCGGAAAAACTATAATTATTACTGAATTTTAGGCGTAATATTGTTCGGTACCATAATATATATATAATGTGCACGTCTATATTTTACCCGTTATGGAAAAATAGAACATTTGTATTTGCAATGGAAATGTCCTTCAATGATTATAGTGAGAGTTTGAAAATTTTGAGGGCTATCTCACTGTAATTATTGAACTATGTTGAAATAATAACAAAAATGTTAAAAATAAAAAGTTTTTGCCCATAAAACATTTGGCCTATATGACATATTATATATGTATTGCTTTTTAATAAAAAAAAATATTAAAAAAGAGCATATAATGCGCATATAAAATAAAATGAAGGTTTACAAATAGTGGAAGCGCAAATAAAATTAAAATAAATAAATAAATAGCATAAATAAAAATTAAAAAATATTAGTACACAAATAAGCTTAAAAAAATAAAAAAAATAGCGAAAATTGCAAATAAAATTAAAATAAATAAATAAATAGCATAAATAAAAATTAAAAAATATTACTACGCAAATAAACTTAAAAAAATAAAATAAATAGCGAAAATAAAATAAAATTAAATTAAAAAATATTACACAAATTAGCAACTAAATTTAAATTAAAAATATTACAAATAAACTTAAAAAAATAAAATAAATAGCAAATAAAATAAAATTAAATTAAAAAATATTACACAAAGTAGCAACTAAATTTAAATTAAAAAATATTACAAATAAAATAAAATGAAAAAAACAAAAGTGAAATAATAAAAAAAAAGTGAAAAAATAGTGCAAACACAAATGAAATAAAAAAAATCTTGCAAATGATATATGTATTATTTGTTCATTTAACAAAGCAAAAATAAAGTTATATTTATATTTTTGTTGTGTGAAATAAAATAATAAACTTATAATTATTTATATTGTTCACAAAGAAGGAGGCTGTATTTATATTGTTGTTGTGTGAAATTTTTTACTAGATTTTTTATATCGAATGCACACTGTTTTTTACACGTTATAGAAAAATCCAGTATTTGAACTAATTAATGAACTATGTTGAAATGATATAAAAAATGTTAAACAATAGAGTTTGAATTTTGCAATTGAATTGATCTAAATCATTACAGTGGGGGTTTGAAAATTTTGAGGGCAATCTCAATCTCACGTTAATTGATAAACTATGATGAAATGATATAAAAAATGTTAAACAATAGTGCAAACACAAATAGAATTAAAAAACTTAAAATAGCCCATCAAACAACAATAATTTTATATTTTTAAAATTTGTAAAAGGTATTTCAAATGAATTTTTTTAATGAGTTAATTATTCAAAAATAAATAAAGCTGAATGTGGGCGCCGCTGACCTTGCCTCCCAAAGCCTTGTCGAGCTGAAGCCGCGGGCGGTTGCACTCCTTGCAGCGATGGACCCGCACGATCTCCTCCGCCGCCGTATCCGACCGATCTTGATGGCTCATCTTAATTAATTTCTTGATTGGGAGACCGCTGACGTGGCCTCCCAAGGCCTTGCCGGAGCTGAAGATGCGGTTGTACTCCTTGTAGAAATTGACCCGCACGATCTACTCCGCCGCCGGCTCCGACCGATCATGATGGCTTATCTTAATTAATTAATTAATTAATTAATTAAATATTCTCCTTCTCTCTCAATCAAGAAATTAATTAAAATTAGCCATCAAGATCGGTCGGAGGCGGCGGCGGAGGAGATCGTGCGGGTCCATCGCTGCAAGGAGTGCAACCGCGGCTTCAGCTCCGACAAGGCCTTCGAAGGCCACATCAGCAGCGCCCACATCCAGTTTATTTATTTTGTGGGGGTTTGGAAATTTTAAAGGCAATCTCACGTTTATTGATGAATTATGTTTAAATGATATAAAAAATGTTAAACAATAACGCAAACACAAATAAAATTTAAAAACTTAAATAGCGCAAAAAAAAATACTAAATAAAATGAAAAAAAAATAAAAGTAAAAAAATAACGCAAGTAAAAATAAAATAAAAAAGTTCTTACTCATGATATATGTATTATTCATTTATTTGTTCATTTAACAAAACAAAAATCTATATAAATGAATTGCATTTTTCTTAGTAAAAAAATAAATTTATAATTATTTTATTGTTCAGAACGAAGGATGCTGTATTTGTATTGTTGTTGTGAGAATTTTTTTTATATTGTTGTTGTTTGAAATTGTTTACTAAATTTTTACTATTGAATGCATGTATTGCGTGTTTTTTACCCGTAATAGAAAAATCGAGTTTGAATTTGTAATCGAATTGTCCTTCAAACATTATAGCCAGGTTCGAAGAATTTGAGCAAATCTCATTAAGTAATTAATTTAGTAAATTTTATGCAAAATTTATTCCATTAGCAATTATACGGTAATTGTTGAGCAATGTTGAAAATGATGTCGAAAATATTAAACGGTAACACCTGAACTACTTGCTCATGATTTAAGTACTGTTTATTTTATTGTTCACAACTAAGGATGCTTTATATTGTTGTTGTGATTTTTTTTTTTATATTGTTGTTGTGTGAAATGGTTTACTAAATTTTTACTATTGAATGTATGTATTGCATGTTTTTTACGCGTAATGGAAAAATCGAGAGTTTGAATTTGGAATCCAATTGTCCTTCACACATTATAGCCATTTTCAAAGAATTTGAGCGAAATCTCATTATGTAAGTAATTTAGTGAATTGTATGCATAATTTATTCTATTAGCAATTATACGGTAATTGTTGAGCTATGTTGAAAATGATGTCGAACTACTTGCTCACGATGTAAGTACTGTTTGTTTAGATAAGAACGCAAATGTTCTATCTATCTAGATAAATTTTACAATTTTAAATTTATTATTTAAATTTATTATACAATAAAATCTATATTATTTAAATATTTTTTTGAGCTAATTAAAATTACAATATGTTGGAATTATTTGTATAGTTTAAATAATTCAAGTGTATTTTGACCAAAGTTTGTAATTTTTTATGGCTAATAAAATGTATTCGATTTCGAGTTTAATCGTTACAATAATTATCTCCGTGTTACGAGTTAATTGTGAGATTTTATTTCGTCAAAATCCGTTAATCGGTGAGTGAGAAATAAATGTTTAAAGTTTGCCATAAATACTACTTTGGTAAATGGAAGCAATTATTATTTTATTGGGAAATGTGTTATCCCACATAGAAAGAATACCAAAAGTCATTTCTCTTTAAATGTGATAAGAGAGTATGAGTGTTCAACAAGTTGACTAAGTCCATGCACCCTTAGCGGTACATGGCAAGGGCCACACGCGCGCCCGCCCCGACCCGGGCCGGGCCTGGGCCTGGTCCTGGCTCCTTGGTGATTTGGTCAATTTGTCAATTGGACTCTGGGCTGGACCTGGGCTTCCCGGGGCCCACTGGGCCAATTGGGATTAATGGGTTGGGCTGTACCTATCTTTTTGGACACGGTCCGATTGATGTTTGGGCTCGATTTCATTCAGCCCAGTTGAACACTTTGAACATTAATTAATTGGGTTCGTCTATAAGGCCTTTGAGAATTAATTAATTGGGCTAGACTTTTGAATATTATTAATTGATTTACGAAATTAATTAATCTATTAATTGCTGAACATGGGGTTGCAGTTGGAGATGGAGTGGCTTCCTCCACTTGCTGGAACTGCCCCGTAACCACCTGGTGAGTGGTGTGGTGTGTAACTTCCCCTCGAGTGCAGTCTACTTATAGAGGCGTACATGCATTCATTCACGCACGAAAAAAGACACTGCCTTCCCGTTCATAGAGAGGGTCGATTTAGTGTGCATTTGTTCGATCCCCGCTTCGCCGTTGTATCTTTGGGGTCAGAGAGCCTGTAAACCGTCGCATACACGGGGCTTTACTGACTTGCGGAAAGTGCAAGCGCCTCGGCAGCAACCTCGCCTTTACTTTCCGCTTTCTGTTGTTTTATTTTTTCCGGTCGTGACTAACCCGTTTACTTTTTCCTAACAATCGCAAGTCAGCAAATATGTCTACTGCCGGAAATGATGCCCAGAACAAAGATGCCGCCCAGAACAAGGATGCCCAGAACAACAAGGAGATTCCTATCATCAACGTTGAACAACCAATCAACCATGAAACTTTCATCGGTAAGATCCCAGTGGCACTGCCCATCCACACCCAAACCATCCCGAACGCCGAGAAGCCCGAGAAGTTCACTGGCGTTGACTTCAAAAGGTGGCAGTCCAAAATGATGTTCTACCAGACTACTCTCGGCCTGCAGAAGCATCTGACTGAGGACCCTATGACAATAACTGAGAATGACACTGCTGAGAAGCGTTATGCTTTCGAAGCCTGGGGGCAGAGTGACTATCTCTGTCGGCACACCGTACTGAACGGCCTGTGCAACGAGATGTACAATGTATACAGCACGTACAAGTCTGCCAAAGCCCTCTGGGATGCTTTGGAGAAGAAGTACAAGACCGAGGACGCTGGTACAAAGAAGTACGTCGTCGGCAAGTTCCTGGACTACAAGATGGTTGACTCCAAGTCTGTGATCTCTCAAGTCCAGGAGTATCAACTGATCTTACATGACATCGCCGCTGAAGGGATGAAGATCAGTGAGTCCTTTAAGGTGGCGGCTGCCATCGAGAAGCTGCCTCCCGGGTGGAAGGACTTCAAGAACTACCTGAAGCACAAGCGAAAGGAGATGAGCCTTGAAGACCTCATTGTCAAGCTTCGGATCGAAGAAGACAACCGTGATCGAGAGGTCAAGCCTGGGAAAGTTCCTATGGAGGCTCGGGTGAACTTGACTGAGCCACATTCTGCCAAAAGGAAGAACACTTCCAAGGGCAAAGAGCCAGCCAAAGTCAGGAAGTTCACTGGGAATTGCCACAACTGTGGCAAGCCGAACCACATGGCCAGAGACTGCAACAAGCCGAAGAAAAACGGGCAGAAAAAGAAGCGACCAAGTGCCAACGTGGTTCAACACGAGCTGACATGTGCTGATATGACTGCTGTGGTCTACGAGGCCAATCTGGTTAGCAACAACAAGCAGTGGTTCATTGATACCGGAGCCACTCGACATGTCTGCTCTGACAAGGATGCCTTTGCCTCTTATGCTCCTTGTACCGGTCGCAAGCTCCACATGGGAAACTCCGCATCGTCTGAAGTTGCTGGAGTTGGGAACGTCGTCCTCAAACTGTCTTCTGGAAAAGAGCTGAAGCTGACTGATGTGCTGCATGTCCCGGACATCCGAAAGAACCTGGTTTCTGGTTCTGTTCTTGTGGAGCATGGCTTCAAACTTGTTTTTGATGCTAAAAAGTTTGTACTTTCTAAATTTGGACTGTTCCTAGGTAGGGGTTATCTTGATTAGGGTCTGTTTAAAATGTCTGTAATGGCTATTCGCCCCCCCGTTGCCTCGAGCACTAATGAAAAAGTCGTTTCCTCTTACTTGATCGAGTGTTATGATTTATGGCATTTTCGTTTAGGACATGTAAATAAAAATGCTATAAAAAGACTTATGAACTTGGAATTAATACCAACTTCTAAAATAAATTCACAACATAAGTGTGAAATTTGTGTTGAAGCCAAAATGGCTAAGTTACCGTTTCGTTCAGTCGATCGTTGTACCGACCCTCTTGGACTTATACATACGGATATATGTGACTTAAAGTTTGCACCGACAAGAGGCGGTAAGAAATACTTTATCACATTTATTGATGATTGTACGAGGTTCTGTTATTTGTACTTATTAAGTAGTAAAGACGAAGCCCTAGAGGCATTCACTAAGTACAAAACCGAAGTTGAAAATCAACTTGATAAACGGATTAAGATAGTCCGTAGTGACAGAGGAGGAGAATACGTAGCTCCGTTTGAACAATTATGTTCTGAAAATGGAATAATACATCAAACAACAGCCCCGTACTCACCTCAGTCAAATGGCCGTACTCACCTCAGTCAAATGGCGTAGCTGAACGAAAAAACCGAACATTAAAGGAAATGATGAACGCCATGTTGATCAATTCTGGGTTACCCCACAACATGTGGGGGGAAGCCATCCTGACGGCAAACCACCTACTGAATAAGATTCCTCTTAAAGGGAAAAATGAAACACCTCACGAACTTTGGAAAGGTCGTAAGCCATCTTATAATTACCTTAAAGTGTGGGGGTGTTTGGCCAAAGTGTCGGTTCCTGAGCCAAAACGAATGAAGATAGGACCTAAAACAGTCGACTGTATCTTCATTGGATATGCTTTGAATAGCATGGCGTACCGATTTCTAGTACACTATTCTGAGAATCCAGAAGTGACTAAAGGTACGACCATTGAGTCGAGAAATGCATCATTTTTCGAGAACATCTTTCCGAGCAAAGATGGAGCTGGTCCAAGTTCTTACAAAAGAACTCGTGAAGATAGTTCTGTACCACTTAGTAATGAACCTGGTGATGAAGTAGTTACAGAACGGAGACGTGGTAAAAGAGTCAAAACAACTAAGTCGTTTGGACCTGACTTTATCACGTACATGTTGGACGATGAGCCGAACTCTTATGGCGAAGCTCTAGCTAGCCCAGATGGACCACTTTGGGAAGAAGCTATTAATAGCGAAATAGAGTCCATCATGCAAAATCATACGTGGGAACTAGTAGATCTTCCACCCGGCTGTAAGCCTTTAGGATGTCGTTGGATTCTAAAGAAAAAATATAGAGCCGATGGAACGATCGATAAGTTTAAAGCCCGGCTGGTAGCCAAAGGCTTTAGACAAAAGGAAGGTTATGATTTCTTTGATACGTACTCACCTGTGACAAGGATTTCATCCATTCGAGTGTTAGTCTCGATTGCTGCATTGCATGATCTCGAAATTCACCAAATGGACGTTAAGACTGCGTTTCTGAATGGTGAATTAGAAGAAGAGATATACATGGATCAACCTGAAGGTTTTGTTGCACCTGGTGAAGAGAAAAAGGTGTGTAAACTGATAAGGTCGTTGTACGGACTTAAACAAGCTCCTAAGCAATGGCACTTAAAGTTTGACAATGTTATGTTGTCAAATGGTTTCAAAATTAACGAATGTGACAAATGCGTGTACATTAAAGGTACTCCAACAGAATTCGTGATAGTGTGTCTCTATGTGGACGATATGCTAATCATGGGGAGTAACCGTGATCAAATCACGAACACGAAGAACATGTTAAAAAGAAATTTTGACATGAAAGATTTGGGAGTTGCAGATCTAATCCTCGGGATTAAGATTAGCAAAACCGATGAAGGAATTGTTTTGTCACAATCTCATTATGCTGAGAAAGTGCTCAAAAAGTTCAATGCCTTTGATGGTCCTGAATGTAGGACTCCGATTGACAGAAGTATCAATTTATCAGTCAATACGGGTGAACCGATAGCTCATTTGGATTACTCCCGAGTGATCGGAAGTCTAATGTACCTAACGAAATGTACTCGTCCTGACTTGGCATATTCTGTTAGCAAACTGAGCCGGTACACGAGCAATCCAAGTCATGAACATTGGGATGCTCTGAAAAGAGTGTTAAAATACTTGAAACACACTCGAGATTATGGACTATACTATACAAGAAATCCTAGTGTACTTGAAGGATATTGTGATGCTAGTTGGATCTCGGACTCAAAGGAATCCCATTCAACTAGTGGTTATGTCTTCTGTATAGGAGGCGGAGCAGTCTCGTGGAAATCCATGAAACAAACTTGTATAGCCAGATCAACTATGGAATCTGAGTTCATCGCTTTGGATAAAGCCGGTGAAGAAGCTGAATGGCTTCGAAACTTCTTAGAAGATATTCCATGTTGGAAAAAACCTGTGTCTCCAGTGATGATGCACTGTGATAGCCAATCGGCTATAGCGAGAGCACAGAGCAATATGTATAACGGAAAATCTCGACACATACGTCGAAGACATAACACTGTTAGGCAATTGATCACAAATGGAGTGATTTCCTTAGACTATGTTAAGTCACAGGAAAACTTAGCCGACCCTTTGACGAAAGGGATGACTAGAGATCAATTAAGTGTGTTGCTAAAGGGAATGGGTTTGAAAAACCACAACTAAAGAATGACCATGGCGGTAACCCTACCATGCTGAGTGGAGATCCCACGAACTTGGTTCAAAGGGAAAACTAAGTCATGCTAGTTCAGTTAAGCACTTGGAAATAAAGATTTCCGTTTCCATCCCTATGAGCAAATAAGTGCTAGAACCTGAAATGTGGTAAAGGTTAAGTTGTTGAGACTTTTAATGAATCCCACACCTCGAAAAGGTGGAGTATTTCAGGGTACTCATGCTGGGAGGTCACCTATATAAATGTGAAGTGTAGGCCGCTTCAAATGTAAACATTTATGAATCCAAAGAGTTGTCCAGGGCCTAAACGGACACAACAGAGAAATGGAAACTGATAGGGATTTGTTGTGTGACTATCATTGACTCGTTGTACACTTTGGAGGAATAGTTCAAGGCATCGCGTCCACTAGCCCGCCAGTACATCCGATGATTTTCACTAAGGGAGGTTCAAGGCCACAAGCTACCTTTCCAGAAGCAATAGATCCTTCCGAGAACCGAGCACAAAAGTCTGCATTCATGGCATTTGCATTTATTTCACTCATGTGGGGGATTGTTGGAATTATTTGTATAGTTTAAATAATTCAAGTGTATTTTGACCAAAGTTTGTAATTTTTTATGGCTAATAAAATATATTCGATTTCGAGTTTAATCGTTATAATAATTATCTCCGTGTTACGAGTTAATTGTGAGATTTTATTTCGTCAAAATCCGTTAATCGGTGAGTGAGAAATAAATGTTTAAAGTTTGCCATAAATACTACTTTGGTAAATGGAAGCAATTATTATTTTATTGGGAAATGTGTTATCCCACATAGAAAGAATACCAAAAGTCATTTCTCTTTAAATGTGATAAGAGAGTATGAGTGTTCAACAAGTTGACTAAGTCCATGCACCCTTAGCGGTACATGGCAAGGGCCACACGCGCGCGCCCGCCCCGCCCCGCCCCGCCCCGTCCCGTCCCGTCCCGTCCCGACCCGACCCGACCCGGGCTCGGGCTCGGGCCTGGGCCTGGGCCTGGGCTTGGGCTTGGGCTTGGGCTTGGACGTGAGCTTGGTCCTGGCTCCTTGGTGATTTGGTCAATTGGACTTTGGGCTGGACCTGGGCTTCCCGGGGCCAATTGGGATTAATGGGTTGGGCTGTACCTATCTTTTTGGACACGGTCCGATTGATGTTTGGGCTCGATTTCATTCAGCCCAGTTGAACACTTTGAACATTAATTAATTGGGCTCGTCTATAAGGCCTTTGAGAATTAATTAATTGGGCTAGACTTTTGAATATTATTAATTGATTTACGAAATTAATTAATCTATTAATTGCTGAACATGGGGTTGCAGTTGGAAATGGAGTGGCTTCCTCCACTTGCTGGAACTGCCCCGTAACCACCTGGTGAGTGGTGTGGTGTGTAACTTCCCCTCGAGTGCAGTCTACTTATAGAGGCGTACATGCATTCATTCACGCACGAAAAAAGACACTGCCTTCATATCATCATTTTGCATAGTGTGTGCTCTGTTCCAACTGTTTCCGTTCATAGAGAGGGTCGATTTAGTGTGCATTTGTTCGATCCCCGCTTCGCCGTTGTATCTTTGGGGTCAGAGAGCCTGTAAACCGTCGCATACACGGGGCTTTACTGACTTGCGGAAAGTGCAAGCGCCTCGGCAGCAACCTCGCCTTTACTTTCCGCTTTCTGTTGTTTTATTTTTTCCGGTCGTGACTAACCCGTTTACTTTTTCCTAACACAATACATACTATATATATACACACACATAATGATCTATATAACGCAGGTACAAATTATAATATGAATCATATGATATAATTAGACGATGACAAGGCTGTGGTCATAGGTTTTCGGAGCTTGTGAAAATAGACGAATTGCCGTAGGTTCTAAGCATGATCCATCGATAATGGCTTCTTTAAGCAGAGAGAAGCCCCGAGTTCTAAGGCCCTCACTATGACCACAGCCTTGTCATCGTCTAACAACACTGCCAGATCGATTTTGAAATGTTTATATAATATGCATTTGACACAATCATATAACTATACTCCCTTCCTACCCTCACACTAAAATTTTTATAAATTAATAACTTCTTTTAAGTTAATAAAATCTTTGGGTCTATAAATTAATAATATCTCTAAATTAATAAAATTTAACTATTTCAATAGTATTAATTTATAGAGTTTTACTATATTTGACCAACCCAATTTTTTTTTTTTTTACTTTTTCACTTTAAAATATAATTTTACTCTTACTTTATTAATTTTAGAAAAGTCAAATTTTACACTATTAATGAGACCGTACTCACTTATCACTGGTAAACGAATGGCTTCGGCTCTTTGCAGAAACCGAACTCCACACCAGTCCAACGCGTTGATGTTTACCACCACTACGTCATAATAGTGTAGATCGGTGCTTCCGCGATCATCGACAGTGCTATGGATATCGATTTCACCGTAGCCACTGAAATTAACCAAACAAATCAGTCAATAAATTTGATGTTACATTTTTTTTTAAATAATTAATTCCTCAATCAAACAAAAGAGTATCATATACAAAATATATAGACTGAAAAACATATAGATCGATCAATTAATATATAAATTAACAATGACGAACCTCAAATTTAATTTTAGACGACGAGATTCATTGTTAATAATAGTATACAATCAACGGAATCTTATATAAAAACAACTCTGACAAAAAAAATGCTAAAATTAGGACATTGGTAAGAGCATAAGTGTTCCAGCATTGGCACCACATGTGATTCATTCATATCATTGTCAACGACCAAAACATGGATCATAGCTTGAACCAAGTTTTGACCCTGAAGCGATGGAGTTATAACACTCTGGGGATCCATGATCGATCAAAAAACAAACAAACACGACTCAAACACACAACTGAAAGAAACGAAAAGATGATGATATGATTTAAGTTTGAAATTTCATAAAAATGAGGCTGTATTTATATTATTGTTCTATGAATTTTTATACAAGATTTTTACAATCAAATGCACGTATTGCGTGTGTTTACGCGTTATGGAAAAATCGAGCCTATGGATTTTGCAATCGAATTGTCCTTCAATCAATAGCGCAAACACAAATGAAATAAAAAAAATCTTGCAAATGATATATGTATTATTTGTTCATTTAACAAAGCAAAAATAAAGTTGTATTTATATTTTTGTTGTGTGAAATAAAATAATAAATTTATAATTATTTATATTGTTCACAAAGAAGGAGGCTGTATTTATATTGTTGTTGTGTGAAATTTTTTACTAGATTTTTTATATCGAATGCACACGTGTTTTTTACACATTATAGAAAAATCCAGTATTTGAACTAATTGATGAACTATGTTGAAATGATATAAAAAATGTTAAAAAATAGAGTTTGAATTTTGCAATTGAATTGATCTAAATCATTACAGTGGGGGTTTGAAAATTTTGAGGGCAATCTCACGTTAATTGATAAACTATGATGAAATGATATAAAAAATGTTAAACAATAGTGCAAACACAAATAGAATTAAAAAACTTAAAATAGCCCATCAAACAACAATAATTTTATATTTTTATAATTTGTAAAAGGTATTTCAAATAAATTTTTGTAATGGGTTAATTATTCAAAAATAAATAAAGCTAAATGTGGGCGCCGCTGACGTGGCCTCCCAAGGCCTTGTCGAGCTGAAGCCGCGGGCGGTTGCACTCCTTGCAGCGATGGAACCGCACGATCTCCTCCGCCGCCGCCGTATCCGACCGATCTTGATGGCTCAGCTTAATTAATTTCTTGATTGGGAGACCGCTGACGTGGCCTCCCAATGCCTTGCCGGAGCTGAAGATGCAGTTGACCCGCACGATCTACTCCGCCGCCGCCTCCGACCGATCATGATGGCTTATCTTAATTAATTAATTTCTTGATTGAGAGAGAAGGAGAATATTTAATTAATTACTCCTTGTAGACATTGACCCGCACGATCTACTCCGCCGCCGCCTCCGACCGATCATGATGGCTTATTTTAATTAATTAATTAATTAATTAATTAAATATTCTCCTTCTCTCTCAATTAAGAAATTAATTAAGATTAGCCATTGGTCGGAGTCCGCGGCGGAGAAGGGCGGAGAAGATCGTGCGGGTCCATGCAAGGAGTGCAACCGCGGCTTCAGCTCCGACAAGGCCTTGGGAGGCCATATCAGCCGCGCCCACATCCAGCTTTATTTATTTTGTGGGGGTTTGGAAATTTTGAAGGCAATCTCACGTTTAATGATGAATTATGTTGAAATGATATAAAAAATGTTAAACAATAGCACAAACACAAATAAAATTTAAAAACTTAAATAGCGCAAAAAAAAATACTAAATAAAATGAATAAAAATAAAAGTAAAAAAATAACGCAAATAAAACTAAAATAAAAAAGTTCTTACTCGTGATATATGTATTATTCATTTATTTGTTCATTTAACAAAACAAAAATCTATATAAATGAATTGCATTTTTCTTAGTAAAAAAATAAATTTATAATTATTTTATTGTTCACAACGAAGGATGCTGTATTTATATTGTTGTTGTGAGAATTTTTTTTATATTGTTGTTGTTTGAAATTGTTTACTAAATTTTTACTATTGAATGCATGTATTGCGTGTTTTTTACTCATAATAGAAAAATCGAGAGTTTGAATTTGTAATCGAATTGTCTTTCAAACATTATAGCCAGGTTTGAAGAATTTGAGCAAATCTCATTAAGTAAGTAATTTTAGTAAATTGTATGCAAAATTTATTCCATTAGCAATTATACGGTAATTGTTGAGCTATGTTGAAAATGATGTCGAAAATATTAAACGGTAACACCTGAACTACTTGCTCATGATGTAAGTACTGTTTATTTTATTGTTCACAACTAAGGATGCTGTATTTATATTGTTGTTGTGAGAATTTTTTTTATATTGTTGTTGTGTGAAATGGTTTACTAAATTTTTACTACGCGTAATGGAAAAATCGAGAGTTTGAATTTGGAATCCAATTGTCCTTCAAACATTATAGCCATGTTCGAAGAATTTGAGCGAAATCTCATGTAAGTAATTTAGTGAATTGTATGCATAATTTATTCCATTAGCAATTATACGGTAATTGTTGAGCTATGTTGAAAATGATGTCGAAAATATTAAACGGTAACACCTAAACTACTTGCTCATGATGTAAGTACTGTTTGTTTAGATAAGAACGTAAATGTTCTATCTATCTAGATAAATTTTACATTATTTAAATTTATTATACAATAAAATCTATATTATTTAAATATTTTTTTGAGCTAATTAAAATTACAATACATACTATATATATACACACACATAATGATCTATATAACGCACGTACAAATTATAATATGAATCATATGATATAATTAGACGATGACAAGGCTATGGTCATAGGTTTCGGAGCTTGTGAAAATAGGCGAATTGCCATAGGTTCTCAGCATGATCCATCGGTAATGGCTTCTTTAAGCAGAGAGAAGCCCCGAGTTCTAAGGCCCTCACTATGACCACAGCCTTGTCATCGTCTAACAACACTGCCAGATCGATTTTCAAATGTTTATATAATATGCATTTGACACAATCATATAACTATACTCCCTTCCTCCCCTCACACTAAAATTTCTATAAATTAATAACTTCTTTTAAGTTAATAAAATCTTTGGGTCTATAAATTAATAATATCTCTAAATTAATTAATAAATTAAAAGTGACTTTTAAGTTTATCAATTAGGATTATCATTAAAATCTCAGATTATTTTATTCTTAATTCCCGATACTATTGGGGTGTATATTTAATATAAGTGATTTTGATTTTCCAAAGGAAAAATTTATATATTGGGTCAATTACCAGTAAAGTTGGGTCACTATATTTTATATATTACATGCCGTGAATTCTTGACGGAAAAGTGTATCCCGTAAAGGTTGATAATATCCCGAGATGAGTTCATAAGTGGATTTGTTCCGCATAATTAAAGTTGAATTGTACTATATTCTCGGATAAAAGAGATGAATAAATTTATTATGCAATAAATAAATTTTATTCATGGATATTTAAATCTTAAATACACCGAATAAATAATACTACTGGAGAAATATTTTTTGATATAATATATTAATTTACATAGTGGAAAATAAATTAATTAATATTAATGGGATTAATAGATTTGGACTTGGGCTCAATTTAATTGGAAGCCCAATATTCCACCTCCTTTAGATCCCTTACGTAGCCTATAAAAGCACTACATGGTCTTCACAATTCAAAAAACCATAAGATTATCATACTTGATATTCTAGAGAGTTCGTGAAGGAGATCCATAGGAGTTCGGAGGATCGTCGCCCACACGACGTTCGAACGAAGTGCAAGGAATACGTAGGAAGATTCGAAGGTCTTCAAACCATCTCGGTTCTCCGCACAACGAGACGTAGGTAAAATCATGAAACCCCCTCTATGATTTTATGTGAATTAATCATGATGCATACATGAACAACGATCCGGGAAACGTACGAACTTCGCGGACGGGGATTCGAGATCCCCGGCGAAGATCGAGAGGGGCGGTCGAAACCCTAGGGTTCGACCGCCGGTGTGCGCGACGAGGGGAAGCCCCGACTGGACGCCGGGGCATGCGATCGACTTCGGTCGATCGCCGGGGATGGCGTGGGCTGGTGCCGCGGCGGATCCTCCCGCCCCCCTCGACGCCGGCGCAGCTACGGGAAACCCTCGGCTGGAGCCGAGGGGTGCGATCGATCCTCGGATCGATCGCGGGTCAGCTGCGGGGAGACTCGCAGCGACCCCGTGCAAGCTACGGGTTCGCCCGTAGCGGCTCGCACGGGGTGATCCCGTGCGCTGGGCAGCGGGTCCGTGTACCCGCTGCGGGGGCTGATACGAGCAGCCCCGGGGATGCCGCGAGGCACCCCAGCGATCATCCGTAGATGATTGCGAGCCCCCTCGTGGGGGCTCGGCTGGACACACGCGGCCCTCGGGCCTCGCTGGGTGTTCGGTCGGGCCCCGGCTCACGCGGCGGTTCGCGGTTGGTTCTCCGGCGATCGAGGATTTCGGTCGGGTTATTATTTTCGCAAATTTTTGATAGCCCGGGATATCGATTTCCAACAATTGGTATCAGAGCGTTTGTTTCATGTTCATGTATGTATTCGATTATCATTCTACCTTGCAGGGTTTTTGACTATCATGGTTTAATAATTTTTGTTAATTATTTTATCATGATTATTCGTTTATTAAACTCTCGGACATGTCGAGATTCGTTTTGTGTGGATGAATGCTTGTAATAGTAAAAATTCGGGGGTTGACCGAATTTAGGATTTATTATTATTGTTCTATGTTTTCCGGAAATTGTATAGGGTCGATTTCATGTATAGAATCGATACCGGAATAGTAATTTAAATTATTGTAATTTATTTACGTAGGTTCGATTTTGGAACGATCGCCGGAAGACGAAGATGTGACGAAGAAGACGAAGAGGACCGGGGATCGATCATCCCCATGATCGATCCCATCGATCGAGTGGGAAAGGGGGCCGATCGCCCCTCGGCCGTGGGCTACCGCCGGCGATGGTGGTGGCTGGCCGGCTGGGGTGGCGGCGGCGGTGATCCCCTTCGGTGGCCGATCGATGGTGGGGGTGGAGCGGGGACTCCCAACCCGTGCTACTCCTACCATAATCCAACTTTCCTAATTGATTCGGTTTTCCTATTTTGAGTGTTCTTAATTTTAGGAACTCTAATTGAATAGGAAAAGAATTAAATTGGAATTAATTTATTTTCTATTTGATTATTCCTATTCTTGGGAATTTTCATGGATGGAAATTAATTAATTATGAAAAGTAGAAGAGTCCTAATTTATTTTATTTCCTTATTCTATTATAGAAGTCTTCTAGAATATTCCGAGTTTGACTTGGATGGAATTCTAGAGATTTAATAGAATTAGAAAGGAAAATAAAAAATAAATAAAAATATTAATAATATTTAATTTTATTTTTGATATATTCGATTGACTTAATTTTCGAATTAAGTAACTTTTGGATTAATTGAAAATAAATAGATTTAAATATTCGGATTAATATTCTCATCACATGGAGCATTCAAGAATGAAGACTGAAGACTAGAAGATGCGTACGGAGATGGAATAAAGCCATGATAGTCGGAAAATAATATTCTAGTATTATTTTGACTATGTGATAATACCTTATGTGCTTTATTTTATGTATGCATGCTTATGTGTTTAATTATGCATTAGATAGCGTATCCCTTGTTGTAAAAAGCTAAGTGGGAGAGGGATTGGAAACAATCCCATGGTCTCCATTACTGTTCTCTTGGTGACTCTTATGGGCTTTCGAAGTTCGTATAGACGAGTCATTGGAGGAGAATTCTTGTAATTCCTTTTACGAGAAACATTGATTAAGTTTATCAAACAATGCCTAATTTGTCTTTTTGAAACTGATTTCAAGTCGACTCATTCTCACTCCGGGGAGTGGAATGGAGCCAAAGCCACTTGGTCATGTGGATGACACAAATTAGAGACCTTCGTACCATTTCTTGAAATGGATCGATTGTCTGCTCGGCTCCCTCATCTAATGAGAGATAGGGTTGTTCGCATGGTGAATCATTGGTTAGAAACTTCGAGTTTCACTTATGATTCTCCGCGTCTTGATCTACAAGATTAAATGATTCAAGTAATTGGAAGTCAATTATAAAAATCTTTTGGTATAGTAAACGTCCACACCACGTGGCTTGCTATATTGAATGGGATTTTGGAATAATTGATGTAGACAGTTATAGGAAAATTGTGAAGGATTGTGAGTTATCGTAAACGTCCACACCACGTGGCTTGCGGTGATGTTGCAATTCCAAGCGAATTACCTTAGTACTGAGTAATGGTTTACACTTAGATACGCGTTATAGTATCCTTCCCCACGAAGTTACGCTATAAGTGATGTATGACCAAAGAAAATCTAATTGCTAAATCATTTTGGTAGGTAAACGTCCACACCACGTGGCTTGCCATACCTGATGGGATTTTAGATGTAATTAGTAATTTAATGATATTATTTGAGGGAGATAATATCGGGCATTAAATTGATTGTTTGTTTATATGTGCTTATAGGTTTATGGAATAGTTATGAATCCACTTTCGTTGATACTCAAGGAGAATAAACTCACTGGCCCCAATTACATTGATTGGAAGAGAAATTTGGACATTGTCCTGACTGCTGAGGAGTACAAGTTTGTACTCTATGAGCAATGCCCTGCTGAACCCACGGATGCCTCAACTGATGAGGAGAAAATGGCATATAGGAAGTGGACAAAGGCTGATGAAATGGCTAGGTGTTATATTTTGGCTTCTATGTCAAATATACTCCAAACCCAACATGAGTCAATGGCCACTGCCGAGGATATGTCGTACAACCTCAAGGAGATGTTTGGGCATCAAGACCGTGCGGCTTGGCAAGAAGCCATGAGAGTCCTCATGTCAACTACTTAGTCTGAAGGAACGCCCGTTGGGGAGCACGTTCTTAAGATGATGAGCTTGTTGAATGAATTGGAGGTCCTAGGAGCTCAGATTGATGGTGAGACGCAAGTCGACATCATACTCCAGTCTCTGACCCCTAGTTTTGAGCAGTTCCGTATGAGTTATAACATGGGTAAACTATCTTATACTCTTGCGCAACTCCTGACTGAACTGAAGGCGGCAGAGGGGATCTACAAGAAGGGCAAGTCTCAAGCGCTTGTAGCTACCAAGTCCAAAGGCTCGAAGCCTATTGGTGGTAAGCCTAAGGGCAAGTGCTTTCGATGCAAGAAGTCTGGACACTGGAAGTCTGATTGTCCTCTCAAAGGTACGAATTTTTCTTTAGTCGTGAAAACATAGTCAGCGGTATTATCTACCAGAAATCTGGTGTGTAGATATGGAACCACTGAAGGTATGTGCATTTTAATGCAAAGGTTCCAGAAAACCCGGTGACTTAGAGAAGAAGAGTTCAAGTCTACATGGGCAAAGCCGTAGAGGAAGCAGCTGTTGCAGTGGAAGACATTTATCTGCTTTAGTAGTTATAGGAATTCATTTCAAGTTTATAGCTTTATGTACCCCTTATTTTAGAAAGAACTTTGTTCTGGTTTTCTATTATTAATGAATGAATATTTTATTTCTTTAATCATTTGATGGTTTTGATAAGAAATAATGGCATTATCTATTCAGGTACATTAGATAGCAATATGTGAATGATGAATCCTAAGTCTACCACGATGCAACAAACCGTTTTATAACTTGTTTTACTTATTAGATGCATTTCTTTGTTAAATCATTATACTTGAGAATTCTTGTACTTAGTAGTATTTATTCAAATAAAATTCAAGGGTCGAAATTGATTTGATCAATTATAGTTGAAGGAATGGACCTTCCGACCTAAGAATTGAATTTGGAAGATAATACAACTAAGCGAACCTTTATGATAAAGGATGGAATTCGGACAAGTATTGAAATTGATTAACACTGATATATGCAGACATATATGTACTTAGAAAGGTGCGAGTGATTCTTTTAAAGAATACTCGAAAAATGGATTAGAGTACTTGATGTGCCACAAAAAAGCAAAGTGTTTTGACAAGTCAATGTACACAAAGCTATTGTGGGGAATCGTCAAAGTATATCCATTAGAAGCCTGCGATTTGATCGCAGAGGCAAGTACCTATCTAAGTAACACATAGCATATATCAAAGAATGGGATTTAGATCCCAAATAACTACACCATACACTCTTGTGTAGAAATGGTGTGTCTGGAAATAAGAAATGAAATTCTAATAGTAAAAGGAAAAGATATGCGGAACTACCTATTGTTCTATGGATATTTCTGGAAAGCAACGGCACATTAAATGTGGTTGTAGGATATCCTGGAAGAACAAAAGATTGTATGTTCAATAGTACTATGAACCAGAAGGACGTTCTATCGCCCGGTTCTTAGAAGAAGACTATTAGATGAACTACAAAGCCAAAAGTGACATAATACTTTAAAATGAGAGAAGAAGAAGACTGAGAACCAGCCAAACCGAGTAGTAGTACGCCACTAACTGCACCTACTGTTATTACTGTTATACACCGGAATGCCATTGCAGTGGGAGGTTGTTAGACAACCGGAGATCCTCATAAGAATAGAAGAGTTTCGAACTCTGGATCTAGTAAAGATGAAATCGATCCCTAGCTCTGCACAGGGGCAATACTAAATCTAAAATGTGCCTTCTTAGAAAGCAATAAGTTTTATTGTTAAGAGGAAAGATCATTTAGAGTACAAGCTTAGCTAATCCATTTATGGGACAAAGCTATGAATCGTGGAACTTGCGAATTGATGAGATAGTCCATTTGATGGGTTCATCAAAGGGCATAAACGAGAAATGTGTTTTAGAAACGTGATGGAAACAAGGTGGTGTTTCTCGGAATTTTATGTAGATAACATTTTATCATTGACAACAATGTAAGGATATTATCAGACATAAAATGATGGTTGTCTAAATAAATCGGGATATAAGATTGAGTAGAAGTTAGAACATGTTCTTAAGATCTTTGATCTCAAGATAAGAACATTGTACTTCTCTTAGATATCTTATACGATTATGGTTTGTTTTAAACATGCATAATTCTGAGAAAGGTTATTGCCTTTCAGACACAGAATTCATCCATCTAAAGATATGTGTTTTGAACACATGAAGGAGATAGGCGGAGACAAAGCGGTTTCCTACACCTTGAGTGTGGAAAGCTTAATGAATGCAATGTTGAAAAACGAGAACCTGATATCAACTATGCGGTTTGCATAGTGGGTGGATATCAAAGAAATCTCAACAAGAGATATTCGGATGCTGTAAAAGTACTTTCGAAGTACTGGATTACGAAGCAACACGAATTCTTCTTGGATTACATATTCTTGATGGAGTTGTATTCTAAATGTCTAGTTTAGTGCAAATACGGAACTCCTTATCTATGCCTTAGTCTATACATAATTCAAACATGATTGCATTTAATGCAATAGTCCTTGATGTATACGTTGTAGATAGTATGGCGTGAGGAGACACGCGGAAGATCATACTATCGGTTATTCGTATACTATCGAACAGTAGCTCACGACTTAGATGGACAGGAACAATCCATCGGTACGTCGTAGTGTAACTGGTAGATAGTCGGTTTGACTATCATGTTACACTCATACACTTGGTGTATTGAGCAGGACCACGGGAGGGCGTTCGATTTATACTAATCGGAGTAATCGAACTAGACCTCAAATATTATGGATATATGAGTTCCTAATCCCTATATAATTATAGTTGCGTGTGTCCAATGCTCGGTTCTTTGATGTGCCAATGAGTGAGACTAATTGATTAGTCAATATCCTCGGTAAATTGGGAATCGGAATTGTACACACGTCATGCTATAGATTATAGACAGGAAACCGTGTCCCATTTATTGGGTTGATGATGTCCCCGAGATGAGCTCATAAAGTTTATCATGTAAACCCTGCAGGTGGATTCGTTCCACATGATAATAAGGATGAGTGGTACTAGTCTCGGATAATAAAAAATGAATTAATTTAATTATTAGTAATTAATTAATTCATGGACATGCGATATCTTAAACACGGGGAAAATCATATATGTAATTTCGGCGGAAATATTATTGGTAAAATAATATAAGATTAATTAATTGGGAATTCAATTATAATTTTATAGTGGAATTAATTATAATTAAAATTGGATTTAATTAAAGGTTTTCTTTTAAGGACACCGGTTTAATTAAATTGCAATTTAGCCTAATTAATTAACCTAAAGTCCCTAGTGTGGCCTATTTATATCCCTATTTCTCTCTTCTCTAAACCTACAGAACGCCGCTATTTTATTTTTGCGGAGAAAAATTTTAATTGTTAGCGCAATAATAATTTTTCTGTGAAAATAAATAGATTAGCGCAATAATTTTTCTGCTACAGAGAAAAATATATTCTTGCGTAAGTTTGAGAGAGAAGAAGAAGAGAAGAGAACCGGAGGATCGTTGCCCACACAACGTCCGGGATCGAGGGCTAGGATACACACTAGAAGGTTTGGGGTGTTCGCCTATTCGGCTTCTCCGAATCACGCATCAAAGGTAAATAATCGAAAACCCTATTCCGCATATTTTTTCGATTCTTCTCGTACGTAATAATACAACGGACCATCGATTGGTTTCCGAGGCTTGGGATCGATGTTCTCAGACCACTGGGAAGTCGCTGACTTCCGGTGTGGTGGTCGGATTGAGAAAAACGAGCCGGAACAGCCCCGTCGGCCGACAGCTATATGTCGTCGGCCTCCACTGCCCTGTCGGGCGACAGCCTTATGGCGTCGGCCGATAGACAGGGCAGAAGCCCCGTTTTTGCGCGGTCGTGCCTCGGGTGCGATGGCTGGGCGTGATTAGGGTCTGGGACTTCGTCGTGAGTGCAATAGGGATGCTAGGGGTCGACTGGGCTTGTCCGGATGTTCGAGTAGTCGAACGGACATGTCCCGGGTAGTCGATTTCCAACAATTGGTATCAGAGCCGGTTTATCGGTTTGTTGTATTGTTCGTAAGTTTTGTGATGCAGGATGAACCCGATTATTATGGCCAACATTATGGGATGTTGTATGATAATTTTGTTGTGGTTTGTTAAGTTCTCGGGCTTGTCGAGATTGTTTTATTTTGGAAAACGTTGATTGTTTGTAATAGCTAAAAACGACGGGTTGAGTCGTTAGGTTTATTTATTTTTCGTTGTTTCCGGGCATGTATAGGGTCGATCACCTTGTATAGGATCGATGCCGGATTTAGTAGATTTATTCTTGTAATTTTTCTTGCTATATTTGGTGGATCGAGACGAGACCGAAACCCGGAGAAACGAGGATCGAGGAGAACGAACCGGCAACGGGCAGCCATCGAACACACCCCGTGTTCGTGATGGGCAGCAGCGGGGCTGGGGTTCGTTCGACCCCACGGACGACTCAACGAGGCTCGAGACGAGGCTCCAGTTGGAGGAGTTCGTCTCTTGACCCTCGAGCGAGTCGGTGGTGGTCCGAGACCGAGACGAGCAACGAGATGAAGTTCCAAGAGACGTGCATTGGAAAATACTTAAGGCCATAATAATCGGGGCCACGTTAAATGCTCTTTGCGTGTTTTACGTGCTATTATTATGCTTAATTATTTTATGCATGTTATCCCTCAATCGTAAAATACTAAGTGGGAGAGGGATTGGAAACAATCCCGCGGTCTCCATTCTCTGTTTTGATGGTGATGTGTATTGACTTACGAGTTGGCTTTAGTGTCATCCTCCCTATCGGATAAAGTCGATACACGGATATCACTGGATCAAAATTCGAATTCAATTCCACTTATAAAATTGAACAATTATATTTCTCAAAAGCAATGCCTAATCTATCTTTCAAAGACTAATTTCAACTCGACTCATTCTCACCCCGGGGAGTGGAATGGAGCCAAAGCGCTTGGTTATGTCGATGACACAGATTAGAGACTTTCGAGTCATTCGATGACTAGATCGATTGTCTGATTGGCTCCCTCACCTAGTGAGAGATAGGGCTCAATTGCATGATTGATCGCTGGTTAGAAACTTCGAGTTTCACTTACGAGATATCAAGCTTTGATTAATAAAATTGTGAAATTTAATAAATGTAAGAGTCAATTAAAAAAGTTGTTTTTTTAGTAAACGTCCACACTATCGTGGCTTGCTAAATGGAAACGATACTTTGGGTTAATTAAGACTCTATGACATTTAAATAAGTGGGATTCAATTAATAAAATTGTTTGTTTTAGTAAACGTCCACACTAACGTGGCTTGCTAGATGGAAACGGAACTTTGGGATTAATTGAGGCTCGACAGTTATAGAAAGTCGTGGAGGACCGCATGTCAACGTAAACGTCCACATGAACGTGGCTTGCGGTGGATATGTAGTTCCCGAGCGGTTGACTTAGTACTGAGAAATGTTATACACTTAGGTACGCTTTATAGTATCCTCCCCATCGGATTCACTGCTATAATGATGTACGACCGAAGTAAAAATCCAGTTATAAAATCGTTTGGATTAGTATACGTCCACATGAACGTGGCATGCTAGTCTGATGGGATTTTGGAAATGATTGGTAGTTTAATGATATTATTTGAGGGAAATGATATCGAATTAAACTCATTGTTTGTTTTATATGGTATTATTCACATTAAAAGTCAACAAACTCACTGACCACGTTTGTATGGATTAAAGAAGAAACTTGGACATTTTCCTAAGTGCAGAGGAGTACAATTATGTACTCCAAGTCAATTGACCTGTTGAACCAAATGATGCTTCCACTACTGAGGAAAGGAAGCTCATTGGAAATGGATCAAGGCTATGAGATGACGCGGAGCAACATTATGGTTTTCATTTCAAATGTGTTGCGACATCGGGATCATGCCATGACCATTTTCTATGATATGATGCTTAACCTTAAGAAGTTTTTGGTTATCAGGACAGGACAGCCAGGCAAAATGCAATGAGGCAACTCATGACGGCCATCATGTCGGAAGGAACGCCCGTGAGGGATCACGTTTTTAGAATGATGGACTATCTTAATGAGATAGAGATTCTGGGAGCAGTTATCGATGGGGTAACCCAAGTCGATATTGTGCTCCAGTCTCTGCCGAGAAGTTTTGAGCAGTTCCGCCTGAACTATAACATGAATAAGGGGTCTTAATCATTGGCGGAACTCCTGATTGAACTTCAAGCGGCTGAGGGAATCTTTAAGGGCTCTCAAGCACTTGTGGCTGAGAAATTGGCTCTTCCTAGGCCTCCGGGCGGCAAAAGGAAGAAGAAGCAAAGACGGAAACCCAGTGGGCCTAATATATCTGGACCATGGAATGGGACAAGAAAGCCCAAAGGGCAAGTGCTTCCGTTGTAAGCAGTCTGGATACTGGGAGTTTTAATTGTCCTCTCAAGCAACAAGAAGTTGACTCTTCCTTAGTCACCGAAACATGTTTAGTGGTGTTATCTGCCAGCACCTGGTGTGTGGATACGAGAACCACTAATCATGTCTGCACTTAAATGTGGGGGTTCCAGGAAACCCGGAGATTTAGAAAGGAAGAAGTAATAACCTACATGGGCAATACTGTTAAGGTAACAGCCGTTGCAGTGGGAGATGTTAAATGTTTTTAACGGTAGGATTTTAGTTCTAATAAATTATCTTTATGTACCGGCATTTAGAAAGAAATTTCATTTCGGATTTCTAAATTGGTTTAGAATGGATATTCCGTTTCTTTGGACAGTTTCGTAGTTTTCAGAGTAGGAAACGGGGTTGTTATCCATTCTGGTACATTGACAGACAATTTAATACTAAATCCATATTCTTCCACGATGCAACACACCGGAGCAAATAACACATTGTCAAACCCCAATAAGAGTAAAGATCCTTCTAGGATGAATCAAATGTACTTATGGAATCTTAGGCTAGATCACTTTAACTTGAGTACGATTCAAAGGGTGAAAGCTGATGGACTACTCAGCTAGGTTGAAGGAAAGGACTTTCCAACCTTCGAATCATACTTGGAAGTTTAAATGACCAGGCAACCCTTTACGGTTAAAGGGCATAGATCCAAGAAAGTACTAGAGTTGATTCGCTCTGATGTATGTGAACTTTTTAAGCAGTTCAAGGCATACTAATCAGAAAATGGGATTAACTCCCAATTGACTACACCATTCATGCCTCGGCAAAATGATGTGTTAGTAAGAAGGAATAGGACTCTTATAGAAATGGAAAAGTAGACAATGAGTTATTCGGAGTTACCTAATTCGGTTTTGGGATATGCCTTGGAAACAGCGGCGTTTATCCTGAACTTGATTCTTTTGGAAACTTGTACAGATATTCAGCTGTTTATGATACCCTAAGAAAACGAATTGAGATATGTAATATAGTCCAAAGGACCAGATGTTCGTTGATTGCATCAACGTTCGGTTATTAGACATGGACTATATATGCAAGATCACAAGCCCAAGAGTAAAGTAATACTTAATGTGCTTAGAGGGATTGATCAAAACTTAGAACCAGCCTAACTGAGTAGTTCACTACTATAATCTTTAGTCACTAAAGATACACCAGAGCGTCGTCGTAGTGGGAGGGTTGTTAGACAACCCGACAGGTTCATGTTTATAGGTGAGTCTTCGGACTTGTTACCTGGAGAACATGAAGCCGACCCCTGGACCTATGACGAGACGCTGAAAGATCAAAATGCTCAGTCTTGGCAAAAGGCGATGAAATTTGAGATTGAATCTTTGTATTCAAATCATGTCTGGGATCTTGTAGCACCGCCCAAAGGTGTAAAAGTCATTGGTTGCTAGTGCGTGTACAAGAGGAAAAGAGGGTCTGACGGGAAGGTGGAAACCTTCAAGGCTAGGCTTGTTGCGAAAGGGTACACTCAGAAAGAGGAGGATCGATTATTAGGAAACCTTTTCGCCGGTAGCTATGCTAAAGTCGATCCGGATTCTTTTGTCTTCACATGGAAGATGGAAGTCAAGACGGATTTCCTATATTGAAGTCTTGACGGGACCATCTGTGTGGGACAGCCAGAGGGATTCATCGAAAAGAGCCAAGAGCATTTAGTAAGCAAGCTTAATCGATTTTTGGATTGAAGGAAGCTTCAAAGATCTTGGACAAATGCGGATCTATGAGAAAATCCATTTTATGGATTCTTTCAAGGCATGTTTGGGTCCTGTGTGTAACAAAGAAGCGACGGAAAAGATGTGGTGTTTTCTCATTCTTTGTGTAGACAACATTCTTCTAATTGGCAACAATATGAAAATGTTATCAGACATAAAGGGATGGTTGTCCGAGCAATTCGATATGAAGGACTTAGGATAAGTTAGGCATGTTCTTGGCATCAAAGTTATAAGGGATCGCCAGAAAAGAACATAGTACTTATCCCAAGCCTCATACATAAATAAAATTCTTGCTCGTTTTAGCATGCAGAATTCCAAGAAAGGTTTTCACCTTTTAGATGTGGAATAATTTATCTAAAGTTTTGTGTTTGACACATTAAGGAGATAAATCAAAAGTAAGCAGTTCCCTACACCTTAACGGTGGGAAGCTTAATGTATGCAGTGCTGTGCACGAGACTGATATCTACTATGTCGTGGGCATGGTGGTGAGATATCATAGTAATCCTGGAAAGGATCACTCAACTGATGTAAAGAACATGTTTAGGCACCTGTAAAGGACTAAGATAATATGTTCTAAAGTTACAAACCAGTCAAGTTGTTTCCTTTGGATTACAGAGAATTGAATTTCCAACCAAACAGGGATAGTTGAAAGTCGAAGTCAGGCTATGTGTTCTCACTGTGAAGTGGAGCAGTCACATGGAAGAATGTAATGCAGCGATGCATTACGGACTCTACCATGGAAGCCGAAAAGGTAACGGCCTCTGAGGCAGTTAAAAGGTCGGTGTGGCTCTAGAACTTCCTAAGAGACTTAGATGTGGTTTCTAGTTTGCCCAAAGCTATTTTGAATAGCGGTATATTGGCAAACTTGAAATGCCACGAGTCCACAGTGGAAGATAACACCAGAGCGCAAGTACCACCTGATTCGAGAGATCGTCTAGTAAGACGATACAGTTGTCACCTAGATAGCATCGAGAGGATTGCATGGTAAAACCGTTCACAGAGGCTCTTCCAGCGAAAGCGTTGGATAGGCGTGATAAGGTTATGGGAATCTGATGTTTGGGAGAGGGCGACTAGACTTTTAGTATAAGTGGGAGATTGATGGAGTTGTATTCTAAATGTCTAGTTTAGTGCAAATACGGAACTCCTTATCTATGCCTTAGTCTATACATAATTCAAACATGATTGCATTTAATGCAATAGTCCTTGATGTATACGTTGTAGATAGTATGGCGTGAGGAGACACGCGGAAGATCATACTATCGGTTACTCGTATACTATCGAACAGTAGCTCACGACTTAGATGGACAGGGACAATCCATCGGTACGTCTGACGGGCGCGAATTGCTTGTCGCGGAGCAAACGCGCTGCCAAAATACTATTTATAATTATGCCAACACCTAACACTACAAGGTAGATAGTGATAAGTATGTGGGGTCGGTCCCAGGAGGAGGCAATTGCAATAAGTGATCTCGGCTTGCCCAAAGGGTTGTCACGATTTAAAAAGTTTTGTTTTGATTTGCTGTGGGCACCGCGGTTCTCTCATGAACAACTCGACTCAACTAACTACGACTAAACTAAACTAAGTTGAGGAAAATCAGTATCTGGGCATACAACATCTCTCAGGGTCATCTGGGCATACTACCGGTCATAGGCACTAAGGATTTCTACCAGCGGTTTGTCAGCAGTTATAGGGTGCTTTAAAAAGACAACAGTGGTCCTATTGCGTCACGCCCAACAATTGCCCCACCCCTTATCTATCCTTAATGTGTAAAGAGAAGGCAAGCTAACGTTATGCCTAAACTCCTAGATCTGAACAATTCGATAACCTATGCGGCCAAACATGGATCTAGTTTGCCCAAACCCGCATTACCCTCTAGACAGACCCGCTCGACCAATAGCATGCTCGGAACTCCGAGTCATACGACCGCAATCACCAGCAAGTTCTAGTTGTTGGAGTTGTGTACTTAATGTCTAGATTTAAGTATCGGTAAACTCCCGGTCATAGCATTTTACCTATTTAATTAATAAACAATTATTTGCATTTAATTATTATTAATTAATTATGCAAAATATAGTCCTGGATTTTATACGTTGTAGTTAGTATGGTGTGCATGGGCGCACAGAAGATCATACTATCGGTTACTCGTATTTAATCGAACAGTTGCTCACGACCTAGATGGACACGAACCAACCCATCGGTATAGTCGTTGTGTGAGAGAGAAAATAATTTATCTTAATTATTTTATCACACTTGTACACTTGGTGTATTGGGCGGATCGCTTGAGATTTATTGATTAGGATTGCCTTGGATAATCAATTTAAATCTCAGAGTATTTTATTCTTAATCCCCGATATTATTGCGGGTGTGTATATTTAATATTAGAGACTTTGATTTTCCAAAGGAATTAACCGATTTAATTATTGGGTTAATTACCGGTAAAATTGGGTCGCTATATTTTATATATGACATGCCGTGAATACTTGACGGGAAAGTGTATCCCGGAAGGGTTGATAATATCCCCGAGATGAGTTCATAAGGAATTATTGTGTAAACCTCATGAGTGGATTCGTTCCGCACAATAATAAAGGTTGAACGGTACTAGTCTCGGATATAAGAGATGAATATTATTTATTGAGCAATAAATAAATTTATTCATGGATATTTAAATCTTAAATACACGTAATAAATAATACTAATCGGAGAAATATTATTTGATATAATATGGATAAATATTGGGAGTGCAATTTTATTTATATAGTGGAAAATAAATAAAATTAATATTGATAAGGATTAATGGATTTGGGTTGGACCCAATTTAATCTTCAATATTAGAAGCCCAATATTTAATCTCCTTATGATCCCCTACGTAGCCTATATAAGCACTACATGGTCTTCACTTTTCATAACACAATTTAACCTACGCCAATCATAAAGTCTTGGAGAGTGAAGGAGATCCATAGGAGTTCGATAGATCGTCGCCCACACGACGTTCGAACGAGGTGCAAGGAATACGTAGGAAGATCGCAAGGTCATCAACCGATTTCGTTTCTCCGCACAACGAATCGAAGGTAATAATCATAAACCCCCTTCATGATTATTTGTGCTTGATTAATTGTGATATATACATGAACGCACGATCCGGGAAAACGACGATCATCGCGGACGGGGATTCGAGATCTCCAGCGAAGATCGAAGGGGGCGGTCGAAACCCTAGGGCTCGACCGCCCGGCGCGCGCGACGAGGGGCGAAGCCCCGGCTGGATGCCGGGGCATGCGATCGACTTCGGTCGATCGCTGGGGTGCCACGGGCTGGTGCCGTGGCGGACCCCAGCTGCCCTCGACGGCGGCGTGCGCTCGAAGGGGGCCCCGGCTGAAGCCGGGGCAAGCGATCGACTCGGAAGTCGATCGCTAGGGCAGCCGCGGCTAGGCCGCGGCGGGTCAGCTGGGCTGACCGCCCTCCCCTCGACGACGGAGGCGGTGAGTCGCCGGACTCACCGCCAGGGGCTGTTCCGAACAGCCCCGCGGGGATGCCTTGCTGGGATTCGATGTCCCGGGCTATCAAAATTGCGGAACCGATAACCCGATCAAAAACCCTTGATTACCGAAGACTGAATCCCGACTCATCCGCAGGAGTCCGACCTTTGGAGACTACGCGCCCGAAGACACGCAGCCCGCCCCCAGCCGATTTTCTCCCGCGAGTCGGATCCACGAACGCGAACTACCTCACGAGCCGGGGCCCGGCCGAATGCCCAGCGAGGTCCGAAGACCGCGTGCACCCAGCCGAGCCCCCGCGAGGGGCTCGCGATCGTCCTCGACGATCGCTGGGGATCGCTCGTAGCGATCCCCGGGGCTGCTCGTAGCAGCCCGCAGCGAGTCGCGATGACTCGCTGCTCGCACGGGGTCAGCCCCGTGCGCATCCGCTACGGGAATCCCCGTAGCGCGCACGAGGCGGCTGCGGGTTATCCCCGCAGCGACCCGCGATCGAGCTCACGGGCTCGATCGCCCCTCGGCTCCAGCCGAGGGCTTCGCGTCACGCGCCTCCGACGAGGGGCTGGGGTTCGCCACGGCACCAGCCCGTGGCACCCCGGGGATCGACCGAAGTCGATCCCATGCCCCGGCGTCCAGCCGGGGTGTTGGAGTTGTGTACTTAATGTCTAGATTTAAGTACCGGTAAACTCCCGGTCATGGCATTTAACCTATTTAATTAATAAACAATTATTTGCAATTAATTAATTATGCAAAATATAGTCCTGGATTTTATACGTTGTAGTTAGTATGGTGCTGCATGGGCGCACAGAAGATCATACTATCGGTTACTCGTATTTAATCGAACAGTTGCTCACGACCTAGATGGACACGGACCAATCCATCGGTATAGTCGTTGTGTGAGAGAGAAAATAATTTATCTTAATTATTTTATCACACTTGTACACTTGGTGTATTGGGCGGATCAGCTTGAGATTTATTGATTAGGATTGCCTTAGATAATCAATTTAAATCTCGGAGTATTTTATTCTTAATCCCCGAAATTATTGCGGGTGTGTATATTTAATACTAGTGACTTTGATTTTCCAAAGGAATTAACCGATTTAATTATTGGGTTAATTACTGATAAAGTTGGGTCGCTATATTTTATATATGACATGCCGTGAATACTTGACGGGAAAGTGTATCCCGGAAGGGTTGATAATATCCCCGAGATGAGTTCATAAGGAATTATTGTGTAAACCTCATGAGTGGATTCGTTCCGCACAATAATAAAGGTTGAACGGTACTAGTCTCGGATATAAGATATGAATATTATTTATTGAGCAATAAATAAATTTATTCATGGATATTTAAATCTTAAATACACGGAATAAATAATACTAAGATGGAGAAATATTATTTGATATAATATGGAATAATATTGGGAGTGCAATTTTATTTATATAGTGGAAAATAAATAAAATTTAATATTGATAAGAATTAATAGATTTGGGTTGGATCCAATTTAATTTTCAATATTTAGAAGCCCAATATTTATTCTCCTTATGATCCCTTACGTAGCCTATATAAGCACTACATGGTCTTCACTTTTCACAACCTAAGTTACGCCAACTAAAAGTCTTGGAGAGTGAGGAAGATCCATAGAGTTCGATAGATCGTCGCCCACACGACGTTCGAACGGAGTGCAAGGAATACGCGGGAAGATCACGAGGTCATCAACGATTCGTTTCTCCGTACAACGAATCAAGGTAATAATCGAGAACCCCCTTCTTTGATTATTTGCGTTGAATAATTGTGATATATACATGAACGCACGATCCGGAAAACGACGAACCTCGGGGACGGGGATTCGAGATCCCCGACGAGGATCGAAGGGGCGGCCGAACCCTAGGGTTCGGACCGCCGCGACGCGCGACAAGGGGACGAGCCCCGGCTGGACGCCGGGGCATGGGATCGACTTCGGTCGATCCCCGGGGTGCCACGGGCTGGTGCCGTGGCGGACCCCAGCCCCTCGTCGGAGGCGCGTGACGCGAAGCCCTCGGCTGGAGCCGAGGGGCGATCGAGCCCGTGAGCTCGATCGCGGGTCGATGCGGGGATAACCCGCAGCCGCCTCGTGCGCGCTACGGGGATTCCCGTAGCGGATGCGCACGGGGCTGACCCCGTGCGAGCAGCGAGTCATCGCGACTCGCTGCGGGCTGCTACGAGCAGCCCCGGGGATCGCTACGAGCGATCCCCAGCGATCGTCGAGGACGATCGCGAGCCCCTCGCGGGGGCTCGACTGGGTGCACGCGGTCTTCGGACCTCGCTGGGCATTCGGTCGGGCCCCGGCTCGTGAGGTGGTTCGCGTTCGTGGATCCGGCTCGCGGGAGAAAATCGGCTGGGGGCGGGCTGCGTGTCTTCGGGCGCGTAGTCTCCAAAGGTCGGACTCCTGCGGATGAGTCGGGGATCCAATCTTCGGTGATCGAGGGTTTTTGATCGGGTTATCGGTTCCGCAATTTTTTGATAGCCCGGGACATCGAATCCCAGCAATTGGTATCAGAGCGTTTGGTTTCGTGTTCATGTATATGTTAGATTATTGTTCTACCTTGCAGGATTTCCGGCTATCATGGTTGGATTTAATTAATTGTTTTTATTAATTAATTATCATGATTATTAAACTCTCGGACATGTCGAGATTCGTTTTTGTGTGGTTGAATGTTTGTAATAGTAAAAATTCGGGGGTTGACCGAATTTAGGATTTATTATTTAGCACTTTATTTTCCGGAAAATGTATAGGGTCGATTTCATGTATAGAATCGATACCGGAATTGTAATTTAATTTTTGTAAATTATTTACGTTGGTTCGATGATGAGACGATCGCCGGAAGACGAAGAAGTGACGAAGAGAGAAGGGCTTAGGATCGATCCCATCATGATGATCGACCCATGGCCTAGCCGGCATGGCTAGGCGGCGGCGGCGCTCCTCCCCGAGTGGCCGGCCGATCCATCACATGGTGGGGATGGCGTGGGATCTCCCAATCCCATGCTATTCCTACCAAGAAATTGCTTTCCTAATTAATTCGGATTTTTCCTATTTGAGTACTTTCCTTTTAGGAAACTCTCATGGATTAGGAAAAGAATTAATTTAAATTAATTTTATTTTCTATTGATTTATTTCCTTCATGGAAATATTCATAGATTAGAAATTTAATTAATTTAGTACTAAATTTATTTTTCCTATTTGATTATTCCTACTCATGGGAATATTCATGGATTAGGAATAAAAATAAATTTGGAAAGTAGTGAGTCCTAATTTATTTTATTTCCTTGTTCTATTTTAGATATCTTCTAGAATATTCCAAGTTTTACTTGGATAGATTATTCTAAAGATTTAATAAGAACTAGATAGGAAAATAAATAAATAAAAATATATTAATAATATTTAATTTTATTTTTGATATATTCAATTGACTTAATTTTCGAATTAAGTAACTTTTGGATTAATTAAAAATAAATAGATTTAAATATTGGAAATTAATATTCTCGTCACATGGAGCATTCAAGAAACGAAGACTGAAGACTAGAGGATGCATATGAAGAAAAAGCCATGATAGTCGGGAAAAATAATTTCTCTAGCATTATTTTGACTATGTGATCTATGTGCTTTATTGCTTTCATGCATGCTATATGTGTTTATTTTATGCACTAGATAGCGTATCCCTTTATCGTAAAAAGCTAAGTGGGAGAGGGGATGGAAACATTCCCATGGTCTCCATCACTGTTCTCTTGGTGACTTTTATGGACTTTCGAAGTTCATATAGACAAGTCATTGGAGGAGAATTCTTGTAATTCCTCTTACAAGAAACATTGATCGAGTTTATCAAACAATGCCTAATTTGTCTTTCTGAAACTGACTTCAAGTCGACTCATTCTCACCCCGGGGAGTGGAATGGAGCCAGAGCCACTTGGTCATGTGGATGACACAAATTAGAGACTTTCGTGCCATTCTTTGATAGGTGGGTCGTTTGTCTGCTCGGCTCCCTCATTTATGAGAGATAGGGTCGCTCGCATGGTGAATCACTGGTTAGAAACTTCGAGTTTCACTTATGATTCTCCGAGTCTTGATTTACGAGATCGAATGGATCTTATAAGTGGGAGTCAATTATAAAAATCTCTTGGTGTAGTAAACGTCCACACCACGTGGCTTGCTATACCGACGGATTTTGGATTAATTGATGTAGACAGTTATAAGTGATTGTGAAGAGTTGTGAAATTGTCGTAAACGTCCACACCACGTGGCTTGCGGTGACGTAGCAATTCCAAGCGATATACTTTAGTACTGAGTGATGGTTTACACTTAGATACGCGTCATAGTATTCTTCCCCACGAAGTTACGCTATGATTGATGTATGACCGAAGAAAAACTAATTGCTAAATCATTTGGGTGGGTAAACGTCCACACCACGTGGCTTGCCTTACCTGATGGGATTTTAGACGCAATTAGTAATTTAATGATGTTATTTGAGGGAGATAACATCGGACATTAAATTGATTGTTTGTTTACATGTGCTTATAGGTTTAGAGAATAGCTATGAATCCACTTTCTGTGATACTCAAGGAACATAAACTCACTGGTCCCAATTATATTGATTGGAAGAGAAATTTGGACATTGTCCTGACTGCAGAAAAGTACAAGTTTGTACTCTCGGATAAATGCCCTGCTGAGCCCACGGCTGCCTCAACTGATGAGGAAAAGGCAACATATCGGAAGTGGAAAAAGGCTGATGAAATGGCTAGGTGCTATATTTTGGCTTCCATGTCAAATGTACTCCAAACCCAACATGAGCCGATGGACACTGCCCGGGATATGATGACCAACCTCAAGGAGATGTTTGGGGAGCAGGATCGTGCGGCAAGGCAAGAAGCCATGAGAGTCCTTATGTCGACTACTCAGTCTGAAGGAACGCCCGTTGGGGAGCACGTTCTTAAGATGATGAGTTTGTTGAATGAACTTGAGGTCCTAGGAGCTTCCATTGATGATGAGACGCAAGTCGATATCATACTCCAGTCTCTGACCCCTAAGTTTGAGCAGTTTCGTATGAGCTATAATATGGGTAAACTATCTTATACTCTTGCGCAACTCCTGACTGAACTGAAGGCGGCAGAGGGGATCTACAAGAAGGGCAAGTCTCAAGCGCTTGTAACTACCAAGCCCAAAAGCTTGAAAGCTATTGGAGGTAGGGGCAAGAAAAGGAAGCAAGCCATAAAACCCAGTGGTGCCAAGAGGAATGGACCACGAGTGGGGGCTAGTAAGCCAAAGGGCTTGTTCTTCCGATGCAAGAAGTCTGGACACTGGAAGTCTGAATGTCCTCTCAGAGGTACGAATTTTTCTTTAGTCGTAAAAACATAGTCAGTGGTATTATCTACCAGAATTCCGGTGTGTAGATATGGAACCACTGACGGTATGTGCATTTCTTTAAATGCAGGGGTTCCAGAAAACCCGGCGACTTAGAGAAGAAGAGTTCGAGTCTACATGGGCAAAGCTGTTGGGGTAGCAGCGGTTGCAGTGGAAGACATTTATCTGTTTTAAGTTTTCATTTCAGTTATTGCTTATGTACCCCTTTAATTTTGAAAAAGAACTTCGTTCTGGTTTTCTTTATTATTAATGGATATTTTATTTCTTTAATCATTTGATGGTTTGGATAAGAAATAATGGTGATATCCATTATGGTACATTAGATAGCAATATGTGAATGATGAATCCTTAGTCTACCACGATGCAACAAACCGTTATGTATAACTTGTTTTACTTATTAGATATATTTCTCTTATTAATCATTATACTTGTGAATTCTTGTACTTGGTAGTATCTGTTCAAAAGGGATTCAAAAAGGTCGAAATTGATTTCAATTATAGTTGGAGGAATGGACCTCCCGACCTAAGAATCAATCTTGAAAGATGATACAACTGAATTAACCTTTATGGATAAAGGATGGAATTCGGACAAGTATAGAAAATGATTAATGCGGTATGTGTAATTAGAGAAGTACGAGTCATTCTTTCAAGAATACTCAAAGATGGATTAGATTACTTGATGTGCTATAAAAGCGGAGTGTTTTCAACACAAAGCCATTATGGGGATCCTTCAAAGTATATCCATTGGGAGCCTGCGACTTGTTCGCGGAGGCTATCACCTGTCTAAATAACACATAGCATAAATCAAAGATTGAGATTAAGTCTCAAGCGACTACACCATACACTGGTGTGTGGACATGGTGTGTCAAGAATAAGAAATGGGATTCTAATAGTAAAAGGGACAAGTTTGTTCGGAACTACCTATGTTCTATGGATATTTCTGGATACAACGGCACATTCAATGTGGTTGTAGAATATCCTGGAAGAACAAGTAATTGTATGTTCAATAGTACTACAAACCAGATGGGTTTACTCACCCGGTTCTTAGAAGAAGACTATTAGATGAACTACAATGCCCTAACTGACATAGTACTTTAAAATGAGGAAAGGAGAGACTGAGAACCAGCCTAACCGAGTAGCGGTACACCACTAACTGCACCTAATGTTATTACTGTTACGCACCGGAACGCCATTGCAGTGGGAGGTTGTTAAGCAACCAGAGATGTTCATAAGACTGGAGGAGTTTTGAACTCTGGATCCAGTATACATGAAATCGATCCCTAGTTCTGCATAGGAAAGGTGTGTTAGAGACGTAATGGAAACAAAGGTGGTGTTTCTCGGAATTTTGTGTAGATAACACTTTATCATTGGCAACGATGTAAAAGTGTTGTCAGACATGAAATAGAGGTTGTCTAAATAAATCGAGATATAAGATTAAGATGAAGTTGGATCATGTTCTTAGAAATCTTTCGATCTCTAGACAAGAACATTTGTACTTCTCTTAAGATATCTTATACGATTGTGGTTTGTTTTAAACATGCACAATTCTGAGAAGGGTTATTGCCTTTCTAGAACAGAATGCATCTATCTAAGGTATGTGTTTCGAACGCATAAAGGAGATAGATATAGACAAAGCAGGTTCCTACACTTTGAGTGTAGAGAGCTTTGTAGATGCATTGTTATAAAACAAGAACCTGATATCAACTATGCGGTTAGCGTAGTGGGAGGGTATCAAAGTAATCTGGATAAGAGATATTCGAATGTTGTAAAAGTACTTGGAAGTACTGAATTACCGGCAAAACGAAATCCTCTTAGATTACAGTTTCTCAGATCAAAAATCGGAGAAAGACCAGTGTAAGTCGATATCAGGCTATGTGTTCACTTTTAGAAGAGGTGGAACCTAAGGATGAAAGAGTGATAAGCGTTATGCTTCTCGGACTCTATCATAAACCGAATAGCAGCCTCAGAGGCAGCGGAAGTTTTGGTTAGGTTCCGGAATGACCTCTGAACTTGGATATGATTCTTTGTTCACCAAAGGCTATGTACATAGCGGTGCGTGGAGAACTGGAAAAAGTCATTAGTTCGAAAAGTGATGATAACACATAGAGCCAGTACCACCTGATACGAGTCATCGTCAGAGAGACGACGCAGTAGTCACCAAGATAACTTCAGAGCGACAACCTAGATTGCTCATTCACATAATACTTCTGGGAAGTATAACTTAAGCACGTGATGAGTATGGGAGTCGGGAGTTTGGAGGAAATGACTAGACCTTAGTACAAGTGGGAGATTGTTGGAGTTGTGTACTTAATGTCTAGATTTAAGTACCGGTAAACTCCCGGTCATGGCATTTAACCTATTTAATTAATAAACAATTATTTGCAATTAATTAATTATGCAAAATATAGTCCTGGATTTTATACGTTGTAGTTAGTATGGTGCTGCATGGGCGCACAGAAGATCATACTATCGGTTACTCGTATTTAATCGAACAGTTGCTCACGACCTAGATGGACACGGACCAATCCATCGGTATAGTCGTTGTGTGAGAGAGAAAATAATTTATCTTAATTATTTTATCACACTTGTACACTTGGTGTATTGGGCGGATCAGCTTGAGATTTATTGATTAGGATTGCCTTAGATAATCAATTTAAATCTCGGAGTATTTTATTCTTAATCCCCGAAATTATTGCGGGTGTGTATATTTAATACTAGTGACTTTGATTTTCCAAAGGAATTAACCGATTTAATTATTGGGTTAATTACCGGTAAAGTTGGGTCGCTATATTTTATATATGACATGCCGTGAATACTTGACGGGAAAGTGTATCCCGGAAGGGTTGATAATATCCCCGAGATGAGTTCATAAGGAATTATTGTGTAAACCTCATGAGTGGATTCGTTCCGCACAATAATAAAGGTTGAACGGTACTAGTCTCGGATATAAGATATGAATATTATTTATTGAGCAATAAATAAATTTATTCATGGATATTTAAATCTTAAATACACGGAATAAATAATACTAAGATGGAGAAATATTATTTGATATAATATGGAATAATATTGGGAGTGCAATTTTATTTATATAGTGGAAAATAAATAAAATTTAATATTGATAAGAATTAATAGATTTGGGTTGGACCCAATTTAATTTTCAATATTTAGAAGCCCAATATTTATTCTCCTTATGATCCCCTACGTAGCCTATATAAGCACTACATGGTCTTCACTTTTCACAACCTAAGTTACGCCAACTAAAAGTCTTGGAGAGTGAGGAAGATCCATAGAGTTCGATAGATCGTCGCCCACACGACGTTCGAACGGAGTGCAAGGAATACGCGGGAAGATCACGAGGTCATCAACGATTCGTTTCTCCGTACAACGAATCAAGGTAATAATCGAGAACCCCCTTCTTTGATTATTTGCGTTGAATAATTGTGATATATACATGAACGCACGATCCGGAAAACGACGAACCTCGGGGACGGGGATTCGAGATCCCCGGCGAGGATCGAAGGGGCGGCCGAACCCTAGGGTTCGGACCGCCGCGACGCGCGACAAGGGGACGAGCCCCGGCTGGACGCCGGGGCATGGGATCGACTTCGGTCGATCCCCGGGGTGCCACGGGCTGGTGCCGTGGCGGACCCCAGCCCCTCGTCGGAGGCGCGTGACGCGAAGCCCTCGGCTGGAGCCGAGGGGCGATCGAGCCCGTGAGCTCGATCGCGGGTCGCTGCGGGGATAACCCGCATCCGCCTCGTGCGCGCTACGGGGATTCCCGTAGCGGATGCGCACGGGGCTGACCCCGTGCGAGCAGCGAGTCATCGCGACTCGCTGCGGGCTGCTACGAGCAGCCCCGGGGATCGCTACGAGCGATCCCCAGCGATCGTCGAGGACGATCGCGAGCCCCTCGCGGGGGCTCGACTGGGTGCACGCGGTCTTCGGACCTCGCTGGGCATTCGGTCGGGCCCCGGCTCGTGAGGTGGTTCGCGTTCGTGGATCCGGCTCGCGGGAGAAAATCGGCTGGGGGCGGGCTGCGTGTCTTCGGGCGCGTAGTCTCCAAAGGTCGGACTCCTGCGGATGAGTCGGGGATCCAATCTTCGGTGATCGAGGGTTTTTGATCGGGTTATCGGTTCCGCAATTTTTTGATAGCCCGGGACATCGAATCCCAGCACGGGGCTCGTCCCCTTGACGCGCGTCGCGGCGGTCCGAACCCTAGGGTTCGGCCGCCCCTTCGATCCTCGCCGGGGATCTCGAATCCCCGTCCCCGAGGTTCGTCGTTTTCCCGGATCGCACGTTCATGTATATATCACAATAATTCAACGCACATAATCAAAGAAGGGGGTTTCTCGATTATTACCTTGATTCGTTGTACGGAGAAACGAATCGTTGATGACCTCGTGATCTTCCCGCGTATTCCTTGCACTTCCGTTCGAACGTCGGGTGGGCGATGAGCTATCGAACTCTATGGATCTTCCTCACTCTCCAAGACTTTTAGTTGGCGTAACTTAGGTTGTGAAAAGTGAAGACCATGTAGTGCTTATATAGGCTACGTAGGGGATCATAAGGAGAATAAATATTGGGCTTCTAAATATTGAAAATTAAATTGGGTCCAACCCAAATCTATTAATTCTTATCAATATTAAATTTTATTTATTTTCCACTATATAAATAAAATTGCACTCCCAATATTATTCCATATTATATCAAATAATATTTCTCCATCTTAGTATTATTTATTCCGTGTATTTAAGATTTAAATATCCATGAATAAATTTATTTATTGCTCAATAAATAATATTCATATCTTATATCCGAGACTAGTACCGTTCAACCTTTATTATTGTGCGGAACGAATCCACTCATGAGGTTTACACAATAATTCCTTATGAACTCATCTCGGGGATATTATCAACCCTTCCGGGATACACTTTCCCTTCAAGTATTCACGGCATGTCATATATAAAATATAGCGACCCAACTTTACCGGTAATTAACCCAATAATTAAATCGGTTAATTCCTTTGGAAAATCAAAGCCTCTAGTATTAAATATACACACCCGCAATAATATCGGGGATTAAGAATAAAATACTCCGAGATTTAAATTGATTATCCAAGGCAATCCTAATCAATAAATCTCAAGCTGATCCGCCCAATACACCAAGTGTACAAGTGTGATAAAATAATTAAGATAAATTATTTTCTCTCTCACACAACGACTATACCGATGGATTGGTCCGTGTCCATCTAGGTCGTGAGCAACTGTTCGATTAAATACGAGTAACCGATAGTATGATCTTCTGTGCGCCCATGCAGCACCATACTAACTACAACGTATAAAATCCAGGACTATATTTTGCATAATTAATTAATTGCAAATAATTGTTTATTAATTAAATAGGTTAAATGCCATGACCGGGAGTTTACCGGTACTTAAATCTAGACATTAAGTACACAACTCCAACAATCTCCCACTTGTACTAAGGTCTAGTCATTTCCTCCAAACTCCCGACTCCCATACTCATCACGTGCTTAAGTTATACTTCCCAGAAGTATTATGTGAATGAGCAATCTAGGTTGCTGCTCTGAAGTTATCTTGGTGACTACCGCGTCGTCCCTCTGACGATGACTCGTATCAGGTGGTACTGGCTCTATGTGTTATCATCACTTTTCGAACTTATGACTTCTTCCAGTTCTCCACGCACCGCTATGTACATAGCCTTTTGGTGAACCAAGAATCATATCCAAGTTCGGAGGTCATTCCGGAACCTAACCAAAACTTCCGCTGCCTCTGAGGCTGCTATTCGGTTTATGATAGAGTCCGAGAAGCATCACGCTTATCACTCTTTCATCCTTAGGTTCCACCTCTTCTAAAAGTGAACACATAGCCTGATATTGACTTACACTGGTCTTTCTCCGATTTTTGATCTGAGAAACTGTAATCTAAGAGGATTTCGTTTTGCCGGTAATCCAGTACTTCCAAGTACTTTTACAGCATTCGAATATCTCTTATCCAGATTACTTTGATATCCTCCCACTACGCTAACCGCATAGTTGATATCAGGTTCTTGTTTTATAACACCGCACCTACAAAGCTCTTTACACTCGAAGTGTAGATAACTGCTTTGTTTATATCTATCTCCTTCATGTGTTCGAAACACATACCTTTAGATAGATGTATTCTGTTTCCGAAAGGCAATAACCTTTCTCAGGATTGTGCATGTTTAAAACAAACCATAATCGTATAAGATATCTAAAGAAAAGTACAAATGTTCTTATCTAGAGATCGAAAGATTTCTAAGAACATGATCCAACTTCATCTTAATCTTATATCTCGATTTATTTAGACAACCTCTATTTCATGTCTGACAACACTTTTACATCGTTGCCAATGATAAAGTGTTATCTACACAAAATTACGAGAAACACCACCTTTGTTTCCATTACGTCTCTAACACACCTTTCCTATGCAGAACTAGGGATCGATTTCATGTATACTGGATCCAGAGTTCAAAACTCCTCCAGCCTTATGAACATCTCTGGTTGCTTAACAACCTCCCACTGCAATGGCGTTCCGGTGTATAACAGTAATAACATTAGGTGCAGTTAGTGGTGTATCGCTACTCGGTTAGGCTGGTTCTCAGTCTCTCCTTTCCTCATTTTAAAGTACCTTGTCAGTTAGGGCATTGTTGTTCATCTAATAGTCTTCCTCTAAGAACCGGGCGAGGACACCCTTCTGGTTCGTAGTACTATTGAACATACAATTACTTGTTCTTCTAGGATGTTCTACAATCACATCGAATGTGCCGTTGTATCCAGAAATATCCATAGAACATAGGTAGTTCCGAACCAACTTGTTCTTTTACTATTAGAATCCCATTTCTCATTCCTGACACACCATGTCTACACTCCAGTGTATGGTGTAGTCGTTTGAGATTTAATCAATCTCTGATTTATGCTATGTGTTATTTAGATAGGTGATAGCCTCTGCGAACAAGTCGCAGGCTTCCAATGGATATACTTTGAAGGTTCCCCATAATGGCTTTGTGTTGAAAACACTCCGCTTTTATAGCACATCAAGTAATCTAATCCATCTTCGAGTATTCTTGAAAGAATGACTCGTACTTCTCTAATTACACATACCGCATTAATCATAAATCATTTTCTATACTTGTCCGAATTCCATCCTTTATCCAGAAAGGTTAACTTAGTTGTATCATCTATCAAGATCGATTCTTAGGTCGGGAGGTCCATTCCTCCAACTATAATTGATCAACTCAATTTCGACCTTTTGAATCCCTTTTGAATAGATACTACTAAGTTCAAGAATTCACAAGTATAATGATTAACAAGAGAAATACATCTAATAAGTAAAACAAGTTATACATAACGGTTTGTTGCATCGTGGTAGACTAAGGATTCATCATTCACATATTGCTATCTAATGTACCATAATAGATATCACCATTATTTCTTATCCAAACCATCAAATGATTAAAGAAATAAAATATCCATTAATAATAAAGAAAACCAGAACGAAGTTCTTTTTCAAAATAAAGGGGTACATAAGCAATAACTGAAATGAAAACTTAAAACAGATAAATGTCTTCCACTGCAACCGCTGCTACCCCAACAGCTTCGCCCATGTAGACTCGAATTCTTCTTCTCTAAGTCGCCGGGTTTTCTGGAACCCCTGCATTTAAAGAAATGCACATACCGTCAGTGGTTCCATATCTACACACCAGAATTCTGGTAGATAATACCGCTGACTATGTTTTTACGACTAAAGAAAAATTCGTACCTCTGAGAGGACATTCAGACTTCCAGTGTCCATACTTCTTGCACCGGAAGCACAAGCCCTTTGGCTTACTAGCCCCCACTCGTGGTCCATTCCTCTTGGCACCACTGGGTTTTATGGCTTGCTTCCTTTTCTTGCCCCTACCTCCAATAGCTTTCAAGCTTTTGGGCTTGGTAGTTACAAGCGCTTGAGACTTGCCCTTCTTGTAGATCCCCTTTGCCGCCTTCAGTTCAGTCAGGAGTTGCGCAAGAGTATAAGATAGTTTACCCATATTATAGCTCATACGAAACTGCTCAAAACTAGGGGTCAGAGACTGGAGTATGATGTCGACTTGTGTTTCACCATCAATCATAGCTCCTAGGACCTCCAATTCATTCAACAGACTCATCATCTTGAGAACGTGCTCCTCGACAGGCGTTCCTTCAGACTGAGTAGTTGACATGAGGACTCTCATGGCTTCTTGCCTCCCCGCACGGTCATGATGCCCAAACATCTCCTTGAGGTTAAATAACATATCCTCGGCAGTGTTCATCGGCTCATGTTGGGTTTGGAGTACATTTGACATGGAAGCCAAAATATAGCACCTAGCCATTTCATCAGCCTTTTTCCTCATCAGTTGAGGCGGCCGTGGGTTCAGCAGGGCATTGCTCATAGAGTACAAACTTGTACTCTTCTGCAGTCAGGACAATGTCCAAATTTCTCTTCCAATCAATGTAATTGGGACCAGTGAGTTTATGTTCCTTGAGTATCACAGAAAGTGGATTCATAGTTATTCTCTAAACCTATAAGCACATGTAAACAAACAATCAATTTAATATCCGATATTATCTCCCTCAAATAATATCATTAAATTACTAATTGCGTCTAAAATCCCATCAGGTAAGGCAAGCCACGTGGTGTGGACGTTTACCCACCCAAATGATTTAGCAATTAGTTTTTCTTCGGTCATACATCAATCATAGCGTAACTTCGTGGGGAAGAATACTATGACGCGTATCTAAGTGTAAACCATCACTCAGTACTAAAGTATATTGCTTGGAATTGCTACGTCACCGCAAGCCACGTGGTGTGGACGTTTACGACAATTTCACAACTCTTCACAATCACTTATAACTGTCTACATCAATTAATCCAAAATCCGTCGGTACAGCAAGCCACGTGGTGTGGACGTTTACTACACCAAGAGACTTTTATAATTGACTCCCAATTACAAGATCCATTCGATTTCGTAAATCAAGACTCGGAGAATCATAAGTGAAACTCGAAGTTTCTAACCAGTGATTCACCATGCGAGCGACCCTATCTCTCATAAATGAGGGAGCCGAGCAGACAAACGACCCACCTATAAAAGAATGGCACGAAAGTCTCTAATTTGTGTCATCCACATGACCAAGTGGCTCTGGCTCCATTCCACTCCCCGAGGTGAGAATGAGTCGACTTGAAGTCAGTTTCAGAAAGACAAATTAGGCATTGTTTGATAAACTTGATCAATGTTTCTTGTAAGAGGAATTACAAGAATTCTCCTCCAATGACTTGTCTATATGAACTTCAAAAGTCCATAAAAGTCACCAAGAGAACAGTGATGGAGACCATGGGAATGTTTCCATCCCCTCTCCCACTTAGCTTTTTACGATAAAGGGATACGCTATCTAGTGCATAAAATAAACACATATAGCATGCATGAAAGCAATAAAGCACATAGATCATATAGTCAAAATAATGCTAGAGAATTATTTTCCCCGACTATCATAACTTTATCTTCATATGCATCCTCTAGTCTTCAGTCTTCGTTTCTTGAATGCTCCATGTGACGAGAATATTAATTTCCAATATTTAAATCTATTTATTTTTAATTAATCCAAAAGTTACTTAATTCGAAAATTAAGTCAATTGAATATATCAAAAATAAAATTAAATATTATTAATATTTTTATTTATTTATTTTCCTATCTAGTTCTTATTAAATCTTTAGAATAATCTATCCAAGTAAAACTTGGAATATTCTAGAAGATATCTATAATAGAACAAGGAAATAAAATAAATTAGGACTACTACTTTCCAAATTCATTTTTATTCCTAATCCATTAATATTCCCATGAGTAGAAATAATCAAATAGGAAAAATAAATTTAGTACTAAATTAATTAAATTTCTAATCTATGAATATTTCCATGAAGGAAATAAATCAATAGAAATAAAATTAATTTAAATTAATTCTTTTCCTAATCCATGAGAGTTTCCTAAAAGGAAAGTACTCAAATAGGAAAAATCCGAATTAATTAGGAAAGTAGATTTTTGTAGGAATAGCATGGGATTGGGAGATCCTACGCCATCCCCACTAAGATGGATCGGCCGGCCACTCGGGGAGGAGCGCCGCCGCCGCCGCCTAGCCATGCCGGCTAGGCCATGGGTCGATCACCATGATGGGATCGATCCCAAGCCCTTCTCTCTTCGTCACTTCTTCGTCTTCCGGCGATCGTCTCATCATCGAACCAACGTAAATAATTTACAAAAATTAAATTACAATTCCGGTATCGATTCTATACATGAAATCGACCCTATACATTTTCCGGAAAATAAAGTGCGTAATAATAAATCCTAAATTCGGTCAACCCCCGAATTTTTACTATTACAAACATTCAACCACACAAAAACGAATCTCGACATGTCCGAGAGTTTAATAATCATGATAATTAATTAATAAAACAATTAATTAAATCCAACCATGATAGCCGGAAATCCTGCAAGGTAGAACAATAATCGAACATATACATGAACACGAAACCAAACGCTCTGATACCAATTGCTGGGATTCGATGTCCCGGGCTATCAAAATTGCGGAACCGATAACCCGATCAAAAACCCTTGATTACCGAAGACTGAATCCCGACTCATCCGCAGGAGTCCGACCTTTGGATACTACGCTCCCGCGAGTCGGATCCACGAACGCGAACTACCTCACGAGCCGGGGCCCGACCGAATGCCCAGCGAGGTCCGAAGACCGCGTGCACCCAGCCGAGCCCCCGCGAGGGGCTCGCGATCGTCCTCGACGATCGCTGGGGATCGCTCGTAGCGATCCCCGGGGCTGCTCGTAGCAGCCCGCAGCGAGTCGCGATGACTCGCTGCTCGCACGGGGTCAGCCCCGTGCGCATCCGCTACGGGAATCCCTGTAGCGCGCACGAGGCGGCTGCGGGTTATCCCCGCAGCGACCCGCGATCGAGCTCACGGGCTCGATCGCCCCTCGGCTCCAGCCGAGGGCTTCGTGTCACGCGCCTCTGACGAGGGGCTGGGGTCCGCCACGGCACCAGCCCGTGGCACCCCGGGGATCGACCGAAGTCGATCCCATGCCCCGGCGTCCAGCCGGGGCTCGTCCCCTTGACGCGCGTCGCGGCGGTCCGAACCCTAGGGTTCGGCCGCCCCTTCGATCCTCGCCGGGGATCTCGAATCCCCGTCCCCGAGGTTCGTCGTTTTCCCGGATCGCACGTTCATGTATATATCACAATAATTCAACGCACATAATCAAAGAAGGGGGTTTCTCGATTATTACCTTGATTCGTTGTACGGAGAAACGAATCGTTGATGACCTCGTGATCTTCCCGCGTATTCCTTGCACTTCCGTTCGAACGTCGGGTGGGCGACGAGCTATCGAACTCTATGGATCTTCCTCACTCTCCAAGACTTTTAGTTGGCGTAACTTAGGTTGTGAAAAGTGAAGACCATGTAGTGCTTATATAGGCTACGTAGGGGATCATAAGGAGAATAAATATTGGGCTTCTAAATATTGAAAATTAAATTGGGTCCAACCCAAATCTATTAATTCTTATCAATATTAAATTTTATTTATTTTCCACTATATAAATAAAATTGCACTCCCAATATTATTCCATATTATATCAAATAATATTTCTCCATCTTAGTATTATTTATTCCGTGTATTTAAGATTTAAATATCCATGAATAAATTTATTTATTGCTCAATAAATAATATTCATATCTTATATCCGAGACTAGTACCGTTCAACCTTTATTATTGTGCGGAACGAATCCACTCATGAGGTTTACACAATAATTCCTTATGAACTCATCTCGGGGATATTATCAACCCTTTCGGGATACACTTTCCCTTCAAGTATTCACGGCATGTCATATATAAAATATAGCGACCCAACTTTACCGGTAATTAACCCAATAATTAAATCGGTTAATTCCTTTGGAAAATCAAAGCCTCTAGTATTAAATATACACACCCGCAATAATATCGGGGATTAAGAATAAAATACTCCGAGATTTAAATTGATTATCCAAGGCAATCCTAATCAATAAATCTCAAGCTGATCCGCCCAATACACCAAGTGTACAAGTGTGATAAAATAATTAAGATAAATTATTTTCTCTCTCACACAACGACTATACCGATGGATTGGTCTGTGTCCATCTAGGTCGTGAGCAACTGTTCGATTAAATAAGAGTAACCGATAGTATGATCTTCTGTGCGCCCATGCAGCACCATACTAACTACAACGTATAAAATCCAGGACTATATTTTGCATAATTAATTAATTGCAAATAATTGTTTATTAATTAAATAGGTTAAATTCCATGACCGGGAGTTTACCGGTACTTAAATCTAGACATTAAGTACACAACTCCAACATGCCTCGCATCCCCAGCGATCGCCACACACGGCGATCGCGAGCCCGGGCGTGGGCGTGGCTAGGGTTTAGTCGCGGGTTCTCCCGCGGCGACGCCTTGGTCATGTTCTAGCTCGTCCGTGGTTCGCGTTCGTAGTTTCCGACTCGCGGGGGTTCGGCTGGGGGCGGGCTGCGTGTCTTCGGGCGCGTAGTCTCCAAAGGCCGGACTCCGGCGGATGAGTCGGTGTTCGTGTAATCTCCGGCGACGGGTTTTCGATCGGGTTATCGGTTCCGCAATTTTTAATAGCCCGGGACATCGAATCCCAGCACTAGTGCTATGGCCGCAACAATACTACAAGGTACATCTATGCGGTTTGCCCAATCACCAGTATCCCAGATTGTAAAGGTTCACTAGTGGCCGTCCTAGTTTGCCCAAACTCCCCGGAAATAGTCCTCAACCAACTTTGCTTCGAGAACAAACCCCCAACCGGCTACTCTAGCCCCATCAACCTCTCGGTCTCACTTTACCCAAACTCCCCCTCGATCTGCCTTTGCCCAGACGCTAATAATCTATCAACAAATAATTAAAACAAATAAATAAAGCAACAACGAAATCAAATACTGAAAGGAAAAGATTTAAATTAAATAAAGGAAAACATAATATACAATTTTGCCCAAACGGGCTGCCCCAAAGGGCAGTGTTTCACCTCTCGACTCTCAAAACAAATACGAAAGAACTCTCATAAATTTCGTGTATTGTGCTCTCTGTATTTCTTCTTATGTGTGTCGTGTGTGTGTCGTCTCTTTTTTTGCTGATCAGCGATCCCTTCTTTATATGTGCGGTCTCTAGGGCATCAGATTTGTATTAATGGGCTGGTGGGCTCATGGGCCTGGGCCGTTTGGGCGTAGTCCGTCCAGAGTTTCTTTTTGCTGGGACTCTTGGCGGTCAAAGAAAGTCTTGGTCTTTAGGGATTCTTTCCTTATCAGCTGACCGGATAAAGATGGGGGATTAGGCAGAATCCCCCAACTTTCGAAATCTGTTACTCTGGTATGCCCGATACTCGCCGTTTGCCCAAACTGGGCACCTTCTGCCCTTTGCCCAAAGTGATGCTGTTGCTTTCTTCATGCCTCTTTGATCTTGGACTTTTCCTTCCAGGTGGGTGAACCATACGCGATGCTTGTTACGCGGTTGACTCTTACGCATAGTGACTTTGCCCATAGTGACGTCTTTGCCTCACAGTGGCGACTTTGCCTTATTAGGCCCAACTGCCTTAGTAACCTCTGCTTCAGAATCCCGCGTTTGCCCAAAGTGGACCATTAATTTGACTTTTCCGCACAATCTCCATCTGCTGACATGAATACCTGCATACTTTGCCCAAACACTCCAATGTGCCCTCCCAGACACAACACTGACTCAAACTGACTCAATAAAAGGTGTAAAAACGCTCTAAGATGAGCAAATAAAATGGCTCATCAAGTCGTAGTGTGACTGGTAGATAGTCGGTCTTGACTATCATGTTACACTCATACACTTGGTGTATTGAGCAGGACCACGGGAGGGCGTTCGATTTATACTAATCGGAGTAATCGAACTACACCTCAGATATTATGGATATATGAGTTTCTAATCCCTATATAATTATAGGTGCGTGTGTCCAATGCTCGGTTCTTTGATGTGCCAATGAGTGAGACTAATTGATTAGTCAATATCCTCGGTAAATTGGGAATCGGAATTGTACACACGTCATGCTATAGATTATAGACAGGAAACCGTGTCCCATTTATCGGCGGAAATATTATTGGTAAAATAATATAAGATTAATTAATTGGGAATTCAATTATAATTTTATAGTGGAATTAATTATAATTAAAATTGGATTTAATTAAAGGTTTTCTTTTAAGGACACCGGTTTACTTAAATTGCAATTTAGCCTAATTAATTATCCTAAGGTCCCTAGTGTTGCCTATTTATATCCCTATTTCTCTCTTCTCTAAACCTACAGAACGCCGCTATTTTATTTTTGCGGAGAAAAATTTTAATTGTTAGCGCAATAATAATTTTTCTGTGAAAATAAATAGATTAGCGCAATAATTTTTCTGCTACAGAGAAAAATATATTCTTGCGTAAGTTTGAGAGAGAAGAAGAAGAGAAGAGAACCGGAGGATCGTTGCCCACACAACGTCCGGGATCGAGGGCTAGGATACACACTAGAAGGTTTGGGGTGTTCGCCTATTCGGCTTCTCCGAATCACGCATCAAAGGTAAATAATCGAAAACTCTATTCCGCATATTTTTTCGATTCTTCTCGTACGTAATAATACAACGGACCATCGATTGGTTTCCGAGGCTTGGGATCGATTTTCTCAGACCACTGGGAAGTCGCTGACTTCCGGTGTGGTGGTCGGATTGAGAAAAACGAGCCGGAACAGCCCCGTCGGCCGACAGCTATATGCCGTCGGCCTCCACTGCCCTGTCGGACAAACCCTATTATCACTAGTAGCACCCTCAACACCATCAGACAATTAAGAGAATTTCAAATGCATGTAACCCTAATCCATGATTTTGAGGTCCTATTTATAGGAAAAATTTGGGCCTGCTCGTCTTGGACAAAAAGACCTGCGAAAAAGCCCAATAAACAGTACAAAATTGACCCATCAGTACAAAAATGATTAAAATAAAGAGAATAAAAATAATAAAATAAAATAAAATAAACCGAAATTCTTGAAAAAAAAAATTTCTAAGTAAAAAAAAAATTTCAAAAATTTTCAAAATTTTCAAGGATTTTCAAGGTTGTTCATCGTCGCAAGGCAGGGTTGATGGAGATGAAGAGTGTTGCATCATTTGTGTTGAGCAGCAGAGGTGAGGCGAGGTGTAGTGCAGAGGTGTTGATCACGCGACTTGTGTCGCGTGCGACCGGAGTCGCACGTTGTTGCTGGAGAGGCGACTTGAGTCGCGAATCATGACCATGCGACTGGCGTCGCACAAGAACACCAAGCGAACAACATTGCATGAGGAGATAAGCACTGGCAGCCGCTACACTCAATTTTCGCCTTAAGGATTGGAACTCCACGAGATGCTGAACATGAGTAATAAGAATATCAAAACAACACATCCCGAGTTAGTATTCTAGCGTTCAACACACTGCAAACATTCAAAAACATTTTAGTGGAGATTCAATCGGTGATACCAGACAGTGAAGAGCAAATATTTTCCCAAAAAAAATTTTTCACTTTCCATCAATCTCCAAAACAAAAATATCACACATTGTGAATAAAACTTTGAGGTATAATGAAATAGCTCTCGAATTAAAAACCGGTGAAACGGACCGAAGTATATTGAATTAAGTTAACTTGTCCTTCGTCGCAATCACAAGAATGCAATCGTGTTTCATCGGAACATATATGGTGAGTTAACACCGCACAAGAGATTCTAATTCATGAGTGTAAGGTGAACTCTTTAAGGCACTCCACTTGGGACAAGCGTTACTACAATCAGAGGGGAGCAAGGTTCGACCTGCGTCCTCCAGACGAGTTTTAGCTTTTAAAATGAAATGCAACAGATGCTCATTACAGCAGTCAGAGGGGAGCAAAGATCATCCTGCATCTCCGAAGTGTGATGGTTGAGCATCTTAAAATATAGTGTCTATGTGCTACCTTTCGAAGAGGGGATTCGGCGGACAAAGTGATCCGGCGTCCTCCGTTACTCGGTATTATAGATCAATGCAAATGAGCTTATGGGAGTTATATGCCAAGTTCACATGTTTACACTCAGAGGAATAAATGCACTTGGGTCCGTAGACTAAAGCGGCCTCGATCCATGTTCATCTTATTAGATTAATCCACGACGATCCATAGTGCGTATTCAGAAGTAAAGAAAACAATCTTTCAGACTTCAAAATTTTCGTGGACTCTTAGAGAGAACACATGCAGAGAGAATTTCTTAATTTTTTAAATCTCTCAAAGTCAAGAGGTTTGGTGAAGATGTCAGCTAGTTGTTTTTCTGTTGAAATATACTGTAGACTGACTATATCACGATCAACCAAATCTCTAATGAAATGGTGTCGAATGTCGATGTGTTTAGTGCGAGAATGCTGAACAGGATTTTCGCTGATTTTGATAGCACTTTGGTTATCACAGTACAGCACCAAGGGAGCACTCTCGATAAGATAATCATCAAACATCTGCTTTAGCCAAAGCAATTGAGTGCAGCAACTCCCAGCTGCAACATACTCAGACTTAGCTGTTGATAGAGCGATGCACTTTTGCTTCCGACTATGCCATGACACTATGTTATTGCCAAGGAAGCAGCAGCATCCAGAAGTGCTCTTTCGTTCATCATTATCACTTGCCCAATGTGCATCAGAGAAACCGACAAGATTTGATGTAGTGTCACATGCATACCAAAGACCGAGATCCGAAGTTCCAGAGATGTAGCGGAGTATCCGTTTCACAGCTCGTAGATGGTCCTCCTTAGGATCAGCTTGGTACCTGGCACACATACAAACACTAAACATTATGTCAGGGCGAGTAGCAGTTAAATAAAGTAAACTCCCAATCATAGAACGATAGAGAGTTTGATCAACACTTCGACTCTTAGTCGACATAGATAGGCGATCGGTCGTCGCCATGGGAGTGTTTGCGGGCTTGGCATGGTGCATCTCAAATTTCTCGACCATATTCTTAGCGTATTTGCTTTGAGATACGAAGATCCCATCCGGTCGTTGAGATATCTAAAGACCCAAGAATTGATGTAGCTCGCCTTCTAGACTCATCTGAAATGTTGAAGACATAGAATCCGTGAAAGCTTTCACAAGTCTGGAACATGTAGCACCAAAGACAATGTCATCAACGTAAATCTGAGCAACCATCATATGTTTGCCATCACGTTTCAAGAATAAGGTCTTGTCGACTGAGCCACGAACAAATCCAAACTTCAGAAGATAGTCTGTCAGACACCCATACCACGCCCTCGGAGCTTGCTTCAACCCGTATAGAGCTTTGTGAAGCTTGTAAACATGATTAGGATTCTTAGGGTCCTCGAAGCCTTTCGGTTGAGCAACGTACACCTCTTCTTCAAGTACTCCATTTAGGAATGCAGCTTTAACATCCATTTGTCTAAGTTTGATGCCAAGATGACATGCAATAGCAATTAAGAGACGAATAGACTCAATGCGTGCAACTGGAGCAAACGTTTCATCAAAATCTATCCCTTCAACTTGGGCATAGCCTTGTGCAACGAGACGTGCTTTGTTTCGAACAACTTGGTTATGCTCATCCGTTTTGTTCTTAAAGATCCATTTGGTTCCAACAACATTGATGTTCGAAGTACGGGGAACCAAAGACCAAACATTGTTTCTCGTGAACTCGTTAAGTTCTTCTTGCATAGCCATTATCCACAAGTCATCCTTCATAGCTTCCTTGTAATTTTTCGGTTCCGTTTCAGATAGGAAGCAAGAGACTCCGATTTCATGGCACACAGCAGAAGTGCAGATGTTATAGAGTTCATCGGGAGAAGGAATTTGTTTCTTCGAGCGGGTAGTTCGCTCGTTCATGTTTCCAATCATCTGAGTTGGAGGATGTCTCTTCTGCACAATACGAGATCCCTCTCTAGGTGCATCAGCTGGGTTCTCCACTTCTTCACTTTCTTCCTCATCAGATGATAAAGTGTCGTTGTGTCGATGACTAGTTTCTCCAACTTCAAGTGAAGTGCTTGGAGAAATTACTTCAGGAGTCACACAAGTAGGTGTAGATGGGAAGGTTTGATATTCAAGAATTCCTTCCTTAACCCAATCAGCATCCACATCTTTCCCTAGAAAGTCTTGTTCATCAAAGTTTATGTTCACTGTTTCGATGACTTTCTTAGTGCGGAGATTGTACGCACGGTATGCATGGTTGTTCTGACTATAGCCGACAAAGATACCACGGTCTGCCTTGGCATCAAATTTCTTAAGTGGATCACGATCCTTCAAGATGTAGCATGTACAGCCAAAGACACGAAAGTGCGAGACAGATGGCTTCTTGCCATTCACAAGTTCATAGGCGGTTGCCGATGTGCCAGATCGAATACTTATACGATTCAGAATGTATCCAGCAGTAGAGACGGCTTCCGCCCAAAAGGTACGAGCAAGATTTTTCGAGATTAGCATGACACGAGCCATTTCTTGCAGCGTACGATTCTTACGTTCGGCTATCCCATTCTGTTGGGGCGTCTTAGGAGCCGAGTATTCATGATGAATTCCCTTCATCAAACAATATTCATTGAAACTAGAGTTCGCAAATTCAGTCCCGTGATCACTTCTGATCCTCTTCACTTTCGCTTCATGATTTGTTCTTATCCATTTCACAATGCCTCTGAAAGCATCGAAAGTCTCATCCTTTGTTGCAAGAAATCTCGTCCAAGTATAGCGAGTGAAATCATCGACTATCACCAGTACATACTCCTTCTTAGCAATACTCTTCACTTCCATTGGACCCATGAGATCCATGTGAAGTAGTTCAAAGGGAGCAGACGTGCTCATCAGTGTTTGTAGTGCAGGATGAGGAGTTCTCGTCAGCTTACCCTTCTGACAGTCACCACACACTCTTTTCTCAATTTTTGGGAGTTGAGAGATTCCTCGAACAATCTCCCCCTTAACCAATTTACTCAGATTTCGAGTGCTGGTGTGTCCAAGGCGTTGATGCCACAAATCGACTTCATCAGGAACAGTCACAGAGAAGAAACTATACTCAGTTGTATAGCAATTGTTCTTAGCACGCGGACCTTCCATGATGCACTTCCCTTCAGCATCAAATACCTTGCACGAGTCTCTATCAAAACTAACATTCAGCCCTTCGTCACACAGTTGGCTAATGCTGATGAGATTTGCCACGAGTCCCTTCACATGAACAACATTTTGGATGGGTGGCAATCCCTTGATATGCAGCGTTCCCTTACCCATGACGACGCCTTTAGCTCCCCCTCCAAACACCACGGGAGAACCAGTCATAGGCTCATATTCTTTTAAGAACTTCTTGGTTCCGGTCATATGACGGGAACAACCACTGTCGAAGTACCAAATGCCTTTGTTTCCAGAATCGGAGGCATTGAGTGCAACATTGCAAAAAATAAGTTCTCTTGGTCTCCAGGTAGTTGAAGTGGTGGGGCTAAGCTTTACTTCATACTTTTGGGACTTAGGAACCCACTTCTTCTTCACACCAACATTTCGAGACTTAATCTCAGTTACCAGTTTTTCATTCTTTTCAACTTTTGGCACTAGAGACGTGTGTTTCTTCACACTCTTAGCAACTCCAATCTTCTTCTTCTCAGTCACCAGATCCCGGTTGATGTCATCTCTCAGCTTAAAGCAGAAAGGTCTAATGTGTCCGGGTTCATTGCAGTAGTGACACACATATCTTCTCTTTTGACGAGGTTCAGCATTCGTCGAAGTCTTAACCATAACAGGTTTAGAGTGAGAGAATTTTATATTCGGTTTTACGTTCTGAGGCTTACTCAACTTCTTCAGCAACGTCTTCTCGTAAGGCAAGATACCACGAGGATGTTTTACTATGGACTTCGGAAATTGATATGTCTCCGCCTTCAAGCTAGTAGTCAAGATCGACTTTTGAGATTCAGCTTTCGGAGATGTAGCAACTTTCTTTCCTTCAGCTATTTCCAATCGTTTCAGAGTTTCAGAATCATCTATGGTCTTACTCTCAGAAGAGTCAGTAGAAGCTTTGACGAAGGTCACTTCTTTCTTTTCAGGTGCAGTATAGATAGATTCAAAAAATTTCTGAAATCCAAGTCCAACACGACCTGGGTTCATATAAGATGCGGCATTGTCAAACACTGAAGAGTTAGTATTCATCTTTCTCAAAAGCTCATCAGTCATCTGAAGCTTCTACTTTAGAACATAACGTTCCTTGTCACACATAGCTAGGTCAGTTTGAGCTTTCATCAAGGATGACTTTAGCTCATCATTCTTAGCATCAGTGTTCTTGAAGAGAGTTTGGAGTTTCTTCACTTCTGATATTTCCTTCTTCAGTGATGCCTTCAGTTTCGAGTTTTCAGAACTCGACTTCTAAAATGATTCTCTCAGTTCGACAACTTCTTTGTAATATTTATGTTTCTCTTCGAAGAGAGCATCAAATTTAATTTTCATAATTGTCAGAGAGTTATTCAGCCTTACCTTCTCATCCTCCGTCTTTTCAATCGAGTTTTTCTGTTGGAGTTGTGTACTTAATGTCTAGATTTAAGTATCGGTAAACTCCCGGTCATAGCATTTAACCTATTTAATTAATAAACAATTATTTGCAATTAATTATTATTAATTAATTATGCAAAATATAGTCCTGGATTTTATACGTTGTAGTTAGTATGGTGTGTCGGGCCCACACAGAAGATCATACTATCAGTTACTCGTATTTAATCAAACAGGTGCTCACGACCTAGATGGACCCGGACCAATCCATCGGTATAGTCGTTGTGTGAGAGAGAAAATAATTTATCTTAATTATTTTATCACACTTGTACACTTGGTGTATTGGGCGGATCGCTTGAGATTTATTGATTAGGATTGCCTTGGATAATCAATTTAAATCTCAGAGTATTTTATTCTTAATCCCCGATATTATTGCGGGTGTGTATATTTAATATTAGAGACTTTGATTTTCCAAAGGAATTAACCGATTTAATTATTGGGTTAATTACCGGTAAAATTGGGTCGCTATATTTTATATATGACATGCCGTGAATACTTGACGGGAAAGTGTATCCCGGAAGGGTTGATAATATCCCCGAGATGAGTTCATAAGGAATTATTGTGTAAACCTCATGAGTGGATTCGTTCCGCACAATAATAAAGGTTGAACGTTACTAGTCTCGGATATAAGAGATGAATATTATTTATTGAGCAATAAATAAATTTATTCATGGATATTTAAATCTTAAATACACGGAATAAATAACACTAATCGGAGAAATATTATTTGATATAATATGGATAAATATTGGGAGTGCAATTTTATTTATATAGTGGAAAATAAATAAAATTAATATTGATAAGGATTAATGGATTTGGGTTGGACCCAATTTAATCTTCAATATTAGAAGCCCAATATTTAGTCTCCTTATGATCCCCTACGTAGCCTACATAAGCACTACATGGTCTTCACTTTTCATAACTTAATTTTAACCTACGCCAATCATAAAGTCTTGGAGAGTGAAGGAGATCCATAGGAGTTCGATAGATCGTCGCCCACACGGCGTTCGGACAAGGTGCGAGGAATACGTAGGAAGATCGCAAGGTCATCGTTTGATTTCGTATCTCCGTACAACGAATCGAGGTAATAATCATAAAACCCCCTCTATGATTATTTGTGCTTGTTAATTGTAATATGTACATGAACAAGACGATCCGGGAACGTCGAGACCGGGATACAGGGATCACGCGATCCCCGTCGGGATCGAACAAGAGGCGGCCGAACCCTAGGGTTCGACCGCCGGCGCGCGGGCGTGAGGGAAGCCCCGGCTGGACGCCGGGGCGAGCGATCGACGTGAAGTCGATCGCTGGGGGTTCGGCCGTGGGCTGGTGCCACGGCGGGTCGAACCCCCCGGCCTCCCTTCGCCGGTGGTGCGCGTAGGGAGAGAGGCCGCGGCTGGACGCCGCGGCTGGGGCGATCGAGCCCTAGCTCGATCGCCGGGGACCGTCGCGGCTTCGCGCCGCGACTGGTGGTCCCCCCCTCCTGTCGGTGATGGCGGTGAGTCGCCGGACTCACCGCCCGGGGCTGCCGGAGTAGCCCAGCGATCGCCATGCACGGCGATCGCGAACCCCAGCCGCGATGGGGTTCGGCTAGGGTTTAGCCGCGGGTTCATCCCGCGGCGACGCTCTCGTCGAGCCCGGTTCTTCGCGTGTGGTTCGCGTTAGTAGTTTCCGACTCGCGGGGGTTCGGCTGGGGGCGGGCTGCGTGTCTTCGGGCGCGTGGTCTCCAAAGGTCGGACTCCGGCGGATGAGTCGGTGTTCGTGTAATCTCCGGCGACGGGGTTTTCGATCGGGTTATCGGTTCCGCAATTTTTGATAGCCCGGGACATCGAATCCCAGCAACTGGTATCAGAGCATTTGGTTTCGGGTTCATGTATGTTGGAGTTGTGTACTTAATGTCTAGATTTTAGTATCGGTAAACTCCCGGTCATAGCATTTAACCTATTTAATTAATAAACAATTATTTGCTTTTAATTATTATTAATTAATTATGCAAAAATATAGTCCTGGATTTTATACGTTGTAGTTACTATGGTGTGCATGGGCGCACAGAAGATCATACTATCGGTTACTCGTATTTAATCGAACAGTTGCTCACGACCTAGATGGACACGGACCAATCCATCGGTATAGTCGTTGTGTGAGAGAGAAAATAATTTAACTTAATTATTTTATCACACTTGTACACTTGGTGTATTGGGCGGATCGCTTGAGATTTATTGATTAGGATTGCCTTGGATAATCAATTTAAATCTCAGAGTATTTTATTCTTAATCCCTAATATTATTGCGGGTGTGTATATTTAATATTAGAGACTTTGATTTTCCAAAGGAATTAACCGATTTAATTATTGGGTTAATTACCGGTAAAATTGGGTCGCTATATTTTATATATGACATGCCGTGAATACTTGACGGGAAAGTGTATCCCGGAAGGGTTGATAATATCCCCGAGATGAGTTCATAAGGAATTATTGTGTAAACCTCATGAGTGGATTCGTTCCGCACAATAATAAAGGTTGAACGGTACTAGTCTCGGATATAAGATATGAATATTATTTATTGAGCAATAAATAAATTTATTCATGGATATTTAAATCTTAAATACACGGAATAAATAATACTAATCGGAGAAATATTATTTGATATAATATGGATTAATATTGGGAGTGCAATTTTATTTATATAGTGGAAAATAAATAAAATTTAATATTGATAAGGATTAATGGATTTGGGTTGGACCCAATTTAATCTTCAATATTTAGAAGCCCAATATTTAGTCTCCTTATGATCCCCTACGTAGCCTATATAAGCACTACATGGTCTTCACAATTCATTAACCTAAGATACGCCAATCATAAAGTCTTGAAGAGTGAAGGAGATCCATAGGAGTCCGATAGATCGTCGCCCACACGACGTTCGGACGAAGTGCAAGGAATACGTAGGAAGATCGCAAGGTCGTCAATTGGATTCGTTTCTCCGTACAACGAATCGAGGTAATATAATCGAGAACCCCCCTCTATGATTATATGCTTGTTTAATCGTAATATGTACATGAACAAGACGATCCGGGAACGTCGAGACCGGGATACGGGGATCTCGCGATCCCCGTCGGGATCGAACAAGAGGCGGCCGAACCCTAGGGTTCGACCGCCGGCGCGCGGGCGTGAGGGGAGCCCCGGCTGGACGCCGGGGCGAGCGATCGACGTGAAGTCGATCGCTGGGGGTTCGGCCGTGGGCTGGTGCCACGGCGGGTCGAACCCCCCGGCCTCCCTTCGCCGGTGGTGCGCGCAAGGAGAAAGGCCGCGGCTGGACGCCGCGGCTGGGGCGATCGAGCCCTAGCTCGATCGCCGGGGACCGTCGCGGCTTCGCGCCGCGACTGGTGGTCCCCCCCCTCCTGTCGGTGATGGCGGTGAGTCGCCGGACTCACCGCCCGGGGCTGCCGGAGCAGCCCAGCGATCGCCCACGGCGATCGCGAACCCCAGCCGCGATGGGGTTCGGCTAGGGTTTAGCCGCGGGTTCATCCCGCGGCGACGCTCTTGTCGAGTCCGGTTCTTCGCGTGTGGTTCGCGTTCGTAGTTTCCGACTCGCGGGGGATTTCGGCTTGGGGCGGGCTGCGTGTCTTCGGGCGCGTAGTCTCCAAAGGTCGGACTCCTGCGGATGAGTCGGTGTTCGTGTGATCTCCGGCGACGGGTTTTCGGTCGGGTTATCGGTTCCGCATTATTTTTGATAGCCCGGGACATCGAATCCCAGCAAATGGTATCAGAGCGTTTGGTTTCGTGTTCATGTATATGTTCGATTATTGTTCTACCTTGCAGGATTTCCGGCTATCATGGTTGATTTAATTATTGCTTAATTAATTATCATGATTATTTATTAAACTCTCGGACATGTCGAGATTCGTTTTTGTGTGGTTGAATGTTTGTAATAGTAAAAATTCGGGGGTTGACCGAATTTAGGATTTATTATTACGCTCTTTATTTTTCCGGAAAATGTATAGGGTCGATTTTATGTATAGAATCGATACCGGATAGTGTAATTTAAATTTTGTAATTTATTTACGTTGGTTCGATGATGAGACGATCGCCGGAAGACGAAGACGTGTGACGAAGACGAAGAGGACGAAAAACCGGGGGGGGTCGATCATCCCCATGATCGATCCCCATGAGGATCGATCGACCCCATCCCGGGGGCTGCCCGCTAGGGCTTCCGGCCACGCCGGCCACCGGTGGTGGTGGCGCGTGGGCTGGGGGCGGCGGTGGTGGTGGTCCCGGGCGGTGGAGGTCGACGGTGGGGATGGCGTGGGATCTCCCAATCCCATGCTATTCCTACCAAGATCTACTTTCCTAATTAATTCGGATTTTTTCTATTTGAGTGTTCTCCTTTTGGAAACTCTCATGAATTAGGAAAAGAATTAATTTGAATTAATTTTATTCCTATTGATTTATTTCCTTTATGGAGATATTCATGGATTAGGAATTTAATTAATTTAGTACTAAATTTATTTTTCCTATTTGATTATTCCTACTCATGGGAATATTCATGGATTAGGAATAAAAATAAATGGAAAGTAGTAGTCCTAATTTACTTTATTTCCTTGTTCTATTATAGATATCTTCTAGAATATTCCAAGTTTTACTTGAATAGATTATTCTAGAGATTTAATAGAATTAGATAGGAAAATAAATAAATAAAAAATATTAATAATATTTAATTTTATTTTTGATATATTCAATTGACTTAATTTTCGAATTAAGTAACTTTTGGATTAATTGAAAATAAATAGATTTAAATATTGGAAATTAATATTCTCGTCACATGGAGCATTCAAGAAACGAAGACTGAAGACTAGAGGATGCATATGAAGATAAAGCCATGATAGTCGTGAAAATAATTCTCTAGCATTATTTTGACTATGTGATCTATGTGCTTTATTGCTTACATGCATGCTATATGTGTTTATTTTATGCACTAGATAGCGTATCCCTTTATCGTAAAAAGCTAAGTGGGAGAGGGGATGGAAACATTCCCATGGTCTCCATCACTGTTCTCTTGGTGACTTTTATGGACTTTCGAAGTTCATATAGACAAGTCATTGGAGGAGAATTCTTGTAATTCCTTTTACAAGAAACATTGATCAAGTTTATCAAACAATGCCTAATTTGTCTTTCTGAAACTGACTTCAAGTCGACTCATTCTCACCCCGGGGAGTGGAATAGAGCCAGAGCCACTTGCTCATGTGGATGACACAAATTAGAGACCTTCGTACCATTCTTTGATAGGTGGGTCGATTGTCTGCTCGGCTCCCTCATTTATGAGAGATAGGGTCGCTCGCATGGTAAATCACTGGTTAGAAACTTCGAGTTTCACTTATGATTCTCCAAGTCTTGATCTACGAAATCGAATGGATCTTGTAATTGGGAGTCAATTATAAAAATCTCTTGGTGTAGTAAACGTCCACACCACGTGGCTTGCTATACTAACGGATTTTGGATTAATTGATGTAGACAGTTATAAGTGATTGTGAAGAGTTGTGAAATTGTCGTAAACGTCCACACCACGTAGCTTGCGGTGACGTAGCAATTCCAAGCGATGTACTTTAGTGCTGAGTGGTGGTTTACACTTAGATACGCGTTATAGTATTCTTCCCCACGAAGTTACGCTATGATTGATGTATGACCAAAGAAAATCTAATTGCTAAATCATTTGGGTGGGTAAACGTCCACACCACGTGGCTTGCCTTACCTGATGGGATTTTAGACGCAATTAGTAATTTAATGATATTATTAGAGGGAGATAATATCGGACATTAAATTGATTGTTTGTTTACATGTGCTTATAGGTTTAGAGAATAGCTATGAATCCACTTTCTGTGATACTCAAGGAACATAAACTCACTGGTCCCAATTACATTGATTGGAAGAGAAATTTGGACATTGTCCTGACTGCTGAAGAGTACAAGTTTGTACTCTATGAGCAATGCCCTGCTGAACCCACGGCCGCCTCAACTGATGAGGAAAAAGAAGCATATCGGAAGTGGAAAAAGGCTGATGAGATGGCTAGGTGCTATATTTTGGCTTCCATGTCAAATGTACTCCAAACCCAACATGAGCCGATGAACACTGCCGAGGATATGTTATTTAACCTCAAGGAGATGTTTGGGCATCATGACCGTGCGGGTAGGCAAGAAGCAATGAGAGTCCTCATGTCGACTACTCAGTCTGAAGGAACGCCCGTTGAGGAGCACGTTCTCAAGATGATGAGTCTGTTGAATGAATTGGAGGTCCTAGGAGCTATGATTGATGGTGAGACGCAAGTCGACATCATACTCCAGTCTCTGACCCCTAGTTTTGAGCAGTTTCGTATGAGCTATAATATGGGTAAACTATCTTATACTCTTGCGCAACTCCTGACTGAACTGAAGGCGGCAGAGGGGATCTACAAGAAGGGCAAGTCTCAAGCGCTTGTGGCTACCAAGTCCAAAAGCTTGAAAGCTATTGGAGGTAGGGGCAAGAAAAGGAAGCAAGCCATGAAACCCAGTGGTGCCAAGAGGAATGGACCACGAGTGGGGGCTAGTAAGCCAAGGGGCAAGTGCTTCCGATGCAACAAGTCTGGACACTGGAAGTCTGAATGTCCTCTCAGAGGTACGAATTTTTCTTTAGTCGTAAAAACATAGTCAGCGGTGTTATCTACCAGAATTCTGGTGTGTAGATATGGAACCACTGACGGTATGTGCATTTCTTTAAATGCAGGGGTTCCAGAAAACCCAGCGACTTAGAGAAGAAGAGTTCGAGTCTACATGGGCGAAGCTGTTGGGGTAGCAGCGGTTGCAGTGGAAGACATTTATCTGTTTAAGTTTTCATTTCAGTTATTGCTTTATGTACCCCTTTATTTTGAAAAAGAACCTTTTGTTCTGGTTTTCTTTATTATTGATGGATATTTTATTTCTTTAATCATTTGATGGTTTAGATAAGAAATAATGGTGTTATCCATTCTGGTACATTAGATAGCAATACATGAATCCTTAGTCTACCACGATGCAACAAACCGTTATGTATAACTTGTTTTACTTATTAGATGTATATCTCTTATCAATCATTATACTTGTGAATTCTTGAACTTGGTGGTATCTATTCAAAAGGGATTCAAAAAGGTCGAAATTGATTTGATCAATTATGGTTGGAGGAATGGACCTCCCGACCTAAGAATCGATCTTGAAAGATGATACAACTGAGTTAACCTTTCTGGATAAAGGAAGGAATTCGGACAAGTATTGAAAATGATTAATGATTGATGCGGTGACATGTGTAATTAGAGAGGTACGAGTCCTTCTTTAAAGAATACTCGAAGATGGATTAGAATACTTGATGTGCCATAAAAGCGGAGTGTTTTCAACACAAAGCCATTATGGGGAACCTTCAAAGTATATCCATTGGAAGCCTGCGACTTGTTCGCGGAGGCTATCACCTATATAAATAACACTTAGCATAAATCAAAGGTTGAGATTAAGTCTCAAACGACTACACCATACACTGATGTGTGGACATGGTGTGTCAGAAATAAAAGATGAGATTCTAATAGTAAAAGGACAAGTTTGTTCGGAACAACCTGTGTTCTATGGATATTTCTGGATACAACGGCACATTCAATGTGGTTGTAGAATATCCTAGAAGAACAAGTAATTGTAGGTTCAATAGTACTACGAACCAGAAGGGTGTCCTCGCCCGGTTCTTAGAGTAAAACTATTAGATGAACTACAATGCCCTAACTGACAAAGTACTTTAAAAAGAGGAAAGGGAAAGACTGAGAACCAGCCTGACCGAGTAGTAGTACATCACTAACTGCACCTAATGTTGTTACTGTTATACACCGGAACGCCATTGCAGTGGGAGGTTGTTAAGCAACCAGAGATGTTCATAAGACTGGAGGAGTTTTGAACTCTGGATCTAGTAGACATGAAATCAATCCCTAGTTCTGCATAGGAATTTGCGAACTGATGAGATAGTCCATTCTATGGATTCATCAAAAGGCAAGGAGAGGTGTGTTAGAAACGTAATGGAAACAAGGGTGGTGTTTCTCGGAATTTTGTGTAGATAACACTTCATCGTTGGCCACAATGTAAAAGTGTTGTCAGACATAAAATAGAGGTTGTCTAAATGAATCAAGATATAAGATGAAGTCGAATCATGTTCTTAGAAATCTTTTTGATATCTAGATAAGAACATTTGTACTTCTCTCAAGATATCTTTATGGTTTGTTTTAAACATGCACAATTCTGAGAAAGGTTATTACCTTTCGAGAACAGAATGCATCTATCTAAGGTATGTGTCTTGAACACATGAAGGAGATGGATATGGACAAAGCAGTTACCTACACTTCGAGTGTAGAGAGCTTTGTAGATGCAATGTTGAAAAACAAGAACCTGATATCAACTATGCGGTCAGCGTAGTGGGAGGATATCAAAGTAATCTGGATAAGAGATATTCGAATGACGAAATCTTCTTAGATTACAGTTTCTCAGATCCAAAAATCAGAGAAAGACCAGTGTAAGTCGATATCAGGCTATGTGTTCACTTTTAGAAGAGGTGGAACCTAAGGATGAAAGAGTGATAAGCGTGATGCTTCTCGGACTCTATCATAAACCGAATAGCAGACTCAGAGGCAGCGGAAGTTTTGGTTAGGTTCCGGAATGACCTCTGGACTTGGATATGATTCTTGGTTCACCAAAGGCTATGTATATAGCGGTGCATGGGGAACTGGAAGAAGTCATAAGTTCAAAAGGTGATGATAACACATAGAGCCAGTACCACCTGATACGAGTCATCGTCAAGGGAGACGACGCAGTAGTCACCAAGATAACTTCAGAGCGGCAACCTAGATTGCTCATTCACATAATACTTCTGGGAAGTATAACTTAAGCACGTGATGAGTATGGGAGTCGGGAGTTTGGAGGAAATGACTAGACCTTAGTACAAGTGGGAGATTGTTGGAGTTGTGTACTTAATGTCTAGATTTAAGTATCGGTAAACTCCCGGTCATAGCATTTAACCTATTTAATTAATAAACAATTATTTGCTTTTAATTATTATTAATTAATTATGCAAAAATATAGTCCTGGATTTTATACGTTGTAGTTAGTATGGTGTGCATGGGCGCACAGAAGATCATACTATCGGTTACTCGTATTTAATCAAACAGTTGCTCACGACCTAGATGGACACGGACCAATCCATCGGTATAGTCGTTGTGTGAGAGAGAAAATAATTTATCTTAATTATTTTATCACACTTGTACACTTGGTGTATTGGGCGGATCGCTTGAGATTTATTGATTAGGATTGCCTTTGATAATCAATTTAAATCTCAGAGTATTTTATTCTTAATCCCCGATATTATTGCGGGTGTGTATATTTAATATTAGAGACTTTGATTTTCCAAAGGAATTAACCGATTTAAATATTGGGTTAATTACCGGTAAAATTGGGTCGCTATATTTTATATATGACATGCCGTGAATACTTGACGGGAAAGTGTATCCCGGAAGGGTTGATAATATCCCCGAGATGAGTTCATAAGGAATTATTGTGTAAACCTCATGAGTGGATTCGTTCCGCACAATAATAAAGGTTGAACGGTACTAGTCTCGGATATAAGATATGAATATTATTTATTGAGCAATAAATAAATTTATTCATGGATATTTAAATCTTAAATACACGGAATAAATAATACTAATCGGAGAAATATTATTTGATATAATATGGATTAATATTGGGAGTGCAATTTTATTTATATAGTGGAAAATAAATAAAATTTAATATTGATAAGGATTAATGGATTTGGGTTGGACCCAATTTAATCTTCAATATTTAGAAGCCCAATATTTAGTCTCCTTATGATCCCCTACGTAGCCTATATAAGCACTACATGGTCTTCACAATTCATTAACCTAAGATACGCCAATCATAAAGTCTTGAAGAGTGAAGGAGATCCATAGGAGTCCGATAGATCGTCGCCCACACGACGTTCGGACGAAGTGCAAGGAATACGTAGGAAGATCGCAAGGTCGTCAATTGGATTCGTTTCTCCGTACAACGAATCGAGGTAATATAATCGAGAACCCCCCTCTATGATTATATGCTTGTTTAATCGTAATATGTACATGAACAAGACGATCCGGGAACGTCGAGACCGGGATACGGGGATCTCGCGATCCCCGTCGGGATCGAACAAGAGGCGGCCGAACCCTAGGGTTCGACCGCCGGCGCGCGGGCGTGAGGGGAGCCCCGGCTGGACGCCGGGGCGAGCGATCGACGTGAATTCGATCGCTGGGGGTTCGGCCGTGGGCTGGTGCCACGGCGGGTCGAACCCCCCGGCCTCCCTTCGCCGGTGGTGCGCGCAAGGAGAAAGGTCGCGGCTGGACGCCGCGGCTGGGGCGATCGAGCCCTAGCTCGATCGCCGGGGACCGTCGCGGCTTCGCGCCGCGACTGGTGGTCCCCCCCCTCCTGTCGGTGATGGCGGTAAGTCGCCGGACTCACCGCCCGGGGCTGCCGGAGCAGCCCAGCGATCGCCATGCACGGCGATCGCGAACCCCAGCCGCGATGGGGTTTGGCTAGGGTTTAGCCGCGGGTTCATCCCGCGGCGACGCTCTTGTCGAGCCCGGTTCTTCGCGTGTGGTTCGCGTTCGTAGTTTCCGACTCGCGGGGGATTTCGGCTGGGGGCGGGCTGCGTGTCTTCGGGCGCGTAGTCTCCAAAGGTCGGACTCCTGCGGATGAGTCGGTGTTCGTGCGATCTCCGGCGACGGGTTTTCGGTCGGGTTATCGGTTCCGCATTATTTTTGATAGCCCGGGACATCGAATCCCAGCAATGTATATATTCGATTATTGTTCTACCTTGCAGGATTTCCGGCTATCATGGTTGGATTTAATTATTGTTTTCTTTAATTAATTATCATGATTAAACTCTCGGACATGTCGAGATTCGTTTTTGTGTGGTTGAATGTTTGTAATAGTAAAAATTCGGGGGTTGACCGAATTTAGGATTTATTATTACGTTCTTTATTTTCCGGAAAATGTATAGGGTCGATTTCATGTATAGAATCGATACCGGAATTTTAATTTAGATTATTGTAATTTATTTTGCGATTGGATCGATGAATCGAGACCGCCGGAGAAGACGAGATGACGAGAGGGAGCTAGGGCTCGGATCGACCATCCCCATGGTCGATCCATGAGGATCGATCGACCCTCACATGGAGGAGCCGCCGGTGTAGGTGGCCGGCCACCTCCTAGGTGTGGGTCGAGGGTTGCGTGGGGACTCCCACCCCATGCTATCCACGTCCGGAAATTTACTTTCCTATTATTAATTCGGTTTTCCTATTTTGATTATTTCTTTTATGGAATTTTCATGGAATAGGAAAAGAATTAATTTAGTACTAAATTTATTTTCCTATTTGATTATTCCTACTCATGGGAATATTCATGGATTAGGAATAAAATAAATTTGAAAAGTATATGAGTCCTAAATTATTTTATTTCCCTTATTTCATTATAGATATCATCTAGAATATTCCAAGAGTATCTTGGATAGATTATTCTAGAGATTTAATGGAGTGGAAAAGGAAAATAAAATAAATAAAAATATTAATAATATTTAATTTTATTTTTGATATATTCAATTGACTTAATTTTCGAATTAAGTAACTTTTGGATTAATTAAAAATAAATAGATTTAAATATTGGAGATTAATATTCTCGTCACATGGAGCATTCAAGAAACGAAGACTGAAGACTAGAAGATGCATATGAAGATAAAGCCATGATAGTCGGGAAAAATAATTTCTCTAGCATTATTTTGACTATGTGATCTATGTGCTTTATTGCTTTTATGCATGCTATATGTATTTACTTTATGCACTAGATAGCGTATCCCTTTGTTATAAAAAGCTAAGTGGGAGAGGGGATGGAAACATTCCCATGGTCTCCATTACTGTTCTCTTGGTGACTCTTATGGACTTTCAAAGTTTGTATAGACGAGTCATTGGAGGAGAATTCTTGTAATTCCTTTTACGAGAAACATTGATCAAGTTTATCAAACAATGCCTAATTTGTCTTTCTGAAACTAATTTCAAGTCGACTCATTCTCACCCCGGGGAGTGGAATGGAGCCAGAGCCACTTGGTCATGTAGAGGACACAAATTAGAGACCTTCGTACCATTCTTTGATAGATGGATCGATTGTCTGCTCGGCTCCCTCATTTATGAGAGATAGGGTCGTTCGCATGGCGAATCACTGGTTAGAAACTTCGAGTTTCACTTATGATTCTCCGCGTCTTGATTAACAACATCGAATGGTTCAAGTAATTGGATTTCAATTATATAAATCTTTTGGTGTAGTAAACGTCCACACGAACGTGGCTTGCTATACTGAATGGGATTTTAGAATAATTGATGTAGACAGTTATAGGAAATTGTGAGGGATTGCGAGTTATCGTAAACGTCCACACGAATGTGGCTTGCGGTGACGTAACAATTCTAAACGATTCGCCTTGGTACTGAGTAATGGTTTACACTTAGGTACACTTTATAGTATTCTTCCCAACGAAGTAACGCTATAATGATGTACGACCAAAGCAAACCTAATTGCTAAATCATTTGGGTGGGTAAACGTCCACACGAACGTGGCTTGCCTTACCTGATGGGATTTTAGACGCAATTAGTAATTTAATGATATTATTTGAGGGAGATAATATCGGACATTAAATTGATTGTTTGTTTACATGTGCTTATAGGTTTAGAGAATAGCTATGAATCCACTTTCTGTGATACTCAAGGAACATAAACTCACTGGTCCAAACTACATTGATTGGAAGAGAAATTTAGACATTGTCCTGACTGCTGAAGAGTACAAGTTTGTACTCTATGAGCAATGCCCTGCTGAACCCACGGCTGCCTCAACTGATGAGGAAAAAGAATCATATCGGAAGTGGAAAAAGGCTGATGAAATGGCTAGGTGCTATATTTTGGCTTCCATGTCAAATGTACTCCAAACCCAACATGAGTCAATGAACACTGCCGAGGATATGTTATTTAACCTCAAGGAGATGTTTGGGCATCATGACCGTGCGGGTAGGCAAGAAGCCATGAGAGTCCTCATGTCAACTACTCAGTCTGAAGGAACGCCCGTTGAGGAGCACGTTCTCAAGATGATGAGTCTGTTGAATGAATTGGAGGTCCTAGGAGCTATGATTGATGGTGAGACGCAAGTCGACATCATACTCCAGTCTCTGACCCCTAGTTTTGAGCAGTTTCGTATGAGCTATAATATGGGTAAACTATCTTATACTCTTGCGCAACTCCTGACTGAACTGAAGGCGGCAGAGTGATCTACAAGAAGGGCAAGTCTCAAGCGCTTGTGGCTACCAAGTCCAAAAGCTTGAAAGCTATTGGAGGTAGGGGCAAGAAAAGGAAGCAAGCCATAAAACCCAGTGGTGCCAAGAGGAATGGACCACGAGTGGGGGCTAATAAGCCAAGGGGCAAGTGCTTCCGATGCAACAAGTCTGGACACTGGAAGTCTGAATGTCCTCTCAGAGGTACGAATTTTTCTTTAGTCGTAAAAACATAGTCAGCGGTATTATCTACCATAATTCTGGTGTGTAGATATGGAACCACTGACGGTATGTGCATTATTTTAAATGCAGGGGTTCCAGAAAACCCAGCGACTTAGAGAAGAAGAGTTCGAGTCTACATGGGCAAAGCTGTTGGGGTAGCAGCGGTTGCAGTGGAAGACATTTATCTGTTTTAGGATTTCATTTTAAAGTTATTGCTTTATGTACCCCTTTATTTTGAAAAAGAACTTTTGTTCTGGTTTTCTTTATTAATGAATGGATATTTATTTCTTTAATCATTGAGTGATTTAGATAAGAAATAATGGTGTTATCTATTCTGGTACATTAGATAGCAATATATGAATGATGAATCCTTAGTCTACCACGATGCAACAAACCGAAATGTATAACCTGTTTTACTTATTAGATGTATTCTCTTATCAATCATTATACTTGTGAATTCTTGAACTTAGTAGTATCTATTCAAAAGGGATTCAAAAGGTCGAAATTGATTTGATCAATTATAGTTGGAGGAATGGACCTCCCGACCTGAAAATCGATCTTGAAAGATGATACAACTTAGTTAACCTTTCTGGATAAAGGATAGAATTCAGACAAGTATTAAAAATGATTTATGATTAATGCGGTGACATGTGTAATTAGAGAGGTACGAGTCGTTCTTTCAAGAATACTCGAAGATGGATTAGAATACTTGATGTGCCATAAAAGCGAAGTGTTTTTCGACACAAAGCCATTATGGGGATCCTTCAAAGTATATCCATTGGAAGCCTGCGACTTGTTCGCGGAGGCTGTCACCTATCTAAATAATACATAGCATATATCAAGATTGAGATTAAGTCTCAAACGACTACACCATACACTGATGTGTGGACATGGTGTGTCAGAAATAAGAGATGGGATTCTAATAGTAAAAGGACAAGTTTGTTCGGAACCACCTATGTTCTATGGATATTTCAGGATACAACTTCACATTCAATGTGATTGTAGAATATCCTAGAAGAACAAGTATTTGTATGTTCAATAGTACTAGGAACCAGAGGGGTGTCCTCACCCGGTTCTTAGAGGAAAACTATTAGATGAACTACAATGCCCTAACTGACAATGTACTTTAAAAGAGGAAAAGGAAAGACTGAGAACCAGCCTGACCGAGTAGTAGTGCACCACTAACTGCACCTATTGTTATTACTGTTATACACCAGGAATGTCGTTGCAGTGGGAGGTTGTTAAGCAACCAGTGATGTTCATAAGACTGGAGGAGTTTTTTTTTAAACTCTGGATCTAGTAGACTGATGGAGTAGTATACTTAATGTCTAGATTTGAGTATTCTGAACTCTGTATGCACTTTCATTTACCTATTAATAATGAACATTCATTTGCTTTTAATTATTGTTAATTAAATATATGCAAATCATAGTCCTGGATTTTATACGTTGTAGTTAGTATGGTGTGTCGGGCCCACACAGAAGATCATACTATCGGTTACTCGTATTTAATCGAACAGTTGCTCACGACCTAGATGGACACGGACCAATCCATCGGTATAGTCGTTGTGTGAGAGAGAAGATAATTTATCTTGATTATCTTATCACACTTGTACACTCGGTGTATTGAGCGGATCGCTTGAGACTTATCAATTAGGATTGCTCTGTGATAATTGATTTAAGTCTCGGAGTATTTTATTCTTAATCCCTGAAATAATTGCGGGTGTGTATATTTAATATTAGTGACTTTGATTTTCCAAAGGAATTAACCGATTTAATTATTGGGTTAATTACCGGTTGAGTTGGGTCACTATATTTTATATATGGCATGCCGTGAATTCTTGAAGGGACAGTGTATCCCGGAAGGGTTGATAATATCCCCGAGATGAGCTCATAAGGATTTATTATGTAAACCTCGCGAGTGGATTTGTTCCGCATAATAAATAAGGTTGAGTGGTACTATTCTCGCATATAAGAGATGAATAAATTTATTAAGCAATAAATAAATTTTATTCATGGATATTTAAATCTTAAATACACGGAATAAATAATACTAAGTTGGAGAAATATTATTTGATATAATATAGATAAATATTGGGAGTGCAATTTTATTTATATAGTGGAAAATAAATAAAATTAATATTGATAAGAATTAATGGATTTGGGTTGGACCCAATTTAATTTTCAATATTAGAAGCCCAATATTTAATCTCCTTTTGATCCCCTACATAGCCTATAAAAGCACTACATGGTCTTCACTTTTCACAACCTAAGTTACGCCAATCATAAAGTTTTGAAGAGTGAAGAGGATCCATAAAGTTCGATAGCTCGTCGCCCACCCGACGTTCGAACGGAGTGCAAGGAATACGCGGGAAGATCACGAGGTCATCGATTTCGTTTCTCCGAACAACGAATCGAAGGTACAATATCTAAACTAACTTGATAATTGTTCGATTTATTTTTATCGAGAATACCGTAGAACAAAGATCCGAGGATCGAACCCCGGGACGAGGGTCGAGCCGGGCGGTGGTGGTTGGACCACCGGACCGCCGGCGGCTCGTGGATCCCTCATGGGGATCGAACGCGTGAATCCTCGGCTGGACGCCGAGGATCGATCAAGCCCTAAGGGGCTGATCGCTAGGGCTACGGGGCTGACCCGTAGCAGCTCGTAGCGAGCTGCGGGTTTTCCCGCAGCGGATCGCCGGATCCGCTGCGGGGTTGCTCGTAGCAACCCAGCGATCGCCCGTAGCGATCGCGAGTCCCCTCGCGGGGACTCGGCTGGGCGTCCGCGTGCCTCGTGCGCGCGACGCGTTCGGTCGGGTCCCGGTTCGCGTGGGCTCGTGGTTTCTCCGGCGATTGAGTTTCGATTGTATGAACCCCGGCTCGCGGGGGTTTGGGTGGGGCGGATTGCGTGCCTTCGGGCGCGTGGTCTCCAAAGCCCGGACTCCGGCGGATGAGTCGGCGTTCGTACGATCTCCGGCGAAGGGTTCGTTCGGGTTATCGGTTCCGCAATTTTTGATAACCCGGGATATCGAATTCCAACAACTGGTATCAGAGCGTGGTTTACGTTCGCGGTATTTTCGATAAAATTGTTCTACCTTGCAGGGTTCCGACTATTATGGCTTGATTAATTATTCGTTTAATTTATTTTGTCATGATTGTTGGTTTTATTAAACTCTCGGACATGTCGAGATTCGTTTTTGGTGGTGAATGCTTGTAATAGTAAAAATTCGGGGGTTGACCGAATTTAGGATTTATTATTATGTTCGTTTTTTTTCCGGAAAATGTATAGGGTCGATTTCGTGTATAGAATCGATACCGGAATTGTAATTTTAGATTTTGTAAATTTATTTTGCGATTGGATCGACGAATCGAAGACCGCCGGAGAAGACGAAGTGACGAGGAGACGAAGGACCGGGATCGATCAATCCCCATGATCGATCCCGAGGGGATCGATCGACCCGCGGCCCTAGGCGGGCTGTCCGTGGGAGTCCCGGCCACGCCGGCCACCAGTGGTGGTGGCGCGTGGGCTGGGCGGCGGCGGCGTGCCACTAGGCGGCGGTCGGACGTGGTGGGGGTGGCTCGGGGTCTCCCAACCCGTGCTACTCCTACCGGAAATTCGCTTTCCTAATTTAATTCGGTTTCCTATTTTGAATATTTCTTTATGGAATATTCATGAAAATAGAAAAGAATTAATTTGGCATTAATTTATTTTTCCTATTTGATTATTCCTACTCATGGGAATATTCATGGATTAGGAATAAAATAAATTTGGAAAGTAGAAGAGTCCTAAGTAATTATTTTATTTCTTTATTTCATTATGGATATCATCTAGAATATTCCAAGAATATCTTGAATAGATTATTCTAGAGATTTAATGAAGTGGAAAAAGAAAATAAAATAAATAAAATATTAATAATATTTAATTTTATTTTTGATATATTCAATTGACTTAATTTTCGAATTAAGTAACTTTTGGATTAATTGAAAATAAATAGATTTAAATATTGGAAATTAATATTCTTGTCACATGGAGCATTCAAGAAACGAAGACTGAAGACTAGAAGATGCGTACGGGGATGTGATGAAGCCATAATAGTCGGAAAATAATATTCTAGTATTATTTTGACTATGTGATAATATTATGTGCTTTATTACATGTATGCATGCTATATGTGTTTATTTTATGCACTAGATAGCGTATCACTTTGTTGTAAAAAGCTAAGTGGGAGAGGGTATGGAAACATGCCCATGGTCTCCATTGCTGCTCTCTTGGTGACTTTTATAAACTTTTGAAGTTTATATAGATAAGTCATTGGAGGAGAGTTCTTGTAATTCCTCTTACAAGAAACATTGATTAAGTTTATCAAACAATGCCTAATTTGTCTTTCCAAAACTGATTTCAAGTCGACTCATTCTCACCCCGGGGAGTGGAATGGAGCCAGAGCCACTTGGTCATGTAGAGGACACAAATTAGAGACCTTCGTACCATTCTTTGATAGATGGATCGATTGTCTGCTCGGCTCCCTCATTTATGAGAGATAGGGTCGTTCGCATGGTGAATCACTGGTTAGAAACTTCGAGTTTCACTTATGATTCTCCACGTCTTGATTTACGAGATTGAATGGATCTAGTAATTGGATTTCAATTATATAAATCTTTTTGGTGTAGTAAACGTCCACACGAACGTGGCTTGCTATACTGGATGGGATTTTAGAATAATTGATGTAGACAGTTATAGGGAATTGTGAAGAGTTGCGAGTTGTCGTAAACGTCCACACGAACGTGGCTTGCGGTGACATAACAATTCTAAACGATTCACCTTAGTACTGAGTAATGGTTTACACTTAGATACGCGTTATAGTATTCCTCCCAACGAGGTTACGCTATAAGTGATGTATGACCGAAGTAAAATCTAATTGCTAAATCATTTGGGTGGGTAAACGTCCACACGAACGTGGCTTGCCTTACCTGATGGGATTTTAGATGTGATTAGTGATTTAATGATATTATTTAAGGGAGATAATATCGGAATTAAATTGTTTGTTTGTTTTATGTGCTTATAGGTTAAGAATGACTGTGACCCCACTTTGTGATATACTTAAGGATGAAAACTCACCGGTTCCATATGGTGATGATTGGGAACGAAATCTGGACATTGTTCAGACTGTTGAGCTTTCCGAATCCACTGTTGTCCCAACTGATGAGGACATTCGAAATGACCTCAGGATGATGTTGAGACATAGCGTGGAAGCCGGACAAGAGGTGATTAACATACTCACAGAGTTCTCTCTCAATGAGTCCCTTAAAAAGGATTCGGCGAAAGCGGAGTTTGTGCGTAGGTTGAGAAAATCACAAGCTTTTGTGGCAAGGCTAGAGGAAAAGCGTGCAAAGAAACCCAGTGGCCTTAAGCCACGGATTGGGAAAGGCAAGCCTTTGGGCAAGTGCTTTCGATGCAAGCAGTTTGGGCACTGGAGGTCTGATTGTCCTCTCATCAAAGGTACGAAATTTTCCTTAGTCACTGAAACATTGTCAGCGGTGATATCTACCAGCACCTGGTGTGTAGATACGGGTGCCACTGACCATGTCTGCAATTCATTGCAGGGGTTCCAGGAAACCCGGAGACTTAGAGAGGGAGAGATCGTGGTCTACATGGGCAATGCCGCGAAGGTGGCGGCTGTTGCAGTGGGAGACGTTCACTTACGCTTTAGTAGTGATAGGGTTTTAGTTTTACAAAATTGTCTTTATGTACCGAATTTTAGAAAGAATTTAATTTCAGTTTCGAAGTTAATCTGAATGGATATTCTGTTTCTTTTGATCACTCTGTGGTCATAAGAAGAAATAGTGAGATTATCTGTTCTGGTACATTGGTAGACGATTTGTATATTCTGAATCCTGAGTCTAACACGGTGCAACTAACCGAGAGTAATAACACATCTACGAACACCAATAAGAGAAAGGAACCTTCTAAAATGTGATGGAGTTGTATTCTAAATGTCTAGTTTAGTGCAAATACGGAACTTCTTATCTATACCTTAATTCAAGATATGATTCAAACATGATTGCATTTAATGCAATAGTCCTTGATGTATACGTTGTAGACAGTATGGCGTGAGGAGACACGCGGAAGATCATACTGTCGGTTACTCGTATACTATCGAACAGTGGCTCACGACTTAGATGGACAGGGACAATCCATCGGTACGTCGTAGTGTGACTGGTAGATAGTCGGTCTTGACTATCATGTTACACTCGTACACTCGGTGTATTGAGCAGGACCACGGGAGGGCGTTCGGTTTATACTAATCGAAGTAATCGAACTAGACCTCAGATATTACGGATATACGAATTCCTAATCCCTATATAATTATAGGTGCGTGTGTCCAATTCTCGGTTCTTTAACTTGCCAATGAGTGAGACTAATTGATTAGTCGAGATTCTCGGTAAATTGGGAATCGTAATTGTACACACGGCATGCTATAGATTATAGACAGGAAACCGTGTCCCGTTTATTGGGTTGATTACGTCCCCGAGATGAGCTCATAAAGTTTATCATGTAAACCCTGCAGGTGGATTTGTTCCACATGATAATAAGGATGAGTGGTACTAGTCTCGGATAATAAGAGACGAATTAATTTAATTATTAGTAATTAAATAAATTCGTGGACGTTCGATATCTTAAACACGGGGAAAGTCGTATATGTAATTTCGGCGGAAAATATTATTGGTAAAATAATATGAATTAATTAATTGGGAATTCAATTATAATTTTATAGTGGAATTAATTATAATTAAAATTGGATTTAATTAAAGGTTTTCTTTTAAGGACACCGGTTTAATTAAATTACAATTTAGCCTAATTAATTAATTGTCCTAAGGTCCCTAGTGTGGCCTATATATACCCCTCAATGTCTCTTCTCTTAACCTACGAAACGCCGCTATAATTAATTCTGTGGAGTAATTATTTTGCTAGCGCAATTATTTTCTTCTCTGCTTAATTAATTTAGATTAGCGCAGTGTTTTTATTTCTGTAGAAATTAATTTGCTAGCGCAAATATATTTCTGGAGACAGAATAATTAATTCTAGAAATTAATTTGCTAGCGCAAATATATTTCTGGAGACAGAATAATTAATTCTGTAGAAATTAATTTGCTAGCGCAAATATATTTCTGGAGACAGAATAATTAAAACGTGAAAAAGAGGGTTTGAGAGAGAAGAAGAAGAGAAGACTCCGGTGGATCGTTGCCCACACAACGTCCGGCGTCGAGGGCTAGGATACACACTAGAAGATCTCAGGGTGTTCGCCTATTCGGCTTCTCCGAATCACGCATCAAAGGTATAAGAAATCGAAACCCTATTTCCGCATTATTTCGATTCTTTTCGTACGTAATCGTACAACGAACCTCCGATCGAGTTCCGGGATCGTGGTTGGTGTTCCTAGATCACTGTGGAGTCGCTGACTTCAAGAGCGGTGGTCGGAATCGGAAAAACCAGCCGGAAACGAGCCTGGAACAGCAGCGTCGCGCTGCTGTTCGCGACGACTGTCGGCCGACATGTATAGCTGTCGGCCGACATTGGCTTGTCGGACGACACCTTCTGGTGTCGGACGACAGAGAGGCCAGAAGCCTCTCGTTTTGCGCGGTCGTGCCTCGGGTGCGATGGCTGGGCGTTAGACGGGTGAGGGGCTTCGTCGTGGACACAGTAGGCACGCTGGAGGTCGACTGGGCGTGTCCGGATGTTCGAGTTGTCGAACGGACTCGTCCAGGGTAGTCGATTTCCAACAATTGGTATCAGAGCCGGTTTATCGGTTTGTTGTATTGTTCGTACGTTTTGTGATGCAGGATGAACCCGATTATTATGGCCAATGTTGTGATGGATGTTGTGCTTTAATTTTGTGGTTTGATTAAACTCTCGGGCTTGTCGAGATTGTTTTGTTTTTGGAATAACGTTGCTTGTTTGTAATAGATAAAAACGACGGGTTGAGTCGTTAGGTTTATTTATTTATTTCGTCGTTTCCGGGCATGTATAGGGTCGATCACCTTGTATAGGATCGATGCCGGATTTAGTAGATTTATTCTTGTAATTTTTCTTACTAATTTTGGTGGATCGAGACGAGACCAAAACCCGGAGAAAAGAGGATCGAGGAGGGCGAACCGGCAACGGGCAGCCATCGAACACGCCCCGTGTTCGCGACGGGCAGCAGCGGGGCTGGGGTTCGTTCGACCCCACGGACGACTCAACGAGGCTCGAGACGAGGCTCCAGTAGGAGGAGTTCGTCTCTTGACCCTCGAGCGAGTCGGTGGTGGACCGAGATCGAGACGAGCAACGAGATGAAGTTCCAAGAGACGTGCATTGGAGAATACTTAAGGCCATAATAATCGGGGCCACGTTAATTGCTTTTTATGTGATTTACGTGCCTTTTATTATGCTTAATTATTTTATGCATGTTATCCCTCAATCGTAAAATACTAAGTGGGAGAGGGATTGGAAACAATCCCGCGGTCTCCATTCTCTGTTTTGAATGTGATGTGTATTGACTTACGAGTTGGCTTTAGTGTCATCCTCCCTATCGGATAAAGTCGATACACGGATATCACTGGATCAAAATTCGAATTCAATTCCACTTATAAAAATCGAACAATTATATTTTTCAAAAGCAAGTGCCTAATCTGTCTTTCAAAGACTAAGTTCAACTCGACTCATTCTCACCCCGGGGAGTGGAATGGAGCCAAAGCGCTTGCTTATGTCGATGACACAGATTAGAGACATTCGAGTCATTCGATGACTAGATCGATTGTCTGGTTGGCTCCCTCACCTAGTGAGAGATAGGGCTCAATTGCATGATTGATCGCTGGTTAGAAACTTCGAGTTTCACTTACGAGATATCAAGCTTTGAATAATAAAATTGTGAAATTTAATGTAAGAGTCAATTAACAAAGTTGTTTGTTTTAGTAAACGTCCACACTATCGTGGCTTGCTAAATGGAAACGGTACTTTGGGTTAATTGAGACTCTATGACATTTAAATAAATGGGATTCAATTAATAAAGTTGTTTGTTTTAGTAAACGTCCACACTAACGTGGCTTGCTAGATGGAAACGGAACTTTGGGATTAATTGAGGCTCGACAGTTATAGAAAGTCGTGGAGGACCGCATGTCAACGTAAACGTCCACAAGAACGTGGCTTGCGGTGGGCATGTAGTTCCCGAGCGGTGGACTTAGTACTGAGAAATGGTATACACTTAGGTACGCTTTATAGTATCCTCCCCATCGGAGTCACTGCTATAATGATGTACGACCGAAGTAAAAATCCAATTATAAAATCGTTTGGATTAGTATACGTCCACAAGAACGTGGCATGCTAGTCTGATGGGATTTTGGAAATGATTGGTAGTTTAATGATATTATTTGAGGGAAATGATATCGAATTAAACTAATTGTTTGTTTTATATGGTATTATTCCCATTAAAAGTCAACAAACTCACTGAACCTATTTTGTATGGATTAAAGAAGAAACTTGGACATTGTCCTAACTGCAGAGGAGTACAAATATGTACTCCAAGTCAATTGACCTGCTGAACCAAATGATTCTTCCACTACTGAGGAAAGGAAGCTCATTGGAAATGGATCAAGGCTATGAGATGACGCGGAGCTACATTATGGCTTTCATGTCAAATGTGCTGCGACATCGGGATCAAGCCATGACCATTACCTATGACATGATGCTTAACCTCAAGAAGTTTTTTGGTTATCAGGACAGGACAGCCGGGCAAAATGCAATGAGGCAACTCATGACGGCCATCGCATCCGAAGGAACGCCCGTGAGGGATCACGTTCTTAGGATGATGTGCTATCTGAATGAGATAGAGATTCTAGGATCAGTTATCGATGGGGTAACCCAAGTCGATATTGTACTCCAGTCTCTGCCGAGAAGTTTTGAGCAGTTCCGCCTGGACTATAACATGAATAAGGGGTCTTACTCATTGGCGGAACTCCTGATTGAACTTCAAGCGGCTGAGGGAATCTTTAAGGGCTCTCAAGCACTTGTGGTTGAGAAATTGGCTCTTCCTAGGCCTCCGGGCGGCAAAAGGAAGAAGAAGCAAATACGGAAACCCAGTGGGCCTAATATATCTGGACCACGGAATGGGACAAGCAAGCCCAAGGGGCAAGTGCTTCCGTTGCAAGCAGTCTGGATACTGGGAGTTTTAATTGTCCTCTTAAGCAAAAAGAAGTTGACTCTTCCTTAGTCACCGAAACATGTTTAGTGGTGTTATCTACCAGTACCTGGTGTGTGGATACGGCAACCACTAATCATGTCTGCACCTAAATGCGGGGGTTCCAGGAAACCCGGAGACTTAGAAAGGAAGAAGTTATAACCTACATGGGCAATACTGTTAAGGTAACAGCCGTTGCAGTGGGAGATGTTAAATGTTTTAACGGTAGGATTTTAGTTCTAACAAATTGTCTTTATGTGTCGGCATTTAGAGAGAAATTTCATTTCGGATTTCTAAATTGGCTTAGAATGGATATTCCGTTTCTTTGGATGGTTTCATACCTATCAGAGTAGGAAACGGGGATATTATCTATTCTGTTACATTGATAGACAATTTAATACTAAATCCGTGTTCTTCCACGATGCAACACACCGGAGCTAATAACACATTGTCAAAACCCAATAAGAGTAAAGATCCTTCTAGGATGAATCAAATTTACTTATGGAATCTTAGGATAGATCATTTTAACTTGAGTACGATTCAAAGGGTGAAAGCTGATGGACTACTCAGCTAGGTTGAAGGAAAGGACCTTCCAACCTTCGAATCATACTTGGAAGTTTAAATGACCAGGCAACCCTTTACGGTTAAAGGGCATAGATCCAAGAAAGTACTAGAGTTGATTCGCTCAGATATATGCAGACCTCTTTGAGGTGTAAGGCATACTTATCAGAAAATGGGATTAACTCCCGAAAGACTACACCATTTATGCCTCGGCAAAATAATGTGTTGTAAAGAAGGAATAGGACTCCTATAGATTTGGGAAAGTAGACAATGAGTTATTCGGAGTTACCTAATTCGTTTTTGGGATATGGCTTGGAAACAGCGGCGTTTATTCTGAACTTGATTCCTTTGGAAACTTGTACAGATATTCGGCTGTTTATAGGATACCCTAAGAAAACGAATTGAGATATGTAATATAGTCCAAAGGACCAGATGTTCGTTGATTGCATCAATGTTCGGTTCTTAGACATGGACTATATATATGCAATATCATAAGCCCAAGAGTAGGGTAATACTTAATGTGCTTAGAGGGACTGATTATGACTTAGAACCAGCCTAACTGAGTAGTTCACTACTGTAATCTTTATTCACTAAAGACACACCGGAGCGTCGTCGTAGTAGGAGGGTTGTTAGACAACCCGACAGGTTCATGTTTATAGGAGAGTCTTCGGACTTGTTACCTGGAGAACATGAAGCCGACCCCTAGATCTATGACGAGACGCTGGAAGATCAAGATGCTCAGTCTTGGCAAAAGACGATGAAATCTGAGATTGAATCTATGGATTCAAATCATGTCTAGGATCTTGTAGCACCTCCCAAAGGTGTAAAAGCCATTGGATGCAAGTAGGTGTACAAGAGGAAAAGAGGGTCTGACGGGAAGGTGTAAACCTTCAAGGCTAGGCTTGTTGCGAGAGGGTGCACTCAGAAAGAAAGGGATCGATTATGAGTAAACTTTCTCGCCGGTAGCTATGCTAAAGTCGATCCGGATTCTTTTGTCTTCACATGGAAGATGGAAGTCAAGACGGATTTCTAAATCGAAGTCTTGACGGGACCATCTATGTGGGACAGCCAGAGGGATTCATCGATAAGAGCCAAGAGCATTCGGTAAGCAAGCTTAATCAATCTTAGGATTGAAGGAAGCTTCAAGATCTTGGACACATGCGGACCTATGAGAAAATCCATTTCATGGATTCATTCAAGGCATGTTTAGGTCCTGTGTGTAATAAAGAAGTGACAGAAAAGATGTGGTGTTTTCTCATTCTTTATGTAGACGACATCCTTCTAAATTGGCAACAATATGAAAGATGTTATCGGACATAAAGGGATAGTTGTCCGAGTAATTCAATGTAAGAGACTTAGAAGAAGTCAGGAATGTTCTTGGGATCAAAGTATTAAATGATTGCCAGAAAAGAACATAGAACTTATCTCGAGTCTCATACATAAATACAATTCTTACTCGTTGCAGCATACAGAATTCCAAGAAAGGTCTTCACCTTTTAGATGTGGAATTCATCTATCTAAAAGTTTTGTGTCCGACACAATAAAGGAGATAGATGAAAAGTAAACAGTTCCCTGCACCTTTATGGTGGGAAGCTTAATGTATGTAATGCTATGCACGAGATTGATATCTACTATGCCGTGGGCATGGTGGTGAGATATCATAGTAATCCTGAAAGGATCACTCGACTGATGTAAAGAACATGTTTAGGCTCCTGCAGAGGACCAGGAATTATGTTCTGAGTTACAAAGCAGTCAAGTTATTTCCATTGGATTACATAGAATTGGATTTCCAAATCAAACAGGGACAGTTGAAAGTCGAAGTCAGGCTATGTGTTCTCACTGTGAAGTGGAGCAGTCACATGGAAGAATGTAAAGCAGCGATGCATTACGGACTCTACCATGGAAACTGAAAGGATAATGGCCTCTGAGGCAGTTAAAAGGTCAGTGTGACTCCAGAAATTCCTAACGGACTTAGATGTGGTTTCTAGTTCACCCAAAGCTATTTTGAATAGCGGTATTGGCAAACTTGAAATGCCACGAGTCCACAGTGGGAGATAACACGTAGAGCGCAAGTACCACCTGATTCGAGAGATCGTCTAGTAAGACGATGCAGTTGTCACCTAGATAGCATCGAGAGGATTACCTGGTAAAACCCGTTCACAGAGGCACTTCCAGCGAAAGCGTTGGGTAGGCGTGATGAGGTTATGGGAATCTGATGTTTGGGAGAGGGCGACTAGACTTTTAGTATAAGTGGGAGATTGATGGAGTTGTATTCTAAATGTCTAGTTTAGTGCAAATACGGAACTTCTTATCTATACCTTAATTCAAGATATGATTCAAACATGATTGCATTTAATGCAATAGTCCTTGATGTATACGTTGTAGACAGTATGGCGTGAGGAGACACGCGGAAGATCATACTGTCGGTTACTCGTATACTATCGAACAGTGGCTCACGACTTAGATGGACAGGGACAATCCATCGGTACGTCGTAGTGTGACTGGTAGATAGTCGGTCTTGACTATCATGTTACACTCGTACACTCGGTGTATTGAGCAGGACCACGGGAGGGCGTTCGGTTTATACTAATCGAAGTAATCGAACTAGACCTCAGATATTACGGATATACGAATTCCTAATCCCTATATAATTATAGGTGCGTGTGTCCAATTCTCGGTTCTTTAACTTGCCAATGAGTGAGACTAATTGATTAGTCGAGATTCTCGGTAAATTGGGAATCGTAATTGTACACACGGCATGCTATAGATTATAGACAGGAAACCGTGTCCCGTTTATTGGGTTGATTACGTCCCCGAGATGAGCTCATAAAGTTTATCATGTAAACCCTGCAGGTGGATTTGTTCCACATGATAATAAGGATGAGTGGTACTAGTCTCGGATAATAAGAGACGAATTAATTTAATTATTAGTAATTAAATAAATTCGTGGACGTTCGATATCTTAAACACGGGGAAAGTCGTATATGTAATTTCGGCGGAAAATATTATTGGTAAAATAATATGAATTAATTAATTGGGAATTCAATTATAATTTTATAGTGGAATTAATTATAATTAAAATTGGATTTAATTAAAGGTTTTCTTTTAAGGACACCGGTTTAATTAAATTACAATTTAGCCTAATTAATTAATTGTCCTAAGGTCCCTAGTGTGGCCTATATATACCCCTCAATGTCTCTTCTCTTAACCTACGAAACGCCGCTATAATTAATTCTGTGGAGTAATTATTTTGCTAGCGCAATTATTTTCTTCTCTGCTTAATTAATTTAGATTAGCGCAGTGTTTTTATTTCTGTAGAAATTAATTTGCTAGCGCAAATATATTTCTGGAGACAGAATAATTAATTCTGTAGAAATTAATTTGCTAGCGCAAATATATTTCTGGAGACAGAATAATTAAAACGTGAAAAAGAGGGTTTGAGAGAGAAGAAGAAGAGAAGACTCCGGTGGATCGTTGCCCACACAACGTCCGGCGTCGAGGGCTAGGATACACACTAGAAGATCTCAGGGTGTTCGCCTATTCGGCTTCTCCGAATCACGCATCAAAGGTATAAGAAATCGAAACCCTATTTCCGCATTATTTCGATTCTTTTCGTACGTAATCGTACAACGAACCTCCGATCGAGTTCCGGGATCGTGGTTGGTGTTCCTAGATCACTGTGGAGTCGCTGACTTCAAGAGCGGTGGTCGGAATCGGAAAAACCAGCCGGAAACGAGCCTGGAACAGCAGCGTCGCGCTGCTGTTCGCGACGACTGTCGGCCGACATGTATAGCTGTCGGCCGACATTGGCTTGTCGGACGACACCTTCTGGTGTCGGACGACAGAGAGGCCAGAAGCCTCTCGTTTTGCGCGGTCGTGCCTCGGGTGCGATGGCTGGGCGTTAGACGGGTGAGGGGCTTCGTCGTGGACACAGTAGGCACGCTGGAGGTCGACTGGGCGTGTCCGGATGTTCGAGTTGTCGAACGGACTCGTCCAGGGTAGTCGATTTCCAACAAAATGAATCAATTATACTTGTGGCATCTAAGGCTAGGTCATATTAATTCGAATAGAATTCAAAGGTTGAAAGCTGATGGTCTCATTAGCGGCATAGAAGGAGAGGACCTTCCAACCTGCGAATCCTGTTTGGAGGGTAAAATGACCAAGCGTTCTTTTTCTGGTAAAGGACATAGAGCTGAACAAGTATTGGATTTGATTCACTCTGATGTATGCGGACCTATGTCTACTCAGGCAAGGGGAGGGTACGAGTACTTCATCACTTTTACTGATGATTACTCAAGATATGGATTTGTATACTTGATGCGCCGCAAGAGCGAATCCTTTGACAAGTTCAAGGAGTTCAAGGCTTTTGTGGAGAACCTTCAAAGTAAATCCATTAAATTCCTGCGATCTGATCGCGGAGGCGAGTACCTGTCTGGAGAATTCAAGGCATACTTAGTAGAGAATGGGATTGATTCCCAGATGACATCACCATATACTCCCCAGCAGAATGGTGTGTCGGAAAGAAGGAATAGGACTCTTATGGAAATGGTTCGTTCAATGATGAGTTACTCGGACTTACCTACTATGTTCTGGGGACATGCCTTGGAAACAGCGGCGTACATTCTCAACATGGTTCCAACGAAAACGGTACCCACAACACCCATGGAAAGGTGGAGCGGGCGCAAGCCTAGCCTCAGGCACCTTCGGATCTGGGGATGTCCAGCACATGTGTTGCGACAAGGGGCCGATAAGTTAGAACCTAGATCAGAATTACGGTTGTTTGTAGGATACCCAAAAGGAACTAAAGGTGGCATGTTCTATAGTCCTACGGACCAGAAGATCGTTATAAGTACTAACGCTCGGTTCTTAGAGGAAGACTATGTCATGGACCACAAGCCCATGAGTGACATAATACTTGATGAGTTAAGAGGTGACAAGGAAGACTCAGATACAGCCGAACCGAGTGTAGATACACCACTAGAACCTGCACCTAATACTGTCACTGTTGATACACCGGAACGCCGTCGTAGTGGGAGGGTTGTCAAACAACCGGACAGATGGATTGGACTGGGTGAGTCTTCGGACTCGGCACCCGGAGTTCATGAAGTCGATCCCTGGACCTATGATGAGGCGGTACAAGAAATAGATGCGCCTTCTTGGAAGAAAGCGATGAGATCCGAAATAGAATCTATGGATTCTAATAAAGTCTGGGATCTTGTAGAACCACCAAGCGGCGTAAAGCCAATTGGGTGTAAATGGGTCTACAAGAGAAAGAGAGGATCTGACGGAAAGGTTGAAACCTTTAAAGCTAGGCTTGTTGCGAAAGGATATACTCAGAAAGAGGGAATCGATTATGAGGAGACCTTCTCGCCGGTAGCAAAGATAAAGTCGATCCGGATTCTCTTATCCATAGCAGCTCATATGGATTATGAGGTGTGGCAAATGGACGTCAAGACAGCTTTCCTTAATGGAAGTCTTGACGAGACGATTTATATGAAACAACCAGAAGGATTCATTGCTAAGGGGCGAGATCATCTAGTGTGCAAGCTTAATCGATCCATTTATGGATTGAAACAAGCCTCGCGATCGTGGAACCTGCGGTTTGATGAAGTAGTCCAATCTTTTGGATTCATTCAAAGCATGGACGAATCGTGTGTGTATTGGAAACGTGATGGAAAGAAGGTGGTGTTCCTCGTGCTTTATGTAGACGACATACTTCTCATTGGCAACAGTGTAAAGATGTTATCAGACATAAAGGGATGGTTGTCTAGACAATTCGATATGAAAGATTTGGGAGAAGTTGGACATGTTCTAGGGATCAAAGTTATAAGGGATCGCCGGAATAGAACATTGTGTCTTTCCCAGCAATCTTACATAGACACGATTCTAGCTCGTTTTAACATGCAAGATTCCAAGAAGGGTGATCTACCCTTCAGTAAAGGAACTTATCTTTCTAAGGAAATGTGTCCTCAGACACAGAAGGAGAAAGATGACATGAAAGCAGTTCCCTACGCTTCGGCTGTGGGAAGCTTAATGTATGCAATGTTATGCACGAGGCCTGATATCTGTTATGCCGTTCGCATAGTAGCGAGATATCAGAGTAACCCTGGAAAGGCTCATTGGACTGCCGTAAAGAGCATTTTCAAGTATTTGCGAAATACTAAAGATTATGTTCTGAGATACGGAGCAGACAATCTGATTCCTTTGGGTTACACAGATTCAGATTTCCAAGCTGATAAGGACCGGCGTAAGTCGACATCAGGCTATGTGTACACTTTGGGAGGTGGAGCCGTATCATGGAAGAGTGTTAAGCAAAAGTGCATTTCGGACTCTACCATGGAAGCTGAATACGTTGCAGCCTCAGAGGCAGCGAAAGAGTCAGTGTGGTTCCTTAATTTCCTCCAGGACTTAGATGTGATTCCGAGTTTGCCCAAAGCTATGACAATTTATTGTGACAATAGCGGTGCAGTGGCAAACAGTAAGGAACCACGGTCCCATAGTGCTACAAAACACATAGAGCGCAAGTACCACCTGATTCGAGACATCGTCAAGAGGGGCGATGCGATAGTCACCAAGATAGCTTCAGAAGACAACCTAGCGGACCCTTTCACCAAGATACTTCCTAAGGAAGTATATTACAAGCACTTGGAGGGTTTGGGAGTCAGAAGTTTGGAGGATAAGACTAGACCTTAGTATAAGTGGGAGATTGATGGAGTAGTATACTTAATGTCTAGATTTGAGTATTCTGAACTCTGTATGCACTTTCATTTACCTATTAATAATGAACATTCATTTGCTTTTAATTATTGTTAATTAAATATATGCAAATCATAGTCCTGGATTTTATACGTTGTAGTTAGTATGGTGTGTCGGGCCCACACAGAAGATCATACTATCGGTTACTCGTATTTAATCGAACAGTTGCTCACGACCTAGATGGACACGGACCAATCCATCGGTATAGTCGTTGTGTGAGAGAGAAGATAATTTATCTTGATTATCTTATCACACTTGTACACTCGGTGTATTGAGCGGATCGCTTGAGACTTATCAATTAGGATTGCTCTGTGATAATTGATTTAAGTCTCGGAGTATTTTATTTTTAATCCCTGAAATAATTGCGGGTGTGTATATTTAATATTAGTGACTTTGATTTTCCAAAGGAATTAACCGATTTAATTATTGGGTTAATTACCGGTTGAGTTGGGTCACTATATTTTATATATGGCATGCCGTGAATTCTTGAAGGGACAGTGTATCCCGGAAGGGTTGATAATATCCCCGAGATGAGCTCATAAGGATTTATTATGTAAACCTCGCGAGTGGATTTGTTCCGCATAATAAATAAGGTTGAGTGGTACTATTCTCGGATATAAGAGATGAATAAATTTATTAAGCAATAAATAAATTTTATTCATGGATATTTAAATCTTAAATACACGGAATAAATAATACTAAGTTGGAGAAATATTATTTGATATAATATAGATAAATATTGGGAGTGCAATTTTATTTATATAGTGGAAAATAAATAAAATTAATATTGATAAGAATTAATGGATTTGGGTTGGACCCAATTTAATTTTCAATATTAGAAGCCCAATATTTAATCTCCTTTTGATCCCCTACGTAGCCTATAAAAGCACTACATGGTCTTCACTTTTCACAACCTAAGTTACTCCAATCATAAAGTTTTGAAGAGTGAAGAGGATCCATAAAGTTCGATAGCTCGTCGCCCACCCGACGTTCGAACGGAGTGCAAGGAATACGCGGGAAGATCACGAGGTCATCGATTTCGTTTCTCCGAACAACGAATCGAAGGTACAATATCTAAACTAACTTGATAATTGTTCGATTTGTTTTTATCGAGAATACCATAGAACAAAGATCCGAGGATCGAACCCCGGGACGAGGGTCGAGCCGGGCGGTGGTGGTTGGACCACCGGACCGCCGGCGGCTCGTGGATCCCTCATGGGGATCGAACGCGTGAATCCTTGGCTGGACGCCGAGGATCGATCAAGCCCTAAGGGGCTGATCGCTAGGGCTACGGGGCTGACCCGTAGCAGCTCGTATCGAGCTGCGGGTTTTCCCGCAGCGGCTCGCTGGACGCGAGCCCTAGCCGCGTAGCAGCGGATCGCCGGATCCGCTGCGGGGTTGCTCGTAGCAACCCAGCGATCGCCCGTAGCGATCGCGAGTCCCCTCGCGGGGACTCGGCTGGGCGTCCGCGTGCCTCGTGCGCGCGACGCGTTCGGTCGGGTCCCGGTTCGCGTGGGCTCGTGGTTTCTCCGGCGATTGAGTTTCGATTGTATGAACCCCGGCTCGCGGGGGTTTGGGGGGGGGGGCGGATTGCGTGCCTTCGGGCGCGTGGTCTCCAAAGCCCGGACTCCGGCGGATGAGTCGGCGTTCGTACGATCTCCGGCGAAGGGTTCGTTCGGGTTATCGGTTCCGCAATTTTTGATAACCCGGGATATCGAATTCCAACATAGACATGAAATCGATCCCTAGTTCTGCATAGGAGGCAGTACTAATCTGAATGTGCCTACTTAGATAGCAATATATTATTGTTAAGAGGCAAGATCATTTAGAAGTACAAGCTTGGTGAATCCATTTATGGATTATCACAAAGCTGTGGAACTTGCAAAGGCAAGGAGAGGTGTGTTAGAGAAGTAATGGAAACAAGGTGGTGTTTCTCGGAATTTTGTGTAGATAACACTTCATCGTTGGCAACAATGTAAAAGTGTTGTCAGACATAAAATAGAGGTTGTCTGAATAAATCGAGATATGAGATTAAGAAGAAGTTGGATCATGTTCTTAGAAATCTTTCGATCTCTAGATAAGAACATTTGTACTTCTCTTAAGATATCTTATACGATTATGGTTTGTTTTAAACATGCACAATTCTGAGAAAGGTTATTGCCTTTCAGGAACAGAATACATCTATCTAAAGATATGTGTTTCGAACGCATAAAGGAGATAGATATAGACAAAGCAATTTCCTGCACTTCGAGTGTGGAGAGCTTTGTAGATGCTGTGTTGTAAAACAAGAACCTGATATCAACTATGCGGTTAGCGTAGTGGGAGGATATCAAAGTAATCTGGATAAGAGATATTCGAATGCTTTAAAAGTACTTGAAGTACTGGGTTACTAAGCAAGACGAAATCTTCTTAGATTACAGTTTCTCAGATCCAAAATCAGAGAAAGACCAGTGTAAGTCGATATCAGGCTATGTGTTCACTTTTAGAAGAGGAGGAACCTAAGGATGAAAGAGTGATAAGCGTGATGCTTCTCGGACTCTATCATAAGCCGAATAGCAGCCTCAGAGGCAGCGGAAGTTTTGGTTAGGTTCCGGAATGACCTCTGAACTTGAATATGATTCTTGGTTCACCAAAAGCTATGTATATAGCGGTGCATGGAGAACTGGAAGAAGTCATAAGTTCAAAAGGTGATGATAACACATAGAGCCAGTACCACCTGATTCGAGTCATCGTCTAGGGAGACGACGCAGTAGTCAACAAGATAACTTCAGAGCGGCAACCTAGATTGCTCATTCATATAATACTTCTGGGAAGTATAACTTAAGCACGTGATGAGTATGGGAGTCGGGAGTTTGGAGGAAATGACTAGACCTTAGTACAAGTGGGAGATTGTTGGAGTTGTGTACTTAATGTCTAGATTTAAGTATCGGTAAACTCCCGGTCATAGCATTTAACCTATTTAATTAATAAACAATTATTTGCAATTAATTATTATTAATTAATTATGCAAAATATAGTCCTGGATTTTATACGTTGTAGTTAGTATGGTGTGTCGGGCCCACACAGAAGATCATACTATCAGTTACTCGTATTTAATCAAACAGGTGCTCACGACCTAGATGGACCCGGACCAATCCATCGGTATAGTCGTTGTGTGAGAGAGAAAATAATTTATCTTAATTATTTTATCACACTTGTACACTTGGTGTATTGGGCGGATCGCTTGAGATTTATTGATTAGGATTGCCTTGGATAATCAATTTAAATCTCAGAGTATTTTATTCTTAATCCCCGATATTATTGTGGGTGTGTATATTTAATATTAGAGACTTTGATTTTCCAAAGGAATTAACCGATTTAATTATTGGGTTAATTACCGGTAAAATTGGGTCGCTATATTTTATATATGACATGCCGTGAATACTTGACGGGAAAGTGTATCCCGGAAGAGTTGATAATATCCCCGAGATGAGTTCATAAGGAATTATTGTGTAAACCTCATGAGTGGATTCGTTCCGCACAATAATAAAGGTTGAACGGTACTAGTCTCGGATATAAGAGATGAATATTATTTATTGAGCAATAAATAAATTTATTCATGGATATTTAAATCTTAAATACACGGAATAAATAATACTAATCGGAGAAATATTATTTGATATAATATGGATAAATATTGGGAGTGCAATTTTATTTATATAGTGGAAAATAAATAAAATTAATATTGATAAGAATTAATGGATTTGGGTTGTACCCAATTTAATCTTCAATATTAGAAGCCCAATATTTAATCTCCTTATGATCCCCTACGTAGCCTATATAAGCACTACATGGTCTTCACTTTTCATAACTTAATTTTAACCTACGCCAATCATAAAGTCTTGGAGAGTGAAGGAGATCCATAGGAGTTCGATAGATCGTCGCCCACACGACGTTCGGACGAGGTGCGAGGAATACGTAGGAAGATCGCAAGGTCATCGTTTGATTTCGTTTCTCCGTACAACGAATCGAGGTAATAATCATAAAACCCCCTCTATGATTATTTGTGCTTGTTAATTGTAATATGTACATGAACAAGACGATCCGGGAACGTCGAGACCGGGATACGGGGATCACGCGATCCCCGTCGGGATCGAACAAGAGGCGGTCGAACCCTAGGGTTCGACCGCCGGCGCGCGGGCGTGAGGGAAGCCCCGGCTGGACGCCGGGGCGAGCGATCGACGTGAAGTCGATCGCTGGGGGTTCGGCCGTGGGCTGGTGCCACGGCGGGTCGAACCCCCCGGCCTCCCTTCGCCGGTGGTGCGCGTAGGGAGAGAGGCCGCGGCTGGGGCGATCGAGCCCTAGCTCGATCGCCGGGGACCGTCGCGGCTTCGCGCCGCGACTGGTGGTCCCCCCCTCCTGTCGGTGATGGCGGTGAGTCGCCGGACTCACCGCCCGGGGCTGCCGGAGCAGCCCAGCGATCGCCATGCACGGCGATCGCGAACCCCAGCCGCGATGGGGTTCGGCTAGGGTTTAGCCGCGGGTTCATCCCGCTGCGACGCTCTCGTCGAGCCCGGTTCTTCGCGTGTGGTTCGCGTTCGTAGTTTCCGACTCGCGGGGGTTCGGCTGGGGGCGGGCTGCGTGTCTTCGGGCGCGTGGTCTCCAAAGGTCGGACTCCGGCGGATGAGTCGGTGTTCGTGTAATCTCCGGCGACGGGGTTTTCGATCGGGTTATCGGTTCCGCAATTTTTGATAGCCCGGGACATCGAATCCCAGCATTTTCAACTCAACAGTCACATCATACATCTTGTGTTTCTCATTCGAGAGTTCAGCAATAGATTCTGTCAGAAACTTCTGCGACACTACAAGTGTAACGTTCTCAGTGATAGCTAAGTCATTCAAACTTTGAAGTTCAGAGAGATCATCTCTCAGAGTGAGTAGCTCATCACTCACAGCTTCAGTTTGACTCACTTCAGGAGTCATCTCCATCCCTTCAGCTTCAGACTCAGATTCATCATCTGAGAAAATATCGTCATCACAATAGTTTCGATTAACTGAAGCCACACGAAAAATGTTATCAGCTGTTGCGGTGTCTTTTAGAAAAGAATCAAAAACAAAGTTTTCGACCTCCACATTTTCGAGGTCAAATGTTTCACCAAAAGTGACAACTAGACGTTGTCTTCCTCGTCATCAGAGTTATCATCATCAGATGCATCGTTCTCAGAGATCACATCTTCATCATCAATCACCACATAGCTCACGGGTAGTTTCTTTTTCCGATGTAGGTTAGGACATTCATACTTCACGTGTCCATATCCTTTACATTCAAAGCACTGCATCTTTGAGACATCTTTGCTATTAGAGGTGTATGGTGATAGCTTTGTGCCTCTAAACTTCTTATCAGATGTAGACCCCTGATTTCGATTGTCTGGAGTGTTCGGATATGAGTTAGAACTTTTCTGAAATTTTCGGAAATTTCGTGCTCGGTTCTTTCTCTTAAAATCTTGTTTCACAAGATAGGTGACTATGTCAGTCAGCACAGCAAGCTTGTCTGGGTTGTTCGAATTCATCAACCGTTCAATATCTTCAGCTTCCTCATCGTCAGACTCATTCATATCAGCTGAGAAACTACTTTCAGACTTCTCATTTTTCAAACGAGAGTGTTGAGATTTCGTGCTTCTTGAACTCTTCCCCTTCTCAGAAATCTTAAGAGCAGTCATAGGCTCATAAACAAGAGACATGTCTGGGTTGCTTCGTACTTTGAGTGTCAAGTCATAGTTTCTCAAATCAGCCATCAGGTCACCATAATCCCAGTTTTGATTTCCATCGTTTCGCGCTTCAATGGTTAACACCTTGCTCTCGAATCTAGAGCTAACACTGGATAGAACCTTCTCGTAGACCATGATAGCAGGAAAGACTTCTCCCAGTTCAAATGCCTCATTAACATATCTCATCACCTTGTCTAGATAGTCATTTATGTCTTCATCTTCTCTCATGCGGAGTTGATGAAACTGAGCAGTTATAGTTCGGATCTTTGAGCGTTTACCAACGTGACTACCCTCACACGTCCTCTGTAACGTCTCCCATGCATCTCTGGCAGATGTGCAATTTTTGACCAACTGATACATGCTGAGATCCAGCCATTCACATATAAGTAGAAGAGCTTTGCTATTCGCAGTAGACAAGTCATGCTCTTCTCTAGTCCAACTACGTTTAGGCTTAGAGGTTCTAAGTCCATCAGCATCTTCAGTGTATGGACGCTCCCATCCTTCCAACACAGCCATCCATGCTCTTGAGTCAAATCCCTTGATTCTAGCAGAAACTTTCGCTTTCCAGTTAGAATAATTTTGATGAGTAAGCATAATAGGTTTCTGAACAAACATTGACGACTCCATTGTAGCGGAAATATGGAGTCAAGAAACGGATCACGTCTTATACGTATGACGTCCTGCTCTGATACCAATTGAAACTACGTCTTCGACGTAGGATACCAACTTTTCGTGAAGTCGGTCTTAAACACTGTCACTTCAGCAACTTCGTTCGCACACACTCAGCTCTGCTTGCTATGTATGTTGTTCGGTGTATGTGGTGTGTTCGAACTCAACAAGAGTAAAGTAAAGTGCTGAAGACAAGGTTGTATAATAGTTTCATTTCATTGATAAACAAAACTAACTATTACACTTGTGGAGAAAGGTAGACGGTATGATCAAGAGTCGTATCCCAAGTGACGCAGCACTCCAACGAACTAATGATCTAGTACTATATCACCTAGAGCTAAATCGCATAACTCTACTATCGGTGCACAGCACAAAAACAACTACCAAAACTCTTAAAGCTATAAGCCGTAAACAACGAACGTTGATACTCAGATATCGGATTTCGTTCTCTCAAAATTGTCAAGTGAAGTCTTCAGCTTCCATGGGTTTATATAGGGGTGCCGCACATGTGGAGTGCTGATGTGGAGCAATCTCACTGGTCACATGCTTGGATGATGTAACAGTTCCATGGATGACATCACTTTCGGAATCTTCGATTCTTGAATCTTGGAATCTTGAATCTTCGATTCTTGTATCTTCGAATCTTGAATCTTCGATTTCTTTAACTACAGACTTCAACACATCTTGACTTCTTCGATCTCAATACTTCGTTCTCAACTTCATCGTGATGAACACTTGTCGTTGATCATTTCGTATTTCATCGTCTTCATTGTCGTCGATATAGTTGAAGTAGTAAAATTCAAATCCACATTGCAAAGATAGAGAAGGTAAGAATTGCGACTCCGTTCGCAATTGTTGGAGAGGCATGAAATGCGACTCAAGTCGCAAGAGTATAAGGGGCACAGGAATTGCGACTCAAGTCGCAAATGTTTAGGGTCGTGGATTTGCGAACCCGTTCGCAAAAGATGGAGAGGCATGACATGCGACTCCATTCGCAAAGGTTGTGAGAGGGGCAAGTATTGCAACTCAAGTCGCAAATGATGAGGCAATAAGATTTGCGACTCCAGTCGCAACTTTCGGATGAAAAAGATTTGCGACTCCAGTCGCAATATCCAGAGGAGTAAGTTTTGCGACTCCAGTCGCAATGTCCGGATGAGTATGGGATTTGCGACTCTGTTCGCATTTAGTTGAGTGGAGATCAGAATTGCGACTCCAGTCGCACATAATGAAGATGGTGAGATTTGCGACTCCAGTCGCACATCATGAAGATGGCGAAGTTTGCGACTCCAGTCGCACAAGATGATGATGGTGAGTTTTGCGACTCCATTCGCAATATATGAACTTCACTTGTATCCATTTACTCAATCACCTGAAATCCAATCAAACAATGAAACTCATATGTTGTCGTCAAAACCAACATTTACAACATTACTTGATAATTATATTATCCACGCGAAAGTATTAAGAGGAAATAATTCTGTGCAAATGATTTTTAATACTCGAATGCTCTGACGCCCTGAATACCAAATTTCAGTTTGCTTTCCAACGAAGACAATTTTCGATTATTATATCGTATGTCATGACTATTAATAAGAGTCAAGGTTAGTCGTTAACAAATGTTGGAATATTTTTGAAAAAACCAGTAGGATTGAAGCTTCTGCTTTGTGACCAGCGTGGTTGTCTTATGAATAAAAAAAATGTAGTCTATAAAGAAGTATTCCATAATTTGTAATATGATCATGTAATTTTTCTTTACTATACTATTTCAATTAGATCATTCACTTAATATTTATTTGTCCATTATCAATATCTTCGTCTAATATTAAGCCAAAGAGCACTACTCCGACTAACAAATAGTTGAATTAAATACACGTGCATCGCACGGGTAAGAGGACTAGTTAGATGTTAATTTGTTTGGAAATTTAAGATCTTATCTATACATATATAATTCTTAGATCACGTGGACCAATAGAAAAACAATAATAATGTTCTGTTCACGCTATAAATTATAAATAAAAAAATTATAAATTATAAATAGTAATATTATTAAGGATATTTAAATTATATATAAATTATAAATAGTAATTTGAAATTATATATAATTAATCATTAATTATCTTAAATATATACACGTTTCTATTTCTCTTCTCAAAATTCTTTTATATTCAATTAATATTAATTTAATTCCAATTAATCGTATATCATAAAAATTTAAAAAAATTAATCAAACTTTTTAGGTATATTATTTTCTCTTTCTATAATCTGATTTTGCGTATGTCCTTTTTTATTTTTCTTGCTATAATCTGATTTTCGTATTTCCTTTTTTTATATTGATTGTTGTCATCTCATTCTCTTCATGTTCACCAAGTAAATTTAATTTTTTTATATTTCTATTTATTTTTTAGCATTATAATTTTTTTCCATTTATTTTGATTTTTCCTCCACCGCTTTTTGGTATTTGTTGGATGCATTTGATACTCGAGGAATGCATAAACAAGAAACCCCTCTCCGGCTCCTTGATCGAGTACGATGTAAATCGAGGGATGTGCCAGAGTAGCAAACACATGTGGGAGATAGCAAATAGATCTCATCCCAGGATAACTTCATAATATTTGAATGAAAATTTTGTCATATACGAGATTCGAACTCTGCGTCGCCGCAGAATTACACCAACATTATCACAGACCTTACCACTACCTTTTGACCTTACCACTACCTTTTGTCCAAAAAGCTTACATACTATAAATTACATTAAACAATCATAATCTTTAAAAATAATTAAAAAATTATAATTGAAATAACGGTTAATAATGAGATTAATACGAGTTTATAAGTGGGAGTTAGATTATTAAATAAAATAATTTCTTAGTTCATTAATAAATTTTTGGCCAAATACGTTGGAAGATTAAATAAAATTTTTGATTATTTCAAACAAATAAATAACGTATTAATAAATTTTTGGTCAAATACGTTGGAAGATTAAATAAAATTTTAGATTATTTCAAACAAATAAATAATGTGCATCACACGGTTAGTGATACTAGTATAAATAAAATTATCAAAAATAAATTGTTATATATGAAAAACAATATTTAAAAATAATTATATTAACTAAATAATAAATTTGGAATTTTTGTATATATATAAAAGTTAATAATTTTAAATTTATTAGAAATTTACTACTTCTACCTCTCACCCAAAAACAAGGTAGAAGCCATTGAAGATGTGCTGATGTGTAAAAGTGAGGACTTCCTGATAGTTATGGGGTAGAAGAACTTCTACCCGGGTGAGATAAAAAATAATATTATTTTATTATTATTATTTACTATTATTACTTAATAAAATCAATATTTTCGTTGTAATTTTTGAAATAGTAAAATTTTAACGTTAAGATTTATTTTATATTTTAACGCTATTTTGTTTTTTATATAAAAAATAAGAATTTTGAACTATTAAATTTTCTTTTTATATAAAAAATAAAAATTTTGAACTAATTAAATTTGTAACGTTTACAGATTATTTGTATTTTTATTTTATATAAAAATTAATTAAAATTAAATTTTTTAAAATAGTTAAAATTTTAACGTTAGCCGATTTATTTTATATAAAAAGTAATTAAAATTAAAAATTTTGAAATAGTTAAAATTTTAACGTTACCGAATTTATTTTATATTTATATAAAAATTAATGATTATTTTTATAAATTACGGGGCAATTATTCTTTCGCAATTAATTTACTTTATTTCATCTAAAAAACATTTTTTTTTATTTTGACTATTATTATTATTATTATTTAAATATAATAATAAATAAAAAAATATAAAACAAGTAAGATTATTTTTTCGCAATTAATTTACTTTATTTCATCTAAAAAACATTTTTTTTTATTTTGACTATTATTATTATTATTATTTAAATATAATAATAAATAAAAAAATATAAAACAAGTAAGTGGTGGGACCTATAAAATTTATTTTTGGGTAGAACTGTTGAATGAGTTACAAGTTTTTTGGGTAGAAGTAGAAAAAATATGAGTTGGCGCACATGTGGCCTACTCATCACCCAAAACATAAAACCACCACTGGAGATGCTCTAAGTTACAAGCTTATAAGTTGTTTAAAAAAAATTATTTCCCCTTTACTTTTGTTTAAACCGCTTATAAGCTGTTAAACAACTTATTTTAAAGTTTTTTTAAGATCTTTTTTTAAATGTTTACCAAACAAATTTTAGGAGTTTATAAAATCAGTCAAACAGGCTCTAAATAAGCTCCTCAAAACGAAAATTGTGAAAAAAACATGGATAAAAATAGTCTTAGAATCTTATTTCACGAAAATTGTGAAAAAATCATGGATAAAGATAGTTTTAGAATCTTATTTCAACCAATATGGAATATTTTAACACCAAGAACTTTAAAAAAATATCACAATTAATTAATTTTTTTTTATTTAAAAATAAAATTTTATCATTTATTTTAAATTTGAAACAAAAGGAACAATATTTTTTTATCTTTGTGTCTATCAAAGTGTGTATTAAATCATGAAGGTGGCATGGTTCTCCTTTTCTTCGTTTGCATCTTTTTGTAGTGAGTAGGCTAATCCACATAGTAGTCTACTAATCCCTCCAATTTTGAAGAGTCTATATTTTTTTCAATGGAAATTACTAAAAAAACATGCATACTTTTAAAATTAGGAAGGAAGTATTATATAGGGTTCTTATTTCATATTTAAATATGATGGTTATTAAAAGTAATACTGTACTCCATATTCATACCTAAGCTACAAGCCACTAAGGGTGAGCATTGTTCGATTATAACCGATTTAACCGATCGAGCCGAACCGAAATTTTAATTTCGGTTCGGTTATGGTTATGAAAATTTAAATTTTCAGTTTTCGGTTTCGATTCGGTTATTTAAGTCAAATAACCGATAACCGAATATATATATTATTCTCATTTTTTCTTTCTAATATTCAATTTTTTTAAAATTGTTTATTTGACTATATGTTTATTTTCTTACGGGACATTCTCAAAAAAGGTAATTATCTTACTACATTTTATAACATAATCTTATACTTTGTCAAAATTTTAAAAAACAATGATATACCAAATCAACCCTTCTAGTGGTATTATACTATCTAATATCTTATATAACGTATATTATATAAAATCACTTAATTAATGGACAAGAATACACTTTACTCAAATACACTACCAAAATAAAAACAAGTAAATTACATATCGTATTACCCAAAATTCGAACGGCATACACTCTCAAAAGAAACCCACTCTGCGCAGAATAGTTTTCCGGCCACACACAGTGTTCTTGGAAGGTTGTGAAATTTTGAACGCTCTCGGTAAGGTTTATGTTTCCGGTTCACCTCTTTTGATTTTAGTTTCTTCTCGCCGTGCAATAACTACTAAAATCCTGTAGTTCATAGATTAGGTTCAAGATTTAGGGTTTTACCTTTTTAGGTTAAATTCAACTCAATTGAGCAATGACTAATTGGGTAAATAATCTACCATTGAAATTTATTGAATTTGTAGTTTAATTGGGCAGAAATTATAAGTGCAGAATTATCCTTTTTTGCATGTCGTTATTTTTCTTGAATTGCTACACATCTGGAAGGATAATAGTGATTAGAAGAATCTATTGGTTGGAATATTGTTCTTGTATCCATAGTTCACTTTGATTTGTAGTATTGTGTCTACTCTCGACTCGTCTTTTTTGAGGGAGTCTCACTCCCCCACTTCTAGGCGCCAGGGGAATGTGGAGAGGCTCAGTACCCGTGCCTCGTCTATTTTGCAGATGTGGCAGGAATTGGAGGATGAACAGGCGCTTAATCGTGCTCGGGAGAGAGTGAGGGCTTCATTTGCACATGTGGTTTGAATGTTTTAGTGTCGATCAATTAACCTTGATTTTAAACAGTTTTACCTCTTGGTTTTATGAAGCTTTTATCTGTAAAGTTGATGAGTTGTCACCAGACACACGTTTTGTCAATGCAAGTATATTCTATGGGTTCTGATTGTTGTTATCATTATTCATTTTATGTGTTAGTGCTTTTGGTTATGAAAATTGTAATCTCTGTCATACATAAATTAATAGTTTACCAGAGGTTAATAATTGTGTTTCTGGGGCAAATCATGAAGAATATAATTTGTATTTTTGTTGATTTTTTCAGTCCCTTGATTTATAGAATATCAATTTTGATTTTGCATGATTTTTTAGTGTCTTGTCATAAGGATTCTTGTTGGTGCTTGTAGTCCCTATAGGTATTCCTGCAATTTAGTGGCTTCTAGTTATGATAAGTTGTAGACAATACACTGCATAGGTTGGACACTGTTGCTGTTATTTCAAGATTCATAAATGATACTGCTAGTTTAGGAAGAAGTATTATAGTAGTGTAAATAATTTCAAAATATATTAGAAACACTGCACATTATTGGGTAGTGTATTATGTAGTTCTATATGCATCATCCGCTAATCATTTACAAACTAGTTTTTTACTAGACACTGGTTCATGTGTTAAAATATTAGTTCAAAACCATAATGTATTGACTTACTTGTTTGGAGCACTCTAATATTTTCATTCAGTTCTTGATTCAAAATGTGTCTCTTACTAATTTTTTTCGTTTTTTGTGCAGTGTATCTTGTAGTTCAAAATATATGATTTATACTACTAGGTTACGAACAAGTATTGTCTATGTGTAATAGATTACTTCTGAACACTATAACAAACATTGTAACCCTTTCGGTAGTGTATTTTCTATTAGTTCAAACCAAAATAGCTTGAAAACAAGTCTGTTGGACACTCTTACGTAATGATTCAGGTCCCTTTCCAAAATCTACTACTTACACTTATTAGACTTTTTCTATTTTCAAGAAAACATAATGCCTTGAATTACTTGTTTGGACCACTCTTATGTTTTGATTTAGTTCCTTATTCAAAATGTACATCATGCAGTTCATCTTTATTAGGACAGTGTATATGGTAGTTCAAGATTCTTCAACTATACTAATAGTGTACGAACAAGTATTGTCTATGTGTAATAGATTAAATCCGAACACTATAGCAAACACTGAAACCCTTCAGGTATTGATTTTTCAAGTTTTTAATGAGTTCTGAACCACATCTAACTACATGGCAATTTTATGCAGGTAGCAGTTGAGAATTTGGAAACAGTGGCAATGCATTCTTTATTATTTGAGCCTTTGTACGACTATGTCGGGAGCGCGCATCTAATCATGATTCCGATGACACACAGAGGGAAACACAACTTCACGCTCTTAACCTTTGACACTGTAGTAAAGTGTTTTTTCCACTATGACTCTATGTCCTCGAGGCAATCAAGTCCTGAAAAATGCTTTAAAGAGGCAGAAATCATGGTATACATAACTATATAGTGCTATTTGAGAATATTTTCTTAGTGTATTTTCTATTTTCTTAGTGTATAGAGTTCCAAGCCGAGGAAATGCTGAGAACACGTTAAAGAAAAAAACTAAACATGGGTGAAAGCACGAATTTTGCGTTGAAGATGGATATGAATTATTTGACCGAGAAAGAGATCGTAAGTAAACTGTTCACTAACCAAAATTCAAATCATAATCTATAGTGTCATTTGTATTTGCAGACCTTCCAATTTAGGTGCACGACAACGAGAACAATCTGGTTACTAATGGGGTCTAACAGATTATAGTGCAAACTCCTTTTGAAAAGCTTTCTGAAGCTTTCGGCCAGAAAAAAGTGAAGGTAGCGAGGTCGAACAATCGGCTTGACATGATTCTCAAAGCTTATGATCACGAAGATAAGTGCGGCGTGTACGTGATGGAGATCTTCGCTACTGGAGAAGAATTTAATTTACCATTTGGACAAGGGGAGGAAATGTTGTTAAGAGTCACCTGGTAAAACGATTTGCAAGTGAGGGAAGACAGTTGGAGAGCTCCCAGAAGTTAACTATTTTAGATCTTGAATATTGAGTCATTAGTTTATTGATGTCAATCTATAATTTTTGTCGCAGCCAACTATTAACAAGCACATCCTTGGTACTTTCAGTTTTTAGTCAGAAGTCTACATCAGTCGTTTCATATTTTGGATGATGACTATTTGTGTTTTGACATTAATCAGATGGCATATTCATGGTTTTTAGTTTTTGAAATCGCAAACTCAATAAGAACTATGACATTAATTGTCACCTGTCATATAAATCATTTTATGAAACAATTGCTAGCATTTTATTATTTTGTTGTTGTTTTCTTCTTCCATTAAATTCATAAGTATACACTAGCTACCAGGTCTATCCTTCTATGTAACTATGTAAGAACAAGAGGTTAACAAATAAAAGAATTGACCATGTTGAACACAAGGAGTTATTATTAGGTGCATTTGGGACAAAAGTTAGATAGTTACTTATGTTAATGTATTACGTTGTTCATAATTGCTTCTCATTGAATCTCCAATGTAAAAAATCTACATACATAGTTGCTGTAATAAAAAAACCGACTAAAGAAATTGAAATAAAACCAATGAACAATCATACATAGTTATACTATAGGTTGTATACGTAATTACACTGTAAAATTGTCATACAAACTAATAATTGGGTACACATTGAACCTCGATTGCAAAAAATCTACACGTAGTTGCATCCATAAAAATCGTCCAAAGAAATTGAAAGAAAACCCATGAACAATCATACACTCGTTTAATTGGTTCTCCCATTAAATTCAGAAAATTACATAAGGTCAAAAATACCAGTTTTATTGCAATAACACCAAACGAGTCTGTTATATTTATTCGTGCAATATATATTTGTGATGTGTTTTGCTAATTAAGGAGGAGGCCGAGCAAGTCATTTTTCGGAGCCTCGACAGTCTGTTCCCGAACACCAACGGAAAATCGAAGGAGATCGAAGTCATGTATGTCAAGCTTATTATATCATGCTCTCTCTCATGCAAATGACCGAGAAGTTGAGAGCTAATCCAAGTCGGATTGGATGTGCAGGGCCCAGCTCCGTGTTGGAAAGTCCTACATCACAAAACTTACATAAGCAAATTATAGGCAACAAATTATATAAAACACAAATCGGATTAATTCAAAAGGGATTTACAGATTCAATTGTTAGTTCAGATCAGCAACAAATCCCAAATTAATTGGTCTCGAATTTTCAAATTCGGAACCCTAGTTTTCGGAGCCTCGTTAAGTCTAGTGGAATCCTACCCGGTCCTCGGTTCCCTGTTCCAACAATCATCATCGACAAACAAACAAACAAGCACATAAAATCACTATATCAATCACGCATATAAGTAACTACAAAACCGAAAATTGCGATTAACAAAAAACGAAAAAAAATCGATCGATGTATACCGTGAAGAAGAAAATGCAAGCTTCCATTAGGAATGTAATCATACAATTTCTCTTCCTTTGCATAACAAATAGCTCTGAACCTGCAAACAATTTTTTTTCGTTAGACAACTAAAATCGGCTCCAAATAGCAGGATAACTTCACTGCTACAAAGCTTAATCTAATTAGTACACTAGGATACAAACATGCCTACAACACAAAGCATAAACTCCATTTAGGTGTTGACACTGGTGCCGAGAAATATATAGGAAAAATGATAGAAACATCAACATAGACAAGGACCATGAAACTAATCGTCAATAAAGAAATAATGAACGAAATATGCTCGATCAAAACAGAACCCTAAGCTATACGAGAGTAGAACTCAGACTTACCTGCGGGATCAAGATCACACTTACACTTGGAGCCGTAGTTTCTCTTCCAAAAGCTCCGACCGTTAATGTATGAATTTTGAAAAATAAAATCTCAATCACCTATGTACTTACCGAAAAGAGAAATCTATGATTACATATCTTGGCCGATTCAGATTTCCTATGAATTCAATTGAATAACGTAATTACTAAAAGAAAAATAAAATTAATTTAATAGAAAGGTTAAAAATGACTATTCAAGTTTCAATACACTACCTAAATTGTGATTATATTAAAGTTTATGGTATTTAATTATATAAATGCAATAAATTCATTACCCTTTTTAATAGAAAGCTAAACTATGATATTTTTTTAAAAATTTAAAAACCATTCTTATTTTTTCTCTAAATTATTCTTTTCTTAATTACATTATATTTTATAAGCTCCATTATAATATTGCAAATCCCTCAATAAAAAATTATAAATGTATTATATATTTAATTAAAATAATATTAATATTACTTATTTTTATTTATTTTTTATTTATGTTCGGTTATCGATTATAACTGAAACCGAACCGAAAAGTTCAGTTACGTTTTTATATCGATTATTAAAAATATCGGTCGATTCGGTCACCGAAAATTTCGATTTGGTTATTGAAACGGTTTTGATTATTTAGTTCGGTCGGTTCACCGACCGATGGTGACACCTACAAGCCACTTTAGAATCTCCCCCTATACAGTATTTGTATATTTTAAAAAAATCTTTATTTTCTGTCGCAATGTTTTGCATATCACAATACTAAAAACGATTTTAATACTTTACGATATTAATATTAAAGCATAATCATGTGCAGTTATATATAGTAAATGAGGGTGTAATGAATATGCAAAATTGGAATTTTATTATTTAATCGTGGCAGTTACAGTAATTAACTAATTAAATATAAATACTACAGTAGTATATACCAATAAATGAATACATAAATTGTCATTATGAATACTGACATTGATGAATAATTATTGCAACCCTAATCTAAGGATACATTTAAAGGGGTTTATTCTATGAGTTAATTGTAAAATCAATGTTGGTTAATTGTAAGTTGTAACCTTTCTTTCAAAATGTGAATATGTAGTATATTTTAAACGTAAATATATAGTAGTAACATTTTTAATCATGTACCTCTGTCCTGATTCACATTTGGGAACCAAAGAAATTATACATACACAAATATGTTTATCACAAAAATGAGAATCAAAATCCTGAAAGAACATAGATATAGAGAGTAATGAAATTAAATAAAATCGTTTAATTATAAGGAATATTGAAGATCTAAGCATGCTATAACACACTCGGTTTGAATTCATACAACACACTGCTTGGCGAGCTCTTGAGAAGTAACAAACGTGCCATGAAATCCATACGGCACTCTCGTAGGTAGCTTAACCACACTCACTTCTTCCATGGTCGAAGCTTTCAATATCACCAGCTCAGAAGTTTCCCTTTCCTCATCTCTCACAAAGCACATCAAATACCCTTCCTCCTCCTCATCCTCCTCCTCTCCCTTACTCGGCACAAAACACGGCTCACCTCCGTACCTATTCTCTCCATACAAAAACTTCCTCACATCCCCTGTCTCCAAGTCGACCTTCGCCATCCCACTAACTTTCGGCCACGGCTCGGCTATTGCCATATACACGTACCGAATCTTCTTACCTAATCGCAGCTTGTTCACTTGCCCCGCCTCCAAGTTCAATCCCGACACGACAACCCTTCTCGTCGACCTATTCGTGTCCAGATTCAGCCGAATCTCCGACAGCTCGCTCCTCACGTCTTCCGCCCCCGTAAAAATCGAATCCGCCGGCGTCATGCACGAATTAATCACAACAACTATCCTCTCCCCTTTCTCGTTTACTTCCTCCCACGCGTTCCACATGTGGAAGCAAAAACACCCCGGCACATCTATCCACTTAATCTCCGACTCGTCAACCGCCTCCTTCGGCATCACCCCGAACCGCGAGACCTTTTTCGGGTCGTAGATAACCGGCGACCCGCCCCGGAACATCTCGGATAACCGAAACACCACCTGATGATCTGGGATGATGACGTGGCGGTCCGTGACAGCGAAGTCGTGGACCATGGTTGGCTGCGGTAGGGAAATCGGGACCTCGCTCGACTTCTCCCCGGACGAACGGAACCTGAAGAACTTGAGGTGTGGCTTGACGAACACGTTGTAGCTGAAGGTGTAGAGATCCCCCGTGGCGGGGTCCACCTTAGGGTGTGCGATCACCGAGTAGTCCTTCACCTGCCCGTCGAAGTCGAACTTCCCGACCGTCTCGAGATCCCCGTCGTTCGTGATGCGAACGACGTACGGGAGGTCGTCCTCGGAAAGCGCGAGGAGCCGACCGTTGAAGTAAACGCAGTTCACGTTAGCCACCCCGATTCCGCCTAACGCGTCGACAAGCCCGATCATCGCGCGGGTCCCGAAGAGGGCGAGCCGAGCCAAGCCGGATAAGCCGTGCAGCTCGCCGATCGGCTTGGGGAAGAGCGGCTTCCCGACGGCGGCTTCGTTGAGGAGGCGGTTGGTTCGGGTGAGCCGGGAGGCGTAGCTGGCTCGGTTTTCGTCGGGGGAGAAGGTGACGGCGTGGAGCATGCCGTCGCCGTCGAAGAAGTGGTGGCCGCTGACGGGGCGGAACTGAGGGTTTCCTCCGTTGCGGAGGTAGACGCCTTCGAGGGTACGGGGGATGGTGCCTGCGACCTCGAGGTCGTGTCGGACGGGGGACTCTTGAACGGGGGCGTAGTTGCCCTCGAGCTGGATCGAAGGGTCGACCATCTTGTTGAGGTTGTTTTCTAGTTTTGTGACGATGAAGTTTTCGACGGCGTCGAGGGCCGAGGCCGCGAGTTTCTGGATGGGGTTCAGGGAAATAGGCTGTACGCCGCCTATAGAGGGTGGTGGGAGTGTTTGTTTGGAGGTGTTGAGGTGAGATCTGCATGTGAATGGAGAAGGCTTTGTTGGTTTAGGGTTTGAGAAAAATGAAGATTTTGGAGGAGATGATGTGATGAGGCAAAGGTGGTGGTGGGAGAGGGAATGAGTCATTTTTACTTTTTTGAAATATTATTGTTATTGTCATGGATGGTGTATAGGAATAGGAGTATATAATATGAATAGTAGCTAGGGTTTGGGGATGAGAAGATATGGAATATAATTAAACCACCAGCTCAGCCTAATATTATTCCCATAAAAGCAATTGTTTTTTCAAATATTCTTTTTTTTTTCTTATTCAGAAAAACAACAGAGAGAGGAATACTGGTGATTAAACAAAATTAAAATACACATATTATGATTCAATTAAAGGTGATCAAGTGTGATGTTATTTGAACGTTTGAAGTCATTCTTTTTAAATGGAGTACAATTCTGTAAATTAGAGCAATTGTTTTTATATGTTTGATTTCCGATTTTGTTGTGTTGAAAGGGAGTTCGATTTGTGAGCTTGAAATAGACAGAGTTAGTCGTAGGAGCACTACAAAAAATCCGCGGATCCCCTACGGGGATTCCCTACGGCCTTTTTCCCGTAGGGATTTCCCTACGGCATCCCCTACGGGAGCTTATTTTGAGATCCCCTACGGCATTCCCTACGGCTCCAGCCGTAAGGGTGACTCCCGTAGGGGATTCCCGTAGGGGACTGCGCGCGAATTCGCGCGCATACCTTCCCTCCAAGAGGCCCTACGGGGTCCCCCGTAGGGAATAATAAATCCCCTACGGGAATTATTCCCGTAGGGATCCCCTACGGCAAATGCCGTAGGGAGTATTTTTTTTTAAATTATATTCAATTAAAGAAAAATTCCCTACGGGTATTTTTCCCGTAGGGAGTTTTTTTTTTTTAATAATACAATTAATTTATATAATAATAAATTCTTTAAATGTTATTATAAAATTACGTTAAATTGTTTTAAATGTTTTTTTTAAATCAATATTTTACCGTAGGGGATTTGTTCCCTACGAGGCAAACCCCTACGGCGTGATTCCCGTAGGGGATGCCGTAGGGAACCCTGTTCCCTACGGATTTTTGTGGATTTCCCTACGGGAATTGTCGTAGGGAATCTGCGAATTTTTTGTAGTCGAGTGTTCATCCATTTAAAATCAAAACCGGACCGAAAACTGAAATTTCATATTTTTTTGGCCCTAAAATTGAAGTGAAATTTTATCGGTAACCAACCGGTCGGAGGTTTGGACTCATGTCTAAAATATAAACACCCCTAGTTAGAGTTGTCAGAAACCTTCGTTTATTTACATCTCCAAATTTACTAAAGACACTACTTTTATAAATTTTAATAATTTAATTATGTGTAAAATGTCTTTATTACCGTTTTATCTATACATATATAATTTCAGGATCCATTAATGCCACGGGACAAATCACAAACCAATAATAATGTTGTGTTCACAATATAAATTATAAATTCTAAATATTAATATTATTAACCATATTTAAATTATATATAAATTTTAAATAATAATTTAAAATTATATATTTTTAGTAATAATAATTAATCATCATCTTAAATATATACATTTCTATTTTTTTCTCAAAATTATATTTTATAAAATTAATATTAATTTAATTCCAATTAATTGTATCTCATAAAAATCAATCTCCTCCTATTCCCTAATCCACATGAGTTAAGAAAAAAATTGATCAAACTTTGTAGGTATATTATTTTCTCTTGCTGGGCTTCTTATGTTCTTTTTTATTTTTCTGAACATTGAATCGATTTACATGTATACGTTCTTCTATTTATTCATTTTTTTCCTCAATTTTTTTAAATTTTATGTATTAATTATGATTTTTTCGCATATTACATAATCAAATTGTCGAGGTATTAATTATGTTCGACTAGATTTTTTAAAATATTTTTAGGTTATCCTTAATTCAGTTTTGTAAATTTTGTTTTGCAAGTTAATGAACATTATATTAATATAATTGTGTTTGTGACATCTCATCCCCTTCATGTTCACCAAGTAAATTCAATTTTTTTATATTTTTATTTATTTTCCAGCTTTATAATTTTTATTTTCCATTTATTTTGATTTTCCCCACCGGTTTTAGGTATTTGTTGGATGAAACTCGAGAAAATGCAGAGACGAGAAACGGAATGCAGAGACAAGAAACTCCTCTCCCACCAGATAAAAGGCTCCTCAATAGGGTAGTATGTAAATCGAGGGATGTGCTCGAGTAGCAAACACATGTGGGAGAGAGCCAATAGGTCTTATCCTAGGACTAACTTCATAATATTTAAATGAAAATTTGTTATATCCGAGATATTACACCAATATCACCACATACCTTACCACTCGGCTATGCCCCAAGAAGCTTACATACTATAAATTACATCAAACAGGCGTAATCATTGAAAATAATAGAAATTTCATAATTGAGATAACGGTTAATAATGAGATTAATACGAATTTACAAATTTAAGTGAGTTCGATTAATAAATAAAATAATTTGTTAGTACATTAATAAATATTTGACGAAATACATTAGATATTAAATAAAATTTTATATTATTTCAAACAAATAAATCACGTGCATCGCACCGGAAGTAGTACTAGTTTTTACTAAATTCACCTTCTAATCGTTCTCATTCTCACCGGTTCGTAGTCTCCCTCATCATTCTCACCGTAGTCTCCTTCATCTCCGTTCACCGTTGACACTCCAAAATATTCCTTCTCTGACTCATCTTCACCACCGACAATGTCTTCCACTGCGTGGGGAGATGTATGGTCCTCGACCAGGGCACCAGATCTACCACCGCCTTTTCCACTCTCTGCAAATAATCCGACTTCCTGACCTACATCGTCGGCGTCCGCACATCCAAGCGCACCCCCAGAAGCAAGTCGCCACACTCGACGCGCTCTACCCTAATCTCGACCTGGTCATGACCTCAAAGTCGTCCTCCTGCGCGAGAAGATGGTGGAGGGCATCATCCAATAGGTTTTTCGTTGTGGTCGTCGACCATTCGAAATTGGTAAAAGAGATTGGTTCGAGCTCCGACAATCTGTAATTCATCGGTGTATCAAACCACTGAAACAAAACAAGCTGATCAGGGATGTTAAATTATTGTGTTTAATTATCAATACCAAATCAAAAATGTACAATTTTGATAGCTTAGAGTGCAATTTGTTTAACAATTGAATATTATTTACTGTAACAAATGCGTCAACAATCTTTCCATTTCACAGTGTCTATCGACCAAGTTCACGCAGAACACGTCGACTCTAGAGCTGGAGGTGTTGGTCGTGAAGGAACGAAGGTCTCGGCGAGGGTCGAGAGAACCTTCCCAGTTCTAAAAAAACAATCGTAATTTGCAATTTTTAATTGCATTAAAAATAAAAATAATTATGTATATAGTTAATAAGGGTAATAAGGATAATTCATAGGAGGTGTTCTAAGTAATTTTTTAATCTAGAGAGTGTGGATAATAATGTTGTACTCCGAGGGCCTATACCATGGTTAATGGTACCATACTGTTCATATGGTACCGGCCCATAAACAAAACCAAATTAGGCCCAAAACTAATATCATTCAGCCGCCCGCGACCCATACACACTCTCTCTCTCTCTCTCCTGTCAACTCCCATACGCACAACTCCCAAACGAAAATCGGACGCAAAACGTTCTCTCACCGGAGCAGCGACGACAGTTCAGCCAACAAAACCACCGTTCACCCGCGACCACTGTTAATCTGCGACCACCAGAGCACTCGCAGAACCACTGACCGCGATTTCCCGCCGCAAAACTTCATGCCGCAAGCACCTTCCACCACTTCCCCTAAAATCCAAAAAAGAGGCGTAGAAACCCTATTTTATACGATTTAAAGTTCTCCTCAAATTGCATGCTGAATCTGAAACACTATTTGGTATAGTTGTTTGATTAAATAGCAATTTACTGTTTCTCATGTATGTTTGTGTGTTCTGTATGTGTGTTTGTTCTATTTGGAACATTTTAGTAGAATACATTGAGATAAAAATGAAAATCAAAACTGTGAAATCAAAGTTTGATTCATCTCAGTTATTCTACTGTATTGTTGGTTCATCTAATTATAATTTTCTATGCATGGTTCAAAATCCAGTGATTAGTGTGTATTTGTTTTCTGTTTGAACTGTTTTTTTCAAAATGCAAAATCAAAGTTTGATTCATCTCAGTTATATGCTATATTCTATTGTATTTTGTAACAAATTCTGCTATATTTGGTAAGTTGTTTTGGAATTTGATAATTAGTATGCATTGAAATAAGAATAAAAAGCAAAAATGTGAAATCAAAGTTTGGTTCATTTCAGTTATATGCTCTGTTCTACTGTATTTTGTCTATTATTCTACTATGTTTTGTCTATTATTCTGCTATGTTTTGTCTGTTTTTTGGTTCTATGCAAGAATCTACTCTTTGATTGGCATGTTGTTTTGGAACTGATGGTATTTCTGAATAAATCTTCTGTTATATGCTATATTCTACTGTATTTTGTGACAAATTCTACTATATTTTGTGACAAATTCTGCTATATCAAAGTTTTGGAATTTGATCATTAGTATGCATTGAGATAAGAATAAAAAGCAAAAATGTGAAATCAAAGTTTGGTTCATCTCAGTTATATGCTCTATTCTACTGTATTTTGTCTACAATTTTTCTATGTTTAGTCTGTTTTTTTTTGTTCTATGCAAGAATCTACTATCTGATTGACATGTTGTTTTGGAACTGATGCTATATCTGAATAAATCTTCTGTTATATGCTATATTCTAATGTGTTTAATGATCAAATGTAACTGTTTTAACACTATTGACAAAATTTACCTATTAAAAACAAAATATGGGGAAAATACCATCATTTCGTGCAATAATCAATGGTCAAAAGGTGAAGTCGGGTATTGGAGGAAAGAGGATGGTCAACCCTTAATTGAAAGTAATTGGGGGGGGGGGGGGGGGGGGGGTGTTAGGATTAATTATGTACAAAAACTAATTAATTTTATTTATGCTTTTTAGGAAATGGAATTCAAGAAACAACATATTATTTTAAAGAGAAAGAAGAACAAAAAAGATGTTGATATCCTTACAAGAAGGACAAGCCCCGGGAGGATGAGTCAAAGTCAAAGTCCTCTGAAGGTTTGTATTCCATACTCAATTAATCAATTCTTACTCTACTAAAAATTCATCCAGCACTCTTTTTCAAATAAACAGGAACCACAATCTCCTGTGGTTGATCCTGTGGTTGAACCTCCAGAGAATGAAGACGAATGTCTTCCAGACACCAGTTGCTGAACCAATTAAAAGAAAACCCATAGATGCTGTAAGTTTCTTCTTACTATATTAATGAATTCTTCTTGCATTATTACTCAATTCATCTACAATTTATGATAATAGTATACTATAATATTCCTGCACTAATACAAAAATCTTTTTCTAATCATAATGAACAAAAGAAGAAAAATAAACAAACTAAAAAGGCCAGAAAGGAGCATGTCATGCAAAAAATCCCATACAATGAACCAGAATTAGTTGAAAAAACTGCAGAACATACAGAGATGCCTGCTTCACCGACTATCCAGACTCTAGTTGTAAGTTTCTTGTTAATAAATTTATGTATTCTTCTTGCATTAATACTCAATTTATGATAATGAACAGAAGAAAGCCAAAAAACAAACTCAGATAGTAAGAAGTAGCCCAAGAAACAAGCCTGCAATTCCTACAAAAACGGTATAGTCGGGTATTGGAAGAAAGAGGATGGTCAACCCTTAATTGAAAGTAATTGGGGGGGGGGGGGGGGGGGGGGGGGTGTTAGGATTAATTATGTACAAAAACTAATTAATTTTATTTATGCTTTTTAGGAAATGGAATTCAAGAAACAACATATTATTTTAAAGAGAAAGAAGAACAAAAAAGATGTTGATATCCTTGCAAGAAGGACAAGCCCCAGGAGGATGAGTCAAAGTCAAAGTCCTCTGAAGGTTTGTATTCCATACTCAATTAATCAATTCTTACTCTACTAAAAATTCATCCAGCACTCTTTTTCAAATAAACAGAAACCACAATCTCCTGTGGTTGATCCTGTGGTTGAACCTCCAGAGAATGAAGACGAATGTCTTCCAGACACCAGTTGCTGAACCAATTAAAAGAAAACCCATAGATGCTGTAAGTTTCTTCTTACTATATTAATGAATTCTTCTTGCATTATTACTCAATTCATCTACAATTTATGATAATAGTATACTATAATATTCCTGCACTATAATACAAAAATCTTTTTCTAATCATAATGAACAAAAGAAGAAAAATAAACAAACTAAAAAGGCCAGAAAGGAGCATGTCATGCAAAAAATCCCATACAATGAACCAGAAGCAGTTGAAAAAACTGCAGAACATACAGAGATGCCTGCTTCACCGACTATCCAGACTCTAGTTGTAAGTTTCTTGTTAATAAATTTATGTATTCTTCTTGCATTAATACTCAATTTATGATAATGAACAGAAGAAAGCCAAAAAACAAACTCAGATAGTAAGAAGTAGCCCAAGAAACAAGCCTGCAATTCCTACAAAAACGGTATACTCATCCTTAATTATTTCATTGCCCTATCTTCTGTATATTTCTTAATTGAAACCAAAAAATTAAACTCAAAATTGTATTATACAGGCTGAGGAAATTTTGAAATATGTGAAAGCTCCAGAAAAAAAGTATATAAACAGCTTCTACACTAACTAGTGCTAGAAAGCACTTTTCAGCTACATAATGAATGGACATTAATACTATAATATCTCTTGATAGCAGAAAAAGGAGGAGAAAGAAGCTGAGAAGCAAAAAGAAAAGATGGAGAACGAAGCAGCTTTGAATGAAGCTGAAAAGCAGAGGGTAAGAAGAAAATGAATATTTGATTCTGCTATGTTTGATAACTGTTATTATAATCCACTGTTTTGATTGATAACTTTTGTTGATTTTACATACAACAAATGCAAGAGAATGAAAAGGAGAAAGAGAAACAGCAGGAGAAAAAAAAGGAGAAGGAACAAGTTCAGAAAGAGAAGGAGAAGGACAAAACTCCGAAGCTGAATGCTCAGAAGAAACAACCTCTGAAAAGAACTTTTGAGAATCATGATAAAGAGATGAATGAAGAAAAGAAGCAGAAGAAGGAAGGGAAGGAAGAGAAGAAGCAGAAGAAGAATCCTAACATTTCGACTCGCATGGCACCGATCCATGTCTCTAATGTCGTTGAAGCTCTTAATGAACAACAACGACAAGCTTTCCGAGACATAGGTTTCGGAGGATTATTGAGTCTGAACATCAAAATGAATAGAAACGAATTAACAACATTTCTGATTCAGCATTTTGATGTTTGTGAATGTTCAATCATTCTGCAATGTGGAAATATCGCTATCAATCAAGATGATATTGTATCGGTCTTTGATCTGCCAAAGGGCCACCTGCCAGTGCTCGAATCAACAGGTAAACAACTGAACTTTCATTTTCATTTTAACTTGTTTTACTTTCTTAGTTTGAAATCTGTTTTCATAGTTGTACTATGTTTAATAGTGAATTCTACTCTATTTCACTGTGAATTCTACTGTTTGTCATAGTGAATTCTACTCTGTTTCATACTTTGAAACACTTAGTTACACTTAGTTCTACTATTTGATACACTTAGTTCTACTATGTTTTGTTCTATAAATACTATGTTGTATATTGACTCGGTAATGATGTTCATTAATGAAGGCTTGAAAAAAAAAGATGAAGAAGAGGGATTCACGGCATTCCTAAAAGACTGGAGGGACACATGGGGTGGAAGAGGAGGTATGTAAACAATTGAGTCATGTTTGATTCATAAACTGATCTCTATTGCAGATAATAAAGTCTATTGCTTTTTTCATTAAACAGGGGGACCCTCTACACAAACTATGGCAGATGAACTGATACGCAGAGATGACAGTGGAGACACGTTCAAGCAGAACTTTGTGGTATTAGTTGTCAGCACCTTGTTGAAAGGGAAGCAAGACAACTATGCATACTACAATGTCCTGTACTCTCTGAGGAATGTTGATCAGACGAGACCTAGACTGGTGCAATTTCACGATCAAGTCGCTTGTGGTTGCAGCAGAGAAACGGAAATTAAGAACACAATCTACATTCACTGGACCAGTTACACTCCTATTGGTAAATATTCTTCTAACATTTTTGATAAATTATGCTCCTGACATTAGGACTAAATTCTACTAAGTTTGTCGATAAAATCTTCTATTTTAAAATGATATATTGTTTTTTGTTTATTACTTTCTAGCTTTGCTACCTGGACAGGCTTGTCTTCAAAGCCCGAACAGTTTCGAGGCAATTCCTAGTTTGCTCAAATTGGGATTTTGAAAAAATAACTGAAAGAGTGAAAGCTGAGAAAGATCATAGCAAACGCCTACACCTTGAATGTAACTTTGGTTTTGGGAAGATTTTGAAGAGGTTATCTAGGCCAGCTGAGGGTCAACAAGATGGTTGTGCCCGAGAAAATCCAGCAGATGAAGAACAAGATGGTCGTGCTCGAGAAAATCCAGCTGATGTTGCAGATATCCCCCAAGAGAACCCTGTCCAAGAGAATCCTGTTCATGCTGCTAATGAGCCACAAAAAAATACTTCTGGTGCTGATGCTGCTGCTGAAGTAAACAAAGAATATACAGCAGATCTGATAGTGGGTCTTGGTCGAATCACTGATGGAGTTCTGGAGTGCTTCACGGCACTGAAAAAGATGGGTAAGGAAGAGCTAATGGTTGGCATTCTTAAAAATGCCCTAGTGAAAATTTTGATGAATGAGGAACAAGCAGAAGAAGAGGAAGGAAAAAAGCAGCTGGAGACGGCTATGGAGGAGCCTGTCAGTTTGGATGGCGGCGAGAAGGATCCAGTCCAGCCAACACCAAGGAAATCGTACACCGTGGCTGCAGGGCTAAACCCACTGGATGAGTTAATCTTCACTTATGAGATGCTCGAGTGTTGGAGTTGTGTACTTAATGTCTAGATTTAAGTATCCGGTAAACTCCCTGTCATAGCATTTAACCTATTTAATTAATGAACAATTATTTGCATTTAATTAATTATGCAAAATATAGTCCTGGATCTTATACGTTGTAGTTAGTATGGTGTGCATGGGCGCACAGAAGATCATACTATCGGTTACTCGTATTTTAATCAAACAGTTGCTCACGACCTAGATGGACACGGACCAATCCATCGGTATAGTCGTTGTGTGAGGGAGAAAATAATTTATCTTAATTATTTTATCACACTTGTACACTTGGTGTATTGGGCGGATCGCTTGAGATTTATTGATTAGGATTGCCTTGGATAATCAATTTAAATCTCAGAGTATTTTATTCTTAATCCCCGATATTATTGCGGGTGTGTATATTTAATATAAGTGACTTTGATTTTCCAAAGGAATTAACCGATTTAATTATTGGGTTAATTACCGGTTAAGTTGGGTCACTATATTTTATATACGACATGCCGTGAATACTTGACGGGAAAGTGTATCCCGTAAGGGTTGATAATATCCCCGAGATGAGTTCATAAGGAATTATTATGTAAACCCTGCAGGTGGATTTAATCCGCATAATAATTAAAGTTGAACGGTACTATTCTCGGATATAAGAAATGAATAATATTTATTGAGCAATAAATAAATTTATTCATGGATATTTAAATCTTAAATACACGGAATAAATAATACTACCGGAGAAATATTATTTGATATAATATGGATTAATATTGGGAGTGCAATTTTATTTATATAGTGGAAAATAAATAAAATTTAATATTGATAAGGATTAATGGATTTGGGTTGGACCCAATTTAATCTTCAATATTTAGAAGCCCAATATTTAGTCTCCTTATGATCCCCTACGTAGCCTATATAAGCACTACATGGTCTTCACTTTTCACAACCTAAGATACGCCAATCTTAAAGTCTTGAAGAGTGAAGGAGATCCATAGGAGTTCGATAGATCGTCGCCCACACGACGTTCGAACGAGGTGCAAGGAATACGTGGGAAGATCGCAAGGTCATCAACGCGTTAATTCGTTTCTCCGTACAACGAATCGAAGGTAATAAATCATAAACCCTCTTTTATGATTTTGTGTGAATTAATTGTAGCGTATACATGAACACACGATCCGGATAAACGTACGAACTTCGGGGACGGGGATTCGAGATCCCCGGCGAAGATCGGGAAACCCTCGAACCGAGTCGAGGGTGGCGGTCGAGCCCTAGGGCATCGACCGCCGGCGTGCGTCGAGAAGGCAGCCCCGGCTGGACGCCGGGGCAGACGATCGACGGGGGTCGATCGTCGGGGAGGCCGCGGGCTGGTGCCGCGGCGGGTCCCCTCCGCCCATCGACGGCGGCGCGCATCGAAGGAGACCCCGGCTGGAGCCGGGGTGAGCGATCATACCCCGTAGGGTCGATCGCTGGGGGCGCCGCGGGCTGGTGCCGCGGCGGGTGCCCCCCCGCCTCTTTCGGTGGTGGCGGTGAGTCACCGAACTCACCGCCGGGGGCTGTTCCGAACAGCCCCAGGGGTGCGATCGCGCACCCCACGCGATCAATCGATCGCGAGCCCCAGCGGGGGCTCGGCTAGGGTTTCGGCCGCGGGTTTATCCCGCGGCGACGATTCTCTCGTCGGGCTCCGGATCGCACGGTGTTCGCGGTTGGTTTTCCGGCGAAGGGATTTCGGTCGGGTTATCGGTTCCGCATAAATTTTAATAGTCGGGATATCGATTTCCAACAATTGGTATCAGAGCGTTTGGTTTCGTGTTCATGTATATGCTCGATTATTGTTCTACCTTGCAGGATTTCCGGCTATCATGGTTAGATTTAATTTTTTTTTTAATTAATTATCATGATTAAACTCTCGGACATGTCGAGATTCGTTTTGTGTGGATGAATGTTTGTAATAGTAAAAATTCGGGGGTTGACCGAATTTAGGATTTATTATTACGTTCTTTATTTTTCCGGAAAATGTATAGGGTCGATTTCATGTATAGAATCGATACCGGATATTGTAATTTAATTCTTGTAATTTTAATTACGTTGGTTCGATGTTGAGACGATCGCCGGAAGACGAAGAAGGTGTGACGAAGAAGATGATGGACGAAGGGGCCGATCATCCCCATGATCGACCCCATGGATCGATCGCCGGCGTGGGGGCTGTCCGTGGGAGCTCCCGGCCACGCCGGCCACCGGTGGTGGTGGCGCGTGGGCTGGGGGCGGCGGCGGTGCTCCTCCCGGGCGGCGGTCGACGGTGGGGGTGGTGCGGGATGCTTCTCAGACTCTCTCATAACCGAATAGCAGCCTCAGAGGCAGCGGAAGGTTTTGGTTAGGTTCCGGGATAACCTCTAAGACTTGGAAATGACTCTTAGTTTTTCAAAGGCTATTTTATAGCGGTGCGTGATAAACTGGAAGAAGTCATAAGTCTAAAAAGTGATGATAACACATAGTGCAAGTACCACCTGATACGAGTCATCGTCAGGGAGACGACGTAGTAGTCACCAAGATAACTTCAGAGCGGCAACCTAGAGTGCTCATTCACATAGTACTTCTCGGAAGTACACCTTAAGCACGTGATGAGTATGGGAACCGGGAGTTTGGAGGAAATGACTAGACCTTAGTACAAGTGGGAGATTGTTGGAGTTGTGTACTTAATGTCTAGATTTAAGTAACGGTAAACTCCCGATCATAGCATTTAATCTATTAAATTAACGAACAATTGTTTTGCGTTTAATTATTATTAATTAAATATATGCAAAATATAGTCCTGGATTTTATACGTTGTAGTTAGTATGGTGCAAGCATGGGCGCACAGAAGATCATACTATCGGTTACTCGTATTTAATCAAACAGTTGCTCACGACCTAGATGGACACGGACCAATCCATCGGTATAGTCGTTGTGTGAGAGAGAAAATAATTTATCTTAATTATTTTATCACACTTGTACACTTGGTGTATTGAGCGGATCGTTGAGATTCATCGATTAGGATTGCCGGCGATAATCGATTCGAGTCTCAGTGTATTTTATTCTTAATCCCCGATATTATTGCGGGTGTGTATATTTAATATAAGTAACTTTGATTTACCAAAGGAATTAACCGATTTAATTATTAGGTTAATTTCCGGTTAAGTTGGGTCACTATATTTTATATATGACATGCCGTAAATAATTGACCGGACAGTGTATCCCGTAAGGGTTGATAATATCCCCGAGATGAGTTCATAAGGAATTATTGTGTAAACCTCATGAGTGGATTCGTTCCACACAATAATTAAGGTTGAATGGTACTAGTCTCGGATTAAAGAGATGAATAAATTAATTAGCAATAAATTAATTTTATTCATGGATATTTAAATCTTAAATACACGGAATAAATAAATACTACCGGAGAAATATTATTTGAAATAATATGGTTTAATATTGGGAGTGCAATTAATTTATATAGTGGAAAATAAATTAATTAATATTGATAAGGATTAATGGACTTGGGCAGTGGGCTCAATTTAATCTTCAATATTGGAAGCCCAATATTCCACCTCCTTTAGATCCCCTACGTAGCCTATAAAAGCACTACATGGCCTTCATAAATCATAAGACAAGATTATCATACTTGATATTCTAGAGAGTTGAAGGAGATCGATAGGTGTTCGATAGATCGTCGCCCACCCGACGTTCGAACGAAGTGCAAGGAATACGTGGGAAGATCCAAAGGTCTTCAACTTGATTTCGTTTCTCCGCACAACGAATCAAAGGTACAATCATAAACTCCTTCGTGTGAATTTATATGAATTAAATTGTGATACTACATGAACACAAGATCCGGGAAAAACGACGAACCCGGGGACGGGGATAGACCGCGCGGTGGTGGTTGAAGACCACCGGACCGCCGGCGGTCTAGAGATCCCCGCCGGGATCGAGGAAAGCCCTCGGCTGGGAGCCGAGGGGGTGGCGGTCGAGCCTAGGGCTTCGACCGCCGGCGCGCACCGAGGAGAGCCGCGGCTGGACGCCGCGGCTGGGGGCGATCGAGCCCTAGCTCGATCGCCGGGGGGAACCGCCGCGGGCTGGCGCCGCGGCTGGTGGCTCCCCCCACCTCCGGTGACGGCGGTGAGTCGCCGGACTCACCGCCGGGGGCTGCTGGGCAGCCCCACGCGATCGATCGATCGCGAGCCCCGACGGGGGCTCGGCTAGGGTTTAGCCGCGGGTTTATCCCGCGGCGATGCTCGGGTCGAGCCCGGCTCCGTTTGTGTGGTTCGCGTTCGTGGATCCGACTCGCGGGAGAAAATCGGCTGGGGGCGGGCTGCGTGTCTTCGGGCGCGTAGTCTCCAAAGGTCGGACTCCTGCGGATGAGTCGGGGATCCAGTTTCCGGCGACGAGATTTCGTTCGGGGTTATCGGTTCCGCAATTTTTGATACCCCGGGACATCGAAACCCAGCAAGCTCTTCTAAAAGTGAACACATAGCCTGATATCGACTTACACTGGTCTTTCTCCGATTTTTGATCTGAGAAACTGTAATCTAAGGAGATTTCGTTTTGCCAGCAATCCAGTACTTCCAAGTACTTTGCAGCATTCGAATATTTCTTATCCAGATTACTTTGATATCCTCCCACTACGCTAACCGCATAGTTGATATCAGGTTCTTGTTTTTCAACATTGCATCTACAAAGCTTTCTACACTTGAAGTGTAGGTAACTGCTTTGTCCATATCCATCTCCTTTATGTGTTCGAAACACATGCCTTTAGATAGATGTATTCTGTTCTAGGAAGACAATAACCTTTCTCAGAATAGTGCATGTTTAAAACAAACCATAATCGTATAAGATATCTTAAGAGAAGTACAAATGTTCTTATCCAGAGATCGAAGATTTCTAAGAACATGATCCAACTTCATCTTAACCTCATATCTCGATTTATTTAGACAACCTCTATTTTATGTTTGACAACACTTTTACATTGTTGCCAATGATGAAGTGTTATCTACACAAAATTCCGAGAAACACCACCTTTGTTTCCATTACGTCTCTAACACACCTTTCTCGCAAATTCCTATGCAGATCTAGGGATCGATTTCATGTATACTAGATCCAGAGTTCAAAACTCCTCCAGTCTTATGAACATCTCTGGTTGCTTAACAACCTCCCACTGCAATGGCGTTCCGGTGTATAACAGTAATAACATTAGGTGCAGTCAGTGGTGTACTACTACTCGGTCAGGCTGGTTCTCAGTCTTTCCTTTCCTCATTTTAAAGTACTTTGTCAATTAGGGCATTGTAGTTCATCTAATAGTCTTCCTCTAAGAGCCGGGTGAGGATACCCATCTGGTTCGTAGTACTATTGAACATACAATTACTTGTTCTTCTAGGATATTCTACAACCACATAGAATGTGCCGTTGTATCCAGAAATATCCATAGAACATAGGTAGTTCCGAACAAACTTGTCCTTTTACTATTAGAATCCCATCTCTTATTTCTGACACACCATGTCTACACATCAGTGTATGGTGTAGTCGCTTGAGACTTAATCTCAATCTTCGATTTATGCTATGTGTTATTTAGATAGGTGATAGCCTCCGCGAACAAGTCGCAGGCTTTCAATGGATATACTTTGAAGGATCCCCATAATGGCTTTGTGTTGAAAACACTCCGCCTTTATGGCACATCAAGTATTCTAATCCATCTTCGAGTATTCTTGAAAGAACGACTCGTACCTTCTCTAATTACACATACCGCATTAATCATAAATCATTTTCTATACTTGTCCGAATTCCATCCTTTTATCCAGAAAGGTTGACTTAGTCGTATCATCTTTCAAGATCGATTCTTAGGTCGGGAGGTCCATTCCTCCAACTATAATTGATCAAATCAATTTCGACCTTTTGAATCCCTTTTGAATAGATACTACCAAGTTCAAGAATTCACAAGTATAATGATTAATAAGAGAAATACATCTAATAAGTAAAACATGTTTATACATAACGGTTTGTTGCATCGTGGTAGACTAAGGATTCATCATTCATATATTGCTATCTAATGTACCAGAATAGATATCACCATTATTTCTTATCCAAACCATTAAATGATTAAAGAAATAAAATATCCATTAATAAGAAAACCAGAACAAAAGGTTCTTTTTCAAAATAAGGGGTACATAAAGCAATAACTGAAATGAAAACTTAAAACAGATAAATGTCTTCCACTGCAACCGCTGCTACCCCAACAGCTTCGCCCATGTAGACTCGAACTCTTCTTCTCTAAGTCGCCGGGTTTTCTGGAACCCCTGCATTTAAAGAAATGCACATACCGTCAGTGGTTCCATATCTACACACCAGAATTCTGGTAGATAATACTGCTGACTATGTTTTTACGACTAAAGAAAAATTCGTACCTCTGAGAGGACATTCAGACTTCCAGTGTCCAGACTTCTTGCATCGGAAGCACAAGCCCTTTGGCTTACTAGCCCCCACTCGTGGTCCATTCCTCTTGGCACCACTGGGTTTTATGGCTTGCTTCCTTTTCTTGCCCCTACCTCCAATAGCTTTCAAGCTTTTGGACTTGGTAGCCACAAGCGCTTGAGACTTGCCCTTCTTGTAGATCCCCTCTGCCGCCTTCAGTTCAGTCAGGAGTTGCGCAAGAGTATAAGATAGTTTACCCATATTATAGCTCATACGAAACTGCTCAAAACTAGGGGTCAGAGACTGGAGTATGATGTCGACTTGCGTCTCACCATCAATCATAGCTCCTAGGACCTCCAATTCATTCAACAGACTCATCATCTTGAGAACGTGCTCCCCAACGGGCGTTCCTTCAGACTGAGTAGTTGACATAAGGACTCTCATGGCTTCTTGCCTTGCCGCATGATCCTGCTCCCCAAACATCTCCTTGAGGTTAGTCATCATATCCCGGGCAGTGTCCATCGGCTCATGTTGGGTTTGGAGTACATTTGACATGGAAGCCAAAATATAGCACCTAGCCATTTCATCAGCCTTTTTCCACTTCCGATATGTTGCCTTTTCCTCATCAGTTGAGGCAGCCGTGGGCTCAGCAGGGCATTTATCAGAGAGTACAAACTTGTACTCTTCAGCAGTCAGGACAATGTCCAAATTTCTCTTCCAATCAATGTAATTGGGACCAGTGAGTTTATGTTCCTTGAGTATCACAGAAAGTGGATTCATAGCTATTCTCTAAACCTATAAGCACATGTAAACAAACAATCAATTTAATGTCCGATATTATCTCCCTCAAATAATATCATTAAATTAGTAATTGCGTCTAAAATCCCATCAGGTAAGGCAAGCCACGTGGTGTGGACGTTTACCCACCCAAATGATTTAGCAATTAGATTTTCTTTGGCCATACATCAATTATAGCGTAACTTCGTGGGGAAGAATACTATAACGCGTATCTAAGTGTAAACCATCACTCAGCACTAAAGTATATCGCTTGGAATTGCTACGTCACCGCAAGCCACGTGGTGTGGACGTTTACGACAATTTCATAACTCTTCACAATTACTTATAACTGTCTACATCAATTAATCCAAAATCCGTTAGTATAGCAAGCCACGTGGTGTGGACGTTTACTACACCAAGAGATTTTTATAATTGACTCCCAATTACCAGATCCATTCGATTTCGTGAATCAAGACTCGGAGAATCATAAGTGAAACTCGAAGTTTCTAACCAGTGATTCACCATGCGAGCGACCCTATCTCTCATAAATGAGGGAGCCGAGCAGACAATCGACCCACCTATAAAAGAATGGCACGAAGGTCTCTAATTTGTGTCATCCACATGACCAAGTGGCTCTGGCTCCATTTCACTCCCCGGGGTGAGAATGAGTCGACTTGAAGTCAGTTTCAGAAAGACAAATTAGGCATTGTTTGATAAACTCGATCAATGTTTCTTGTAAGAGGAATTACAAGAATTCTCCTCCAATGACTTGTCTATATGAACTTCGAAAGTCCATAAAAGTCACCAAGAGAACAGTGATGGAGACCATGGGAATGTTTCCATCCCCTCTCCCACTTAGCTTTTTACGATAAAGGGATACGCTATCTAGTGCATAAAATAAACACATATAGCATGCATGTAAGCAATAAAGCACATAGATCACATAGTCAAAATAATGCTAGAGAAATTATTTTTTCCCGACTATCATGGCTTTATCTTCATATGCATCCTCTAGTCTTCAGTCTTCGTTTCTTGAATGCTCCATGCGACGAGAATATTAATTTCCAATATTTAAATCTATTTATTTTCAATTAATCCAAAAGTTACTTAATTCGAAAATTAAGTCAATTGAATATATCAAAAATAAAATTAAATATTATTAATATTTTTATTTATTTATTTTCCTATCTAGTTCTTATTAAATCTTTAGAATAATATATCCAAGTAAAACTTGGAATATTCTAGAAGATATCTATAATAGAACAAGGAAATAAAATAAATTCGGACTTACTACTTTCCAAATTTATTTTTATTCCTAATCCATGAATATTCCTATGAGTAGGAATAATCAAATAGGAAAAATAAATTTAGTACTAAATTAATTAAATTCCCAATCTTTGAATAATTCCATGAAGGAAATAAATCAATAGGAATAAAATTAATTCTAATTAATTCTTTTCCTATTCCATGAGATTTTCCTAAAAGGAAAGTACTCAAATAGGAAAACCGAATTAATTTTGGAAAGTGAATATCGGTAGGAGTGGCATGGGTTGGGAGATCCCCATACCACCCCCACCGACCGCCGCCACCACCGGAAGAGGGCACGCCGCCGCCACCCCAGCTGACCGGCCACCACCGGCGGCGGCAGCCCCAGCCGAGGGGCGATCGACCCCTCCCCATGGCTTCGGTCATGGGGTCGATCATGGGGTTGATCGACTCCCCGGTTTTTCGTCCCTTTCGTCTTCGTCACACGTCTTCGTCTTCCGGCGATCGTCTCATCATCGAACCAACGTAAAATAAATTACAATAATCTAAATTACAATTCCGGTATCGATTCTATACATGAAATCGACCCTATACATTTTCCGGAAAATAAAGTGCGTAATAATAAATCCTAAATTCGGTCAACCCCCGAATTTTTACTATTACAAACATTCAACCACACAAAAACGAATCTCGACATGTCCGAGAGTTTAATAATCATGATAATTAATTAAAAAACAATTAATTAAATCCAACCATGATAGCCGGAAATCCTGCAAGGTAGAACAATAATCGAACATATACATGAACACGAAACCAAACGTTTTGATACCAATTGCTGGGATTCGATGTCCCGGGCTATCAAAAATTGCGGAACCGATAACCCGACCGAAAAACCCGTCGCCGGAAAACGCACGAACACCAACTCATCCGCAGGAGTCCGACCTTTGGAGACTACGCGCCCGAAGACACGCAGCCCGCCCCCAGCCGAAGACCCCCACGAGTCGGAAATCACGAACGCGAACACCACGCGAAGAACCGGGCTCGACGAGAGCGCCGCCGCGGGATGAACCCGCGGCTAAACCCTAGCCGAACCCCATCCGCGGGGTTCGCGATCGCCGTGCATGGCGATCGCCGGGGATGCGCGCCATCCCCGTGGGGCTGTTCGGAACAGCCCCTTGGCGGTGAGTCCGGCGACTCACCGCCGGCATCCGACGGGAGGAGGGGCGCCCAATCGAGGCACCAGCCCTCGACAGCCCCGCGATCGAGCTAGGGCTCGATCGCTCCAGCCGCGGCATCCAGCCGCGGCTGCCCCCGTTGCGCACGCCGCCGTCGAAGGGGCGGCTGGGGTCCGCCACGGCACCAGCCCGTGGCACCCCAGCGATCGACCGAAGTCGATCGCGTGCCCCGGCGTCCAGCCGGGGCTCCCCTTTCGGCGCGCGGTACCGGCGGTCGAACCCTAGGGTTCGGCCGCCCCTTTTGATCCCGACGGGGATCGCGGGATCCCCGTATCCCAGTTTCGACGCTTTCCCGGATCGTCTTGTTCATGTACATATCACGATTAAACAACACAAATAATCAAAGAGGGGGGTTCTCGATTATTACCTCGATTCGTTGTACGGAGAAACGAATCTTGTTGATGACCTTGCGATCTTCCTACGTATTCCTCGCACTTCGTCCGAACGTCGTGTGGGCGACGATCTATCGGATTCCTATGGATCTTCCTCACTCTCAGAACTTTATGATTTGCGTAACTTAGGTTGTGAAAAGTGAAGACCATGTAGTGCTTATATAGGCTACGTAGGGGATCATAAGGAGAATAAATATTGGGCTTCTAATATTGAAAATTAAATTGGGTCCAACCCAAATCTATTAATTCTTATCAATATTAATTTTATTTATTTTCCACTATATAAATAAAATTGCACTCCCAATATTATTCCATATTATATCAAATAATATTTCTCCGATTAGTATTATATATTCCGTGTATTTAAGATTTAAATATCCATGAATAAATTTATTTATTGCTCAATAAATAATATTCATATCTTATATCCGAGACTAGTACCGTTCAACCTTTATTATTGTGCGGAACGAATCCACTCATGAGGTTTACACAATAATTCCTTATGAACTCATCTCGGGGATATTATCAACCCTTCCGGGATACACTTTCCCTTCAAGTATTCACGGCATGTCATATATAAAATATAGCGACCCAATTTTACCGGTAATTAACCCAATAATTAAATCGGTTAATTCCTTTGGAAAATCAAAGTCTCTAGTATTAAATATACACACCCGCAATAATATCGGGGATTAAGAATAAAATACTCCAAGATTTAAATTGATTATCCAAGGCAATCCTAATCAATAAATCTCAAGCTGATCCGCCCAATACACCAAGTGTACAAGTGTGATAAAATAATTAAGATAAATTATTTTCTCTCTCACACAACGACTATACCGATGGATTGGTCCGTGTCCATCTAGGTCGTGAGCAACTGTTTGATTAAATACGAGTAACCGATAGTATGATCTTCTGTGCGTCCATGCGCACCATACTAACTACAACGTATAAAATCCAGGACTATATTTTGCATAATTAATAATAATTAATTGCAAATAATTGTTTATTAATTAAATAGGTTAAATGCCATGACCGGGAGTTTACCGGTACTTAAATCTAGACATTAAGTACACAACTCCAACAGGTCGCTCTGAAGTTCGCCGCCGCCCTGCCGTCGAGACGCTGTTGGGCCGACCATTTGTGCACTGAGGAGTCCCGGGACGCCGCTCGCCTGATCTGTCCCCCCAGGCATCTGTTCAACCCGTACCCAGGTAATATCGCCCTGTTCTTGTTTCCAACTAGATTGACGGGTTGTTATCCCTTTGTGCGCTAATGGAGTTGACGGTCGTGTTGCAGCCCCGTTTAATCGAGTTTTCGAAGATCGCCCCCGCGACAAGATGTCCAAGTGTCCAGGAGTCCCTGACCGGAAATTGCCATCTTCTGTGCCGCCACCTCGCAGGCCTGCCCTTAGAGCGAGGACCCGTGGTTCGGTCGTCGCACCGCCGCCTGTGATCCCGGCTCGGTCCGCCCCCCGGGTTCGCCGAGACCCCCAGTCCTCGCCGCTGCTATCGCAGGAGGCGGCGGGATCCTGGGACTCGGGGCCACCCCCCGAGATCCCTCATGGTCCCGCCATTGTAGACGCGGGAGGCGTGATCCACGCGTCTCCCCCTGGCGGCCGCGTTCCCAGGTCCCGGGGCGAGGTTCCCGCTGAAGTTGTCTCGGACGGGTCGTCCCCCGCGAGGGAGCCTTTGACGGGGTCCTTTCCCGATTCGCCCTTTGGCGGGGTATTCTCTCAGGATCTCCCCGAGATGCCCGAACCGTCTCTGTCCCGGAAGCGGAGGGCGTCCTTCGCCCCGGAGGATGTCGGTTCCGGTCCCCGGGCCGGCGTCGAGCCGCCGCAGATAGGGTCTCCCGGGGCCGCCCCGGCCATGGGGAGCACGCCGATTTACGGGGTCGACCCAGGCGTCGCTCAGAGGTAGGCGCTTTGCTTCTCAGTCTTTGTATCCTATTCTGACACTCCTTTGCCGTGGTTAACGATTTGGCATGTCGTATGTTTGTGATGGAAGCGTCTCGGGTCCGGCGCCTTACTTAGCGCCGCTGCTGCTTCAGTACACCGCGAGTCGGGGGCCCTTGCCTCCCGTATCTACCCCTGGGCTCCCGGTGGGCCGGGCAATCGACTCGGTGGCCCGCTGCTGGACCTATAAGCTACAAGCCATCAACCGGAGTCCCGACGAGGCATTCCTCCTTGCGTCCATGCTGCAGAGTCAGGCCACCGTGGCCATGGCCGCGGTCCATGACTGGCTCGAGGGGCAGGCCCGCCAAATCAAGCACTGGATGGATCTGGCCAATGAGAGGGAAAAAACCATCGAGGAACTAGGCCGCCTGAACGTGGACGTGGTCTCCCGGAACGAACAGCTGAGCGGCGAGCTTAAGGAGAACGAGGAGGCTCTCCGGCAGAGCACCGAGGCCCTCGCTGCTTCGTCAGGAGACCGGGATAAATGGCGCGCCGTGGCGGATCTCCGGGGGGAGAAATTGGAGGTGGCGGTTGCTGGGACTGCAGCGGCGGAGGCCCGGGTCGCGCAGATATCTACTGCGCTTACCGAGGCGACGGCCCGCGCGACGCAGTTGGAACAATCTCTCGCCACCCGGGATGCGGAGATTGCATCTCTTCGGGAACGGCAGGCAGAGGCTGATGCCCGCACAAACGAGCTGGAGGCCTATCTTGAGAGTCCCTGGACCGACCACACGATTCTCCTGGACCACTTCTACTCTCGCTCCATGGCGGATATCGTCCTGCATGCTCATCGAACCAATGATCAAGTACTACTCGACGGCGTCCTGGCCTATTGGAAAAGGTACATGACGGGGCGCGAACTCGATCCCGGGATTGCCGAAACCTTCCTCGATCTAGAGGAGGACCTCCATATCGACATGAAGTGGTGGCCCACCTATGATCGTTTGGTCCGACCAGGTTCGCCCCCTGCTCATGCCACCCCTTCGAGACCGGCGGAGGTTGCCTCGTCTGCTGCTGAAGAGATGGAGGGAACAGCCGACCATGCCTCGGAAGTGATGGGAGAGAATGCTGGTGTGGTCCCCGAGGCAGTCCCGGAGGTGAAGGGCGATTCGGATCCCAACCAGAAGGTGATCATGGAGGAGGTGGTCTCAAGCTTCCCGGAGAAGTCTTTCGATGCCTTCATGGCCGACGTCGATCCGGTTGGAGATGTCCCCGCGGTGCCGGCTCCCGGGCAGGAAGATCAGGTGATGTCCGAGGCGGATAGCCTGCGTCCTGATGAAGCGGGGGGCTCAGAGTGATGGCAGTCCTCCTCGAGGGGTCTTTGATTAACACTATTATTATCTTTTGTTCTGCTTTCTTGTAGCGGCCGTTGGTGGCCGAGGGCGTTTAGCCCAAGACAATTTCTGTTTCGTGCTCCGGATTCTATACTTTGCGTGGATGTTTTTGTCGAGGCTTTGCCTCTTTGGATTTTTCTAGTCGAACCAAGAGGCTTGGCTTTGTTTTTCATTTGGATGTTTACTCAGTGTTTTTAGCTACTTTCTGTGCATAGTTTTTTCCGTAGCGCTGGTTTCTTTTAGCATTTTCAGTGGCCCACCATGAATCTTCCTGGTAAGTGGATCGTACCCCTTTTTCAGATATTTCCTGGGATGGCTCTTTGGGATGGAACCCTTAAAAGTCTGAGATGCTGTCCCGCTACTTCATCTCGGGACCAAGGGTCCCGGGTGGAGGATATAAGCCCGAGATGCCGTCTCGCGGCTCCGTTTCGAAAATATGGGACGTGGTCTCGGGTATGGGTACCGGGGGCCCGTCGCGGATTTTTACACGCGAATCTGGGATCTACTCTATCTCGATTAGGGCCGCGTGGTCCCGCGATTGTCCCGTGCTTTTTTACTGGGGATAGCTCGTAGTTTCGTTTGCGGAAGATATCCGTCTTTTCCCCCGTACGTTATGGCTCTTTGACCCGGGGGTCTTTTTAGGAGCTCATTAGTTTTACCGGGATCTTTGGCATTTAGCCGTGCGGAAATATCCGTTTTTATATGTTCCCCCGCACGTTATGACTCTTGACCCGGAGGTCTTTTTAGGAGCTCATTAGTTTTACCGGGATCTTTGGCATTTAGTTGTGCGGAAATATCCGTTTTTATATGTCCCCCGCACGTTATGACTCTTGACCCGGAGGTCTTTTTAGGAGCTCATTAGTTTTACCGGGATCTTTGGCATTTTAGCTGTGCGGAAATATCCGTTTTTATATGTTCCCCATTTAGGAATAAGGAAAAAACTCGCTTTCCTTGATCCGGGACCGCGGCGGCTCCTCCTTACTGGTAGAACCTCTTCAAGTGTCGCGCTTTCCATCGGTATTGATCTGGGGTCCCGTCTGGCAACTCCAACTCGTACGCTCCGTTTAATAGACATTTGGTGATCCGAAACGGCCCTTCCCACGTCGGTCCGAGGGCCCCGGAGTGCGTCCCGAGCAGCTTCTTCAACACCATGTCCCCAATCTCGAACTCACGAGAGCGGACCCGCGCGTCATAAGCCTTGGCGATCCTCTGTTTGTTCATCGCGTTGAGGGAGTCGGAGCTTAGCCTTCGCTCTTCCAGAAGATCCAGCTCCAGACGCAAGACCGCTTCGTTCTCCGGGGTGATGGCCTGGGCGGTTCGGTGCGAACGGACCGTGATCTCGGCTGGGATCACTGCTTCGGACCCAAATGCCAGGGCGTATGGTGTTTCTCCCGTGGCGTTCCGGGCCGTGGTTCGGTATGACCACAGCACCTCGGGTAACTCTTCAGCCCACTTCCCCTTGCGCGACTCGAGCTTCGCCTTAAGGGTATGCTTCAAAATTTTGTTTACTGCCTCCACTTGTCCGTTCGTCTGTGGATGATAGGGGGTGGAAAATGTCCTCCGGATCCCCCATTGCTCACAGAACTCCGCGACCACTGTCCCGTCGAACTGCTTGCCGTTGTCCGAGATGATGGACTCGGGCAAACCGAACCGACAGATTATGTTCCTCCAGATGAACTTGATCACTTTGGCTTGATCGATCTTCTGGACCGCCTCCGCCTCGGCCCACTTGGTGAAGTAGTCCACCGCAACTATTGCGAACTTGACTCCTCCCGGCGCGGGGGCTAGAGGTCCAATGATATCAATCCCCCACCGAGCGAACGGCCACGGAGAGTATATTGGCTTGAGTTCTTCAGGGGCCACAAGGATGTTTGGCCCCATAAGCTGGCACTGGAGGCATTTGCGGGCGAAGTTGGTCGCGTCCCGGCGCAAGCTCGGCCAGTAATAACCCTGGCCCATCGTCTTGTGGGCGAGAGATCGGCCCCTGGCATGGTTTCCGCATAGTCCTTCGTGGATTTCCGAAAGTACCCGCATCACGTCTTCTTTGGAGACGCATTTCAGGAGCGGCATCGAGAAACTCCTGTAGAATAATTGAGAGTTTAGGATCGTGTACCTCGCGGCGCGTATGCGGAGTTGCTTTGCTTCGACTCGGTCTGAGGGGAGGGTCCCGGATTCGATGAACTGCAGCACCGGGTCGCGCCAATCCATTCCGGGCGTCGCTTCTGGAGCCGTCCCGGGAACCGGGTCAACCGGCATAATTCCGCCCGGGCCGCGATCGATGGCGAGTTCAACTGGGTTAAGATGACTCGGGACAAATCCGCGGATCCTTCGGCCGAGGCTAGTTTGGACAGGGCGTCGGCCTGCGAGTTGTGCTCCCGCGGGATTTGTTCGATACGGACGTCCGGGATTTTCTCGCAGAGGGACCACACTAAATCCAAATATTTCTTCATGTGTTCGCTCTTTGCCTCGTAATCACCGGTGACTTGGTTCACCACTAGTTGCGAGTCCATGAATATGTGGAGGCGGGGAACGCTGACTGCCACGGACATTTCTAAACCTGCTACCAATGCCTCATACTCGGCCTCGTTATTAGTTGCGAAAAAATTAAACTTTACCGCGTGAGTGAACGAATCTCCGTCTGGCCCCAGGAGCACCACCCCGACCCCCGAGCACGCGCTGGTTGAGGACCCGTCCACGTGAAGCTGCCAGGGGCGTGCTGATCCTGTGCTCCGTGGGGGAAAAGTGAGCTCCACGATGAAATCCGCCAGGGCTTGTGCCTTGATCGATGTGCGGGGTGCGAACGTCAGGTCGTATTGACTTAACTCCAGACTCCAACGAAGCAACCTTCCCGAGACATCCGATCTGTGCAGCATTTGTCGTAACGGCATCGTCGTGAGTACCTCGACCGGATGTTCGAAAAGGTAAGCTCTCAGTTTCCGGACCGAGATTATGAGGGCGTAGGCAAGCTTCTCGAGGGGGGTATAGCGGGTTTCAGCTTCGTGCAACACGTGGCTTATGAAATAGATGGGCATGTGGAGGGTACCTTCGGCTCGGACCAACACGGCGCTAACCGCGCCTTCCGTCGCGGCGAGGTACAAAAACAGCTTTTCTCCCGGCTTCGGCGCCGCGAGCAAGTGTGGGCCGGCGAGATATTCCTTGATCTGGGTGAACGCCTTCTGGCTGTCCTTCTTCCAATGGAACTCTTGATTTTTGATCGACCCGAAAAAAGGGCGCGTCTTGTCACCGAGGCGAGAGATGTACCGGCTAAGGGCCGCCAAGCATCCCGTGAGGCGTTGGACCCCCTTGATGTCCCGTGGTTCCTGCATGTCGATTATTGCCTTGACCTTTGCTGGGTTGGGCTCGAGCCCGTTTTCTCCGAACACGTGGCCTAGGAACATCCCCTTCCGGATCTTGAAGTGACATTTCCTGGGATTCAGCTTCATATTATACTGACCCAGGACCTCAAACACTCGGGCCAGATCTTTGACGTGGTCGAACTCGTTTTTGCTCTTGACGATGATGTCGTCGATGTAAACCTCGACTGTTTTCCCGAGTTCCCCGGCGAACATGGTGTTTACTAGCCTTTGGTAAGTGGCCCCGGCGTTTTTCAGACCGAACGACATCCGCTCCCAGCAGTAGACGTTGCTTCCTGTATAGAATGCCGTGTGCCGGGTATCGTCGGGATCCATTGGGATTTGATGGTATCCGGAGCTCGCGTCCATGATTGAGAACATGGCGTGTCCCGCGGTGCTGTCCACTAGCTGGTCGATGTGCGGCATTGGGAAAAGATCCTTGGGGCACGCATCGTTGAGGTCGGATGTGCGGCATTGGGAAAAGATCCCCTGGGTTTTCCTCACCATGACCGCGTTCGAGACCCATGTCACGTCATGCGGGGCGAGTCGGATCAAGCCATCTTGGAGCAGCTTGTCTACCTCGGTGTTAAGCGCCTCATTTTTCTCGGGGCCCATCTTCCGGCGTCTTTGGGCTACGGCGCGGCGCTTGTTATCCAGCCGTAGGTGGTGGCAAGCGCGTCCCGGGTCAACCCTGCCGAGTTCCCCACTTGTCCACGCAAATGTAGGCAGGTTGACTCGGAGGAATTTCTCGAGTTCGTCCTTTGTTGCGGGCGCCATTGACGATCCGATGAGCAACTGACGCGGAAGTTCGTTGCTTCCGACTTCGAGGGGGACAGTTTTCTCCAGAGCCTCGACCCCTATGCTGTCCCGGTTTCAGGTCCTCGGAAGCGTGTCATGGATGTCCCGGGTTTGACCACAGGGTTCCGTATTCCGTGAAGTGGGTCTGATCGCCGATCCTTTATCCAGATAGGGTCTCGGCCCTGGGTCCGAGGCTATATCGTCTCGTGATGTCAACCCGAGTTCGAGATCCGAAACCGCGACGGGGTCCAAGGCCCGCTCTGCAGTTTCCGCGTCCGGTGTATGTTCCAATCCGGAATCTGGGTCCTCCTTTGTAATTGCTACGAGAGACTCTTCTAGGTTTTTCTCACATTTTTCATCCCGGGCCCCGGGTGTTTCGGGATTGATCCCGAGTTCCGGGTCCGCGGAGACTACTTCCTCGTGAGTATTTATTTCATTGGTTTCTTCACTCAAGGAGTACAACAAACATCTTTTTGCCATTAATTGGTCTCCTCGGACGGTGCCAATGGCCCCGGAGGAGACTGGGAACTTGATACAGTAATAGTACGAGGAGGCCACAGCTTCGAAAGCTTCTAGAAAGGGCCTCCGCAAAAGTGCGTTATATCTGCTAACTTCATCGACTATTACGAAGGTCAAGTTCCTCAATAGCTTTATTTCGGGGTTCTTCTCGTCTCTCAATTCCAGAGGTAGCACCACCGTCCCGTAGGGAATCAGCACGTCTTTCCCCACGCCTTTCAGTCTCACGCTACTGGGGAGTATGTATTGCGCCATGTTGTCCATCTGGTCGAGGGCCTGCTTGTAAAATATATTGCAGTGGGCCCCGTTATCGACCAGAAGCCGCGCAACTTCTACTCCGAGTATGGCGGTGGTGATCACCCAAGCCTCGCTCTTGGGGTAGCCGACCCCTTCGCGGTCCTCCGGGGAGAAAGTGATCAAGGCGCATTCCGCGATGCTTCGAGGGGGAGCGGGGTTCGTCTCTTGGTAGACCCTCCAGATTTCTACCTCACGTTTCCTCTTCCTTCTGCTCTCACTTGTGATGGGCTGCAGCCCGCCAATCATCAAGATCTGTCCGATGTGTCCCGGGGACTGGTCGTGGTTCTGCCCTCCGCGGCCCGGGGTCGTGACCACATTTCTTCCGTTGTCCGGGTTGGCCACCCGGCCGGTCCCCCGGTCCCCGGGTCTGCCGAGGAGCTCCCAGAGTTTCCCTTCCTCAAATAACTTCCATAGTTGCCTGAGCAGCTGACGACACTGGCCGGTGGGGTGCCCATGCTGCTCGTGGAAGGCGCACCATAGGCGCTTGTCGAGCTTGTCCGGGGAGATCCTCATGGGCTCGGGTTTGATTATGGCGTCCCCCATGGCTTGGAGTGCGTGCATCATGGCCATGGTGTCCTGTCCGATGACCTCGACCAGCCGGACCTCCATCTCGCGGTAACTCGGGGCAGGACGGTCCCGTTCCGGGGCCTTGGGAGGGCCTCTCCTGGGAACGTGAGCCGGTCTCGCCTCCGCGGGTGTGGGATCCTTACGTTTCGTGTCCCCGGGGGTCTCAGTCCCGCGCATGAGGTGCTGGTACCAACACTGCGCCGCGGCCTTCACGCGGAAATCCTCGTAGGTCTGTGGATAGTTGAGCATCAGGTGTTTGAAAAGCTCGGAATTCTTCCGGAGCCCGTTCATCGCCGTGTGCAGCTTGAGATCGTCGCCGACCTCCTCACCGCCGAGCAGGATGTCCCCGACTCGGTCCACGTATCGCTCGTCGCCTTCCTCCATACTTTGGCGGATGCCGATCAGTCGCTGGCTCTGCTCGAGACGGTTCACCTTGGAGGCGAAGTGCGCCACGAAACGCTGGACGAGGTCGTCGAAACAGTGGATCGAGCGGGAGGAGATCCCCGCGAACAATTTGTGGGCCACATCCCCGAGGGTGAGGGGGAAGAGCCTGCACCTCGTGGCGTCGCTGGCTCCTCTCCCAGACATGTACGTACGGAAGCGGCTGAGGTGGATCTTGGGGTCCGTTTTCCCGTCGTACAGGGTGGTCTGGAGGGGCTGGATCTCGTACTGCATGACCGCATGCTCGACCTCCAGGGCCAAAGGCTCTTTGTAGTAGTTGACCCGCTCCGGTCGGGCCTGGGCCTCGGCCAGCTTTCTCTCCATCTCGGACACCTTGCTGTAGAGGTCCAGGAGACCCGCCTCGGGTCCCGGTGGTCGCGGGACACGGGTCCCAGGACCCTGCTCTGGCTCGGCGCGACGAGTCTTCTCCTCGCCGTCTCCCCCGATCCGGTCCGCTGGGGCCGACTGGTTGCCGGCCTCCTCGCCGAGATCGAAGACGAGTCGTCGGGCGGGGATTGTGTAGCGGTTGGAGCCGGCACGGCATGCTCCGAGGCGGTCAAACGCGCTGTTCCTGGCGTGACCGGGCCCCAGACGGCCGAACGCGCTTCCTTTCCCAATCTTCTCACCTGGACGAATTGAGAGGGAGGTTAGAGTACGCTTACGCTGTATGAGGTCGGACATGGCAACGTCGATCTTCTCGGGGGTGTCCAAAAGGAGGTGCAATTCCCGAGCCGGTGTCTCGGGGGGAGGTGGTCCGCGTCGGAACTCAGGATCCGAGCGATGCGCATGGCGGTGGGCCTGCTGGCGGCGTCTGAGGCGTCGGGCCTCGGAGCTGCTACGGAGGTATTGGTTGGACGTGTTGTGGCCGTCCAGCTCCCCGGTGATGGCGGCGTCTTCGTTCCCGGGGACGTCCCCCGGGACCTTTGGGGAGAGTGGCGGGGCGGCGTCTGACTCGACGGCGGGCATCTTCCCTCTCTCCAGCTTCTTCCATGTGGCGGAGCGGGAGGAATCTGACGCGGTGGCTCCATCAGACATGGCTTCGGCTCTTCTCTCTTTTCCTGGGTCTAGTATTGTTGGAGTTGTGTACTTAATGTCTAGATTTAAGTAACGGAAACTCACGATCAATTGCCATTAATCTATTTAATTAAATAAACAATTATTTGCGTTTAATTATTTATAATTAAATATATGCAAATTATAGTCCTGGATTTTATACGTTGTAGTTAGTATGGTGTGCATGGGCGCACAGAAGATCATACTATCGGTTACTCGTATTTATGTTGACGGTCGAAAAATCCTATAAAGGACCAAACACCGACCAACGAATAGATATTTCGAGGTTTGGGCGAACAAGAAAAGCAGTAAATGGAGAGCAAACAATTGAGAGCATAAACGTTTGTATTATATCCCTATTTTTCGGGAATCGTCCATTGTCCAAATGATTACAATTATTCTCCTATTTATAGAAGAGGAAATTAGGGCTTCTATTATGTATTGGGCCCTTTCTTTAATGGGATTTTTGGTGGTAAGCAGACGTGTTTGGCCTCCCAGCCCAATGACTTCGTCGGCCGAGCCGTAGGTTCGGTTCTTCCAGTTCCTGTATTGAGTTGGGGTTGTTTGTCTGACCTCCTTTATTCGGATAGAGCTTCTTGTTAGACGTAGTGGTGTGACTTCGGAGCCCGAAGGGGTGAACTGAAACCTTGTCGATATGTTGTTCCTTATTGGCGATGGCGGGGACCTGTTCCACAGCTGTTCTCTGTTATCGTCGTCGGACAGACATCGGGGATCTGTTCGACAGCTGTTCTCTGTTAGCGTCATCAGACAAATATCGGGGACCTGTTCGACAACTGTTCTCTGTTAGCGTCGTCGGACAGACAACGGGGACCTGTTCGACAGCTGTTCTCTGTTAGCGTCGTCGGACAGACATCGAGCACCTGTTCGACAGATGTTCTCTGTTAGCGTCGTCGGACAGACATCGGGGACCTGTTCGACAGCTGTTCTCTGTTAGCGTCGTCGGACAAACATCAGGGACTTGTCTGATAACTGTTCTCTGTTAGCGTCGTCGGACAGACATCGGGGACCTGTTCGACAGCTGTTCTCTGTTAGCGTCGTCGGACAGACATCAGGGACTTGTCTGACAGCTGTTCTCTGTTAGCGTCGTCGGACAGACATCAGGGACCTGTTCGACATCTGTTCTCTGTTAGCGTCGTCGGACAGACATCAGGGACCTGTTCGACAGCTGTTCTCTGTTAGCGTCGTCGGACAGACATCGGAGACCTGTTCGACAGCTGTTCTCTGTTAGCGTCGTCGGACAGACATCAAGGACCTGTTCGACAGATGTTCTCTGTTAGCGTCGTCGGACAGACATCGGGGACTTGTCTGACAGCTGTTATATGTTAGTGTCGTCGGACAGACACCAGGGACTTGTCTGACAGCTGTTCTCTGTTAGCGTCGTCGGACAGACATCAGGGACCTGTTCGACATCTGTTCTCTGTTAGCGTCGTCTGACAGACATCGGGGACCTGTTCGACAGCTGTTCTCTGTTAGCGTCGTCGGACAGACATCGGGGACCTGTTCGACAGCTGTTCTCTGTTAGCGTCGTCGGACAGACATCGGGGACTTGTCTGACAGCTGTTCTATGTTAGCGTCGCCAGACAAACACCGGGGACCTGTTCGACATCTGTTCTCTGTTAGCGTCGTCGGACAGACATCGGGGACCTGTTCGACAGCTGTTCTCTGTTAGCGTCGTCGGACAGACATCGGGGACCTGTTCGACAGCTGTTCTCTGTTAGCGTCGTCGGACAGACATCAGGGACCTGTTCGACAGATGTTCTCTGTTAGCGTCGTCGGACAGACATCGGGGACTTGTCTGACAGCTGTTCTATGTTAGCGTCGCCATACAAACATCGGGGACCCTGTTCGATATTTCCGGCTCTTCTAGGGAAATTGAGCTGATATTGTTATCGGAATCCATATTCTACGAAAATAGCACTAAGGAGTTGATTCTCAAATTTCAGCATTCTCGTGCTCATCACTATGTATGTTGTTTGTTTTCTTGCTCTTGGTCCCCTCAAGCGGGCTGCTAAATGGGCCATTGTGGGATCATATTACGGGCCGATTTATTGGGCCTTGTTAAAATGGGGTACAACAAATGCCCCCGGAAATAATTCTTTTGGAGTTCCGGAAGAGTTCTTTCTGGACGAGGACTCCATTTTAACTCTGAAAAAATAAGTTCATTTGTTTTCTGCTTGAGTTGTCTAACAGTACATTGCCTGCTTGGCTCGGAGGGACCAAGGAGGAAGCTCATTACAACTCTCTGGATTAAGTTTTCTGTTCTCCGCCCGAGTTGTCGAGCAGTACATTGCCAGCTAGGCTAAGTTTTCTGTTCTCCGCCCAAGTTTTCGAGCAGTACATTGCCTGCTCGGCTCGGCGGGACCAGGGAGGAAGCTCATTACAACTCCCTGGATTAAGTTTTCTGTTCTCCGCCCGAGTTTTCGAGCAGTACATTGCCTGCTCGGCTCGGCGGGACCAGGGAGGAAGCTCATTACAACTCCCTGGATTAAGTTTTCTGTTCTCCGCCCGAGTTTTCGAGCGGTACATTGCCTGCTCGGCTCGGCGGGACCAGGGGGGAAGCTCATTACAACTCCCTGGATTAAGTTTTCTGTTCTCCGCCCGAGTTTTCGAGCAGTACATTGCCTGCTCGGCTCGGCGGGACCAGGGAGGAAGCTCATTACAACTCCCTGGATTAAGTTTTCTGTTCTCCGCCCGAGTTTTCGAGCAGTACATTGCCTGCTCGTCTCGGCGGGACCAGGGAGGAAGCTCATTACAACTCCCTGGATTAAGTTTTCTGTTCTCCGCCCGAGTTCTCGAGCAGTACATTGCCTGCTCGGCTCGGCGGGACCAGGGAGGAAGCTCATTACAACTCCCTGGATTAAGTTTTCTGTTCTCCGCCCGAGTTTTCGAGCAGTACATTGCCTGCTCGGCTCGGCGGGACCAGGGGGGAAGCTCGTTACAACTCCCTGGATTAAGTTTTCTGTTCTCCGCCCGAGTTTTCGAGCAGTACATTGCCTGCTCGGCTCGGCGGGACCAGGGAGGAAGCTCATTACAACTCCCTGGATTAAGTTTTCTGTTCTCCGCCCGAGTTTTCGAGCAGTACATTGCCTGCTCGGCTCGGCGGGACCAGGGAGGAAGCTCATTACAACTCCCTGGATTAAGTTTTCTGTTCTCCGCCCGAGTTCTCGAGCAGTACATTGCCTGCTCGGCTCGGCGGGACCAGGGAGGAAGCTCATTACAACTCCCTGGATTAAGTTTTCTGTTCTCCGCCCGAGTTTTCAGCAGTACATTGCCTGCTCGGCTCGGCGGGACCAGGGAGGAAGCTCGTTACAACTCCCTGGATTAAGTTTTCTGTTCTCCGCCCGAGTTTTCGAGCAGTACATTGCCTGCTCGTCTCGGCGGGACCAGGGAGGAAGCTCATTACAACTCCCTGGATTAAGTTTTCTGTTCTCCGCCCGAGTTTTCGAGCAGTACATTGCCTGCTCGGCTCGGCGGGACCAGGGAGGAAGCTCATTACAACTCCCTGGATTAAGTTTTCTGTTCTCCGCCCGAGTTCTCGAGCAGTACATTGCCTGCTCGGCTCGGCGGGACCAGGGAGGAAGCTCATTACAACTCCCTGGATTAAGTTTTCTGTTCTCCGCCCGAGTTTTCGAGCAGTACATTGCCTGCTCGGCTCGGCGGGACCAGGGAGGAAGCTCATTACAACTCCCTGGATTAAGTTTTCTGTTCTCCGCCCGAGTTTTCGAGCGGTACATTGCCTGCTCGGCTCGGCGGGACCAGGGGGGAAGCTCATTACAACTCCCTGGATTAAGTTTTCTGTTCTCCGCCCGAGTTTTCGAGCAGTACATTGCCTGCTCGGCCCGGCGGGACCAGGGAGGAAGCTCATTACAACTCCCTGGATTAAGTTTTCTGTTCTCCGCCCGAGTTTTCGAGCAGTACATTGCCTGCTCGTCTCGGCGGGACCAGGGAGGAAGCTCATTACAACTCCCTGGATTAAGTTTTCTGTTCTCCGCCCGAGTTCTCGAGCAGTACATTGCCTGCTCGGCTCGGCGGGACCAGGGAGGAAGCTCATTACAACTCCCTGGATTAAGTTTTCTGTTCTCCGCCCGAGTTTTCGAGCAGTACATTGCCTGCTCGGCTCGGCGGGACCAGGGGGGAAGCTCGTTACAACTCCCTGGATTAAGTTTTCTGTTCTCCGCCCGAGTTTTCGAGCAGTACATTGCCTGCTCGGCTCGGCGGGACCAGGGAGGAAGCTCATTACAACTCCCTGGATTAAGTTTTCTGTTCTCCGCCCGAGTTTTCGAGCAGTACATTGCCTGCTCGGCTCGGCGGGACCAGGGAGGAAGCTCATTACAACTCCCTGGATTAAGTTTTCTGTTCTCCGCCCGAGTTCTCGAGCAGTACATTGCCTGCTCGGCTCGGCGGGACCAGGGAGGAAGCTCATTACAACTCCCTGGATTAAGTTTTCTGTTCTCCGCCCGAGTTTTCAGCAGTACATTGCCTGCTCGGCTCGGCGGGACCAGGGAGGAAGCTCGTTACAACTCCCTGGATTAAGTTTTCTGTTCTCCGCCCGAGTTTTCGAGCAGTACATTGCCTGCTCGTCTCGGCGGGACCAGGGAGGAAGCTCATTACAACTCCCTGGATTAAGTTTTCTGTTCTCCGCCCGAGTTTTCAGCAGTACATTGCCTGCTCGGCTCGGCGGGACCAGGGAGGAAGCTCGTTACAACTCCCTGGATTAAGTTTTCTGTTCTCCGCCCGAGTTTTCGAGCAGTACATTGCCTGCTCGTCTCGGCGGGACCAGGGAGGAAGCTCATTACAACTCCCTGGATTAAGTTTTCTGTTCTCCGCCCGAGTTTTCGAGCAGTACATTGCCTGCTCGGCTCGGCGGGACCAGGGAGGAAGCTCATTACAACTCCCTGGATTAAGTTTTCTGTTCTCCGCCCGAGTTCTCGAGCAGTACATTGCCTGCTCGGCTCGGCGGGACCAGGGAGGAAGCTCATTACAACTCCCTGGATTAAGTTTTCTGTTCTCCGCCCGAGTTTTCGAGCAGTACATTGCCTGCTCGGCTCGGCGGGACCAGGGAGGAAGCTCATTACAACTCCCTGGATTAAGTTTTCTGTTCTCCGCCCGAGTTTTCGAGCGGTACATTGCCTGCTCGGCTCGGCGGGACCAGGGGGGAAGCTCATTACAACTCCCTGGATTAAGTTTTCTGTTCTCCGCCCGAGTTTTCGAGCAGTACATTGCCTGCTCGGCCCGGCGGGACCAGGGAGGAAGCTCATTACAACTCCCTGGATTAAGTTTTCTGTTCTCCGCCCGAGTTTTCGAGCAGTACATTGCCTGCTCGTCTCGGCGGGACCAGGGAGGAAGCTCATTACAACTCCCTGGATTAAGTTTTCTGTTCTCCGCCCGAGTTCTCGAGCAGTACATTGCCTGCTCGGCTCGGCGGGACCAGGGAGGAAGCTCATTACAACTCCCTGGATTAAGTTTTCTGTTCTCCGCCCGAGTTTTCGAGCAGTACATTGCCTGCTCGGCTCGGCGGGACCAGGGGGGAAGCTCGTTACAACTCCCTGGATTAAGTTTTCTGTTCTCCGCCCGAGTTTTCGAGCAGTACATTGCCTGCTCGGCTCGGCGGGACCAGGGAGGAAGCTCATTACAACTCCCTGGATTAAGTTTTCTGTTCTCCGCCCGAGTTTTCGAGCAGTACATTGCCTGCTCGGCTCGGCGGGACCAGGGAGGAAGCTCATTACAACTCCCTGGATTAAGTTTTCTGTTCTCCGCCCGAGTTCTCGAGCAGTACATTGCCTGCTCGGCTCGGCGGGACCAGGGAGGAAGCTCATTACAACTCCCTGGATTAAGTTTTCTGTTCTCCGCCCGAGTTTTCAGCAGTACATTGCCTGCTCGGCTCGGCGGGACCAGGGAGGAAGCTCGTTACAACTCCCTGGATTAAGTTTTCTGTTCTCCGCCCGAGTTTTCGAGCAGTACATTGCCTGCTCGTCTCGGCGGGACCAGGGAGGAAGCTCATTACAACTCCCTGGATTAAGTTTTCTGTTCTCCGCCCGAGTTTTCAGCAGTACATTGCCTGCTCGGCTCGGCGGGACCAGGGAGGAAGCTCGTTACAACTCCCTGGATTAAGTTTTCTGTTCTCCGCCCGAGTTTTCGAGCAGTACATTGCCTGCTCGTCTCGGCGGGACCAGGGAGGAAGCTCATTACAACTCCCTGGATTAAGTTTTCTGTTCTCCGCCCGAGTTTTCGAGCAGTACATTGCCTGCTCGGCTCGGCGGGACCAGGGAGGAAGCTCATTACAACTCCCTGGATTAAGTTTTCTGTTCTCCGCCCGAGTTCTCGAGCAGTACATTGCCTGCTCGGCTCGGCGGGACCAGGGAGGAAGCTCATTACAACTCCCTGGATTAAGTTTTCTGTTCTCCGCCCGAGTTTTCAGCAGTACATTGCCTGCTCGGCTCGGCGGGACCAGGGAGGAAACTCATTAAAACTCCCTGGATTAAGTTTTCTGTTCTCCGCCCGAGTTTTCGAGCAGTACATTGCCTGCTCGTCTCGGCGGGACCAGGGAGGAAGCTCATTACAACTCCCTGGATTAAGTTTTCTGTTCTCCGCCCGAGTTTTCGAGCAGTACATTGCCTGCTCGGCTCGGCGGGACCAGGGAGGAAGCTCATTACAACTCCCTGGATTAAGTTTTCTTGCCGGGACGACGAGCAGCGCATGGCATATGCTCTCCCGGTATTTGATGGCCACGCCCATCAAATGCCCCAGTGTTTACTTGGGGAGATCTGTTTGGGTCCCTTCCTCGGCTATCTTTTTATTTCTCTACTAGACAAATTACAACTTGTTTTCTCTATTTTTCCTGTTAGGCAGAATATAACCTGCTCTCTATTTTTTCTGATAGTCAGATGACGACCCGTTCTCTACGTTTTATGATAGGCAGACGACGACCTGCTCTCTATGTTTTCTGATAGGCAGATGACGATCTGCTCTCTATGTTTTCTGATAGGCAGATGACAACCTGTTCTCTATGTTTTCTAATAGGCATATGATGACATGTTCTCTATGTTTTCTGATAGGCATATGACGACCTGCTCTCTAAGTTTTCTGATAGGCAGATGACGACCTGCTCTCTACATTTTCTGATAGGCAGATGACGACCTGCTCTCTACGTTTTCTGATAGGCAGATGACGACCTGCTCTCTACATTTTCTGATAGGCAGATGACGACCTGCTCTCTATGTTTTTTGATAGGCAGATGACGACCTGCTCTCTACATTTTCTGATAGGCAGATGACGACCTGCTCTCTATGTTTTCCGATAGGCAGATGACGACCTGCTCTCTATGTTTTCTGATAGGCAGATGACGACCTGCTCTCTACATTTTCTGATAGGCAGATGACGACCTGCTCTCTACGTTTTCTGATAGGCAGATGACGACCTGCTCTCTACATTTTCTGATAGGCAGATGACGACCTGCTCTCTACATTTTCTGATAGGCAGATGACGACCTGCTCTCTATCTTTTCTGATAGGCAGATGACGACCTGCTCTCTACATTTTCTGATAGGCAGATGACGACCTGCTCTCTATGTTTTTTGATAGGCAGATGACGACCTGCTCTCTACGTTTCCTGATAGGCAGATGACGACCTGCTCTCTACATTTTCTGATAGGCAGATGACGACCTGCTCTCTACATTTTCTGATAGGCAGATGACGACCTGCTCTCTATGTTTTCTGATAGGCAGATGACGACCTGCTCTCTACATTTTCTGATAGGCAGATGGTCTGTTCCCCTGTCGAACAGCTGACCTGATGATCTGCTCTCATGTCGAACAGCTGACCTGATGGTCTGCTCTCCTGTCAAACAACTGACATTATGATCTGCTCACCCATCTAACAGCTGACATTATGATCTGTTCTCCTGTCGAACAGCTGACCTGATGGTCTGCTCTCCTGTCAAACAGCTGACCTGATGGTCTGTTCTCCCGTCGAACAGCTGACCTGATGATCTGCTCTCCTGTCGAACAGCTGACCTGCTCGTCCAACGCTCGAGGGTCACCCCTCCTTCTAGCGCCAATTGTTGACGGTCGAAAAATCCTATAAAGGACCAAACACCGACCAACGAATAGATATTTCGAGGTTTGGGCGAACAAGAAAAGCAGTAAATGGAGAGCAAACAATTGAGAGCATAAACGTTTGTATTATATCCCTATTTTTCGGGAATCGTCCATTGTCCAAATGATTACAATTATTCTCCTATTTATAGAAGAGGAAATTAGGGCTTCTATTATGTATTGGGCCCTTTCTTTAATGGGCTTTTTGGTGGTAAGCAGACGTGTTTGGCCTCCCAGCCCAATGACTTCGTCGGCCGAGCCGTAGGTTCGGTTCTTCCAGTTCCTGTATTGAGTTGGGGTTGTTTGTCTGACCTCCTTTATTCGGATAGAGCTTCTTGTTAGACGTAGTGGTGTGACTTCGGAGCCCGAAGGGGTGAACTGAAACCTTGTCGATATGTTGTTCCTTATTGGCGATGGCGGGGACATGTTCGACAGCTGTTCTCTGTTATCGTCGTCGGACAGACATCGGCGATCTGTTCGACAGCTGTTCTCTGTTAGCGTCATCAGACAAATATCGGGGACCTGTTCGACAACTGTTTTCTGTTAGCGTCGTCGGACAGACAACGGGGACCTGTTCGACAGCTGTTCTCTGTTAGCGTCGTCGGACAGACATCGAGGACCTGTTCGACAGATGTTCTCTGTTAGCGTCGTCGGACAGACATCGGGGACCTGTTCGACAGCTGTTCTCTGTTAGCATCGTCGGACAAACATCAGGGACTTGTCTGATAACTTTTCTCTGTTAGCGTCGTCGGACAGACATCGGGGACCTGTTCGACAGCTGTTCTCTGTTAGCGTCGTCGGACAGACATCAGGGACCTGTTCGACAGATGTTCTCTGTTAGCGTCGTCGGACAGACAACAGGGACCTGTTCGACATCTGTTCTCTGTTAGCGTCGTCGGACAGACATCAGGGACCTGTTCGACAGCTGTTCTCTGTTAGCGTCGTCGGACAGACATCGGAGACCTGTTCGACAGTTGTTCTCTGTTAGCGTCGTCGGACAGACATCAAGGACCTGTTCGACAGATGTTCTCTGTTAGCGTCGTCGGACAGACATCGGGGACTTGTCTGACAGCTGTTATATGTTAGTGTCGTCGGACAGACACCAGGGACTTGTCTGACAGCTGTTCTCTGTTAGCGTCGTCGGACAGACATCAGGGACCTGTTCGACATCTGTTCTCTGTTAGCGTCTTCGGACAGACATCGGGGACCTGTTCGACAGCTGTTCTCTGTTAGCGTCGTCGGACAGACATCGGGGACCTGTTCGACAGCTGTTCTCTGTTAGAATCGTCGGACAGACATCAGGGACCTGTTCGACAGATGTTCTCTGTTAGCGTCGTCGGACAGACATCGGGGACTTGTCTGACAGCTGTTCTGTTGGGAATCGACTTCCCGGGACATGTCCGTTCGACTACTCGAACATCCGGACAAGCCCAGTCTACCCTTGGCGTCCCTACTGACCTCAACGCAAAGCCCCAGACCCGAAACACGCCCAGCCATTGCACCGGAGGTGCAACCGCGCGTTTCGAAGGCTTCTGCCCTGTCTGTCGCCCGACACCAGGAGGGTGTCGTCCGACAGGGCTGTGTCGGCCGACACATATAGCTGTCGGCCGATAGCGTCGCGATTCCAGCAGCGGATCGCGCCCGTTCAGCCCTTTCCGACGCGTTTTTCTCGATCCGACCACCGTGCTGGAAGTCAGAAACTTCCCAGCGGTCCGAGGAACACGAATCCAAGCCACGGAAACCAATCGATGATTTGTTGTGCAATTACGTAGAAAGTAGAAACGAAACGAAGCGGAATTAAGGTTTCGATTCTATACCTTTGTTGCGTGATTCGGAGAAGCCGAATAGGCGAACACCCTGAGATCTTCTAGTGTGTATCCTAGCCCTTGACGCCGGACGTTGTGTGGGCAACGATCCACCGGAGTCTTCTCTTCTTCTTCTCCCTCAAACCCTCTTTCTCACGTTTTATTTTCTCAAGTGAAGAAAAAATAAAAGCTGCGTAAGTTAGGTTAGGAGAAGAGAGAATAAGGGGTTTATATAGGCCACACTAGGGACCTTAGGATAATTAATTAATTAGGCTAAATTGTAATTTAATTAAACCGGTGTCCTTAAAAGAAAACCTTTAATTAAATCCAATTTTAATTATAATTAATTCCACTATAAAATTATAATTGAATTCCCAATTAATTAATCTATATATTATTTTACCAATAATATTTCCGCCGAAATTACATATATGATTTTCCCCGTGTTTAAGATATCGCATGTCCATGAATTAATTAATTACTAATAATTAAATTAATTCATTTCTTATTATCCGAGACTAGTACCACTCATCCTTATTATCATGTGGAACAAATCCACCTGCAGGGTTTACATGATAAACTTTATGAGCTCATCTCGGGGACATCATCAACCCAATAATGGGACACGGTTTCCTGTCTATAATCTATAGCATGCCGTGTGTACAATTCCGATTCCCAATATACCGAGGATATTGACTAATCAATCAGTCTCACTCATTGGCACATTAAAGAACCGAGCATTGGACACACGCACCTATAATTATATAGGGATTAGGAACTCATATATCCATAATGTCTGAGGTCTAGTTCGATTACTCCGATTAGTACAAATCGAACGCCCTCCCGTGGTCCTGCTCAATACACCAAGTGTACGAGTGTAACATGATAGTCAAGACCGACTATCTACCAGTCACACAACGACGTACCGATGGATTGTCCCTGTCCATCTAAGTCGTGAGCCACTGTTCGATAATATACGAGTAACCGACAGTATGATCTTCTGCGTGTCTCCTCACGCCATACTGTCTACAACGTATATATCTAGGACTATAGAGCACAGAGTTATAATAAACAAAAATGCAGACTGTTTGATTAATAGATAATAAAACACAGATAAGGAGTTCCATATTGTCACTAAACTAGACATTTAGAATATAACTCCATCATGTTCTATGTTAGCGTCGCCAGACAAACATCGGGGACCTGTTCGACATCTGTTCTCTGTTAGCGTCGTCGGACAGACATCGGGGACCTGTTCGACAGCTGTTCTCTGTTAGCGTCGTCGGACAGACATCGGGGACCTGTTCGACAGCTGTTCTCTGTTAGCGTCGTCGGACAGACATCAGGGACCTGTTCGACAGATGTTCTCTGTTAGCGTCGTCGGACAGACATCGGGGACTTGTCTGACAGCTGTTCTATGTTAGCGTCGCCATACAAACATCGGGGACCCTGTTCGATATTTCCGGCTCTTCTAGGGAAATTGAGCTGATATTGTTATCGGAATCCATATTCTACGAAAATAGCACTAAGGAGTTGATTCTCAAATTTCAGCATTCTCGTGCTCATCACTATGTATGTTGTTTTTTTTCTTGCTCTTGGTCCCCTCAAGCGGGCTGCTAAATGGGCCATTGTGGGATCATATTACGGGCCGATTTATTGGGCCTTGTTAAAATGGGGTACAACAAATGCCCCCGGAAATAATTCTTTTGGAGTTCCGGAAGAGTTCTTTCTGGACGAGGACTCCATTTTAACTCTGAAAAAATAAGTTCATTTGTTTTCTGCTTGAGTTGTCTAACAATACATTGCCTGCTTGGCTCGGAGGGACCAAGGAGGAAGCTCATTACAACTCTCTGGATTAAGTTATCTGTTCTCCGCCCGAGTTGTCGAGCAGTACATTGCCAGCTAGGCTAAGTTTTCTGTTCTCCGCCCAAGTTTTCGAGCACTACATTGCCTGCTCGGCTCGGCGGGACCAGGGAGGAAGCTCATTACAACTCCCTGGATTAAGTTTTCTGTTCTCCGCCCGAGTTTTCGAGCAGTACATTGCCTGCTCGGCTCGGTGGGACCAGGGAGGAAGCTCATTACAACTCCCTGGATTAAGTTTTCTGTTCTCCGCCCGAGTTTTCGAGCGGTACATTGCCTGCTTGGCTCGGCGGGACCAGGGGGAAGCTCATTACAACTCCCTGGATTAAGTTTTCTGTTCTCCGCCCGAGTTTTCGAGCAGTACAATGACTGCTCGGCTCGGCAGGACCAGGGAGGAAGCTCATTACAACTCCCTGGATTAAGTTTTCTGTTCTCCGCCCGAGTTTTCGAGCAGTACATTGCCTGCTCGTCTCGGCGGGACCAGGGAGGAAGCTCATTACAACTCCCTGGATTAAGTTTTCTGTTCTCCGCCCGAGTTTTCGAGCAGTACATTGCCTGCTCGGCTCGGCGGGACCAGGGAGGAAGCTCATTACAACTCCCTGGATTAAGTTTTCTGTTCTCCGCCCGAGTTCTCGAGCAGTACATTGCCTGCTCGGCTCGGCGGGACCAGGGAGGAAGCTCATTACAACTCCCTGGATTAAGTTTTCTGTTCTCCGCCCGAGTTTTCAGCAGTACATTGCCTGCTCGGCTCAGCGGGACCAGGGAGGAAGCTCGTTACAACTCCCTGGATTAAGTTTTCTGTTCTCCGCCCGAGTTTTCGAGCAGTACATTGCCTGCTCGTCTCGGCGGGACCAGGGAGGAAGCTCATTACAACTCCCTGGATTAAGTTTTCTGTTCTCCGCCCGAGTTTTCGAGCAGTACATTTCCTGCTCGGCTCGGCGGGACAAGGGAGGAAGCTCATTACAACTCCCTGGATTAAGTTTTCTGTTCTCCGCCCGAGTTTTCGAGCAGTACATTGCCTGCTCGGCTCGGCGGGACCAGGGAGGAAGCTCATTACAACTCCCTGGATTAAGTTTTCTGTTCTCCGCCCGAGTTTTCAGCAGTACATTGCCTGCTCTGCTCGGCGGGACCAGGGAGGAAGCTCATTACAACTCCCTGGATTAAGTTTTCTGTTCTCCGCCCGAGTTTTCGAGCAGTACATTGCCTGCTCGTCTCGGCGGGACCAGGGAGGAAGCTCATTACAACTCCCTGGATTAAGTTTTCTGTTCTCCGCCCGAGTTTTCGAGCAGTACATTGCCTGCTCGGCTCGGCGGGACCAGGGAGGAAGCTCATTACAACTCCATGGATTAAGTTTTCTGTTCTCCGCCCGAGTTTTCGAGCAGTACATTGCCTGCTCGTCTCGGCGGGACCAGGGAGGAAGCTCATTACAACTCCCTGGATTAAGTTTTCTGTTCTCCGCCCGAGTTTTCGAGCAGTACATTTCCTGCTCGGCTCGGCGGGACACGGACCTAGATGGACACTAACCAATCCATCGGTATAGTCGTTGTGTGAGAGAGAAAATAATTTATCTTAATTATTTTATCACACTTGTACACTTGGTGTATTGGGCGGATCGCTTGAGACTTATCAATTAGGATTGCTCTGTGATAATTGATTTAAGTCTCGGAGTATTTTATTCTTAATCCCTGAAACAATTGCGGGTGTGTATATTTAATATAAGTGACTTTGATTTTCCAAAGGAATTAACCGATTTAATTATTGGGTTAATTACCGGTTAAGTTGGGTCACTATATTTTATATATGGCATGCCGTGAATTCTTGAAGGGACAGTGTATCCCGGAAGGGTTGATAATATCCCCGAGATGAGCTCATAAGGATTTATTATGTAAACCTCGCGAGTGGATTTGTTCCGCATAATAAATAAGGTTGAGTGGTACTATTCTCGGATATAAGAGATGAATAAATTTATTAAGCAATAAATAAATTTTATTCATGGATATTTAAATCTTAAATACACGGAATAAATAATACTAAGTTGGAGAAATATTATTTGATATAATATAGATAAATATTGGGAGTGCAATTTTATTTATATAGTGGAAAATAAATAAAATTAATATTGATAAGAATTAATGGATTTGGGTTGGACCCAATTTAATTTTCAATATTAGAAGCCCAATATTTAATCTCCTTTTGATCCCCTACGTAGCCTATAAAAGCACTACATGGTCTTCACTTTTCACAACCTAAGATACGCCAATCATAAAGTCTTGAAGAGTGAAGAGGATCCATAGAGTTCGATAGCTCGTCGCCCACCCGACGTTCGAATGGAGTGCAAGGAATACGCGGGAAGATCACGAGGTCATCGATTTCGTTTCTCCGAACAACGAATCGTAGGTACAATTCTCACCCCTTGATTATTGTTCGATTTTGTTTATCGAGAATACCGTAGGACGAAGATCCGAAGATCGAAGCCCGGAATAGACGGACGAACGCGCGGTGGTGGCGAAGCCACCGGACCACGGCGTGCGCCCGCTAGGGTTTCGGCGGGGCGTGGAGGGCGAACCCTCGGCTGGGCCGAGGGTGTGCGATCGATCCACGGGATCGATCGCTGGGCACGGGCTGGTGTCGTGCCCTACCCCGCCATGAAGGCGGGGGCCTCCTGGTGGCGGCGGGTCGCCGGACCCGCCGCGGGGGCTGCTGGGCAGCCCCACCCCGATCGGTCGCCTTGTGCGATCGATCCACGCGATCGCGCGGTGGCGTGATCCTTCGATCGTACGAACCCCGGCTCGCGGGGGTTCGGGTGGGGGCGGGCTGTGCGTCTTCGGGCGCATGGTCTCCAAAGCCTGGACTCCGGCGGATGAGTCGGCGTTCGTGTGATCTCCGGCGAAGGGTTCGTTCGGGTTATCGGTTCCGCAATTTTGATAACCCGGGATATCGAATTCCAACAATTGGTATCAGAGCGTGGTTTACGTTCGCGGTATTTTCGATAAATATTGTTCTACCTTGCAGGGTTTCGACTATTATGGCTTGATTAATTATTCGTTTAATTTTTTTTGTCATGATTGTTGGTTTTATTAAACTCTCGGACATGTCGAGATTCGTTTTTGGTGGTGAATGCATGTAATAGTAAAAATTCGGGGGTTGACCGAATTTAGGATTTATTATTATGTTCATTGTTTTTCCGGAAAATGTATAGGGTCGATTTCGTGTATAGAATCGATACCGGAATTGTAATTTAGATTTTGTAAATTTATTTTGCGATTGGATCGACGAATCGAAGACCGCCGGAGAAGACGAAGTGACGAGAGGACAAGGGCTTGGGATCGATTGGATCGATCCCATGGAGATGCCCGGTTCGATGGCTATGGCCGAGGGGCTGGTTGCCCTAGCCGCGGCTGCCACCGGTTCGGTGGTTGGCGGCGTGGCTGGGCGGCGGCGCTCCTCCCCGTGGCTGGCCGGTCGGACGTGGTGGGGGTGGCTTGGGGTCTCCCAACCCGGGCTACTCCTACCGGAAATATACTTTCCTATTTAATTCGTTATTTCCTTTTTTTTTGTTTATTTCTTTATGGAATATTCAAGATAAAGAAAAAGAATTAATTTAGTACTAAATTTATTTTTCCTATTTGATTATTCCTACTCATGGGAATATTCATGGATTAGGAATAAAAATAAATTTGGAAAAGTATAATAGTCCTAATTATTTTATTTCTTTATTTCATTATGGATATCATCTAGAATATTCCAAGAATATCTTGGATAGATTATTCTAGAGATTTAATGAAGTGGAAAAAGAAAATAAAATAAATAAAATATTAATAATATTTAATTTTATTTTTGATATATTCAATTGACTTAATTTTCGAATTAAGTAACTTTTGGATTAATTGAAAATAAATAGATTTAAATATTGGAAATTAATATTCTCGTCGCATGGAGCATTCAAGAAACGAAGACTGAAGACTAGAAGATGCGTACGGGGATGTGATAAAGCCATAATAGTCGGAAAATAATATTCTAGTATTATTTTGACTATGTGATAATACTATGTGCTTTATTACATGTATGCATGCTATATGTGTTTATTTTATGCACTAGATAGCGTATCCCTTTATTGTAAAAAGCTAAGTGGGAGAGGGTATGGAAACATACCCATGGTCTCCATTGCTGCTCTCTTGGTGACTTTTATAAACTTTTGAAGTTTATATAGATAAGTCATTAGAGGAGAGTTCTTGTAATTCATTTTATGAGAAACATTGATTAAGTTTATCAAACAATGCCTAATTTGTCTTTCCAAAGCTGATTTCAAGTCGACTCATTCTCACCCCGGGGAGTGGAATGGAGCCAGAGCCACTTGGTCATGTAGAGGACACAAATTAGAGACTTTCGTACCATTCTTTGATAGATGGGTCGTTTGTCTGCTCGGCTCCCTCATTTATGAGAGATAGGGTTGTTCGCATGGTGAATCACTGGTTAGAAACTTCGAGTTTCACTTATGATTCTCCACGTCTTGATTTACGAGATTAAATGGATCAAGTAATTGGGAGTCAATTATAAAAGTCTCTTAGTGTAGTAAACGTCCACACCACGTGGCTTGCTATGCTGACGGACTTTGGATTAATTGATGTAGACAGTTGTAAGTAATTATGAAGAGTTGTGAAGTTATCGTAAACGTCCACACCACGTGGGTTGCGGTGATGTAGCAATTCCAAGTAACTTACTTTGGTACTGAGTAATGGTTTACACTTAGATACGCGTTATAGTATTCCCCCCCACGAGGTCACGCTATAATTGATGTATGACCAAAGAAAATCTAATTGCTAAATCATTTGGGTGGGTAAACGTCCACACCACGTGGCTTGCCTTACCTGATGGGATTTTAGATGTGATTAGTGGTTTAATGATATTATTTGAGGGAGATAATATCGGATATTAAATCGATTGTTTGTTATTATATGTGCTCATAGATTATGGATGGCTTTGAACCCACTTTATGTGATACTTAAGGATTTTAACTCACTGGTCCCTGATTGTATTGATTGGAATAGAGATCTGGACATTGCCCAGACTGTTAAAGAGTACAAGTTTGTACTCAAAGTGAGCTTTGTTCTCCTGAGCCTACCAATGTCTTAACTGATGAGGAAGGGACTGATTTTAATATCATGTTCAAACTCAAGGAGATGTTTAGACATGACGTAGAGGCTAGACAAGAGGCGATGAGGATACTCATAAAGGCCAGTCGATTCGAGGAAACGCTTAAACACGTTTTCGAGATGATGAACCTTTTAGACGAGTTGAGACGGAAATCGCAATCTCTTGTAGCCAATGCCAAAGGTTTCGAACCTAAGAGCAAAACCGGGGGAAAGAAAAAGCAAGCAAAGAAACCCAGTGGTCCTAAGTTTCTTGGATCATGAGATGGGACGAGAAAGCCAATAGGCAAGAGTTCTCGATGCAAACAGTCTGGGTACTGGAAGTCTGATTATCCTCTCAAAGAAAGTACGAATTCTTCTTTAGTCGTAAAACATAGTCAGTGGTATTATCTACCGGAACCTGGTGTGTAGATATGGAACCACTGACGGTATGTGCATTTTAAATGCAAGGGTTCCAGGAAACCCGACGACTTGGAAAAGAAGAAATCGTAGTCTACATGGGCAATGCTGTTGAGGAGGCAGCTGTTGCAGTGGAGGACAATTATATAGGATTTCATTTTAAGTTATTGCTTTTATGTACCTTTTAGAAAGAACTTTGTTCTGGATTTCTAATGAATGGATATTTTATTTCTTTTAATCATTTGATGGTTATAAGAAGAAATAAGGATATTATCTATTCTGGTACATTAGCTAGCAATATATAAATGATAAACCCTAAGTCCACCACGATGCAACGAACCGTAGTATATAACTCGTTTTTACTTTTAAGAGATATTTCTGTCATTTATACTTGTGGATTCTTATGCTAAGTAATGTTTATTCAAATAAGAAGTTCAAAGGTCGAAAATTGATATTTTGATCAATTAAGTTGAAGGAGTGGACCTTCCGACCCAAGAATCTAATTTGGAAGATAACATAACTAAGCAATCCTTTATGGATATAAGATATAAGATCCGGACAAGTATTAGAATTGATTAACTCTGATGTATGCAGACCTTTGTCCACTCAGACAATAAGATACGAGTACTTCATTTCATGATTACTCGAAAATGGATTGTCATACCTGATGTGCCACAAAAGCAAAGTGTTTTGACAAGTCAATGGACACAAAGCTATTGTGGGGAACCATCATGGTATATCCATTGAAAGCCTGCGATCTAATCGCGGAGGCAAGTGCCTGTCTGAGGAATGCATGGCATACTGATCAGAGATTGGGATTTGATCCCAAATGACTACACCATACACTCTTGTGTAGGAATGGTGTGTCGAAAATTAAGAAATGGAACTCTTATAGAAATAGTAAAGGCATGAGTTATACGGAACTACCTATGTTCTATGGATATGTCTGGAAACAACGGCGCATTCAAATGCGGTTGTAGAATATCCTAGAAGAACAAAAGATGTGTGTTCAAATAGTACTATGAACCAGAAGGACGTTATAAGTTCTAACGCCCGGTTCTTAGAGGAAGACTATTAGATGAACCACAAGCCCAAAGTGACGTAATACTTTGAATGAGAGAGAACGATAAGGACTGGATACAGCCGAACCGAGTATAAATACACCACTAGAACCTACACCTAATACTGTCACTGTTGATACACCGGAACGCCGTCGTAGTGGGAGGGTTGTTAAACAACCGGACAGATGGATTGGACTGGGTGAGTCTTCGGACTCGGCACCCGGAGTTCATAAAGTCGATCCCTGGACCTATGATGAGGCGGTACAAGATATAGATGCGCCTTCTTGGAAGAAAGCGATGAAATCCGAAATAGAATCTATAGATTCTAACAAAGTCTGGGATCTTGTAGAACCACCAAGCGGCGTAAAGCCAATTGGGTAAATGGGTCTACAAGAGAAAGAGAGGATCTGACGGAAAGGTTGAAACCTTTAAAGCTCGGCTTGTTGCGAAAGGATATACTCAGAAAGAGGGAATCGATTATGAGGAGACCTTCTCGCCAGTAGCCAAGATAAAGTCGATCCGGATTCTCTTATCCATAGCAGCTCATATGGATTATGAGGTGTGGCAAATGGATGTCAAGACAGCTTTCCTTAATGGAAGTCTTGACGAGACAAACAACCAGAAGGATTCATTGCTAAGGGGCGAAATCATCTAGTGTGCAAGCTTAATCGATCCATTTATGGATTGAAACAAGCCTCGAGTTCGTGGTACTTGCAAATTGATGAGATAGTCCATTTTATGGATTCATCAAAGCATAGACGAATCGTGTGTATGGGAAACGTGATGGAAACAAGGTGGTGTTTCTCGGGTTTTATGTAGATAACATTTTATCATTGGCAACAATGTAAAGATGTAATCAGACATGAAATGATGGTTGTCTGGATAAATCATTATGAAAGATATAGGAAGAAATTGGACCTGTTCTTGAGATCTTGGATCTCTAGGAGAGAACATTGTACTTCTCCTGGACATCTTACATATATATGATTGTGGTTCGTTTTAACATGCAAGATTCCCAGAAAGGTTCGTTACCTTTCAGATACGGAATGCATCTATCTAAGGATATGTGTTTTGGAACACAGAAGGAGATAGAAGCAATGAAAGCAGTTTCCTACACTTTAAGTGTGGAAAGCTCGATGAATGCATTGTTGAAAACAAGAACCTGATATCGGCTATGCGGTTAGCATAGTGGGAGGATATCAAGGTAATCCTGGAAAGGAATACTTGACTGCTGTAATGAACATTTTAAGTACTTTCGAAGTACTGGAAACTATGTTCTGGATTACAGAGCAGACAAACATTTCCTTTGGATTACATTCTCTTAGATTTCTAATCGAATAAGGACCGGTGTAAGTCGATATCAGGCTATGTGTTTCACTATTAAAGGAGAAGGAGTTTTAACATGGAAGAGTGATAAGCTCGATGCTTTTCGGACTCTGCCATGGGTAACCAAATAAGCGGCCTCAGAGGCAGCGGAAGTTTTGGTATAGCTCTGGGATAATCTCTGGGACTTAGATGTGATTCTTAATCTGCCAAAGGCTATGTAAATAGCGGTGCGATGGCAAATGGTAAGAAGTCACAAGTCCATAAGTGTAAGATAACACATAGAGCAAGTACCACCTGATACGAGTCATCGTCGAGGGAGACGACGCTGTAGTCACCAAGATAACTTCAGAGCGGCAACCTAGAGTGCTCATTCACATAGTACTTCTTGGAAGTACAACTTAAGCACGTGATGAGTATGGGAGTCGGGAGTTTGGAGGAAATGACTAGACCTTAGTACAAGTGGGAGATTGTTGGAGTTGTGTACTTAATGTCTAGATTTTAGTAAAGGAAACTCACGATCCATTGCCATTAATCTATTTAATTAAATAAACAATTATTTGCGTTTAATTATTTATAATTAAATATATGCAAATCATAGTCCTGGATTTTATACGTTGTAGTTAGTATGGTGCAAGCATGGGCGCACAGAAGATCATACTATCGGTTACTCGTATTTAATTGAACAGTTGCTCACGACCTAGATGGACACGGACCAATCCATCGGTATAGTCGTTGTGTGAGAGAGAAAATAATTTATCTTAATTATTTTATCACACTTGTACACTTGGTGTATTGAGCGGATCTGCTTGAGATTTATCGATTAGGATTGCCGGCGATAATCAATTTAAGTCTCAGTGTATTTTATTCTTAATCCCCGATACTATTGCGTGTGTGTATATTTAATATAAGTGACTTTGATTTACCAAAGGAATTAACCGATTTAATTATTGGGTTAATTACCGGTTAAGTTGGGTCACTGTATTTTATATATGACATGCCGTGAATACTTGACGGGAAAGTGTATCCCGTAAGGGTTGATAATATCCCCGAGATGAGTTCATAAGGAATTATTATGTAAACCCTGCAGGTGGATTCGTTCCGCATAATAATTAAGGTTGAATGGTACTAGTCTCGGATATAAGAGATGAATAAATTAATTAGCAATAAATTAATTTTATTCATGGATATTTATATCTTAAATACACGGAATAAATAATACTACCGGAGAAATATTATTTGACATAATATGGTTTAATATTGGGAGTGCAATTAATTTTATATAGTGGAAAATAGAATTAATTAATATTGATAAGGATTAATGGACTTGAGCATTGGGCTCAATTTAATCTTCAATATTGGAAGCCCAATATTCCACCTCCTTAAGATCCCCTACGTAGCCTATAAAAGCACTACATGGTCTTCACAATTAGACAAGACAAGATAATCATACTTGATTAGTCTAGAGAGTTCGTGAAGGAGATCCATGGAGTTCGGTAGATCGTCGCCCACACGACGTCCGGGCTAGTGCAAGGAATACGTGGGAAGATCTCAAGGTCGTCAAATTGAGTTCTACGTTTTTCCGAACAACGAGAACGAGGTAAATCGTAAAACCCTCTTTATGATTTTATCGTTTAATTATCGTAAAAATATCGTGAACCAAGATCCGAGGGACGGAGATCCAAACCGAGGATGTGTCGGGCGATGGGGATCGAGGATCCCCGGACCGCCGCGGCTAGGAATCCACGGCAAAGGGTGGATCCCCGTGAGCACGCCGGCTGGACGCCTAGCGCCGCTCGCGCGGGGCTGTCTCCGCTCGCGCGGAGAGGCAGCCGCTCGCGCGGCTGGACGCCGCTCGCGCGGCGGTGGCTGGCGGGAGCTGGGAAGATCGTGAGCCACGGGTTCGACCGTGGCTGGAGCTCGATCAGCCGGGGGGCAGCTGGGGCGTGCCTAGCGGGCTGAACCCTAGCGCACGTCCGGTGACGTGCGCGCGCCTCGTTCGAACGGCGGTGGCTCGGCCGCTGCTAGGGTTCGAGATGGGGCTGTCCGCGAGGGTTCGGACATGCCCGGCGGGCTGCCAAGGGCAGCCCTATGCGGCTGCCAAGGACAGCCGCGAGCCCCATGCGGGGGCTCGACCGGACAGCCGCGGGCTATCCCCGCGGCGGCTTGTTTGGTTGAGTCCGGCTTCGTGGTGGTTCGTGGCGAGATGTTCCGGCAACCGGGAGTCGATTGGAGTTGTTGTTCCGCAATTTTACAACTCCGGATATTCGATCTCCAAAGGACTTCGGTCGGAATTAATTAGATAATTAATTTTAATTATTTTATTAATTCCGGGATATCGATTTCCAACAATTGGTATCAGAGCGTTGGTTTTCGTTCACGGTATTTTTCGATAAATTGTTCTACCTTGCAGGGTTTCCGACTATTATGGCTAGATATAATTGTTCTTAATTATTGTCATAATATTGTTCTTGATTATTAAACTCTCGGACATGTCGAGATTCGTTTTATGTGTGGTGAATGCTTGTAATAGTAAAAATTCGGGGGTTGACCGAATTTAGGATTTATTATTACGTTCTACTTTTTCCGGAAAATGTATAGGGTCGATTTCATGTATAGAATCGATACCGGATAATTGTAATTTAATTCTTGTAATTTTAATTACGTTGGATCGATGCCGAAACGATCGCCGGAAGACGAAGAAGATGTGACGAAGAAGACGAGGGGACGAGGGGTCGATCATCCCCATGATCGATCCCCATGAGGATCGATCGACCCGCCGGCGTAGGGGCTGTCCGCGGGAGCTTCCGGCCACGCGGGCCACCGGTGGTGGTGGCGCGTGGGCTGGGGGCGGCGGCGGTGCTCCTCCCGGGCGGCGGTCGACGGTGGGGGTGGTGCGGGGACTCCCAACCCACACTACTCCTACCATAATCCGACTTTCCAAATTAATTCGGTTTTCCTATTTGAGTGTTCTTAATTTTTAGGAACTCTCATGGAATAGGAAAAGAATTAAATTGGAATTAATTTATTTCCTATTTGATTATTCCTATTCTTGGGAATTTTCAATAGATGGAAATTAATTAATTATGGAAAGTAGAAGAGTCCTAATTTATTTTATTTCCTTATTCTATTATAGAAGTCTTCTAGAATATTCCGAGTTTGACTTGGATGGGATTCTAGAGATTTAATAGAATTAGATAGGAAAATAAAAATAAATAAAAATATTAATAATATTTAATTTTATTTTTGATATATTCGATTGACTTAATTTTCGAATTAAGTAACTTTTGGATTAATTGAAAATAAATAGATTTAAATATTAGGATTAATATTCTCGTCACATGGAGAATTCAAGAACGAAGACTAAAGACTAGAAGATGCGTACAGGGATGCCATAAAGCCATAATAGTCGGAAAATAATATTCTAGTATTATTTTGACTATGTGATAATATTCTATGTGCTTTATTACATGTATGCATGCTTATGTGTATTTAATTATGCATTAGATAGCGTATCCCTTTATTGTAAAAAGCTAAGTGGGAGAGGGTATGGAAACATATCCATGGTCTCCATTGCTGTTCTCTTGGTGACTTTTATGGACTTTTGAAGTTCGTATAGACAAGTCATTGGAGGAGAATTCTTGTAATTCCTTTTACGAGAAACATTGATTAAGTTTATCAAACAATGCCTAATTTGTCTTTCTGAAACTGATTTCAAGTCGACTCATTCTCACCCCGGGGAGTGGAATGGAGCCAAAGCCACTTGGTCATGTCGAGGACACAAATTAGAGACCTTCGTACCATCCTTTTGAAGGTGGATCGATTGTCTGCTCGACTCCCTCATTTATGAGAGATAGGGTCGTTCGCATGGTGAATCACTGGTTAGAAACTTCGAGTTTCACTTATGATTCTCCGCGTCTTGATTTACAAGATTGAATGATTCATGTAATTGGGAGCCAATTGTAAAAGTCTTTTGGTGTAGTAAACGTCCACACTATCGTGGCTTGCTGCATTGAATGGGATTTTGGAACGATTGATGTAGACAGTTATAGAAGGGAGTAAAGTAGCGTATGTTAACGTAAACGTCCACACTATCGTGGCTTGCGGTGAATATGCGTGTCCCAAACAATCTTCTTAGATACTGAGTAATGGTTTACACTTAGGTACGCTTCTTAGTATTCTTCCCATCGAAGTAACGCTAATGATGATGTACGACCGAAGGAAATCTAATTGCTAAATCATTTGGATAGGTAAACGTCCACACTATCGTGGCTTGCCATATCTGATGGGATTTTAGATGCGATTAGTGGTTTAATGATATTATTTGAGGGAGATAATATCGGAGATTAAATCGATTGTTTGTTGTTATATGTGCTCATAGATTAGGATATGGCTTTGAACCCACTTTATGTGAAACGTAAGGATTTTAAACTCATTGGTCCCTTAATGTAATGATTGGAATAGAGATCTAGACATTACCCAAACTGTTGAAGAGTACAAGTTGTACTCAGTAAGCTTTGTCCTCCCGAACCTACTAATGTCTTAACATTTGAGGAAAGAACTGATTTTAAGAAGTGGGAAAATGCTTATGTAATAACCACTGATTATGATATCGTGTTCAAACTCAAGGAGATGTTTAGACATGATGTAAAGGCTAGACAAGAAGCGATGAGGATACTCATAAAGGCCAGTCGATTTGAGGAAACGCTTAAAAACGTTTTTGAGATGATTGACCTTTTTGGACGAGTTGAGACGGAAATCGCAAGCTCTTGTAGCCAATGCCGAAGGTTTCGAACCTAAGGGTAAAATCGGGGGAAAGGAAAAGCAAGCAAAGAAACCCAGTGGTCCTAAGTTTCTTAGAACACGAGATGGGACGAGAAAGCCAAGAGGCAAGTGTTCTCGATACAAACAGTCTGGGTACTGGAAGTCTAATTATCCTCTCAAAGAAAGTACGAAATTTTCTTTAGTCGTAAAACATAGTCAGTGGTATTATCTACCGGAACCTGGTGTGTAGATATGGAACCACTGACGGTATGTGCATTTTAAATGCAAGGGTTCCAGGAAACCCGACGACTTAGAAAAGAAAAAATCGTAGTCTACATGGGCAATGCTGTAGAGGAGGCAGCAGTTGCAGTGGAGGACATTTTATAGGATTTCATTTTGAGTTATTGCTTTTATGTACCTTTCATATTAGAAAGAACTTTGTTCTGGATTTCTAATAAAAGGATATTTTATTTCTTTTAATCATTTGATGGTCATAAGAAGAAATAATGATATTATCTATTCTGGTACATTAACTAGCAATATATAAATGATTAATCCTGAGTCCACCATGATGCAACGAACCGTAGTATGAAACTCGTTTTACTAATAAGAGATTTCTTTATCAATTATACTTGTGGATTCTTATGCTGAGTCATGTTTATTCAAATAAGAAGTTCAAGGGTCGAAAATTGATATTTTGATCAATTCAGTTGAAGGAGTGGACCTTCCGACCTAAGAATCTAATTTGGAAGATAATATGACTAAGCAATCCTTTATGGATATAAGATGTAAGATCCGGACAAGTATAAGAATTGATTGACTCTGATGTATGCAGACCTATGTCTACTCAGACAATAAGGTACGAGTACTTCATTTGATGATTACTCGAGAAATGGATTAGAATACCTGATGTGCCACAAAAGCAAGTGTTTTGACAAGTCAATGGACACAAAGCTATTGTGGGGAACCATCATGGTATATCCATTGAAAGCCTGCGATCTAATCGCGGAGGCAAGTGCCTGTCTGAGGAATGCATGGCATACTGATCAGAGATTGGGATTTGATCCCAAATGACTACACCATACACTCTTGTGTAGAAATGGTGTGTCGGAAATAAGAAGTGGAACTCTTATAGAAATAGTAAAAGCATGAGTTATACGGAACTACCTGTGTGCTATGGATATGTCTGGAAACAACGGCGCATTCAAATGCAGTTGTAGAATATCCTAGAAGAACAAAAGATGTGTGTTCAATAGTACTATGAACCAGAAGGACGTTATAAGTTCTAACGCCCGGTTATTAGAGGAAGACTATTAGATGAACCACAAGCCCAAAGTGACGTAATACTTTGATATGAGAGAGAAAGATTAAGACTTAGAACCAGCCGAACCGAGTAGCGGTACACCACTAACTGCACCTACTGTTATCACTGTTTATACACCGGAACGCCATTGTAGTGGGAGGTTGTGGGACAACCGGAGATATTCATAAGACTAGGAGAGTCTTCGGACTCTGGACCTAGTATACATGAAATCGATCCCTGGATCTACATGAAGGCCGTACTAGATCTAAATGTGCCTTCTTGGAGAGCAATAAAGATTATTGCTAAGAGGCAAGATCATTTAGAGTACAAGCTTAGTTGATCCATTTATGGATTGGAACAAAGCATTGAGTTCGTGGTACTTGCAAATTGATGAGATAGTTCATTTTATGGATTCATCAAAGCATAGACGAATCGAGTATATGGGAAACGTGATGGAAACAAGGTGGTGTTTCTCGGAGGTTTTATGTAGATAACATTTTATCATTGGCAACAATGTAAAGATGTTGTCAGACATAAAATGATGGTTGTCTAGAAAAATCGATATATGAGATGAAGAAGAAGTTAGAGCATGTTCTTAAGATCTAGGATCTCAAGAAAAGAACATTGTACTTCTCTAGATATCTTGTACGATTATGGTTCTTTTAACATGCAAGATTCCGAGAAAGGTTCGTTACCTTTCAGAGAGGGAATAAATGCATTGTTGAAAACAAGAACCTGATATCGGCTATGTGGTTGGCATAGTGGGAGGATATCAAGGTAATCCTGGAAAGGAATATTCGACTGCTGTAAAAGTACTTTCGAAGTACTGTTCTAGACTACGAAGCAGACGAACATTTCCTTTGGATTACATTCTCTTAGATTTCTAATCGAATGAGGATCAGTGTAAGTCGATATCAGGCTATGTGTTTCACTATTGAAGGAGAAGGAGTTTTAACATGGAAGAGTGATAAGCACGATGCTTTTCGGACTCTGCCATGGGTAACCAAATAGCAGCCTCAGAGGCAGCGGAAGTTTTGGTATAACTCCGGGATAATCTCTGGGACTTAGATGTGATTCTTAATTTGCCAAAGGCTATGTAAATAGCGGTGCAATGGCAAATGATAAGAAATCACAAGTCCATAAGTGTAAGATAACACATAGTGCAAGTACCACCTGATACGAGTCATCGTCGAGGGAGACGACGCTGTAGTCACCAAGATAACTTCAGAGCGGCGACCTAGATTGCTCATTCACATAGTACTTCTTGGAAGTACACTTTAAGCACGTGATGAGTATGGGAGTCGGGTGTTTGGAGGAAATGACTAGACCTTAGTACAAGTGGGAGATTGTTGGAGTTGTGTACTTAATGTCTAGATTTAACTAAAGGAAACTCACGATCCATTGCCATTAATCTATTTAATTAAATAAACAATTATTTGCGTTTAATTATTTATAATTAAATATATGCAAATCATAGTCCTGGATTTTATACGTTGTAGTTAGTATGGTGCAAGCATGGGCGCACAGAAGATCATACTATCGGTTACTCGTATTTAATCGAACAGTTGCTCACGACCTAGATGGACACGGACCAATCCATCGGTATAGTCGTTGTGTGAGAGAGAAAATAATTTATCTTAATTATTTTATCACACTTGTACACTTGGTGTATTGAGCGGATCTGCTTGAGATTTATCGATTAGGATTGCCGGCGATAATCGATTTAAGTCTCAGTGTATTTTATTCTTAATCCCCGATACTATTGCGGGTGTGTATATTTAATATAAGTGACTTTGATTTACCAAAGGAATTAACCGATTTAATTATTGGGTTAATTACCGGTTAAGTTGGGTCACTGTATTTTATATATGACATGCCGTGAATACTTGACGGGAAAGTGTATCCCGTAAGGGTTGATAATATCCCCGAGATGAGTTCATAAGGAATTATTATGTAAACCCTGCAGGTGGATTCGTTCCGCATAATAATTAAGGTTGAATGGTACTAGTCTCGGATATAAGAGATGAATAAATTAATTAGCAATAAATTAATTTTATTCATGGATATTTATATCTTAAATACACGGAATAAATAATACTACCGGAGAAATATTATTTGACATAATATGGTTTAATATTGGGAGTGCAATTAATTTTATATAGTGGAAAATAGAATTAATTAATATTGATAAGGATTAATGGACTTGAGCATTGGGCTCAATTTAATCTTCAATATTGGAAGCCCAATATTCCACCTCCTTAAGATCCCCTACGTAGCCTATAAAAGCACTACATGGTCTTCACAATTAGACAAGACAAGATAATCATACTTGATTAGTCTAGAGAGTTCGTGAAGGAGATCCATGGAGTTCGGTAGATCGTCGCCCACACGACGTCCGGGCTAGTGCAAGGAATACGTGGGAAGATCTCAAGGTCGTCAAATTGAGTTCTACGTTTTTCCGAACAACGAGAACGAGGTAAATCGTAAAACCCTCTTTATGATTTTATCGTTTAATTATCGTAAAAATATCGTGAACCAAGATCCGAGGGACGGAGATCCAAACCGAGGATGTGTCGGGCGATGGGGATCGAGGATCCCCGGACCGCCGCGGCTAGGAATCCACGGCAAAGGGTGGATCCCCGTGAGCACGCCGTCTGGACGCCTAGCGCCGCTCGCGCGGGGCTGTCTCCGCTCGCGCGGAGAGGCAGCCGCTCGCGCGGCTGGACCGCCACTCGCGCGGCGGTGGCTGGCGGGAGCTGGGAAGATCGTGAGCCACGGGTTCGACCGTGGCTGGAGCTCGATCAGCCGGGGGGCAGCTGGGGCGTGCCTAGCGGGCTGAACCCTAGCGCACGTCCGGTGACGTGCGCGCGCCTCGTTCGAACGGCGGTGGCTCGGCCGCTGCTAGGGTTCGAGATGGGGCTGTCCGCGAGGGTTCGGACATGCCCGGCGGGCTGCCAAGGGCAGCCCTAGGCGGCTGCCAAGGACAGCCGCGAGCCCCATGCGGGGGCTCGACCGGACAGCCGCGGGCTATCCCCGCGGCGGCTTGTTTGGTTGAGTCCGGCTTCGTGGTGGTTCGTGGCGAGATGTTCCGGCAACCGGGAGTCGATTGGAGTTGTTGTTCCGCAATTTTACAACTCCGGATATTCGATCTCCAAAGGACTTCGGTCGGAATTAATTAGATAATTAATTTTAATTATTTTATTAATTCCGGGATATCGATTTCCAACAGTCGGGTAGTATAATACGGGGCTGGGCTGTGTATAGAGGGTTTGAAACGATACTAATACATGTAAATTTATATTCTGGAGTAGGGGTTGGACTAGATCTGGAAAAGAACAGAGGTTTTGAGCTTTGAAGCTTCTTCTGAAGGATTTATATTATCCACTCTTTTAATATCAAGTATATTCACTAATTAGTGCCGCCCTTTAATCTGAAGGGTTAAGCCCCCTATTTATAGGGAATTATGGAATGATTATATTCAGACCACGTACTACGTCTATATCATTAAATGAAGCTAGTAACGACCCGGGGCCCGTGACTCGGAGTGTAGACGATGCATGTGGGCTCACGTGGGCGATGTCTCCGTTCTTCCTGGGATGAGCCCTCCCTTAGATACCGATAGCATGACCCGGGCTGCTGGCCGGATCTTCGTCGTCTCTACGCACGGAACGCATGACGGGCTTGTGAAGGTGGATCAAGGGCGTGACCCGGGGTCAGTACCCCTGTATGGCTCGCATGACGACATCGTGATCCGAGCCCCGGGACGTGCGTATATCCCGCATTATATTCTTCTGAGGTTCGTCCTGCCTGATTCGTGAGTCGTGTCACGGTCATGCCCCGAGTCTCTTCCCTGCGCGATTTGCCCACGGGATCCTTGACCCGTGACCCGAGACGCGACGCGTCCCCACCGTCGCCTCCCCGCCTGGCACGCTTGGGGAAGGTTCTTGCCCGCGTGCCGCATGATCTGAGCCGCGAGCCGTGCTCGGGTCCCGCGCTTCTCTCCGCATGGTTAGCCCTGGGGGGGCCCTTGCCCGCGCGTCCCGTCTTGGAGATACGTTTTCGTATCTAGTTTTTACTCTCCCAACAAGATATTCTTCCCTGTTTTTGATAAAGCACATTATTGGGTGATTTGCTTCAACTTCAAGAATGGTATGATGGAGGTGATGGAGAACAAGCCTCTAGTTCCTGGATTCACAGCAACGGATAAGTATGGAGAAATTTCAGATAATGTGGTATGTTTCAAAACTAATTATTGAATTACTATTGTTATGATACTTCAAAATTATAGTTTGTTCACCTTGATTCATAACAATTTCTCATACATAGTATTATTACATTGTATAAAACAGAAGTTGAAGTTTGTTGGGTATCTAAATAAAAAGAACCTGAAAAGGAAAGATGATGTGGCCAGCTTCAAGCTCCGAATGCTGAAAATGAAATGGCGCAACAGTAAGAACAATACTGACTGTGGCATTTATTGCATGAGACATATGGAAACTTATCAAGGGGAAGGAGACGACTGGAACAATGGATTTTTGAAGGAGAAGGTAATTTTGTTGAATATTTCTTAGAAATACAGTGGATTCACTCTTAATAAAAATAATGTTTTGTGTTTTACTTTTGAACAGGATGATGAGTTCATGAAGGTGCTTCGTATAAAATATTGTTAAGCAATTCTCATGATGAGGGAGAATGAGGTCAAGAAAGAAGTAGAAAGAAAGGCAAGAGAAAATGCAGTTGTGAATTGTGAATTGTGAATGGTTAAAAGTTGGTTTTGGTGATTGTGGATTGTAAAATGTATTGTGTGAATTTTTGAACAGCAGCTACATTTATGAATGGATTCTACTGAATTGGTTAATGAATTGTACTGAATTGGTTCATGAATTCTAGTCTCTTTATAAACCTTACATCCTAAATACTAAAACCGTAAATTCTAAAACCTTAAACCATACATTCTAAAACCCTAAATTCTAAAACCCTAAACCCTAAATTAATGTGTCCACAACTAAATTCTACTGAATATATAGGTGGATTCTACTGAATGAGTTCGGTAATTCTACTTTATTTAGTATTATATTCTACTACATTATTAACTAAACCTTAAACCCTAAATTCTAAAACCCTAAACCCTATATTCTAAAACCCTAAATTCTAAAACCCTAAACCCTAAATTCTAAAACTCTAATCCCTAAATTATAAAACCCTAAATTCTAAAACCCTAAACCCTAAACCCTAAATTAAAGTGTCTACAACTAAATTTAGGGTTTATATAGGTGGATTCTACTGAATGAGTTAGGTAATACTATAGTAATTAGTATTATATTCTACTACATTATTTACTAAACCCTAAATTCTACAAAACCCCTAAATTCTAAACCCTTAAACCCTAAACCCTAATCCCTACATTCTAAAACCCTAAACCCTAAAACTCTAAAACCCTAAACCCTAAATTCTAGAACCCTAATCCATAAATTCTAAACCCTACCTAAACCCTAAATTCTACTAAAACCCTAAATTCTAAACCCTAAACCCTAAATTCTAAAACCCTAAACCCTAGATTTAAAACCCTAAACCCTAAATTCTAAAACTCTAAACCCTAAATTCTAAAACCCTAAACCCTACATTCTAAAACCCTAAACCCTAGATTATAAATTCTAAAACCCTAAATTCTAGAACCCTAAACCCTAAATTCTAAAACCCTAAACCCTAGATTCTAAAACCCTAAATTCTAAAACCCTAGACCCTAAATTCTAGAACTCTAAACCCTAATGAGTTCCACTGCATGTATTAGTGCATTCTGCTCTGTTTCTGTGCATATTCTACTCCAGTCATTCATGAATTCTAATACATTAATAAAAACATACCAATACATAATTCTCCATGATATAATAAATGTAATCTCGACATAATAAAAATTCTGGTCATTTCCAAATAAAAATAAAAAACAAGCACAAAATATCATCAACACAGCATTGTCAACAATAAAAACACAAATGTCATCAACACATCATTTCCAAATGTACTAAACACAATCACGCAATAGAATCATATAACACTGCGGGAAATCTGGAACTTGTATTCGGAGATATAACTTCTAAACTTTGACCTCCAGAAACAGGGTGAACAACGTAACCACCCTCATCGTCCTAAAAAAACACATTAGAGAGGTATTAGAAACAGATTAGAATTCATTGTAACATGGAATAAAAATCAGAATTAAAAACAATAAAACACAAAATACAAAACTTTGTTACCTCTAAATTCCGAACAACCATTCTGTTTTTTAACTCGTCAGTTTTCGATGTCTTCTTTCTGCCTCTTACTTTATTCCATATCTTCTCCACTGAAGGCTTCTCCCTGGTTCGTCGCTTATACTTCAAGCTCGTACTCTTGGGATTTTGAACAACATCACTTCTTGAAGATGTTTCATCCACACACCTAACATCGTCTCCTGACCGAACAACAAGAATTACATCTTTCTTGATACCCTCAAAACCTGTGTCCCAAATCAACCGAGCATCCTTATTATATTCACAAGTGGCAATGAAATCCACAGCCTTCCTACTTGCTTGTGTTCTCCACAAAGATGCTGCCATAAAATCTTCATCTGCAGAGGTCAAGGAAGGCACCACATTCTGAATTTCCCGACCTTTAACAACATCTTTACGCCACCACTTCAATATGTAGAACTCAGGAATGGCAGACACACAATGTATGTTCATGACTCTCAGAGAATGCGAGCATAGGATACCAACTTCAGTGAACAAATTTCATGCGCAACTCACACAATTATGAGAAAACTTATAAGCCACATTGTGCTTCAGTTTTTCACGACCTGCTCGCCATACATGGTTTGTAGCAGTGACAGAATCATCACTAACAAGTTTCTGAAAAGAAGAAGAACCTTTCCGGAATTCATCCTCGAAAATGTCGTAAGCCTTCAGTGTATAAACATCTCTAGCATGCAAAAGCATTGGAGCCTCATCTAGAGACAATGTTCGCTTACCGATAAGGCAAGCCACATCTTGGGCTTTCTCATTGCTCCTCTAATCTGCAACCACACCCCCAAAACAATGATAAAAGTCACAGAGGTCAGAAGTCTTCGAAAGTTTGTTAGAGAGTGCTTGATTAGTGCTTTCACTTCTTTGAGAAGACAATGCACCACCAGAGAAATGATTCTTATTGAAGGCAGGACACCATTTCTCTCTAAGCCCATACAGCCTCAACAACCATTTATTTCTTGCACAACCATATTTGGACATCACCCTAAAAAACAAACAGAATATTGTAACTATAGTTTAGGATGGCATGTAACAGACAGAAGCATGGACAGTGAAAGAGAGAAGAATGACTTATAAAACACAGTAGAATTTCACAGTACAGCAGAATCCCATGTAATAATAATAATGTAAAGGAAAATTAGATAGTGAAAATAAAAAAAACTTACTCAACCCATTTTTCTTCAAACTCGGCAATCGTATCACATCACTTCAGCAAGTAGTTGAAGTCGTCCATGAATCCTTTCATGCGCCGAAGTGCACCGATGCGATTCTTTGAATTCTCCCCAATATGCCAAATGCAAAGGCTATGATGAGAAAGTGTAAAGACCTCAGAAATAGCAGCAGCCATAGCAGCACTTTGATCGGCCATGATAGTATCAGGATATCTGTTGTCCATCGATCTAAAAAATGTATTGAATAACCACTCAAACGACTCGGTAGTCTCATTCATCAAGAAACCACAACCAAACATCACATTCTGTTCGTGGTGATTCATACCGACAAACGGACCACAAATCATATCATACTTGTTTGTCCGGTAAGTGGTGTCATGTACCACCAAGTCACCAAAGAGAATGTATTCATCCTTCATTCGTTTATCCCTCCAAAAGAAACTACACAACCAGGACTCACTATCAATCTGAAAATCAAAGAAAAAGTCGTCTTCAGTAGCCTTCCTTTTCTTAAAAATTTCTATTAACCTGTTGAAGTCCGTCCCATCAAGAGTCTTAGGGTTCTTCAATGCATTATAAGCATCTCTATCTGTAAACCCTAATATCGGTGATCCACCGGACTGATGCTTCAACACACGAACAACAGTAGCAACCCCGACTCCACTTTTCTTTAACTCTTCCAAGTACGAAACATGATTTCGGTTAAGCCTTCTATGAGATCTCAAAAGGTGGCTAGAAGATGGGCAGAGCTCATGGTTATAATGTTCTTTGACATGTTTCGAAACAACCTATACACCACCTCTGTCAACATGGAATTGTACTCGAGCTTCACAACCAGACCTGACATCAAGCTTAGAATAGGATGGATCGGAGTTGGTATTATTCTCCTTCAAACCAGCCTGAGATCACACATACAGTTTCATTGATACAGAGCCATCTACTCTAAATCTTCCCCTTGACCTCCGAACACTAAAACGAATCTTAAAAGCATAATCATTATACATATCATAAGCCTCCTGTTCAGAATGACAAACTGCACCAACCAAATCTTTGTCAAAGGTTCCTGCTGCAGTTTGAATACATAAAAAGAAAAACAGTAAGAAGAGAAGAAAAAGTAAAACTGAATATAATATAGAGTAGAAAGCACTATACAACAGAGTAAAAATCATTGAACAACAGAGTAGAAATCACAATGGAACAGAGTAGAACTAAGAAAGTAGGATGGACGTTAAGTAAATTGTTACCTTTTTCAGCATCATCATTAGTAATGACTTCAGAAATTGGGAGATCAACACCAATATCTTTGGAAACATCAATTGGAACTACAACAACAAGTGTGGAAATGCACACATTCATAAAAGGAACAAAAACAGATTTCAAATTAAGATAAAAGTAAAAAGGACGACAAAAATGATAGTTACATTCTTCAAGATCATCTGTAATAATGACTTCATCATCATCACCAGTATATTTGGAAAGATCACTTGGAACTACAACAAAGTGTAATGGATTACAAAGAGTCAACATGCAGTACAAAACAAAGTGTAACTAAGGAAAACGGTTTTCAGACCTTCAATGTTGTCTTCTCCAGAATCAATATGGATTACTTCTACATCACATTAAAATCAACTGAAAAATGAATTCAAAACACATAAAGACAGATAAGAATGAATTGAATCACAGAATTATAAAAAAAGAACATCTATACCATCAAAAGTATAAGCATCCAAATCAATGTCATCCATTGGAATATGAAGAACTGGACTACTGGATCATGAAACTCAGAAACAAGCTACTCGAGATCCTCAAAGCTCAGTTTATCAACAGAGTAACTGCACCACTATTGAGTTCAGATACAGCGAATTATAAACAGAATAATTGGAAATGATACACTGAACAAAACCAATTTCACTAAAATCAGTACTACTAGATTATAAAACTCAAAACAAGCTACTGGAGACCAAATGAATTAGGAACAGTAAAACCAAATTCAATTAACAAAACCAAATTCGATCTCATTGACAAAATCAAATTCGATCGCGCACAGCCAAATCAAAACCAAATTCGATCGCGCACAGAATTTGAAATCGAAATTGAAATCAAAATTGAAACTGAAATTGAATCGAAACCTAATCGAAATTGAAATAAAAATTGCACAGAAGTACTCACCTCGCAGCTACTGAAACGAACGATTGGTCGTCGAAAGCCGCAGTCGGCGGTTGTGCGCGATCGACTTGGCCGTCACCGGTTGTACGCGATCACCTACTGCGCCTTCGAACACAAATCCTCGCCGGAGGGAGATGATGAACGCCGGAGGGAGCGATGTTGTGTTTCTGTTGTTTGTTGTGTGTGTGTTTTGGTTGTTTGTTACAAATAGAAAGGGGAAAAAAAAGGGAAAAATATTTAGGGTTTCAAAAATGAAATGCTTAAATATTAAAATGTGGTACCATGGTGCTTAGTATGATACTAGTACCATGATATAAATTGCCTTGTACTCCCTCGGTCCAAAGACACTTGACATACTTTTTTTAGCGGTGTCCAATAATAGTTCGCACACCCCAAAAAAGTAAATAATTATTCTAACTTTTTCATTTTAATATACAATTTTATTCTACTTTACCCCACCTACTTTTTAACCTTTATTCACAACTACTTTACTTTTCACTTTTAAAATATATTTTTACTTTTTACTTTTTAATTAAAAAATTAAAAAAATAACAATTTTTTTAAACTCCGTATCCAGCAAAGTTGACAACTATTAATGGCCGGAGGGAGTGAATGTAAATAACTTGAGCCTTGTTAGAGTTGGACTTAAGACTTGAGCCCGCTCACGTTTTTAGCCATGCCCAGCCCAAGAATTTTGGGCATGCAGTTTCAGGGCTTAGTTTAGCCCGAGATGAGCTATCGGCCCAAAATTGAGCAATATTTTTAAATAAATAAATGATATTTCAAAAATAATATTATTTATATTTTTAACATAAATTCATTATTAAAATTTTATGTTAATAAATATGAATATAATATTAAAATCACTAATAAAATTAATATAAAATTAATAAATTAATAAAAAAAATATGTTAAAATTTTTAATATTAAAGTAATTAAAATAATCGAGTCCGTTCGTCCAAAATCATGCTTGAATTTTTTTAGGCCAAAAAAATTCTTTGGCACAGTCCCATTGTTTGGTCGGATCGAGCCGACCCGTCAAGACCAAGAGTGTGCAAAAAGCGATCGGACCGAAAAAAAAATACCTGAATCGATCCCAACCGGATCGAAACAAGACTGACCGATTTCTATCCGGTCCGATATATTTGTGTTTCTTGGGATTCATCTTCTTCCTCCTTTTTGCATCTATATTCGACTGCACATGTGTCATTGAGTCGGTGAGGGAACCGTAAGAAGGCACCAGATGTGTCCGAAGTAAATCGCTCCTGCAGGTTCTCGGAATTTCGACGCCCTCGCTTATTCTTCTGGGCAATAATGGTAATTATTTTTCGCCTTCTTAGCGTTCTTGGGGTTCTCTCAAATAAGTTATTTTGGAATTCTTCTTTGATGATTCTGTGATTGGGGTTTCTATATTTTTTTCTTCGAAATTGATCTGCTTTTTGGTTAATTCTATTTGTTAAATAATTTATTCGTTAATTGCACAGCAGATCTACTAGATTTGAGGAGAATCAGCTGGAAACAATTGTGTGCTGGATGGTCTAGAAACGAGAAGCGATGATCAAAGTCGAGATGGACCAGCAGTACTGAAAACATGGGAAGAGTGTGGATGCATTATGTGGGATTTTGCTGCAAGTGAAGACTATCCTCATTTTATGGTACTTTGTCATTTCATTATGTTTATTATGTTTATTATGTTTATGGACTTACATATTTCTATATGTTTATTCTCTGTTTCAATCGGATCGACCAACTGCGTTTGTTTGTTGGACGTCAGAGCTGAATACAATCCAAATCATGATTTGTTAGATCCAGATTTTGTGCTCAAAGGGAAGCGGTACATGAGGAAGGATATAGAGGTATGCGTTTTGTTTTGTTTTTTTTTGTGTTTTTCATTTTTCCTATAGTCAGTAGTTCTTAAATCAAGGTGCTTTTTTATTTTTATTTCACAGGTTGTAAATAGTCGTGGAGACGTTCTTCAATGTAGCCATTACATGCCTGTTATCCTTCCCAAAGGGATTACACTTCCCTCAGTTCCCTGTGTAATCTACTGCCACGGGAATAAGTTTGTAAATTTTTGCCGAGTGGGAAACCAACTCTAATTGTGAAACTTCTGACATCGGTATATCAATAAGAAAGGGCTTTTGCAATTCATTAGCTTTAGACCTATACATGAAATAGCAAATCACATTGTGTGTATAAAGCTAGGCAAAGAAAAAAAGCCGAACCTTTTAAAATCTTGAAACGAGTGAAATGCGATCAATTGCTGAATTTGTTTGTATGCATGAGTTGGGTTGTATTAATAATTATTGTAATGTTACTGCCTTCTTCTGTAAAGAATCTTATTTTAAAAATCTTATTCAAAAATTGTTTTCCCCTTAGATTATGGCTTCCGTGAATGGGGATAGTGATGATATACTGATGCTGATGCTAGAGGCCCCACCTCAGTTGGCTGCCGCTACCCATGTTGAAATCATCGATGCTCTGCCTTACATTGATGATGACTATGGCAACCCCATCGTCAAAGAAGAAGTTGACCGATTGATTGAAGAAGAGATGCGCCATAGCTCGAATGTTTTTTCAAATACAGAGTATATTTGCTTTAGAAAACATCGTCTCTTCCTATTGAAGTGAAACTTTTGTATGATTTTCTCTTTATTTTTTGGGATTGAAACATGTTGCAGGAAACATTATCCATGGCCATGGACTTGGTGATCAGCTTGATGCGGCAAGTTGCTCTTAAAGAGCAAGCAGTGAAACAAGCAAAAGCAGAAACCGGGATAGGTTCTTGCTGGTATCTCTTTTTTTTTTTTGCCTTGGCCGCATGGTTCGAGGCCATGCCTTTTCTCCTTGGTGTTGCTTTAGCTCATTCATAGCTTTAATGGTTCCGCATGTTGTGCCTCCGCGCTTCAACGGCGAGCCTCGTACACCTGCAAAACGCAAACAAATCAACAAAGTCAGATCTGTTCAAGCCCCAAAACCAGAGCAAGCTCCCAGAACACAACAGTCAACGGATCTCCGAAGAGAACCGGTCTGTATTACAGGTTAAGGGCTTGAATGGAGTATAGAGGCACATGCAGCGGAGTAAAACCAAATATATGCATATATATTTATAAGAAAGAGAAGAAGAAGAGATTTGAGCGTTTCGACTCAGGACTGAGGAACTGCAGTCATAGCAGAGGTCGCCGGCACCACCAAACAAGGGAAGAACCGCCTGAAGCCCAGCCAACAACACCCAGAGCACAATACACACACACTCACTCACTCACAACCCTCGGCTCACACAGGATCTCACAGATCTACACCACAGAACACCACAGAAGGTGAAGAAGGTGAAGGGGATCAGAAATCGCACACAGTGAAGGTAGGGTTTACACATAGTAGGCAAGGAGTGAAGTGAGTACGGGTGGAAGTGTATCAGGTAACAAATAGTGAAGGCAACGGTCCAGATCAGGCCACAACAATACCATATAGAGATCAATGGCCAGGATAAGGTCAACCAATCAATTAGGTTAAGTGGTGGACTGGGCTGAAGGTAAATGGGCCAATACATGAGATGGCATATGGGCTGCACTTCAATGGGTGAGTTGGGCTGGCTTTTAATGTGCAATTGGGCCGGCTCCAAATGAATTGGGCCAACACCAATTACAACATTCTCCACCTTGTTGGCAACACACTGGTTTCCCCTGCTCAAGCAATTCATAAAGACATTACATGCTGGTTAGAAGCCACACACATGTAAACACAGTCAATTCCCAGTTTCATCATAGCCTTAGCCCTGCACACCTAAGTGTACAGGGCAAGTTACACAAAGTAACAAAACAGTATAGTGACTCCTCAGCCCTACCTGAGGCATTCAGAGAGCACTATAAAGATAGTCTGAAATAGAGACTCGTCTTACACACAGTAAGAAGTAAATGGGGTAATAACCCAAGGGTCAGAACACCAACAAAGAACACAGAGCACAGAGCAAGCAGTAACAAGCAAGAGCAACTAATCACAGGCATCAAAATGCAGAAATTTTAAACAGAAAAGAAATTTTTCCAAAGGCAGTGATTTAGTTCCCATATCAGAGGGGTTATGATGAGTGGATATCTTTTCAAGTAAAATGTAACCAGTTTCAACAAGATCTCTAATGAAATGGTACCTAACATCTATATGTTTGGTCCTATCATGAAAAACAGGATTCTTACACAACTGGATACCAGACTGGGAATCAGAAAACACAGATACACTACCACTTAACATTTTAATCTCAGATAAAAGACCTTTCAACCAAATAGCTTCCTTGAAGGAATCAGTAATAGCAATATATTCAGATTCAGTAGTAGAAAGGGCAACAACATTTTGCAACTGAGATTTCCAGCTAACACAGCCACCACACACAGTGAAAATATAAGAGGTAGAAGATTTTCTAGAGTCCCTATCATTAGCATAATTAGAATCCACATAGCCACTCAAAATAACTCCAGCCTTTGATTTAGTAAATCTCAGGCCAAAGCTTCTAGTACTAGACAAGTACCTGAACAGCCATTTCATGGTTTCCCAATGAGGCTGTCCAGGGTTAGCCATGTACCTACTCAAACAACTAACACTATAAGCTATATCAGGTCTAGTAGACACCATCAGGTACATCACAGACCCCACAGCACAAGCATAAGGCACATTAACCATAGAAGCAATTTCAGAATCAGTCTTTGGACATTGGTCCTTAGACAGCACAAAGTGAGAAGCAAGGGGAACAGAAACAGATTTGCAACCTAGCATGGAGAATCTTTCTAGCAGTTTATCCACATAGGCAGTTTGATTAAGGTGAATGTAACCTTCAGTTCTATTTCTCACAATATTCATACCTAGGATTTTCTTAGCATCTCCTAAATCTTTCATTTCAAACTTAGTACTTAAACTATGTTGAACAGATTTCACAGAGTTTAGGAGAAAGGATTAACATATCATCCACATAAAGCACAAGAAAGACAGGTATGGCAGACTTCAAATAATACAAACAAGGATCATAAGAACTTCTGCTAAATTTTTGAGAAATCATGAATTCATCAAACTTTTTATTCCATTGCCTAGGTTAATGTTTCAAACCATAAAGAGATTTTTTCAAAAGACAAACATGTTCAGTTTTAGTTTTATCAACAAAACCCTCTGGTTGTTTCATGAAAATCTGTTCTTCTAGGTCACCATGTAAAAAGGCAGTTTTAACATCCATTTGTTTCAGTTCCCAATCATAATGAGCACACAAAGCAAACATTATTCTCACAGTAGTAAACTTCACAACAGGAGCAAATATTTCATTATAATCAATTCCTTCCTTTTGAGAAAAACCTTTGGCAACTAACCTAGCTTTATATCTGATATCATTACCCTCTTGTTTAACTTTGAAAATTCATTTACAGTCCACAACAGAACACTTAGAGGGTTTAGGGACTAAAGTCCAAGTTCCATTTTTCAATAAAGAGTTCATTTCTTCATTCATGGCAGAAAGCCAGTTTTTGGAATTTTCAGATTTTAAAGCTTCCACATAGCATTTAGGTTCAGAGTTGTCAATCACATCATGCATATTGAAGGCAAAAGCACCTAACTGGAAATCATTTAACCTAGCAGGAGCCCTGGGGTTTCTCCTAACCCTATCTCTAGCAAGTTGATAATCAGTAGGCACAGAAACATTTTCATTATCATGCATGGGGGAATTATTATGATCATTAGGGTTGACAGTTTGAGAATTAGCTGGAAAAGAGTGGCCTGATACATCAGGTACAGGTCCATTAGGGTTTTCCACAGGAGGTATAGGCATGTTCACAGAATCAGGCACACAAGTATGATCAGAATCATGCATATTAAGGTCAGGCAAAACAGGCAAATCACTAGAGTCATGTTCATTCACAGAATCAGTTACAGGAGCAAGCTCCACCTCATTTTGGACATCCACATTGGACTGACTCACAGGCAAACATGGAAACTCAGATTCATTAAACACAACATCTCTACTAGTGATAGTTTTAAAACCAGGGTCACACCTAAGCCACAGCCTATAACCTTTAGTACCTTCAGGATAACCAAGAAACACACATTTTTTAGACCTAGGTTCCAATTTATCTCCAGAGTGGAGGACCAAAGCAGAACAACCAAAAATTCTCAAGTTTGTCAAATCAATAGGTTTTCCAGAAAACACATGTTCAGGGCACTTACCCTTAAGAGGCACAGAGGGAGACCTATTTATCAGATAAGTTGCAGTTAACACAGCTTCACCCCAAAATCTTTTACTTAGACCAGAAGAAGCAAGCAAACACCTAACTTTCTCTAATAAAGTCCTATTCATTCTCTCAGCCACACCATTTTGTTGTGGGGTATAGGGTACTGTCCTATGTCTTCTAATACCAGCTTCAGCACATAAATCATTCATGTTGGCATTACAAAATTCAAGACCATTATCTGTCCTAAGAGTTTTAATTTTCAAACCAGTTTGATTTTCAATTAAGTTCTTAAACTCTTTAAATTTTGCAAACACATCAGATTTATTTTTCATTAGAAACACCCACACTTTTCTGGAAAAATCATCAATCACAGAAAGAAAGTACCTATTGCCACCTTGGGTAGGTTCAGGGGAAGGACCCCACACATCAGCATGCATATATTCAAGGATACACTTAGTAGAGGGCACATTGGGGGAGGGAGACACAGGAAAGCTCATTCTAGTTTGTTTACCTAACACACAAGTATCACAGAATGTAGAGCAAGTCAGTTTAGCATCACCAAAGACACCTTGTTTTTGCAATAATTCAAAACCAGTTTTACTTATGTGTCCAAGCCTTTTATGCCATAAATCAGAAACATTTTCATGAACAGAATTTGCATGATTATTCAAATAACACTCAGCTTTGCAAACATACAAGTTGTACTGCCTAGCAGCTTTGCAAACAACCTTAGAACCCTCCATTATAGTCATGCACCCATTACCCCACTTACCACATAAACCCTCAGTTTCAAGTGCAGCACAGGAAATCAAATTTTGACTCAAGTCAGGCACATGCCTAACATTTTTGAAAGTGTACACACTACCAGTTTCAAATTTCACAGAGATATCACCAATACCATTCACAGAACACCTTTTATCATTAGCCATGGAGACATATGAGTTTTTAAGTTCTTTATAAGTTGAAAACAAATGCAGGTATGGAGACATATGATAAGTGCACCCAGAGTCAATTAGCCAATCATTTTCACACAGAAGAGAGGCACTAGTAGCATTCACATTGGACAGCAAAGAGCAATCATGCATCATAAACACATCACCTATATTATCAGAAACCACATTAGCTTTACTACTACTCTGTTTCTTAGGTTTATTGCAGTCTTTCATATAATGTCCAATTTCACCACAGTTGTAACACTTCCTACCCTTAGCCTTAGGATCAGATTTACCCTTACCCTTGCTATCATGATTTTGATTTCCAAAGCCTTTTGAGCCCTGGTTACCATACTTCTTATTCTTCATTTTACCCTTAACATAGTTAACATCATTAGTGGCCTTAGGAGTTCTACCAGATTTTAAATCCTGTTCTTTACTCTTAAGGCTGTTAACAACAGTGTCTAGGGTAACAACATCTCTACCATACTTAATAGCAGACTTAACATCAGAATAGGAATCAGGTATGACATTTAGCAAAATTATAGCAGAGTAATCATCAATGTGCTTATCACCAGTTAACTTGATATCTTGGATCAGTTTATTGAAAGAGTCAATGTTTTCATTTATATCCTTACTCATATCAAGTTTGAATCTAAAAAACTTTTCAAGTAAAAACAGTTTGCTGTTTAAAGAAGTTTCAGTATAAAGTTCTTCAAGTTTGGCCCAAAGTTCTTTTGCAGATTCAATTCCACTAACTTTCCTAAGCACAGTAGCAGATAAACCAAGTATAATGGCAGAGTGGGCAAGTTCATTAGTTTCAGCTTGAATAGCTTCAGTGTCAGTGGTAGCATAGTTGCCACTTATAGCTTTGTAAACTTTTTGTTGAATCAAAATACCCTTCATTTTCTGTTTCCAAATCACAAAATCACTTTTACCATCAAAAGGGGGAAGGTTATACCCTGACATTTTGAACAGTAGATTACCAGTTTTGAAAACACTAGAAAAACAGAAAAGGGAAACACAAGAGACCACACCACAGTAGACTCACAGTTACCACACAAAGCTCACACACAGAATTCAAGCAATCACACACAAAACCCTAGTTAACTATCCAAAACACACAGAGGCAGTTAACTCAGATAAAACATATAGTTCAAGCAATTTTCACTATAAAATTTCAAACACTCGGTTTCAGAAACTTTTTCAGAAAATTTTGAACAGCACTTTTGAAAAACGGATTTTCAACACTAACACGACCACCAGGCGGGCCACACCTTCACAGAATGCCTCCAGGCGGGCTGACCGTCACGTTGACAGGCAAATAAGGGGGTTAATGGACTTACCTTGCGAGGTGTTCGCAAGTGACCTCAATTGCAGGGCCCGTTTCGCGTTTCACAGGCGATCCGGGTGCCAACCTTACAGCCAAGGGGGTGATGAAATCCCGGATTTACAATGGCTGGGGACACCTAATTCGGATCTGCTACCTGGGACTCCCAGAGGTGTCGGGCTCGGGACGACCTTCGCAGATTCTTGCAGATCTGAAATCCTAGGGTACAGATCTGCTTCACCGGTTGCCGACCGTTACCGGAGCACGGAGCAAAGCTCTGATACCACTGTTGTGCCTCCGCGCTTCAACGGCGAGCCTCGTACACCTGCAAAACGCAAACAAATCAACAAAGTCAGATCTGTTCAAGCCCCAAAACCAGAGCAAGCTCCCAGAACACAACAGTCAACGGATCTCCGAAGAGAACCGGTCTGTATTACAGGTTAAGGGCTTGAATGGAGTATAGAAGCACATGCAGCGGAGTAAAACCAAATATATGTATATATATTTATAAGAAAGAGAAGAAGAAGAGATTTGAGCGTTTCGGCTCAGGACTGAGGAACTGCAGTCATAGCAGAGGTCGCCGGCACCACCAAACAAGGGAAGAACTGCCTGAAGCCCAGCCAACAACACCCAGAGCACAATCCACACACACACTCACTCACAACCCTCGGCTCACACAGGATCTCACAGATCTACACCACAGAACACCACAGAAGGTGAAGAAGGTGAAGGGGATCAGAAATCGCACACAGTGAAGGTAGGGTTTACACACAGTAGGCAAGGAGTGAAGTGAGTACGGGTGGAAGTGTATCAGGTAACAAATAGTGAAGGCAACGGTCCAGATCAGGCCACAACAATACCATATAGAGATCAATGGCCAGGATAAGGTCAACCAATCAATTAGGTTAAGTGGTGGACTGGGCTGAAGGTAAATGGGCCAATACATGAGATGGCATATGGGCTGCACTTCAATGGGTGAGTTAGGCTGGCTTTTAATGTGCAATTGGGCCGGCTCCAAATGAATTGGGCCAACACCAATTACAACACCGCAGATATGCCATTTGATTATAAGGCGCATGCATCATTTGTACAAGTACATTTGATTTAGCGGTGAATTTGTATTACCTTGTTATTTCTCATATACTATAATCCCATGTCTGTGATTTGGTTTCTTTACATGTATTTTTAAATTATTCATGTTTTTTTTCTTGATTTTTTTTTTTTTATTATAAATGTTGAGCTCATAATTGTCTGATGGCGTATCATCTGACAAGTACGTTTACCTGGATTGTAGTTTTGGTGTGAGCTGTCTTCACAACAGACATAAGCTTCTAAAGTGAGACATGCAGACACTCTTTGGGCACGCCCGTAAGAACATGTATTGCTCTAGGTGCAATGGTTTGTTTGTTGAAGTTTTTTTGCAGATTGTCATGTATGGAAAGTCTCTACAGCAGGATGCAGCTGGTAGCCATCACAATGTGAAAGTCACAGACTACCAATGAGTGTAGAGATGATATTCGAGACTCATCAGTCCATTCATGGGGTGGGCTGACTACCACCAGGGATGGGATGCTCAAGCTTTTAGACTGTTAAATCTATCCACATTCTCAGTTGAGGTAATTAATCGAAGAAATATGATTTTAATTTTTAATTTTATTTTTTGAAATCGAGTAGAAAATATCCATTCTTGAATCTGCTTGATTGAGTAGAAAATATGCATTCTTAAACCGGAAAGTATAGTGATGTTTCTGCGTATCGATTGTCGTTAACCGAGGACAGGAAAGCCATAAACCAGCTGGTTAGATTAGAAATCTTGATGTGGTTATGATTGTAACTTCATTGTTATTGTGGTTATGACTTATGAGCACCATATCTCGTCAAATTATCAACGGCCAGCAGTTTCAGGCCAGCTTTCGTTGTTTAATTTTCTCATTTTATGAGGTCTTGGGCCGACTCGATATGACTCATGGGCAGATGGGCTCGGTATTAATATGCTGTGTCCAAATCAAAAAAATACTCTCTCTAGTAAACACTTCACGGACCTTGTGATTCATATTCCTACATCATCTGCTTGAAGCATGTACTTGAAGCATGTACAATATTTTTCTTATTCTTAGAAAATACTATCTCTAGCAAACAATATTGTTCTTATTTCTACTTTAATTTCTCTGTGTTTCATGATTGGTGCATTTTTGGTGCTCGTTTCGGTTTAATTTCATAGCATATTATATTCTCGATAGTTCGTTTTACCCGTTTAGTGGAGAAGAATGTTAATATTTGATAAAATGGTTTGATCCGACACATTTTCATGACATGTAGGTGAACACGGTGTTAAAATGAGGCTTTGAGATGTAGAGATGGAGAGATGAAGAAACATGTTGGCGTCCAGCACTGCGCAACGTTGGAAGAATTGCATTTACCGCTTCGTTAACCGTCGGATCAGCCCCGAATTTGGACTGTGTGTTCCTAACTTCAACCTCTACAAGATCAACGGTCAAGATCGTGTTTGAATGCTCGAGTAAGGAGTTATGGATCGACGAAGTCACCAGCAATTTCCTTGGGCGAATTTGAGTAGGAATTAAATTGTTTAATTTTGTTTGACCCTTTTACTAAGGGTATAAATAGTCTTTTGGTATGAGACTTGTAACGAACACTCTTCACAACTTTTCATTCTACAACTTTTCATCTTCCATTTTTAGCTTTCTCCCCAAGCAACATTGTTTTTCAATTGATCTTCATTCAATTCAATCAAAGATTCTAGATTTACTTTTCATACGTTTGGAATTCGACAAAATCTCATTTACAAACGTTGTTCACCACATCGAGACGGATGTTTCCATCAGATTAGTTTTTTCGTGTGACAAGTTGAAGCTCGGTCCCGATTTTGGAAGCTCTTTTCGATTGCCTCGTTCATCCACCGATTCCTTGATTCCCGTTGTGAGATTTCTATCGTCTTCTCGATTATGGATTATTCGTCTACGGAATTTTGTATTGAGTGCTTGATGATGGCTAGCTAAACTTGTGTGAGGGTGTTTGATGAAATTCCTCAATGAATTAGAGTTGATCTTTCAAAGTAGCTCGATTTCTATTAATTGGACAGTTACACCTCTCGACTTGTGGTTTCGTGTCGAACAACTTCGTAGTATATCGCTAGTGGACCATGCGGTTGATGTGTAATGTCGAAACTCGAAATACCGGCATGCCGAGTAGAGGACCTCGAGGGGTGAAACTCTCGTGTGTGTCGTGATTGAGTGTAGACGATCATTGGTGAGGGGGAACGTGACAACACCGTGATCTCTAGTCCGATTATTAGTTAATTGGGAGTTTTATAATTCCAATTCAAATCTAGTTCGTTAGGAAGAGTAATCGGAGCACCCTTGCGTTTCCAAAACCTTTTTTACAACTTGATCTTTAATTACTTGCTTTTAATTACTCGTTCTTAGTTGTTAATCAAACACTCATTGCAACCCCCTTAATTTATAATAATTTTCTTTTCCGTTATGAAACTCCTAGTTAGCATATACAAAACGATATTCACGTGTCGATAGCATTGCTCCTCGAGAGATCGACTCGGGGGATTTACGTAGTAAATCTTTCGGTTTTGTAAATTAGTTTTTGAGCAATCAATTCATTCTTCATATTTTGTGTTTACTGTGTTGTCTTTCAGAAAATATATGCATTGCTTTGCATTAATGCGTTTAATGTTATCGTCTTTAGTGTGTAATTTATTATATCATTGAGCTTTGTTAAAATCTCTTTCTAAATTGTCTTCAACTCGCCGTTTTAAATATTGCAGGTTCTCTTGCTCTTATTAAATTAACTCCTATCGACTGTTTTTGACTTTGAACACTACCGGTTTTGATTTTGCAATGTGTTTCGCATTGTGGGTGCACTAAGTCATATGGGTCGTCGTCTTGCCTGCACGGCAAGACGAGCACCCCTAGTATATATATATATATATATATATATATATATATATATATATATAGAGAGAGAGAGAGTCTTTATCATACGGACCAATGCGTACACATTCAACAACTAAAAATTATTATATTAATTTTTATATATTATCTTAAATATATTTTATATATATTAAATAGTACGCATTAATAAAACTAAAAATTATTATTGTATATTAATTTTCATATATTATCTTAAATATATTTCATTTATATTAAATTGATATTCCCTTTATGTTGAAGTTGTGTACTTAATGTCTAGATTTAAGTAAAGGAAACTCACGATCCATTGCCATTAATCTATTTAATTAAATAAACAATTATTTGCGTTTAATTATTTATAATTAAATATATGCAAATCATAGTCCTGGATTTTATACGTTGTAGTTAGTATGGTGCAAGCATGGGCGCACAAAAGATCATACTATCGGTTACTCGTATTTAATCGAACAGTTGCTCACGACCTAGATGGACACGGACCAATCCATCGGTATAGTCGTTGTGTGAGAGAGAAAATAATTTATCTTAATTATTTTATCACACTTGTACACTTGGTGTATTGAGCGGATCTGCTTGAGATTTATCGATTAGGATTGCCGGCGATAATCGATTTAAGTCTCAGTGTATTTTATTCTTAATCCCCGATACTATTGCGGGTGTGTATATTTAATATAAGTGATTTTGATTTACCAAAGGAATTAACCGATTTAATTATTGGGTTAATTACCGGTTAAGTTGGGTCACTGTATTTTATATATGACATGCCGTGAATACTTGACGGGAAAGTGTATCCCGTAAGGGTTGATAATATCCCCGAGATGAGTTCATAAGGAATTATTATGTAAACCCTGCAGGTGGATTCGTTCCGCATAATAATTAAGGTTGAATGGTACTAGTCTCGAATATAAGAGATGAATAAATTAATTAGCAATAAATTAATTTTATTCATGGATATTTATATCTTAAATACACGGAATAAATAATACTACCGGAGAAATATTATTTGACATAATATGGTTTAATATTGGGAGTGCAATTAATTTTATATAGTGGAAAATAGAATTAATTAATATTGATAAGGATTAATGGACTTGAGCATTGGGCTCAATTTAATCTTCAATATTGGAAGCCCAATATTCTACCTCCTTAAGATCCCCTACGTAGCCTATAAAAGCACTACATGGTCTTCACAATTAGACAAGAAAAGATAATCATACTTGATTAGTCTAGAGAGTTCGTGAAGGAGATCCATGGAGTTCGGTAGATCGTCGCCCACACGACGTCCGGGCTAGTGCAAGGAATACGTGGGAAGATCTCAAGGTCGTCAAATTGAGTTCTACGTTTTTCCGAACAACGAGAACGAGGTAAATCGTAAAACCCTCTTTATGATTTTATCGTTTAATTATCGTAAAAATATCGTGAACCAAGATCCGAGGGACGGAGATCCAAACCGAGGATGTGTCGGGCGATGGGGATCGAGGATCCCCAGACCGCCGCGGCTAGGAATCCACGGCAAAGGGTGGATCCCCGTGAGCACGCCGGCTGGACGCCTAGCGCCGCTCGCGCGGGGCTGTCTCCGCTCGCGCGGAGAGGCAGCCGCTCGCGCGGCTGGACCGCCGCTCGCGCGGCGGTGGCTGGCGGGAGCTGGGCTGATCGTGAGCCAAGGGTTCGACCGTGGCTGGAGCTCGATCAGCCGGGGGGCAGCTGGGGCGTGCCTAGCGGGCTGAACCCTAGCGCACGTCCGGTGACGTGCGCGCGCCTCGTTCGAACGGCGGTGGCTCGGCCGCTGTTAGGGTTCGAGATGGGGCTGTCCGCGAGGGTTCGGACTTGCCCGGCGGGCTGCCAAGGGCAGCCCTAGGCGGCTGCTACGAACAGCCGCGAGCCCCATGCGGGGGCTCGATCGAACAAGCCACGGCTTTGCCGTGGTTAGGGTTTCGGTTGGGTTCTATCCCCGTGGAGGTTCGTGGTGGTGTTCCGGCAACCGGGAGTCGATTGGAATTGTCGTTCCGCAATTTGACAATTCCGGATATTCGATCTCCAAGGGATTTCGGTCGGAATTAATTAGATAATTAATTTTAATTAATTTATTAATTACGGGATATCGATTTCCAACAATTGGTATCAGAGCGTTGATTTTCGTTCACGGTATTTTTCGATAAATTGTTCTACCTTGCAGGGTTTCCGACTATTATGGCTAGATATAATTGTTCTTAATTATTGTCATAATATTGTTCTTGATTATTAAACTCTCGGACATGTCGAGATTCGTTTTATGTGTGGTGAATGCTTGTAATAGTAAAAATTCGGGGGTTGACTGAATTTAGGTTTATTATTATGTTCTACTTTTTCCGGAAAATGTATAGGGTCGATTTCATGTATAGAATCGATACCGGATAATTGTAATTTAATTCTTGTAATTTTAATTACGTTGGATCGATGCCGAAACGATCGCCGGAAGACGAAGAAGATGTGACGAAGAAGACGAGGGGACGAGGGGTCGATCATCCCCATGATCGATCCCCATGAGGATCGATCGACCCGCCGGCGTAGGGGCTGTCCGCGGGAGCTTACGGCCACGCCGGCCACCGGTGGTGGTGGCGCGTGGGCTGGGGGCGGCGGCGGTCGACGGTGGGGGTGGTGCGGGGACTCCCAACCCACACTACTCCTACCATAATCCGACTTTCCAAATTAATTCGGTTTTCCTATTTGAGTGTTCTTAATTTTTAGGAACTCTCATGGAATAGGAAAAGAATTAAATTGGAATTAATTTATTTCCTATTTGATTATTCCTATTATTGGGAATTTTCAATAGATGGAAATTAATTAATTATGAAAAGTAGAAGAGTCCTAATTTATTTTATTTCCTTATTCTATTATAGAAGTCTTCTAGAATATTCCGAGTTTGACTTGGATGGGATTCTAGAGATTTAATAGAATTAGATAGGAAAATAAAAATAAATAAAAATATTAATAATATTTAATTTTATTTTTGATATATTCGATTGACTTAATTTTCGAATTAAGTAACTTTTGGATTAATTGTAAATAAATAGATTTAAATATTAGGATTAATATTTTCGTCACATGGAGCATTCAAGAACGAAGACTAAAGACTAGAAGATGCGTACGGGGATGCCATAAAGCCATAATAGTCGGAAAATAATATTCTAGTATTATTTTGACTATGTGATATTATTCTATGTGCTTTATTACATGTATGCATGCTTATGTGTATTTAATTATGCATTAGATAGCGTATCCCTTTATTGTAAAAAGCTAAGTGGGAGAGGGTATGGAAACATATCCATGGTCTCCATTGCTGTTCTCTTGGTGACTTTTATGGACTTTTGAAGTTCGTATAGACAAGTCATTGGAGGAGAATTCTTGTAATTCCTTTTACGAGAAACATTGATTAAGTTTATCAAACAATGCCTAATTTGTCTTTCTGAAACTGATTTCAAGTCGACTCATTCTCACCCCGGGGAGTGGAATGGAGCCAAAGCCACTTGGTCATGTCGAGGACACAAATTAGAGACCTTCGTACCATCCTTTTGAAGGTGGATCGATTGTCTGCTCGGCTCCCTCATTTATGAGAGATAGGGTCGTTCGCATGGTGAATCACTGGTTAGAAACTTCGAGTTTCACTTATGATTCTCCGCGTCTTGATTTACAAGATTGAATGATTCATGTAATTGGGAGTCAATTGTAAAAGTCTTTTGGTGTAGTAAACGTCCACACTATCGTGGCTTGCTGCATTGAATGGGATTTTGGAACGATTGATGTAGACAGTTATAGAAGGGAGTAAATGAGCGTATGTTAACGTAAACGTCCACACTATCGTGGCTTGCGGTGAATATGCGTGTCCCAAACAATCTTCTTAGATACTGAGTAATGGTTTACACTTAGGTACGCTTTTTAGTATTCTTCCCATCGAAGTAACGCTAATGATGATGTACGACCGAAGGAAATCTAATTGCTAAATCATTTGGATAGGTAAACGTCCACACTATCGTGGCTTGCCATATCTGATGGGATTTTAGATGCGATTAGTGGTTTAATGATATTATTTGAGGGAGATAATATCGGAGATTAAATCGATTGTTTGTTGTTATATGTGCTCATAGATTAGGATATGGCTTTGAACCCACTTTATGTGAAACGTAAGGATTTTAAACTCATTGGTCCCTGAATGTAATGATTGGAATAGAGATCTAGACATTACCCAAACTGTTGAAGAGTACAAGTTTGTACTCAGTGAGCTTTGTCCTCCCGAACCTACAAATGTCTTAACTGATGAGGAAAGGACTGATTTTGATATCATGTTCAAACTCAAGGAGATGTTTAGACATGGTGTAGAGGCTAGACAAGAGGCGATGAGGATACTCATAAAGGCCAGTCGATTCGAGGAAACGCTTTAACACGTTTTTGAGATGATCGACCTTTTAGACGAGTTGAGACGGAAATCGCAAGCTCTTGTAGCTAATGCCAAAGGTTTCGAGCCTAAGGGCAAAATCGGGGGAAAGGAAAAGCAAGCAAAGCAACCCAGTGGTCCTAAGTTTCTTGGACCACGAGATGGGACGAGAAAGCCAAGAGGCAAGTGTTCTCGATGCAAACAGTCTGGGTACTGGAAGTCTGATTATCCTCTCAAAGAAAGTACGAAATTTTCTTTAGTCGTAAAACATAGTCAGTGGTATTATCTACCGAAACCTGGTGTGTAGATATGGAACCACTGACAGTATGTGCATTTTAAATGCAAGGGTTCCAGGAAACCCGACGACTTGGAGAAGAAGAAATCGTAGTCTACATGGGCAATGCTGTAGAGGAGACAGCAGTTGCAATGGAGGACATTTTATAGGATTTCATTTTGGGTTATTGCTTTTATGTACCTTTCATATTAGAAAGAACTTTGTTCTGGATTTCTAATGAATGGATATTTTATTTCTTTTAATCATTTGATGGTTATAAGAAGAAATAAAGATAGTATCTATTCTGGTACATTAGCTAGCAATATATAAATGATGAATCCTGAGTCCACCACGGTGCAACGAACCGTAGTACAAAACTCGTTTTACTAATAAGAGATTTCTTTAAATCGATTATACTTGTGGATTCTTATGCTAAATCATGTTTATTCAAATAAGAAGTTCAAAGGTCGAAAATTGATATTTGATCAATTAAGTTGAAGGAGTGGACCTTCCGACCTAAGAATCTAATTTGGAAGATAATATGACTAAGCAATCCTTTATGGATATAAGATGTAAGATCCGGACAAGTATAAGAATTGATTGACTCTGATGTATGCAGACCTATGCCTACTCAGACAATAAGGTACGAGTACTTCATTTGATGATTACTCGAGAAATGGATTAGAATACCTGATGTGCCACAAAAGCAAGTGTTTTGACAAGTCAATGGACACAAAGCTATTGTGGAGAACCATCGAGGTATATCCATTTGTAGCCTGCGATTTGATCGCGGAGGCAAGTACCTGTCTGAGGAATGCATGGCATACTGATCAGAGATTGGGATTTGATCCTAAATGACTTCATCATGCACTGTTGTGTAGAAATGGTGTGTCGTAAACAAGAAATGGAACTCTTATAGAAATAGTAAAAACATGAGTTATATGGAACTACCTATGTTCTATGGATATGTCTGGAAACAACGGCGCATTCAAATGCGGTTGTAGAATATCCTAGAAGAACAAAAGATATGTGTTCAATAGTACTATGAACCAGAAGGACGTTATAAGTTCTAACGCCCGGTTCTTAGAGAAAGACTATATAATGAACCACAAGCCCAAGGTGACGTAATACTTTGAAATGAGAGAGAAAGATTAAGACTTAGAACCAGCCGAACCGAGTAGCGGTACACCACCAACTGCACCTACTGTTATCACTGTTTATACACCGGAATGCCATTGTAGTGGGAGGTTGTGGGACAACCGAAGATATTCATAAGACTAGGAGAGTCTTCGGGCTCTGGACCTAGTATACATGAAATCGATCCCTAGATCTACATGAAGGCCGTACTAGATCTAAATATGCCTTCTTGGAGAGCAATAAGGATTATTGCTAAGAGGCGAGATCATTTAGAGTACAAGCTTAGTTGATCCATTTATGGATTGAAACAAAGCATTGAGTTCGTGGTACTAGCAAATTGATGAGATAGTCCATTTTATGGATTCATCAAAAGCATAGACGAATCGTGTGTATGGGAAACGTGATGGAAACAAGGTGGTGTTTCTCGAAGGTTTTATGTAGATAACATTTTATCATTGGCAACAATGTAAAGATGTTGTCAGACATAAAATGATGGTTGTCTAGAAAAATCGATATATGAGATGAAGAAGAAGTTAGAGCATGTTCTTAAGATCTAGGATCTCAAGAAAAGAACATTGTACTTCTCCTGGACATCTTACACATATATGATTATGGTTCGTTTTAACATGCAAGATTCCGAGAAAGGTTCGTTACCTTTCAGAAAGGGAATGCATCTATCTAAGGATATGTGTTTTGGAACACAAAAGGAGATAGAAGCAATGAAAGCAGTTTCCTACACTTTGAGTATGGAAAGCTTAATAAATGCATTGTTGAAAACAAGAACCTGATATCGGCTATGCGGTTGGCATAGTGGGAGGATATAAAGGTAATCCTGGAAAGGAATATTCGACTGCTGTAAAAGTACTTTCGAAGTACTGTTCTAGACTACGAAGCAGACGAACATTTCCTTTGGATTACATTCTCTTAGATTTCTAATTGAATGAGGATCAGTGTAAGTCGATATCAGGCTATGTGTTTCACTATTGAAGGAGAAGGAGTTTTAACATGGAAGAGTGATAGCACGATGCTTTTCGGACTCTGCCATGGGTAACCAAATAGCAGCCTCAGAGGCAGCGGAAGTTTTTGTTGGAGTTGTGTACTTAATGTCTAGATTTAAGTAACGGAGACTCACGATCCATTGCCACTAATCTATTTAATTAAATAAACAATTATTTGCGTTTAATTATTTATAATTAAATATATGCAAATCATAGTCCTGGATTTTATACGTTGTAGTTAGTATGGTGCAAGCATGGGCGCACAGAAGATCATACTATCGGTTACACGTATTTAATCGAACAGTTGCTCACGACTTAGATGGACACGGACCAATCCATCGGTATAGTCGTTGTGTGAGAGAGAAAATAATTTATCTTAATTATTTTATCACACTTGTACACTTGGTGTATTGAGCGGATCTGCTTGAGATTTATCGATTAGGATTGCCGGCGATAATCGATTTAAATCTCAGTGTATTTTATTCTTAATCCCCGATACTATTGCGGGTGTGTATATTTAATATAAGTGACTTTGATTTTCCAAAGGAATTGACCGGTTTAATTACTGGGTCAATTACCGGTTAAGTTGGGTCGTTATATTTTATATATGACATGCCGTGAATACTTGATGGGAAAGTGTATCCCGTAAGGGTTGATAATATCCCCGAGATGAGTTCATAAGGAATTATTATGTAAACCCTGCAGGTGGATTTGTTCCGCATAATAATTAAGGTTGAATGGTACTAGTCTCGGATATAAGAGATGAATAAATTAATTAGCAATAAATTAATTTTATTCATGGATATTTATATCTTAAATACACGGAATAAATAATACTACCGGAGAAATATTATTTGATATAATATGGTTTAATATTGGGAGTGCAATTAATTTATATAGTGGAAAATAAATTAATTAATATTGATAAGGATTAATGGACTTGAGCATTGGGCTCAATTTAATCTTCAATATTAGAAGCCCAATATTCCACCTCCTTAAGATCCCCTACGTAGCCTATAAAAGCACTACATGGTCTTCTCTATTCTCATAACTTGAAGATCACAATTCTAGAGAGAGAAAGTAGAGAGGGAGATCCATGGAGTTCGGAAGATCGTCGCCCACCCGACGTTCGAGCTAGTGCAAGGAATACGTGGGAAGGTCTCAAGGTCTTCATAGATCTCGTTTCTCCGTACAAAGAGAACAAAGGTAAAATCGTGAAAACCCCCTCGATGATTTTACATCTTAATTATCGTGAAAATATCATGAACCAAGATCCGAGGGACGAACCCCATGAGTGAGATTGAACCGGGCGGTGGTGGTCGAACCACCGGACCGCCGGCGGCTCATGGATTCTCGCCTAAAGGGGCTGCCAGGCGTGAGCCTCGGCTGGAGCCGAGGGCTCGATCGAGGTGGACTCGATCCCCTCGGACGGCATCGCCGCGAGCTGCGGGAGTTCCCGCAGCGGGCACGCGGGCGATGCGGATCGCATCCGGGGCGTGCCTAGCGGGCTGCTGGGAGCTGCCCGTGCGTTCGTACGGGGACCCCATCCCCGTGAGCAGCGAGTCGAGGACTCGCTGTAGGGCTGCTACGAGCAGCCCCAGCGGTTGCTACGATTATCCGCGAGCCCCACGCGGGGGCTCGGCTGGACGCACGCGGGGTTTCCCGCGTGTGGTGTTCGGTCGTGCCCCGGGTCACGTGGTGTGTTCGTGGTTTCTCCGGCGATCGGGATTTCGATTGGGTTGTCGGTTCCGCAAATTTGACAATCCGGATATTCGATCTCCGAAAGATTTCGGTCGGAATTAATTAGATAATTAATTTTAATTAATTTATTAATTCCGGGATATCGATTTCCAACAACTGGTATCAGAGCGTTGGTTTTCGTTCACGGTATTTTTCGATAAATTGTTCTACCTTGCAGGGTTTCCGACTATTATGGCTAGATATAATTGTTCGTGAATTATTGTCATAATATTGTTCTTGATTATTAAACTCTCGGACATGTCGAGATTCGTTTTGTGTGTGGTGAATGCTTGTAATAGTAAAAATTCGGGGGTTGACCGAATTTAGGTTTATTATTACGTTCTATTTTTTCCGGAAAATGTATAGGGTCGATTTCATGTATAAAATCGATACCGGATAATTGTAATTTAATTCTTGTGATTTATTTACGTTGGTTCGATGCCGAAACGACCGCCGGAAGAAGACGTGTGACGGAGGAGACGAAGAGAGGGAGGATTCCGGGGATCGATCAACCCCATGATCGAACCCCATGAAGGGTCGATCGATCGAAGTGAGAAGGGGGCTGCCCGAGGCTCTCGGCCACGCCTAGCCACCAGTGGTGGTGGCGCGTGGGCTGGGACGGCGGCGGTGCTCCTCCTCGAGCCGCGGTCGATGGTGATGGGGCGCGGGGACTCCCAACCCGTGCTCTCCCGCATAGATCCAACTTTCCTAAATTATTTGGTTTTCCTATTTTGAGTATTCCTATTTTGGGAATTCTCATGGAATAGGAAAAAAATAAATTTAGAATAAATTTATTTTTCCTTATTGATTATTCCTATCCTTGGGAATTTTCATGGAATAGGAAAAAGAATAAATTTAGAATTAATTTATTTTTCCTATTTAATTATTCCTTTATGGAATTTTTAATGGATTAGAAAAATAATTAATTTGGAAAGTTTTAATGGTCCTTAATTAATTTTTCCTATTTAATTATTCCTTTATGGAATTTTTAATAGATTAGGAAAGGAATTAATTTGGAAAGGATTAGGAGTCCTAATTTATTTTATTTCCTTAATATATTATAGAAGTCTTTTAGAATATTCCGAGTTTGACTTGGATGGGATTCTAGAGATTTAATAGAATTAGATAGGAAAATAAAAATAAATAAAAATATTAATAATGTTTAATTTTATTTTTGATATATTCGATTGACTTAATTTTCGAATTAAGTAACTTTTGGATTAATTGAAAATAAATAGATTTAAATATTGGGATTAATATTCTCGTCACATGGAGCATTCAAGAACGAAGACTGAAGACTAGAAGATGCGTACGGGGATGTGATAAAGCCATAATAGTCGGAAAATAATATTCTAGTATTATTTTGACTATGTGATAATATTCTATGTGCTTTATTTCATGTATGCATGCTTATGTGTATTTAATTATGCATTAGATAGCGTATCCCTTTATTGTAAAAAGCTAAGTGGAAGAGGGTATGGAAACATACCCATGGTCTCCATTGCTGCTCTCTTGGTGACTTTTATGAACTTTTGAAGTTTGTATAGATAAGTCATTGGAGGAGAGTTCTTGTAATTCCTCTTACAAGAAACATTGATTAAGTTTATCAAACAATGCCTAATTTGTCTTTCCAAAGCTGATTTCAAGTCGACTCATTCTCACCCCGGGGAGTGGAATGAAGCCAAAGCCACTTGGTCATGTAGAGGACACAAATTTGAGACCTTCGTACCATTCTTTTATAGATGGATCGATTGTCTGCTCGGCTCCCTCATCTAATGAGAGATAGGGTTGTTCGCATGGTGAATCACTGGTTAGAAACTTCGAGTTTCACTTATGATTCTCCGAGTCTTGATTTACGAAAATCGAATGGATCTAGTAATTGGGAGTCACTTATAAAAATCTTTTAGTGTAGTAAACGTCCACACGAACGTGGCTTGCTATGCTGAATGGGATTTTGGATTAAGTGATGTAGACAGTTATAGAGGAGAGTAAAGGAGCGTATGTTAACGTAAACGTCCACACTAACGTGGCTTGCGGTGAATATGCGTGTCCCAAACAATCTTCTTAGATACTGAGTAATGGTTTACACTTAGGTACGCTTTATAGTATTCTTCCCAACGAAGTAACGCTATAATGATGTACGACCGAAGCAAATCTAATTGCTAACTCATTTGGGTGGGTAAACGTCCACACGAACGTGGCTTGCCTTACCTGATGGGATTTTAGATGTGATTAGTGGTTTAATGATATTATTTGAGGGAGATAATATCGGAGATTAAATCGATTGTTTGTTGTTATATGTGCTCATAGATTATGGATGGCTTTGAACCCACTTTATGTGATACTTAAGGATTTTAACTCACTGGTCCCTGATTGTATTGATTGGAATAGAGATCTAGACATTGCCCAGACTGTTAAAGAGTACAAGTTTGTACTCAGTGAGCTTTGTCCTCCCGAGCCTACCAATGTCTTAACTGATGAGGAAAGAACTGATTTTATCATGTTCAAACTCAAGAAGATGTTTAGACATGATGTAGAGGCTAGACAAGAGGCGATGAGGATACTCATAAAGGCCAGTCGATTCAAGGAAACGCTTAAACACGTTTTTGAGATGATGGACCTTTTGGACGAGTTGAGACGGAAATCGCAAGCTCTTGTAGCCAATGCCAAAGGTTTCGAACCTAAGGGTAAAACCGGGGGATAGGAAAAGCAAGCAAAGAAACCCAGTGGTCCTAAGTTTCTTGGATCACGAGATGGGGCGAGAAAGCTAATAGGCTAGTGTTCTCGATGCAAACAGTCTAGGTACTGGAAGTCTGATTATCCTCCCAAAGAAAGTACGAAATCTTCTTTAGTCGTAAAACATAGTCAGTGGTATTATCTACCGGAACCTGGTGTGTAGATATGGAACCATTGACGGTATGCGCATTCTAAATGCGAGGGTTCCAGGAAACCCGACGACTTGGAAAAGAAGAAATCGTAGTCTACATGGGCAATGCTGTTGAGGAGGCAGCTGTTGAAGTGGAGGACAATTATAGGATTTCATTTTGAGCTATTGCTTTTATGTACCTTTAGAAAGAACTTTGTTCTGGATTTCTAATGAATGGATATTTTATTTCTTTTAATCATCTGATGGTTATAAGAAGAAATAAAGATAGTATCTATTCTGGTACATTAGCTAGCAATATATAAATGATGAATCCTGAGTCCACCACGGTGCAACGAACCGTAGTACAAAACTCGTTTTACTAATAAGAGATTTCTTTATTAAATCGATTATACTTGTGGATTCTTATGCTAAATCATGTTTATTCAAATAAGAAGTTCAAAGGTCGAAAATTGATATTTGATCAATTAAGTTGAAGGAGTGGACCTTCCGACCTAAGAATCTAATTTGGAAGATAACATGACTAAGCAATCCTTTATGGATATAAGATATAAGATCCGGACAAGTATAAGAATTGATTGACTTTGATGTGTGCAGACCTTTGTTTACTCAGACAATAAGGTACGAGTACTTCATTTTATGATTACTCGAAAGAATGGATTAGCATACCTGATGTGCCACAGAAGCAAAGTGTTTTGACAAGTCAATGGACACAAAGCTATTGTGGGGAACCATCATGGTATATCCATTGAAAGCCTGCGATCTAATCGCGGAGGCAAGTGCCTGTCTGAGGAATGCATGGCATACTGATCAGAGATTGGGATTTGATCCCAAATGACTACACCATACACTCTTGTGTAGAAATTGTGTGTCGGAAATAAGAAATGGAACTCTTATAGAAATAGTAAAAGCATGAGTTATACGGAACCACCTGTGTTCTATGGATATGTCTGGAAACAACGGCGCATTCAAATGCGGTTGTAGAATATCCTAGAAGAACAAAAGATGTGTGTTCAATAGTACTATGAACCAGAAGGACGTTATAAGTTCTAACGCCCGGTTCTTAGAGAAAGACTATTAAATGAACCACAAGCCCAAGGTGACGTAATACTTTGAAATGAGAGAGAAAGATTAAGACTTAGAACCAGCCGAACCGAGTAGCGGTACACCACCAACTGCACCTACTGTTATCACTGTTTATACACCGGAATGCCATTGTAGTGGGAGGTTGTGGGACAACCGAAGATATTCATAAGACTAGGAGAGTCTTCGGACTCTGGACCTAGTATACATGAAATCGATCCCTGGATCTACATAGAGGCAGTACTAGATCTAAATGTGCTCTTTTAGAAAGCAATGAGGTTTATTGCTAAGAGGCAAGATCATTTAGAGTACAAGCTTAGTTGATCCATTTATGGATTGGAACAAAGCATTGAGTTCGTGGTACTTGCAAGTTGATGAGATAGTCTATTTTATGGATTCATCAAAGCATAGACGAATAATGTGTATTGGAAACGTGATGGAAACAAGGTGGTGTTTCTCGGGTTTTTATGTAGATAACATTTTATCATTGGCAACAATGTAAAGATGTTGTCAGACATAAAATGATGGTTGTCTAGAAAAATCGATATATGAGATGAAGAAGAAGTTAGAGCATGTTCTTAAGATCTAGGATCTCAAGAAAAGAACATTGTACTTCTCCTGATTATGGTTCGTTTTAACATGCAAGATTCCGAGAAAGGTTCGTTACCTTTCAGAAACGGAATGCATCTATCTAAGGATATGTGTTTTGGAACTCAAAAGGAGATAGAAGCAATGAAAGCAGTTTCCTACACTTTGAGTGTGGAAAGCTTAATAAATGCAATGTTGGAAACAAGAACCTGATATCGGCTATGCGGTGAGCATAGTGGGAGGATATCAAGGTAATCCTGGAAAGGAATATTCGACTGCTGTAAAAGTACTTTCGAAGTACTATTCTAGACTACGAAGCAGACGAGTTTTTCCTTTGGATTACATTCTCTTAGATTTCTAATCGAATGAGGACCAGTGTAAGTCGATATCAGGCTATGTGTTTCACTATTGAAGGAGAAGGAGTTTTAACATGGAAGAGTGATAAGCACGATGCTTTTCGGACTCTGCCATGGGTAACCAAATAGCGGCCTCAGAGGCAGCGGAAGTTTTGGTATAACTCCGGGATAATCTCTGGGACTTAGATGTGATTCTAAATTTGCCAGAGGCTATGTAAATAGCGGTGCAATGGCAAATGGTAAGAAATCACTAGTCCATAAGTGTAAGATAACACATAGTGCAAGTACCACCTGATACGAGTCATCGTCAAGGGAGACGACGCTGTAGTCACCAAGATAACTTCAGAGCGGCAACCTAGATTGCTCATTCACATAGTACTTCTTGGAAGTACAACTTAAGCACGTGATGAGTATGGGAGTCGGGAGTTTGGAGGAAATGACTAGACCTTAGTACAAGTGGGAGATTGTTGGAGTTGTGTACTTAATGTCTAGATTTAAGTAACGGAGACTCACGATCCATTGCCACTAATCTATTTAATTAAATAAACAATTATTTGCGTTTAATTATTTATAATTAAATATATGAAAATCATAGTCCTGGATTTTATACGTTGTAGTTAGTATGGTGCAAGCATGGGCGCACAGAAGATCATATTATCGGTTACTCGTATTTAATCGAACAGTTGCTCACGACCTAGATGGACACGGACCAATCCATCGGTATAGTCGTTGTGTGAGAGAGAAAATAATTTATCTTAATTATTTTATCACACTTGTACACTTGGTGTATTGAGCGGATCTGCTTGAGATTTATCGATTAGGATTGCCGGCGATAATCGATTTAAATCTCAGTGTATTTTATTCTTAATCCCCGATACTATTGCGGGCGTGTATATTTAATATAAGTGACTTTGATTTTCCAAAGGAATTGACCGGTTTAATTACTGGGTCAATTACCGGTTAAGTTGGGTCGCTATATTTTATATATGACATGCCGTGAATACTTAACGGGAAAGTGTATCCCGTAAGGGTTGATAATATCCCCGAGATGAGTTCATAAGGAATTATTATGTAAACCCTGCAGGTGGATTTGTTCCGCATAATAATTAAGGTTGAATGGTACTAGTCTCGGATATAAGAGATGAATAAATTAATTTTATTCATGGATATTTATATCTTAAATACACGGAATAAATAATACTACCGGAGAAATATTATTTGATATAATATGGTTTAATATTGGGAGTGCAATTAATTTATATAGTGGAAAATAAATTAATTAATATTGATAAGGATTAATGGACTTGAGCATTGGGCTCAATTTAATCTTCAATATTAGAAGCCCAATATTCCACCTCCTTAAGATCCCCTACGTAGCCTATAAAAGCACTACATGGTCTTCTCTATTCTCATAACTTGAAGATCACAATTCTAGAGAGAGAAAGTAGAGAGGGAGATCCATGGAGTTCGGAAGATCGTCGCCCACCCGACGTTCGAGCTAGTGCAAGGAATACGTGGGAAGGTCTCAAGGTGTTCATAGATCTCGTTTCTCCGTACAACGAGAACAAAGGTAAAATCGTGAAAAACCCCTCGATGATTTTACATCTTAATTATCGTGAAAATATCGTGAACCAAGATCCGAGGGAGGAACCCCATGAGTGAGATTGAACCGGGCGGTGGTGGTCGAACAACCGGACCGCCGGCGGCTCATGGATTCTCGCCTAAAGGGGCTGCCAGGCGTGAGCCTCGGCTGGAGCCGAGGGCTCGATCGAGGTGGACTCGATCCCCCCGGACGGCATCGCCGCGAGCTGCGGGAGTTCCCGCAGCGGGCACGCGGGCGATGCGGATCGCATCCGGGGCGTGCCTAGCGGGCTGCTGGGAGCAACCCGTGCGTTCGTACGGGGACCCCATCCCCGTGAGCAGCGAGTCGAGGACTCGCTGCGGGGCTGCTACGAGCAGCCCCAGCGGTTGCTACGAGTAACCGCGAGCCCCACGCGGGGGCTCGGCTGGACGCACGCGGGGTTTCCCGCGTGTGGTGTTCGGTCGTGCCCCGGGTCACGTGGTGTGTTCGTGGTTTCTCCGGCGATCGGGATTTCGATTGGGTTGTCGGTTCCGCAAATTTGACAATCCGGATATTCGATCTCCGAAGGATTTCGGTCGGAATTAATTAGATAATTAATTTTAATTAATTTATTAATTCCGGGATATCGATTTCCAACAGTTTTGGTATAACTCCGGGATAATCTATGGGACTTAGATGTGATTCTTAATTTGCCAAAGGCTATGTAAATAGCGGTGCAATGGCAAATGGTAAGAAATCACAAGTCCATAAGTGTAAGATAACACATAGTGCAAGTACCACCTGATACGAGTCATCGTCGAGGGAAACGACGCTGTAGTCACCAAGATAACTTCAGAGCGGCGACCTAGATTGCTCATTCACATAGTACTTCTTGGAAGTACACTTTAAGCACGTGATGAGTATGGGAGTCGGGAGTTTGGAGGAAATGACTAGACCTTAGTACAAGTGGGAGATTGTTGGAGTTGTGTACTTAATGTCTAGATTTAAGTAAAGGAAACTCACGATCCATTGCCATTAATCTTTTTAATTAAATAAACAATTATTTGCGTTTAATTATTTACAATTAAATATATGCAAATCATAGTCCTGGATTTTATACGTTGTAGTTAGTATGGTGCAAGCATGGGCGCACAGAAGATCATACTATCGGTTACTCGTATTTAATCGAACAGTTGCTCACGACCTAGATGGACACGGACCAATCCATCGGTATAGTCGTTGTGTGAGAGAGAAAATAATTTATCTTAATTATTTTATCACACTTGTACACTTGGTGTATTGAGCGGATCTGCTTGAGATTTATCGATTAGGATTGCCGGCGATAATCGATTTAAGTCTCAGTGTATTTTATTCTTAATCCCCGATACTATTGCGGGTGTGTATATTTAATATAAGTGACTTTGATTTACCAAAGGAATTAACCGATTTAATTATTGGGTTAATTACCGGTTAAGTTGGGTCACTGTATTTTATATATGACATGCCGTGAATACTTGACGGGAAAGTGTATCCCGTAAGGGTTGATAATATCCCCGAGATGAGTTCATAAGGAATTATTATGTAAACCCTGCAGGTGGATTCGTTCCGCATAATAATTAAGGTTGAATGGTACTAGTCTCGGATATAAGAGATGAATAAATTAATTAGCAATAAATTAATTTTATTCATGGATATTTATATCTTAAATACACGGAATAAATAATACTACCGGAGAAATATTATTTGACATAATATGGTTTATTATTGGTAGTGCAATTAATTTTATATAGTGGAAAATAGAATTAATTAATATTGATAAGGATTAATGGACTTGAGCATTGGGCTCAATTTAATCTTCAATATTGGAAGCCCATGTTGGAGTTGTGTACTTAATGTCTAGATTTAAGTACCGGAAAACTCCCGGTCATGTTGGATTCGTTCCGCACAATAATAAAGGTTGAACGGTACTAGTCTCGGATATAAGATATGAATATTATTTATTGAGCAATAAATAAATTTATTCATGGATATTTAAATCTTAAATACACGGAATAAATAATACTAAGATGGAGAAATATTATTTGATATAATATGGAATAATATTGGGAGTGCAATTTTATTTATATAGTGGAAAATAAATAAAATTTAATATTGATAAGAATTAATAGATTTGGGTTGGACCCAATTTAATTTTCAATATTTAGAAGCCCAATATTTATTCTCCTTATGATCCCCTACGTAGCCTATATAAGCACTACATGGTCTTCACTTTTTCATAACTTAACCTAAGTTACGCCAACTAAAAGTCTTGGAGAGTGAGGAAGATCCATAGAGTTCGATAGCTCGTCGCCCACCCGACGTTCGAACGGAAGTGCAAGGAATACGCGGGAAGATCACGAGGTCATCAAGATTCGTTTCTCCGTACAACGAATCGAGGTAATAATCGAGAAACCCCTTCTATGATTATTTGCGTTGAATAAATTGTGATATATACATGAACACGCGATCCGGGAAAACGACGAACCTCGGGGATGGGGATTCGAGATCCCCGGCGAGGATCGAACATGGCGGTCGAACCCTAGGGTTCGGACCGCCGGACGCGCGACAAGGGACGAGCCCCGGCTGGACGCCGGGGCATGGGATCGACTTCGGTCGATCCCCGGGGATGCCGCGGGCTGGTGCCACGGCGGATCCCCATCCCCCTCGTCGGAGGCGCGCGGCGGCGGCGCACGGGTAAAAGCCCTCGGCTGGAGCCGAGGGCGTGCGATCGATCCTCGGATCGATCGCGGGTAAGCTGCGGGGTCACCCGCAGCGACCCCGTACGTGCTGCGGGTTCACCCGCAGCGGATGCGTGCGGGGGCTACGCCCCGCTGGGCAGCGAGTCATCGACTCGCTGCGGGGCTGCTACGAGCAGCCCCGGGGATCGCGCGAGCGATCCCAGCGATCGTCCGAGAACGATCGCGAGCCCCTCGCGGGGGCTCGGCTGGGCGCACGCAGCCTTCGGGCTTCGCTGGGCGTTCGGTCGGGCCCCGGCTCGTGAGGTGGTTCGCGTTCGTGGATCCGACTCGCGGGAGAAAATCGGCTGGGAGCGGCTGCGTGTCTTCGGGCGCGTAGTCTCCAAAGGTCGGACTCCTGCGGATGAGTCGGGATTCAATCTTCGGTAATCGAGGGTTTTGATCGGGTTATCGGTTCCGCAATTTTTGATAGCCCGGGACATCGAATCCCAACAACTGGTATCAGAGCGTTTGGTTTCGTGTTCATGTATGTATTCGATTATTGTTCTACCTTGCAGGATTTCCGGCTATCATGGTTAATTTAATTATTGTTAATTTTATTATCATGATTATTAAACTCTCGGACATGTCGAGATTCGTTTTTGTGTGGTTGAATGTTTGTAATAGTAAAAATTCGGGGGTTGACCGAATTTAGGATTTATTATTACGCACTTTTTTTTTCGGAAAATGTATAGGGTCGATTTCATGTATAGAATCGATACCGGAATTGTAATTTAAATTATGTAATTTTAATTACGTTGGTTCGATGATGAGACGATCGCCGGAAGACGAAGACGTGTGACGAAGACGTAGAGGACGAAAAATCCGGGGAATCGATCATCCCCATGATCGATCCCCATGAGGATCGATCGACCCCATCGAAGGGGCTGCCCGCTAGGGCTTCCGGCCACGCCGGCCACCGGTGGTGGTGGCGCGTGGGCTGGGGGCGGCGGCGGTGGTGGTCCCGGGCGGTGGAGGTCGACGGTGGGGATGGCATGGGATCTCCCAATCTCATGCTATTCCTACCAAGATCTACTTTCCCAAATTAATTCGGGTTTCCTATTTGAGTACTTTCCTTTTAGGAAAATCTCATGGATTAGGAAAAGAATTAATTTAAATTAATTTTATTTCTACTGATTTATTTCCTTCATGGAATTAATCATAGATTAGAAATTTAATTGATTTAATACTAAATTTATTTTTCCTATTTGATTATTCCTACTCATGGGAATATTCATGGATTAGGAATAAAAATAAATTTGGAAAAGTAGTAAGTCCCTATTTATTTTATTTCCTTGTTCTATTATAGATGTCTTCTAGAATATTCCAAATTTTATTTGGATAGATTATTCTAAAGATTTAATGAGAACTAGAGAGGAAAATAAATAAATAAAAATATTAATAATATTTAATTTTATTTTTGATATATTCAATTGACTTAATTTTCGAATTAAGTAACTTTTGGATTAATTGAAAATAAATAGATTTAAATATTGGAAATTAATATTCTCGTCACATGGAGCATTCAAGAAACGAAGACTGAAGACTAGAGGATGCATATGAAGATAAAGCCATGATAGTCGGGAAAATAATTTCTCTAGCATTATTTTGACTATGTGATCTATGTGCTTTACTGCTTTCATGCATGCTATATGTGTTTATTTTATGCACTAGATAGCGTATCCCTTTATCGTAAAAAGCTAAGTGGGAGAGGGGATGGAAACATTCCCATGGTCTCCATCACTGTTCTCTTGGTGACTTTTATGGACTTTTGAAGTTCATATAGACAAGTCATTGGAGGAGAATTCTTGTAATTCCTTTTACAAGAAGCATTGATTAAGTTTATCAAATAATGCCTAATTTGTCTTTCCAAAACTGACTTCAAGTCGACTCATTCTCACCCCGGGGAGTGGAATGGAGCCAGAGCCACTTGGTCATGTAGAGGACACAAATTAGAGACCTTCGTACCATTCTTTGATAGATGGATCGATTGTCTGCTCGGCTCCCTCATTTATGAGAGATAGGGTCGTTCGCATGGTGAATCACTGGTTAGAAACTTCGAGTTTCACTTATGATTCTCCGAGTCTTGATTTACGAAATCAAATGGATCAAGTAATTGGATTTCAATTATATAAATCTATTTGGTGTAGTAAACGTCCACACGAACGTGGCTTGCTATACTGAAAGGGATTTTAGAATAATTGATGTAGACAGTTATAGGAGATTGTGAGGGATTGCGAGTTATCGTAAACGTCCACACGAACGTGGCTTGCGGTGACATAACAATTCTAAACGATTTGCCGTAGTACTGAGTGGTGGTTTACACTTAGGTACGCTTTATAGTATTCTTCCCAACGAAGTAACGCTATAATGATGTACGACCGAAGCAAATCTAATTGCTAAATCATTTGGGTGGGTAAACGTCCACACGAACGTGGCTTGCCTTACCTGATAGGATTTTAGACGCAATTAGTAATTTAATGATATTATTTGAGGGAGATAATATCGGACATTAAATTGATTGTTTGTTTACATGTGCTTATAGGTTTAGAGAATAGCTATGAATCCACTTTCTGTGATACTCAAGGAACATAAACTCACTGGCCCCAATTACATTGATTGGAAGAGAAATTTAGACATTGTCCTGACTGCTGAAGAGTACAAGTTTGTACTCTCTGATAAATGCCCTGCTGAGCCCACGGCTGCCTCGACTGATGAGGAAAAGGCAACATATCGGAAGTGGAAAAAGGCTGATGAAATGGCTAGGTGCTATATTTTGGCTTCCATGTCAAATGTACTCCAAACCCAACATGAGCCGATGGACACTGCCCGGGATATGATGACTAACCTCAAGGAGATGTTTGGGGAGCAGGATCGTGCGGCAAGGCAAGAAGCCATGAGAGTCCTTATGTCGACTACTCAGTCTGAAGGAACGCCCGTTGGGGAGCACGTTCTTAAGATGATGAGTTTGTTGAATGAGCTTGAGGTCCTAGGAGCTTCCATTGATGATGAGACGCAAGTCGACATCATACTCCAGTCTCTGAGCCCTAGTTTTGAGCAGTTTCGTATGAGCTATAACATGGGTAAACTATCTTATACTCTTGCGCAACTCCTGACTGAACTGAAGGCGGCAGAGGGGATCTACAAGAAGGGCAAGTCTCAAGCGCTTGTAACTACCAGGCCCAAAAGCTTGAAAGCTATTGGAGGTAGGGGCAAGAAAAGGAAGCAAGCCATGAAACCCAGTGGTGCCAAGAGGAATGGACCACGAGTGGGGGCTAGTAAGCCAAAGGGCTTATGCTTCCGATGCAAGAAGTCTGGACACTGGAAGTCTGAATGTCCTCTCAGAGGTACGAATTTTTCTTTAGTCGTAAAAACATAGTCAGCGGTATTATCTACCAGAGTTCTGGTGTGTAGATATGGAACCACTGACGGTATGTGCATTTCTTTAAATGCAGGGGTTCCAGAAAACCCGGCGACTTAGAGAAGAAAAGTTCGAGTCTACATGGGCGAAGCTGTTGGGGTAGCAGCGGTTGCAGTGGAAGACATTTATCTGTTTTAAGTTTTCATTTAAGTTATTGCTTATGTACCCCTTCATTTTGAAAAAGAACTTCGTTCTGGTTTTCTTTATTAATGGATATTTTATTTCTTTAATCATTGGATGGTTTGGATAAGAAATAATGGTGATATCTATTATGGTACATTAGATAGCAATATGTGAATGATGAATCCTTAGTCTACCACGATGCAACAAACCGTTATGTATAACTTGTTTTACTTATTAGATATATTTCTCTTCTTAATCATTGTACTTGAGAATTCTCGAACTTGGTAGTATCTATTCAAAAGGGATTTAAAAGGTCGAAATTGACTTGATCAATTATAGTTGGAGGAATGGACCTCCCGACCTGAGAATCGATCTTGATAGATGATACGACTAAGTTAACCTTTCTGACAAAGGATGGAATTCGGACGAGTATAGAAAATGATTTGTGATTAATGCGGTATGTGTAGTTAGAGAAGGTACGAGTCGTTCTTCCAAGAATACTCAAAGATGGATTAGACTACTTGTTGTGCCATAAAAGCGGAGTGTTTTCAGCACAAAGCTATTATGGGGAACCTTCAAAGTATATTCATTGAAAGCCTGCGACTTGTTCGCGGAGGCTATCACCTATCTAAATAACACATAGCATAAATCAAAGATTGAGATTAAGTCTCAAGGGACTACACCATTCACTGATGTGTAGACATGGTTAGTCAGAAGTGAGAAATGGGATTCTAATAGTAAAAGGACAAGTTTGTTCGGAACTACCTATGTTCTATGGATATTTCTGGATACAACGGCACATTCTATGTGGTTGTAGAATAATCCTAGAAGAACAAGCAATTGTGTGTTCAATAGTACTACGAACCAGATGGGTATCCTCACCCGGTTCTTAGAGGAAGACTATTAGATGAACTACAATGCCCTAACTGACATAGTACTTTAAAATTGAGGAAAGGAAAGACTGAGAACCAGCCTAACCGAGTAGCAGTACACCACTGACTGCACCTAATGTTATTACTGTTATACACCGGAACGCCATTGCAGTGGGAGGTTGTTAAGCAACCAGAGATGTTCATAAGACTGGAGGAGTTTTGAACTCTGAATCTAGTATACATGAAATCAATCCCTAGTTCTGCATAGGATCTTGCGAATTGATGAGATAGTCCATTCTATGGATTCATCAAAAAGGCAAGGAAAGGTGTGTTAGAGACGTAATGGAAACAAAAGTGGTGTTTCTCGGAATTTTGTGTAGACAACACTTCATCGTTGGCAACAATGTAAAAGTGTTGTCAGACATAAAATAGAGGTTGTCTAAATAAATCGAGACATAAGATTAAGATGAAATTGGGTCATGTTCTTAGAAATCTTTCGATCTCTAGATAAGAACATTTGTATTTCTCTTAAGATATCTTATACGATTATGGTTTGTTTTAAACATGCACAATTCTGAGAAAGGTTATTGCCTTTCGAGATCAGAATACATCTATCTAAGGTATGTGTCTTGAACACATAAAGGAGATAGATATAAACAAAGCGGTTTCCTACACCTTGAGTGTGGAGAGCTTTGTGGATGCAATGTTGAAAAACAAGGACCTGATATCAACTATGCGGTTAGCATAGTGGGAGGATATCAAAGTAATCTGGATAAGAAATATTCGAATGCTGTAAAGTGCTTTGAAGTGCTGGATTACAGGCAAATACGAAATCTTCTTAGATTACAGTTTCTCAGATCCAAGATCAGAGTAAGGACCAGTGTAAGTCGATATCAGGCTATGTGTTCACTTTTAGAGGAGGTGGAACCTAAGGATGAAAGAGTGATAAGCGTAATGCTTCTCGGACTCTATCATAAACCGAATAGCAGCCTCAGAGGCAGCGGAAGTTTTGGTTAGGTTCCGGAATAACCTCTGAACTTGGATATGATTCTTGGTTCACCAAAGGCTATGTAAATAGCGGTGCGTGGAGAACTGGAAGAAGTCATAAGTTCAAAAGGGTGATGATAACACATAGAGCCAGTACCACCTGATACGAGTCATCGTCAAAGGGACGACGCTGTAGTCACCAAGATAACTTCAGATCGGCAACCTAGATTGCTCATTCACATAATACTTCTGGGAAGTATAACTTAAGCACGTGATGAGTATGGGAGTCGGGAGTTTGGAGGAAATGACTAGACCTTAGTACAAGTGGGAGATTGTTGGAGTTGTGTACTTAATGTCTAGATTTAAGTACCGGAAAACTCCCGATCATGGCATTTAATCTATTTAATTAATAAACAATTATTTGCAATTAATTATTATTAATTAATTATGCAAAATATAGTCCTGGATTTTATACGTTGTAGTTAGTATGGTGTGTCGGGCCCACACAGAAGATCATACTATCGGTTACTCGTATTTAATCAAACAGTTGCTCACGACCTAGATGGACACGGACCAATCCATCGGTATAGTCGTTGTGTGAGAGAGAAAATAATTTTTCTTAATTATTTTATCACACTTGTACACTTGGTGTATTGGGCGGATCAGCTTGAGATTTATTGATTAGGATTGCCTTAGATAATCAATTTAAATCTCGGAGTATTTTATTCTTAATCCCTGATATTATTGCGGGTGTGTATATTTAATATTAGAGACTTTGATTTTCCAAAGGAATTAACCGATTTAATTATTGGGTTAATTACCGGTAAAATTGGGTCGCTATATTTTATATATGACATGCCGTGAATACTTGACGGGAAAGTGTATCCCGGAAGGGTTGATAATATCCCCGAGATGAGTTCATAAGGAATTATTGTGTAAACCTCATGAGTGGATTCGTTCCGCACAATAATAAAGGTTGAACGGTACTAGTCTCGGATATAAGATATGAATATTATTTATTGAGCAATAAATAAATTTATTCATGGATATTTAAATCTTAAATACACGGAATAAATAATACTAAGATGGAGAAATATTATTTGATATAATATGGAATAATATTGGGAGTGCAATTTTATTTATATAGTGGAAAATAAATAAAATTTAATATTGATAAGAATTAATAGATTTGGGTTGGACCCAATTTAATTTTCAATATTTAGAAGCCCAATATTTATTCTCCTTATGATCCCCTACGTAGCCTATATAAGCACTACATGGTCTTCACTTTTTCATAACTTAACCTAAGTTACGCCAACTAAAAGTCTTGGAGAGTGAGGAAGATCCATAGAGTTCGATAGCTCGTCGCCCACCCGACGTTCGAACGGAAGTGCAAGGAATACGCGGGAAGATCACGAGGTCATCAAGATTCGTTTCTCCGTACAACGAATCGAGGTAATAATCGAGAAACCCCTTCTATGATTATTTGCGTTGAATAAATTGTGATATATACATGAACACGCGATCCGGGAAAACGACGAACCTCGGGGACGGGGATTCGAGATCCCCGGCGAGGATCGAACATTGCGGTCGAACCCTAGGGTTCGGACCGCCGGACGCGCGACAAGGGACGAGCCCCGGCTGGACGCCGGGGCATGGGATCGACTTCGGTCGATCCCCGGGGATGCCGTGGGCTGGTGCCACGGCGGATCCCCAGCCCCCTCGTCGGAGGCGCGCGGCGGCGGCGCACGGGTAAAAGCCCTCGGCTGGAGCCGAGGGCGTGCGATCGATCCTCGGATCGATCGCGGGTAAGCTGCGGGGTCACCCGCAGCGACCCCGTACGTGCTGCGGGTTCACCCGCAGCGGATGCGTGCGGGGGCTACGCCCCGCTGGGCAGCGAGTCATCGACTCGCTGCGGGGCTGCTACGAGCAGCCCCGGGGATCGCGCGAGCGATCCCAGCGATCGTCCGAGAACGATCGCGAGCCCCTCGCGGGGGCTCGGCTGGGCGCACGCAGCCTTCGGGCTTCGCTGGGCGTTCGGTCGGGCCCCGGCTCGTGAGGTGGTTCGCGTTCGTGGATCCGACTCGCGGGAGAAAATCGGCTGGGGGCGGGCTGCGTGTCTTCGGGCGCGTAGTCTCCAAAGGTCGGACTCCTGCGGATGAGTCGGGATTCAATCTTCGGTAATCGAGGGTTTTGATCGGGTTATCGGTTCCGCAATTTTTGATAGCCCGGGACATCGAATCCCAACAGCCCAATATTCCACCTCCTTAAGATCCCCTGCGTAGCCTATAAAAGCACTACATGGTCTTCACAATTAGACAAGAAAAGATAATCATACTTGATTAGTCTAGAGAGTTCGTGAAGGAGATCCATGGAGTTCGGTAGATCGTCGCCCACACGACGTCCGGGCTAGTGCAAGGAATACGTGGGAAGATCTCAAGGTCGTCAAATTGAGTTCTACGTTTTTCCGAACAACGAGAACGAGGTAAATCGTAAAACCCTCTTTATGATTTTATCGTTTAATTATCGTAAAAATATCGTGAACCAAGATCCGAGGGACGGAGATCCAAACCGAGGATGTGTCGGGCGATGGGGATCGAGGATCCCCGGACCGCCGCGGCTAGGAATCCACGGCAAAGGGTGGATCCCCGTGAGCACGCCGGCTGGACGCCTAGCGCCGCTCGCGCGGGGCTGTCTCCGCTCGCGCGGAGAGGCAGCCGCTCGCGCGGCTGGACCGCCGCTCGCGCGGCGATGGCTGGCGGGAGCTGGGCTGATCGTGAGCCACGGGTTCGACCGTGGCTGGAGCTCGATCAGCCGGGGGGCAGCTGGGGCGTGCCTAGCGGGCTGAACCCTAGCGCACGTCCGGTGACGTGCGCGCGCCTCGTTCGAACGGCGGTGGCTCGGCCGCTGCTAGGGTTCGAGATGGGGCTGTCCGCGAGGGTTCGGACATGCCCGGCGGGCTGCCAAGGGCAGCCCTAGGCGGCTGCTACGAACAGCCGCGAGCCCCATGCGGGGGCTCGATCGAACAAGCCACGGCTTTGCCGTGGTTAGGGTTTCGGTTGGGTTCTATCCCCGTGGAGGTTCGTGGTGGTGTTCCGGCAACCGGGAGTCGATTGAAATTGTCGTTCCGCAATTTGACAAAATCCGGATATTCGATCTCCAAGGGATTTCGGTCGGAATTAATTAGATAATTAATTTTAATTAATTTATTAATTCCGGATATCGATTTCCAACACTTTATTTTCTTTCTCCTACCAATAAATTAATTAATATATAATAAATTTTAACATCTATGTAATAAATTAATGTTTAAAATTATTTTTTGTTAATTAATTCATATCTAAATATAAAAAAAATTGCGCTATCTACGTACAAATAAATATTAAATATTTTTCTTATAAAAAAACAAAAGTGTTGCATACAAATTTTGATTCTTGTTGTGAGATTTTTGTTATAAATATATTCATATTAAAAAAATCATGAAAAATTGAAATGAAATATTAAAAAAAATTACTTTCAATTTAGTATGAATGTTAAAATTTTGAATTTTAGTTCAATTTAAATGAATTTAGGATTTAATATTCTTGTGGAAAAGATATTAAAACTGTATAAATTAATTTAAATATATAGAAACGTAGGTCCAACAAATATAATAGGAGAAAAAAAAGAAATAAATTAATTTAATATATAAAAATTAATATAATAATCTTCAAATTTAATAGAAGTAAAAAGAAATAAATCAATTTATATTTAAAAAACTAATATAATAATGTTTAAATTTAATAGGAGAAAGAAAAAAGGAAATAAATTAATTTAATATATAAAAATTAATATAATAATTTTCAGTTGTTGAATGCGTACGCATTGGTCCGTATGAGAAAGGCGCTCTATATATATATATATATATATATATATATATATATATATATATATATATATATATATATATCGAAGGAAACTGATGCCATGTTTCACTGCCACTTTATACGTAATCTGTATCTATAGACTAATTACATATAACAAATTAGAGGGTTTCGTACTAAAGTGAAATACTAATCTTTTGTCTAATAATAAAAAGGTAAAGACTTCCGAAACTAACCTTCTTTTGTGCTATTACAATTACTCGTAGTGTATGCATAATCATTTAATTGATTTGGACTCCAAAATCGATTGAAATTACTAAAAAACTAAAACAAAATTCTCGAAATCCAAATTCCCAGATCGAGGGAGAGATGCTGGACAGGTAATTCTCACCCTGTTTCTATTATGCGTCGGCATGAGTGCGGTATTCATTGTGTACACTTGTGCCACTCGATGCGTTACAGCAACAATAATAGGGAGATTCCGCCCGCCGACGATGCGAAGCTCCGGGCGGAGAAAAGCCAGTCGACGTCAGATCTGGAGAAGATGCCGAGAGTCACTAGTAAGGATTTGGTCCTCGGCGCGGATCGCGCGGTCTATTTGGAAGAATTATAGGGTGAACAAGCAGTTAGGATCATCCTGGGGTGTAAACCACGGGTTTCATCTCCCGTGCGCCAATTGTGGCTCTTGAAGAACTTGATTTGCAATATATTCGATTGTAGTTAATTTGTACACTAGATTTTTATCCTAACACATCAAATTTTACTAAATTAGGAATGAAACTAGTAGAAAGTAGTAATTGTATTACACAAAATTAGAAACGAAATTAAGAACTAAATTAAGTTATAAAATTGTAACAGAAAATTTGTAATTGTATTACACAAAATTAAGAAACGAAACAAGAAAAAAAATAGTAATTGTATTTCACAAAATTAGAAACGAAACTAGCTGAAAACGGGTAACTCGATTAATTAAATGAAACTTGGAACGAAACTAGTGTAAAGCTTGCGTTGCACTAGTTTTGTGTAATACAATTCTTAATTTTGGCTAATTTTGGGAAAAACCCATCGCACTATTCTTACTCGTTCCCTCTCCCTCGCAAACTCTTCTCGGATACTACCGATGACCGCGCGAGCTAGGGTCAGCTTCATGAGGCCAACTAAAGTAACAAAGATTCCATTCTCATTAGGATTGTGCAAACTCAACAAATTACAAAGACAAAATTTGGTGCCAGAATATATATATATATATATATATATATATATATATATATATATATATATATATATATATATATATATATATATATATATATATATATATATATATATATATATAGATGAAATCCTACTATGCCCCCAATTTTTAACTAATCAAACTGAACAATATAAGTAAACCACATAATTTTTTTGCTACCAAAGCTTCGGAAAAACAGGGCATCTCTGAATCTCAATAAGAACCTTGTAGGTTCCGTCGGATACATAGCGGGTTAGGTTGTCGTGAACCCGAGAGCGATTGGAGGACGAGTGTGTCGGCGTCGAGCAGCTTCACCTTCGAGATGTGGTTGGCTTTCAACCGTTGGGGATCTTGTATGTATACGCAGCGGAAAACAATTTTTTTGTGAAAATCCGTTTTTAATTAATTTAAACATTTTACATTATATTGTATTTTATTTATTGAAAATTAAATTTTCAATATTACATGCCTTAATTGATTTAATTCAAATTTATTGAATAACAATAATTTAATTATCAAATAATTAAATATTTAATTCATGCATTCCATACTACACAAATTAAATGTATCTCAATTAAATTTATCAAATAAATTAATTACTTATAGCACAATTAAATTAATCACATTAATTAATTACACTCGCTACAATTAATTATGAAAACATGAGCACATAATTCGTCAAATTGACAATTAACATAATCATATTATTTAATTCTAATCAACTTGAATTGTGCAATTAAATTAATCAAATTAATTAATTACACATATATAATTAATTATGTAAACATAGCACATATAATCATATTATTTAATTGAATCAATTTGAATTTAATTGACAGTTTAATAAATATCAATTAATTTTTTTTTATCAATTAAAAATCCCAGTACATAGCGCAGACATTTAACACAAACAATTAAATCTAAATTTAATCGTAAGCTATTAACGCAAATGATATCTAAATTTAATGCAAACAATTAAATCTAAATTTAATCGTAACATAGAGCAAACAATTAACGCAAACAATTAAATCTAAATTTAATCGTAAGTACCTTAGGGATTCGTCGGACGAAACGAGGTTCGTCGGAAGTCACACGGATGCGACGCGGGGATGGCACGGGTCGTGTGCGGGGAGAGCCGAGCGAGTGGCGGGGCTCTCGGCTGGACTCGTGTGTCACGGCTGGAGCGCACGGGCGCGGCTCGGGCTGTGCTCGGGCATTCCTTCGGCGTGTCTCGTCTAATCAAGTTTCACCTCGTATTGGTAATCCAACTCACGTATTGCACTAGAAATACGTAAGGTAGAATACGACGGGAAAACGGGCCGGAAAAACGGTGGTCGACGGTCCTCCGAGGGAGGCGGCCGAGTGGGCGGACGAGAGGGAGAAGGAGAGAAAGTGAGGCTAGGGTTTTGAGCTCTTCACTTTTGGTTTGTTTTTCCTCAAACATATGATAATCATATGATGCTCCTTTTATAGGAGAGGAAAATAGCTACTTGGGCTCAAACCCTAATGGATCGGATCCATTAACCCTTGTCGGCCCAATTCATTACCCGTCATTACGTTTCTCCCAAATTGACAATCAATTTGATCTCAAAAAAATATAAAGATTATATTTTCTTTCTCGTTTTAATTTTCTCATTGATATGAGATAATAATAAAAATTTCCAATTTCACAAAATCGGAAACCCATTTCAGGGGTACTGCTAAATCGGGAAATTTCCCAAAATAGAAAGTGTACACCATCGTGTCCGCTTTCTTTAGCTCATTAATATTTCCAACTCATAATCACAATTATGAATCTCGGATTCAATCACATTGACCTCCGACTATATGTACTTAATTAACAGTTAATTAATACATGATCGTATTCAAGGATCGGTTTACACGAGAATGTGACCCTCAATGGTTCAGGTGTATAACTAGCCGTGGGCTCACAACACATTGTGATTCGAACAACATATTGTTCTTATATCAACTACTCCCGAGAGTTTTAGATTAATAATCATATTATTTAATCTCCGAACAAGTCGGTGCCAAACGAATCAGTGACGAGCGTCTAGCAACCACGCTTCACTAATTCCCTAGATACAAATGAAGTGCCTGCAAGAACCTTGTAATATAGTTAGCGTACAGTACGATCCCTCCGATACATATGTCCTGATCAAACTAGAGATATTGGTCAATCGAGATCTCTTGTTGAGTTTGATAACTTTGCGTACGTTCTTGGTTTCGTAAAATCCAGTCGTGATTGATCTAGAGAAACACATTTCTCTAATCACCTCACTGTTCAACTCTGGCCAGAGATTCCGGGACTACGAACCACATAGGACATCCATGATCTATATCAAGCGATCAGATCCCCTATTACCATGCACAGACTTCACATCAGATTTCGAACTGCACGAACAATGTCTCCTTTTTCGACCTACTCCCTTTCCAGGGAATCAGAGACATGTCACGATACAGCTAGTCATCTGATGAAGTCACGGTGATGTCTGGGTCTTAAGGATTAATTGTGTACAACTATATTATGGAATTCCCTACTCGATCAGTGATAACCACTTAGAGATTCCAGGGAGAGGGGGTTCAGTGAACTCATCAACAGTGAGCACCCACTCAAGTATGTCGATGTCCCAACACCGAGGCTCGAGATTAGCCCACATACACTAAGTTCTAGTCTCAAGGGGGAAAGTCCAGGTATCCTTGTTATTGGCGTAACCCATCGACTAGGAACCGAGTTTGACCAGTTACGTTGCGTTAACAGAATTATCTCTCGGTTTCCACAAAACTGAATTCATACAACATGTGTAACTGTACATGACTATATCTATGATTCAACATTGGGAGTAGATATAGTATATGCCATTAATATATGTTTCATTAATTAACGAAATAAACCGTTAAATAACGGAATACGGTTAACCGCTCGGCCAACCGTTGGCTCGCCGGTCACCTATTCCAACATCAACAACTCCACATGGTGTACACATCGAAACTCATTTCCTAACTACATGTTCCTGACGTCGGGCCCTCTTACCAAGTCTAAAAGATCGCATAGCCTGATATAAAATGAGAAACAACAGAGTGAGCAAGAGGGAAACACCAAAATTGGGTCTAAAGTAATATAAACAGAATGACACCCAAGGAGCATCTCAAATTAAAAGAAAAATTGAATAACGAAATCAAATGAATTCATGTCATGATACACAAGAAATTTAATTATGAATTGAAAATAAATTATAAAGCCACCAGATGTTCGAGCCAACTCCACTATCTTCTCGCGTCGCCACGACCTTTGGCTAGGTCGAGGTTGGGATCGAACTCTTCAATGGCGATGTCGATGTCGTGGGAACGCTCGGCGTCGACTGTCTCTTCACGATGCTCGTCCCACCGCGGTCGTCGATGCGTGCTGCCAAGGAGGAGGCCGATAAGGTCATGTTTCAGAGCCTCGATCGACGGTCTCTTCGCGAACAAAAAATTGTTGAATGAATAGAAAGGAGATTAGGGTTTCTCCCGATCCAAAACCAGTTTATTCAACAAATTAAAAACAAACTATTCGTAATGTAAAAGGGTATGTTAGACTTTTTAATTTTGAAAATCTGTCTTAAAATATAATTAGAAAACATAACAATATCTTATGAATTTCGGTTTTTATTCTCGATTTGCAAAAAATATCCTTCAGGGAAAATTCATATGTAATCATTGTTTTAACGAGATCGAACAATCGAATTTGGTGTTTCACTATGAGTATCATGAGATGTAACTTTATTCCAAAACATTTAATGTTTTGAACTTTGCTTCTTCGGGAGCAAAAAATAAAAATATTCTTTCAAGAATATTTTGCATTATTTCTTATAAATATCAATATCGATTTAAAATATTTAATGTTTAATTTTTTTGTCAAATGAAAAACCCTAAACTATTGTTCTGTTTTCCTTTTTATTTTTTATAAATTATTCTAAAATTAATATACATTGAAAATTTGTGTATACTTTTAGAATAAGAATGATATTTAAATTTTGATCTTAGTAAAAACTGTTGGTCTCGTGATTTTTTTTATATATTATTAAATATTTCTTATAATATATGCGATGTCTTATTAAATTAAATTAGTGTCAATCATATTCTAAACAATATTGTGCAACAACTGTGCAACTTATAAATATGTACATTATATAATTTATCTCATTATAATAATTTATAACCATTAGTCTCGTTATTTTTTATATACATTATTAAATATTTTTTATAATATATTCCATTTATTATTTATTTATAAATTAAACTTTTCTTTCATTTCAAATTTTTTTATATAAATTAAAGCACAATAACACTTATTCTTACTTTTATAAATTAAACCACAATAATGTTATGAATATTATTAATTAGTGAATGACTAGTTTACCCTTCTTGGTGAACAAGACAGAAATCCTACTTTGTATCCTATATAAAGGGGTCTCCCCATATGAATGATATAACAATTTTATTCTCCTCTCATATTGTCTCTCTATTATTATCTCGATTCCTCTTGAGTTTATAACACTTTATCAGCACGAAAGCTCAACCGCGTTCTTCATCGAAGTTCTACTCATCCAAAATCCGAACTCAAAGGCAAGAATTTATATGTTTGTTTATATTCATTGATAATTATAAATATATCTACTTCTCCTCCCTTCTTCTTAAATTCAAATGTTCCCGAAGAACATTATAATCTGATATTCCTGAAGTAATATCATATGTTCCCGAAAAACATTATAATCTAATATTCCTGAAATAATATCATATGTTTCGAAGAACATTATAATTTGATATTCTTGAAGTAATACCAAATGTTCCCGAAGAACATTATAATTTAATATTCCTGAAATAATATCATATGTTCCGAAGAACATTATAATCTGATATTCTTGAAATAATATCAAATTAATTATGCCTAGTAAATTAATTAAAATTTTAATGTTCCTGAAAAACATTGTGATATGAAATATTCCTAGAAGAACATGAACATTGTGATATGAAATATTCATTGAAGAACATGATATGATATTCCTGACAAAATATCAAAATAAAATGTTCCTGAAAAATATCATGATATGATATTCCTGTAGAAACATCAATATCAAATTGATTATTATTATATACTTATAATTTCGAATAATATCTTTGAAAATTCACCGTGAAAATCCACTAGCTTTGTGGAAAGATTTAAAACAAAGATACGATCACCCGAAGTTGATCGTACTACCAAAACGTGGTATGATTGACTCCACATTGGATTACAAGATTTTAAATATGTTGAGACATATAATAAAGCTGTCATAAAAAACATTATTATAATTTGATATTTCTGAAGTAATATCAAATCCATTATTCTTAATATATAAATTAAATTGAATGTTCCCGAAGAATATATACTCTGGTTTAAATATTATATTGATCTTTTAAGATCATCTTGATTTGATATTATTCGAGAACTAACAAATCAAATTGTCCTTGGGATATTCTTGAAGAAAGATTACGATAATATCATCATATGATATTATTGAGGAAATATCAAATTAAATTGCTCCCGTATTAGCAATAGTTTTGAAAATATCAAATTAAATTGCTCCCGTATTAGCAATAGTTTTGAAAATATCAAGTTAAATTGCTCCCATAATAGCAATAAATTTTACATGTTCCTGAAGAACATTATGATATAATATTCATGAATAAAAATTAAATTTTAAATGTTTTGAAGAACATAGGATATTCCCGCAGAAATATCAAATCAAATTGCTTATAATAATTAAATTTTAAATTGATATTTATAGGAAATAATGCAAAATATTCTTACAATAATATTTTTATTGATTGCTCCCGAAGAAGCAAAGTTCAAAAATTAAATGTTGTTGAATAAAGTTACATCGATTGTTCTCGTTTAAACAATGGTTACATATGAATTATCCATGAAGGATATCTTTTGAAAATCGAGATCAAATGTATATTATTATGTGGGTACTCATTGAATATCGAAAAAGTCGATTCCAATTAAATGTAAATTTTGAGAAAATTATATATTGAGATATATTTTGATCCACGAAGGATCATTGATAAAACATAATATTTTGATCCCGAATGATCATTGGTAAAAATACCGTATCCCCGAAGGATCATTGATAAATGTATTGTATCCCCGAAGGATCATTAGTAAAGATACTGTTATGCAAATTATGAAATATTAAGAGTGGGCTTCGGAAGAGTTTTACTAATTATCCCCACGAGTACTACAAATGTACTTAAAAATGAAAATGATGCATATCATGATTGTGCGTGAAAATGAATCAAACATTTCTCATTTGCGAATTAATATATTAAATATCTCGAGCCCCGATCCAGAAGATCGGTTTATAGCAATTACGCTGATTTGCATATTTAAGGAAGATCATTTCTCGACATTAGAGGGATATAAGAATATAAAAGATAGAAATGCCGAGAAATTTCATGGAATGTAAACGATCTTTAATTCTAGATCCACGCACCAATGAATTGAACCCGAAGTTCATTAAAATAAGTGACTTGCAATATTCAGCAAGTAATATGCCAAATTAATGAAAGTGTGACAAAATCACATATATTTGTGATACATGAACTATAAGAGTTCAAATACCAAAGAGATCAACTCAAATGTTGATTCTAATATACGCCTGAAGCGTAGTAGATCGATCTTAAGATATAAAATAAATCCGTGGAAAAACAAAGAAATTAAGTCACCCTCAAAATCTCCTGAAGAGATTTAGATAAAAATCCCATTGAAAAAGCATGTGCACATGATAATAGAAAATCGTGGGATTGCGGAACAACCAAATTAAATATTTTGGGAAATGATGAAAGATTTGGTTGATAGAATGAATTGTCATCAACATGGAAAAAGTCGTCAACGACATATTTGCCTTAAGAGTTGCTCTAGAAAATTTGGATCCAAAACTTAAATCAATGATAGTGTGCCAGCAGCACTCGAAAAATAAGAAATGAGCAATTGAGGCTGAGCATGACTCGCTAAATAAAAATATATTTTGAATCTGTAGTACACGCCTCAAAATATTATCCCAGAAAGATATACGTGGGTGTTCGTAAGAAAAACGAGTAATGATGTGGTGAGATATAAAAGCGAGATTAGTTGCTCAAGAGTTTTTCGCAGAAACTCGATATTTTTAAGGATGACATTAATTTCCGCTACCTTACACTTCTGGCAGCAACAACGATAAATATAGATATGCATGAATGTATGATTTGACCATGTAGAAGTCATGAGAAAGACACATACATGAAAATCCTAGATGGATTTTAAGATTCCTGAAATGAAAAGAAATGAAAATCAGAACATGTATAGTATCATATTACATATGTCATTATGGACAAAATTGATATTGAGACAAGGTCCCGAAGACCATTGATTGGTCCCGAAGACCAGTGATTGCACTCTTTTTCACTCTACCAAGTTTTTCCCACAAGATTTTCTTAGTTAAAGATTTTTAATGAGACAATCATTACAATATAAATGTGAATGCCATGTACTCTTTTTCTTGACTATTTTTTCCTACAAGGTTTTATAACGAGGTTTTTAACGAGGCATGCGCATCACTCGATAATAATTAATGAGGACATCAGAATGTTCCATATGATTTTTTTTCGAGATAAACTGAGATATAGAACCTGAAGTTCAAATGATTGTGAATTGAAAGTTCACATTATTGTTCATTTGTCAGGAAATGTATATTGAACACTAGACGCATCTAAAATACTCCAGAAGAGTTACCGGCCGATTATAGCAATTGCGAATGCTCTAGTCAATATAGATGTCTGATAAAGGCATGTCCCTGAAGGACGAAAAATATACAATAATACAAATGAATGTGAAACTCGACAATTCGAAGGTTGAATCCTGAAGACCAAATTTATATTTGAATAACTAAGTTTTTCCTATATGGTTTTATTAGTTACAGGTTTTAATGAGACTGATTGATCACAAATAATTACTTTCAAGAAGTCAAAGATCTTCGGTGATTACAATCAGGGGGAGCAAGCTTTACTCTTTTTCCTTCGCTCAAGTTTTGTCCCACTGGGTTTTCCTGTCAAGGTTTTAACGAGGCAGCAATCCTGGAAATAGTCATTCAAGAGGGAGTGTTATGAATATTATTAATTAGTGAATGACTAGTTTACCCTTTCTTGGTGAACAAGACAGAAACCCTACTTTGTATCCTATATAAAGGGGTCTCCCCATATGAATGATATAACAATTCTATTCTCCTCTCATATTGTCTCTCTATTATTATCTCGATTCCTCTTGAGTTTATAACAAAAAACACATATTCTTACATTGTTTATTTTTTGAAATTATTTAGACATTGTTTATTTAGACAAAGTTTATTTTTAGACATTGTTTATTTAGACAAAGTTTATTTTTAGACATTGTTTATTTTTGAAACTATTTTAGACATAAACAAAATTTAAAACAATAATAACAAAACAAGTTAACATGTTGGAATAATAAAATTTAATTTCTCCATTTAATTTTTATTTGTTTTTTTCCCTTTTTCTTAATTATTTTCTTTATTTAGACATTGTTTATTTTTTAATTATTTTAGACATTTTTTTATCTTATTGAATTTAATCAAATAATATTCATGAGAATATATGAAATAAGTCTAATTGACCACAATCATACTAACAAACACGCAGATGAATTTTTAATCTTCCAAAAACTCCATTTCAATCATTAGAACAATACATATAATTTTTATTTTTTTGTTTTTTTATAAATTAAATTAGTGTCAATCATGCTGGAAATCGATGTCCCGGGCTATTAAAATTTGCGAAAAATAATAACCCGACCGAAATCCTTCATCGCCGGAGATCCGAACGCGAACCACCGCACGAGCCGGGGCCCGACCAAATGACCTGCGAGGCCCGAAGGCCGCGAGCACCCAGCCGAGCCCCCGCACGGTGCTCGCGATCATCTCACGGATGATCGCTGGGGATGCACGAGGCATCCCCGGGGCTGCTCGTAGCAGCCCCGCAGCGGGTCGCGTGACCCGCTGGGCTCGTCCCAGCGCATCGCTGCGGGAAGTCCCGCAGCACGCCACGAGTCGCTGCGGGTTACTCCCGCAGCTCCCAGCGATCGAGCCTACGGGCTCGATCGATCCCTCGGCTCCCAGCCGAGGGTTCTCGCGCTGCACGCGCCGCCGACAAGGGTGGCCGGCGGGTCCTCCTGCCGTGGCACCAGCCCACGGCGGAACCCCGACGATCGAACCCTAGGTTCGATCGCGTGCCCCGGCGACCAGCCGGGGCTCCCCTTGTCACGCGTTGCCGGCGGTCGAACCCTAGGGTTCGGCCGCCCCTCTCGATCCTCGCCGGGGATCTCGAATCCCCGTCCCCGAGGTTCGTCGTTTTCCCGGATCGTGTATTCATGTATATATTACAATTAATATCACATAAAATCATGGAAGGGAGTTTATGATTTTACTTTCGATTCGTTGTTCGGAGAAACGAAATCAAAAACCTTTGAAGACCTTCGAATCTTCCTACGTATTCCTTGCACTCCGTTCGAACGTCGTGTGGGCGACGATCTATCGAACTCCTATGGATCTCCTTCAACTCTCTAGAACTATCAAATATTGATATTCTTGTCTTGTGATTTATGAAGGTCATGTAGTGCTTTTATAGGCTACGTAGGGGATCAAAAGGAGGTGGAATATTGAGCTCCCAATATTGATGATTAAATTGAGCCCAAGCCCAAGTCTATTAATCCTTATCAATATTAATTAATTTATTTTCCACTATATAAATTAATTGCACTCCCAATATTAAACCATATTATATCAAATAATATTTCTCCGGTAGTATTATTTATTCCGTGTATTTAAGATTTAAATATCCATGAATAAAATTAATTTATTGCTAATTAATTTATTCATCTCTTATATCCGAGAATAGTACCATTCAACCTTAATTATTATGCGGATTAAATCCACCTGCAGGGTTTATATAATAATTCCTTATGAACTCATCTCGGGGATATTATCAACCCTTACGGGATACACTTTCCCGTCAAGTATTCACGGCATGTCATATATAAAATATAGCGACCCAATTTTACCGGTAATCAACCCAATGATTAAATCGGTTAATTCCTTTGGAAAATCAAAGTTTCTTATATTAAATATACACACTCGTAATAATATCGGGGATTAAGAATAAAATACTCTGAGATTTAAATCAATTATCAACGGCAATCCTAATTGATAAATCTCAAGCGATCCGCCCAATACACCAAGTGTACAAGTGTGATAAAATAATTAAGATAAATTATTTTCTCTCTCACACAACGACTATACCGATGGATTGGTCCGTGTCCATCTAGGTCATGAACGACTGTTTGATTAAATACGAGTAACCGATAGTATGATCTTCTGTGTGGGCCCGACACACCATACTAACTACAACGTATAAAATCTAGGACTATATTTTTCATATTAATAATAATTAAATGCAAATAATTGTTTATTAATTAAATAGGTTAAATGTTATGACCGGTAATTTACCGATACTTAAATCTAGACATTAAGTACACAACTCCAACAATCTCCCACTTGTACTAAGGTCTAGTCATTTCCTCCAAACTCCCGACTCCCATACTCATCACGTGCTTAAGTTGTACTTCTCAGAAGAACTATGTGAATGAGCAATCTAGGTTGCCGCTCTGAAGTTATCTTGGTGACTACTGCGTCGTCTCCCTAGACGATGACTTGAATCAGGTGGTACTTGCTCTATGTGTTATCATCACTTTTTGAACTTATGACTTCTTCCAGTTTACCACGCACCGCTATGTACATAGCCTTTTGGTTAACCAAGAATCATATCCAAGCTCAGAGGTCATTCCAGAACCTAACCAAAACTTCCGCTGCCTCTGAGGCTGCTATTTGATTTATGATAGAGTCCGAGAAGCATCATGCTTATCACTCTTTCATCTTAAGGTTCCACCTCTTCCAAAAGTGAACACATAGCCTGATATCGACTTACACTGGTTTTTCTCTGATTTTGGATCTGAGAAAATGTAATCCAAGAAGAATTCGCATTGCTCCGTAAGCCAGTACTTCGAAAGTACTCTTACAGCATTCGAACATCTTTTGTCAAGATTACTTTGATATCCTTCCACTACGCCAACCGCATAGTTGATATCAGGTTCTCGTTTTACAACATTGCATCTATAAAGCTTTCCACACTCGAAGTGTAGGAAACCGCTTTCTGTCTTTATCCATCTCCTTCATGTGTTCAAGACACATGCCTTTAGATAGATGTATTCTGTTCCCGAAAGGCAATAACCTTTCTCAGAATTATGCATGTTTAAAACAAACCATAATCGCATAAGATATCTAGTAGAAGTACAATGTTCTTATTTAGAGATCGGAGGATTCTAAGAACATGATCTAACTTCATCTTAATCTTATATCTCGATTTAATTTAGACAACCTCTATTTAATGTTTGACAGTACTTTTACATTGTTGCCAACGATGAAGTGTTATCTACATAAAATTCCGAGAAACACCACCTTGTTTCCATTATGTCTCTAATACACCTTCCTCGTCTATGCCTTTTGATGAATCCATCTAATGGACTATCTCATCAATTCGCAAGTTCCACGATTTACAGCTTTGTAATAATCCATAAAAGGATCTACTAAGCTTGTACTTCTAAATGATCTTGCTTCTTAACAATAATACTTATAAAAGGATAATACTTTTGACTGGACCAGGACGTATCCCACGACACTGCTTCATTCTTTGGATGGCTATCCGTGGTCGGTTGCCGACTAAGGATAAGCGTTGGATTAGTCGGGGGGATGAATCATGTGTACTATGTGGTGGGGAGAGCACCGAGACACACTCCCACCTTTTCTTTGAGTGCCCCTTCTCACGGGATTGCTTGCGGAGACTAAAGGGGGAGGTGGGATTTCTATGGCCAAGGGGTAGTTGGCATAGTGCTGTTTTACGGGCTTCTAGTCGTTGGCGTGGGAGGCACTTGATATCTTGTGCGTATCGTGGACTTCTCGCTGCTCTGATCTATTTTATTTGGCTCGAGAGAAACACGAGGATACATGAGGCTCGTTCGGTGTCGTCTGGAGTGGTGGCTTCTCAGGCGATCTCTATCATACGAGAGAGGATCCACTCGTTACGACTTCCAGACTCTCTTCAGGCACGTGCATTAAAGAGGGTATGGCATATTGCCTGGTGATTGTATTTGTTTTCTTTAGTGTTATACTTTGTTGGTAGATTGTAGAGCTAGTCTGTTAGCTCGTTGATGCGATAGGGTCTTTATTCTCTATGCGCTTTACTGTATTTTACACTTTTATTTTATATGTGATTGACCTTTACCCAAAAAAAAAAAAAAAAAAAAAACAATAATACTTATTGCTATCCAAGTAGGCACATTTAGATTAGTACCGCCCCTTACGCAGAGCTTAGGGATCGATTTCATCTCTACTAGATCCAGAGTTCAAAACTCCTCTAGTCTTATGAACATCTCTGGTCGCTTAACAACCTCCCACTGCAATATGCAGAGCTAGGGATCGATTTCATCTCTACTAGATCCAGAGTTCAAAACTCCTCTAGTCTTATGAACATCTCTGGTCGCTTAACAACCTCCCACTGCAATATGCAGAGCTAGGGATCGATTTCATCTCTACTAGATCCAGAGTTCAAAACTCCTCTAGTCTTATGAACATCTCTGGTCGCTTAAAAACCTCCCACTGCAATGGCGTTCTGGTGTATAACAGTAATAACATTAGGTGCAGTTAGTGGTGTACTACTACTCGGTTAGGCTGGTTCTCAGTCTTTTCTTTTTCCTCATTTTAGAGTACCTTGTCAGTTAGGTCATTATAGTTTATCTAATAGTCTTCCTCTAAGAACCAGGCGAGGACACCCTTCTGGTTCATAACACTATTGAACACACAATCACTTGTTCTCTTAGGATATCCTACAACCACATTGAATGTGCCGTTGTATCCAGAAATATCCATAGAACATAGGTAGTTCCGAACAAACTTGCCCTTTTACTATTAGAATCCCATTTCTTATTACTGACACACCATTTGTACACGTGAGTGCATGGTGCAGTCTTTTGAGACTTAATCCCAATCTTTGATTTATGCTATGTGTTCTTTAGATAGGTGGTAGCCTCCGCGAACAAGTCGCAGGCTTCTAATGGATATACTTTGAAGGTTCCCCATAATAGCTTTGTGTCTATTGACTGATCAAAAACACTTTGCTTTGATGGCACATCAAGTATTCTAATCCATCTTTGAGTATTCCTAAAAGGAACTACTCATACCTTTCTAATTATACATATGTCTGCATATATCATCGTTGATCATTCTTAATACTTGTCCGAATTCCACCTTTTAGAAGGTCCACTTAGTTGTATTATCTTCCAAATTTAGTTCTTAGGTCGGAAGGTCCATTCCTTCAACTATAATTGATCAAATCAATTTCGACCTTTGAACCTTATTTGAATAAATGCCACTAAGTACAAGAATTTACAAGTATAATGATTTAACAAAGAAATGCATCTAATCAGTAAAATAAGTTGTAACGGTTTGTTGCATCGTGGTAGACTAAGGATTCATCATTCTTATATTGCTATCTAATGTACCAGAATAGATATCACCATTATTTCTTATCCAAACCATCAAATGATTAAAGAAATAAAATTATCTATTCATTAATGATAGAAAACCAGAACAAAAGTTCTTTCTAAATAAAAGGTACATTAAACAATAAACTTGAAATGAAATCCTATAACTACTAAAATAGATGAATGTCTTCCACTGCAACCACTGCTTCCTCAACAGCTTCGCCCATGTAGACTCGAACTCTTCTTCTCTAAGTCGCCGGGTTTTCTGGAACCCCTGCATTTAGAATGCACATACCGTCAGTGGTTCCATATCTACACACCAGAATTCTGGTAGATAATACCGCTGACTATGTTTTACGACTAAAGAAAAATTCGTACCTTTGAGAGGACAAGATATAGACCCCCAGTACTCAGACTGCTTCCCTTGGGGATATTTGCCAGAAGGCTTCTTTATCCCGCCCTTTGGTCCAAGTCTTTGAGGACTACTAGATCCCCTTGCCTTCTTCTCCTTTTCCTTATGTATGCCCTTAGGTTCGAAACCTTTGGCCTTGGCTATAAGAGCTTGTGACTGTCTCAACTCGTCTAAAAGATCTAGCATCTCAAAAACGTGCTCAAGCGTTTCGTCGAAGCAACTGACCTTTATGAGTATCCTCATCGCCTCTTTTCTAGCCTTTACATCATGTCTAAACATCAACTTGAGTTTAAGCATGACATCATGATTAGCGGCTAATGCATGAGCACTATCCCACTTCTCAAAGTCAACTATTTCCTCATCAGTTGAGTTAATGGTAGGTCTAGGAGGACAAGTTTCGCTGAGTACGTCTTTGTACTCCTTTACAGTCTGAGTAATGTCTAACTCTTTATTCCATCCAACACAGTATGGAACCAGTGCGTTGAATTCCTTAAGTATCAACGAAAGTGGATTCATAGCAATTCTCTAAACCTATAAGCACATATAAACAAACAATTAATTTAATATCCGATATTATCTCCCTTTGATAATATCATTAAATCACTAATCACATCTAAAATCCCATCAGGTAAGGCAAGCCACGTGGTGTGGACTTTTACCCACCCAAATGATTTAGCAATTAGATTTTCTTTGGTCATACATCGATTATAGCGTAACTTCGTGGGGAAGGATACTATAACGCGTATCTAAGTGTAAACCATTACTCAGCACTAAAGTAAATCGTTTGGAATTGCTATATCACCGCAAGCCACGTGGTGTGGACGTTTACGACAACTTCACAACTCTTCACAATTACTTATAATTGTCTACATCAATTAATCCAAAATCCGTCAGTATAGCAAGCCACGTGGTGTGGACGTTTACTACACCAAGAGACTTTTATAATTGACTCCCAATTACAAGAACCCATTCGATTTTTGTAAATCAAGACAAGGAAAATCATAAGTGAAACTCGAAGTTTCTAACCAGTGATTTACCATGCGAACAACCCTATCTCTCATAAATGAGGGAGCCTAGCAGACAATCGATCCACCTTCAAAGGATGGTACGAAGGTCTCTAATTTGTGTCATCCACATGACCAAGTGGCTTTGGCTCCATTCCACTCCCCGGGGTGAGAATGAGTCGACTTGAAGTCAGCTTCAGAAAGACAAATTAGGCATTGTTTGATAAACTTGATCAATGTTTCTCGTAAAAGGAATTACAAGAATTCTCCTCCAATGACTCTTCTATACGAACTTCGAAAGTCCATAAGAGTCACCAAGAGAACAGTAATGGAGACCATGGGAATGTTTCCATCCCCTCTCCCACTTAGCTTTTTACAATAAAGGGATACGCTATCTAGTGCATAAAGAATAAACACATATAGCATGCATACAAGCAATAAAGCACATGGTATCACATAGTCAAAATAATGCTAGAAAAAAAAATTATTTTCCCGACTATCATGGCTTTATTCCATCTCCGTACGCATCTTCTAGTCTTCAGTCTTCGTTCTTGAATGCTCCATGTGACGAAAATATTAATCCAATATTTAAATCTATTCATTTTTAATTAATCCAAAAGTTACTTAATTCGAAAATTAAGTCAATTGAATATATCAAAAATAAAATTAAATATTATTTATATTTTATTTATTTATTTTCCTATCTAATTCTATTAAATCTCTAGAATCCTATCCAAGTAAAACTTGAATATTCTAGAAGACTTCTATAATAGAATAAGGAAATAAAATAAATTAGGACTCTTATACTTTCCATAATTAATTAATTTTCATCTAATGAAAAATTCCAAGAAGAAATAATCAAATAGGAAATAAATTAATTCCTAATTAATTCTTTTCCTAAAGAAAGTTCCCATGAAAGAGAATACTCAATAAGGAATAAAATTAATTCCAATTAATTCTTTTCCTAATCCATGAGAGTTTCCAAAAGGAAGAACACTCAAATAGGAAAAACGAATTAATTTAGGAAAGTGAATCTTGGTAGAAGTGGCATGGGTTGGGAGACCCCACACCACCCCACCAAGATCGACCACCAAGGGGAGGGCCGCCGCCGCCACCACCCCAGCCGGACAGCCACCACCCACCGGCGGCAGCCCACGGCCAAGGGAGGCGTCGCCTCCTCCCTCTTTGATCGATCACCACGGGATCGATCTCCATGATCGATCCCTTGCCCTAATTCGCCTTCTTCGTCACTTCTTCGTCTTCCGGCGATCGTCTCGGCATCGATCCAACGTAAATAAATTACAAGAAATAAATTTACAATTCCTGTATCGATTCTATACATGAAATCGACCCTATACATTTTCCGGAAAACATAGAACGTAATAATAAATCCTAAATTCGGTCAACCCCCGAATTTTTACTATTACAAACATTCATCCAAACAAAACGAATCTCGACATGTCCGAGAGTTTAATAAACGAATAATCATGGTAAAATAATTAACGAAAAATTAAATCATGATAGCCGGAAATCCCTGCAAGGTAGAACAATAATAGAACATATACATGAACACGAAACCAAACGCTCTGATACCAATTGCTGGAAATCAATGTCCCGGGCTATTAAAATTTGCGGAAAATAATAACCCGACCGCACGAGCCGGGGCCCGACCAAATGCCCAGCGAGGCCCGAAGTCCGCGAGCACCCAGCCGAGCCCCCGCACGGGGCTCGCGATCATCTCACGGATGATCGCTGGGGATGCACGAGGCATCCCCGGGGCTGCTCGTAGCAGCCCCGCAGCGGGTCGCGTGACCCGCTGCTCAACGCGCTGGGCTCGTCCCAGCGCATCGCTGCGGGAAGTCCCGCAGCACGCCACGAGTCGCTGCGGGTTACTCCCGCAGCTCCCAGCGATCGAGCCTACGGGCTCGATCGATCCCTCGGCTCCCAGCCGAGGGTTCTCGCGCTGCACGCGCCGCCGACAAGGGTGGCCGGCGGGTCCTCCTGCTAAGGCACCAGCCCACGGCGGACCCCCGGCGATCGAACCCTGGGTTCGATCGCGTGCCCCGGCGACCAGCCGGGGCTCCCCTTGTCACGCGTTGCCGGCGGTCGAACCCTAGGGTTCGGCCGCCCCTCTCGATCCTCGCCGGGGATCTCGAATCCCCGTCCCCGAGGTTCGTCGTTTTCCCGGATCGTGTATTCATGTATATATTACAATTAATATCACATAAAATCATAGAAGGGAGTTTATGATTTTACCTTCGATTCGTTGTTCGGAGAAACGAAATCAAACACCTTTGAAGACCTTTGAATCTTCCTACGTATTCCTTGCACTCCGTTCGAACGTCGTGTGCGCGACGATCTATCGAACTCCTATGGATCTCCTTCAACTCTCTAGAACTATCAAATATTGATATTCTTGTCTTGTGATTTATGAAGGCCATGTAGTGCTTTTATAGGCTACGTAGGGGATCAAAAGGAGATGGAATATTGGGCTCCCAATATTGATGATTAAATTGAGCCCAAGCCCAAGTCTATTAATCTTTATCAATATTAATTAATTTATTTTCCACTATATAAATTAATTGCACTCCCAATATTAAACCATATTATATCAAATAATATTTCTCCGGTAGTATTATTTATTGCGTGTATTTAAGATTTAAATATCCATGAATAAAATTAATTTATTGCTAATTAATTTATTCATCTCTTATATCCGAGAATAGTACCATTCAACCTTAATTATTATGCGGATTAAATCCACCTGCAGGGTTTACATAATAATTCCTTATGAACTCATCTCGGGGATATTATCAACCCTTACGGGATACACTTTCCCGTCAAGTATTCACGGCATGTCATATATAAAATATAGCGACCCAATTTTACCGGTAATCAACCCAATGATTAAATCGGTTAATTCCTTTGGAAAATCAAAGTCTCTTATATTAAATATACACACCCGTAATAATATCGGGGATTAAGAATAAAATACTCTGAGATTTAAATCAATTATCAACGGCAATCCTAATCGATAAATCTCAAGCGATCCGCCCAATATACCAAGTGTACAAGTGTGATAAAATAATTAAGATAAATTATTTTCTCTCTCACACAACGACTATACCGATGGATTGGTCTGTGTCCATCTAGCTCGTGAGCGACTGTTTGATTAAATACGAGTAACCGATAGTATGATCTTCTGTGTGGGCCCGACACACCATACTAACTACAACGTATAAAATCTAGGACTATATTTTTCATATTAATAATAATTAAATGCAAATAATTGTTTATTAATTAAATAGATTAAATTCTATGACCGGGAGTTTACCGATACTTAAATCTAGACATTAAGTACACAACTCCAACAAATCATATTGATGAGCCACTTTATTTGCTCATCTTAGAGCATTTTTACACCCTTTATTGAGTCGTTTTGAGTCGGTTACGTGTCTGGGAGGGCACAATTAGGTGTTTGGGCAGAGTGTGTGGTGATGCAGGTAACAGGTGGCGCACTGGGCAAAAGAGGCAAGGAAATCTCCTTCTTTGGGCAAATCAGATTCTGGAGCGGTAGTGACAAGCAACAGTTTGACCACATCGGGCAAATGGGTAAGGTCATGAAGCAGAAGACCCAGAATTCCTACAAAGTACCGTGCCTGGTCCGACCACCTGTGGAGGAGAAGAATTACCTGCGGATTTCAATTTGGGCAAAAGCGGCTGTAGACAGAAGATTACCTGGGGGCAAGGCGCCAGCGTACCAGAATCCCTGGATTTGGGGGATCTGCCTTATCCCCAAACGCGTTGACTGCTGGCGCCTATTCTTTAGGAAGGAGAAACAGCCGCTGCAATTCAAATTCAAATTGAAGTCTATAAAAGGGGCGCGACGGGCAGCAGGAAGACACACAATTACGCACCGAGAAGTCGGAAGAGCCGCCGGTCCCGCAGTCGCCGTCGCCACCGAAGTCGCCGGAGAGAGATCGGAGCTGTTCGTCCGAGTCTCTTTGTTTGTTTTTAGTAGATCCAGCCTTCGGGCTGAGAAACAATTTCATGTTTTTATGTTTTCTTAAGTTTTAATTCCGTACTTTGATTTCCTTCAAAAACGTTTACGATTTGAAGGCATGAATAATATAGTTCTATTTCCTTTAATTATTTCGTCTTTTAATTTCTGTATGATTGGCTAAGTTGTTTTGCATCTGGTCAGGGACGGATCGAAGGTGAAATTAGGGTTTAGTTAGGCCGCGAGGTTGGAGGGGCTGAACTAACCGGTTGGGTGTTTGTTCCCGAGGCAAAGTTGTTTGAGGTTTATTTCTGGGGAGTTTGGGTAAACTAGGACGACCACTAGTGAACCTTTACAAACTGGGATACTGGTGATTGGCAAACCGCATAGATGTACCTTGTAGTATTGTTGCGGGCATAGCACTAGAACTTGCAGGAGATGCGGTCGTATGTTTCGAGCATGCTATTGGCCGAGCGGGTCTGTCTAGAGGGTAATGCGGGTTTGGGCAAACTAGATCCATGTTTGGTCGCATAGGTTATCGAATTGTTCAGATCCAGGGGGATTAGGCAAAGTGTTAACCAAGCCTTTTCTTTATACAGTAAGGATAGATGAGGGGTGGGGCAATTGCTGGGCGTGACGCAATAGGACCACTTTTGTTTTTGCACCCTATAACTGCTGACAAACCGCTGGTAAAAATCCTTAGTGCCGATGAACGGTAGTTTGCCCTAATGATCCTGAGTGAAGTCGTCTGCCCGGATGCCTTGTTTCCTATTTGAGTTTAAGTTTTCTTTTTAGTCTGCTACTAGATCTGAGTGTTTGCTTGCTTTACTTTTGGTTTTATTTAATTGCATGTTATTTTCTGTTAGCCGTAGTTAGATCAAAGTGTTTGAAACGATTTCAAAACCGCTGTGCCCACAGCAACCAAACTCAAAATCTTTTTGTGACAACCCCTTGGGCAAAGCCGAGATCACCTACTGTAATTGCCTCCTTGTGGGACCGACCCCACGTACTTGCCATTATCTACGTTTTGTAGTTAAAGGGGTACTGGCTAAATACAAATTTCATTTTGACAGCGTGTTTGCTCCACGACAAGTATTCGCGCTCGTCAAAATTGGCGCCGTTGCCGGGGAGGCAAATTTCCAACAGTAAGTCGTCTGTGCTAACAGTTTGACTTGTTTTGTTTATGCAGGATTCTGTTGCTGGCAAAGAGATTGTAACCTGGTACGATCCAGAGATCGAAAAGACCGCAAAGCGAATCCGGAAAGAAACAAGGCTAGCCAAAGAGTTAGCACGTGCCGCCCAAGAAGCTGCCCATACACCACGGGCAGAAAATCCGCGAAGGGCAAGGAGAGGTGACCCAATTACCCCACCAAGACCTTCACCGGAACCAGCCATCATGGCAAACCAAACCCTCAGGGAAATGATGTTCCCTGCCAATCTGAACCTCTGACCATCAGGCATCACTTTGCCCACCATCAACGAGAACTGGGAGATGAAACACAATTTCATCCAAATACTGCCTAAGTTCAGCGATATGCCCATGGAAGACCGACAGAGGCATCTTCAAGACTTCGAGTTAGCCTGCGGAACTATAAGGGGAGGGCCCCCTTTGAGTGAATACATCCGACTGCTGGCTTTTCCCTTCTCACTTGGGGATGGAGCAGGAGAGTGGCTCTACACTCTGCCCGAAGGACAAATCACTACTTGGGCACAGCTCCAACAGAAGTTCTTGGAAAAATACTTCCCTGCCGCCCGAATCCAACACATGCGAAGAAACATCAGTAGCATTAAGATGGGGGCAGGCGAAGAGTTCCCCGCATATTGGGCACGGTTTAAACAAATGTTGGCAAAGTGTCCTCATCACCAGATCCCTGACCACGATTTGATCCAATACTTTGTGTCTGGGCTAAGGATGCACGAGAGAACCCTCCTGCACGCTGCCAGTGGAGGGTCCATCCTGAATAAAAGTGCTGAGGAGGCATTCAAGCTCTTCAAGGAGATGGCAGAGGAGTTCAGAGATGACGGAAGTGAGTTGCCCAGGACCAATTTGGGGACAACCACCGCTGCGGATTTAAAAATCGATAAACTGTGCAGCGCAATGGAGAAGTTCATGAACTCTATGGCCACCGGGCCAAAGAGAGGTGTGAAAGCTTGCCAGATCTGTCAGGGCACAGAGCATGCCACTGATGAGTGCCCCTCACTGTATGACGAGGAGGTCAAAGCAATGAGGCAGAGCAACGGTAACGGGCAAGGAAGGGGGAAACCATACTATGATAATAGGTATGGGAATAACAACAACTACAATGAAGGGTATAATGGAAACCAAAATTTCCAGCGCTACAACCAACAGGGGCAGTACCAACAGCAAGGCCCCGGGATGTACCACCAGCCCGCTCAGACCAAGGGGCCTACCTTGTCTGAAATGATGGAAACTTTGGTCAAAGAGAACATCAAGTTCCAGCAAGAGAATGCCAAAGCCCACCAAGAGAATGAGAAATTCAAGCAGGAGACTAGAGGGCAGTTCCAAAATCTAGGAGCCCAAGTCTCACATCTCACTCAAGTGGTGGCAAAGCTAGAACAGAAAGGAGGTACCTTGCCCCCGAAAGTCGAAGTAAACAATGCCCATGTTAATGCCGTCCAGCTCAGAAGTGGCAAACCACTTACTATAGTGGAAAATTCTGCAGTAAAGGGCAAAGAGCCGGTGTTAGATGATCCCCCAGTCATTGAGGAAGACCCTGGGACAGATGTTGAGCAAGAAGAGGTGATAGTCAAGGCAAAGAGGGACAAATCCCCACCACCGAAAATCAGGCCACCTTTCCCGGGCAGATTGAATAAAAACCGTGAGAGGGAAGAAACTCAAGAGATGTTCAAGATGTTTAAGAAGGTGGAAATCAATATGCCCCTTCTGACCATACTGAATGCTATGCCCAGATGTGCTAAGTTCTTGAAGGAGCTTTGCACAAAGAAGGTCAAATATCAGGACGATGCGAAGTTTGAGGTGGGGGAGAATGTCTCTGCCGTGATTAAAAAGACTGGACCTACAAAGTGTGGAGACCCAGGCATGTTCTACATTCCGTGCATCATAGGGCATATGAAGATAGAGAAGGCAATACTCGATCTTGGAGCATCAATCAACGTTATGCCCAAAACGATGTACGAAGACTTGGAAATAGGGCAACTGAAGCCCACTCGAGTTGTTATCCAACTGGCTGATGGATCGAACGTTTATCCTGAGGGCATACTGAAAGATGTCCTGGTCAAAGTGGAAGAGTTGATATTCCCTGCTGATTTCTATGTGCTCGATATGGGCAGATCAAGTAAAGCCCCAGTGATGATATTGGGCAGACCGTTCCTGAAAACAGCAAGGACCCACATCGACTGCGAAACCGGTAGGCTGACGTGCAAATTCGAGGGAGAGACGGTCACCTTTGACCTCTACAAGTCCATGAAGCACCCAGCTGACACCAAGGAGATCCACTACATTGACCAAATTGAGAAGGCAGTGGAGGAAAAGGCGCTCCAATGTGGCAAGTATGACCATACTGAGATAGCCATTCAACAAGGGCTTACAGAGTTTGATATGGAGGACGAACCGGAAGAATTGCAAGAGGCAATTGAGCAGTTAGATTCTTTGGAGAGTTTCAAAGGCAATCCGGGCAAACCGATAGAGATTGAAGAAATGATCATGGTGCCTTCCCTCGAAAAGCCACCAATGCTGGAATTGAAAAAGCTGCCTAAGCACCTCAAGTATCTATATTTGGGAGATAATGACACTTTGCCTGTCATCATAAGTGCCTATTTACAAGAGGCAGAGGAGGCAAAGTTGAGATATGTGCTGGGGCAGTACAAACAGGCCATAGGATGGACTTTGGCTGACATCAGAGGGATAAGTCCAAGCATCTGCCAACACCACATTCTTCTGGAAGATGACTCTGTGCCCGTCCGTGATCCTCAAAGGAAGCTCAATCCAGCAATGAAGGAAGTTGTGCTCAAAGAGATCAAGAAGCTTCTCAGTGTGGGCATAATCTACCCAGTGTCAGATAGCAAGTGGGTTAGCCCAGTGCATGTGGTGCCAAAGAAGTCTGGAGTTCAAGTCATAGAGAACGAAAGAAATGAGCAGATTGCCACCCGACTACAAACTGGGTGGAGAGTTTGCATTGACTACCGCAAACTGAACAAGGTAACCCGCAAGGATCACTTCCCTTTGCCTTTCATTGATGAAATGTTGGAAAGATTGGCTGGGAAGAAGCACTTTTGCTTTCTGGATGGCTACTCAGGGTATATGCAGATATGGGTTGCTCAAGAGGATCAGGACAAAACCACCTTCACCTGTCCTTTTGGCACCTTTGCCTACAGGAGAATGCCCTTTGGCCTCTGCAATGCACCAGGAACTTTTCAAAGGTGCATGATGAGTATCTTCGCTGACCTGCTCGAGAATGGAATTGAAGTGTTCATGGACGATTTCACCGTGTATGGCAACTCCTTTGACTCCTGCCTGGAACACTTAGAGATGGTGCTAAAGAGGTGTGTGGAGAAGAGCCTTGTACTGAACTACGAAAAATGCCATTTCATGGTCGAAGAGGGAATTGTCCTTGGGCATGTGATTTCAGCTAAGGGCATAGAAGTGGATAAAGCCAAGATCGAAGTCATCTCCAAGCTGCCATACCCGAGAAATGTGAAGCAAGTCAGGGGGTTCTTAGGGCATGCTGGCTTCTACAGACGTTTTGTGAAGGACTTTGCCCAAATTGCTCGTCCTTTGACCAGACTGCTTCAGAATGATGTAGAGTGGGACTTTGATGAGGACTGCAAGGCTGCCTTCAACCATTTGAAGGAGAGATTGGTCACAGCGCCTATTATTTAACCACCAGAATGGGGCATGCCATTCGAGCTGATGTGTGATGCAAGTGGATATGCGGTAGGAGTTTTGTTAGGGCAAATGAAAGGGAAAGAAAGGCATGTGATTTACTATGCCTCGAAAACCCTTAATGCTGCCCAAAGTAACTATGCCACGACTGAGAAGGAACTTTTGGCCATTGTCTTTGCCTTTGAGAAGTTTAGGTCTTATCTGCTGGGCAGTAAGACCATAGTGTATACAGACCACGCTGCACTGAAGTACCTCATGGCAAAGAAGGAGACTAAACCAAGACTTATTCGATGGATCCTGTTACTCCAGGAGTTTGACATCGAAATTCGGGACAAGTCTGGCAATCAGAACCTCGTTGCAGATCATCTAAGTAGGATTCTCCAGAAAGAAGAGGATATGCCTATCACCGAGACGTTCCCTGATGAGCATCTGTATTCTATAACCACTTTGGGCGAAGAGCCATGGTTCGCTGACCTTGTGAACTTCATGGTTACTGGAATTTTCAGGGACGGCATGACCTACTACGAGAAAAACAAAATGAAGCGTGAGGCAAGGAGCTATGTCTGGGATGAACCCTATCTGTGGAAAAGATGTGAAGACCAAGTTCTTAGAAGATGCATTCCTGAGTCCGAGCAGCAGGGCATAGTGGATCACTGCCACAAGCAACCCTGTGGAGGCCACTTTGGGCCTAGGCGTACAGCAAGGAAGATACTGGATTGCGGATTCTACTGGAACACTTTGGTTCGAGACTGCTATGAGCTATGCAAAAGATGTGATGAGTGCCAGAAGGAAGGCAATTTGACCAAGCGCAATGAAATGCCCTCTGTGCCCATACTGCCAGTAGAGATCTTTGATGTCTGGGGCATAGACTTCATGGGGCCATTTCCAAATTCACAAGGTAAGGAATATATACTCCTAGCAGTTGATTACGTCTCAAAATGGGTCGAGGCAAAGGCAACTCCCACCAATGATTCGCGCATTGTGGCTGAATTCCTCAAAGGGAATATTTTCACTCGGTTCGGTGTGCCCAAAGCACTAATAAGCGACCAAGGGACCCATTTTTGCAACTCTGTAATTGAGAGGATGTTGCGAAAATATGGAGTCACTAATCGAATTACTTGTGCCTATCACCCCCAGGCAAACGGCCAAGCAGAACTCTCCAACAGGATTATCAAAACTATTCTGAGGAAGACAGTTAGGCCAGAGGGGAAGGATTGGGCAGGCAAACTGGATGATGCACTGTGGGCATACCGCACTGCGTTCAAGACTCCATTTGGTATCTCCCCTTACCGAATGATATTTGGGAAAGCTTGCCATTTGCCAGTGGAGATAGAGCACAAGGCACACTGGGCGGTGAATAAAGTCAACTTTGATTGGGATCTGGCTGGAAACGAGCGTAAACTTGACTTGGTCGAATTAGAGCAGCTTCGCATTGAGGCGTATGACCATGCTACCCACTACAAAGAGCGGACCAAGAGGGCTCATGACAAACTGATCAAGAGGAAAAAGATTGAGGCTGGGCAGTTGGTGCTACTATACCAAACCAGAAATCAGTTCCGTTCGGGCAAACTGTCCTCTAAGTGGGAAGGACCCTATTTTGTTCACCATGTCAGCCCAAATGGATCTGTAGAGTTGAAAAGCAAAAAAGATGATGACTATATTTTCAAGGTGAATGGCCATAGAGTGAAGCCCTACTTTGGGCAAGAGAATCTGGAAGGGCAGCTTGCCCTGATTGAGTGAACGAATAAAGCAATTGGGTCCTGCCCGGGACTATAAATAGGGCGCTGGCCAGGAGGCAACCTGGTATGTTTGTATAATTTTGTTATTTCAATTTTTAGATTAGGAATAAACTACTAGCAACAAGGGACTTTGACTATGCCGCGAGAAAGGGTATTGTTTGTTTTTTATTTTGCAGGAGGACTTTGGGCAGACCGAGACTTTGGGCAAATAAGGACGCAAGTGGGCAGTTGCGATTTTCAAGGACTGAAAACCGTCCCATCAGGGACTCTGCAACTCCACCATCATCACGCCTCTATCCAGCCGCGATTCCCGAAACTGCCAATAACTCCTCTATTTTCAAAATTCAAAAACAATTATATATTTCTTCTCTCTCCATATGGTTTCCACAAGAGCAAAAAATAAGTTACGAAAAATCCCTCACGGAACCCTAATTGATCTTACTATAGGTACCGCCGCATCAAAGTTGAAGAAGATGGTGTCTCCAAAAAGATCGAGTCCGGCAAAGCGGCGGCGGAAGAAGAGGAGGAGGAGATTATCAAAAGCCAAGCCCCCAGAAGTAGGACCCGCGCATCCGCCAGGAAGAGGAAGGCGGTTGACACATCGGCGCGTGAAATTGCGGCCCCCAAAACGGTGTGCTTCAAGTCGCTCAAACTGATGGGGGTAGAGAAGGAAGTACGGGGGTATTTTAAAGCTATTGGATGGGAGCCTTTTCTTGAGTGGTCTGGGCAAATCAGTGAAGAGGTGGTGCGAGAATTCTTTGGTTCACTGGGAATCAAAGAGACCAAGGATGAGGGAGTTATAGGGATTCAATTCGAGTTGTTTGATCGTACTGCTTCTATTGGAGGTAATGAATTGGATTTGTGTTTGGATATGGCAGGTATCGAGGATTTGAAGTCAAAGGCGTACCAGGAGGCATTGAGGGCTTTGCCAGAGTACACAAAGAAGGAGTTGCAGAAGATCTGGACGAAGCTGGGCAAAGGAGGCGAGTTCGTAGGGCAAAGCACCAAGTCAATCCAGCTGAAGAGCCATGCACTCAGGGTTTGCCACAGGATCCTGGCCATCAATTTCTTTGGCAAGACGGACACCAGCAGTGCCGTTTCCCATCTAGAACTGGGCATACTATGGTGCATGCATCAGAAGATCAGGCTGCATTTCAGTGCCTGCCTCTGTGCCCAAATGAAGTGGTTGCAAACTCACCCCCTCCAGCGCCTATCATTGGCCCAATTTCCGATGGTGTACGCGGCCAAGATGAACCTGATCAAGAAGGGCAAAGAGCTGGAGATGATGGTGGAGGGCAAGTTTGACATCCAGTGCTTCAAGCGCATGCAGGATATTGTGCCTTTGAGTGATGGCAGTGTGAAGTTTTTGGAGGAGAAACCAGTGAAGGTTGAGGTGAAGGATTCGGTTGCTGAGGCTAAGGCCAAAGAGGAAGTTGCAGAGAGACAGGGAGCCATCGAGGCTCGTTTGGATAAGATCGAGAAGGTGTTCGAGGAAGTGAAGGCGATGATGATCGCATACTTTGACCACAGTGGATTCAGGTACACACCTGCTTCCACCTCCTAATTTGTACCCTCCCTTGTTTTTAGTAGTTGTTAGTTTTTTTTTATTATTTCTTTTATTTTTATGTTTTTTGTTAAGGTCACCCCCGAGTCACTCTGGTTCGGGGGAGACTAGGTTGATCTCCCTGCTGACACACTTTGCCCAGGCAAAGTGTGTGAGGGGGCAGGTGCGCCAACTTTTTGAGTCATAGTCTGGTCGTGGTTAGCCCCTACTGATCTTATTACTTTTGCACACTTTGCCCAGGCAAAGTGTGTGAGGGGGGAAAGGGAAAGGGCAAACCCCTGTTTCTAATCGAGTCAGCATGATTATGTGTCACCTTGGGCAAACATACATACAGTAACTCAAAATTTATAGTTAAGATGCATGAAATAGGGATGATGGAACTGCTCTAGGCAAACTGTGAGAATTGAGCCAACATTGATATATGATTTCTTTCTTTGAGAGTCTGCTGTGATATTTACAATGCTTGTCTTTGCCTGTTTGCTGAATTGAGTAGTTTGACTAAGTAGGGTTGTTAAATGATTAGGGCATTTCTTCGTTTTATTTTCCCAGAATAAATAACATTATCCCTTGCTAGCCCCTTTGAGCTTTATTGAATATTCTTTGTGAACCCATCTGGTATTATGCCCACATTACATAGGCAGCCAGAAAGAAGAGAGGGAGTTAGGGCATAGTGTTCAAAAAAAAGAAAGAAAAAAAAAGAAAAAAAAAAAGAAAAAAAAAAGAGAAAAAATCAAAAAAAAAAAAAGATGAATAAAAAGTTGTTGTGCTAAGGCCCGTAAGAAAGGGGCAAAGTGGCAGAGAAAAGGTTAACATCAAAAAGCCCTCTGCCCAAATAGAGCCTACTCCCAGAAAAATCTACCCTTATGAGCCCAACACGAACAACACAAAGAATTATACGGAATAATAAAGAACACGAAGAATTATAGTGGTTCACCCGTTAACGAGGGCTACGTCCACTTCTTGCCGCTGCAATAATTCACTAGGATATAATAGATCCCCGTTACAAGCTTGTAAACTCTATAATTGAACTCTAGACTTTCTGGAGGTGTTAGCCCTATTTTACAATACACATAGGGTTTATATAGAGGGGGAAAAAAGAATTCCGGAAGAAAATCCCGCAGGGGCGTAAAAGCCCCCACTTGTCGGCCGACAATGCATGGTGTCGGCCGACACCTTCAACGCGCACTGCGCGTTTTGCCTCGGGTTAGAGCTCGGGTTCCACAGAAGCTCGGGCAGCTCCTTTGTCGTCCGACGGGGCCTGGTGTCGGCCGACACCAGGCCAGAACTCCAGCTTCGACCCAGCTCGTCTCCTTCGATCACCTTCGATCGTCTCCGGCGACGATCGTCTTCTCCGGCGACTCCGGCGATTGTTTCTCGGCGTGAATTCACTTCACCCTCAACAATCTCCCACTTGAAGTTAATTCATAGCCCCCCTTATCGTCTCTTCCCATTGCAGCGGCGTCCCCGGTCCTCATCCCAGAAGACCAACCGAGGTTGAACACAACCTCAACTTGTCACACGGTACCACCTTCGTAAACATGTCGGCCGGATTCTTACTCCCAAGAATCTTCTCCAACACCAAGACGCCTTCCTCCAAGGCCGATCGAATGAAGTGATATCTCAGCTGGATATGCTTCGTTCGAGCATGGTACACCGGATTCTTCGCCAAGTGAATGGCGCTCTGACTGTCGGAATACAAGATACTCCCCGAGTGATCTTGCCTCAGCTCTAGCAGGAAAGCCTGTAGCCACATCATCTCCTTCGCGGCTTCTGTCACAGCGACGTACTCCGCCTCACAACTCGACAATGCTACGATCTTCTGCAACCTCGACACCCAGCTAATCGCGGTACCCCCGAAAGTGTACACGTACCCAGTAGTGCTCTTTCTACTGTCCACATCCCCTCCGTTGTCTGCGTCCACGAACCCAAGTAACCCCGAATCTGATTTTCGGAACCTCAAAACAAAACCGGAAGTCCCTCTCAAGTATCGAAAGATCCACTTGACGGCTTCCCAATGTTGTTTCCCCGGATTACTCATAAACCGGCTGACTACTCCCACTGCATGGGCAATGTCAGGCCTCGTGCACACCATGGCATACATAAGGCTCCCAATCGTAGAGGCGTAAGGGACCTTATCCATATGCGCTAGCTCCTTCTCGCTCGTCGGCGAGTCCTCCTTTGACAGACGGAAGTGACTAGCCAAAGGGGTGCTCACGGGTTTCGCATCCTCCATGCTAAACCGTGCTAGTACCTTCTTCAGGTACTCCTCTTGAGACAACTCAAGACCATCCTTGCTCCTCGTGATTCTCATCCCCAGGATTTGTTTGGCAGCACCCAAATCCTTCATAGAGAACTCCCTCGATAGACTCTTCTTGAGCTTGTCAATCTCCGCCAAGCTCGCCCCGACTATCAGCATATCATCTACATAAAGAAGCAAAATTATGTAGGTACCTCCGAGTTTCTTGAAATAGCAGCAGTTGTCCGCCTCGCACCGCGTGAATTCGACCCGCTTCATGAACATGTCGAACTTCTTGTACCACTGCCTCGGAGCTTGCTTCAACCCATACAAGCTCTTCTGAAGCTTACACACCAGCTTCTCCTTTCCTCGGACTTCAAAACCCTCCGGTTGCTTCATGTATATTTCTTCATCCAGATCCCCGTGAAGAAATGCGGTCTTTACATCCATTTGCTGAAGATGTAAATTCTCCTGTGCCACCAAGCTAAGCACCACCCGGATGGTTACCATCTTGACTACCGGAGCGAAGATCTCCGTGTAGTCGATCCCTTCCTTCTGCTGGAAGCCTTTCACCACTAATCTTGCCTTGTACCGAACGCTTCCATCGTGTTCTTCCTTTGCCCGGAAGACCCATTTATTGTGCAAGGCCTTCTTCTCCTTCGGAAGCTCGGCTAGTTCCCAAGTCTGATTCGACATCAATGAGCTCATCTCCTCTTTCATGGCAGACTCCCACTTGATCGAATCCCTCGCTTGTATAGCCTCGGTGTAGCTCTCCGGCTCACCCCTATCAGTCAGCAAAATATAGTTAAGAGAAGGTGAAAATTTATGGGGAGGTCTTCTTACCCTAGTCGACCTCCACGGCTTCGGTGTGACTGGATCGATGTTAGGATGAGCATTCTCATCTTGCTCATCCTCGCTGCTCGTGTTTCCCTCCTCGATCTTCTCGGTCTCCACGACCTCCACCGGAACCTCCTCCGTGTCTCCCACGGGATCAATGCTTTCTTCAACAACCTCGCCTTTACTCTTGTACAAGACCGCCTCGTTGAAGATCACATTCTTGCTTCGGATCACCTTATGATTTTCGGCATCCCAAAATCGGTACCCGAACTCCGTGCCGCCATATCCAATGAAGAAACACTTCTTGGATTTAGGATCAAGCTTGCTACGAGCAGCTTCGTCGATATGGACATACGCCAGACACCCGAACACCCTCAAGTAGGACAGATTCAGATTCTTCCCACTCCAAACCTCCTCAGGAATCCGATATTCCAAAGGAACCGACGGTGCTCTGTTGATCAAATGAGCTGCCATGTCGATGGCATATTCCCAAAACATCTTAGGCATCCCCGAGTGTAACCGCATACTCCGGGCCTTCTCATTTAGCGTCATGTTCATTCGCTCCGCTATTCCGTTTTGTTGTGGGGTCCCCGGAATAGTCTTCACCATCTTGATCCCACTCTCGACACAAAATTGCTTGAAGTCGGCGTCAACGTACTCACCTCCGTTGTCGGACCTCAAACACTTCACCTTGAGATTTGTTTCATTCTCAACCTCGGCTTTCCACTTCCTGAAAACAGAGAACACGTCACTCTTATTTTTCATGAAATATACCCATACCTTCCTTGTGGAGTCATCGATGAAGGTAACATAATAGAGTGATCCCCCGAGTGAGGCGACGGGAGCTGGTCCCCAAACGTCCGTGTGTACTAGTTCCAGCTTCTCCGCCTTGGGCTCCCTTCCACCTTTGGAAAAACTCACTCGTTTCTGCTTTCCAAGAATGCAGCTCTCGCACGTGTGAGACTCAATCGCCTTGAGTTCGGGAAGCAGCCCGTTCTTTGCCATGATCTTCATCCCCTTCTCACTCATGTGCCCCAACCTGCAATGCCACAACTCGGTCTTCTGGGTGCCATCAACAACACCAACCGAGTCCCTCATGCTCGTCGTCAAATAAAGTGTGCCCGTCTTATGACCTCGAGCAATGGTCATGGCGTTCCTCGAAACCTTCCACGACCCATCTCCAAATGACGTCCGGTAGCCATCATTATCAAGCTGGCCCACCGAAATTAGGTTCCTCATCAACCCCGGCACATGTCTGACCTTGGTAATCTTCCAGGTTTGCCCATTAGACAGCTTCAGGTTGATATCTCCCATCCCGACTATATCGAGTGGCTCGTCATCTGCAAGAAAAACCTTTCCATAGTCACCCAAAACGTAATTAAGCATTACATCCCGCTGTGCAGTAGTATGGAAAGAAGCCCCTGAGTCCAGCACCCAGGAATCGATCGGTGAGTCGACCGAACAGAGGAGGACGTCCCCGTCGTCGTCATCCTCTTGTACCACCGCATTGGCGGTACCCTTCTTCTTGTTGTCGTTCTTCCCCCGAGAGCGACAGTCCCTCTTGAAGTGCCCCGTCTTCCCACAATTCCAGCACTCGTTATCCTCGGACCTTGAGCTATCTCTTCCACTCCTAGACTTGGATCTCCCTCTGTTCCTGTTAGCATTCCTGCCCGAGTTTCTCCCCCGGCTCTCTACACTCAAGGCCGAACTAGGAGTCTTTCCCTTGAAATCCTTTCTCCGGATTTCCTCGGCAAGGATCTTATCTCTAACTTCGGAGAACTGCAGATTCTCCTTCCCCATAGAGTTGCTAACAGCTGCCCTCATGGGCTCCCAACTGTCCGGTAGAGACGCAAGTAGGATCAAGGCGTAAATTTCGTCATCGAAGTTCACCCCGACTCCCTTCAACTTGTCCAAGATGGAATTCAGCTCGTTGATATGGTTGGCTGCGTTTGCATTGTCCGACATCTTCAGATTGAACAACTGCTTCATGAGATACACCTTGTTGTTCGCTGAAGGTTGCTCGTACATGTTCGATAGGGCAGCCATCAAACCCTTGGTTGTGGGAATTGAGCGCACATTGAATGACACGTTTGAAGCTAGAGACAAACGTATCAATCCCAACACCTGCCTGTCGAGGCTTTCCCATTCCTCGTCATCCGTGATCTTCTCCGGTCTACCCTTCAAAGGAATTCCGAGCCGCTTCCCATAAAGGTAGTCCTCGATCTACATCTTCCAATGTCCATAGTTATTCCCGTCAAATTTCGTAACCCCGAACGAGGTGGTGGTGTCCGTCATCGCTTTTCCCCGATCGCTATAACCCTAGCGCTCTGATACCAGTTGTTGGGAAATTCGCGTCCGAAATCTCCGCCTGAAAAGCACACGAACAACACAAGAACGAAAAATACGGAATAATAAAGAACACGAACAATTATAGTGGTTCACCCGTTAACGAGGGCTACGTCCACTTCTTGCCGCTGCAATAATTCACTAGGATATTATAGATCCCCGTTACAAGCTTGTAAACTCTATAATTGAATTCTAGACTTTCTGGAGGTGTTAACCCTATTTTACAATACACATAGGGTTTATATAGAGGGGGAAAAAAGAATTCCGGAAGAAAATCCCGCAGGGGCGTAAAAGCCCCCACTTGTCGGCCGACAATGCATGGTGTCGGCCGACACCTTCAACGCGCACTGCGCGTTTTGCCTCGGGTTAGAGCTCGGGTTCCACAGAAGCTCGGGCAGCTCCTTTGTCGTCCGACGGGGCCTGGTGTCGGCCGACACCAGGCCAGAACTCCAACTTCGACCCAGCTCGTCTCCTTCGATCACCTTCGATCGTCTCCGGCGACGATCGTCTTCTCCGGCGACTCCGGCGATTGTTTCTCGGCGTGAATTCACTTCACCCTCAACAAACACTACAACCCAATAAAAGCCCCTTTGATAACCCCCCTGCTTAGTTAAAACAAACTCAGATTAGCAATAAGGCAAATTTAGGCAAAGTGGAGTCACAGCAGAAAATGAGTGTCATTGAACCCATACACTGAAAAGAGAGAAACACTGTGAGGGAGTGAACCCAAAGACCTAGAACAGACTCTTGACTTATTTTTATCTTTACTTGAATTTTGTGTTACCTGTATGTACTATGCCCTTTACTGATCATGCTAAAGTCCTTTGCTTTATTCCTTTCTATTTCTTTCATTTCTGTTTTCACTTTGGTCTTGAGTCAGGCAAATCAGAGCCCACGCTTGGGGACAAGCGTATCCAAGTGTGTGCGGTTCTGATGAGCCACTTTATTTGCTCATCTTAGAGCATTTTTACACCCTTTATTGAGTCGTTTTGAGTCGGTTACGTGTCTGGGAGGGCACAATTAGGTGTTTGGGCAGAGTGTGTGGTGATGCAGGTAACAGGTGGCGCACTTGGCAAAAGAGGCAAGGAAATCCCCTTCTTTGGGCAAATCAGATTCTGGAGCGGTAGTGACAAGCAACAGTTTGACCACATCGGGCAAATGGGTAAGGTCATGAAGCAGAAGACCCAGAATTCCTACAAAGTACCGTGCCTGGTCCGACCACCTGTGGAGGAGAAGAATTACCTGCGGATTTCAATTTGGGCAAAAGCGGCTGTAGACAGAAGATTACCTGGGGGCAAGGCGCCAGCGTACCAGAATCCCTGGATTTGGGGGATCTGCCTTATCCCCAAACGCGTTGACTGCTGGCGCCTATTCTTAAGGAAGGAGAAACAGCCGCTGCAATTCAAATTCAAATTGAAGTCTATAAAAGGGGCGCGACGGGCAGCAGGAAGACACACAATTACGCACCGAGAAGTCGGAAGAGCCGCCGGTCCCGCAGTCGTCGTCGCCGCCGAAGTCGCCGGAGAGAGATCGGAGCTGTTCGTCCGAGTCTCTTTGTTTGTTTTGAGTAGATCCAGCCTTCGGGCTGAGAAACAATTTCATGTTTTTATGTTTTCTTAAGTTTTAATTCCGTACTTTGATTTCCTTAAAAAACGTTTACGATTTGAAGGCATGAATAATATAGTTCTATTTCCTTTAATTATTTCGTCTTTTAATTTCTGTATGATTGGCTAAGTTGTTTTGCATCTGGGCAGGGACGGATCGAAGGTGAAATTAGGGTTTAGTTAGGCCGCGAGGTTGGAGGGGCTGAACTAACCGGTTGGGTGTTTGTTCCCGAGGCAAAGTTGTTTGAGGTTTATTTCTGGGGAGTTTGGGTAAACTAGGACGACCACTAGTGAACCTTTACAAACTGGGATACTGGTGATTGGCAAACCGCATAGATGTACCTTGTAGTATTGTTGCGGGCATAGCACTAGAACTTGCAGGAGATGCGGTCGTATGTTTCGAGCATGCTATTGGCCGAGCGGGTCTGTCTAGAGGGTAATGCGGGTTTGGGAAAACTAGATTCATGTTTGGTCGCATAGGTTATCGAATTGTTCAGATCCAGGGGGATTAGGCAAAGTGTTAACCAAGCCTTTTCTTTATACAGTAAGGATAGATGAGGGGTGGGGCAATTGCTGGGCGTGACGCAATAGGACCACTTTTGTTTTTGCACCCTATAACTGCTGACAAACCGCTGGTAAAAATCCTTAGTGCCGATGAATGGTAGTTTGCCCTAATGATCCTGAGTGAAGTCGTCTGCCCGGATGCCTTGTTTCCTATTTGAGTTTAAGTTTTCTTTTTAGTCTGCTACTAGATTTGAGTGTTTGCTTGCTTTACTTTTGGTTTTATTTAATTGCATGTTATTTTCTGTTAGCCGTAGTTAGATCAAAGTGTTTGAAACGATTTCAAAACCGATGTGCCCACAGCAACCAAACTCAAAATCTTTTTGTGACAACCCCTTGGGCAAAGCCGAGATCACCTACTGTAATTGCCTCCTTGTGGGACCGACCCCACGTACTTGCCATTATCTACGTTTTGTAGTTAAAGGGGTACTGACTAAATACAAATTTCATTTTGACAGCGTGTTTTCTCCACGACAAGTATTCGCGCTCGTCAACAGCTTTGTGCAACAGCTGTGCAAAAATTGTGCTTATAAAAATGTACATCATATAATTTATCTCATTATAAGAATTTATAACCGTTAGTCTCGTTATTTTTTTATATACATTATTAAATATTTTTTTATAATATATTCGATTTAATATTTATTTATAAATTAAACTTCTCTTTCATTCCAATTTTTTTTTTTATGTAAATTAAAGCACAATAACACTTATTCTTATTTTTATAAATTAAATCACAATAACACATATTCTTATTTTTACAAATTAAACCATACGCGAAAAATTAGCAAATAATTTAATCCAATTAGTATAGTTTTAGGAGGATACGCAAAAACATAATTAGTAATTAGTATAATTTTATATGCAAAAACAATAGCGTATAATTTAATCTAATTAGTATTATTTTATGTATAATTTTATAATTTGATCAAATTATAAAAAGTGTATAATTTAATTTCATTACACTAATAAATAATTTTAAGGCATAAAGTTGGATATGTTTTTTCTATAAATTAAACGATTGTCAACGTAATACCATCTCTCTCTCTCTCAAACAACAACTATATTTTCCGCTTCATCTTATACAAATATGTTTAGTTTATCTCCGAAAGTATGTCAAGAAATTCTAGACGAGATATACAAAGAAAAAATAATTGACAAAAGTGAGGATCACACCGAAGAGAATTCGGTGAATTCAAATCAGCGCAGTGATGTGGAATCCAATAAGGGTCATCACAATAAATAGAATGCGGTGAATTATGAGCATACTAGTGATAAAAAAAACAACAAGAGGTATCACACCGAAGAGAATTCGGTGAATTCTGATCAAACCACTCAAAAGAAAACCAAGAAAAAGGATGATTCGGTGATTTCAGATCAGATCAGTGATAAAAAATAGGTCTCATCAACCAAATCATCAAGAGGACTTGATATTGATCTCAATTTTCCTCCGCCAATGTAGACAAAAATTAAAATAATAATAACAAATGGAGGTTCACCTATTGAAATAATAAAATTTAATTTCTGCATTTGATTTTTATTTGTTTATTCTCTTTTTTTTAGTTATTTCTTTTATTTAGATATTGTTTATTTCTTAAATAATTTTAGACATTCTTTATCATTATTAAATTTAATTTTATAACATAAAACTCAATTTCTTATTCATATCATTCCAACAATTATTTATTGTATAAATCTTGGTTGTTTCGAGCGGTGAAGAGTATCATTCTAGTTTCATCGCCGATAGGACATTCGGCGATCATCGTATTCTTATTTTGGGGCCGATGCGATGTCAGGGTTCGGGGCTTCTTATCGAGGACGGTGTTGGAGCTGACCACTTTCACTAGAGTCAGAGAATCGACTTTCACGAACACCGGTTTCTTGAGACCCGGCTTGGTTGTTGCCATGAGTTTCAGGTTTACTTTGTTGTCAAATAAAAAACCCTAACCATTGTACTGTACTCCCACCCACTCTTAATAGATAATAAATGCAATATTTTATTTTGCAGGTAGATTAAGAAAAAAATTGTTTTTTTGACTTTTTGACCAAAAATTAAAGAATTTAATTTATTTTTAAATTTAAAAGTAAAGTAGTTGCTAGTAGAGTTTAAAAAGTAGGTGGATAAAGTTTGAATAAATTGTATTTAAAAATGAAAAAGTAAGAATATTTCTTTTGGTGTATCAACTATTATGAGATAGCTAAAAAATGAAAGTATTCCAACTTTTATGGGAGGGAGAGAGTATTTATTTTTATTAGCCCGGCATATTCTTGGTTCAAATCACGTCGTTTCGATTTCTTTTCTTAAGCAGTCATTGTACAGTACTTGTATTTAGTGTGATGGTAAATATACTAGAAGTAAGAAGTGTTGTATTTTATATTAATTATTCTAAAATTAATTTATATTGAAAATCTGTGTATAATTTTATAATATGAATGATATTAAAAATTTGATGCTAAGGTTCTCATTATTTTTTTTATATATAGTATTAAACGTTTCATACATTAATTTCATTATAATAATAATCAATAATTTTAAATTCTATTTTTTTATAAATTAAACCTCAATGTATAATTAAATCATTATAAATTTTAAAGGATAAATTTCATTTAATCTAAAGCAGATGCGTATAATTTAATCATTATACTTATAATTTATACTTTTAAAGCACCGTTCTATTTAATCTAATTATAAAGCACATAAAACTTCGATAAGAAAGTTTTTATTTCAACAATACATTATGAGAAAACTAATAAGTAGTATTACACCGAAAAAAATTCGGTGAATTTTGATCAGACTAGTGATGTGATGAGAAAACCAACAAGGAGTATTCCACCGAAAAGAATTTATTAAATTCCGATCAAACTAGTGATAAGAACAAAAAAGATAGAGTATCATACTGAAGATCATTCGATGAAATCTGATCATACCATTGATGAAAAATCAGTCTCGTCAACCAAATCATCAAAAGAACTTATATTGATTTGAATTTTCCTCTACTAATTAATGTAAACAAAATTTAAAACAATAATAACAAGGCAAGTTAACATGTTGGAATAATAAAATTTAATTTCTTTATTTAATTTTTATTTATTTTTTAATCCTTTTTTCTTAATTATTTCCTTTATTTAGACATTGTTTATGTTTGAAATTATTTTAAACATAAACAAAATTTAAAACAATAATAACAAGACAAGTTAACATGTTGGAATAATAAAATTTAATTTATGCATTTTATTTTTTTTAGTTTTTTTCCCTTTTTCTTAATTATTTTCTTTATTTAGACATTGTTTATTATTTAATTATTTTATACATTTTTTATCGTTATTGTTTTATTTTAAACAACATTGTGCAACAGCTGTGCAACAATTTTGCTTATAAAATGTATATCATATAATTTATCTCATTATAATAATTGATAACCATTAGTCTCGTTTTTTTTTTATATACATTATTAAATATTTTTATAATATATTCGATTTATTATTTATTTATAAATTAAACTTCTCTTTCATTCCAATTTTTTATGTAATTAAAGCACAATAACACTTATTTTTAATTTTATAAATTAAACCACAATAACAAATATTCTTACTTTTACAAATTAAATCATACGCAAAAAATTAGCAAATAATTGAATCTCATTAGTATAACTTTATGAGGACACGCAAAAATATAATTAGTAATTAGTATAATTTTATGAAGATACGCAAAAACAAAAGCGTATAATTATAACTTAATCTAATTAGTATAATTTTATAAGCAAAAACAATAGCCTATAATTTAATCTAATTAGTATAATTTTATGTATAATTTTATAATTTGATCTAATTATAAAAAGTGTATAATTTAATTTCATTACACTAATAAATTATTATAAAGCATAAAATTGGATTTGTTTTTTCTATAAATTAAACTATCCTCAACGCAATACCATCTCTCTCTCAAATAACAACTATATTTTCCGCTTCATCTCATACAAATATGTTTAGTTTATCCCGAAAGTATGTCAAGAAATTCTAGACGAGATAAAAAGAAAAATAATTGACAAAACTGAGGATCACACCGAAGAGAATTGGGTGATTTCAAATCAGCGCGGTGATGTGGAATCCAATAAGGGTCATCACAATGAAAAGAATGCGGTGATCAAAAGAAAACCAAGAAAGAGTATCAGACCGAAGATCATTCGGTGATTTCAATCAGACCAGTGATAAAAAATTGGAGGTTCACCTATTGAAATAATAAAATTTAATTTCTGCATTTGATTTTTATTTATTTATTCTCTTTTTTTTTTAGTTATTTCTTTTATTTAGACATTGTTTATTTCTTAAATAATTTTAGACATTCTTTATCATTATTAAATTTAATTGTATAACATAAAATTCAATTTCTTATTCACATCATTCCAACAATTTTTTATTGTATAAATCTTGGTTGTTTGGAGAGGTGAAGAGTATCATTCTAGTTTCATGGCCGATAGGACATTCGGATTATCGTATTATTATTTTGGGGCCGATGCGATGTCAGGGTTCGGGGCTTCTTATCGAGGACGGTGTTGGAGCTGACCACTTTCACTAGAGTCAGAGAATCGACTTTCACGAACACCGGTTTCTTGAGACCCGGCTTGGTTGTTGCCATGAGTTTCAGGTTTACTTTGTTGTCAAATGAAAAACCCTAACCACTTTACTGTACTCCCACTCACTCTTAATAGATAATAGATACAATATTTTGTTTTGCAGGTAGATTAAGAAAAAATTTGTTTTTTGACTTTTTGACCAAAAAGTAAAGGGTTTAATTTATTTTTAAATTTAAAAGTAAAGTAGTTGCGAGTAGAGTTTAAAAAGTAGGTGTATAAAGTTTGAATAAATTGTATTTAAAAATGTAAAAGTAAGCATATTTTTTTTGGTGTATCAACTATTATGAGATAGCTAAAAAATGAAAGTATTCCAAACTTTTATGGGAGGGAGAGAGTATTTGTTTTTATTAGCCCGACATATTCTTGGTTCAAACCACGTTGTTTCGATTTCTTTTCTTAAGCGGTCATTGTACAGTACTTGTTTTAGTGTGATGGTAAATATACTAGAAGTAAGAAGTGCTTTATTGTATATTAATTATTCTAAAACTAATTTATATTGAAAATCTGTGTATAATTTTAGAATATGAATGATAATAAAAATTTGATGCTAAGGTTCTCATTATTTTTTTTATATATAGTATTAAACGTTTCATACATTAGTTTCATTATAATAATAATCAATAATTTTAAATTCTATTTTTTTATAAATTAAACCTCAATCAATGTATAATTAAATCATTATAAATTTTAAAGCATAAATTTCATTTAATCTAAAGCAGATCGCGTATAATTTAATCATTATACTTATAATTTAATCTAAAGCAGATCGCTTATAATTTAATCATTTTATTTTTATTTGTTTTTTTCCTTTTTTCTTAATTATTTTCTTTATTTAGACATTGTTTATTATTTAATTATTTTAGACATTTTTTATCGTTATTGTTTTATTTTAAACAACATTGTGCAACAGTTGTTCAACAATTGTGCTTATAAAAATGTATATCATATAATTTATCTCATTATAATAACTTATAACCATTAGTCATTTTTTTATACACATTATTAAATATTTTTACAATATATTCGATTTATTATTTATTTATAAATAAAACTTCTCTTTCATTCCAATTTTTTTATGTAAATTAAAGCACAATAACACTTATTTTTACTTTTATAAATTAAACCACAATAACAGATATTCTTACTTTTACAAATTAAACCATACGCAAAAAATTAGCAAATAATTTAATCTCATTAGTATAATTTTATGAGGATACGCAAAAACATAATTAGTAATTAGTATAATTTTATGAAGATACGCAAAACAAAAGCGTATAATTATAACTTAATATAATTAGTATAATTTTATACAAAAAAACAATAGCGTATAATTTAATCTAAATAGTATAATTTTATGTATAATTTTATAATTTGATCTAATTATAAAAAGTGTATAATTTATTTCATTACACTAATAAATAATTATAAAGCATATAGTTGGATTTGTTTTTTCTATAAATTAAACAATCGTCAACGCAATACCATCTCTCTCAAACAAGAATTATATTTTCCGCTTCATCTCATACAAATATGTTTAGTTTCTCTCCGAAAGTATGTCAAGAAATTCCAACGAGATAAAAAGAAAAATAATTGACAAAACTGAGGATCACACCGAAGAGAATTCGGTGAATTCAAATCAGCGCGGTGATGTGGAATCCAGGTCATCACAATGAAAAGAATGCGGTGAATTCTGAGCATACTAGTGATAAGAAGAACAACAAGAGGTATCACACCGAAGAGAATTCGGTGAATTCTGATCAAACCACTCAAAAGAAAACCAAGAAAGAGTATCAGACCGAGTGATAAAAAATTGGTCTCATCAACCAAATCATCAAGAGGACTTGATATTGATCTTAATTTTCCTCCGCCAATGTAGACAAAAATTAAAATAATAATAACAAATGGAGGTTCACCTATTGAAATAATAAAATTTAATTTTTGCATTTGATTTTTATTTGTTTATTCTCTTTTTTTTAGTTATTTATTTTATTTAGACATTGTTTATTTCTTAAATAATTTTAGACATTCTTTATCATTATTAAATTTAATTGTATAACATAAAACTCAATTTCTTATTCACATCATTCCAACAATTTTTTATTGTATAAATCTTGGTTGTTTCGAGCGGTGAAGAGTATCATTCTAGTTTCATCGCCGATAGGACATTCGGCGATCATCGTATTCTTATTTTGGGGCCGATGCGATGTCAGGGTTCGGGGCTTCTTATCGAGGACGGTGTTGGAGCTGACCACTTTCACTAGAGTCAGAGAATCGACTTTCACGAACACCAGTCTCTTGAGACCCGGCTTGGTTGTTGCCATGAGTTTCAGGTTTACTTTGTTGTCAAATGAAAAACCCTAACCACTTTACTGTACTCCCACCCACTCTTAATAGATAATAGATGCAATATTTTGTTTTGCAGGTAGATTAAGAAAAAATTTGTTTTTTGACTTTTTGACCAAAAAGTAAAGGGTTTAATTTATTTTTAAATTTAAAAGTAAAGTAGTTGCGAGTAGAGTTTAAAAAGTAGGTGTATAAAGTTTGAATAAATTGTATTTAAAAATGTAAAAGTAAGCATATTTTTTTTTGGTGTATCAACGATTATGAGATAGCTAAAAAATGTAAGTATTCCAAACTTTTATGGGAGGGAAAGAGTATTTGTTTTTATTAGCCCGACATATTCTTGATTCAAACCACGTCGTTTTGATTTCTTTTCTTAAGCGGTCATTGTACAGTACTTGTTTTAGTGTGATGGTAAATATACTAGAAGTAAGAAGTGCTTTATTGTATATTAATTATTCTAAAACTAATTTATATTGAAAATCTGTGTATAATTTTAGAATATGAATGATATTAAAAATTTGATGCTAAGGTTCTCATTATTTTTTTTTTATATATAGTATTAAACGTTTCATACATTAGTTTCATTATAATAATAATCAATAATTTTAAATTCTATTTTTTTATAAATTAAACCTCAATCAATGTATAATTAAATCATTATAAATTTTAAAGCATAAATTTCATTTAATCTAAAGCAAATCGCGTATTATTTAATCATTATACTTATAATTTAATCTAAAGCAGATCGCGTATAATTTAATCATTTTATTTTTATTTGTTTTTTTCCCTTTTTCTTAATTATTTTCTTTATTTAGACATTGTTTATTATTTAATTATTTTAGACATTTTTTATCGTTATTGTTTTATTTTAAACAACATTGTGCAACAGTTGTGCAACAATTGTGCTTATAAAAATGTATATCATATAATTTATCTCATTATAATAATTTATAACAATTAGTCTCGTTATTTTTTTATACACATTATTAAATATTTTTATAATATATTCAATTATTTATTTATAAATAAAACTTCTCTTTCATTCCAATTTTTTTATGTAAATTAAAGCACAATAACATTTATTTTTACTTTTATAAATTAAACCACAATAACAGATATTCTTACTTTTACAAATTAAACCATACGCAAAAAATTAGCAAATAATTTAATCTCATTAGTATAACTTTATGAGGATACGCAAAAACATAATTAGTAATTAGTATAATTTTATGAAGATACGCAAAAACAAAAGCGTATAATTATAACTTAATATAATTAGTATAATTTTATACAAAAAAAACAATAGCGTATAATTTAATCTAATTAGTATAATTTTATGTATAATTTTATAATTTGATCTAATTATAAAAAGTGTATAATTTATTTCATTACACTAATAAATAATTATAAAGCATATAGTTGGATTTGTTTTTTCTATAAATTAAACAATCGTCAACGCAATACCATCTCTCTCAAACAAGAACTATATTTTCCGCTTCATCTCATACAAATATGTTTAGTTTATCTCCGAAAGTATGTCAAGAAATTCCATCGAGATAAAAAGAAAAATAATTGACAAAACTGAGGATCACACCGAAGAGAATTCGGTGAATTCAAATAAGCGCACTGATGTGGAATCTAATAAGGGTCATTACAATGAAAAGAATCCGATGAATATTGAGCATACTAGTGATAAAAAAACAACAAGAGGTATCATACCGAAGAGAATTCGGTGAATTCTGATCAAACCATTCAAAAGAAAACCAAGAAAGAGTATCAGACCGAAGATCATTCGGTGATTTCTGATCAGACCAGTGATAAAAAATTGGTCTCATCAACCAAATCATCAAGAGGACTTGATATTGATCTTAATTTTCCTCCGCCAATGTAAACAAAAATTAAAATAATAATAACAAATGGAGGTTCACCTATTGAAATAATAAAATTTAATTCTGCATTTGATTTTTATTTGTTTATTCTTTTTTTAATTATTTCTTTAATATAGTCATTGTTTATTTCTTAAATAATTTTAGACATTTTTTATCATTATTAAATTTAATTGTATAATATAAAACTCAATTTCTTATTCACATCATTCCAACAATTTTTTATTGTATAAATCTTGGTTGTTTCGAGCGGTGAAGAGTATCGTTCTTGTTTCATCGCCGATAGAACATTCGGCGATCATCGTATTCTTATTTTGGGGCCGATGCGATGTCGGGGTTCGAGGCTTCTTATCGAGGACGGTGTCGGAGCTGACTACTTTCACTAGAGTGTGTGCCCATTCGTGCCCGACTTCAGAGAATAGACTTTCACGAACACCGGTTTCCTGAGCCCCGGCTTGGTCGTTGCCATGAGTTTCGAGTTCACTTTGTTGTCAAATGAAAAACCCTAACCACTGTATTGTACTCCCTCCCTCTCTTAATAGATAATAGATGCAATATTTTGTTTTGCACGTAAATTAAGAAATTTTGTCTTTTTTTTACTTTTTGACCAAAAAGTAAAGAGATGCTATACCATGTAGTAGGGGCCCATAAAATCTACATGGTCCCCAGCCCACATATAAAAGAAATTAAGCCGAAAAAAAACTCGCGTTAGTAGAATCCAGCCCAAAACGTGTAACTGGCAATTCAATCTATTCTCTCTTTCTCGTCTCTTCTCAAACGCAAATGCTGAGAAATTCAGAACCACCGACAAACCACCGGAAAAAACCGCTCATCTGCACCAGCGAGAAACCACCGCAAACAACCGCACCTCCGCACCTCCGCACTTGCGTACCTCCGCTTGAACGTCCGCCGCACCTTCGTCCGCTGACAACACAAGATTTTCACACCCTCGCACCGCACCTGCGTCCGCCGTCTCTCACCGATTCAACGACCGCGAATCATCAGAACAACCGCTCAACAACACCGCCTAATCAGAAACCCTATATAACTTCAGTAAGTAGAACCCTAACTTCTGTTGAAATTCCATGTTGAAATAGATACTTTGAGAATTAGTGGCGACTCTTGTATTTTTCTGTGGATCGAGTTGAATTTTATAACAAATTTGTGCTTTTAGTGAGAACCATATTTGTTTTCATTTTTAAATAAAATATTTGTGCCTCTAAAATTTCTTATTCTAAATTTTAAACCTATTAGGACTGGTCCGTGCATATGCCGTGAATGTTCTTGAAAGAGCTGGTGATGAAGAGCTCCAGTGCTACTTACTTCAGTTGGTTCAAGTCCTTCGTTTTGAACGTTCAGACAAATCTCGCCTTAGTCGGTTCCTTGTGCAACAGTGTAAGTTTGGTTTAACTTAGGAAATGATTTTTCTGACAAGCTCTGAGCTGCTTTTGTTCATTTCTAAATTGTTTCACTTTTGGCAGGCATTACGTAATATAGAATTGGCTAGCTTTCTCCGGTGCTACGTGCCAGTGGAACTCCATGAACCTGTTTATGCAAGATGTTTTTATAGCACCTATGAGATTTTGGAAGAAAGTATATATGTTAGACCATCCACAGCAGGGTGTCAAATTAAGTTTAACTCATCCAGTAGGGGAGCATTGAAAGTGTCAAGTTTGACACTTGGTGGGACCGGATCAAAATTCGATCCCCCGTCAAATTTTTTTGACACCGTCTAGCGGCCTCCACCACCTATTATTTTATAACAACAATAAATAAAAGAGTCAATCATTAATTGACACATGACATTTTAATTATTTTTTCCCCACATTTTAAAATCATTTTTTACAAAATAATTATTCAAAATAAAAATAAAATAAAAATACCATTATTTTTTATTTTTTATCCTCTATAAATAGACTGTAGATTTGTATCATTTGGACACAAAAAAAATCACAATTGTTTTCACTTTTTTCACTTTTTTCTCTTTAATTTCAGTATTTTATGTATTTTGATTTATTAAATGTGGTGAGTAATAATGGTATTTATTAATTTAAAATATTGTGAATTTTTTAAAATTATATTTTAGTAATTTTAAATTTAATAATTATATATATAAAATAATTAAAAAGAAATGTAAAATATGGTAGGATATAGGATATGGTGATGTGGAAGAAAAAGAAAATAGTTTGACACCTAGAATAACACCCTGCTGGAGCTTGTGCTGAAAAGAGAGTGTTAATTGAGGGTGTCAAGCTGACGTGGTAGGAGAGAAGTGTCAAATTTGACACCCGCTATTGTAGATGGTCTTAAAGGTCCGTAATTTCTGTCATTTGCTAATCCCACTGTACCTTTTTCTTAATCGATGTTACTTGTCGTATCAATTTGTAGAAATCATATTCTCAGTGCAGGTTATGCATTAAGAATATTTTAATAAAAATCAGCCAGGGTCCAATTAATAATATAAGCTTTTACAGTTTTGTGTGCTTTCTTTTTTAACAATCAGTTTTGGCTGACTGTGATGTATCTATCATACAGCTTGGGCCATCCACGAATGGTGAAGAAGACGATTTTAAGCTTAGGCATCTTCTGTCCGGGATTCTTAGAGAGCTTGCGTACTTTGATGAGGTACTTGCACAGTGATAATTTCTGTTGTCTTATTTATCTGTTAAATGAGGAATTCAAAAATTAAATGTGAGATTTGATTTTTAAAAGTTTAGTCTGGTTTGAAAATGAGAAAGAAAACCTCGATATATTCAACATTACAAAGCACAAACAACCCTTTAATATTTATATCTATTTTACAATTGCACCTTTAATTATAGGAAAATGCAAATCTCAAGGTGGTGTTTGTTATTTTGTAACATATGTTTGATAATTAGGTCAAACTTCATTGGTAGATTCTATTGTAATTATTTTCAAGTCCAACACTACTTATATTGTGAGATGTAAGTAAATCCTTTTTTCTTTTCTCTAGCCAATAAAATCACCTCTTTGCCCAAGGGTCCTTATAACTGGGATAGTACCATCAGAATCATCAAATCTTCAAAAGTTTATTGTTTCCTCTGCGGCTGTCTTTTCGAACAGCAAGTGGTGGAAGCTGCAAGATCATATTTAGTCAATGACATCTGCAGATTAGTTCATGGTTTTTACTACTAAAGTCTATAGTCAGTGGTACTCGTTTTAAACCGTATATTTTGTTCATCTTCAGGAATAGGAACAAAAGTAGTAGATTGCAAGAGCTACTTGACAGGGTATAATAGTAATTATCAGTATCACAACTCCATGAGGGATCTTAACGAGGATTCTAGCAGCAGCAGCTGGCCCGCTTGTTATGGGGATAACAACACCACTACGAACGGGCCCTACTATTATGGGTTCGGGCCGAGGACATCTGTAGCCGATGGTTACGGGAAGGATGCTCTGAAGCAGAAAAGGCTCGAACACGAGGCGGTTTTCAAGAATCAGGTTACTTTCATCTTTTAAGTTCTTACACAATCTTTATTCTATGAAAATTGATTTGTCATTTAAAGACTATTTTATTGTGTTGCTGTGTGTGTGCGCGTGTGTGTGCCGTGTGTGTATTTGAAAATTACATTCTTCTACATTTATAACTGAATTCTTCTCTCTTTATAACTATATTCTACTCTATTTATAACTAAATAATTACTATATTTTACTCATTTTATTAACTATATTCAACTCATTTTATAATTAAATTAAAATTATATTTTTCTCCATTTATAAATGATTTTTTCTTTTTTTATAACTATATTCTACTCTATTTTTATAACTATATTATACTCTATTTTTCTCCATTTATAAATGATTGCTTCAATTTCCAGAATGAGATGGTGGAAATAATCGACAACAAGCCACTCCCGGGCAATATCAAATGCTTAGATCGTTACGGGGACATCATCGTAGATTTGGTACAGTTTTATAATATAATGTTCCCTTTACTGTAATGCACTATTCTGTAATTTTTTTTGCTAATTTTCAGTTGAATGAGGTGAGAAAAGAAGTCACAAGAAGAGCAAGAGAGAATGCATCTATTGAGCATGAAGTTCTGAAACAAGGATAGAACATTCAACAATCTGATCATGGTTTCTGAGTATTTGAACATATTTGAACATGTGTTGATTTGATTAGGGCATTTAGTTCAGTGTAATGTATTGAATTTGTATTTTGAAATTGTGAAAGTTGTATTTGATGGAAGTTGTATTTGAAATTGATGAAGTTGTATTTGAGCAAGAGAGAATGCATCTATTGAGCATGAGTGCTGTTGATTACATCTAAATTTGTTCTGAATATGAATTTGCTGTAGTGGGATTGAAATCTGAAAAATGAATTTGTTCTTTGTATAAACACAGTCTTCTCAATTTTTTACTGTTTCAATAATCGATTCTACTGTAGTGAATAATATAATCCACCATAAACACTAAGAATAACCCCTAAACCCTAATCCCTAAAAATAAGCCCATAAAGCCTAATCGAAGGCGGTCGTGATCGTTCACCTCCCTCGATTATAAAGGGACACAAGGGGGGTCTTGTATCGAAGTGGAAACAATAATCGAGGGAGGAAAACAATAATCGAGGAAATTACCTTGTTGTAATGAGTTCTTGTAACGCCCCGGCCCGTTGAGGGGTCGAAGCCCGACCCTAATGGGCTGGCTCGGTTACCAATGACTGCCGTCGAGAGTGATATCCTGGCCCCACTGTACCAACACTTGTCTTTTTCAGCGCACTTTGTCCTCACTCGTGCGCACCCGGGAGACTTCCCAGGAGGTCACCCATCCTAGAATTACTCCAGAGCCAGCACGCTTAACTTTGGAGTTCTTATAGAAGGATGCCCAGAAAAGAAGATGCATCTTGTTGGTATGAGTAGCATATTCAATCCTTTTAAGCCTTTGAATTTTCTGTGGCGTTACAATCACCCCACCTTTTTCTGCGCAACGTCCTCGTTGCGTGCCTTACTTGCCCAGGACCAACCATCCGTGCAGGAATGCCCCTTGCGGGTACTCTCACCAACTTCTGGGTGGAGCACTTGGCCCCGCAAGACACTTAGTTCCCACAATTCCGGTCGGCACCGGCTCTGATACCATTTGTAACGCCCCGGCCCGTTGAGGGGTCGAAGCCCGACCCTAATGGGCTGGCTCGGTTACCAATGACTGCCGTCGGGAGTGATATCCTGGCCCCACTGTACAAACACTTGTCTTTTCCAGCGCACTTTGTCCTCACTCGTGCGCACCCGAGAGACTTCCCAGGGGGTCACCCATCCTAGAATTACTCCAGAGTCAGCACGCTTAACTTTGGAGTTCTTATAGAAGGATGCCCAGAAAAGAAGATGCATCTTGTTGGTATGAGTAGCATATTCAATCCTTTTAAGCCTTTGAATTTTTTGGGGCGTTACAGTTCTACTGCATTTAGTAGTGCATTCTACTTTATTCCATATTTTATTCTACTCCATTTATTTATGAATTCAACAATAATGGAGGGAGGCAACAATAATCGAAGTGACAACAATAATCGAGGGAGTCAAACAATGATTACGGCCACATTCGGCTTCAGAATTTTAATAAAGGGATAAGGGGGGGGGGGGGGGGGGGGTCTTGTATCGAAGTGACAACAATAATCGAAGTGGAAACAATAATCAAAGTGGCAACAATAATCGAGGTAGACAACAATAATCGAGGGAGGCAACAATAATCGAGGGAGGCAAACAATGATTACGGCCACCTTCGGCGGCTTCAGAATTTTAATAAAGGGATAAAGGGGGGGGGGGGGGGGTCTTGTATCGAAAGGTCTTGTATCGAAGTGGCAACAATAATCGATGAAGGCAAACAATAATCGAGGTCATTATGTTGTTGTAATGAGGTCTACTGCATTTAGTAGTCTATTCTACTATATTATGTATCATATTATACTCCTGACGAGCCCGTATGCTTGTCGTTAGAGCAAACGCGCTGTCAAAATGATATTTATAGTTCTGCCAGTACCCCTTTTTACTACAAAAACGTAGATAATGGTAAGTACGTGGGGTCGGTCCCACAATGAGGCAATTACAGTAGGTGATCTCGGCTTTGCCCAAGGGGTTGTCACAAAAAGATTTTGATTTGGGGTGCTGTGGGCACAGCGGTTTTGCAAACGTTTCAAACACTTTGATCTAACTACGGCTAACAGAAATAGCATGCAAATAAACAAATCTAAAAGTAAACCAAGCAAACACTCAGATCTAACAGAATACTAAAAGAGAAACTTAAATCAGATGATAAACAAGGAATCCGAGCAGACGACTTCACTCAGGATTATTAGGGCAAACTACCGGTCATAGGCACTAAGGATTTCTACCAGCGGTTTGTCAGCAGTTATAGGGTGCTTTAAAAAGACAACAGTGGTCCTATTGTGTCACGCCCAACAATTGCCCCACCCCTTATCTATCCTTACAGTTTAAAGAGAAGGCAAGCTAACGTTATGCCTAAACCCCTAGATCTGAACAATTCGATAACCTATGCATCCATACATGGATCTAGTTTGCCCAAACCCGCATCACCCTCTAGACAAACCCGCTCGGCCAATAGCATGCCCGGAACTCCGAGTCATACGACTGCAATCTCCAGCAAGTTCTAGAGTTATGCCCGCAACAATAATACAAGGTACATCTATGCGGTTTGTCAATCACCAGTATCCCAGTTTGTAAGGGTTCACTAGTGGCTGTTCTAGTTTGCCCAGACTCCCCAGAAATATTCCTCAACCAACTTTGCTTCGGGAACAAACCCCCAACCGACTACTCTAGCCCCATCGACCTCGCGGTAAAACTAAAACCCTAAATTCACCTTCGATCCGCCCCTGCCCAGATGCAAAACAATTTAGCTACTCATGCTGAAAATAAAAGACAAAATAAATAAGGGAAATCGAACTATATTATTCATGCCTTCAAATCGTAAACGTTTTTGAAGGAAATCGAAAACGGAATTAAAAACTTAAAATCAAAACATAAAAACAGAAATTGTTTCTCAGCCCGAAGGCTGGTTCTACTTCAAAACAAATAAAGAGACTCGAACGAACAGCTCCGATCTCTCTCCGGCGACTCCTCCGGCGACTTGCTACGGGACCGGCGGCTCTCTCGATTTCTCGATGCGTAAGTGTTGTGTCTTCTGCTGCCCACCGCGCCCCTTTTTATTGACTTCAATTTGAATTCAAATCCGCGACTGTTTCTCCTCCCTAAAGAATAGGCACCAGCAGTCAACGAGTTGGAGGATAAGTGAGATCCCCCAAATCCAGGGATTCTGTTATGCTGCCAGCTTGCCCGCAGGGAATCTTCTGTCTTCAGCCATTCTCTGCCCAAATCGTCTTCTTCAGGTATCTTCTCCTCCACAGGTGGTCGGACCAAGCACGGTACTTGATAAAAATTCTGGTTCTTTACCCATTTTCCCGATGTGGTCAAACTGTTGCAGTCACTACCCACTCCAGAATACTTCTTTGCCCAAAGAAGGGGATTTCCTTGCCTCTTTTGCCCAGTGCGCCACCTGTTACCTGCATCCATACACACTCTGCCCAAACACCTAATTGTGCCTTCCCAGACACACTACTGACTCAAACTGACTCAATAAAGGGTGTAAAAATGCTCTAAGATGAGCAAATAAAATGGCTCATCAGAACCGCACACACTTGGATACGCTTGTCCCCAAGCGTGGGCTCTGATTTGCCTGACTCAAGACCAAAGTGAAAACAAAAATGAAAGAAATAGAGAGAAATAAAGCAAAAGACTTTAGCATGATCAGTATAGGGCGTAGTACATACAGATAACACAAAATTCAAGTAAAGATAAAAATAAGTCAAGAGTCTGTTCTAGGTCTTTGGGTTCACTCCCTCACAGTGTTTCTCTCTTTTTAGTGTATGGGTTCAATGACACTCATTTTCTGTTGTGACTCCACTTTGCCTAAATTTGCCTTATTGCTAATCTGAGTTTGTTTTAACTAAGCAGGGGGTTATCAAAGGGACTTTTATTGGGTTGTAGTGTTGGGCTCATATGGGTAGATTTTTCTGGGAGTAGGCTCTATTTGGGCAGAGGGCTTTTTGATGTTAGCCTTTTTCTCTGTCACTTTGCCCCTTTCTTACGGGCCTTAGCACAACAACTTTGTTTCTCTTTTTTTTTTTTCTTTTCTGATTTTTTTTTCTTTTCTGATTTTTTTTTTCTTTTTTTTTTTTTTTTTTTTTTTTTTTTAACACTATGCCCTAACTCCCTCTCTTCTCTCTGGCTGCCTATGTAATGTGGGCATAATACCAGATGGGTTCACAAAGAATATTCAATCAGGCTCAAAGGGCTAGCAAGGGGCAGTGTTATTTATTCAAGCAAACTGAAACAAGAAAATGCCCTAATCATTTAACAACCTTACTCAGTCAAACTACTCATTTCAGCAAACAGGCAAAGACAAGCATTGTAAAAATCACAGCACTCTCAAAGAAAGAAATCATATATCAATGTTGGCTCAATTCTCACCGTTTGCCTAGAATAGTTCCATCATCCCTATTTCATGCATCTTAACTATAAAGTTTGAGTTACTGTATGTATGTTTGCCCAAGGTGATCACATAATCATGCTGACTCGATTAGAAACAGGGGTTTGCCCTTTCCCTTCCCCCCCTCACACACTTTGCCTTGGCAAAGTGTGCAAAAGTAATAAGATTGGTAGGAGCTACCCACGACCAGACTTTGACTCAAAAAGTTTGGCGCACCTACCCCCTCACACGCTTTGCCTGGGCAAAGTGTGTCAGCAGGGAGGTCAACCTAGTCTCCTCCGAACCAAAGTGACTCAGGGGTGACCTTAACAAAAACAGAAAAATAAAATAAAATAAAAACCTAACAACTACTAAAAACAAGGGAGGGTACAAATTAGGAGGTGGAAGCAGGTGCGTACCTGAATCCACAGTAGTCAAAGTATGCGATCATCATCGCCTTCACATCTCCGAACGCCTTCTCAATCTTATCCAACCGCGCCTCGATCGCGCCTTGCCTCTCTGCAATTTCCTCTTTGGCCATAGCCTCTGCAATCGGATCTCTCGCCTCGCCCTTCACCAACACTGGTTTCTCTTCCATGAACTTCACACTGCCATCACTCAAAGGCACAATGTCCTGCATGCGCTTGAAACACTGGATGTCAAAATTTCCCTCCACCATCATCTCCAGCTCTTTGCCCTTCTTGATCAGGTTCATCTTTGCCGCATACACCATTGGAAAGTGGGCCAGTGAGAGGCGCTGGAGAGGGTGAGTGCTGAGCCACTTCATCTGGGCACAGAGGCAAAAACTGAAATGCAGCCTGGTCTTTTTGGTCATGCACCATAGTATGCCCAACTCGATCTGGGAAACTGCACTGCTGGTGTCGATTTTGCCAAAGAAGTTGATTGCCAGGATCCGATGGCAAACTCTGAGGGCATGACTCTTGATCTGGATGGACTTGGTGGTTTGCCCAATGAACTCCCCTCCTTTGCCCAATTCATTCCAGATCTTTTGCAGCTCTTTCTTTGTGTACTCCGGGAAAGTCCTCAGTGCTTCCTGGTAGGACTTTGACTTTAGATCTGCAATACCTGCCATATCCAAACACAAATCCAATTCGTTACCACCAATAGAAACAGCTCGATTAAACAACTCAAACTGAAACCCTATCACTCCCTCATCCTTAGTTTCTTTGTGCCCAGTGACCCAAAGAATTCTCTCACAATCCCTTCATTGATTTGCCCAGACCACTCAAGAAACGGCTCCCACCCTATGGCCTTGAAATAACCTCGAACCTCCTTCTCCACACCCATCAGTTTGAGTGATTCGAAGCACACCGTTTTGGGGGCAGCGATTTCGCGCGCCGATGTGTCGACTGGCTTTCTCTTCTTTGTGGATGCGTGAGTCCTGCTTTTGGGGGTTTTGTAAGTCACCTCCTCCACCTCGTCTTCCTCCATCGGCGTCCTGCCGGCGGCCGTCGATTCTTCCTTCTCCTTCTCGTCTGACAACTGATCAGACTAGTGATGAGAAAACAAAAAAGGAGTATTCCACCGAAAAGAATTCGTTAAATTTCGATCAAACTAGTGATAAGAAAAACAAGATAGAGTATCATACCGAAAATCATTCGATGAATTCTGATCATACCATTGATGAAAAATCGGGGTCATCAACCAAATCATCAAAAGAACTTATATTGATTTGAATTTTCCTCCACTAATGTAAACAAAATTTAAAACAATAATAACAAGGCAAGTTAACATGTTGGAATAATAAATTTTAATTTCCGTATTTAATTTATATTTTTTTTTCTATCCCTTTTTCTTAATTACTTACTTTATTTAGACATTGTTTATTTTTGAAATTATTTTAGACATAAACAAAATTTAAAACAATAATAACAAGACAAGTTAACATGTTGGAATAATAAAATTTAAATTTTGCATTTAATTTTTATTTGTTTTTTTCCCTTTTCCTTAATTATTTTCTTTATTTAGACATTGGTTATTTTTGAAATTATTTTAGATATTTTTTTATTGTTGTTGAATTTAATCAAATAATATTCATGAGAAAATATGAAATAAGTCTAATTGACCACAATTATACTTACAAACATTCAGATGAATTTTTAATCTTCCAAAAACTTGATTTCAATCATTGGAACAATTATACATATAATTTTTATTTTTTGTGTTATTTTATAAATTAAATTTGTGTCAATCATATCTTAAACAACATTGTGCAACAGCTGTGCAACAATTGTGCTTATAAAAATGTACATCATATAATATATCTCATTATAATAATTTATAATAGTTAGTCTCGTTTTTTTTTTATATACATTATTAAATATTTTTTGTAATATATTCGATTTATTATTTATTTATAAATTAAACATCTCTTTCATTCCAATTTTTTTTTATGTAAATTAAAGCATAATAACACTTCTTCTTACTTTTATAAATTAAACCACATTAACACATATTCTTACTTTTACGAATTAAAGCATACGCAAAAAATTAGCAAATAATTTAATCTAATTAGTATAATTTTAAGAGAATACGCAAAAACATAATTAGTAATTAGTATAATTTTATGAGGATACGCAAAAACAACATGGTATGATTAGAACTTAATCTAATTAGTATAATTTTATATGCAAAAACAATAGCGTATAATTTATTCTAATTAGTATAATTTATGTATAATTTTATAATTTGATCTAATTATAAAAAGTGAATAATTTAATTTCATTACACTAATAAATACTTATAAAGCATAAAGTTGGATTTTTTTTCTATAAATTAAATTATTGTAAACGGAATACCATCTCTCTCTCAAACAACAACAATATTTTCCGCTTTATCTCATACAAATATGCTTAGTTTATCTCCGAAAGCATGTCAAGAAATTCTAGACGAGATAAACAGAAAAATAATTGACAAAACCGAGGATCACACAGAAGAGAATTCGATGAATTCAAATCAGCGCAGTGATGTGGAATCCAATAAGGGTCATCAAAATGAAAAGAATTCGATGAATTCTGAGCATACTAGTGATAAAAAACCAACAAGAGGTATCACACCGAAGAGACTTCGGTGAATTCTGATCAAACCACTCAAAAGAAAACCAAGAAAAGTATCAGACTTAAGATTATTCGGTGATTTCTGATCAGACCAGACCAGTCAAGGGCGGAGCCAGAAATTCAATCCAGGGTGGGCCAAAACAAATATCCAACCGTCCAAGGCTAGCTCTAAGTCAACCCCAAATTCAAACTCTAGCGATGTTAGCTTAAAACTTGTACAAAATACAGTTTTGTGACTTTTTTTCCAATATACAAGTTTTAAACACTTAATTTTATAATACACTAATTTGTGAACATTATTTTCACAAATAAACAAAAAAACCACACAAGGCAAAAACAATTATGCAACATTGAAAAAAAAAACATAAGAAAAAAAATAAAAGTAAAAACCTAATCGGTGTCGAAAATCTATCGTGTAGTTCTCTTACTCGTGCACTCTCTGAAATTCTTTAATGACTGTGAGCTTGCGAATTCTTCTCGAAGAGCCGGTGCGAAATGCTCAAGTGGGTGCGGTGGAGATTTTCAAATTTTTACCGTGAGCGGGTGTTTGGAGAATTGAATTTTTACAATTATTGTATATATAATTTATTATTTTTTTTATTTGAGTAAATATGTTAGGATAGAAATTTAGGCTTTTGAAAATGGCCTAAATTAAAAAAATAATTAACTTAGTTTGTTTTGTATTTTGTGTGGATTAGTTAATCTTAAACAATAAAATTTTATTTAATATATATATGAATTAATAATAAAATTTTATTTAATATATATAGGTACTTTTTTTTCAGCGTAATAAAATTTTATTTAATATATATAAATATTTTTTTTTGGCGCAATAAAATTTTATTATATATATATATATATATAGGTGTTCTGGTACATTGATATGCAACTTATATATACTGAATCCTAATTATTCCACGATGCAACGAGGTGAGTAGTTTAATACATCTAGTACCAATAAGAGAAAGGAGTCTTCTAAAATGAATCAAAAGTACTTATGGCATCTTAGGCTAGGTCATATTAACTTGAGCAGGATTCAAAGATTGATAACTGATGGAATACTCAATGATGTGAAAGATTCAGCGAATCATGCTTGGAAGGAAAAATGACCAAGCGACCTTTTAGTGATAAAGGGTATAGATCCAAGGAAGTACTAGAATTGATTCACTCTGATTTGTGCGGGCCTTTATCTGTCCAAGCAGGTGGAGGTTACGAATAATTTGTGACTTTCACTGATGATTACTCAAGGTATGGTTTTATATACCTGATGCGCCGCAAGAGCGAGTGCTTTGACAAGTTCAAGGAGTACAAAGCTCTTGTGGAGAACCTTCATGGTAAAACCATAAAGACTCTACGATCTGATCGTGGAGGAGAGTACCTCTCGGGAGAGTTTAAGGCGTACTTATTAGAGAATAAGATTGACTCCCAGATGACGGCACCATACACGCCCCAACAGAATGGTGTAGCAGAAAGAAGGAATAGGACTCTTATGGAAATGGTAAGATCTATGATGAGTCATTCAGACTTACCAGTTTCGTTCTGGGGATATGCGTTGGAAACAGCGGCGTATATCCTTAACTTAGTTCCTTCTAAGACAGTCCCTAAAACACCCTCGGAATTGTGGACCGGGCGTAAGCCAAACTTGAAACACATTCGGATCGGGGTACTCCAGCACATGTGCTGAAGCATGGGGCTGATAAGTTGGAATCATGTTCAGATATTCGATTTTTTATAGGATATCACAGAGGAACGAAAGGCGGTTTATTTTATAGTCTTAAGGACTAGAAGGTCGTTGTTTGCACCAACGCTCGGTTCTTGGAAGAGGATTCTGTAATGGACCACAAGCCCAAGAATAAGATAATACTTAATGAACTGAGAGGGGACGATCAAGGCTTAGATCCAACCCAACCAGGTGATACGCCACCAGAGTCTACACCTGTAGTCACTGAGATTACACCGGAGCGTCGTCGTAGTGGGAGGGTTGTTCGACAGCCCGACAGGTTCATGTTTATATGTGAGTCTTCGGACTTGTTACCTGGAGAACATGAAACCGACCCTTGGACCTATGACGAGGCAATGAAAGATCATGATGCTCAGTCTTCGCAAAAGGCGATGAAATCTGAGATTGAATCATTGGATTCAAATCAGGTCTGGGATCTTGTAGCACCGCCCAAAGGTGTAAAAGCCATTGGTTGCAAGTGGGTGTACAAGAGGAAAAGAGGGTCTGACGGGAAGGTAGAAACCTTCAAGGCTAGACTTGTAGCGAAAGGGTATACTCAGAAAGAAAGGATCGATTATGATGCAACCCAAAGACCAACAATTCCAAATTTATGATATTTTATTTCCTTTTGTTCGTGACTTATTTTCCAAGTTATTTCCTTTGCTTTATTTTTAGGTTTTGCCTATTTAAAGGCCCCAAAGACATTGTTTTAATTATGATTTGATAAATAAAAATTATGTTTCGTGAGTTTTATTAAAATCTCTCTTGGGTTCGAATTCTACCCGATTATCCAAAGAATTCAACCGACGAATCAACGAAGCGATCCACCCTTCGTTCGTGTGTCTTCACCATCCCCGAGTTGCTACGTCGATCACGTGTTGGGGTATAGGGTTTCGTCCTTAGATTATTTCACGAATCAGATTCAGAAGTTTTGGGACTTCCGCTGGTATCTTTTATCTTTCTTGTTCTTTGTTCTTTTCTATCCATCAATTCCCAACGAGGTTCGTATCATTTGGTATCAGAGCCCAGGTTAGGGTTCAATTTTTCAATTACGTAACCTCGTTTTTCTTTCGTTTTTTTTATTCTTTCTTCGTTTCTTCTTCTTCCTTTAAAAAAAAAATATTATTTTAAAAAAAATTACTGTTCATCAGTAAAAAAAAAAAATTATAAAAAAAAATTAAAAAAAAAATCTTATATCAAAATTTTGTGAGTGATTCTTTAGCTTCCCGGCATCGTTGTGATCCAATTTGATTCTAGCAATTTTTTCGTACCAATTTTATCACCCTTCCGACCTTATTTTGGATTCGTGGATTTTATTGGAGTTGAATTCTACCGGTAGATTGGGGTTGTTCGATTCTTTGAGAGATAAGTTGAGAGAAAACACGAGTGCTGTGAGGATTCAAAAACTTGAGTGATACACGAGAGTGGTGAGGATTTCTCTATTTTGTTTCTAACACTTTTGCAGGATGACTGAGTTGGATGACCCACAGGCTAAGTTCATGATGGAGACCTTGCGTTTTGAAATGAGGGAATTCATTAAGTCGGAGCATGAGCGACTTACCACCCTGGAGGAGAGACCTCATCGAGATAATGCATGGTATCGCAGAGGTGGCGGCGGATACCGAGGAGTTCAGAATGGCCATCATCGAGCTCGTGATCGTAGTCGGGAGTTTCGTGTTGAGAAGGATAAAGCCTCTGACATTGATAAGAGGAGGTCCCGAGCTGAGATCAAGAGTGAGAGATGGAGCAACATTGAGCGTCTGTTAGAGGAGTGGGTACATGCGTCCATGGCTGCTGGGAAAGTAGCGACTGATGAAGAGGGCGAAAAGTCAGAAATGTCAGCTTCAGTAGAGCCCGAGGAGGAGGCTTTGGTAGAGTCCAAGGAGGAGGCTTCGGTGGAGTACGAGGAGGAGGCTTCTGTAGAGCCCGAGGGGGAGGAGCAGCCGACCTTGGTGATGTTGGGCAAGGAGAAGTTGTTCCTCACTAACGGTCTATCTTCTCTACCCCCTTCCGTTCTTTTTGTGTTGCAGGAACTTGATGATGTTTTCTCTGAGGATACACGTCCTTATTTATCACCGATTCGAGGGATTGAGCATCAGATTGACGTAGTTCCGAGTGTGTTCGTTAGAGTGGTGTTCGAGCCTGGCATAGACTTGGATTTGAGGACAAATCCACTTGAAGAGGAGGGGAATGATGCAACCCAAAGACCAACAATTCCAAATTTATGATATTTTATTTCCTTTTGTTCGTGACTTATTTTCCAAGTTATTTCCTTTGCTTTATTTTTAGGTTTTGCCTATTTAAAGGCCCCAAAGACATTGTTTTAATTATGATTTGATAAATAAAAATTATGTTTCGTGAGTTTTATTAAAATCTCTCTTGGGTTCGAATTCTACCCGATTATCCAAAGAATTCAACCGACGAATCAACGAAGCGATCCACCCTTCGTTCGTGTGTCTTCACCATCCCCGAGTTGCTACGTCGATCACGTGTTGGGGTATAGGGTTTCGTCCTTAGATTATTTCACGAATCAGATTCAGAGGTTTTGGGACTTCCGCTGGTATCTTTTATCTTTCTTGTTCTTTGTTCTTTTCTATCCATCAATTCCCAACGAGGTTCGTATCATTTGGTATCAGAGCCCAGGTTAGGGTTCAATTTTTCAATTACGTAACCTCGTTTTTCTTTCGTTTTTTTTATTCTTTCTTCGTTTCTTCTTCTTCCTTTAAAAAAAATATTATTTTAAAAAAAATTACTGTTCATCAGTAAAAAAAAAAATTATAAAAAAAAATTAAAAAAAAAATCTTATATCAAAATTTTGTGAGTGATTCTTTAGCTTCCCGGCATCGTTGTGATCCAATTTGATTCTAGCGATTTTTTCGTACCAATTTTATCACCCTTCCGACCTTATTTTGGATTCGTGGATTTTATTGGAGTTGAATTCTACCGGTAGATTGGGGTTGTTCGATTCTTTGAGAGATAAGTTGAGAGAAAACACGAGTGCTGTGAGGATTCAAAAACTTGAGTGATACACGAGAGTGGTGAGGATTTCTCTATTTTGTTTCTAACACTTTTGCAGGATGACTGAGTTGGATGACCCACAGGCTAAGTTCATGATGGAGACCTTGCGTTTTGAAATGAGGGAATTCATTAAGTCGGAGCATGAGCGACTTACCACCCTGGAGGAGAGACCTCATCGAGATAATGCATGGTATCGCAGAGGTGGCGGCGGATACCGAGGAGTTCAGAATGGCCATCATCGAGCTCGTGATCGTAGTCGGGAGTTTCGTGTTGAGAAGGATAAAGCCTCTGACATTGATAAGAGGAGGTCCCGAGCTGAGATCAAGAGTGAGAGATGGAGCAACATTGAGCGTCTGTTAGAGGAGTGGGTACATGCGTCCATGGCTGCTGGGAAAGTAGCGACTGATGAAGAGGGCGAAAAGTCAGAAATGTCAGCTTCAGTAGAGCCCGAGGAGGAGGCTTTGGTAGAGTCCAAGGAGGAGGCTTCGGTGGAGTCCGAGGAGGAGGCTTCTGTAGAGCCCGAGGGGGAGGAGCAGCCGACCTTGGTGATGTTGGGCAAGGAGAAGTTGTTCCTCACTAACGGTCTATCTTCTCTACCCCCTTCCGTTCTTTTTGTGTTGCAGGAACTTGATGATGTTTTCTCTGAGGATACACGTCCTTATTTATCACCGATTCGAGGGATTGAGCATCAGATTGACGTAGTTCCGAGTGTGTTCGTTAGAGTGGTGTTCGAGCCTGGCATAGACTTGGATTTGAGGACAAATCCACTTGAAGAGGAGGGGAATGATGCAACCCAAAGACCAACAATTCCAAATTTATGATATTTTATTTCCTTTTGTTCGTGACTTATTTTCCAAGTTATTTCCTTTGCTTTATTTTTAGGTTTTGCCTATTTAAAGGCCCCAAAGACATTGTTTTAATTATGATTTGATAAATAAAAATTATGTTTCGTGAGTTTTATTAAAATCTCTCTTGGGTTCGAATTCTACCCGATTATCCAAAGAATTCAACCGACGAATCAACGAAGCGATCCACCCTTCGTTCGTGTGTCTTCACCATCCCCGAGTTGCTACGTCGATCACGTGTTGGGGTATAGGGTTTCGTCCTTAGATTATTTCACGAATCAGATTCAGAGGTTTTGGGACTTCCGCTGGTATCTTTTATCTTTCTTGTTCTTTGTTCTTTTCTATCCATCAATTCCCAACGAGGTTCGTATCATTTGGTATCAGAGCCCAGGTTAGGGTTCAATTTTTCAATTACGTAACCTCGTTTTTCTTTCGTTTTTTTTATTCTTTCTTCGTTTCTTCTTCTTCCTTTAAAAAAAATATTATTTTAAAAAAAATTACTGTTCATCAGTAAAAAAAAAAATTATAAAAAAAAATTAAAAAAAAAATCTTATATCAAAATTTTGTGAGTGATTCTTTAGCTTCCCGGCATCGTTGTGATCCAATTTGATTCTAGCGATTTTTTCGTACCAATTTTATCACCCTTCCGACCTTATTTTGGATTCGTGGATTTTATTGGAGTTGAATTCTACCGGTAGATTGGGGTTGTTCGATTCTTTGAGAGATAAGTTGAGAGAAAACACGAGTGCTGTGAGGATTCAAAAACTTGAGTGATACACGAGAGTGGTGAGGATTTCTCTATTTTGTTTCTAACACTTTTGCAGGATGACTGAGTTGGATGACCCACAGGCTAAGTTCATGATGGAGACCTTGCGTTTTGAAATGAGGGAATTCATTAAGTCGGAGCATGAGCGACTTACCACCCTGGAGGAGAGACCTCATCGAGATAATGCATGGTATCGCAGAGGTGGCGGCGGATACCGAGGAGTTCAGAATGGCCATCATCGAGCTCGTGATCGTAGTCGGGAGTTTCGTGTTGAGAAGGATAAAGCCTCTGACATTGATAAGAGGAGGTCCCGAGCTGAGATCAAGAGTGAGAGATGGAGCAACATTGAGCGTCTGTTAGAGGAGTGGGTACATGCGTCCATGGCTGCTGGGAAAGTAGCGACTGATGAAGAGGGCGAAAAGTCAGAAATGTCAGCTTCAGTAGAGCCCGAGGAGGAGGCTTTGGTAGAGTCCAAGGAGGAGGCTTCGGTGGAGTCCGAGGAGGAGGCTTCTGTAGAGCCCGAGGGGGAGGAGCAGCCGACCTTGGTGATGTTGGGCAAGGAGAAGTTGTTCCTCACTAACGGTCTATCTTCTCTACCCCCTTCCGTTCTTTTTGTGTTGCAGGAACTTGATGATGTTTTCTCTGAGGATACACGTCCTTATTTATCACCGATTCGAGGGATTGAGCATCAGATTGACGTAGTTCCGAGTGTGTTCGTTAGAGTGGTGTTCGAGCCTGGCATAGACTTGGATTTGAGGACAAATCCACTTGAAGAGGAGGGGAATGATGCAACCCAAAGACCAACAATTCCAAATTTATGATATTTTATTTCCTTTTGTTCGTGACTTATTTTCCAAGTTATTTCCTTTGCTTTATTTTTAGGTTTTGCCTATTTAAAGGCCCCAAAGACATTGTTTTAATTATGATTTGATAAATAAAAATTATGTTTCGTGAGTTTTATTAAAATCTCTCTTGGGTTCGAATTCTACCCGATTATCCAAAGAATTCAACCGACGAATCAACGAAGCGATCCACCCTTCGTTCGTGTGTCTTCACCATCCCCGAGTTGCTACGTCGATCACGTGTTGGGGTATAGGGTTTCGTCCTTAGATTATTTCACGAATCAGATTCAGAGGTTTTGGGACTTCCGCTGGTATCTTTTATCTTTCTTGTTCTTTGTTCTTTTCTATCCATCAATTCCCAACGAGGTTCGTATCATTTGGTATCAGAGCCCAGGTTAGGGTTCAATTTTTCAATTACGTAACCTCGTTTTTCTTTCGTTTTTTTTATTCTTTCTTCGTTTCTTCTTCTTCCTTTAAAAAAAAATATTATTTTAAAAAAAATTACTGTTCATCAGTAAAAAAAAAATTATAAAAAAAAATTAAAAAAAAAATCTTATATCAAAATTTTGTGAGTGATTCTTTAGCTTCCCGGCATCGTTGTGATCCAATTTGATTCTAGCGATTTTTTCGTACCAATTTTATCACCCTTCCGACCTTATTTTGGATTCGTGGATTTTATTGGAGTTGAATTCTACCGGTAGATTGGGGTTGTTCGATTCTTTGAGAGATAAGTTGAGAGAAAACACGAGTGCTGTGAGGATTCAAAAACTTGAGTGATACACGAGAGTGGTGAGGATTTCTCTATTTTGTTTCTAACACTTTTGCAGGATGACTGAGTTGGATGACCCACAGGCTAAGTTCATGATGGAGACCTTGCGTTTTGAAATGAGGGAATTCATTAAGTCGGAGCATGAGCGACTTACCACCCTGGAGGAGAGACCTCATCGAGATAATGCATGGTATCGAAGAGGTGGCGGGGGATACCGAGGAGTTCAGAATGGCCATCATCGAGCTCGTGATCGTAGTCGGGAGTTTCGTGTTGAGAAGGATAAAGCCTCTGACATTGATAAGAGGAGGTCCCGAGCTGAGATCAAGAGTGAGAGATGGAGCAACATTGAGCGTCTGTTAGAGGAGTGGGTACATGCGTCCATGGCTGCTGGGAAAGTAGCGACTGATGAAGAGGGCAAAAAGTCAGAAATGTCAGCTTCAGTAGAGCCCGAGGAGGAGGCTTTGGTAGAGTCCAAGGAGGAGGCTTCGGTGGAGTCCGAGGAGGAGGCTTCTGTAGAGCCCGAGGGGGAGCAGCAGCCGACCTTGGTGATGTTGGGCAAGGAGAAGTTGTTCCTCACTAACGGTCTATCTTCTCTACCCCCTTCCGTTCTTTTTGTGTTGCAGGAACTTGATGATGTTTTCTCTGAGGATACACGTCCTTATTTATCACCGATTCGAGGGATTGAGCATCAGATTGACGTAGTTCCGAGTGTGTTCGTTAGAGTGGTGTTCGAGCCTGGCATAGACTTGGATTTGAGGACAAATCCACTTGAAGAGGAGGGGAATGATGCAACCCAAAGACCAACAATTCCAAATTTATGATATTTTATTTCCTTTTGTTCGTGACTTATTTTCCAAGTTATTTCCTTTGCTTTATTTTTAGGTTTTGCCTATTTAAAGGCCCCAAAGACATTGTTTTAATTATGATTTGATAAATAAAAATTATGTTTCGTGAGTTTTATTAAAATCTCTCTTGGGTTCGAATTCTACCCGATTATCCAAAGAATTCAACCGACGAATCAACGAAGCGATCCACCCTTCGTTCGTGTGTCTTCACCATCCCCGAGTTGCTACGTCGATCACGTGTTGGGGTATAGGGTTTCGTCCTTAGATTATTTCACGAATAAGATTCAGAGGTTTTGGGACTTCCGCGGGTATCTTTTATCTTTCTTGTTCTTTGTTCTTTTCTATCCATCAATTCCCAACGAGGTTCGTATCATTTGGTATCAGAGCCCAGGTTAGGGTTCAATTTTTCAATTACGTAACCTCGTTTTTCTTTCGTTTTTTTTATTCTTTCTTCGTTTCTTCTTCTTCCTTTAAAAAAAATATTATTTTAAAAAAAATTACTGTTCATCAGTAAAAAAAAAATTATAAAAAAAAATTAAAAAAAAAATCTTATATCAAAATTTTGTGAGTGATTCTTTAACTTCCCGGCATCGTTGTGATCCAATTTGATTCTAGCGATTTTTTCGTACCAATTTTATCACCCTTCCGACCTTATTTTGGATTCGTGGATTTTATTGGAGTTGAATTCTACCGGTAGATTGGGGTTGTTCGATTCTTTGAGAGATAAGTTGAGAGGAAACACGAGTGCTGTGAGGATTCAAAAACTTGAGTGATACACGAGAGTGGTGAGGATTTCTCTATTTTGTTTCTAACACTTTTGCAGGATGACTGAGTTGGATGACCCACAGGCTAAGTTCATGATGGAGACCTTGCGTTTTGAAATGAGGGAATTCATTAAGTCGGAGCATGAGCGACTTACCACCCTGGAGGAGAGACCTCATCGAGATAATGCATGGTATCGCAGAGGTGGCGGCGGATACCGAGGAGTTCAGAATGGCCATCATCGAGCTCGTGATCGTAGTCGGGAGTTTCGTGTTGAGAAGGATAAAGCCTCTGACATTGATAAGAGGAGGTCCCGAGCTGAGATCAAGAGTGAGAGATGGAGCAACATTGAGCGTCTGTTAGAGGAGTGGGTACATGCGTCCATGGCTGCTGGGAAAGTAGCGACTGATGAAGAGGGCGAAAAGTCAGAAATGTCAGCTTCAGTAGAGCCCGAGGAGGAGGCTTTGGTAGAGTCCAAGGAGGAGGCTTCGGTGGAGTCCAAGGAGGAGGCTTCTGTAGAGCCCGAGGGGGAGGAGCAGCTGACCTTGGTGATGTTGGGCAAGGAGAAGTTGTTCCTCACTAACGGTCTATCTTCTCTACCCCCTTCCGTTCTTTTTGTGTTGCAGGAACTTGATGATGTTTTCTCTGAGGATACACGTCCTTATTTATCACCGATTCGAGGGATTGAGCATCAGATTGACGTAGTTCCGAGTGTGTTCGTTAGAGTGGTGTTCGAGCCTGGCATAGACTTGGATTTGAGGACAAATCCACTTGAAGAGGAGGGGAATGATGCAACCCAAAGACCAACAATTCCAAATTTATGATATTTTATTTCCTTTTGTTCGTGACTTATTTTCCAAGTTATTTCCTTTGCTTTATTTTTAGGTTTTGCCTATTTAAAGGCCCCAAAGACATTGTTTTAATTATGATTTGATAAATAAAAATTATGTTTCGTGAGTTTTATTAAAATCTCTCTTGGGTTCGAATTCTACCCGATTATCCAAAGAATTCAACCGACGAATCAACGAAGCGATCCACCCTTCGTTCGTGTGTCTTCACCATCCCCGAGTTGCTACGTCGATCACGTGTTGGGGTCTGGGGTTTCGTCCTTAGATTACTTCACGAATCAGATTCAGAGGTTTTGGGACTTCCGCTGGTATCTTTTATCTTTCTTTTTCTTTGTTTTTTTCTATCCATCAATTCCCAACGAGGTTCGTATCAGATTATGAGGAAACCTTTTCGCCAGTAGCTATGCTAAAGTCGATCCGGATTCTTATGTCTATAGCATCTCATATGGATTATGAGGTGTGGCAAATGGACGTCAAGACAGCATTCTTGAATGGGAATCTTGACGAGACCATTTATATGAGACAACCAGAAGGTTTCATCAAGAAAGGCCAAGAGCATCTAGTGTGTAAGCTAAACCGATCCATTTATGGATTAAAGCAAGCTTCTAGATCCTGGAACATGCGGTTTGATGAGGTTATCCAGTCTTATGGATTCATTAAAAGCATGGACGATTCGTGTATACCGAAGAAGTGACGGAAACAGTGTGGCGTTTCTCGTGCTTTATGTAGACGACATCCTTCTAATTGGCAACAATGTGAAGATGTTGTCGGACATAAAGGGATGGTTGTCCAAGAAATCCGATATGAAAGACTTAGGACAAGTTGGGCATGTTCTTGGGATCAAGGTTATACGGGATCGCCAGAAAAGAACATTGAGCTTGTCCCAGGCTTCATACATTGATACGATTCTAGATCGTTTCAACATGCAGAATTCCAAGAGAGGTTCTCAACCTTTCTACCATGGAATTCATCTATCTAAAGACATGTGTCCCAAGACACAAAAGGAGATAGATTACATGAACACAGTTCCTTATGCTTCTGCAGTAGGAAGTCTAATGTATGCTTTGTTGTGCACGAGGCCTGATATCTGCTATGCCGTAGGCATGGTAGCTAGATATCAGAGTAACCCTGGACAGGGTCACTGTATTGCTGTAAAGAACATACTTAAGTACCTGCGAAGGACTAGGAATTATGTTCTGAGTTACAAAGCGTCCGAGTTGATCCCTGTGGGTTACATAGATTCGGATTTTCAATCTGATAAGGACAAGCGAAAGTCTACATCAGGCTATGTGTTCACATTGGGAGGTGGAGCAGTTTCATGGAAGAGTGTTAAGTAGAAATGCATTTCGGACTGGAAGCCGAATATGTAGCAGCCTCTGAGGCAGCTAAAGAATCGGTGTGGTTCTGAAACTTCCTTATGAACTTAGATGTGGTTCCTGATTTGCCTAGAGCTATCACAATTTATTGTGACAATAGCGGTGCAGTGGCAAATGCGAAGGAACCACGAGCCCACAATGCGAGTAAACACATAGATCGCAAGTACCACCTGATTAAAGACATTTTCAAGAGAGGCGATGCGGTTGTGACCAAGATTGTATAAGCGGATAACCTGGCAGACCCCTTTACGAAGGCACTTCCAGCGGAAGCGTTCAAGAGACACGTGAAGGGGATGTGTATCGGATGTATGGGAGAGGGCAACTAGACTTTTAGTATAAGTGGGATATTGATGGAGTTATAAGTGGAGTTATAAATTTCTAGTTTAGTGACAATATGGAACTCCTTATCTGTGTTTTTATTATCTATTAATCAAACAGTTCGCATTTTGTCTTATATACACTCTATGCTATAGTCCTGGATATATACGTTGTAGATAGTATGACGTGAGGAGACACGCGGAAGATCATACTATCGGTTACTCGTATACTATCAAACAGTAGCTCACGACTTAGATGGACAGGACAATCCATCGGTACGTCGTAGTTGATAGAGTAGGTGACCAACAAGCCAACTTGTGGCTGTGGTCGAACCTAATTTATTATTTAATTAATAAATATTATCAATTTATTTCGAAATTATGAAAGATTATTGATTATGATTAATTAGGGCATATTCTATATCTACTCCCCATGTTGAATAATAGATATAGCCCTGTACAGTTACACATGTTGTATGAATTCGGTTTTGTGGAAACCGAGAGATATGTCTGTTAACGCAACGTAACTGGTCAAACTCAGTTCCTAGTCGATGGGTTACGTCAATAACAAGGATACCCGGCCTTTCCCCCTTGAGACTAGCACTTAGTGTATGTGGGCTGATCTCGAGCCTCGGTGTTGGACATCGACATACTTAAGTGATGCTCACTGTTGATGAGTTCACTGAACCCCCTCTCCCTGGAATCTCTAAGTGGTTATCACTGATCGAGTAGAGAATTCCATAATATAGTTGTACACAATTAATCCTTAAGACCCAGACATCACCGTGACTTCATCAGAGGACTAGTTGTATCGTGACATGTCTCTGATTCCCTGTAAAGGGAGTAAGTCGAAAAAGGAGACAATGTTCGTGCAGTTCGAAATTTGATGTGAAGTCTGTGTATGGTAGTAGGGGATCTGATCGCTTGATATAGATCATGGATGTCCAATGTGGTTCGTAGTCCCGGAATCTCTGGCCAGAGTTGAACAATGAGGTGGTTAGAGAAATGTGTTTCTCTAGATCAATCACGACTGAATTTTACGAAACCTAGAACGTTCGCAAAGTTATCAAACTCAACAAGAGATCTCGATTAACCAATATCTCTAGTTTGATCAGGACATATGAATTGGACGGATCGTACTGTACGGTAACTATATTACAAGGTTCTTGCAGGCACTTCATTTGTATCTAGGGAATTAGTGAAGCGTGGTTGCTAGACGCTCGTCACTGATTCGTTGGGCACCGACTTGTTCGGAGATTGAATAATATGATTATTAATCTAAAACTCTCGGGAGTAGTTGATATAAGAAAAATATGTTGTTCGAATCACAATGTGTTGTGAGCCCACGGCTAGTTATACACCTGAACCATTGAGGGTCACATTCTCGTGTAAACCGATCCTTGAATACGATCATGTATTAATTAACTGTTAGTTAAGTACATATAGTCGGAGGTCAATATGATTGAATCCGAGATTAATAATTGTGATTATGAGTTGGAAATATTACTGAGCTAAAGAAAACGGACAAGATGGTGTACACTTTCTATTTTGGAAAATTTCCTGATTTAGCAGTACCCCTAAAATGGGCTTTCCGATTTTGTGAAATTGGAAATTTTTATTATTATCTCATATCGATGAGAAAATTAAAACGAGAAAGAAAATATAATCGTTATATTTTTCGGAGATCGAATTGATTGTCAATTTGGGAGAAACGTAATGACGGCTAGTGAATTGGGCCGGCAAGGGTTAATGGATCCGATTCATTAGGGTTTGAGCCCAAGTAGCTCTTTTCCTCACCTATAAAAGGAGCTCCATAGGCATGAGGAAGAACACACCGAACCTAGAGAGCTCTAACCCTAGTCTCTCCTCTCTCGTCCGCCGCCCTTCGGCTGCCTCCCTCAGGGGACCGCCGCCCGGAGCCTCCGCCCGCCGCCGCCCAGCGCCGCCGCCGGCAACCGCCCACCTCGCCAGAATTTGTTTCCGGCGTCGTTTTTCTGGCCCGTTTTTCCCGTCGTATTCTCCCTCTCGTATTTCTAGTGCAATACGCGAGTGGGATTACCTATACGAGGTGAAACCTGATTTGACGAGAGACGCCGGAGGTTCGAACGAGCAACGCCCGAGCACGACTGAGCCAAGCCCGCCCGCGCCCGAGCGCCGCCCGCGACCAGCCGAGAGCCACCCCGGCTCTCCCCGTGTGCATTCCGCACGCCCCGCGTGCATCCCCGCGTCGCATCCGCGCGACTTCCGACGAACCTCGTTTCGTTCGACGAATCCCTAAGGAAATTTAATTGTTTTGCGTTAACTGTTTGCGCTAAGTACTGAGATTATGATTGACAAATAAAATTAATAGAGATTAATTTAATTGTTAATTGAAATCAATTTGATTTGAATTATATAATGTGATTATGTTAATTATCAAATTGACGCAATTAATTATGTCTGCATGTTTGCGTAATTAATTGTTTAGTGTAATTAATTTATATGATAAATATAATTGCGCTAGAAATAATTAATTTATATGATAAATATAATTGCGCTAGAAATAATTAATTTATATGATAAATATAATTGCTAGAAGTAATTAATTTATATGATAAATTTAATTGCGCTAGATTTAATTTATGTAATATGGCATGCATGAATTAAATATTTAATTATTTGATAATTAAATTAAATGGTGGATTATTTATTTAATAGATTTGAATTAAATCAATTAATGCATGTAATATTGAAAATATGATTTTCAAAAAAATAAAATAAAATTTTTGATTTCCCGTATACATGCACGATCCCCAACAGTGGTACCATAGCTACGTTCTGAAATTGATTAATTGTCTATGAATATAATCACCTTTAAGCATGCTGTTTGTTGAATTGATTGATTTAATGTTATTTAATTGAGACTTAGTTGTTTCTATTAAGACATTTAGAGCCCGTTTGGGCGAGCTTATTTAAAATAGCTTATAAGATGTTATGTCTTATAAGTTGTTTTAAGAGCTGATAAGCTGTTATGTCTTATTTATTAAATAAGTTGTTAAAACTTTGGATAAAATAGATATATAAACTTATAAGATGTTAATTTGTTTGGCAATTTAAGATCTTATATAAATAAAATTATCAAAAATAAATTGTTATATATGAAAAAAAATATTTAGTGAAATTATTTATTGACTAATTAAATAATTGATTTAAATATTCAATCAACAAGGTGATAGATTAATTATTTGATTTAATTGTTAAATCAAGTTAATTAATAGAGCACCAATTTAATTTACATACCTCGTTTTAATTGTGATTAAATGTTATGTGAATTATATGACTTTTGTGAGATATATATATATTGTGATATATATTATGATCGTATGTACTCCATTATGATGGCCTATAGAGAACATAGTTGTTAGGAATCAACAATCGATCGCTCACTCAATCTGATGAGATAAATAATCCTGTAGTCCTCCATTCTCACCCGAGAATGTATATCAAGCCATAAAGAAGAACCGATGTGTCGTTCTTTCTTCTTTCCTTCTGCCGACGGTAAATCATGAGAAAGCCACTTGCAAGTAGTATGGTATGCTGTGTTAGCGGGGAGTATTGCTTGTGAGTCAAGCTGTGATTTACCGACATATGATGGAGACGTGTTGGCCACGATTCCCTTAGACTTGTGCGGTCGGATAGATTAACTATGGGATGTGCACGTTTATTGGAATCCAACTTTCACTTCTCATATCGGTGGGTCGGTCTTGACACATGGTTGACTTTGAAGGGTATGATTAACGTAGTTCATTGTCATGGTGAGGAAAAGCTAACTTTAGGATCACATAGAGATGTGATTGAAAAATAGTTTTCTACCCTTGGGTAAACATAACTGGGCTAGATTAACTACGAGTTATGGTTTACGCCTTTGGACCTAAAGCCCATCTAAGGAAAATTGGATTTTCCCGTCTATTCACTAGAGGATAGTGGAATTCGAAAAATTTAGTGGGAGGCAATTAAAATTCCTAAAAATCCTTACAATTTTAATTGCAATCATAATTCGAACTATCACTAATTAATCTTCTTAAACTTTTCTCAGTAATCATGTCTAAGTATCCCCTAGCGTCGATCCTCGACCAAAACAAACTCACTGGCCCAAACTATCTTGATTGGCTTCGCAATCTCAAACTTGTGCTGCAACTTGATCACCTTACTTATGTCTTGGAAGATAAGTTTGAATTTGACCCGGACCTCGATCATACTGACGAGGAGAAGAAAGACATGGAGATATGGAAAGAGGACAATAATACTATCCGGTGCTATATGTAGCCGCCATGTCTCCTGAGCTTGCTAGGAAATATGAAACGTATGAATGGGCTCATGATATCAAGATTCATCTTGATGGCCTATACAGTGAAAATATTAGGACCGCAAGGTTCACTGCTACGAAGGAGCTGACCACTATGAAACTACGCGAAGGGGCTTCGGTCCACGAGCATGGTATCAAAATGATCAGTCTCATTGAGAAGCTAGTGAATTTCAAGGTCGTCCTACTTAAAGAGCTCTCGGTGGATTTGATCCTCCTGTCTCTCCCAAGTTCGTATGAACCGTTCATAGTGAACTTCAACATGAACAAACTGGCACCACCTCTCGAGGAGCTTCTTAACATGTTGGTCAGTTTTGAAACGACCATAAAAAAGGAGAAGTCTGTTCTCATTGCTTCGACTTCTGAGAGGAAGCGTTCCTATCCGAAGAAGAGGAAAGAAAATGTTTCTTCCTCGAGCAAGATGGTCCATAAAAGGAAGAAAGGTGGATCTAAGGGCAAAGTCGTCAAATCTGTTGATGACGTTTGTCACCATTGTGGAAAGAAAGGCCATTGGCGGCGTAACTGCAAGGAGTACCTTGACCAAAAACGTTCTGGGAATGGTACGTTTTACATAGAAGTAAATTTATCCTTAAAGTCTTCTTCGTGGGTATTGGATACCGGTTGTGGCTCACATCTCTGTAATGATTTGCAGCTCATGACAAGAAGTAAGAAGCTCAAGGAAGGTGAGACCTTATTGAGGATGGGGAACGGAGCAAGAGTTGCTGCTGAAGCCATCGGGACTATTTACTTAGATGTTTCTGATTCTCGTTTTAAATTAGTTTTGAACAATTGTCTTTATGTTCCATCACTTATTCGGAACCTTAATTCTATTCCTGTTTTGGATAATGAAGGTTATTCTTTTGTTTTTGGAAATTCGATTTGCCTTATACAAAAGGACGATAAAGTGATATGTGAGGGACGTCCGTCGAACAATTTATATGAACTTAACTTAAACGAAATCCCTGTTAATGTGCTAACAGCAAAACGAAAAGAAATTAGTCTTAACCCCGCGCAACTTTGGCATGCCTGACTAGGACATGTTTCCCTGAGACGATTGAATGAGTTCCTAAAGGAAGGACTATTCACACTTGATGATGTGAAATCGCTCCAAGCTTGCGAAGCTTGCCTCAAAGGGAAAATGACCAAGTCTCCCTACAAAGGGACAATGGCACGTTCTGAAGGTCTATTGGATCTGATCCATACAGACGTGTGTGGTCCACTAAGTGTTAGTGCGAGCGGTGGATTCAACTACTTCGTAACCTTTACCGATGATTATTCAAGGTATGGTTACGTGTACTTAATGAAGCACAAATCGGAGACTTTTGAAAGGTTCAAAGACTTCCGACATGAAGTGGAGAATCAACTTGGGCTTCGTATTAAGCAACTACGATCCGATCATGGTGGCGAATACTTAAGCGCTGAGTTTATAGACTATCTAAAAGAGAATGGGATTCTCTCTCAGTGGACTCCTCCTGGAACACCTCAGTTGAACGGAGTGTCCGAGCGTCGTAACCGAACCCTGTTGGACATGGTTCGATCTATGATGAGTGTCACTGAGTTACCGGCGTACTTGTGGGGTCACGCACTCTTGACAGCCGCCTATTTGTTGAATAGACTTAACACTAAAGCAGTTAAATCCACACCTTATGAACTTTGGCATTCCCGACAGCCCACGTTCAAACATATAAAGATATGGGGTTGTCCCGCTTACGTGAAGCGGCTTGTGGGAGATAAGTTGGATAGTAAATCCGACTTATGCTACTTTGTGGGATATCCCGTGGATTCCATGGGATATGAATTCTACTATGTTTCTGAGGCAAAAGTGTTTGTCTCGAGAAATGTTGTTTTCCTTAAGAAGGAATTCCTAGCGGATGAAAAAGGCAGCATAGTAGATCTCGAAGAGGTTCGAGATGACGACCCACAAAATGAAGTTCATGCACCAGTCCCTGAACCAGAGCCAATTCAACAAACCACTGATACCCCTCCACGACCGAAAGTCTGTAAATCCGAAAGAGTTCGGAGGTTGCCTGATCGGTTGTTCCTCGTTGATAGTGATCATGAACTCATTGATGTTGGATCCGATCCTAGAACCTTCAATGAAGCCGTATTGGATACGGACAAGAGGACATTGGCTTATTGCCATGAAATCCGAAATGGACTCCATGTATTCCAACAACGTATGGACGTTGGTAGACCCACCTAAAGGAATCGTTCCCATAGGCTGCAAGTGGATCTATAAAAGGAAAGTTGGAGCTGATGGAAAGGTTGCGACCTTTAAAGCTAGGTTGGTGGCAAAAGGATATACTCAAAAGCAAGGTGTTGACTATGAGGAAACCTTTTCACCAGTCGCTATGCTTAAATCCATTAGGATTTTGCTGGCCATCTCTGCGTGGTACGACTATGAGATATGGCAAATGATGTGAAGACCGCGTTTCTCAATGGGGACATTGAGGAGGAAATTTATATGGCTCAGCCGGAAGGCTTCATATCTCCTGGAGAAGAGCAAAAGGTTTTCCGACTCCAGCGATCCATTTATGGATTGAAACAAGCATCCCGAAGTTGGAACAAACGTTTTGACAACACAATCAAAGAGTTTGATTTTGTCAAGAACCCGGAGGAACCTTGTGTATACAAGAAGGTTAGTGGGAGCGCCGTGACGTTTTTAGTGTTATACGTTGATGACATACTACTCATTGGGAATGATGTAGGTATGCTGCAGGCAACGAAAGCATGGTTGTCCACACGTTTCTCGATGAAAGATTTAGGTGAGGCATCTTACGTATTGGGAATACGAATCTATAGAGATAGATCTAGAAAGATGATCGGCCTATCACAATCCTTGTACATAGAAACCATTTTAAAACGGTTTAACATGAAAAACTCCAAGAGAGGGTTTTTGCCAATGTGTCATGGAATTCGTCTCTCAAAAACCATGTGTCCAGCAACGGAACTGGAAATCGAGCGGATGAATCGCACACCATACGCATCCGGTATTGGAAGCGTGATGTATGGCATGTTATGTACTAGACCTGATATTGCACATGTTGTGAGCGTCACGAGCAAATATCAGTCTAATCCTGGACCGGCTCATTGGAAAGCCGTGAAGAACATTCTTAGGTATTTGCGAAATACCAAAGAGATGTTCTTAGTCAATGTCCTAGTTTTCAATCTGACGTGGACGACTCTAAGTCGATATCGGGATTTATATTCAAGCTAAACGGAGGTGCCGTCTGTTGGAAAAGTTCCAAGCAGAAAACCACGGCTGATTCCACCACTGAGGCTGAATATGTTGCAGCAAGTAAAGCTGCAAAAGAGGTTGTTTGGATACGGAACTTCATCCAAGAGTTGGGAGTCGTTCCGAGCGCAAATGATCCAGTAACGTTGTACTGTGATAACACGGGGGCCGTAGCACAAGCTAAGGAACCGAGATCTCATCAGAAAATCCAAACATGTACTGAGGAAATATCATCTGATCCGCGAGATCGTTGAGAGAGGTGACGTCTTGGTCGAAAGAGTCACTTCGGGAGATAATATAGTTGATCCCTTTACCAAGCCTTTGTCTAGATCTGTCGACGAGAAACATCGAGAGTCGATGGGACTTAGATACGAGAGCAGTTGGCTTTAGGTCAAGTGGTAGATTGATAGAGTAGGTGACCAACAAGCCAACCTGTGGTTGTGGTCGAACCTAATTTATTATTTAATTAATAAATATTATCAATTTATTTCGAAATTATAAAAGATTATTAATTAAGGAATATGCTATATCTACTCCCCATGTTGAATCATAGATATAGTCCTGTACAGTTACACATGTTGTATGAATTCGGTTTTGTGGAAACCGGGAGATAATTATGTTAACGCAACGTAACTGGTCAAACTCAGTTCCTAGTCGATGGGTTACGCCAATAACAAGGATACCCGGCCTTTCCCCGTTGAGACTAGCACTTAGTGTATGTGGGATGATCTCGAGCCTCGGTGTTGGACATCGACATACTTAAGTGGGTGCTCACTGTTGATGAGTTCACTGAACCCCCTCTCCCTGGAATCTCTAAGTGGTTATCACTGATCGAGTAGAGAATTCCATAATATAGTTGTACACAATTAATCCTTAAGACCCAAACATCACCGTGACTTCATCAGAGGACTAGTTGTATCGTGACATGTCTCTGATTCCCTGTAAAGGGAGTAAGTCGAAAAAGGAGACAATGTTCGTGCAGTTCGAAATTTGATGTGAAGTCTGTGCATGGTAGTAGGGGATCTGATCGCTTAATATAGATCATGGATGTCCAATGTGGTTCGTTGTCCTGGTATCTCTGGCCAGAGTTGAACAGTGAGGTGATTAGAGAAATGTGTTTCTCTAGATCAATCACGACTGGATTTTACTAAACCTAGAACGTTCGCAAAGTTATCAAACTCAACAAGAGATCTCGATTAACCAATATCTCTAGTTTGATCAGGACATATGAATCGGAGGGATCGTACTGTACACTAACTATATTACAAGGTTCTTGCAGGCACTTCATTTGTATCTAGGGAATTAGTGAAGCGTGGTTGCTAGACGCTCGTCACTGATTCGTTGGGCACCGACTTGTTCGGAGATTGAATAATATGATTATTAATCTAAAACTCTCGGGAGTAGTTGATATAAGAACAATATGTTGTTCGAATCACAATGTGTTGTGAGCCCACGGCTAGTTATACACCTGAACCATTGAGGGTCACATTCTCATGTAAACCGATCCTTGAATACGATCATGTATTAATTAACTGTTAATTAAGTACATATAGTCGGAGGTCAATATGATTGAATCCGAGATTCATAATTGTGATTATGAGTTGGAAATATTACTGATCGAAAGAAAACGGACACGATGGTGTACACTTTCTATTTTGGGAAATTTCCCAATTTAGCAGTACCCCTGAAATGGGCTTTCCGATTTTGTGAAATTGGAATTTTTATTATTATCTCATATCGATGAGAAAATTAAAACGAGAAAGAAAATATAATCGTTATATATTTTGGAGATCGAATTGATTGTCAATTTGGGAGAAACGTAATGACGGCTAGTGAATTGGGCCGGCAAGGGTTAATGGATCCGATTCATTAGGGTGTGAGCCCAAGTAGCTCTTTTCCTCACCTATAAAAGGAGCTCCATAGGCATGAGGAAGAACACACCAAACCTAGAGAGATCTAACCTAGTCTCTCCCTCTCCTCTCCCCTCTCTCGTCCGCCGCCCTTCGGCTGCCTCCCTCAAAGGACCGCCGCCCGAAGCTGCCGCCCGAATCCGCCGCCCGCCGCCGCCCAGCGCTGTTGGAGTTGTATACTTAATGTCTAGATTTGAGTAACGGAAACTCCCGATCATAGCATTTAATCTATTTAAATTAAATAAACAATTGTTTGCTTTTAATTATTTGATAATTAAATATATGCAAATATAGTCCTGGATTATATACGTTGTAGTTAGTATGGTGTGCGTCGTCACACGGAAGATCATACTATCGGTTACTCGTATTTAATCGAACAGTTGCTCACGACCTAGATGGACACGGACCAAGCCATCGGTATAGTCGTAGTATGAGGGAGAAAATAATCGGTCTTGATTATTTTATCATACTTGTACACTTGGTGTATTGAGCGGATCGCTTGAGATTTATCAATTAGGATTGCCTTTGATAATTGATTTAAATCTCAGAGTATTTTATTCTTAATCCCCGATACTATTACGGGTGTGTATATTTAATATAAGTGACTTTGATTTTCCAAAGGAATTGACCGATTTAATTATTGGGTCAATTACCGGTAAAGTTGGGTCACTATATTTTATATATGACATGCCGTGAATACTTAACGAGAAAGTGTATCCCGTAAGGGTTGATAATATCCCCGAGATGAGTTCATAAGGAATTATTATGTAAACCTCATGAGTGGATTTGTTCCGCATAATAATTAAAGTTGAACGGTACTATTTTCGGATATAAGAGATGAATAAATTTATTATGCAATAAATAAATTTTATTCATGGATATTTAAATCTTAAATACACGGAATAAATAATACTACCGGAAAAATATTATTTGATATAATATGGTTTAATATTGGAAGTGCAATTAATTTATATAGTGGAAAATAAATTAATTAATATTAATGAGATTAATAGATTTGGGTTTGGCCTCAATTTAATCATTAATATTGGAAGCCCAATATTCCACCTCCTTTAGATCCCCTACGTAGCCTATAAAAGCACTACATGGTCTTCACAATTCAAGACACAACATAAGATTATCATACTTGATATTCTAGAGAGTTCGTGAAGGAGATCCATAGGAGTTCGGAGGATCGTCGCCCACACGACGTTCGAACGAAGTGCAAGGAATACGTGGGATGATTTGAAGGTCTTCAAACCATCTCGTTTCTCCGCACAACGAGACGTAGGTATAATCGTAAACCCCCTCTTATGATTATGCGTTTTAATAATCGTAATATATACATGAACGCACGATCCGGGAAACATACGAACATCGCGGACGGGGATTCGAGATCCCCGGCGAAGATCGAGAGAAAACCCTCGGTTGGGATCGAGGTGTTGGAGTTGTATACTTACTGTCTATATTTAAGTGATATGAACTCCCGATCCATTGCCATTAATCTATTTAATTAAATAAACAATTATTTGCCTTTAATTATATATAATTAAATATATGCAAATTATAGTCCTAGATTATATACGTTGTAGTTAGTATGGTGTGCGTCGTCACACGGAAGATCATACTATCGATTACTCGTATATAATCGAACAGTTTCTCACGACCTAGATGGACAAGGACTAATCCATCGGTATAGTCGTTGTATGAGTGAAAAAATAATTGGTCTTGATTATTTTATCATACTTGTACACTTGGTGTATTGGGCGGATCGCTTGAGATTTATCGATTAGGATTGTCTTAGATAATCGATTTAAATCTCAGTGTATTTTATTCTTAATCCCTGATATTATTGCGGGTGTGTGCATTTAATATTAGTGACTTTGATTTTCCAAAGGAATTGACCGGTTAGTATATTGGGTCAATTACCGGTAAAGTTGGGTCACGGTATTTTATGTATGACATGCCGTGAATTCTTGACGGGAAAGTGTGTCCCGATAAGGGTTGATAATGTCCCTGAGATGAGTTTATAAGGAATTATTATGTAAAGGTGGATTTGTTCCGCATAATAATTAAGGTTGAATGGTCTCGGATACAAGAGATGAATAAATTATTTACGCAATTAATTTAAATTTATTCATGGACATTTATATCTTACACACACAATATAAATAATACTACCGGAGAGATAATATTATTTGATATAATATGGTATAATATTGGGAGTGCAATTACATTTATATAGTTGAAAATAAATATAATTAATATTAATGGATTAATAGATTTGGGCTTGGGCTCAATTTAATCATTAATATTGGAAGCCCAATATTCCACCTCTTTTAGATCCCCTACGTAGCCTATAAAAGCACTACACTTGAAGATCACAATTCTAGAGAGAGAAAGGAGAGAAGGAGATCCATAAGAGTTCGGAGGATCGTCGCTCACACGACGTTCGAACGAAGTGGAAGGAATACGTGGGAAGATTCAAAGGTCTTCAAAGATCTCGTTTCTCCGCACAACGAGAACAAAGGTAAAATCATACGAACCCCCTCGATGATTTTAATAATTAATTCGTATATGCATATGAACGAAGATCCGAGGGACGAAACCGGGGACGGGGTTTGACCGCGCGGTGGTGATCAAAGATCACCGGACCGCGGGCGGTCAAGCAAACCCCGCCGGGATCGCATGAAACAAACCCCTCGGCTAAGCCGAGGGTGGCGGTCGAACCTAGGGTTCCGACCGCCGGCGCACGTAAGGAGCCCCGGCTGGAGCCGGGGCATGCGATCGACCGAGGTGGTCGATCGCTGCGCAGCCGTGGCCGAAGCCACGGCGGGTCTGCATGGGCAGACCGCCCTCCTCGATCGGAGAAGCCCCGGCTGGCTGCCGGGGCATGCGATCGACCATGGTGGTCGATCGCTGGGGGCCTCCGTAGCGGTGGCGGTCAGTCGCCGGACTCAGCGCCGGGAGCAGTCCCGGGTATGCGCGTGCATCCCCAGCGATCGCATGTGCGATCGCGAGCCTCCCTCGCGGGGCTCGGCTGGACAGCCGCGGGTTTACCCCGCGGCGGGTGTTCGGTCGGGCCTCGGTTCGCGTACGGTGGTTCGTGATGGAGTAGTATACTTAATGTCTAGATTTGAGTATTCTGAACTCTGTATGCACTTTCATTTACCTATCTATTACAGACATTCATTTGCTTTTAATTATTGTTAATTAAATACATGCAAATCATAGTCCTGGATTTTATACGTTGTAGTTAGTATGGTGTGTCTGGCCCACACAGAAGATCATACTATCGGTTACTCGTATTTAATCGAACAGTTGCTCACGACCTAGATGGACACGGACCAATCCATCGGTATAGTCGTTGTGTGAGAGAGAAGATAATTTGTCTTGATTATCTTATCACACTTGTACACTTGGTGTATTGAGCGGATCGATTGAGACTCATCAATTAGGATTGCTCGGCGATAATTGATTTGAGACTCGGAGTATTTTATTCTTAATCCCTAAAATAATTGCGGGTGTGTATATTCAATATTAGTGACTTTGATTTTCCAAAGGAATTAACCGATTTAATTATTGGGTTAATTACCGGTTAAGTTGGGTCACTATATTTTATATATGGCATGCCGTGAATTCTTGAAGGGGCAGTGTATCCCGTAAGGGTTGATAATATCCCCGAGATGAGCTCATAAGGATTTATTGTGTAAACCTCGCGAGTGGATTTGTTCCGCACAATAAATAAGGTTGAGTGGTACTATTCTCGGATATAAGAGATGAATAAATTTATTAAGCAATAAATAAATTTTATTCATGGATATTTAAATCTTAAATACACGGAATAAATAATACTAAGTTGGAGAAATATTATTTGGTATAATATGGAATAATATTGGGAGTTCAATTTTATTTATATAGTGGAAAATAAATAAAATTAATATTGATAAGAATTAATGGATTTGGGTTGGACCCAATTTAATTTTCAATATTAAAGCCCAATATTTATTCTCCTTTTGATCCCCTTCGTAGCCTATAAAAGCACTACATGGTCTTCACTTCTTAACCTACGTAACGCCAACAATAAAGTTCGAGAGTGAAGAGGATCCATAAGTTCGATAGCTCGTCGCCCACCCGACGTTCGAACGGAGTGCAAGGAATACGCGGGAAGATCACGAGGTCATCGATTTCGTTTCTCCGAACAACGAATCGTAGGTACAATTCTCAACGCACTTGTTAATTGTTCGATTTGATTTATTGAGAATACCGTAGGACGAAGATCCGAGGATCGAACCCCGGACCGAGGGTCGAGCCGGGCGGTGGTGGCGAAGCCACCGGACCGCCGGCGGCTCGTGGATCCCTCGCGGGGATCGAGTGCGCGAACCCTCGGCTGGACGCCGAGGGTCGATCGAGCCCTACGGGGCCGATCGCTAGGGCTACGGGTTTCACCCGTAGCAGCTCGTAGCGAGCTGCGGGTTTACCCGCAGCGGCTCGCTGGACGCGAGCCCTAGCCGCGAGCAGCGGATCGCCGGATCCGCTGCGGGGATGCCGCGAGGCATCCCGTGCGATCGCTGCGAGCGATCGCGAGTCCCCTCGCGGGGACTCGGCTGGGCGTCCGCGTGCCTCGTGCACGCGACGCGTTCGGTCGGGTCCCGGTTCGCGTGGGCTCGTGATTTCTCCGGCGATTGAGGTTGTCGATTGTACGAACCTCGGCTCGCGGGTTTTCGGGTGGGGGCGGATTACGTGCCTTCGGGTGCGTGGTCTCCAAAGCCCGGACTCCGGCGGATGAGTCGGTGTACGTACGATCTCCGGCGAAGGGTTCGTTCGGGTTATCGGTTCCGCAATTTTGATAACCCGGGATAGCGAATTCCAACAACTGGTATCAGAGCGAGGTTTACGTTCGCGGTATTTTCAATAAATGTTGTTTTACCTTGCAGGGTTCCGACTATTATGGCTTGATGATTATTCGTTTAATTATTTTGTCATGTGATTGTTGGTTTTATTAAACTCTCGGACATGTCGAGATTCGTTTTTGGTGGTGAATGCTTGTAATAGTAAAAATTCGGGGGTTGACCGAATTTAGGATTTATTATTATGTTCGTTGTTTTTCCGGAAAATGTATAGGGTCGATTTCGTGTATAGAATCGATACCGGAATTGTAATTTAGATTTTTGTAAATTTATTTTGCGATTGGAACGACGTATCGAAGACCGCCGGAGAAGACGAAGTGACGGGGATGGACGAAGGGCTAGGGATCGATTGGATCGATCCCCATGGATGCCCGATCGAAGGCTATGGGCGATGGGGGCTGTTGCCCTAGCCGCGGCTGCCACCATCTCGGTGGTTGTCGGCTTGGCTTGGCGGCGGCGCTCCTCCCCGTGGCTGGCCGGTCGATCGAAGGTGGGGGTGGTTCGGGGTCTCCCAACCTGGGCTACTCCTACCGGAAATATACTTTCCTAATTAATTCATTATTTCCTATTTTGAGTATTTCTTTATGGAATATTCTAGAAAAATAGAAAAAGAATTAATTTAGTACTAAATTTATTTTTCCTATTTGATTATTCCTACTCATGGGAATATTCATGGATTAGGAATAAAATAAATTTGGAAAAGTATAATAGTCCTAATTATTTTATTTCTTTATTTCATTATGGATATCATCTAGAATATTCCAAGAATATCTTGGATAGATTATTCTAGAGATTTAATGAAGTGGAAAAAGAAAATAAAAAAAAAAAAATATTAATAATATTTAATTTTATTTTTGATATATTCAATTGACTTAATTTTCGAATTAAGTAACTTTTGGATTAATTAAAAATAAATAGATTTAAATATTGGAAATTAATATTCGTCACATGGAGCATTCAAGAAACGAAGACTGAAGACTAGAAGATGCGTACGGGGATGTGATGAAGCCATAATAGTCGGAAAATAATATTCTAGTAATTATTTTGACTATGTGATAATACTATGTGCTTTATTACATGTATGCATGCTATGTGTGTTTATTTTATGCACTAGATAGCGTATCCCTTTATTGTAAAAAGCTAAGTGGGAGAGGGTATGGAAACATGCCCATGGTCTCCATTGCTGCTCTCTTGGTGACTTTTATAAATTTTTGAAATTTATATAGATAAGTCATTGGAGGAGAGTTCTTGTAATTCCTCTACAAGAGACATTGATTGAGTTTATCAAACAATGCCTAGTTTGTCTTTCCAAAGCTGATTTCAAGTCGACTCATTCTCACCCCGGGGAGTGGAATGGAGCCAGAGCCACTTGGTCATGTAGAGGACACAAATTAGAGACCTTCGTACCATTCTTTGATAGATGGATCGATTGTCTGCTCGGCTCCCTCATTTATGAGAGATAGGGTCGTTCGCATGGTAAATCACTGGTTAGAAACTTCGAGTTTCACTTATGATTCTCCACGTCTTGATTTACGAGATTGAATGGATCTAGTAATTGGATTTCAATTATATAAATCATTTTGGTGTAGTAAACGTCCACACGAACGTGGCTTGCTATACTGAATGGGATTTTAGAATAATTGATGTAGACAGTTATAGGGAATTGTGAAGAGTTGCGAGTTGTCGTAAACGTCCACACGAACGTGGCTTGCGGTGACATAACAGTTCTAAACGATTCACCTTAGTACTGAGTAATGGTTTACACTTAGATACGCGTTATAGTATTCCTCCCAACGAGGTTACGCTATAAGTGATGTATGACCGAAGTAAAATCTAATTGCTAAATCATTTGGGTGGGTAAACGTCCACACGAACGTGGCTTGCCTTACCTGATGGGATTTTAGATGTGATTAGTGATTTAATGATATTATTTGAGGGAGATAATATCGGATATTAAATTGTTTGTTTGTTTTATGTGCTTATAGGTTAAGAATGACTGTGACCCCACTTTGTGATATACTTAAGGATGAAAACTCACCGGTTCCATATGGTGATGATTGGGAACGAAATCTGGACATTGTTCAGACTGTTGAGCTTTCCGAATCCACTGTTGTCCCAACTGATGAGGACATTCGAAATGACCTCAGGATGATGTTGAGACATAGCGTGGAAGCCGGACAAGAGGTGATTAACATACTCACAGAATTCTCTCTCAATGAGTCCCTTAAAAAGGAATCAACGAGAGCGGAGTTTGTGCGTAAGTTAAGAGAATCACAAGCTTTTGTGGCAAGGCTAGAGGAAAAGCGTGCAAAGAAACCCAGTGGCTCAAAGCCACGGATTGGGAAAGGCAAGCCTTTGGGCAAGTGCTTTCGATGCAAGCAGTTTGGGCACTGGAGGTATGATTGTCCTCTCATCAAAGGTACGAAATTTTCCTTAGTCACTGAAACATTGTCAGCGGTGATATCTACCAGCACCTGGTGTGTAGATACGGGTGCCACTGACCATGTCTGCAATTCATTGCAGGGGTTCCAGGAAACCCGGAGACTTAGAGAGGGAGAGATCGTGGTCTACATGGACAATGCCGCGAAGGTGGCGGCTGTTGCAGTGGGAGACGTTCACTTATGCTTTAGTAGTGATAGGGTTTTAGTTTTACAAAATTGTCTTTATGTACCGAATTTTAGAAAGAATTTAATTTCGGTTTCTAAGTTAATTCTGAATGGATATGCTGTTTCTTTTGATCACTCTGTGGTCATAAGAAGAAATAGTGAGATTGTCTGTTCTGGTACATTGGTGGACGATTTGTATATTCTAAATCCTGAGTCTAACACGATGCAACTAACCGAGAGTAATAACACATCTACGAACACCAATAAGAGAAAGGAACCTTCTAAGATGAATCAATTATACTTGTGGCATCTAAGGCTAGGTCATATTAATTCGAATAGAATTCAAAGGTTGAAAGCTGATGGTCTCATTAGCGGCATAGAAGGAGAGGACCTTCCAACCTGCGAATCCTATTTGGAGGGTAAAATGACCAAGCGTTCTTTTTCTGGTAAAGGACGTAGAGCTGAACAAGTATTGGATTTGATTCACTCTGATGTATGCGGACCTATGTCTACTCAGGCAAGGGGAGGGTACGAGTATTTCATCACCTTTACTGATGATTACTCAAGGTATGGATATATTTACCTGATGCGCCACAAGAGTGATTCTTTTGACAAGTTCAAGGAATTCAAGGCTCTTGTGGAGAACCTTCGTGGTAAATCCATAAAATGCCTGCGATCTGATCGCGGAGGCGAGTACCTGTCTGGAGAATTCAAGGCATACTTGGCAGAGAATGGGATTGAATCCCAGCTGACTTCACCATATACTCCTCAGCAGAATGGTGTGTCAGAAAGAAGGAATAGGACTCTTATGGAAATGGTGCGATCGATGATGAGTTACTCGGATTTACCTGTTATGTTCTGGGGACATGCCTTGGAAACAGCGGCGTATATTCTGAACAGGGTTCCGACCAAAACGGTACCAACTACACCCATGGAATTGTGGAGTGGGCGTAAGCCTAACTTGGGACACATTCGGATCTGGGGATGTCCAGCACATGTGTTGCGACAAGGCGCCGATAAGTTAGAACCTAGATCAGAAATACGGCTGTTTGTAGGATACCCGAAAGGAACTAAGGGTGGCATGTTCTATAGTCCTACGGACCAGAAGATCGTTATAAGTACTAACGCTCGGTTCTTAGAGGAAGACTATGTCATGGACCACAAGCCCAAAAGTGACATAATACTTGATGAGTTGAGAGGTAACGAGGGAGACCTGGATACAGCCGAACCGAGTGTAGATACACCACTAGAACCTGCACCTAATACTGTCACTGTTAATACACCGGAACGCCGTCGTAGTGGGAGGGTTGTTAAACAACCGGACAGATGGATTGGACTGGGTGAGTCTTCGGACTCGGCACCCGGAGTTCATGAAATCGATCCCTGGACCTATGATGAGGCGGTACAAGATATAGATGCGCCTTCTTGGAAGAAAGCGATGAAATCCGAAATAGAATCTATGGATTCTAATAAAGTCTGGGATCTTGTAGAACCACCAAGCGGCGTAAAGCCAATTGGATGTAAATGGGTCTACAAGAGAAAGAGAGGATCTGACGGAAAGGTTGAAACCTTTAAAGCTCGGCTTGTTGCGAAAGGATATACTCAGAAAGAGGGAATCGATTATGAGGAGACCTTCTCGCCGGTAGCCAAGATAAAGTCGATCCGGATTCTCTTATCCATAGCAGCTCATATGGATTATGAGGTGTGGCAAATGGATGTCAAGACAGCTTTCCTTAATGGAAGTCTTGACGAGACGATTTATATGAAACAACCAGAAGGATTCATTGCTAAGGGGCGAGATCATCTAGTGTGCAAGCTTAATCGATCCATTTATGGATTGAAACAAGCCTCGCGATCGTGGAACCTGCGGTTTGATGAAGTAGTCCAATCTTTTGGATTCATTCAAAGCATGGACGAATCGTGTGTGTATTGGAAACGTGATGGAAAGAAGGTGGTGTTCCTCGTGCTTTATGTAGACGACATTCTTCTCATTGGCAACAGTGTAAAGATGTTATCAGACATAAAGGGATGGTTGTCTAGACAATTCGATATGAAAGATTTGGGAGAAGTCGGACATGTTCTAGGGATCAAAATTATAAGGGATCGCCGGAATAGAACATTGTGTCTTTCCCAGCAATCTTACATAGACACGATTCTAGCTCGTTTTAACATGCAAGATTCCAAGAAGGGTGATCTGCCCTTCAGTAAAGGAACTTATCTTTCTAAGGAAATGTGTCCTCAGACACAGAAGGAGAAAGATGACATGAAAGCGGTTCCCTACGCTTCAGCTGTGGGAAGCTTAATGTATGCAATGTTATGCACGAGGCCTGATATCTGCTATGCTGTTGGCATAGTAGCGAGATATCAGAGTAACCCTGGAAAGGCTCATTGGACTGCCGTTAAGAGCATTTTCAAGTATTTGCGAAATACTAAGGATTATGTTCTGAGATACCGTGCAGACAATCTGATCCCTTTGGGTTACACAGATTCGGATTTCCAAGCTGATAAGGACCGGCGTAAGTCGACATCAGGCTATGTGTACACTTTGGGAGGTGGAGCCGTATCATGGAAGAGTGTTAAGCAAAAGTGCATTTCGGACTCTACCATGGAAGCTGAATATGTTGCAGCCTCAGAGGCAGCGAAATAATCAGTGTGGTTCCTTCATTTCCTCCAGGACTTAGATGTGATTCCGAGTTTGCCTAAGGCTATGACAATTTATTGTGACAATAGCGGTGCAGTGGCAAACAGTAAGGAACCACGGTCCCATAGTGCTACAAAACACATAGAACGCAAGTACCACCTGATTCGAGACATCGTCAAGAGGGGCGATGCGATAGTCACCAAGATAGCTTCGGAAGACAACCTAGCGGACCCTTTCACCAAGATACTTCCTAAGGAAGTATACTACAAGCACTTGGAGGGTTTGGGAGTCAGAAGTTTGGAGGATATGACTAGACCTTAGTATAAGTGGGAGATTGATGGAGTAGTATACTTAATGTCTAGATTTGAGTATTCTGAACTCTGTATGCACTTTCATTTACCTATCTATTACAGACATTCATTTGCTTTTAATTATTGTTAATTAAATACATGCAAATCATAGTCCTGGATTTTATACGTTGTAGTTAGTATGGTGTGTCTAGCCCACACAGAAGATCATACTATCGGTTACTCGTATTTAATCGAAAAGTTGCTCACGACCTAGATGGACACGGACCAATCCATCGGTATAGTCGTTGTGTGAGAGAGAAGATAATTTGTCTTGATTATCTTATCACACTTGTACACTTGGTGTATTGAGCGGATCGATTGAGACTCATCAATTAGGATTGCTCGGCGATAATTGATTTGAGACTCGGAGTATTTTATTCTTAATCCCTAAAATAATTGCGGGTGTGTATATTCAATATTAGTGACTTTGATTTTCCAAAGGAATTAACCGATTTAATTATTGGGTTAATTACCGGTTAAGTTGGGTCACTATATTTTATATATGGCATGCCGTGAATTCTTGAAGGGGCAGTGTATCCCGTAAGGGTTGATAATATCCCCGAGATGAGCTCATAAGGATTTATTGTGTAAACCTCGCGAGTGGATTTGTTCCGCACAATAAATAAGGTTGAGTGGTACTATTCTCGGATATAAGAGATGAATAAATTTATTAAGCAATAAATAAATTTTATTCATGGATATTTAAATCTTAAATACACGGAATAAATAATACTAAGTTGGAGAAATATTATTTGGTATAATATGGAATAATATTGGGAGTTCAATTTTATTTATATAGTGGAAAATAAATAAAATTAATATTGATAAGAATTAATGGATTTGGGTTGGACCCAATTTAATTTTCAATATTAAAGCCCAATATTTATTCTCCTTTTGATCCCCTTCGTAGCCTATAAAAGCACTACATGGTCTTCACCTACGTAACGCCAACAATAAAGTTCGAGAGTGAAGAGGATCCATAAGTTCGATAGCTCGTCGCCCACCCGACGTTCGAACGGAGTGCAAGGAATACGCGGGAAGATCACGAGGTCATCGATTTCGTTTCTCCGAACAACGAATCGTAGGTACAATTCTCAACGCACTTGTTAATTGTTCGATTTGATTTATTGAGAATACCGTAGGACGAAGATCCGAGGATCGAACCCCGGACCGAGGGTCGAGCCGGGCGGTGGTGGCGAAGCCACCGGACCGCCGGCGGCTCGTGGATCCCTCGCGGGGATCGAGTGCGCGAACCCTCGGCTGGACGCCGAGGGTCGATCGAGCCCTACGGGGCCGATCGCTAGGGCTACGGGTTTCACCCGTAGCAGCTCGTAGCGAGCTGCGGGTTTACCCGCAGCGGCTCGCTGGACGCGAGCCCTAGCCGCGAGCAGCGGATCGCCGGATCCGCTGCGGGGATGCCGCGAGGCATCCTGTGCGATCGCTGCGAGCGATCGCGAGTCCCCTCGCGGGGACTCGGCTGGGCGTCCGCGTGCCTCGTGCACGCGACGCGTTCGGTCGGGTCCCGGTTCGCGTGGGCTCGTGATTTCTCCGGCGATTGAGGTTGTCGATTGTACGAACCTCGGCTCGCGGGTTTTCGGGTGGGGGCGGATTACGTGCCTTCGGGTGCGTGGTCTCCAAAGCCCGGACTCCGGCGGATGAGTCGGTGTACGTACGATCTCCGGCGAAGGGTTCGTTCGGGTTATCGGTTCCGCAATTTTGATAACCCGGGATAGCGAATTCCAACAGTTCGCGAGTTCTCCGGCGAACTCGCCGCATATTCCGACGACCCCGGGATATTACATGCATTAATTGATTTTGATCGGGGTCGTATATTCCGCATATTCCGACGACCCCGGGATATCGATTTCCAACACGAGGGTGGCGGCCAAACCCTAGGATTCGACCGCCGGGCACGCGCGACAAGGGGAAGCCCCGGCTGGACGTCGGGGCATGCGATCGACTTCGGTCGATCACCAGGGATGCCGCGGGCTGGTGCCGCGAAGATCGAGAGAAAACCCTCGGTTGGGATCGAGGGTGGCGGCCGAACCCTAGGGTTCGACCGCCGGGCACGCGCGACAAGGGGAAGCCCCGGCTGGACGCCGGGGCATGCGATCGACTTCGGTCGATCGCCAGGGATGCCGCAGGCTAGTGCCACGGCGGATCCTCCCGCCCCCTTTGCCGCCGGCGTGGCCACGTGGAGCCCTCGGCTGGAGCCGAGGGGCGATCGAGCCCGTGAGCTCGATCGCGGGCAAGCTGCGGGTTCACCCGCAGCGTCCTCGTATGAGCTGCGGGGCTCCCCGCAGCGGTGATGCGAGGGCGATGCCCTCGCGTGAGCAGCGGGTCACGCGACCCGCTGCGGGGCTGCTACGAGCAGCCCCGGGGATGCTCGATGCATCCCCAGCGATCGTCCTCGAGACGATCGCGATCCCATGAGGGGGATCCGGCTGGGCGTGCGCGGCTTCGGCCCGGCGATGCGTTCGGTCGGAACCCCGGCTCGCGTGGTGGTTCGCGGTTGGGTCTCCGGCGACGGGATTTCGGTCGGGTTGTCGGTTTCTGCAATTTTCGATAACTCGAGATATCGATTTCCAACAAGCGCCGCCGCCGGCAGCCGCCCACCTCGCCGAAAATTTTTCCCGGCGTCGTTTTTCTAGCCCGTTTTTCCCGTCGTATTCTCCCTCGCGAGTGAAACCTGATTTGACGAGAGACGCCGGAGGTTCGAACAAGCAACGCCCGAGCACAACCGAGCCAAGCCCGCCCGCGACCAGCCGAGAGCCACCCCGGCTCTCCCCGTGTGCAGCCCACACGCCCCGCGTGCATCCCCGCGTCGCATCCGCGCGACTTCCGACGAACCTCGTTTCGTCCGAAGAATCACTAAGGTATTCACGATTAAACTTGAATTTAATTGTTTTGCGGTAATGGTTTGCGCTAAGTACTGAGATTATGATTGATAAATAAAATTAATAGAGATTAATTTAATTTTTAATTGAAATCAATTTGATTTTAATTATATAATGTGATTATGTTAATTATCAAATTGACGCAATTAATTATGTGTGCATGTTTGCGTAATTAATTGTTTAGTGTAATTAATTTATATGATAAATATAATTGCGCTAGATGTAACTAATTTATATGATAAATATAATTGCTATAAGTAATTAATTTATATGATAAATTTAATTGCGCTAGATTTAATTTATGTAGTATGAGATGCCTGAATTAAATATTTAATTATTTGATAATTAAATTAAATGGTGAATTATTTATTTAATAGATTTGAATTAAATCAATTAATGCATGTAATATTGAAAATAGGATTTTCAATAAAATAAAATAAAATAAAAATTTTGTTTTCCGCTTCGTATACATGCACGATTCCCAACAGTAGTGTGACTGGGTAATAGTTGGTCTTGACTATTATGTTACACTCGTACACTTGGTGTATTGAGCAGGACCACGGGAGGAGGGCGTTCGATTTATACTAATCGGAGTAATCGAACTAGACCTCAGATATTATGGATATATGAGTTCCTAATCCCTATATAATTATAGGTGTGTGTGTCCAATGCTCGGTTCTTTAATATGCCAATGAGTGAGACTAATTGATTAGTCAATATTCTCGGTAAATTGGTAATCGTAATTGTACACACGGCATGCTATAGATTATAGACGGGAAACCGTGTCTCATTTATTGAGTTGATGATGTCCCTGATAAAGCTCATAAAGTTTAGTGGGAATACCGGATTCAGGACCACCTCATAAAATAAATAAGTTCTGAGACCCTGTCCATAAAAGTAGAAGTTTATTAGGCAATTGACTTGGAAAAGTCTACACTACCCTCGATGTTTAACAAATGAATATAAATTGAATATGTAATTTAAAATAGAATTTCTCTTTTAAAAATTAATAATAAAACTCCAATAGACTATGCACGATAATAAGACATCGTTAGCCCAATCACGATAATTGTACGTCGTGAGTTCATCCACGATGAATAGACACCATGCGACCATCAACGATAAATGGACACCGTGAGAACATCAACGATAAATGAACACCGTGAGAACATCCACGATAATCGTACACCGTGATACCATACACGATAAGTAGACACCGTGAGAACATCCACGAAAGTTGCTCGCCGTGAAAGCATACACGATAAATGGACACCGTGAGAACAACCACGATAATCGTACACCGTGAGACCATGCACGATAAGTAGACACCGTGAGATCATCCACAAAAGTCGCACTCCGTGATAACAAACACGATAACTGGACTCCGTGAGCAAATCCACGATAGTCACACATCGTGAGAATAATCACGATTATTGAACACCGTGATACATACACGACTAGTGGACTCCGGGAGACCATCCACGATAAATGAATACCGTCAGAGTACACAATAATCCTAAGCCGTGAAACCAGTCACGATAAATGGACAACGTGGTACGATATGATACACGATAATTAAAAGCGACTGTGTGATAAATTTGAATGAGAATATGAAAATGCAGAAATATAAAATAAATTAAAATCTTATAATTCATTATAGTAACGATTACACAGAAGATTAAAAAGCAGAACCATAAAACTTGAGAACAATTGATGGATCAAAACTCTAAACCCTAAACACAATCGGTCAGCTGTATACCAAAAAGCTAAAAAAACAAGAAAAATAACAAAGCATCACACCAGTGAATCTGCAGCACAGGTTTTTAAGCCTCGATCAGAACTGGTAAATCGAAGGAGGTAGACAAGGAGCTCAGGCTAACATGCACTCTGAATCATCACCACCGACACCCTGGAGTCATAAGGAGACACAGATGAATACTAGGGGAGGTTTTGGAACCTCGCGTATCTCGTGCAAGATGACCCAGGGGAATGATGCTTTAATTTTGGAAACTCGAGTATCTCGATACAGTAATGCAACTGCTGTGAAATTCGAAAAAGTGTGGTGATAACTGCTCCATGAAAAAAACCAGAACAAAACAGAGAAATGGAGAATTAATGGATATAGAAAAATAAAGTTCTTTCGTTCGTATTTATAGGAGTAATATTCTGATCCATCCAACCACCAGGATTTCAATCGTTCCACGAAACGATTCAACTGCCATACGCTTATTAATTACTCGTATTAATTAAATTAATAGAAAATCACCCCATCGAACACTCCCTATCCATTAATTTGATATGACCATTCAATTCAGGGAATTAATGCATCTCTGTTCTGAATCATCCCACCGCCGGATTTCAATCGTTGCTCGAAACGACTCATCAACTCCCAACCACGCCCATTAAACACATTGCGATTAATTAATTAAGAAAATAAATACGTAAAACCTTAGAACTGTGTCGCCGTGGGGTTCCCTCGTGGGGTTCCCTCGGTGGATTGTAACACCGTGCAACGGTATTAGGAAGGCAGAAAACCCTAAAATCTAATGTGACGCCGTGGATATTCCACGGTGGATTGTAATACCGTGCACCCAGACACGAGAAGTGGAAACCCTGAGCCATCCACGATAATAAAACGCCGTGTTAATTTACAAATCACGATAAATGGACACCATCGACGATAAACGGACACCGTGATAAAAACACGGTAGGTGACACCGTGAGAACATGAAAGATAATCGTTACGCCGTGAGACCATCTACAGTTATATTACACCGTGAGACCATCCAAGATAACCCTTCACCGTGAAGAAAGGCACGGAAATCTTATACCGTTTACATACCACGGTCCACGGTTAAAGGTGATATATTAATAAATTTAGGGTTTCAACGTGTCCAAAAGCACTGCATCCCCATTCTCCATCCTCGAACCTTCTACATTAATTGCATTTCAGCAGGTCCAACAACCACAAATAATAACTGCATTTCACCTCGACGTTAATGACACTTCAACAACCCATTGGGCAGTTGTTGTGTTGCTGCTAAAATCAATATGAGAATTTTAGAGTCAAAAAGAATAATGGTCTGAAACCAAACTCAAAACCCATTGGGCAGTTGCTGTGTTGCATTTCTCTCGAATATTGCTAGTTCATTTACACAACAAGCTCAAAACAAGTTCGTTGTCGAGTCTCTGAAGCACATCAAAGGTACGAAAACAACGAGGTAGCACGTTTCGCATTTTGTTTAATTGTTTTAAAGCACACTGAGGTGTTTTTCACCGAATGTCGTCGTTCACCGTGAGATAGAGAGCACGTTGCACGGCTCACTGAAGGTGTAATAGGTTTTCCTTAACCCCGACGTGTTTACGAAATCACCGTATTATTACCACGGAGATTTTACCGTGTTATTTATAGCGGTGGTGTCACCGTAGCACGTTGTCTTCGTTCACCGTTTGATACTTAATCGGAATAACACCGTGTGATAAAAAACTTCTCGTTTACATCGTGCATACTTATTAGACCATGCATGCATGCAGGTCGTTAGGTTTTCAATAGCTGTTTGTTTTAATTATCTGTAATTTTATATCACAGATGTCGTGGCAGCGTGGTTCTTTACGACATGGTGGTCACTGGGAACAGTCAGCATACGTAGGCGGAGATAGCGTGGCCATACACATTACGTGTTCAGAAATCAGTTATGTTGATCTAATCAATCAAATTAGATCTGTTTTGAATGCTCCAGAGGACAGAGATTACGTGATTTTCTACTTAGACGCGCAGAGAAGTAAGGTTAGTTTGCAGAACGATACAGATCTATTGCGATTCATCGTGCAAGGAAAAGTTACCAATCACGTGCTCTTTTTGACTGAGAGAAGACAATATCGGTCTAAGAATGCTAATGTTGGAGGTACATATTATGAAGCAGAGAATGTAAGCATTACTCCACCTCAACCACCATCTTGTACTGAACCCGATGACGAGGAAGTATTTACATCAGATGATGAACGAGCGGAACGTGATAAAGAGTTAAACGATAGCCTAATTCAAGAGTTTAGTGATTGGCTTCAACATCCGAAAAAAAAAAAGAGAGGATTGTGAGATCCCGAAAATTATCATCTGATCATCAACCGATCCACGAAGAACCAGTCATGGAACATAATCTACTACTACAGCGAAAACTAAGCAACTGGATGATCCCGATGCCCGATTTTGATATTTTGCCACCACCTATGCGTTGGGTCGAAGAACGTGAACCCGAAGATGGTGAACTCGCAGTTGGTTCCACGTTTCGAAAGAAATCTGACTTGGAAATATCTTTGGGAATGCATCACTTGGAGAGTTGCTTAGAATATGTCACTGATCGTTCAAACAAAAAGCGTTGTGCATTCGTTTGCAAGCACGGTAGGAAAGTATGCACGTTTAGATTGTGTGCTAGTGGGAGTGATGATACACTATGGATGATCACAAAGTTGAACTTGAGTCACACTTGTCAGACTATATTGCATCGTACTACCTGTCGACGAATTAAATCTGTAGTTGCTGCTAGTTACTTTTCTCGTAAACTTGTCAAAGAAGGTGACGTTCTGAAGCCGAAGGACATGATAACAGAGTTGCGTGAGCGTTACGGCGTTGAGATGGATTACAGTTTCACTCTCCGAGCACGGAGCATAGCGATAGAGATGGCGTATGGCTCATATGCTGAATCATATCATAGGCTCGCTTCGTATTTGTATATATTGAGAGAGCAGAATCCCGGCACATTTTATGAAATACAATCCACACGGAATGGGGGGGGGTGTTCCAACACATGTTTCTTGCTCTCGGACAGTCTATTTCTGCATTCTATAGTAATCTAAGGCCAGTGATTGTTGTGGACGGGACTCACCTCAAGGGAAAGAGCCAGGGGATATTGTTTGTCGCCATGACGAAGGATGGGAATGAAAACGCCTTCCCACTTGCAATTGGGATTGGTCCGAAAGAAAATGATGAGTCGTGGACATGGTTCCTTCATAACCTGAGCAGGTGCTTCAATAGACAAGATGGTTTGATTGTCGTATCCGATCAGCATAAGAGCATCCAAACTGCCGTTGCGTCTGCATACCCGAATGCAGTGCATGGGTTCTGTATTTACCACATTAAGAAGAATCTAGTTCGCTATGGCGGTCGCGTCAGGGCCGTAATAACCTCTGCATCAAACAGTTACCGTGTTGAGACAATGCACAGACATTTAACTGATTTGGAGAGGCTGAGCCCTGACGGGGCTTACAAGAGAATGTTAGAAATAGGGGTCGAGAGGTGGTCGAGGGCAATGTGTCCAGTACGACGATATGGTTTCATGACCTCCAATATTGCCGAGTGCTTCAATTCTCGTATAGTCTGGGCGAGACGTCTACCCGTATGTTCATTGGTCGAGGCATTCCGCGCAGTCTTGGAACAATGGTTTCAAGAGCGAAGCGCGAAAGCTGCGTCAAGAGAACATGAGTTGACTGAAGAGACGTTTAATAAACTAACTTGCGCGGTGGAGCACGCTATGCGTATGGTTGTCCGAGACACAACCACACCTGACGTGTATAAAGTAGAGGATGGTAAGCTATCTTTTCAAGTTGATCTTCAAAATCGGACATGCGAATGTCGACGCTTCGAACTTGATGAAATCCCCTGCAGTCACGCTGCAGCCGCTGTTAGGTACGTACTAATCAAACAAACACTTTCAATTTATTAATTCGACAATATGTTCGTACTTGTTAGGATCGTATCACTTCACATTGCCACCACAACTTCTATTTCTCAGACAAAGAGGATTGCATATATATGACTTCGTCAGTGGATATTACAAACAACACAATTTGATGGAGACATATTCGACTCCTATCAAAGGACTTCCGCATCCTGCTGAGTGGATCGTTCCAGCGTATATAACTGATCACTTCATTCATCCTCCGGTTGCGGTGAGACAGGCTGGTCGTCCGAGGATGAGCCGTGCACGGTCTTCTGTCGAGGGTAATTCCCCCAGAAGAAGAAGTCAGCCTCAGAAGTGTAGTAAGTGTAATTCGACCACACACAACGCGCGCAAATGTGACCAAGTTGTTTTACCCACCGAAAGCCAGACGCTCGAAGATGATCAGAATTCTCAACCCACGGTGGAACCAATCCGACAGAAAAGACAAAAGAAAAAATGTAGCCTATGCCGGAGTGCAGACCATAACATACAGACATGTCCGGTGCGGGGGGATTAACGTTAAGTTCTGTGACCATGCTGAACAATTGTGATATTTAGGTATTGCAACTAATTATGGGTTTTTTTTGTATGATATTCTGCGATTGTGTGTTTTTTGGATTATTTAGGGTTGTTGGGATTTGAATGGTTTCTGTGCTGGGATTCGATGTCCCGGGCTATCAAAAATTGCGGAACCGATAACCCGATCAAAAACCCTCGATCACCGAAGATTGGATCCCCGACTCATCCGCAGGAGTCCGACCTTTGGAGACTACGCGCCCGAAGACACGCAGCCCGCCCCCAGCCGAAGTCCCCCACGAGTCGGATCCACGAACGCGAACCACCTCACGAGCCGGGGCCCGACCGAACGCCCAGCGAAGCCCGAAGGCTGCGTGCGCCCAGCCGAGCCCCCGCGAGGGGCTCGCGATCGTCCTCGGACGATCGCTGGGGATGCGCGAGGCATCCCCGGGGCTGCTCGTAGCAGCCCCGCAGCGAGTCGTGGACTCGCTGCTCGCGAGGGGTCAGCCTCGTGCGCGTCTGCTACGGGAACACCCGTAGCGCGCACGAGGCAGCTGCGGGTCATCCCCGCAGCGACCCGCGATCGATCCGAGGATCGATCGCACCCCTCGGCTCCGGCCGAGGGCCCTCGCGCCACGCGCCTCCGACGAGGGGGCTGGGGTCCGCCACGGCACCAGCCCGTGGCACCCCGGCGATCGACCGGAGTCGATCGCGTGCCCCGGCGTCCAGCCGGGGCTCCCCTTGCGTCGCGCGGTACCGGCGGTCGAACCCTAGGGTTCGGCCGCCCCTCTCGATCCCGACGGGGATCGCGAGATCCCCGTATCCCGGTCTCGACGCTTTCCCGGATCGTCTTGTTCATGTACATATCACGATTAAACAACACAAATAATCAAAGAGGGGGTTCTCGATTATTACCTCGATTCGTTGTACGGAGAAACGAATCTTGTTGACGACCTTGTGATCTTCCTACGTATTCCTCGCACTTCGTCCGAACGTCGTGTGGGCGACGATCTATCGGATTCCTATGGATCTTCCTCACTCTCAAGACTTTATGATTGGCGTAGGTTAAAAATCTCAAGTTATGAAAAGTGAAGACCATGTAGTGCTTATATAGGCTACGTAGGGGATCATAAGGAGAATAAATATTGGGCTTCCAATATTGAAAATTAAATTGGGTCCAACCCAAATCTATTAATTCTTATCAATATTAATTTTATTTATTTTCCACTATATAAATAAAATTGCACTCCCAATATTATTCATATTATATCAAATAATATTTCTCCGATTAGTATTATTTATTCCGTGTATTTAAGATTTAAATATCCATGAATAAATTTATTTATTGCTCAATAAATAATATTCATATCTTATATCCGAGACTAGTACCGTTCAACCTTTATTATTGTGCGGAACGAATCCACTCATGAGGTTTACACAATAATTCCTTATGAACTCATCTCGGGGATATTATCAACCCTTCCGGTATACACTTTCCCGTCAAGTATTCACGGCATGTCATATATAAAATATAGCGACCCAATTTTACCGGTAATTAACCCAATAATTAAATCGGTTAATTCCTTTGGAAAATCAAAGTCTCTAGTATTAAATATACACACCCGCAATAATATCGGGGATTAAGAATAAAATACTCCGAGATTTAAATTGATTATCCAAGGCAATCCTAATCAATAAATCTCAAGCTGATCCGCCCAATACACCAAGTGTACAAGTGTGATAAAATAATTAAGATAAATTATTTTCTCTCTCACACAACGACTATACCGATGGATTGGTCCGTGTCCATCTAGGTCGTGAGCAACTGTTTGATTAAATACGAGTAACCGATAGTATGATCTTCTGTGCGCCCATGCGCACCATACTAACTACAACGTATAAAATCCAGGACTGTATTTTTGCATAATTAATTAATAATAATTAATTGCAAATAATTGTTTATTAATTAAATAGGTTAAATGCCATGACCGGGAGTTTGCCGGTACTTAAATCTAGACATTAAGTACACAACTCCAACAATCTCCCACTTGTACTAAGGTCTAGTCATTTCTTCCAAACTCCCGACTCCCATACTCATCACGTGCTTAAGTTATACTTCCCAGAAGTATTATGTGAATGAGCAATCTAGGTTGCCGCTCTGAAGTTATCTTGGTGACTACTGCGTCGTCTCCCTGACGATGACTCGTATCAGGTGGTACTGGCTCTATGTGTTATCGTCACTTTTCGAACTTATGAGTTCTTCCAGTTCTCCACGCACCGCTATGTACATAGCCTTTGGTGAACCAAGAATCATATCCAAGTTCAGAGGTCATTCCGGAACCTAACCAAAACTTCCGCTGCCTCTGAGGCTGCTATTCGGTTTATGATAGAGTCCGAGAAGCATAACGCTTATCACTCTTTCATCCTTAGGTTCCACCTCTTCTAAAAGTGAACACATAGCCTGATATCGACTTACACTGGTCTTTCTCCGATTTTTTATCTGAGAAACTGTAATCTAAGAAGATTTCGTATTGCTAGTATTCCAGTACTTGCAAGTACTTTACAGCATTCGAATATTTCTTATCCAGATTACTTTGATATCCTCCCACTACGCTAACCGCATAGTTGATATCAGGTTCTTGTTTTTCAACATTGCATCTACAAAGCTTTCTACACCTGAAGTGTAGGTAACTGCTTTGTCTATATCTATCTCCTTCATGTGTTCAAGACACATACCTTAGATAGATGCATTCTGTTCCCGAAAGGCAATAACCTTTCTCAGAATTGTGCATGTTTAAAACAAACCATAATCGTATAAGATATCTAAAGAGAAGTACAAATGTTCTTATCTAGAGATCGAAAGATTTCTAAGAACATGATCCAACTTCTTCTTAATCTTATATCTCGATTTATTTAGACAACCTCTATTTTATGTCTGACAACACTTTTACATTGTTGCCAATGATGAAGTGTTATCTACACAAAATTCTGAGAAACACCACCTTTGTTTCCATTACGTTTCTAACACACCTTTCTCGCAAATCTATGCAGACCTAGGGATCGATTTCATGTATACTGGATCCAGAGTTCAAAACTCCTCCAGTCTTATGAACATCTCTGGTTGGTTAACAACCTCCCACTGCAATGGCGTTCCGGTGTATAACAGTAATAACATTAGGTGCAGTTAGTGGTGTACTACTACTCGGTCAGGCTGGTTCTCAGTCTATCCTTTCCTCATTTGAAGTACATTGTCAGTTAGGGCATTGTAGTTCATCTAATAGTCTTCCTCTAAGAACCGGGCGAGGACACCCTTCTGGTTCGTAGTACTATTGAACATACAATTACTTGTTCTTCTAGGATATTCTACAATCACATCGAATGTGCCGTTGTATCCAGAAATATCCATAGAACATAGGTAGTTCCGAACAAACTTGTCCTTTTACTATTAGAATCCCATTTCTTATTCCTGACACACCATGTCTACACTCCAGTGTATGGTGTAGTCGTTTGAGATTTAATCTCAATCTTTGATTTATGCTATGTGTTATTTAGATAGGTGATAGCCTCCGCGAACAAGTCGCAGGCTTTTAATGGATATACTTGGAAAGATCCCCATAATGGCTTTGTGTTGAAAACACTCCGCTCTTATGGCACATCAAGTATTCTAATCCATCTTCGAGTAGTCTTGAAAGAATGACTCGTGCCTTTCTAATCACACATACCGCATTAATCACAAATCATTTTCTATACTTGTCCGAATTCCATCCTTTATCCAGAAAGGTTAACTCAGTTGTATCATCTTTCAAGATCGATTCTTAGGTCGGGAGGTCCATTCCTCCAACTATAATTGATCGAATCAATTTCGAACTTTTGAATCCCTTTTGAATAGATACTACCAAGCTCAAGAATTCACAAGTATAATGATTTGATAAGAGAAATACATCTAATAAGTAAAACAAGTTATACATAACGGTTTGTTGCATCGTGGTAGACTAAGGATTCATCATTCACATATTGCTATCTAATGTACCATAATAGATATCACCATTATTTCTTATCCAAACCATCAAATGATTAAAGAAATAAAATATCCATTAATAATAAAGAAAACCAGAACGAAGTTCTTTTTCAAAATAAAGGGGTACATAAGCAATAACTGAAATGAAAACTTAAAACAGATAAAGGTCTTCCACTGCAACCGCTGCTACCCCAACAGCTTCGCCCATGTAGACTCGAACTCTTCTTCTCTAAGTCGCCGGGTTTTCTGGAACCCCTGCATTTAAAGAAATGCACATACCGTCAGTGGTTCCATATCTACACACCAGAATTCTGGTAGATAATACCGCTGACTATGTTTTTACGACTAAAGAAAAATTCGTACCTCTGAGAGGACATTCAGACTTCCAGTGTCCAGACTTCTTGCATCGGAAGCATAAGCCCTTTGGCTTGCTAGCCCCCACTCGTGGTCCATTCCTCTTGGCACCACTGGGTTTCATGGCTTGCTTCCTTTTCTTGCCCCTACCTCCAATAGCTTTCAAGCTTTTGGGCTTGGTAGTTACAAGCGCTTGAGACTTGCCCTTCTTGTAGATCCCCTCTGCCGCCTTCAGTTCAGTCAGGAGTTGCGCAAGAGTATAAGATAGTTTACCCATGTTATAGCTCATACGAAACTGCTCAAACTTAGGGGTCAGAGACTGGAGTATGATGTCGACTTGCGTCTCATCATCAATCGAAGCTCCTAGGACCTCAAGTTCATTCAACAAACTCATCATCTTAAGAACGTGCTCCCCAACGGGCGTTCCTTCAGACTGAGTAGTCGACATAAGGACTCTCATGGCTTCTTGCCTTGCCGCAAACATCTCCTTGAGGTTAGTCATCATATCCCGGGCAGTGTCCATCGGCTCATGTTGGGTTTGGAGTACATTTGACATGGAAGCCAAAATATAGCACCTAGCCATTTCATCAGCCTTTTTCCACTTCCGATATGTTGCCTTTTCCTCATCTGTTGAGGCAGCCGTGGGCTCAGCAGGGCATTTATCAGAGAGTACAAACTTGTACTCTTCAGCAGTCAGGACAATGTCCAAATTTCTCTTCCAATCAATGTAATTGGGACCAGTGAGTTTATGTTCCTTGAGTATCACAGAAAGTGGATTCATAGCTATTCTCTAAACCTATAAGCACATGTAAACAAACAATCAATTTAATGTCTGATGTTATCTCCCTCAAATAACATCATTAAATTACTAATTGTGTCTAAAATCCCATCAGGTAAAGCAAGCCACGTGGTGTGGACGTTTACCCACCCAAATGATTTAGCAATTAGTTTTTCTTCGGTCATACATCAATCATAGCGTAACTTCGTGGGGAAGAATACTATGACGCGTATCTAAGTGTAAACCATCACTCAGCACTAAAGTATATCGCTTGGAATTGCTACGTCACCGCAAGCCACGTGGTGTGGACGTTTACGACAATTTCACAACTCTTCACAATCACTTATAACTGTCTACATCAATTAATCCAAAATCCGTCGGCATAGCAAGCCACGTGGTGTGGACGTTTACTACACCAAGAGATTTTTATAATTGACTCCCAATTACAAGATCCATTCGATTTCGTAAATCAAGACTCGGAGAATCATAAGTGAAACTCGAAGTTTCTAACCAGTGATTCACCATGCGAGCGACCCTATCTCTCATAAATGAGGGAGCCGAGCAGACAAACGACCCACCTATCAAAGAATGGCACGAAGGTCTCTAATTTGTGTCATCCACATGACCAAGTGGCTCTGGCTCCATTCCACTCCCCGGGGTGAGAATGAGTCGACTTGAAGTCAGTTTCAGAAGGACAAATTAGGCATTGTTTGATAAACTCGATCAATGTTTCTTGTAAGAGGAATTACAAGAATTCCCCTCCAATGACTTGTCTATATGAACTTCGAAAGTCCATAAAAGTCACCAAGAGAACAGTGATGGAGACCATGGGAATGTTTCCATCCCCTCTCCCACTTAGCTTTTTACAATAAAGGGATACGCTATCTAGTGCATAAAATAAACACATATAGCATGCATGAAAGCAATAAAGCACATAGATCACATAGTCAAAATAATGCTAGAGAAATTATTTTCCCGACTATCATGGCTTTATCTTCATATGCATCCTCTAGTCTTCAGTCTTCGTTTCTTGAATGCTCCATGTGACGAGAATATTAATTTCCAATATTTAAATCTATTTATTTTCAATTAATCCAAAAGTTACTTAATTCGAAAATTAAGTCAATTGAATATATCAAAAATAAAATTAAATATTATTAATATTTTTATTTATTTATTTTCCTATCTAGTTCTATTAAATCTCTAGAATAATCTATTCAAGTAAAATTGGAATATTCTAGAAGACATCTATAATAGAACAAGGAAATAAAATAAATTAGGACTCACTACTTTCCAAATTTATTTTTATTCCTAATCCATGAATATTCCCATGAGTAGGAATAATCAAATAGGAAAAATAAATTTAGTACTAAATTAATTTAAATTTCTAATCTATGAATAATTCCATGAAGGAAATAAATCAATAGAAATAAAATTAATTTAAATTAATTCTTTTCCTAATCCATGAGAGTTTCCAAAAGGAGAACAATCAAATAGGAAAAATCCGAATTAATTAGGAAAGTAAATATCGGTAGAAGTGGCATGAGTTGGGAGATCCCCATACCACCACCACCTTATGGATCGGCCGGCCACTCGGGGAGGAGCGCCGCCGCCGCCTAGCCACGCCGGCTAGGCCATGGGTCGATCACCATCATGGGATCGATCCCAAGCCCTACTCTCTTCGTCACTTCTTCGTCTTCCGGCGATCGTCTCATCATCGAACCAACTTAAATAATTTACAAAAAATTAAATCACAATTCCGGTATCGATTCTATACATGAAATCGACCCTATACATTTTCCGGAAAATAAAGTGCGTAATAATAAATCCTAAATTCGGTCAACCCCCGAATTTTTACTATTACAAACATTCATCCACACAAAAACGAATCTCGACATGTCCGAGAGTTTAATAATCATGATAATTAATTAAAAAACAATTAATTAAATCCAACCATGATAGCCGGAAATCCTGCAAGGTAGAACAATAATCGAACATATACATGAACACGAAACCAAACGCTCTGATACCAATTGCTGGGATTCGATGTCCCGGGCTATCAAAAATTGCGGAACCGATAACCCGATCAAAAACCCTCGATCACCGAAGATTGGATCCCCGACTCATCCGCAGGAGTCCGACCTTTGGAGACTACGCGCCCGAAGACACGCAGCCCGCCCCCAGCCGAAGTCCCCCACGAGTCGGATCCACGAACGCGAACCACCTCACGAGCCGGGGCCCGACCGAACGCCCAGCGAAGCCCGAAGGCTGCGTGCGCCCAGCCGAGCCCCCGCGAGGGGCTCGCGATCGTCCTCGGACGATCGCTGGGGATGCGCGAGGCATCCCCGGGGCTGCTCGTAGCAGCCCCGCAGCGAGTTGTGGACTCGCTGCTCGCGAGGGGTCAGCCCCGTGCGCGTCTGCTACGGGAACACCCGTAGCGCGCACGAGGCATCTGCGGGTCATCCCCGCAGCGACTCGCGATCGATCCGAGGATCGATCGCACCCCTCGGCTCCGGCCGAGGGCCCTCGCGCCACGCGCCTCCGACGAGGGGGCTGGGGTCCGCCACGGCACCAGCCCGTGGCACCCCGGCGATCGACCGGAGTCGATCGCGTGCCCCGGCGTCCAGCCGGGGCTCCCCTTGCGTCGCGCGGTACCGGCGGTCGAACCCTAGGGTTCGGCCGCCCCTCTCGATCCCGACGGGGATCGCGAGATCCCCGTATCCCGGTCTCGACGCTTTCCCGGATCGTCTTGTTCATGTACATATCACGATTAAACAACACAAATAATCAAAGAGGGGGTTCTCGATTATTACCTCGATTCGTTGTACGGAGAAACGAATCTTGTTGACGACCTTGTGATCTTCCTACGTATTCCTCGCACTTCGTCCGAACGTCGTGTGGGCGACGATCTATCGGATTCCTATGGATCTTCCTCACTCTCAAGACTTTATGATTGGCGTAGGTTAAAAATCTCAAGTTATGAAAAGTGAAGACCATGTAGTGCTTATATAGGCTACGTAGGGGATCATAAGGAGAATAAATATTGGGCTTCCAATATTGAAAATTAAATTGGGTCCAACCCAAATCTATTAATTCTTATCAATATTAATTTTATTTATTTTCCACTATATAAATAAAATTGCACTCCCAATATTATTCATATTATATCATATAATATTTCTCCGGTAGTATTATTTATTCCGTGTATTTAAGATTTAAATATCCATGAATAAAATTAATTTATTGCTAATTAATTTATTCATATCTTATATCCGAGAATAGTACCATTCAACCTTAATTATTGTGCGGAACGAATCCACTCATGAGGTTTACACAATAATTCCTTATGAACTCATCTCGGGGATATTATCAACCCTTCCGGGATACACTTTCCCGTCAAGTATTCACGGCATGTCATATATAAAATATAGCGACCCAATTTTACCGGTAATTAACCCAATAATTAAATCGGTTAATTCCTTTGGAAAATCAAAGTCTCTAGTATTAAATATACACACCCGCAATAATATCGGGGATTAAGAATAAAATACTCCGAGATTTAAATTGATTATCCAAGGCAATCCTAATCAATAAATCTCAAGCTGATCCGCCCAATACACCAAGTGTACAAGTGTGATAAAATAATTAAGATAAATTATTTTCTCTCTCACACAACGACTATACCGATGGATTGGTCCGTGTCCATCTAGGTCGTGAGCAACTGTTTGATTAAATACGAGTAACCGATAGTATGATCTTCTGTGCGCCCATGCGCACCATACTAACTACAACGTATAAAATCCAGGACTATATTTTTGCATAATTAATTAATAATAATTAATTGCAAATAATTGTTTATTAATTAAATAGGTTAAATGCCATGACCGGGAGTTTACCGGTACTTAAATCTAGACATTAAGTACACAACTCCAACATTCTGTGAATTCGTTTTTTGTGTGTCACGGTGAATCTTATAAATGACCGTGTACCACCGTCCGTGTTATATTTGTAGTACATCGTGTAGCGGCCGTGATATTACGCCGTGCATCGGTTGTCCCGCCACCATCTTGGAAACTAGTAGTACTGGTACAATACTCGTTAAAATTTATCTGATCTCCGCACGGTATTCTATACGGTGATATATCAAAACATCACCGTGTAAGTATGAACAATGACGTTTTTTGGTGATTATTGCTCGGTTGTGTGAATATTTTGGTTAAAATGCTAATCCAAAGTTAATTTTCCATCTAGATGATTATATGAAACCGACAAAACTCCACAATTATGCAAGAAACGATTGAATGTGATATATCATGTGCAATATATGATGACACTTGAGAGTAACTTGTAAGTTGTAACAAATGAATTAGACATCTCTTGAATTTGAGACATGCATACTCCAAATCGAATCATACGTGTTTAAAATCAAATATCATACGTCTCAATGATTGAAACATATCACAGTGAACGTTAATAAAGAATTCAAAGTGTGTACAAACCATGAGAACTCGTTTTTTTGGTGTTTCACGAATTCACGATGAATGTTATAAATGACCGTGTAACACCGTAAGTGTTATGTCGTGCGACGGTCGTGATATTTAGTATTTACACCTTGCGAAACTCCATCCCTTCAGTTTTATTTTCGATAATTTAATTAGAATTTCAAATATAAATCGATAAAATTAACTCGCGCCTGCAAAAGCTGTTTTCAGTACAGTGCATCGGTTGTCCGCACGAATCTAGGGAACTAGTACTATACCAGTACTTTTCTCGTTAAATTTCAAATTTAAAAATTGACCTGATCTCCGCACGGTAACCCGATACGGTGATATATCACAACATCACCGTGTAAGTATGAACAATGACGTTTTTTGGTGATTATTGCTCGGGTTGTGTGAATATTTTGGTTAAAATGCTAATCCAAAGTTAATTTTCCATCTAGATGATTATATGAAATCGATAAAACTCCAAAATTATGCAAGAAACGATTGAATGTGATATATTATGTGCAATGTATGATCACACTTGAAGTAACTTGTAACAAATGAATTAGACATCTCTTAAATTTGAGACATGCATACTCCAAATCGAATCATACATGTTTAAAATTAAATACCATACGTCTCAATGATTGAAACATATCACAGTGAACGTTAATAAAGAATTCAAATTGTGTACAAACCATGAGAACTCGTTTTTTTGGAGTTTCACGAATTCACGATGAATATTAGAAATGACCGTGTAACACCGTAAGTGTTATGTCGTGTGACGGTCGTGATATTTAGCGAAACCTCCATCCCTTCAGTTTTATTTTCGATAATTTAGTTAGAATTTTAAATATAAATCGGTAAAATTAACTCGCGCCTGCAAAAGTTGTTTTGAGTTTTGAGTACTGTCAATACTTAATAGACCGTGCATCGGTTGTCCCGCCACCATCTCATCAGGTTCTCCACGAAAATACACGACTAGTTAAATTTCAAATTTTAACATTGATTTTAAAACCGCACGGTCTACTGTCACGGTATAAGTTGATACCGTGTGACAAAGAGACCGTGTGGTCATCGCGGAGTTGTTTGACACCGTGCCATACTGAACTCTCACGGTGTCTAATTAGAAAAAATTTTTCGTGTGTCACGGTGATTTTATTATAGACACGGCGATGATGTGTTTTTTTATTAGGTCTCATACATAATACAACTACCACTAACAAATGGGCCTTAATAAGTGGGATGCGTAAATCCGAAACGGCGCCTATCACGTCGCAATTATTTATAATTACTGTTGGAGTTGTGTACTTAATGTCTAGATTTAAGTAACGGAAACTCCCGATCCATTGCCATTAATCTATTTAATTAAATAAACAATTATTTGCGTTTAATTATTTATAATTAAATATATGCAAATTATAGTCCTGGATTCTATACGTTGTAGTTAGTATGGTGTGTCGGGCCCACACAGAAGATCATACTATCGGTTACTCGTATTTAATCGAACAGTTGCTCACGACCTAGATGGACACGGACCAATCCATCGGTATAGTCGTTGTGTGAGAGAGAAAATAATATGTCTTGATTATTTTATCACACTTGTACACTTGGTGTATTGAGCGGATCGTTTGAGATTTATCGATTAGGTACGTTTGAAAATAATATGTCTTGGGGTTCACCCGAAGGCGGGGCTCCTCCAGGCGGCGGCGAGTCGCCGGACTCGCCGCGGGGGGCTGCTGGGCAGCCCCATCGATCGCGAAGATCGAACGCGATCTTCGATCGCGTGAACCCCGTCTCGCGGGGGTTCGGCTGGGGGCGGGCCGCGTGCCTTCGGGTGCGTGGTCTCCAAAGGCTGGACTCCGGCGGATGAGTCGACGTTCATGTGATCTCCGGCGAAGGGTTTGATCGGGTTATTGGTTTCCGCAAATTTAAATAACCCGGGATATCGAATTCCAACAATTACACGCGACTTTCTGTAATAATTAGTTACACGCGACCTTTTGGAATCCAGCGAGAAACATTATTTATAGTGATTTATGCAGGCCTAATCCTCTATTAAACTCTGAATATTTCTTGGTCCTTAATCCTCATACCAATAATGGATACCCCTCAGATAGCTGATGCTTTCATTGTTGTGCTGACTGATGAACATATTGAATCTAGACGGTTTCGACTTCCCGAACGTTTCTACCGTTTGCGTGTGAGATACAGTACAGAGCCTCCGCTCTTCTACCTCCGCGATGTTCACGGTGAGAGGTGGGCAACCTTGATGGGCTTTAAAAATGGCTTGGCGTATTTCTACAATAATTGGACTGAATTCAAACACATCCACAAGTTGAAGAAAGGCATGACCCTCCTGTTCGAGCATAGGCCACTTCCAGACGAGTTCCTGGTGCGGATATTTCAAGAGGATGGAGATGAACTCAAGTCATTCTTGCCGAGACCTGCTCCAGGAAAGAGAGCATTCGAGGATGTACCTTCGTCGTCGTCTCTGAAAAAGAGTAAACCATCTTAGGGTTTCGGCGTTAGGTTTTTCTTTTGTAAATCGGCGCCTTTTGTAATTCGGATTCCCCTAATTTAGTACACCAAAATTACTACGTATTCCTTTTTCCTTGTTTCCAAAATTATACGCTGGAATATTGCACCGTTGTTTTCACGGTCAATATAAGACTCACGGTGTACACATGGTCTTACCACCGTGTGTATTTCACCGTGTACACACCGTGCGCGATAGTATACACCGTGAAAACTAATTTGTAGCCCTGCAACAGATTTTTCACAATGTAGTATATGGAGAGAATGAAGCAAACGACCTCAAATTTCATATTTCGAAAATAACACAATGACAAGTTCATTGAAAATCACTTAAGCATAACAATAATTATGATTACAAGAACCATAATTATGGAGACAATAAATAGAGTAGTCTTCAACTGGATGGATACGTCGTGCAATGACGTCTCCATCTTCTTCAGATCTTTCCTAGTTTTAGCTTCTGTGGCTTTCTCTTCCGCTCTTGACATTTGTTCATGTTGTATCTCTCCCTCATTTGACGGGTTACACCAGGAATCGAATGTATGATCTTGACAATAATACATCAATTTCTGATAATTCTCAGATTTCGAGGACACCACACGAATCTGAAGTTTCTTCCGACATTTACCACAAACTTTATCTTGGTACTTCAATCGGCTTGGTTGACCAGTACTCACGAACTTAACCGATTGTGTAGACATATTGTTGTGATAAGTTTTTGACTGATTTGTTTTGGATGATTTGAATTCAAATTTGAATTCAAATGTTTGCTTATGTTGAAAGAGGACTGCGGCTGGCACGTGTTTAGAGAGGACTGCGGCTGGCACGTGTCACGGTTCAAGATACACAGTGGAACCATGTACAAATATTGATCCACCGTGACACGGTAAATCATAGGAGTCTACTATTGGCTACAACACAGTAATGTGATTACACCGTGGACTTATTCATTCAGGCACCGTGTACAAATATTCGTTCACAAAACAGCAATTACAAACCAGTATTAATGAATCACAATGTGAAAGCAACCAACCTGTTTATACTGACACGTCAATCAAAATGGATCAGCAACATCATTCAAACTCAGCCAAAAAATCTTCAGGCATATCTGTTTCCTGACCTCCTCAATGTACCCTTCATCGATGTTTTCGTTACGATGCATCAGAGGGTCGACTAACAAACGGTCAAGCTGCATGCTTTCAACTCGAAGGCCTCCGTAATCGCATGGTGTTGACCCTTCTTTGCCCAGTAATCTGATCTCCTCAACACAAGAGGTAAAAACTCCATTAACGGCCTCAATTCGTCCTTCCGAAATCCGTATTCAGGATACGTCGCCAGTTGAGTATGAATTAATGAGTCATACAACTCGATAGTCCAATCTTCGGGGGATATTCGGACGGTGACCCAATGATGGTGGACATTACAAATCGCCACGAGCTTTACATGCCATGTTTAAGGTTTGCGAGTTAGAATTCAGTTTCACACTAGTTAAAATGAAGCATGTATGCTTTTCAATACTTACGTGAGTAGGCTGGTCGGACTCCATTGACATCGGACCATATGTGTCATCCACTGCTTCTCGAAGAGAATCAGGCACTACCCAATCATCAATAGAGCCACGATGAATCTTATATGCAGCATCTATAGTACTCTGGAAAAAGATATTATTAGTAAAAACGAAGGTGTCCAAAATGAGAGTACTGTAAAACTTACCCAAAATTGAGTGCTCAATAAGACTGTGTTTGTACTCCCTTTAACATCACGACCTTTGCACTTCAAATAAATAATATAGAGATCTAGCAGCTCAGATTCGAAGGCCCAATTGAAGTCCTCAATTTTATCAAACAATTCTGCACCCACTCTGTGGTCTATGGAACCTCGACTGCACGAAATCAAGTCGGTAGACCCGGAATTCATCTATTCTCTGAACAACGTTTCCACATATTCGAGTCCGCTTTGGTTCGCACTAGATTGCGAATGGAAACGTTTCATGAGTTCGAAGACTTTTTGAGCAACAGCTTCCTTAAAGCAAGTGCCAGAATCATCAGCAAGGAACGAAACAATATCTGCCCTCAGTTCGGCAGACCAAATCCTACCTACCTGGCGATCGATCTCATCGTTGTTCGGCCCCTCAGGACCGAAGACACCTGCTTTTCGACAGCAAATGTCCGTCACAGAAGTCAGATCAGGTCCGGAAACACGTCGCTTAGAAATAGGCCTTTCTATAGCACGTGAAGCTTTTTGTGCAGCACGCTTGTGAGACGGCTTGGCTCGATCTTTCTTCTTAATACCTCCTTTTCGTCGAGGTGGACAGAATTCAACAGAAAATAGCTCACAATCATCTATAGATTCAGTTACAGTAACATAAGATAATGCTTTGGCCTCTTCCGGTGTAGGAATTAACGATTCAAAAACTTCCATCTACAGACAAATATACTCTGTATCAACGTACAACAACAATAAAGTTCAACGCGTGTGCTTTTTAATAATGAAAATTCAATAAAGTACCTTTTCATTGAAGAATTTAGTGACATCGCACGCAGCTTGTTTCGATGCAGTAGAGTCCCACATCAGGCAACGTGGAATTCTCGTAACCCGAGCACGTTTCGCGCATAATGCTCCGATCGACGGTACGGACTCGTACATCCAAAACTGAAAAGCCCAAACCGGCCCGTAGAAATGGTAAGTAGATTCATCATCATACATGGACGTCGTTTTGAGGTAGTAGGATAAATTCTGATAGGAATAAGCGCCCCAGGGAAATTCCTCCCAACAATCGTGGTCCTTGACCAACAACCATGCCGACTTATCGATTTTAACCTTATGGTCTCGGCAAAGCAATATGAAATAATACATGAGGAGCTTGGCTACTTTCATATAATCCTTCGCCTTCGCTTCTTTGCCGAGATTTACATCCTCGAACTTTTGGCGTAGCTCCGATAAGCTAATGGTTGTATCTCCTTTGAAAAATCGAATAAACAAGCTATCGGGAGGAAACTCACGTGACTCAAAAATATCAAAGCCTGTGTAGTGCCCAAAATTGAGTCCCGTTACCATGGCATAAGCAGCCGGTGTGAATTTCGCGATCTTCTCACCGACATAAAACGAATGTTCCATCGCCGGTATTGTCGGACCAGTCAACTCTCTACATATCAATCAAATTAGAGAAGATTTCACGATTCACGGTGAGTTTAACTTAACACCGTGGCACGTCAAAGGGTGAAATGTACACGGTGAACATCTAAGGGTGTAGTGTACACAGAGATGTTAAATCCACGACGAGCATATACAATAGTTATCAAGGGTATACGGTGAAAATACACACGGTGATGTCAACCACTGGGATCGTGCATAACCATAAGACGGAATTACACCGTAAGAAAAAAACTATTGAATATCACGGTGTAAATTCACCGTGAACATACAAAACGGTGTTTTTACACGGTGTACAAAAACTATTGAATATCACGGTGAAGATACATACGGTGATGTCAACCACCGGGATCGTGCATAACCATAAGACGGAATTACACCGTAAGAAAAAAACTATTGAATATCACGGTGTAAATTCACCGTGAACATACAAAACGGTGTTTTTCCACGGTGTACATTACACACGGTGTATGTACACCGTGGATCGAGCACGTACAAGATTGTAAGTACACATACACCGTCAAATAAAACACTGTCGTGAATCGTGATCATACACGACCGTAAGTACACGCGGTAACATTACACCGTGAGATAAATCACAGTCGTGGATCGTGCTCGTACAAGACCGTAAGTACAAACGGTGTAAGTCACCCGTGAGATATATCACCGTCTTAAACTCTACCGTGATAATACACGGTGATAAAACTCACGGTTGAACCGTCGTCTACCAGAACTGACACACAACCGCATGCGAAAAAATTGCAGAGAGCAATAAACCATTAACCATTTTAAAATGTCGGAAACAAAAACCATATCTTGAATGAATATACCGTTATCAAATTACAAATCGAATGATTTACAAACATCAAAGCTCGAATAATCGAAAGTTGGAAAGCTAGGGTTATGGACTTACCGGAGGTTGAGCGCGATTGTCTAGGGTGTCCATGTTGTCACTGCTTGCCATAATGATGATCGCCGGAGACGAAGTTGAATAGTTGATTCGATAACGGTCGGGGCTGATGTTTCACCGTGGCGGCGCTCGTCGTGCGTGTGAATTTCAAAAGTCGAAAATTGATTTTGTGGGGCAACTTTATTTTTCTGATATTCTTTTTATTAATTTGTAATATTCGATTTGTTGTTTTGTGAGAAAAGATAACTTTTGAGGGCACTTAAGTCTTTTCATTCAAATTGGCCTACTTAACTTACATTTTTATGGACGGGGCTTCAGAACTTGTATACTCTTATGCTTTGGCCTTTAAATGCCTCCGCCCCTAAAGTTTATCATGTAAACCCAGATGGATTTATTCTGCATGGTAATAAGGATGAGTAACAAATGAATTAATTTAATTATTAGTAATTAAAATTAATTCGTGAACATGCGATATCTTAGACAAGGGAAAAATCATATATGTAATTTCGGCGGAAATATTATTGGTAAAATAATATGAATTAATTAATTGGGAATTCAATAATAATTTTATAGTGGAATTAATTATAATTAAAAATGGATTTAATTAAAGGTTTTCTTTTAAGGACACCAGTTTAATTAAATTACAATTTAGCTTAATTAATTAATCATCCTAAGGTCCCTAGTGTGGCCTATATAAACCCCTCGATCTCTGTTCTCCTAACCTAACTTACGCAACTTTTATATTTCTTCACAAGAGAAAAATAAGAGTGAAAAGAAAGGTTTAGAGAGAGAAGAAGAAGAGAAGATTTCCGGTGGATCCTTGCCCACACAAAGTACGAAGTCGAGGGCTAGGATACACACTAGAATATCTCAGGTGTTCGCCTATTCGGCGTCTCCGAATCACGCAACAAAGGTATACAATTGAAACCCGATTTCCGCTTCGTTTCATATTCTACTTGTACGTGATTATACAACGAATCAACGATTGGTTTACGTGGCTTCGATTCGTGATTCTCGGACTGCTGGGAGGTCTCTGACCTCCGGCACGGCGGTCAGAAAGATAAAAACGCGTCGAAACGGGCTGAACAGCCGCGGCCCGCAGTAGGAATCGCGACGCTGTCCGCCGACAGCTATATGTATCGGCCGACACAGCCCTGTCGGACGACAGCCTTATGGCGTCGGCCGACAGACAGGGCAGAAGCCCTCGGAAACGCGCGGTCGTGCCTCGGGTGCGATGGTTGGGCGTGTTTCGGGTCTGGGGCTTCGTACTGAGTGCAGTGGGGACGTCGGGGGTCGACTGGGCTTGTCCGGATGTTCTAGTAGTCGAACGGACATGTTCCGGTGTATATACAGTAATAACAGTAGGTGCAGTTAGTGGTGTACCACTACTCGGTTTGGTTGGTTCCCAGTCCTTATCATTTTTCTCTCATTCCAAAGGTTTCATGTCACTTTGGGCTTTGTGGTTCATCTAATAGTCTTCCTCTAAGAACCGGGCGTTACAACTTATAACGTCCTTCTGGTTCATAGTACTATTGAACACACATCTTTTGTTCTTCCAGGATATTCTACCATCGCATTGAATGCGTCGTTGTCTTCCAGACATATCCATAGAACACAGGTAGTTCCGAATAACTCATCGTTTTACCATTCTCATAAGAGTTCAATTTCTTATTTCCGACACACCATTTCTACACATAAGTGTATGGTGTAGTCTTTTGGGATCTAATCCCAATCTCTGATAAGTATGCATTTCATTTCTCAGATAGGTACTTGCCTCTGCGATCAAATCGCAGGCTACTAATGGATATACCTTGAAGGTTCTCCACAATATTTTTGTGTCCATTGACTTGTAAAAACAATTGCTTTTGTAGCACATCAGGTATTCTAATCCATTTCTCGAGTAATCATCAAATGAAATACTCGTACCTTTCTTGTTTGAGTAGACATTGGTCTCCATATATCAGAGTCAATCAATTCTAATACTTGTCCGGATCTTATATATTATATCCAGAAATGATTGTTTAGTCATGTTATCTTCCAAATTAGATTCTTAGGTCGGAAGGTCCACTCCTTCTACTTAATTGATCAAACTATCAATTTTCGACCTTTGAACTCTTATTTGAATAAATATGACTTAGCATAAGAATCCGCAAGTATAAATGATTTAATAAAGAAATCTCTTATTAGTAAACGAGTTATATTAAACGGTTCGTTGCATCGTGGTAGACTCATCATTTATATATTGCTAGCTAATGTACCAGAATAGATAATATCATTATTTCTTCTCATAACCATCAAATGATTAAAAAAAATAAAATATCCATTCATTAGAAATCCATAACAAGTTCTTTCTAAATAAAAGGTACATAAAAGCAATAACTTAAAATGAAATCCTATATTTATGAAAATATATGTCCACCACTGCAACAGATGCTACCTTCACAGCATTGCCCATGTACACTACGATTTCTTCTTTTCCAAGTCGTCGGGTTTCCTGGAACCTCTGCATTTAAAATGCACATACCGTCAGTGGTTCCATATCTACACATCAGGTTCTGGTAGATAATACCACTGACTATGTTTTTTACTAAAGAAGATTTGTACATTGTCTATTGAGAGGACAATCAGACTTCCAGTGTCCAGGCTTCTTGCATCGGAAGCACTTGCCCTTAAGCTTGCTGGTTCCTTCTCTTGGTCCATGCCTCATGGCACCACTGGGTTTCCAAGCTTGCTTCCTTTTCTTCCCTTTACCTCCAATAGGCTTTAAGCCTTTGGACTTGGTAGCTACAAGTGCTTGAGACTTGCCCTTTTTGTAGATCCACTCTGCCGAGTTTAGTTCAGTCAGGAGTTCCACCAGAGAATAAGATAGTTTACCCATATTATAGCTCATACGGAACTGCTCAAAACCAGGGGCCATAGACTGGAGTATGATGTCGACTTGCGTCTCACCATCAATCTGAGCTCCTCGGATTTCCAATTCATTCAACAAACTCATCATCTTAAGAACGTGCTCCCCAACGGGCGTTCCTTCAGACTGAGTAGTTGTCATAAGGACTCTCATAGCATCTTGCCTAACTGCACGGTCTTGATGCCCAAACATCTCATTGAGGTTAAGCAACATGTCATAGGCGGTGTCCATCGACTCATGTTAGTTTTGGAGTACATTTGACATAGAAGCCAAAATATAGCACCTAGCCATTTGATCAGCCTTTATCCACCTCCTATATGCCGCTTTCTCCTCATCAGTTGAGGCATCCGTGGGCTCAGCAGGGCACTCATCATGAAGTACAAATTTGTACTCCTCAGCAGTCAGGACAATGTCCAGATTCCTCCTCCAATCAATGTAATTGGGGCCAGTGAATTTATTCTCCTTGAGTATCACATAAAGTGGGTTCATAGCTATTCTCTAAACCTATAAGTACATTTAAACAAACAATCAATTTAATCTCCGATATTATCTCCCTCAAATAATATCATTAAATCACTAATCACATCTAATATCCCATCAGATATGGCAAGCCACGTTAGTGTGGACGTTTACCTACCCAAACGATTTTGCAATTAGATTTGTTTCGGTCATACATCATGTTGGAAATCGACTACCCGGGACATGTCCGTTCGACTACTCGAACATCCGGACAAGCCCAGTCGACCCCCGGCGTACCCATTGTACTTAACACGAAGCCCTAGACCCGAAACACGCCCAGCCATTGCACCGAAAGTGCAACCGCGCGAAAACGGGGCATTTTGCCCTGTCTGTCGGCCGACGCCAAAATGCTCATGAAATGATGTCGCCCGACAGGGCAAATGTCGGCCGACAGGAAATGCTTAAGAAAAAATGTCGGCCGACATTGTCGCGATTCCAGCAGCGGGTTTCGCCCGTTCTGGCTGTTCCGACGAGATTTTCTCGATCCGACTACCATGCCGGAGGTCAGAGACCTCCCAGCAGCCCGAGAACACCACATCCAAGCCTTGCAAACCAATCGATGGTTCGTTGTATGATTAACGCAATATAGAGATCGAAAAGTGCGGAATAAGAATCGATCTCATACCTTCTTGGTCGATTGTTGAGACCTTAGCGATTGCAAGTGTATGTCTCTGCCCCGATTCCAACCGTTGTGTGGGCAACGATCTGTTGGATTCTCCTTTTCTGCTTCTCTGATAAACCACCACAACAATGTTTTTACTTTTCTGTGTAAAATAATTGTGCAAGCTTTATTAATTTTTACAGAGAAAAATTATTATTGCGCTAACGCTATAATTTTCATCTGCAAAAATAAATGCGGCGAGTTGTAGGTTTAGGAGAGGGCAAGGGGGGGTTTAAATAGAGCTACACTAGGGACCTCTTAGGTAAATAAATCCCGGGCTAAATTTCAAATTAATTAACTAGGAGTCCTTAAAAGAAATCCTTTAATTAATTACAATTTTAATTATTATTAATTCCACTAAATAATAATAATTGAATTCCCGAAATTAATTTAATATTATATCAACAATAATATTTCCGCTGAATTACATATACGACTTTCCCCGTGTTTAAGATATCGAATGTCCACGAATTAACTTTAATTACTAATTTAATTCGTTTCTTATTATCCGAGACTATTACCACTCATCCTTATTATCATGTGGAACGAATCCACCTGCAGGGTTTACATGATAAACTTTATGAGCTCATCTCGGGGACATCATCAACCCAATAAATGGGACACGGTTTCCTGTCTATAATCTACAGCATGTCGTGTGTACAATTTCGATTCCCAATATACCGAGGATCTCGACTAATCAATTAGTGTCACTCATTGGCACATCAAAGAACCGAGCATTGGACACACGCACCTATAATTATATAGGGATTAGGAACTCATATATCCGTAATATCTGAGGTCTAGTTCGATTACTCCGATTAGTATAAATCGAACGCCCTCCCGTGGTCCTGCTCAATACACCAAGTGTACGAGTGTAACATGATAGTCAAGACAGACTATCTACCAATCACACTACGACATACCGATGGATTGTCCCTGTCCATCTAAGTCGTGAGCTACTGTTCGATAGTATACGAGTAATCGATAGTATGATCTTCCGCGTGTCTCCTCACGCCATACTATCTACAACGTATACATCAAGGACTATTGCATTAAATGCAATCATGTTTGAATTATGTATAGACTAAGGCATAGATAAGGAGTTTCGTATTTCCACTAAACTAGACATTTAGAATACAACTCCATCACATCATTATAGCGTTACTTCTTTGGGAAGAATACTATAAAGCGTACCTAAGTGTAAACCATTACTCAGTACTAAGGTTAATCGTTCGGAATCGCTATGTCACCGCAAGCCACGTTCGTGTGGACGTTTACGATAACTCACAATCCTTCACAACTCCCTATAACTGTCTACATCAATTAATCAAATATCTCATTCAGTATAGCAAGCCACATTTGTGTGGACGTTTACTACACCAAAAGATTTTTATAATTGACATCCAATTACTTGAATCATTCAATCTTGTTAGTCAAGACGTGGTAAATCATAAGTGAATCTCGAAGTTTCTTACCAGTGATTCACCATGCGAACAACCCTATCTCTCATAGAATGAGGGAGCCGAGCAGACAATCGATCTAGTCATAAAATGACACGAAAAACTCTAATTTGTGTCTTCGACATGACTAAGTGGCTTTGACTCCATTCCACTCCCCGGGGTGAGAATGAGTCGACTTGAAATCAGTTTCAGAAAGACAAATTAGACATTGTTTGATAATCTCAATCAATATTTCTCGTAAAAGGAATTACAAGAATTCTCCTCCAATGACTCGTCTATACGAACTTTAAAAGTCCATAAAAGTTACCAAGAGAACAGTAATGGACACCATGGGATTGTTTACAATCTCTCTCTCACTTAGACCATGAAATAAAGCACATAGAATATTATCACATAATCAAAATAATACTAGAATATTATTTTCCGACTATTATGGCTTTATTCCATCCCCGTACGCATCTTCTGGTCTTCAGTTTTCGTTCTTGAATGTTCCATGTGACGGGAATATTAATTCCAATATTTAAATCTATTTATTTATAATAAATCCAAAAGTTACTTAATTCCAAAAATTAAATCAATCGAATAAATCAAAAATAAAATTAAATATTATTAATATTTTTATTATTTTTATTTTCCTTTTCTAATTCCATTAAATCTCTAGGATTCTATCCAAACCCACTTGGAATATTCTAGAACATTTCCATAATGAAATAAAGAAATAAAACAATTTAGGACTCCTAATCCTTCCAAATTAATTTTTTTCCTAATCTGTTAAAAATTCCATAAAAGAATAATTAAATAAGGAAAAATTAATTAAGGACTTTCAAAACTTTCCAAATTCGTTATTTTTTCCTAATCCATTAAAAATTTCATAAAGGAATAATTAAATAAGGAAAAAAAATTAATTCCAAATTAATTTTTTTTTCATAATCCATGAAAATTCCCAAGAATAAGAATAATCAATAAGGAAAATAAATTTATTCTAAATTTATTATTTTCCTATTCCATAAAATTTTCAAAAAATAGGAATACTAAAAATAGGAAAACCGAATAATTTAGGAAAGTAGGATCTCGGCGGGAGAGCACGAATTGGGGATCCCCGCGCCCCCCACCATCGATCGCCGGTTAAGAGGGCACGCCACTGTCGCCGCCGCCCAGCCGGCGCACCACCGCCCATGGTGGCATCGCGCTCGGTCGAGAGGCTCGATGGGCAGTCCCCTTTCTTCGATCGATTGATCCCCGGGGTCGATCATGGGGTTGATCGATCCCCTCGTCCTTCCTCTCTTCGTCTCCTCCGTCACACGTCTTCTTCTCCGGCGGTCGTTTCGCCATCGATCCAACGTAAATAAAATTACAATTTTAATTACAATTATCCGGTATCGATTATATACATAAAATCAACCCTATACAATTTCCGGAAAAACAAGAACAATAATAATAAATCCTAAATTCAGTCAACCCCCGAATTTTTACTATTACAAACATTCACCACACAAAACGAATCTCGACATGTCCGAGAGTTTAATCATAACCAACATATCATGACATTAATTAAACAAAATTAAATCTAGCCATAATAGTCGGAAATCCCTGCAAGGTAGAACAATTATATCGAACATACACATGAACTAGAACCAACGCTCTGATACCAATTATTGGAAATCGATATCCCGGGTTATCAAAATTTGCGGAAACCGACAACCCGACCGAAATTCGTTCGCCGGAGAACATCGCAAACCACCACACGAGCCGGAGCCCGACCCGAGCACACTGCCGCAGGCGAACCCGGGGCTAGCCCTAGCCGAACACCCATGCGGGGTTTGCGATTGCGTTTAGCGATCACATGGGGATGCGCGATCGCATCCCCGGGGCTGCTCGTAGCAGCCCCCCGGCAGTGAGCCCGGCGACTCACCGCCATCGCCGGAGGGGGCCACGTCCGCCCAGCGGACTAACGCGGCTCCAGCCGCGGCATGCCCTGGCGATCGAACGCAAGATCGATCGCCCGCCCCGGCATCCAGCTGGGGTTGCTCCTTCGCGCCACCGGCGATCGTGCCCTAGTCGAGGGTTTCTTCGATCTTCGCCAGGGATCTCGAATCCCCGTCCGCGGAGTTCGTTTCTCGGATCTTTCGTTCAAGTGTATATCACGATAATTAAATTAAAATCATAAAGGGGGTTTATGATTTCTACCTTTGTTCTCGTTGTGCGGAGAAACGAGATTTAGTTGAAGACCTCTAAACCTTCCCGCAGATTCTTTGAACTCCTTTCGAACGTCGTGTGGGCGACGATCTTCCGAACTCTTATGGATCTCCTTCAAGAACTCTTTAGAACTATCAACTATATTCTTGTCTTGTGTTCTAATTGTGAAGACCGTGTAGTGCTTTTATAGGCTACGTAGGGGATCTAAATGAGGTGGAATATTGGGCTTCTAATAATAGTGATTAAATTTAGCCCAAGCCCAAATCCATTAATCCTTACTATTATTAATTATATTTATTTCCACTATATAAATATAATTGCACTTCCAATATTATACCATATTATATCAAATAATATTATCTCTCTGGTATTATTATTTATTCCGTGCGTTTAAGATAGAAATGTCAATGAATAAATTAAATTTATTGCTAATTAATTTATTCATCTCTTGTAACCGAGACTAGTACGATTCAACCTTAATTATTATGCGGAACAAATTCACCTGCAGAGTTTACATAATAATTCCTTTTGAATTCATCTCGGGGACATTATCAACTCTTTCGAGGACACACTTTTCCGTCAAGAATTCACGGCATGTCATACATAAAATACCGTGACCCAACTTTGCCGGTAATCGACCGGTTATTCTAATCAGTCAATTCCTTTGGAAAATCAAAGTCACTAATATTAAATGCACACACCCGCAATAATATCAGGGATTAAAAATGAAATACACTGAGATTTAAATCGATTATCTAAGGCAACCCTAATCGATAAATCTCAAGTGATCCGCCCAATACACCAAGTGTACAAGTATGATAAAATATTTAAGACAAATTATTTTCTCTTTCATACAACGACTATACCGATGGATTGGTCCTTGTCCATCTAGGTCGTGAGCTACTGTTTGATCAATATACGAGTAACCGATAGTATAATCTTTCGTGTGACGTCGCACATCATACTAACTACAACGTATATAATCTAGGACTATAATTTGCATATATTTAATTATAAATAATTAAAAGCAAATGATTGTTTATTTATTTAAATATATTAAATGCCATGGACCGGGAGTTTACGTTACTTAAATCTAGACATTAAATATACAAATCCATCACAATAAACGTAAATCATCAGCCACCCGTTCGACGTTATTTGCATAGGAGCGATCTCCTGCAAGTAAATAAAATGGGCCACCGAGGAGTGTATCGGGAAGCGTAGCCCGCTCTCTATCATCGAATAATTCACAGCCACCATCCCCGAGGGTGGCAAGTCTGCATATTCATCGTCCATCGGGGCGTATAAATGAACATCATTCGTAATGCACCACTTTCTCCGCATCTTTTGCAGGTTTTCTTCCTCCACGATGCTCCCCCTCCCGCTCGCATCAAACGGAGTGTCTCGTCGTTCTCCGACGGAGCGAAATCTTGTCCGCGGAACAAAAACGTAGGGACCCTCGCGGGAGTACTGACCGTAGTCATAAGAGCAAGGAGAGCCCCTACAAAGACGGCGGTATGCTCTGTCAGTCTAACTGTCTAACATATCTCTCGTCTCCTCCTCGGTTAAGGGATATTTTGACAGATTGCACTCCGCAGTAATTGATGTCTCAGGGATGGCATCTAAATGGGGGGAAAGAGGAGGAGGGTCAGAGGATACAGCACCCGAGGACGAACCCGGAGCCTGAGTCGAAGGGTCAGGGTTTGGAGATCTTTCGTCACTCATTCCCGGTAGGCAGAGACGAAAAAGGGAGATGAATCTCTTAACCTAATTTTCTAGCCTTTCTCAACCCTATCGACGGAGCCTAAACCTGAGCCGCCGCCGGAATTTGAAGAGTCTAGAGGTTTCTCATGAAGCATTCCCGCTCGTGCCCCCAAATCACACTATACAAAATAAAAGAGGAAGTGTGTGGAGGTTACGCACCTGAGAAGTGGTCGAGTTCGAGAGAATCGCCGGAAAATTTCCAAGTCGCCGGAGATCTTGTTGGAAATCGATATCCCGGAATTAATAAATTAATTAAAATTAATTATCCAATTAATTCCGACCGAAATCCTTTGGAGATCGAATATCCGGAGTTGTAAAATTGCGGAACGACAACTCCAAACGAAATCCCGGTTGCCGGAAATCCGCCACGAACCTCCACGGGGATAGCCCAACCAAACAAACCCTAACCGTGAACGAACACGGGCTGTTCGGTCGAGCCTCCGCGTGGGGCTCGCGGCTGTCCGTAGCAGCCGCCTAGGGCTTCTCGTAGCAGCCCCTTAGCCGTGCCCTAAACCCATGCGGAACAGCCCGCATCGAGCCCTAGCCGCGGACAAGCCGCTGCTGCCCGATGGAGGCGTGCGCTCGCACCATGCGAGCGCTAGGGTTCCCCGGCAAAGCCCTCGTGTGCGATCCGTGAAGCCCCGCGGATCCGCTGCGGGAAATCCCGCAGCCCGCTGCGACACCGCACGAGGCGGGCGCCTGGCAGCCGTGCGATCGCGCACGACATGGACCAGGCGGGCGCCTGGTCCCCAGGCGAGCGCTTCGCTGCCCAGCGAAGCTCCCTCGTTCGATCCACGCCGCCGGGTCGCTCCAGCCGCGGCGGTCCGGCGATCCTCGATCGCCACCGCTCGGCTCGACCCCGGTGAGGATCTCAAACCTTGGATCTTACGTTCAACGATATTTTCACGACAATAATTTAAAATCATCGAAGGGGGTTCAACGATTTTACCTTTGTTCTCGTTGTACGGAGAAACGAGATCTATGAAGACCTTGAGACCTTCCCACGTATTCCTTGCACTAGCTCGAACGTCGGGTGGGCGACGATCTTCCGAACTCCATGGATCTCCCTCTCTACTTTCTCTCTCTAGAATTGTGATCTTCAAGTTGTGAGAATAGAGAAGACCATGTAGTGCTTTTATAGGCTACGTAGGGGATCTTAAGGAGGTGGAATATTGGGCTTCCAATATTAATGATTAAATTGAGCCCAAGCCCAAATTTATTAATCCCATTAATATTAATTAATTTATTTTCCACTATATAAATTAATTGCACTCCCAATATTAAACCATATTATATCAAATAATATTTCTCCGGTAGTATTATTTATTCCGTGTATTTAAGATATAAATATCCATGAATAAAATTAATTTATTGCTAATTAATTTATTCATCTCTTGTATCCGAGACTAGTATCATTCAACCTTAATTATTATGCGGAACAAATCCACCTGCAGGGTTTACATAATAATTCCTTATGAACTCATCTCGGGGATATTATCAACCCTTCCGGGATACACTTTCCCGTCAAGTATTCACGGCATGTCATATATAAAATATAGTGACCCAACTTAACCGGTAATTGACCCAGTAATTAAACCGGTCAATTCCTTTGGAAAATCAAAGTCACTTATATTAAATATACACACCCGCAATAGTATCGGGGATTAAGAATAAAATACTCTGAGATTTAAATCGATTATCCAAGGCAATCCTAATCGATAAATCTCAAGCGATCCGCCCAATACACCAAGTGTACAAGTGTGATAAAATAATTAAGATAAATTATTTTCTCTCTCACACAACGACTATACCGATGGATTGGTCCGTGTCCATCTAGGTCGTGAGCAACTGTTCGATTAAATACGAGTAACCGATAGTATGATCTTCTGTGTGCCCATGCACACCATACTAACTACAACGTATGAAATCCAGGACTATAATTTGCATATATTTAATTATAAATAATTAAACGCAAATAATTGTTTATTTAATTAAATAGATTAATGGCAATGGATCGTGAGTTTCTGTTACTTAAATCTAGACATTAAGTACACAACTCCAACAATCTCCCACTTGTACTAAGGTCTAGTCATTTCCTCCAAACTCCCGACTTCCATACTCATCACGTGCTTAAGTTGTACTTCCAAGAAGTACTATGTGAATGAGCACTCTAGGTTGCCGCTCTGAAGTTATCTTGGTGACTACAGCGTCGTCTCCCCCGACGATGACTCGTATCAGGTGGTACTTGCTCTATGTGTTATCTTACACTTTATGGACTTGTGATTTCTTACTATTTGCCATCGCACCGCTATTCACATAGCCTTTGACAAATTAAGAATCACCTCTAAGTCCCAGAGATTATCCCGGAGCTATACCAAAACTTCCGCTGCCTCTGAGGCCGCTATTTGGTTACCCATGGCAGAGTCCGAAAAGCATCGTGCTTATCACTCTTCCATGTTAAAAAACTCCTTCTCCTTTAATAGTGAAACACATAGCCTGATATCGACTTACACCGGTCCTAATTTGATTAGAATTCTAAGAGAGTGTAATCCAAAGGAAATGCTCGTCTGCTCCGTAATCCAGAACACAGTTTCTAGCACTTCGAAAGTACTTAAAATGTTCATTACAGCAGTCGAGTATTCCTTTCCAGGATTACCTTGATATCCTCCCACTATACTAGCCGCATAGCAGATATCAGGTTCTCGTTTTTAACATCGCATTTATTAAGCTTTCCACACTCGAAGTGTAGGAAACCGCTTTCATTGCTTCCATCTCCTTTTGTGTTCCAAAACACATATCCTTAGATAGATGTATTCCGTATCTGAAAGGTAACATACCTTTCTCGGAATCTTGCATGTTAAAACGAACCATAATCATTTATATGTAAGATGTCCAGGAGAAGTACAATATTCTTTTCTAGAGATCCTAGATCTCAAGAACATGTCCAACTTCTTCCTATATCTTTCATAATGATTTATCTAGACAACCATCATTTTATGTCTGACAACATCTTTACATTGTTGCCAATGATAAAATGTTATCTACACAAAACCCGAGAAACACCACCTTGTTTCCATCACGTTTCCCATACACACGATTCGTCTATGCTTTGATGAATCCATAAAATGGACTATCTCATCAATTTGCAAGTACCACGAACTCAATGCTTTGTTCCAATCCATAAATGGATCAACTAAGCTTGTACTCTAAATGATCTTGCCTCTTAGCAATAATCCCTATTGCTTTCCAAGAAGGCACATTTAGATCTAGTACTGCCTCCATGTAGATCCAGGGATCGATTTCATGTATACTAGGTCCAGAGTCCGAAAACTCCCCTAGTCTTATGAATATCTCTTGTTGATCCACAACCTCCCACTACAACGGCATTCCGGTGTATAAACAGTAATAACAGTAGGTGCAGTTAGTGGTGTACCGCTACTCGGTTCGGCTGGTTCCCAGTCCTTATCGCTTTCTCTCATTCAAAGTATTACGTCACTTTGGGCTTGTGGTTCATCTAATAGTCTTTCTCTAAGAACCGGGCGTTAGAACTTATAACGTCCTTCTGGTTCATAGTACTATTGAACACACATCTTTTGTTCTTCTAGGATATTCTACAACCGCATTTGAATGCGTCGTTGTCTCCAGAAATATCCATAGAACACAGGTAGTTCCGTATAACTCATGCTTTTACTATTTCTATAAGAGTTCCATTTCTTATTTCCGACACACCATTTCTACACAACAGTGTATGGTGTAGTCAGTTGGGATCAAATCCCAATCTCTGATCAGTATGCCATGCATTCCTCAGACAGGCACTTGCCTCCGCGATTAGATCGCAGGCTTTCAATGGATATACCATGATGGTTCCCCGCAATAGCTTTGTGTCCATTGACTTGTCAAAACACTTTGCTCTTGTGGCACATCAGGTATGCTAATCCATTTTTCGAGCAATCATAAAATGAATTACTCGTACCTTATTATTTGAGTAAACAAAGGTCTGCATACATCAGAGTGAATCAATTCTAATACTTGTCCGGATCTTATACCTTATATCCATAAAGGATTGCTTAGTCATGTTATCTTCCAAATCAGATTCTTAGGTCGGAAGGTCCACTCCTTTAACTTAATTGATCAAAATATCAATTTTCGACCTTTGAACTTTTTATTTGAAAACACGACTTATCATAAGAATCCACAAGTATAAATGATTCATTACAGAAATATCTCTTAAAAGTAAAAAAAAGTTATATGCTACGGTTCGTTGCATCGTGGTGGACTCAGGATTCATCATTTATATATTGCTAGCTAATGTACCAGAATAGATAATATCATTATTTCTTCTTATAACCATCAGATGATTAAAAGAAATAAAATATCCATTCATTAGAAATCCAGAACAAAGTTCTTTCTAAAATGAAAGGTACATAAAAGCAATAACTCAAAATGAAATCCTATAATAATGTCCTCCACTGCAACAGCTGCCTCCTCAACAGCATTGCCCATGTAGACTACGATTTCTTCTTTTCCAAGTCGTCGGGTTTCCTGGAACCCTCGCATTTAGAATGCGCATACCGTCAATGGTTCCATATCTACACACCAGGTTCCGGTAGATAATACCACTGACTATATTTTACGACTAAAGAAGATTTCGTACTTTCTTTGAGAGGATAATCAGACTTCCAGTACCTAGACTGTTTGCATCGAGAACACTAGCCTATTGGATTTCTCGCCCCATCTCGTGATCCAAGAAACTTAGGACCACTGGGTTTCTTTGCTTGCTTTTCCTATCCCCCGGTTTTGCCCTTAGGCTCGAAACCTTTGGCATTGGCTACAAGAGCTTGCGATTTCCGTCTCAACTCGTCCAAAAGGTCCATCATCTCAAAAACGTGTTTAAGCGTTTCCTTGAATCGACTGGCCTTTATGAGTATCCTCATCGCATCTTGTCTAGCCTTTACATCATGTCTAAACATCTTCTTGAGTTTGAACATGATAAAATCAGTTCTTTCCTCATCAGTTAAGACATTGGTAGGCTCGGGAGGACAGAGCTCACTGAGTACAAACTTGTACTCTTTAACAGTCTGGGCAATGTCCAGATCTCTATTCCAATCAATACAATCAGGGACCAGTGAGTTAAAATCCTTAAGTATCACATAAAGTGGGTTCAAAGCCATCCATAATCTATGAGCACATATAATAACAAACAATCGATTTAATCTCCGATATTATCTCCCTCTAATAATATCATTAAACCACTAATCACATCTAAAATCCCATCGGGTAAGGCAAGCCACGTGGTGTGGACGTTTACCTACCCAAATGATTTAGCAATTAGATTTGCTTCGGTCATACATCACTTATAGCGTAACTTCGTGGGGAAGAATACTATAATGCGTATCTAAGTGTAAACCATTACTCAGTACTAAAGTAAATCGTTTGGAACCGCTACATCACCGCAAGCCACGTGGTGTGGACGTTAACGATGATTTCACAATTCTTCACAATTCCTTATAACTGTCTACATCAATTAATCCAAAACCCGTTAGTATAGCAAGCCACGTGGTGTGGACGTTGCTGGGATTCGATGTCCCGGGCTATCAAAAATTGCGGAACCGATAACCCGATCAAAAACCCTCGATCACCGAAGATTGGATCCCCGACTCATCCGCAGGAGTCCGACCTTTGGAGACTACGCGCCCGAAGACACGCAGCCCGCCCCCAGCCGAAGTCCCCCACGAGTCGGATCCACGAACGCGAACCACCTCACAAGCCGGGGCCCGACCGAACGCCCAGCGAAGCCCGAAGGCTGCGTGCGCCCAGCCGAGCCCCCGCGAGGGGCTCGCGATCGTCCTCGGACGATCGCTGGGGATGCGCGAGGCATCCCCGGGGCTGCTCGTAGCAGCCCCGCAGCGAGTCGTGGACTCGCTGCTCGCGAGGGGTCAGCCCCGTGCGCGTCTGCTACGGGAACACCCGTAGCGCGCACGAGGCAGTTGCGGGTCATCCCCGCAGCGACCCGCGATCGATCCGAGGATCGATCGCACCCCTCGGCTCCGGCCGAGGGCCCTCGCGCCACGCGCCTCCGACGAGGGGGCTGGGGTCCGCCACGGCACCAGCCCGTGGCACCCCGGCGATCGACCGGAGTCGATCGCGTGCCCCGGCGTCCAGCCGGGGCTCCCCTTGCGTCGCGCGGTACCGGCGGTCGAACCCTAGGGTTCGGCCGCCCCTCTCGATCCCGACGGGGATCGCGAGATCCCCGTATCCCGGTCTCGACGCTTTCCCGGATCGTCTTGTTCATGTACATATCACGATTAAACAACACAAATAATCAAAGAGGGGGTTCTCGATTATTACCTCGATTCGTTGTACGGAGAAACGAATCTTGTTGACGACCTTGTGATCTTCCTACGTATTCCTCGCACTTCGTCCGAACGTCGTGTGGGCGACGATCTATCGAACTCTTATGGATCTTCCTCACTCTCCAAGACTTTATGATTGGCGTAACTTATTCTCAAGTTATGAAAAGTGAAGACCATGTAGTGCTTATATAGGCTACGTAGGGGATCATAAGGAGAATAAATATTGGGCTTCCAATATTGAAAATTAAATTGGGTCCAACCCAAATCTATTAATTCTTATCAATATTAATTTTATTTATTTTCCACTATATAAATAAAATTGCACTCCCAATATTATTCCATATTATATCAAATAATATTTCTCCGATTAGTATTATATATTCCGTGTATTTAAGATTTAAATATCCATAAATAAATTTATTTATTGCTCAATAAATAATATTCATATCTTATATCCGAGACTAGTACCGTTCAACCTTTATTATTGTGCGGAACGAATCCACTCATGAGGTTTACACAATAATTCCTTATGAACTCATCTCGGGGATATTATCAACCCTTCCGGGATACACTTTCCCTTCAAGTATTCACGGCATGTCATATATAAAATATAGCGACCCAATTTTACCGGTAATTAACCCAATAATTAAATCGGTTAATTCCTTTGGAAAATCAAAGTCTCTAGTATTAAATATACACACCCGCAATAATATCGGGGATTAAGAATAAAATACTCCGAGATTTAAATTGATTATCCAAGGCAATCCTAATCAATAAATCTCAAGCTGATCCGCCCAATACACCAAGTGTACAAGTGTGATAAAATAATTAAGATAAATTATTTTCTCTCTCACACAACGACTATACCGATGGATTGGTCCGTGTCCATCTAGGTCGTGAGCAACTGTTTGATTAAATACGAGTAACCGATAGTATGATCTTCTGTGCGCCCATGCGCACCATACTAACTACAACGTATAAAATCCAGGACTATATTTTTGCATAATTAATTAATAATAATTAATTGCAAATAATTGTTTATTAATTAAATAGGTTAAATGCCATGACCGGGAGTTTACCGGTACTTAAATCTAGACATTAAGTACACAACTCCAACAATCTCCCACTTGTACTAAGGTCTAGTCATTTCTTCCAAACTCCCGACTCCCATACTCATCACGTGCTTAAGTTATACTTCCCAGAAGTATTATGTGAATGAGCAATCTAGGTTGCCGCTCTGAAGTTATCTTGGTGACTACTGCGTCGTCTCCCTGACGATGACTCGTATCAGGTGGTACTGGCTCTATGTGTTATCATCACTTTTCGAACTTATGACTTCTTCCAGTTCTCCACGCACCGCTATGTACATAGCCTTTAGTGAACCAAGAATCATATCCAAGTTCAGAGGTCATTCCGGAACCTAACCAAAACTTCCGCTGCCTCTGAGGCTGCTATTCGGTTTATGATAGAGTCCGAGAAGCATAACGCTTATCACTCTTTCATCCTTAGGTTCCACCTCTTCTAAAAGTGAACACATAGCCTGATATCGACTTACACTGGTCTTTCTCCGATTTTTGATCTGAGAAACTGTAATCTAAGAAAATTTCGTATTGCTAGTATTCCAGTACTTGCAAGTACTTTACAGCATTCGAATATTTCTTATCCAGATTACTTTGATATCCTCCCACTACGCTAACCGCATAGTTGATATCAGGTTCTTGTTTTTCAACATTGCATCTACAAAGCTTTCTACACCTGAAGTGTAGGTAACTGCTTTGTCTATATCTATCTCCTTCATGTGTTCAAGACACATACCTTAGATAGATGCATTCTGTTCCCGAAAGGCAATAACCTTTCTCAGAATTGTGCATGTTTAAAACAAACCATAATTGTATAAGATATCTAAAGAGAAGTACAAATGTTCTTATCTAGAGATCGAAAGATTTCTAAGAACATGATCCAACTTCTTCTTAATCTTATATCTCGATTTATTTAGACAACCTCTATTTTATGTCTGACAACACTTTTACATTGTTGCCAATGATGAAGTGTTATCTACACAAAATTCTGAGAAACACCACCTTTGTTTCCATTACGTTTCTAACACACCTTTCTCGCAAATCTATGCAGACCTAGGGATCGATTTCATGTATACTGGATCCAGAGTTCAAAACTCCTCCAGTCTTATGAACATCTCTGGTTGGTTAACAACCTCCCACTGCAATGGCGTTCCGGTGTATAACAGTAATAACATTAGGTGCAGTTAGTGGTGTACTACTACTCGGTCAGGCTGGTTCTCAGTCTATCCTTTCCTCATTTGAAGTACATTGTCAGTTAGGGCATTGTAGTTCATCTAATAGTCTTCCTCTAAGAACCGGGCGAGGACACCCTTCTGGTTCGTAGTACTATTGAACATACAATTACTTGTTCTTCTAGGATATTCTACAATCACATCGAATGTGCCGTTGTATCCAGAAATATCCATAGAACATAGGTAGTTCCGAACAAACTTGTCCTTTTACTATTAGAATCCCATTTCTTATTCCTGACACACCATGTCTACACTCCAGTGTATGGTGTAGTCGTTTGAGATTTAATCTCAATCTTTGATTTATGCTATGTGTTATTTAGATAGGTGATAGCCTCCGCGAACAAGTCGCAGGCTTTTAATGGATATACTTGGAAAGATCCCCATAATGGCTTTGTGTTGAAAACACTCCGCTCTTATGGCACATCAAGTATTCTAATCCATCTTCGAGTATTCTTGAAAGAATGACTCGTGCCTTTCTAATCACACATACCGCATTAATCACAAATCATTTTCTATACTTGTCCGAATTCCATCCTTTATCCAGAAAGGTTAACTCAGTTGTATCATCTTTCAAGATCGATTCTTAGGTCGGGAGGTCCATTCCTCCAACTATAATTGATCGAATCAATTTCGACCTTTTGAATCCCTTTTGAATAGATACTACCAAGCTCAAGAATTCACAAGTATAATGATTTGATAAGAGAAATACATCTAATAAGTAAAACAAGTTATACATAACGGTTTGTTGCATCGTGGTAGACTAAGTATTCATCATTCACGTATTGCTATCTAATGTACCATAATAGATATCACCATTATTTCTTATCAGAACCATCAAATGATTAAAGAAATAAAATATCCATTAATAATAAAGAAAACCAGAACGAAGTTCTTTTTCAAAATAAAGGGGTACATAAGCAATAACTGAAATGAAAACTTAAAACAGATAAAGGTCTTCCACTGCAACCGCTGCTACCCCAACAGCTTCGCCCATGTAAACTCGAACTCTTCTTCTCTAAGTCGCCGGGTTTTCTGGAACCCCTGCATTTAAAGAAATGCACATACCGTCAGTGGTTCCATATCTACACACCAGAATTCTGGTAGATAATACCGCTGACTATGTTTTTACGACTAAAGAAAAATTCGTACCTCTGAGAGGACATTCAGACTTCCAGTGTCCAGACTTCTTGCATCGGAAGCATAAGCCCTTTGGCTTGCTAGCCCCCACTCGTGGTCCATTCCTCTTGGCACCACTGGGTTTCATGGCTCGCTTCCTTTTCTTGCCCCTACCTCCAATAGCTTTCAAGCTTTTGGGCTTGGTAGTTACAAGCGCTTGAGACTTGCCCTTCTTGTAGATCCCCTCTGCCGCCTTCAGTTCAGTCAGGAGTTGCGCAAGAGTATAAGATAGTTTACCCATGTTATAGCTCATACGAAACTGCTCAAACTTAGGGGTCAGAGACTGGAGTATGATGTCGACTTGCGTCTCATCATCAATCGAAGCTCCTAGGACCTCAAGTTCATTCAACAAACTCATCATCTTAAGAACGTGCTCCCCAACGGGCGTTCCTTCAGACTGAGTAGTCGACATAAGGACTCTCATGGCTTCTTGCCTTGCCGCACGATCCTGCTCCCCAAACATCTCCTTGAGGTTAGTCATCATATCCCGGGCAGTGTCCATCGGCTCATGTTGGGTTTGGAGTACATTTGACATGGAAGCCAAAATATAGCACCTAGCCATTTCATCAGCCTTTTTCCACTTCCGATATGTTGCCTTTTCCTCATCAGTTGAGGCAGCCGTGGGCTCAGCAGGGCATTTATCAGAGAGTACAAACTTGTACTCTTCAGCAGTCAGGACAATGTCCAAATTTCTCTTCCAATCAATGTAATTGGGACCAGTGAGTTTATGTTCCTTGAGTATCACAGAAAGTGGATTCATAGCTATTCTCTAAACCTATAAGCACATGTAAACAAACAATCAATTTAATGTCCGATGTTATCTCCCTCAAATAACATCATTAAATTACTAATTGCGTCTAAAATCCCATCAGGTAAAGCAAGCCACGTGGTGTGGACGTTTACCCACCCAAATGATTTAGCAATTAGTTTTTCTTCGGTCATACATCAATCATAGCGTAACTTCGTGGGGAAGAATACTATGACGCGTATCTAAGTGTAAACCATCACTCAGCACTAAAGTATATCGCTTGGAATTGCTACGTCACCGCAAGCCACGTGGTGTGGACGTTTACGACAATTTCACAATTCTTCACAATCACTTATAACTGTCTACATCAATTAATCCAAAATCCGTCAGCATAGCAAGCCACGTGGTGTGGACGTTTACTACACCAAGAGATTTTTATAATTGACTCCCAATTACAAGATCCATTCGATTTCGTAAATCAAGACTCGGAGAATCATAAGTGAAACTCGAAGTTTCTAACCAGTGATTCACCATGCGAGCGACCCTATCTCTCATAAATGAGGGAGCCGAGCAGACAAACGACCCACCTATCAAAGAATGGCACGAAGGTCTCTAATTTGTGTCATCCACATGACCAAGTGGCTCTGGCTCCATTCCACTCCCCGGGGTGAGAATGAGTCGACTTGAAGTCAGTTTCAGAAGGACAAATTAGGCATTGTTTGATAAACTCGATCAATGTTTCTTGTAAGAGGAATTACAAGAATTCCCCTCCAATGACTTGTCTATATGAACTTCGAAAGTCCATAAAAGTCACCAAGAGAACAGTGATGGAGACCATGGGAATGTTTCCATCCCCTCTCCCACTTAGCTTTTTACAATAAAGGGATACGCTATCTAGTGCATAAAATAAACACATATAGCATGCATGAAAGCAATAAAGCACATAGATCACATAGTCAAAATAATGCTAGAGAAATTATTTTCCCGACTATCATGGCTTTATCTTCATATGCATCCTCTAGTCTTCAGTCTTCGTTTCTTGAATGCTCCATGTGACGAGAATATTAATTTCCAATATTTAAATCTATTTATTTTCAATTAATCCAAAAGTTACTTAATTCGAAAATTAAGTCAATTGAATATATCAAAAATAAAATTAAATATTATTAATATTTTTATTTATTTATTTTCCTATCTAGTTCTATTAAATCTCTAGAATAATCTATCCAAGTAAAATTGGAATATTCTAGAAGACATCTATAATAGAACAAGGAAATAAAATAAATTAGGACTCACTACTTTCCAAATTTATTTTTATTCCTAATCCATGAATATTCCCATGAGTAGGAATAATCAAATAGGAAAAATAAATTTAGTACTAAATTAATTTAAATTTTTAATCTATGAATAATTCCATGAAGGAAATAAATCAATAGAAATAAAATTAATTTAAATTAATTCTTTTCCTAATCCATGAGAGTTTCCAAAAGGAGAACAATCAAATAGAAAAAATCCGAATTAATTAGGAAAGTAAATATCGGTAGAAGTGGCATGAGTTGGGAGATCCCCATACCACCACCACCTTATGGATCGGCCGGCCACTCGGGGAGGAGCGCCGCCGCCGCCTAGCCACGCCGGCTAGGCCATGGGTCGATCACCATCATGGGATCGATCCCAAGCCCTACTCTCTTCGTCACTTCTTCGTCTTCCGGCGATCGTCTCATCATCGAACCAACGTAAATAATTTACAAAAAATTAAATCACAATTCCGGTATCGATTCTATACATGAAATCGACCCTATACATTTTCCGGAAAATAAAGTGCGTAATAATAAATCCTAAATTCGGTCAACCCCCGAATTTTTACTATTACAAACATTCATCCACACAAAAACGAATCTCGACATGTCCGAGAGTTTAATAATCATGATAATTAATTAAAAAACAATTAATTAAATCCAACCATGATAGCCGGAAATCCTGCAAGGTAGAACAATAATCGAACATATACATGAACACGAAACCAAACGCTCTGATACCAATTGCTGGGATTCGATGTCCCGGGCTATCAAAAATTGCGGAACCGATAACCCGATCAAAAACCCTCGATCACCGAAGATTGGATCCCCGACTCATCCGCAGGAGTCCGACCTTTGGAGACTACGCGCCCGAAGACACGCAGCCCGCCCCCAGCCGAAGTCCCCCACGAGTCGGATCCACGAACGCGAACCACCTCACGAGCCGGGGCCCGACCGAACGCCCAGCGAAGCCCGAAGGCTGCGTGCGCCCAGCCGAGCCCCCGCGAGGGGCTCGCGATCGTCCTCGGACGATCGCTGGGGATGCGCGAGGCATCCCCGGGGCTGCTCGTAGCAGCCCCGCAGCGAGTCGTGGACTCGCTGCTCGCGAGGGGTCAGCCCCGTGCGCGTCTGCTACGGGAACACCCGTAGCGCGCACGAGGCAGCTGCGGGTCATCCCCGCAGCGACCCGCGATCGATCCGAGGATCGATCGCACCCCTCGGCTCCGGCCGAGGGCCCTCGCGCCACGCGCCTCCGACGAGGGGGCTGGGGTCCGCCACGGCACCAGCCCGTGGCACCCCGGCGATCGACCGGATTCGATCGCGTGCCTCGGCGTCCAGCCGGGGCTCCCCTTGCGTCGCGCGGTACCGGCGGTCGAACCCTAGGGTTCGGCCGCCCCTCTCGATCCCGACGGGGATCGCGAGATCCCCGTATCCTGGTCTCGACGCTTTCCCGGATCGTCTTGTTCATGTACATATCACGATTAAACAACACAAATAATCAAAGAGGGGGTTCTCGATTATTACCTCGATTCGTTGTACGGAGAAACGAATCTTGTTGACGACCTTGTGATCTTCCTACGTATTCCTCGCACTTCGTCCGAACGTCGTGTGGGCGACGATCTATCGAACTCTTATGGATCTTCCTCACTCTCCAAGACTTTATGATTGGCGTAACTTATTCTCAAGTTATGAAAAGTGAAGACCATGTAGTGCTTATATAGGCTACGTAGGGGATCATAAGGAGAATAAATATTGGGCTTCCAATATTGAAAATTAAATTGGGTCCAACCCAAATCTATTAATTCTTATCAATATTAATTTTATTTATTTTCCACTATATAAATAAAATTGCACTCCCAATATTATTCCATATTATATCAAATAATATTTCTCCGATTAGTATTATATATTCCGTGTATTTAAGATTTAAATATCCATGAATAAATTTATTTATTGCTCAATAAATAATATTCATATCTTATATCCGAGACTAGTATCGTTTAACCTTTATTATTGTGCGGAACGAATCCACTCATGAGGTTTACACAATAATTCCTTATGAACTCATCTCGGGGATATTATCAACCCTTCCGGAATACACTTTCTCGTCAAGTATTCACGGCATGTCATATATAAAATATAGCGACCCAATTTTACCGGTAATTAACCCAATAATTAAATCGGTTAATTCCTTTGGAAAATCAAAGTCTCTAGTATTAAATATACACACCCGCAATAATATCGGGGATTAAGAATAAAATACTCCGAGATTTAAATTGATTATCCAAGGCAATCCTAATCAATAAATCTCAAGCTGATCCGCCCAATACACCAAGTGTACAAGTGTGATAAAATAATTAAGATAAATTATTTTCTCTCTCACACAACGACTATACCGATGGATTGGTCCGTGTCCATCTAGGTCATGAGCAACTGTTTGATTAAATACGAGTAACCGATAGTATGATCTTCTGTGCGCCCATGCGCACCATACTAACTACAACGTATAAAATCCAGGACTATATTTTTGCATAATTAATTAATAATAATTAATTGCAAATAATTGTTTATTAATTAAATAGGTTAAATGCCATGACCGGGAGTTTACCGGTACTTAAATCTAGACATTAAGTACACAACTCCAACAGACGTTTACTACACCAAGAGACTTTTATAATTGACTCCCAATTACTTGATCCATTCGATTTTTGTAAATCAGGACGCGGAGAATCATAAGTGAAACTCGAAGTTTCTAACCAATGATTCACCATGCGAACAACCCTATCTCTCATTAGATGAGGGAGCCGAGCAGACAATCGATCCATCTATAAAAGAATGGTACGAAGGTCTCTAATTTGTGTCCTCTACATGACCAAGTGGCTTTGGCTCCATTCCACTCCCCGGGGTGAGAATGAGTCGACTTGAAATCAGCTTTGGAAAGACAAATTAGGCATTGTTTGATAAACTTAATCAATGTTTCTCGTAAGAGGAATTACAAGAACTCTCCTCCAATGACTTATCTATATAAACTTCAAAAGTTTATAAAAGTCACCAAGAGAGCAGCAATGGAGACCATGGGTATGTTTCCATACCCTCTCCCACTTAGCTTTTTACAATAAAGGGATACGCTATCTAATGCATAATTAAATACACATAAGCATGCATACATGAAATAAAGCACATAGAATATTATCACATAATCAAAATAATACTATAATATTATTTTCCGACTATTATGGCTTTATCGCATCTCCGTACGCATCTTCTAGTCTTCAGTCTTCGTTCTTGAATGCTCCATGTGACGAGAATATTAATCTCAATATTTAAATCTATTTATTTTTAATTAATCCAAAAGTTACTTAATTCGAAAATTAAGTCAATCGAATATATCAAAAATAAAATTAAATATTATTAATATTTCTATTTATCTTTATTTTCCTATCTAATTCTATTAAATCTCTAGAATCCCATCCAAGTCAAACTTGGAATATTCTAGAAGACTTCTATAATAGAATAAGGAAATAAAATAAATTAGGACTCTACTACTATCCACAATTAATTAATTTCCATCTATTGAAAATTCCCAAGAATAGGAATAATCAAATAGGAAATAAATTAATTCCAATTTAATTCTTTTCCTATTCCATGAGAGTTCCTAAAAATTAGAACACTCAAATAGGAAAACCGAATTAATTAGGAAAGTCGGATTATGGTAGGAGTAGCGCGGGTTGGGAGTCCCCGCACCACCCCCACCGTCGACCGCCGCCCGGGAGGAGCATCGCCGCCGCCCCCAGCCCACGCGCCACCACCACCGGTGGCCGGCGTGGCCGGAAGCTCCCACGGACAGCCCCTTCGCCTATGGCTCGATCGATCCTTCATGGGGATCGATCATGGGGATGATCGACCCCTCGTCCCCTCGTCTTCTTCGTCACATCTTCTTCGTCTTCCGGCGATCGTCTCAACATCGAACCAACGTAAATAAATTACAAGAATTTAAATTACAATTATCCGGTATCGATTCTATACATGAAATCGACCCTATACATTTTCCGGAAAAAGTAGAACGTAATAATAAACCTAAATTCGGTCAACCCCCGAATTTTTACTATTACAAGCATTCACCACACATAAAACGAATCTCGACATGTCCGAGAGTTTAATAATCAAGAACAATATTATGACATTAATTAAAATAATTAAATCTAGCCATAATAGTCGGAAACCCTGCAAGGTAGAACAATTTATCGAAAAATAACGTGAACAAAAACCAACGCTCTGATACCAATTGTTGGAAATCGATATCCCGGAATTAATAAATTAATTAAAATTAATTATCCAATTAATTCCGACCGAAATCCTTTGGAGATCGAATATCCGGAGTTGTCAAACTGCGGAACGACAACTCCAAACGAAATCCCGGTTGCCGGAAATCCGCCACGAACCTCCACGGGGATAGCCCAACCAAACAAACCCTAACCGTGAACGAACACGGGCTGTTCGGTCGAGCCTCCGCGTGGGGCTCGCGGCTGTCCGTAGCAGCCGCCTAGGGCTGCTCGTAGCAGCCCCTTAGCCGTGCCCTAAACCCATGCGGAACAGCCCGCATCGAGCCCTAGCCGCGGACAAGCCGTGCCCTAAATTATACCTTGTACTATAATTTATTTGGCAGTTTATTTTAATTTGTTTGTGGAGGTGCGTAAGAATTATGATCATTAATAAAGCACCGCATATAGAGCACAAAGAATGTCATTCAATTTTTAGCCACCCATTAAAATTAAAATTATAGTTACATAATTATAATTAGTTTTATGCGACATAATTAAGATATATTGTTAGGTAAGTTAAATTTAAAAAAATTAAGTGTACATTCATTATAATATTAATATATGGATTATTAATTGAGCATTAAAATATTTTATAATATTAATTTAAATAGTATATATATATATATATATATATATATATATATATATATATATGTCATTTTGATATCAATTCATTTATCAAATTCAATTTATTATTAATATTATAAAAATTATAAATTGTTTTACAGTAATTTATTTCAATTATATTATTTTACAATGTACTCCGTATTCATTAAATTATAAGTGTTTTTAAGTAAATTATAGTATAATGGAAATATTAATTTATACATGTATTAGTGAATATTAATCACTGATCAAGTTATTAATATATCTAAAACTTAAATTGAAAAAATTTATAAATTTAATTTACCCAAAATATTATTATTCAATATATTGAAAAGATAAAAAACCAAAAACAAAAAGTAAAACTTAATAAATTATATACTGTAATTATTTATATTTTGTATAAACATGTAGCAATACTTATTCAATATTATATCAAATTATATTATTAATCATAATTTGCAATAATAACAATTTACAATATAATTTCCGTTTATATTATGTAAAAATAATTAGTCCCGTGTAATTTGCTGTTATTTGGGCATACGTTTATCTCGCCTTGGGAAATTGTTTTCCAATTTCTGGTAACTGTCTAAAAAGTAAAAACACTTCATGTTCGTGCATACTAAACCGGTCCTTTGTTTCTTCCCGCCAACATTGCACGCTGTTAAGATTCTTCAATAATTTTTTACTCTTTTTGTACAATATTGCTGAAAATAAAATATTATTCTTTTCCACTCAAACTAATAGTCATATTGTTTTTACAAATTACAAAAAAAATGTGACAATTAATTTGGGAGGAAGAGAGTAATAGACATTTATAGACATTTTTCTTTTATATTTTATAAAAAAAAATTTGTATTAAAAAAAAAAAGGTGCAAGTCTAAGACGAAAGGAGTATTTATAACATATTTTGTCCAGAAAATGCTATTATTTCGTTATTTGTTTTGAAATACTTTTCAAAATATTAAAAGAAATAATTTTGTGGATATTAAAAAATATTGCATACAAAACATATTCTAAAACAATCAAGATATATAAGTATTGGGTAATTTTCATTCATTTTGAGTTCAAAATTCAATTGAAGAGATGCTTTATTACGTAGATTTGCATAAAAATAAGTAGAAAAATAAGAGTAAAATTGCCATTTACAATCAAACTCAAAAGGTAATAATTTACTTTTGTTGTAGCATTCAAGTAAATAAAATTAATATTTTAACTTTTTTATTTTAAAATAAAATTTTAAATTTATTTTATTCATATATTTTTTTTAAATTTCAGAACTATTATTTTATTTGTTAACTTTAATTTTATAAAAATATATTTTTTTATCATTACTTAGTGGTTAAATTGTAAAAAAGTACTCCCTCGAATTTATTAGTATCCACACTTCTTTTGTAAATTAATCATTGTGTCCAAGAATAAGTGTGTCACACCTGGTCAACTGCTCTCTTATTTACTTGTGATAAAAAATATATAAAAATTATTAAAAAAATATTAAAATAAAATTTAGAGTAAATTTTTATATATTAACAAGAGAGCAGTTGACCAGTGTGACATCTATTCTTGGACAGATGAGTATAAAAGAAGTGTATAAACTCTTTAGAGAGAGTATGTAATTTTTATATTAACTTTTGTATGAAAGAATATTTTTTATATCTCCGAAAGATGCATATTTTCCTTTTTTTTATTATATAATTTCAATACATATTTACTTACTTTTATATCACTATTTTCTAAGTAATTATTTTATTATTTACCTATTATACCATGTTGTTTCTTTTGTGTGTTTCTGAATGTGGAGGCTTTGGAAAATATTGAATCACGTTTACACGTTTTCCTTAAAGAATATTTCGACCCTATAACAGCCAAGGTATCACGAAACTTCTTCTAGGATAAGACAATACCGCACTTGTTCTTTGGCGTAGAAACAAGTATACTATAGAATGTTTATTCGCTATACTTCGTTAACACAAAGCTCTTAATTTTCGTGGGTCTTAGAATCTGATTTTCAACATCCTTATATAGGTGTTGAAACACCCCTTTGGATAGTGAAAATACCCTTTCATGAAGGGCTGCACCCTTTGGGAAGAGTTGCACCCTTTACACGTTTTCCTTAAAGAATATTTCGACCCTATAACAGCCAAGGTATCACGAAACTTCTTCTAGGATAAGACAATACCGCACTTGTTCTTTGGCGTAGAAACAAGTATACTATAGAATGTTTATTCGCTATACTTCGTTAACACAAAGCTCTTAATTTTCGTGGGTCTTAGAATCTGATTTTCAACATCCTTATATAGGTGTTGAAACACCCCTTTGGATAGTGAAAATACCCTTTCATGAAGGGCTGCACCCTTTGGGAAGAGTTGCACCCTTTAAGAATGGTCACACCTCTTCGAAATCACTTTCTTTAGGTGCCATGCATGCAATTTCGTGGCTGCATATTACAACCATGCAAACCATGAAATTAACATATATTTCATGCTAATTTACACACAATAAATCAACACCAAAATTCACTTAACCAAACAATGATCCGTTATCACTTTTATACAACCGTGCACTCCGCACTTCGCCTAAATCATATTGTAGTGCTTTAGGATCATTACCGAAACTTTGTATGAATCCAATTACATTAAATGGACAATGATTTCACTTAAATCATCAACATTCCTCCCCCATTTAAGTGTAATCCTTGAATCACTTATTTTAACAATAACAGCCAGAATTATGCATAAAATGAAAATGTCTTGAAGATTGAATTTTCATCTTAGTGTTATATACAACTTATATATTCGAGAATCAGAGTGTCTTAAAAGATTGAACTCTTCAACCCATCTGAATACATAAAAGATACTACACACATAATTCCAAATACATTCTATAATGATTTCCGATACAAAATTAGGCCTTGTATCCCATCCATTCTTGAGTGTATATAGAGCTTAGCCACGACTCTTGAAGCTGCCACACTTCCCACTCATATAGGTGAATCATTTCTTCGTGCACCTGCAAAATGCACTTTATCAAATGATTCATTAAGAATTAACTTCAACCTTAACATGCAGGTTCAAACACATACCTTTGGGATAATTTCCATGTGTTTCAATCTCAAATATAGGCTTCCCAATTGAATTCTGGTTCTAATACAATTAGAAATGAATTTGGTATCCCATATTTGAAGATTCAAAGAGGCTTCAGACCCATCCCAATCACCGACTTTACTAACAAGTCTTTCGCTAATCCCTTGGTCAAATGATCAGCAAGATTATGTTGTGATCTCACAAAATCAATAGAGATTACTCCTTGAGTGATCAGCTCACGGATCGCGCTATGTCTAACGCCCAAGTGTCTTGACTTGCCATTATAAACATGACTATATGCCTTAGCCAAAGTGGCTGCACTGTCACAATGAATTGAAAACGCCGAAATAGGCTTTGGCCACAAAGGAATTTCATAAACCAAATTCCTTAACCATTCAGCTTCTTTACCAGCTGCCGCAAGTGCTATAAATTCCGATTCCATAGTGGAACTCGTAATACAAGTTTGCTTCTTTGAAGCCCAACTTATAGCACCGCCTCCGAGTAGGAAAACCCAACCAGAAGTAGAGGAATGATCCTCTATATTGGTTATCCAACTCGCATCGGAATACCCTTCTAATACCGAAGGATATCCGACATATGTCAAACCAAAGTCTTTAGTTCCCTTTAAGTATTTTAATACACGCCTAACAGCCTGCCAATGATGCGTGCTAGGATTACTTGTGTATCTACTTAGTTTGCCTACCGCAAATGCAATGTCTGGCCTTGTGCTAGTCATAGCATACATAAGGCACCCAATTACCTTGGAGTATTCCAACTGGGACACTGCAACACCCGTATTGGGCATGAGTTTTACACTCGAATCATATGGAGTACTGACCGTAGAATAGTCATCACAATGGAATTTCTTTAACACTTTCTCAATGTAATGAGATTGAGTTAAAGTAATGGCATTGTTTTCACGAATGATTTTAATTCCTAAAATCACATCCGCCTCCCCCATATCCTTCATATCGAAGTTTGATGATAAAAATGACTTAGTCAAATCCACTTGTCTTTGGTCAGTACCAAAGATAAGCATATCATCAACATATAGACAAAGGATGACTCCTTTACCAAAGTCATCGAATTTGCTATACACACATTTATCCGATTGGTTTAACTTAAAACCATTCGATAAAATTACTTCATCAAATTTCTGATGCCACTGCTTAGGTGCTTGTTTTAATCCATATAAGGATTTAACAAGTTTACATACCTTATGCTCATTACCAGGCATAACGAACCCTTCGGGTTGTTTCATGTAAATTTCCTCCTCTAACTCACCGTTAAGGAATGCTGTTTTTACATCCATTTGATGGATCACTAGATTATGTATTGCAGCCAAGGCTATCAATAATCTAATCGTAGTTATTCGCGCAACAGGAGCATAGGTATCGAAGTAATCAATACCTTCCTTTTGCCTAAAGCCTTGAATGACTAATCGGGCTTTATACTTGTCAATTGAACCATCGACTTTCATCTTTTTCTTAAAGATCCACTTGCATCCTAATGGTTTACAACCGTTAGGTAAATCAGCAAGCACCCAAGTGTTGTTTCCCATAATGGAATCCATCTCATCATTGATGGCTTCTTTCCAAAATGCAACATCTTGCGATTTCAAGACTTCCTCGTATGTTTTAGGCTCATCATCAACATGATAACTATACGAGTATTGAAATCCAACTTCGTCCCTTGATCCTTCAACCAGAAAGGTCTGGAAATCAGGACCGAACGATTTCTTAGTCCTTATCCTCGTGCCTCGACGAGGTTCAAGCGACTCAGGCTCGGGCAAAGTTAATTCTTTGCTTTCAGCCACCTTAGGCACCAGATCCTTGGTCCTAACCATTGATGAAAATCTAGTTTCATCAAATATGGCGTCCCTCGATTCTATGATAGAATGAATCGCTACTGAATCATTCGGCTCAATCACGTAGAATCGATATGCCTTGGAATGCACAGCATATCCAACAAAGATGCAATCAATGCCTCTTTCTCCCAAAGTTTTCCTTTTGGGATCCGGTAGTCTTACGACAGCCCGACAGCCCCAAACCTTAAGATAATTAAGGTTCGGCTTCTTTTTGTACCAAAGTTCGTAGGGGGTAACTTTGTTCCTTTTGTTAGGAACCCTATTTAATAAATAGCAAGCTGTTAACACGGCTTCTCCCCAGAATCCACTATTCAAACCCGAATAGGATAACATGGAATTCACCATTTCCTTTAGTACACGGTTCTTCCTTTCGGATATACCGTTTTGTTGAGGAGTATAGGGCGCAGTTATTTCATGAATAATACCACATGATTCAAACAAAACAGGATCATAATATTCACCTCCCCTATCGGTTCTCAACTTTTTAATCATGCACTCTTGTTGTAGTTCAACTTCAGTTTTAAATACTTTAAACTTTTCTAGCGCTTCATCTTTAGTACTTAGTAGAAATACATAGCAAAATCTAGAATAATCATCTATGAAAGTTACTAAGTATTTCTTATTCCCCAACGAAGGTGTAGCATGGAAATCACATAAGTCGCTATGCACAAGTTCAAGCATACAAGATTCACGTTGAACATCTTTAAAAGGCTGCCTAACGATTTTAGTTAGCATGCATGTATTACACTTATCTTCTTCTATGTTCATAGCAGGAATTAATTCAAGTTTGGACATATCAATCATGCGTTTATAATGAACATGTCCTAGTCTAGCATGCCACAATAATGAATCATTCACTTTAGAAGAAACCATAAGAACAGAATCATCAACTTTATTCATAATATTAAGCATAAACATCCCGTTACATTGGTATCCAAAACCGACAAATACACCATTCTTAGTCAATACATATTTATTAGATTCGTATACTTGTTTATATCCATACTTGGATAAAACACTACCGGATACAAGATTTTTCCTTATTCCAGGTACATGTAATACATCTAATAATACTAAGGACTTTCCGGAACTGAATTCCAACAACACTTCGCCGCGACCAAGAATAGGGGCTGTTGACTCGTTTCCCATGTAAAGCACTGATCCATCTACAACTGGTTCATACTTTTGAAACCAATGACGATCCTTGCAAACATGCTTAGTAGCACCCGAGTCAATCCACCACGCCACCGAATCATCCTGCACATAAAATGCTTCAGAAACTATAGGGACATAATTTAAATTTACATCAAAATTATGTATAGTAGTCTCACCTTGATTGGTGTCCGGACCCTGGTTATTAGACCTTTGTCCCGAGCGATTATTCATCGTTCCCTTTTTATTCTTGTTCGCACGACAATCACTTTTAAAGTGACCCGTTTTTCCGCATATCCAGCAAGCGCCCTTAGGCTTCTTACTCCCAGCATTATTGCTGTTGTTGTTGTTGTACGGACGCTTTGTCCCTCGGTTCTTATACGAACTCTCCCCTGCTTCCATCATATTGATAGTTGCAGACCTTATCGGTTCCTTGTCCTTGGGTTTTTCACCCTCTTGCGCCCTTAGAGATTCCTCTATGCGCAAGTGACTACCGAGTTGTACTAAAGACAACTCTTCCTTTTTATGTTTCAAGGTGTGTTTGAAGTCTTTCCACGACGGCGGTAATTTGTCTATAATACTAGACACCGAGATGGACTCGTCCATCTTCATATTATGTTGGGTAAATTGACCCAATATCCGGAGCAATTCATTATATTGCTCCATTACCGGCCTTCCGTCGCACATCTTGTAATTCATAAAATTACCAACTAGGAACTTCTTACTAGAAGCGTCCTCGTCAATGTACTTGGATTCAAGGCTATCCCAAAGGGCTTTAGCAGACTCCACATTTTGATAGATATCGAAGAGAGAGTCAGACATACCGTTTAATATATGCCCACGACATATATAGTCGTCATTTTCCCATTTGCAGCGTTTCCGAGTTTCCTCCGGCGATTCGTTGTCCGCTGCTTCCGGTTGTGGAGTACTTAGAACGTACACCACCTTCAACGTTGTTAGCAAGAAATGCATCTTCTTTTGCCACCTTCGAAAGTCTACGCCTTCGAACTTCTCCAATTTTCCGAATTTGCTGTTCATCTCACGAACCGACTCCATCGTTCAGAATAGGAAATATTCTTTAAGATTGTTGTTTCTTTTGTGTGTTTCTGAATGTGGAGGCTTTGGAAAATATTGAATCACGTTTACACGTTTTCCTTAAAGAATATTTCGACCCTATAACAGCCAAGGTATCACGAAACTTCTTCTAGGATAAGACAATACCGCACTTGTTCTTTGGCGTAGAAACAAGTATACTATAGAATGTTTATTCGCTATACTTCGTTAACACAAAGCTCTTAATTTTCGTGGGTCTTAGAATCTGATTTTCAACATCCTTATATAGGTGTTGAAACACCCCTTTGGATAGTGAAAATACCCTTTCATGAAGGGCTGCACCCTTTGGGAAGAGTTGCACCCTTTAAGAATGGTCACACCTCTTCGAAATCACTTTCTTTAGGTGCCATGCATGCAATTTCGTGGCTGCATATTACAACCATGCAAACCATGAAATTAACATATATTTCATGCTAATTTACACACAATAAATCAACACCAAAATTCACTTAACCAAACAATGATCCGTTATCACTTTTATACAACCGTGCACTCCGCACTTCGCCTAAATCATATTGTAGTGCTTTAGGATCATTACCGAAACTTTGTATGAATCCAATTACATTAAATGGACAATGATTTCACTTAAATCATCAACATACCACACTTTATATTATTAATTAAATACATAAAAAAATTACATTTTCCTACTCTTGGCACCAAATTTCTCTCAACTAAGTCCAATATACGTTAAAAGGGACGTACGTATTATTAATTACTTGGTTCATTTCAAATAAATTGCATTACTTGTTTTTAGACAAAATGAATATACCATTTGAAAGGTTAGAGAGGAAACGACGAGGCTAGTAAATCTAGTAGTAGTAAGGAATATAGTGAAAAATTAGGTAGGGGAAGTTTGTTAATACTTAACAGGGGCGTTGCTCTTCCACGTGACCACAGCTACCAAAGCCTATACCCATACATAGCCACCCGCTCGCATATAAATACTCCCACCACGTCCCCTATCTCATATCAACACTCCCATCCAATTAATAGTAATACACACAAGCTAGACAGACACAAGAAACAATATTTTATTTGCCTCGGCTAAAGAAAATGGTGACCGTGGAGGAGATCCGCAGGGCTCAGAGGGCCGAGGGCCCCGCCACCGTTCTCGCAATCGGCACAGCCACCCCATCCAACTGCGTCGACCAGAGCACTTACCCCGACTACTACTTCCGCATCACCAACAGCGAACACATGGTCGACCTCAAAGAGAAGTTCAAGCGCATGTGTAAGTTCATATATTTTTTTTTAAAATTAATTTACAATATTATCTGATTATAATATATATAATTAATTGATCAGGCGATAAATCGACGATCAAGAAACGCTACATGCACTTAACCGAAGACATCCTGAAGGAGAACCCGAACATGTGCGAGTACATGGCCCCGTCCCTCGACGCCCGCCAGGACATCGTGGTGGTCGAGGTCCCGAAGCTGGGCAAGGATGCCGCGGTGAAAGCCATCAAGGAGTGGGGTCAGCCGAAGTCGAAGATCACTCACCTCGTCTTCTGCACGACGAGCGGCGTCGACATGCCCGGGGCAGACTACCAGCTGACCAAGCTCCTCGGCCTCCGCCCTTCCGTCAAGCGCTTCATGATGTACCAGCAGGGCTGCTTCGCCGGGGGGACCGTCCTCCGCATGGCCAAGGATCTGGCCGAGAACAACGCCGGGGCCCGCGTCCTCGTCGTCTGCTCCGAGATCACCGCAGTCACCTTCCGCGGGCCCAGCGACGCCCACCTCGACTCCCTCGTCGGCCAGGCGCTGTTCGGCGACGGCGCGGCGGCGGTGGTGGTCGGAGCCGACCCGGTGGTCGGAGTCGAGCGGCCGCTGTTTCAGATCGTGTCGGCCGGGCAGACGCTGCTGCCCGACAGCCACGGGGCGATCGACGGGCACCTGAGGGAGGTGGGGCTGACGTTCCACCTGCTGAAGGACGTGCCCGGGCTGATATCGAAGCACATCGAGAGGAGCCTCAAGGAGGCGTTCGAACCCATCGGGATCTCGGACTGGAACGAGGTGTTCTGGGTGGCGCACCCGGGTGGGCCCGCGATACTGGACCAGGTGGAGGAGAAGCTCGGGCTGAAGCCGGAGAAGCTCAGGTCGACGAGGCAGGTGCTCAGCGACTACGGGAACATGTCGAGCGCGTGCGTGCTCTTCATACTCGACGAGATGAGGAAGGCGTCGGCGAAAGAAGGGATGGGATCGACGGGGGAGGGGCTGGAGTGGGGGGTGTTGTTCGGGTTCGGGCCGGGCCTCACGGTGGAGACGGTCGTGCTGCATAGTGTGCCCATCAACTAATTAATGATGACTTATGTTGGTGTGATGTTATTGTGGTTGTGTATGTTTTCTATTCTTTTTTTAATTGTCGTCATAAAATATGGGTGTTTGAAGATCACCCCTAGCTATCATTTGTTTGTATTATAAGGATGTGATGTTATCTACTGTAATGTGTATGAATGAAAGAATGGAAAAACTATTATTGCACAAGTCTTTATTTAATTTGATTTGTGTAAGAATTGAAGATTTATGAACACTTGCCAATATAAACATTTTAACTATCCCAAGTCTAACAAAACAGTAGTACTATTTTTCTAAGATACTTCTAAGATATCTCAATTGTGTAAAGATTTTTAAACTCAAATTAAAAAAAAAATTACAAAGACATGTGACATTTATATTGAAACGTATAAAGATACTTTCTTAGTGAAACAGACTAAAATGAACTGAATTTAATAAGTCTGAATAAGTTAATATAGGTCATCAACTCAATTGAAGTTAAATTGAAGTGAACTAATTGAGTTTGAAATGAGAATAAGTTAGGAATAAGTTCAAAAAGAGAGTCCTAAATTTTTAAAAAATATTATTAATTTAATTTTAATAGAGTATAAAAGCAAATAGACTTTTTATTTCAAAACAATGCATATTTTTTTATAATTTTTGTATACCGTTTATCATACGTATTGAACGGTAAAAAAAAAGTCAGCTTTGACCACCTGTGGGGTATATCTTTTCACAATTTTATTATCTCAATACACATTTATCTATTTTTAGGTCCCGTTTGGTAACCATGTTAAATCCAAGATAGCTTAGTTAACTGGATTATCTAGTATTTTGTATTGTTTTATTAGGCCCAGGTTAAATAACAAGCCCGATCATAATTTCTATTATTTATAAATAAAATAAATCAAGAATCAAGAATCTCGTCTAAACAGTAATGAGATTCAATCATAAAATTATACAGTATTATTATTTATAAATAAAATAAATCATAAAAAAATTGCAAAATTATCTCAACTCCACATTCTTCCTCGCATTTACGTTCAAAGCTTCTCTTGCAACACAAAAAATAAAATTATAAATAAAAATAAAAAACTATTGCAACACAAAAAAAAATTAAAAAAATTGAACCCACCCCTTTGAATTTCTCATTATTTCGATTTCTCAGATCTGCTCTTCCTTCTTGTTCATGTGCTCATATTCGCGCTTAGACGAGATTCGAGATCTCTACCCTTGTACAACGAATTGATTCTAGATTTTTGTCCATGTACAACGAATTATTTATAATTTGAACATATTTTTCATTCAAATTTGATATAGTCAGTGAGATTTGTTGTGTATTCAAGAAATTGTAAAAAAAAAAAGCATCGCTGTGGTAGTAGAAAGTGCGACAGAACTGAGATAAATAAAATGAACCAAACAGCCTCAACTCAATCTTATTGGGCCAAGTTAAGTTTATTTTACTAAGTTAACTTATGGGCCCGATAATTTACCCAGGTCACCAAACAACCCTTTATACCACTAGTCAACTACTTTTTTAACTAATTATTTTATTACTTATACATTAATATTTATTATATTTCAATTTATATTATTAAATACAAAAAAATCACTTTTTTAATAACTCTTTTTAATCAAAATACAAGCTTGTCTGCATTATATAAAGGGACGAAAGCAATGATGATATGTGTTCCGATGGAGAGGTCCAAGTAGTAAATTCATTAGTAAATTCATTAGTTGATGGGCACAATACCACCGTCAGCCCCGCCCATCGGTTTTTTCCATGCTACCCTAGGTAGTACCTTCAACCATAAATTATTTGACATGTGTATTTATTTAAAAATGATAAATACAACATGTGGTGGAGATCAAATGTAACTTACACATGGCCTAATGTGTATGGAATAGAGGTACTAACCTTGGGGTGACATAGAATGAACCCGCCCAACATCAACCCCACAAAACGGTGATGATAATTACCACTTCAACTAAATTGTTAACCGAAGTTGGAAGTAGTGTAATGGTTTTATAAGCTCGGTTTTCGAAAACTTTAAGGTTGAAATTTTTAATTTTAAACTCGAAAATTTTCAATCTGAATCGAAATAGTCCCATTAGTCGATTAAGCTCCTAGCAAAAATTTCTTTTATTTTTGCCAAATAAATTATTTTTCTTAATTTTCAATTTTTATGTAAAGGAGGAAGTATGTGTTAACCGAAGTTACAAGTAGTGTAATGGTTTTATAAGTTCGATTATTGACTACGTGTACCGAATAAACAAGAATGACTCGTGGACTCGTGGTCACAATGTCACATAGAAGAGATAATACAGAGTATGTATTGCTAAAAAAGATTATGAAAAGAAGAAAAAAAAAATCCAAACGAAACAATGATCGCGTGCTCTTCTTCACTGAGCACCGTCGACATCTCCCCGTCCAGATATTTCCACACGACCTCCAGGCCCAATTTCACCTCGCACGACGCGCTCATATATCTAAAGAAATGCGCGAATCTCAAGCAAGCGAAGCAAGCCCACGCACAGATCGTCCGGGGCAGTCTCCACCACCACCGAGTCATCGTCGCCGGCTTAATTCGGCTTTATTCTACCTACGGAGATTTGAATTACGCTACCTTAGTGTTTCAGAATGCCCAAAACCCGTCGACGTTCGCTTGGAATTTACTCATCCGAGCGTGCACCGTCAACGGCTGCTCGACCCGGGCTATTCTCTTGTACAACCTAATGATCGTGCGGAAGGTCAGTGTCGATAAATTCACGTTCCCGTTTGTTATGAAAGCGTGCTTGGATGGCTCTTTCCTTGAGAAGGCGAAGGAGGTGTACGGGCTCGCCGTGAAATCCGGCTTCTGTGGAGATGTGTACATGGATAACATCTTGATTGATTTGTATTTCAAGTGCGGGGTTTTGTACGATGCCCTGAAGCTGTTCGATAAAATGCGCATGAGAACCGTTGTGACTTGGACCACCGTGGTGGCTGGGCTTGTTTATAACCGGAGAATGGATGTCGCCCAACGGATATTCGACGAAATGCCGATGAGAAATGCAGTTTCTTGGAGTGCGATGATTAATGGCTATGCGAGGAGTGGGAATCCGGTTAAGGCTTTCCAGCTGTTTGCTGAAATGCAGCATGATAAGGCAGTGCCCAACGAGTATACATTCGTAGGTCTATTAATGGCTTGTGCTGAAATGGGGAGCCTTGAATTGGGGCGTTGGGTCCACGGTTTCGCCATGAGAACAGGGTTTGAGAATGGTGTTTTTCTCGGTACGGCGCTCGTTGACATGTACAGCAAATGCGGTAGTTTAGAAAATGCGAAGCGGGTTTTTGAGAAGATGGAGGTTAAGAGTGTGGCTACTTGGAACACAATGATCTCTAGTCTTGGAGTTCATGGTCATTATGAAGAAGCCATTGCGTGTTTTGAAGAGATGGAGAGGATGAAAGTGAATCCCGATGCAATCACTTTTGCAGGAATCCTTAGTGCTTGCCTGCAGGCGGACGATATTGACAAGAGTCGTAAATATTTCAATTACATGATTGACGTTTATGGTATTAAACCTTGCATCGAGCATTATACTTGCCTGTTTCGGATGTATTCACGGATTGGCAAGTTATCTGACAGAAAGACATCAAGTTTCCAATGATTTGACTCTTGGAGGTGTGCTTAGACAGTAATTGGAGTAAAAATGCCGTGACAGTGTGTTTTAAAGCATCAAACAAGCTTTAGGAGTTTGAAATCAGAAAGAGAGATGTTTGGGCAACTCCTCTGATAGTTTGATGGGCTCGTTCGTAGTTTCGTTAGAAAGTTGGAATCGTGTGTTGAGTTTATCTTAGTTTGCAATGACTGAGAACTAGCACATCGATGATATGCCCACCGAATATGCACATTTGCATTTTCGAAGTTGTTGTACAGAGGAAAAAGATGTCAGTAGATGTTCATTTAATTTGACTATCATACACTCCTATAAGATTTACTTCTATCATACTTATTCGGAAATTCCTATGATATCTCTCTCTCTCTCATTGCGTTTGTTTCGTGTTGTAAAGGACCAATTTTCAGCACAATACTCTGTTTCCTGATTAGAAGAGTGTTCCTCGGATAACACGCGCCAGTACTCGTGAGGATAACTGATCGAGCACCTCTTGAAGCACTTTGACACAGAGTCCCTCAACACTGGAAGTAGCACTCTGTAGAAGCACATCATAAATTTTTTAAGATGTTAATCTGTTTGGTCATGACAAGACAGAGGTAATATTTGTAATCAAATGCATTTTCTGTCAAGTTGTTTCCAAGTCTGACACTAAATACAGAACTTTGGTATGAAACTTAGATTTGATTCAGCTCAAGAATAAATTATGATTCAAACTTATAGTTACCAAATTTGATGAAAGCTGCAGTTACAACAGCTAAGATATAAAGATTTCGTAACATTATTTTACTCTGTCTTACTCGGTCATTCCTGGAACAAGTGCAGATGTCCTGATAGATCCAAGAGTAGGAACATAGTCGAAAACTCAGGTTACATTTTCAATTCCATGTAATGTCACTATTTGTATGAACTATTCTCCGGTAACACAGACGTCATCATCCATGAAGAAAATTATGAGTGTGGAATGTGGAAAGCATGAAATCAGTAATACACATTTAGTCTGTTCTTGTCCTGGTGTTTTTTCAATCATTTCAGCCTCCATATCTTTGACCCAATCAAAGAGTCGGCCAAGCAATCGGCCACTTCAAATCATGCTTCGATTATTCGATTTGATTACGCATCTCAACAAAAATAAAGAACCGTGCGTTCGATTTGAGTTTGTTTGAAGAAAAAAAACTTAGATCCTCGAGTTATTTACAATTAACATTATGCTTTGGTTAACACAAAATTGTTAAAAATAGAGAAAGAACTTGAAATTGATAATATTCCAAAGCATCTTTGGATAGTACCCCTCTTCAGCTCTTCTATTCGATTACCATCACGAAAATCTACTTTACACTATAAATATAAACAAATATTAGTAGGAGCTACATATAGTTATGTTAGAATCTTTGGATAGTCCTCTTGTGAACTAGATTAATTTTTTTCCGGAGATATGTTAGAATCTTTGGATTGAATTTTTTTTTTAACAAATAGTTATGAATCTGTGTATATTTAGAAATAATGTGGTGGAAAAATAAATATTTTAGCCGATTAATAAGAATTAATCATTGGATATAAAAATTTGAAAACCTTAAGTATAGGAATAGGTAGCGAGTCTAACTCTGTATGGTTGAATGGCCCAAGAATTTACTCAAGCTATCTAGAGTATTATATCGTTTGCATTTATGTTTAATTATCATGATTATAATTGATTGTGCTCAATTTATTTGAGAAAATAAAAAAGGAAAAGGACAATGAAAAAAGTGATCAAATGTTTATATACACTCTACTCCATATGAAAGTTAACCCTTCAATTTCAACGGCTATGTTCGTCACCAATATTTTCTCTTCCCAATATTTTCTCCGCACCATCGTCTTCACCACCCACATACTCTTTTGAACTATTACAGATCAAAAATTAAAACAGAAATTCCGTCCCCGTCCTCATATCGTCTCCCAAATGGCATCGTAATTTTCTGGATTTTAATTGGGGGTTTTTCTCTTTCCGTAATCATCGTCATCTCCACATTGCAAACCGAACGGGAACCAAAGAAATCTGTGTATGATGGGTCAGCAATCGCTGATCTACTGTTTCGTGGCGCGGGGGACGGTGATACTGGCGGAGTACACAGAGTTCAAGGGAAATTTCACCTCCATCGCCACCCAGTGCTTGCAGAAGCTCCCCGCCTCCAGCAACAGGTTCACTTACAATTGCGACGGCCACACCTTCAATTACCTCGTGGACAATGGATTCAGTACGAACCCCCCTTCCTTCCTTCGTTTCTCAATCTTTCATTTTTCGATTCTGGTTTGACCCGTTGGTTTTTGTCGACGATTTCATTGTTTTCGTGTTCTCCATCTTGTTATTTGTCATTTCATGTTGTGCTTATAAATGTGTATCTTGTAATCATGCTCATTGCTAAGGTTTCTTGTAATAATGTTCGTGTCGAGTTAGCAAGGGTTTTGAGTCTAGGGATGGATATATGCTAGGATTTATCGATTCGTGGATGAGAAGTACAACTAGTGCCTTAATTTGCTCTATTGTTATTTAGAGAATATTATGGGGACAAGATTTAGGGGAAGTTGGTCTTGACTCTTGATGATCACAGGCCCACAGGTTTCGTATATTGATTGGTTCACGATTCTTCCGCTAAACATTGATTTTTTTTTATTGTAGCGTATTGTGTAGTTGCGGTTGAATCTGCTGGTAGACAAGTTCCGATTGCCTTTCTGGAGCGTATTAAGGATGATTTTAACAAGAAATACGGAGGAGGGAAAGCTGCAACTGCAGGTCCGAATAGTCTCAAAAAGGAATTTGGGTAATTACTGTTGTTTATTTTAGTTGTTGGCTTTTTATTACTTTTATTTTTTTGGGCATTGCCAAATTCCTATTGATATTGCAGACCAAAACTTAAAGAACAACTGACCTATTGTGCCACTCATCCCGATGAAATTAGCAAAGTTGCTAAAGTCAAGGCCCAGGTTAATGAAGTAAAGGGTGTCATGATGGAAAATATTGAGAAGGTACGAACTATTCTGGCATTCCTTACCAATGAAAGCAATGGCAGAGTTTGGGAGGCCATCCCGCCCCCAGCTCACCCTTTTTATGTCCAAGTAATATAGATTAAATAAAAAAAACATTAGTGGATTTACCTGTACTTTTTTGTTTATCAGGTACTTGACCGAGGAGAGAAGATTGAAGTTCTTGTCGACAAAACTGACAATCTCCGATCACAGGTTAGTTAGTTAGTTCGGAAGTATATTCATCAATGTATCTTCTAAAGGACCAAAATACTCACTGCATTATCTTGACTCTTACGCATTTTCTAACCTAAACAATGGATGGTAAATCTAACAGTTCCATCTTCCATGATTTAAAATTTTCTTACTATTTGGTTAAAAGGAAGTGAAAAATGATATAATTTTACTGTTTCTAGTACTCTACTTGGTGATTTTTTATATGATGAAATTGTTATTTACGTGTAAATTTGGACCTAAAGTTTTTGCTCCAACACTCCAACTTCTCATAGCTGTACCGAGAATGATCTTCACAATTTGGTAAAACAAATCCCTGCATCACCTCTCATAGAGTTTTGGATTTCACTCCACGTCTCTTAGAATTTTGAATTAGTTTAACTTGTCTCCCTATAGCAAAATTTCGCCAAAGTCCTGAACCTTTTATTAAAATATCAAAGTTCTCATCCCTATAAAACTAAGAGGAAGAAGTTGATTTCCTAATAAGACATAATTTCTAAAAATAAAGAAAGATAAAATTATAATTAAAACTTGAGAATATGGATTATGGGCTAACCATTGAGAAAAATTAAGTTGACTAATATTTTTTGAGTTGATTTATGTGTCAGAAGTACTGTATGAGGCAGAATTTAAACATTGAGTATCCAGCTATTTATATAACATATTGGAACTGAAATTTGACCTCTCACTAAGATAAAATTTAGGTATCCGCAAAATCTTAACTCAATTATATACTATGAAAGATATGATTATTTTTCTATAAAAGTTACGAGCCAATTATAAAATTTAGGCATCTTCAAAATCTTCCCTAGATTATACTATCATTGGAGGCACTTGAACTTTAATAATTGATCCATTGTAAATTTATAAAAATTGTTATAGGGTTAAACATAAAATGACCATGTGGTTTAGCCTAATAAGAAAGAACTCCGGTTACCATTAAAATTAGTAATATTCCCTTAAGAAGTATTACAAACACTAGTTTGAGGTTTTTATTTACTCAACAAATACTCCTTTTTTGAGAATGAAATATATATTAAAGAGAAACAAATGTTACTTGTGTATTTGTAGGTTTGAAATACAGTTTTCTTAATTTACACCGAATCCCCTAGGGATTTTTTAACTAACCCGAAGTTTATCCTATAAATTTTAATATACAATTTAATGTAAATGTTTGACTGCTTTTAATATATAATTTTATTATTATTATTTATAAAATAATCTCTTAATCTGTTGCAAAATAGTAGTACTGAAGCCTAAACAGTTGTCTATGTCAAAAAAGTGGAATGTGAATAGTTTGTTTCCATTAGGTGAGTTTGACTGTCCGAAAAATCCAATCCCGATTTTCTATTTGTTATTGTATTTCACTTGTTATTGTTCCTGAGTACATTTTACGGAAGCCATGTAACATAACATTAGCATCTTTTTATGTGGAATTATGAGCATTAATCAATGTATACCACATGACATAACGTTGGGAATAAGAGATGCTGTGTGTGATATTAATCAAAAGCTCTTTTAATGTTTTTATGATATACATGAATATAATACCTCTGGCTCAAGAAGAAATATGTTCGTTAGTTTTCTTCAATGTTCCTATACATTTGGTCTGGCTATCATAAATGGGTTTCATGATGTTGGTGTTTTGGGTTGTATTCTCAGGCCCAGGATTTTAGAACCCAAGGAACCAAAATGAAGCGAAAAATGTGGGTTCACAACATGAAGATTAAGTTGATTGTGTTTGGTATTGTTCTTTGTTTGATACTCATCATCTTCTTGTCTATCTGCCCTCGTTTCCAATGTGTTTGAGTAAACGCCTAGCAACTAATGCTACCACTCAATTCCCACTGTCACTACCGGTGTTGATGCAATACATACATTTATTCACTTTATTTTAGTGTAGTTGTTTCCATTTTCGATTATCCTTCTCTTCTTGCCCTTCTTCGACTCATTTTTTTTTTAATTCTATTATTTCCTGCAATTTCGGATCCAAATGTGTGATACAGGTGGACTATACACAACTTTGGAGTAATATTTCTAAAGTATTCTTTTAATGTAATTAATAGTTTCTATTCTTTCACTTTTATTTTATCTTTATATCCGGGTGTCGTCTATTGTCAACACAGTTTTTTTTTCTTTGTAGACATACTAAAAATATCATATAATCGGATCAGTTATTTATTTATTTTCTACGGTTTTCAAGTTCTTCTTATATTTATGTCATACAGGGACAATTGTTTGATTATGTTAAACCATTGGTGTTACTAAAAGCCTTGTGGCAAGAGTTTTTGCCTTTTAGTGCAATTTGCATATGAAATGTGTGTTTAGTTAGAGAGCTTAGTAGAGTTTGAATTTTCTATTTTTCACCACCTTTCTAATTTTAGTGTTGTGTAATTATAAATTTATAATCATTACTTTCATTAATTATTATCGAAACATACAATTTTAAAGTTTAAAACAAATGGTATTTTGATTTATTAATTTATAATTCCAACTTCATAAAATATATTTTTAAATTAAGGATAATTTTGTATTGTATTTTTTATTAATCAAGAAATTACAAATTTTATAATTATAAAAATAACAAATTAATTACTATAATACTTTTGGTGGTTACGTAATTACCATTTATTATAATTAGAAAAAACTAAAATATTTAATTATTAATAATTATTTAAATGTGCTTATTTTCCAAAATTTTCATTTTAATAATTACGGAATACCTTTTTTTAATTAGAAAATTTAGGTAGCTTGGTGGGCCAGTCCGGCCATAGGCCAAGCTGGGTGGGCCATAATTTTTGCCGCAAAAAACAATTCAGGCCTAATTGGCCAACCCAACGCGCCCACCCCACAACACAAACAGATTCATTGTTTTAGCAGTCTCACCGCTCTCTCGTTTCTCGATCTTTCCGGCTAGAGATAGCGCTCCGTGTTAGTGTGTAGTTTTTCCTAGTTCAACATAGAACCACGTTGTTCTTGTTTGAACTACGTTGAACTATACACTTTGTTTTGTAGTAACTTCATGTTTCATGTTTGTATGTTTTCCTTTCATTAATTCGTACAAGTCTGCTAGGTCTACATAGAACGAGCTGTGTGAACTGTGGAACTAACAAGTGGCTCAACGCGTGACTACGGTTCAGCAGCATAGAGCAAGCAGACTTGGGCATTACAAACAACATGGAGTTGCATCGGTGCGTAAGCATGGAACGAGCTATTCTATCAACGTGGTTCTACGTGGATCAGAGAGAGTCGCGAGTTCATCAACGCACTACAAGGACTTACCGTGATAACACCTTGACGGACGCGGTGCAAGCATAGCTATACATACGGCTGGACGAATGACTGCTAAGGAATGAAGCCAACTGTGGGTGCGACTAGAAGACTTCGCTAGAAGAATGATAGTCCAATGAAAAATGCTAAGTATACCAGCTATGCCCGCCACAAGCTCGAAGCACGAAGACACGCTAGTGTGGAAGTGCGTAGAGCTGGGTTCGTCAAGTACGGAAAAATGGAATCTCGAATACTCCATGAAGATGCTTTGGGCTCGGCCCATTAAGCGTGAATTCCGGAAACCCTATTTCTCGACACCTATAAATAGCGGGTTGTTGGAATTCACTATTCACGAATTGATTAGACATTTTCTAGAGAGAGACAATTTGTAGACCGAGAGACTTCGCTAGAAAGCTCCGGTTCTATTGTCAGTTTAGTCTTGGTAGTACAAGTCGCTAGATTAGTTCTACATAGACTTAGTTTTTGGTCGTGTTGACCTTTCTACAAGATTTGCTAGAATTTTGTAGATGTTTTTGTAAGTGGTTCACCCTTTACAAGTTATACAAAAGAGTTTTCTTTAGAATCTCCAAATTGTGTTAAGTGTTTGTACTCTACCCTTTACTAGTCTGTTCTAGGTAGAACCAAGTACAAAATACACAATTTCACTCCGCCTCCGTGAGTATCCCTTCTAAATCTTCGACCTTACTGTTTGAATCTCTCTCGGTAAAAGTTGTTTTCTTCCACGGAATCTTTCCTATTGTATTGAGTTTCGATTGCATTCACCAACAGTACAGAAACCCTTGAACTACCTCACGACTTCCATGAACCAAAACGAGACTCTTTCTGCTTCGTCACAGGTGAGTATTCATTCTCGTCCGAATTAATTTCTGCAAATTATTTATTTCCTCCGCAAATGGTTTTTATGAAATTGATAACTTTTCATTTTTATTTCTGGGTTGTTTATGTTGAATTTTTGTTAAATGTTTGTAATTTATTTTTTTAATACAGGTTAATACGAAGAATGATGACTTGAACTTGGAGATATTCGACGAAGATCCTCTCACCTTGAATAGCTCCACAGCCACAGGAACCACTCCCTCTTTTGGTACAGAGAATAAGAGTTCTACAGATGAGATACCCAGTAAAAAAAAGCTCAAGACCAACTATTCCGAGGTATGGAATTACTGTAAAAGGCTCTGGGCCATAGATGGCATGGAAAAACGTATTTGTAAATTTGATGAAAAGGCTTATAGGGATGGACTTGCTAAGGCTATAATCAAGCATGATCTTCCGTTTGACTTTGCTGAGTATGAGGGATTTAACGAAATTAATAAAGTCTTGAATCCTGAATTCAGGCCTGTATGTAGAAAAATTGCAATTTCCGATGTGAAAGCTGTGTATTCTGTTGAAAAGGAAAAACTCAAGAGTGTGTTGGCTAAAATTCCCGGTAGAATATGTTTAACTTATGATGAATGGACTGCTGTGGCTACAAAAGGTTATATGACCGTGTCTGCTCATTACGTTGATGAAAAATGGGAGTTAAACTCCAAGTTGCTTGCGTTTTGTGATTTGGAAAGCCCGCATACATCGGAAGAATTAGCGGGACAGTTACTTAGAGTGGTTGAGGATTGGGGAATAAGTTCTAAAATCTTTTCTATCACGATAGACAATGCTACTTCTAATAATGTCATGCAAAGAGTTGTAAGAGATAGATTTAACATAGAAAATGCTTTGTTATGCAAAGGCGAGTTTTTTCACGTGAGATCTTGTGCGCATATATTGGACCTTGCTGTTCAAGGTGGTTTAAATGAGGCAGCAAAATCTGTGGAGAAAATAAGAGAAAGTGTCAAGTATGTTAAGGCTTCGGAGGGGAGGTTGAAGTTATTTAGAAAATGCATCGAAGAAAGAATTTTGGTTGGTGTTGGTGGTGGTTTCTTGAGGTTGGACGTGTTAACGAGATGGGACTCTACATATTTGATGCTTGAAAGTGCGATTAAATATTGACCTGCCTTCGCCGCTATGAGCTTGTATGATGTAAATTTCAAATGTTGTCCTACCGATGAAGAGTGGGAAAGAGGGGTGAAAATGCGTTCTATCTTGAAGTCAGGATCATCTTACCCCACCTCCAACTTATATTTCATGGAAATTGCTACCATTGAAATAAGATTCCAGGAAAACATGTTTAGTGAAGATCAAATAATCAAGATGATTTGCCGAAAAATGATGGTCAAATTTGACAAGTATTGGGAAGAGTATTGTCTTCTCCTCGCTTTTGGAAGGGTTCTTGATCAACGTCAAAGTTGTGTTTTTTGAACTTTTGCTATAAGAAGCTATACCCACAAACATTTGAAGATAAAGTGAGAAAGGTAAATGATGCTTTACATAAGTTTTTCAGTGAGTATGAACAAAGAACGGGTGCATCCAGCTCATCAAGTGATCTCTCATGTTTGTCACAATCAATGAATATTGAAGACTCAGATGATACTCTCTTTGAAGTAAGTTTAATTTATGTTATATATATATATATATATATATATATATATATATATATATATATATATATATATATATCCATAAGTCCTCTTCCTGAAAATTCCTATTACTTTTTTTTTTCATGTTTTGTAGAAATCATCTTCATGTAAGTCTACTGATTTCACCTTTTTCTAACTCTACATTTTAATGATTTGTATTTATTTTTACATTTCATTTTATTTTAGGAGTATAATCAAGAGATGAGTCAATACACTTCAACTGAGGGAAAATGTGAACTTGATATATACTTGGAAGAAAGACCACTCATAGGGAAAAACATCGATGTACTTCAGTATTGGAAGATGAATAAAGAACGATTCCCTCAACTTGCAATTATGGCTTGTGATGTATTAAGCATTCCAATTACAACAGTTGCATCAGAATCTTCATTTAGCATAGGTGGTCGTATCTTGAACAAGTATAGAAGTTGCATACTTTCAGAAAATTTGCAAGCTCTCATTTGTACTCGTAGTTGGTTGCATGGTTTCATAGAAGATGAATCTTCAGGTAACAATAAATACATTGCGTTTTCTATTTACAATATGACGTCTGTTGTAATTATATAATTTTAATCTCACCGTTTTTTTATTTTTTATTTTTAATATACAGATGCAAAAGAATTTGAGGAGATACCATTATTCGTAGAAGATTCAAGTATGGTTTCATAATAAGTGAAGAATGGTGAATCCAGATCATTTGTACTACATCATTTAAGCTACTGTAGTACTGTTATCTAATTTTGAAGATTTTTACTTTGAGTTGGAGGATTATGTTAGTTTGTTTAGCCTTGCTTAGTTGCTATGCTAGTATCTATTATTGTATTGTAGTATGGATTAATGTGTTTTTTGTGATTTTTTTATTTTATATTTTTGGTTATTTTCTTGTATTGTAGTATGGATTAATCCTTGCTTAGTTCGAGGAATATGTTAGTTTGATTTTTGGTTATTATTGTTACCTGAAGAACCAAAAATACTACAAGCTTTGGTCGTTTTGTAACCGCGTGTAATATACCAATACTCGGTTAATTCTATGAAACGTGACACGTGGTATATAATATTATATTAAAAAAAATTAGTATTTCTGAAAAATATTTACCAATATTACCAATACTCGGTTAATTTTATAAAACGTGACACGTGGTATATAATATTATATTAAAAAAAATTAGTATTTCTGAAAAATACTGTACTAATAATTACTCGGTAGCATTTATATTAGAATTTAGAACTTAAGAACATACTCGTATATATGATAGAGATCAATTGCATCTGCTATCTCTACACACTCGCTGGCGCTGCATTCGTATTGAAACCCTACGCGCAAATACCTTCTTCATCAACGCTTATCCTCATACGGGTACTCTCTTTTCGACAATTAGAATCGCTTTTTTTTTTTTTTAAATTCTCTTTTTCCTTAATTATGCTGCAAGAATTCGTTCGTTTCGGTATAAAGTTGTGATCTCTTTTACACTTTTTTCTTGCCTTTTGTCCAATGGTAAAAGAACAGATTAATCTCAAACGATCGATCAACGTCGATTTTTATTTTTTCATTACTGCGTAAATAAGTTTTGTTTTTATTTTTTGGGTAATCTCCGCTTTTCGGAATATGTATTCATGTCGAACCTTTTTTTTCTTGTCGTGAAAATGGTTTTTGCCGTGTGCATATATATCAGCGTGATCCTGATCGATTGTTAGGTTTTGTTGGACTTTTGGTGCAGAGTGTTTATCGTGATGGCGAGGAAGATGCTTATTGATGGTGAGCTAGACAAACCCAATGAGCTGGAGGATCGCTTTGAATATGACTTGTTCGTGATCGGGGCTGGAAGTGGTGGAGTTCGCGCAGCGCGTTTTTCAGCACAGCATGGAGCTAAGGTGGAAGTGCCGAAAAATACAGTCCTATGTTTGCATATCGTAGAATTAGATACTAGGATGTGTCCTGACTCTTGTTTTCATTTGATACTGCTGTGATGTTTGAAATAACATATAAACTAAAATGGGGGTGCAGGTAGGTATCTGTGAGCTTCCATTTCATCCTATCAGCTCTGAAGTTATTGGGGGAGTTGGTGGAACGTAAGTAGAGAGGCGCTTCTTATTAATTTTTGATATTTCCTGTCTTTGTATTATTCGTCATCCTCTATACTTTTGTTACAGCTAACATACTTCATTTTTGTTCGTACTCTCATCTTGCTTTTGCATCTAATTTTACTCTGCTCCCGAACAATAGTCTTTTGGACTGGGAGAAGTTTATAAAGTCATCGGACCGGATTTAATTAGCCTTAAGAAGAATATTGTTATACTTTTTTATTTAAAATTAATGTGTCAATCTATATATCTGGTTTAGAACACGAGATTTTAAATCCTAGAACAAACGCGTAACTTCTCCACCCTGATTGGGGCTTGTCGTATGAAGCCATTATAATGTTAACTAGTAATTTATTATCTAATGTGTTCATACATATGGTTATGCATGTTTAACTGATATCCAGCTTTTTGTTGTTGCTTTTAAGTTTTAACATCTGTTGCATTCTTTTCAAAATCGGAAGTAACGATACTGGAAATTAAGCTAAAGGGACTGATGTTTTATACGTTTTTAGGTGTGTCATTCGTGGTTGTGTTCCGAAAAAGATTTTAGTCTATGGGGCTTCTTATGGGCCTGAACTGGAGGTGAGGTTCTGGATTTGCTCTCTGTCATTTTTAGTTTTATTTTACTTTGATTTTAATTAAGTTCCCTTTGAAGAAAATATTTCTATGCAGTTCTTTCTTTATTAATTTAGTATGCTTAGTTCCTCTAGTTAAGAATTTAGAGTTCATTGTTCTTATGGAAGTTATTACAATAAAATTAATCTGACGAGTGAGATTTTGGCTTTGCAGGATGCAAGGAAGTTTGGGTGGGAACTGAACGAGAGACTTGACTTCAATTGGAAGAAACTTTTACAGAAAAAGGTAAATGGAATACATTAAAGTATTAAAAAAAGCTTTCCTCTGATTCTACTTATGCTGTTTATTTACTAGTATGTGTAAGCTCTTTTTTAAAACGGGAACATTTCTTAAGTTATCTTATTAGACTCTCCTAACGAAGATCATGGGTTCAATAACAATGATTTTCATCGAGCAGACATCGACTTTTCTTTTTTTGGCTTAGCCAGTTCTATTAACTGATAAATGACACCGGCTATTGTTACTTAGTGCTCTAACAGTTTGATGTTTTTGATGTTATAATTTTTTTTATCTACTTTATCTTTGCGGTTTGCAGACTGAAGAAATAGTCAGGTTGAATGGAATCTACAAGCGATTACTTGCAAATGCAGGAGTTAAACTATTTGAAGGAGAGGGAAGAGTTGTTGGTCCAAATGAAGTCGAATTGATTCAATTGGATGGTACCAAAATTAAATTTTCAGCAAAAAACATTCTGATTGCAACTGGAAGTCGGGCCCAGCGCCTACCTATTCCGGGCCAGGTCCGTAATTTTTCTAAGAAATATTTTCTGCCTAATAATTTGATTAATTTCTTAACTTTTGATTAATCATCTGAACATAATCTTAGTGCCGAGTCCATTATTGTAATGTTAATTTTGAATTGGCCATTATCTCACTTCTTTCATTCATTTCTAACGAATTTGGGTACTTCTAAAAGATTAGTATTTATCTCCATGATGGTTTTCGGTTTTTGTTTTACACTTTTTATGAATTTTATTGTTATTTCACACTGTTTATATCTATAATTAAATCATACATCTGCTCGCCTGTCTTATTCAGGAATTAGCAATCACTTCAGATGAGGCATTGAGCTTGGAAGAGTTACCCAAGAGAGCTGTTATACTTGGTGGAGGGTATACCTGTCTCCTCATGAATATTTAGGATACTTTGCTTAGATATTTAACTGACACTTGCGATATGCTTTGCTTAGATATTTAAGTTGCATGACTTTCTTCTAGTGCAGGTATATTGCTGTTGAGTTTGCTTCTATTTGGCGAGGGATGGGTGCAGCAGTGGATTTGTGTTACAGAAAAGAACTTCCTTTAAGGTGGGTGTATAAAGTTTTCTATTTGGCGTTGATATTTTTCATTCAGAAACTGAATATTGTTTCTGCACTTGTTATGTAAGTATATTTCAATCTCTATTAAGCGCCTTTTCATTACGTTGGATTGGACTCTGTATGAATGTATGTTGAAACTCATGCTAATTTCTAATTCAAAAAAAGACCTTGAACTAAACTTCATAATAATGAGCAGTTCTTCCCCTCATGTTCCTCAATCATATTGTTTTTTTTTTTAATAGAAACTTAATATTTTCTTAATTTGAATGACAAGCACAATATATAAAGATTGCCATATCGGCCTTTATTTTATTTTGTATAGTTTGTTGTGGTTATTTTGATCTCTTTATTTAGAGTGCATCAGAGACCCCCTTGAAAATTTTTCAATGAGGAAAATAAAAATTTCTCACTGAGTTTTTAGTAATGTAATATATCTTGACCACAATGTGGTAAAGTTAATAGAGGCAGCTGTTAAATAAATCTAAGACACGATACTGTATAAGAAAATAATACTGTACAAAGATATTACCAATTTGATCATCAATTTGAGTGATTATATCATTGATGCCATGTTTCTCACTTGATGTTTGCATGAAATATATTGCAGAGGTTTTGATGATGAGATGAGAACAGTGGTTGCGAAAAATCTGGAAGGCAGGGGCATTAACCTGCTTCCTAAGACAAACTTAACTGAGGTGTCCTTTCTCTCTCTGTCTCTGTTGTGATATATCTGTTTATTTAGACATTTGAGATTCAGCGAATTCGTGATGCAGCTTGTCAAAACAGAAGATGGTATAAAAGTTCGTACCGACAACGGTCAAGAAATTGTGGCTGATGTTGTACTCTTTGCTACTGGTAATTTGAAATCACCTGATTCTTATCCACTAGTTATTTTTTAAACTTACGATTGGTAATGATGATTGCCTTTCTCACTGTTGGCAGGTAGAGCTCCTAACACAAAGAGGTTAAATCTCGAAGCTGTTGGAGTTGAACTTGATAATGCTGGAGCTGTGAAGGTGAGTTATTATCTACTTTTTTGTCTTCCAACTTCTGTGTAGTATCGTTTTCTATTTTTCAAAACAATTAGTATCACCCACCGTATCTGTGTAGTATCAGATCAGACCATCAGATATGAATTATCCGTGCAACATGGATGTGACCCCGGGGTTGTTTTTTGTAATTTTCATAATTACCTATTTTCTTGTGTTATATGGTCAAAACTCGAGAGTAGTTTTTGTAACTATTTAAAAATAACATGTTCTGGAAATTAGGGCATGCGTGTATTTTCTGGTTATTGTAGTCGATTAAAGCATGGCAAGTAAAGATCATCATTAGCTGGATATTACCAATAAATAATCTGGACTACATTAATTTATACAAGTTGTGGTTTTTCCAATCATCTGGATATTAATAATGTTTTTTCCCTTGTGGGGGATTTTGCTTTATATATATTCACCTAGCTGATATAGCATTCTATTTTCTAATTATTTGTTCTATGTTACGTTATTTGATATCTATTTATGTTTTTATTTTTTTATATAAGCCAGGTAAATGGATATTCTCGGACCAACGTACCAAGCATATGGGCCATAGGTGATGTCACAAACCGTATGAATCTTACTCCTGTTGCCTTAATGGAAGGAACCTGTTTTGCTGTATGTTCTCTGTCGAAATATCACCATAATATGCACGTTTGATTTCTATCGTTGTAGTAATTTGTTCTCATTGTATCTTGATGTTGTTTGCAGAAAACTGTTTTTGGTGGACAGCCTACTGAATCAGACTACAGTCATATTCCTTGTGCTGTGTTCTGGTATTCAATCTTCTCCTGATTCCTGATTATGTTCTGTAGGTTTTTTTCCTCAGTTTTCTGTATCAGGAGATGCAAGCGTTTGCCGTTTGCATTTCTTCAGAAATACTAACAACTATCTATTTTATTTTATTTTTATTTTTGCGAGTCTCTCTGTTGTAACTTTTACAATATGTTACTTGACAGCATACCACCACTCTCTGTGGTTGGTCTCAGCGAGGAACAAGCTATAGAGCAATCAAATGGTGACATTTTGGTTTTCACATCATCCTTTAATCCAATGAAGAACACCATTACTGGGTATATGCTTGTTGGAACTTAATACTTCTTAAAAATATAGCAGAGTATTTCAGAAAAATGGAGTCGGATATTTTTCAGACACCACTCTTAACTATATCTGCATATTAATTGGAATCCCATTGAGGCTATCTTATGGAACTTTTGGTTTAGCATTATTTTTTATTTGTCCGTTAGTAACATGATTACGTTTGATGATTTTGTGTAGACGACAAGAGAAAACGGTTATGAAGCTTGTTGTTGATGCTGAGACTGACAAAGTTCTTGGAGCTTCTATGTGTGGGCCAGATGCACCTGAAATTATGCAGGTATTCATTTTTTCCCTCTTTCCTGGAACCTTATTTGTGGTCTCTTGGGAAGTAATCATTTTGTTTTAGTTTGAATCACAATGATGCATAAGCAGGCAGACAGCTTGGTTCACTAAATTCCATTCGTCTGAAAACTGTATTTTGCTTACATAAAATGGTTCAACATTCTGTCTTATTTTTATAGTATTTTATATTTAACATGTTGGATGTCCACAGGGGATTGCTATTGCGCTCAAATGTGGAGCAACCAAAACACAGTTCGACAGTACGGTCAGTTCAACTGATTTTCTCAGTACTGTAGTTGTTTTCAATTGAACTTGTTTCACTGTCAAATCCCAAACTAAGTAGAAACAATCCATGGCATGCATAGACTCTCTTCCCAGTTCATTTAGTATAGCAGTAGAATACTGGAGTCTCTCGCTCTCTCTTACACACACACACACACACACACACACCTGCTGATGAAGATAGAGATTAAATGAGTTCTTCAGCCTAATGATATGTTGAACTTGGCTATTTGTATTTTCTTCTGTGGACTGAATTCTAATCATGATAAAACTAAAGAAATAATCCTACAGGTGTAGAGTAGTTATCGAAAGATTCCATTGATATTTTCAGTTACTCCTGCACAATTGTTTTTTGCATTACAAATCGCAACCTATTGCTGATGTTTTTGGGAAACAAACACAAATTTCGATTCAAGTACCGTAACTTTGAAAAAAATTGAATTATTTTCTTGATTCTAATACTTTGGAAGTACCACCTATACTTTATATACGATTCAGGTTGGTATTCACCCTTCTGCTGCTGAGGAATTTGTGACAATGAGGACGGTGAGTAGACGCGTCTCAGGAGCTGGTAAACCAAAGACAAACCTGTAGTACACTTTGAATGCTTGTGATAGTATTGCATTGTTGGAATGGGCACACTACTTTCTCCCCCAAATGAAATCATATTTACTTCACTATCTGATGAAAGTGAGGAGTTAACTCCAAGTTACTCACAATTAGAAACTGATAAACTGTGGCATCGTCCGTTTGAAACGAATTCTCTTAGTTATTGACTCTTGCTGATGTTAATATTTCACTTTGTTTGGAGATGATGTTCTTACCAAAGTAGGGATATGAAATTTCATTCAACTAAGTGTTGAGATTATATTGGATTAAAGGGCACAGTTTATTATAGTAGTTCACCTCACTGTAATAATCCATTGGAATTATTTACAAAATTAATTCGCCAGATGCACCTTTTCGCGACATGCAACCAACATAGTTCTCTATGTCATCGCAATTCTTCGCGTGAAATGATGCTCTCGATTCAAGCATTTACGAGTAAAAGAGAGCTTCGAAGAGTACAAAGTCATTTTTCGACTTCAATATACCCCTTGTTTCAATTGTAAGTCTTGGTTTTTGTCTGAACTCTCCACACTCAAAGATTACTCGTCAATTTCTCTCTCTTCGGCTCTCAGCTATTCGATAGAGATGCCAACAGAATTTGGGTCGAGATTTCATCATTGAATTTAGTCATGATGAATGTTAATTTACTGATTATCGTGTTAAGCTTGTTTATATGAGTTGCAGCCATGTTATCCTCCATCATCAAGGACCATGTAATCGAATCCATCTTTAGGAGGAATTCTCTTTTAGCAGCATTCATACTTTCATCATGCTCGTGATAGTTGTGTCCTTGGTCACCAGGGCCGGCCCTGGGCATAGGCCCAGGGTGCGACGGCCCAGGGCCCCCTTTTTTTAGAGGCCCATTTCTAAAAAAAAAATATATGTATATTTTTTTCTTTTTTTTATTGACGTTTTGAGTTTTGTATTCTTTGTTTTTTATTGACGTTATAGTTATTTTTACCTTAAATGTTTCCACATTTTACTCTAATCAATTATTAATAATTGAATAGTCATTAAATTGTGATGACTTATATTAAATTAAATGAAGTTATATTTGGCATAAAAAAGATTCATTAAAATGTTTAAAAAAATCCAAAAATTCAATTCAAAAAATGAGAGAGAGTATTATGTTTTTGAAAAATAATATATATATATATATATATATATATATATATATATATATATATATTTATATATATATATATATATATATATAAACTTAAAAATACTTATTTTAATTATTTTACATTTTTAACAACAAAAATTTTAAATTTTTTCATCTTAATTTATCTATTTATCAACAAAAAAATTCTAAATTTTTTTAAATAACATTAAAAAAAATCTCGTTTATTTTAATTATTGAATTCTTGATTTTTTTTCAAGTTCTTTTTTCTATTGTTTTAAATTTTTGTTAATATTTTTTTAATTTACAAGAAAAAAAATTATAATTTTGTGTTTTTTTAAAAATATTTATGTACTACTAAAATAATTTTAGTATTTTTTCATTCTTTAATAAAATTATATACTCTTGATAAATTTGTTAAAAAATATAAAAAAAATTAGATGAACAGTTTTTTTAGTGTGGGACCCGTTTACGATATTTCGCCTAGGGCCCTTGTAAACTCAAGAACGGGCCTGTTGGTCACTAGTGATCCATCTTTAGGAGGAATTCTCTTTTAGCAGCATTTGTACTTTGTAAGCATTCATCGACAATGATAATCGAATCAACCCCAAACCCAACGCTATAGATATGTCTCTCCCGTGCAAGAATTCTTCGATCTACGTTCTTCAAATCAAAATGTCGGCACCAAATCTCACCACATTAAGCCGTCAAGCTTTCTCCATTACTTCTTCAATCACTTCAACCCCATTACTCTTAAATCCGGTTAGTGATTTTATTTTCAAAATCCACTCCAAATACAAATTGAACCAAGCTGTTCATAACATTAATTAAAGGCACGCAACACAGTATAATGATATGGAAGAACTGTTTATGCAGGCAGGAGTTCATAACATAAATTAAGGGTTCATCCAAAAGATCCATTTAAATGCGTCCAAAATCGCTTACTTGTGCGACAAGTCGGAGTGCTGGGGGCCTGCACTCCTTGATTTTTCCTCCGTTGCTCCTCCTTTCGATTTCCTTTTCACTTCTCAGCCTTGATCTGACTAGGTTGGTCCAATTCTTACCAAACTAAAGTTGGTCCTCAGTATAAACATGTCAATATCATTAAAAAGAACAAACTCACTCGCTACGAGCCGTTTGTACAAGCGAGCTAAGTTACTTACTACGTTTACTCTTTGAATTCGAAAATAGTGGATAAATAATCAATACATTTTTCAATTATAGTAAAAAGGGAAGAATTGAAGTTTACATATCACCTTTTTTGAGAAACCCTAAATGTTGTTGGTTCTCGGACAACAAACAACACTAAAGATCGTAGTAGACTAGAGCAGGCTACCATAAGTCATCCACCGCCAGCCGCATATTCGACTAGTGATTTATTTTCATACTTGAATAATTTGTTTTAATCGAGTGTTCATTATTTGTTTGTTAACACAAATGACTTAGGAGAGTTGAAAAGATAATAGTATCCAACAAAAACTGATAAAAAACTTTCACATTGTTTAAAACATCGTGAATATGCAACAAAAACTTTCACATTGTTTAAAACATCGAGAATGCATGGTCAGTATTGACTGAATCAATAAACATATGACAAATCCAAAACATATACTTCTCCAAATCCATAGTTACAATAGTATCAGATACATGAGCAAAGACCAGTTCCAATTACATGCCATAAGCAGCACACCATCTTTTCACATTGATCCCTTTTTTTTTAATCTCAAATCGGAATTACTACATTTTATTTATTTCCACCCCAGTAGCAATAAATTAAATACAGGCATCACAAGCGAAATGATTGGATCCACAATAAGAAATTTTGATCTCATCTGCATCAAGTTTCTCGACAGCCTAAGCCTACCGTATTTCATTGAAGGGAATACTGATACTCAGTCGAGCTTGACATTAGAATATAGAAGGGTGTCCTTGGTGATTGGCATGTTCATGAGAAAATGGATCTGCGGTCAACAAAAACATGCTGTTAGATCATGTTCTGCAAATTCGTACATTCAACTATCTCACTGTAGAAGCTTTACCCCCAAAATAGTGGCAATCAGAAGAATGATTCCAGTTATCCAAGCCAATGCCCTTCTAACAAACATAACTTCTGCGAGCTTCATCAACTCAGGTGAGATTTCAGTTTCCTCCAACTGACGAGCAGATGGCTGAGGATTTACAGTGACTTGGAACCCGAGTTGATCACCATGGGCAATAACTCCGACAATTTGTCCTTCAACATTCCAAATAATAACAAATACTATAAGGAAAGTATGTCATGATTTCGACATTTGGTTTATAAGACTGATATGCCAAAAAAATACATAAACTAATCAGGAAAAGGTTATATGCAATATAACATGCATTGCATGAAACATCTATAGGTTGTAAAAAGAACAAATACATACTACCATACTACCCTCGATAAAGAGAAACTAAATACAACTCTATAAGAACATCAAGATAAAACCGATGGGCTGGAGCCAAAGACAATGATATCATTATTAAAGTAGGTACCAAACCTTGGTATGCGGACTGCAACAAATTGAATGCCTTTGAAATAGAAATAACAAATACTTCCAGCCCACTTTGAGCAATGCCTTCTTTTCCATAATGATCTTGCAGAGCCTGTGACCATGAATAAACTGAGTAGCATAGAACTGAACGTAAAAACATGTACCCCCCTCGAGATATTTGTGATCCAAATAACAGATACTTATATCTGTCTTCATATGGGAAGTTCTCTATTTCATTAAATAAGATGAAGCATGTGGTTTCCAACTTTCCAAGATGATCCACCGTAGAAAAACTAAAGCTATGACATTGGGTCAATGGAGTGTGTAGACTATTTCTAATTATCTTTAAGCTTCCAAAAGCTCACTCATTCAAATGATAATTGAATTTTGTATACGATTTTACAAAGAGAGAGAACTTAAGAGTTAACGGAACAATTGAAAATAGAATCTTCCACGTATGCATGATGTATCCTAGTCACATGACTAACATAAAAGGACAATAGAAGAAAGAGCAGTTATCAGATGTGTTAATCCAAGTATAATTTAACCCTTTGAACCTTAATACTGTAATCAGAGTTTGCAAAATTGGATATTAATATTCTGCAGACTTGCCAATATGAAAAAATTTTCATTAGCCGAAAAACAATTACTATAAATCTATTTACCTTAAGACCATCGAATCTCCCAGTAATTAACTCTGCTGGAATGATCACGCTTTTTGTTAAAACTTTATGCGTCTCCTTTGCCTGACCAATACTATTAACGAGCGATACAAGACTCGTCGCAAATTCTCTGTCAGCTCTCTGTAAATATTCAAGTAGATGTTCTTCAAAACGTTTTTCAGAAAATAAATTAATCAATGGCAACAATAGAATTGTTAAAAGTTAAAACTTTAAGAACCTCCGACAAATGGAGCCTCAGAAAGTTGCCATTGGTTGTGGGAATAATTAACTCTCCACTCAATTGTTGAGATTCATCTTTAACATATGATCCACCCAACCAAGATGCCTGAGAACAAAATCCAAATATCTCATAAATCAAGTTTACTCAAACTGTGGAGACAGACAGAGGGAGAGAAGACAGACAAATTCACTTAGTTCTTTATCAGAACAATCAGTATTGCTCGACACTTCATTCAATGAAACTAAAGACACTTCATCTTCACCTGCAGACACACGAAGAAGTAAGTTGGTATAAGGTTTCAGGTAAGCTCCAGACTTTGGGATACTTAACCAATCGCAAAGGTCGGGTTACCAGTAAGCTGAATATCCACTCTTTCACTGCCTTCAACCTTGACCCTCAGAGCGTGACTAAATGGAGATTCTTCTGACTCAGAAACCAGTTGAGACTCTTCATATGTAACAGCATTCATTCACCAAGTTATCACCACATAAATGAAAAAAACTATAGGCTGCAATCTTTAGCTAATTAAGTTTGAGCAGCATACATACCTTCAGCTCCCGTAACTTCAAGCATCAATAAAGCACGAGGCCTGTCAAATGGGTTAGGCATAAGCACCTCATTTAGCTGCAAAACATAGAGTAACATGTACGCATGTAGTTACTGTAGAAATGGATAAACCATGAAGCAAGTAACTATATTGTACCTTGGATGAGCTGGCAGCAGTTAGTGTAGAAGGGGGTGCAAAGCCAAGCAATACTGATGCAGTGGCACCAATTTCAGATGGGGAAAGAGAACCAGTCTGCATAAATTGCAAAGATAGTCAGTTACATTCTTAACAGTCGATTGAACCAATTCAATTTATGCATTGAAAAAAAAAACAAAACTGGATCGTCTCAATTGTACATAGCAAGTAGCAATGATACACAAACAAGACTTTAGATTACAATAGTAAACATACAAAAGCCATATCTTAGTTGAAATAAGATGCAAAATACTAATGTAACCAAAGACTGGAAATATATTTTTTATAAGAAATATAAGCTTTTATGACAAAACTAGGGATGGGACATCCCTAAAATGATAACGAAGTAGGATTCCAAAACATTGTTTCTAGATACATCAGAGATAGAAAAGAAACTAAAAGGATTATGATTAAGAGACCACAAAGACACTTCGTTTAATTCTATCTCATATCTCATCAAAAGATTCCATCTATCATAAAAAAATCCTTCTATTCTTCCTAACTGAAATGTACCATAACATCACTGACACTGTGACACACTGACACAACAATCCTCCGTAAAACTTTTCGTTTCTTGCTTATAGAATATAGATACCACAACATTGCTAAGCATCAATGCCCCAATTGAATCTTGAAATATCAATAGTTATCTTTTAAGATATCTTTGGAAAACCATATTCATGTGACAAAATCAGACTAAGCATCGCATATTTCACGGCATGACTGTGAGAAGGGTCTGTTTAACAGGAATGAAAAAATAACAAACTACAAAGTTCTTACTTCTCTTTAAATCTATTAAAATACCGACTAAATTTGTCATCACATCAAGAATTTTGTTGTTAATATTTTCAAAAGAAGGCATAACTCTAGGCAATCTTTTGCTTCAGGTCATTTCCTGAGGTTTATCAGATTGATTTACTCTTGGTAGCAATAAAAGTAAGATATTTGTTTACTGAACCATTAAATTTCATTAATGCTACAAACTACAATGCAGCCTTACTAATTGATAATGGAATAAATGATATTTCCATATAACAGTACAAAAATCGTTTCTTTTAACTATCAAAAGATTCATGCTTATCTAATATTTGTATGTATTGTCTTCACGGTGATAAGACTTGCCCTTGAATGAAGGGGCCATGTAAACAATTACTTAAAAAGCAGAAAGAGGCTATACTGAATTATTAGTTTCTTTACGAACCAACCACTCATTCAAGGAACTAAGAAATAACTGAATAAAGCACAACTGTCCTGTCCATGAAACATCAGAGGTGCTACAAACTCTAGAGAGACCTTCAGTGTTCTATCACTCTTTAGGAATCACATGAAGCACAAATAAATCCTGATTAAATAGTCACACCAACCACAGTTTTTCTAATTGAGGAATGCTTCTAACAGACCACTCAAAAGAAAATTAGCCGTCAAAAAAAATCCAGATAGGTAGATTGTATAAAACGTTGGATTCCATATATAATCAACAACGATTGCAGCAAAAAAAAGTTCTTTCAAACTGCAACCACTAACCTCCTCCACACACACACACACACACTAATACACACCTCTTTCCCTCTATTTGCAAAAAAATGCCACTGAAAATATTGAAACGGAACAGTTACCTGAGACGATGGGTCGCGAAGATACTGATGAGTGGGGCTGTCGAGGAAAGCAACTGTGGAATCCCCATAAATCACCTGAAATAAATTCAAGTGTAAATATAGATTAAGTTCCGAATTTTACAATCAATATCAATTAAAATTATCCAATCGGATCTATATGTGTCGGCGCAAGGGTACATGTGTTTGCGTCTGTGTATGTGTGAGAGAGAAAGGGAGAGGAAGACCTTGGAATTGAGAGAGAAGAGAGAAATGGCGAAGAGAATAGTATAACTGAACGCCCTGCGTAAATCCATATTCTAGAGAGAGAGAAAGAAGAAAGATTTGAGATGAGCGTTTGATCTATTTCTGTGGGTATAATGTCAAGGAGAGGAGGAAGATGAAAACTACGAATATAAAAAACAGCGTTTAAACCCGTAAAATACTGTATTGGCAAATTCCAACTTTCATAGCGCATTTCAACTTGATTGGGTATAAGAGTTCTACTCAATATGTAAGTGTTTTTAATATTTATAAATATATTGAAGCAAAAAAAACTTCTTTTGATTGTTTATTAACTAAAACATTATTTTTATACACTAATTTATTTATTTGTCTCCGCACATAATTTCTTTGTGTATTCAATTGCCCGAGTGACTTTCGAGAATGAGAAGTGTTGCACGCTGCCGCGCCCTCTAAGGGGCAATGATATTGTCAACCGCGATGTTATCAAAGCAACACACTGGTAATAGAAGTGGATAAGACTCTGATAGATAATGATGCGATTTGCAATATGGTCTACAAGAAAGCCTTATATCAATAAGGAATCTGATCAAGTACGTGATGCCATATATGACGAGAGGAGGAAGATGAAATCGACGAAGATCAAAAACATTTAAACATGTAAAGTATTTGCAAATTCCAAGTTGATGTGATGAGGTATGTAATCAATGTGTCTCATAGCCATCTTTTCTTCGAATGTTATTTCTTTCGCGAAATTAAAGGTGACAGTGTGATTTCGCTGGCCTGAATGCAGTTAACATGTTAGCGAGAATATGACTTATAAACCTCTAGCTCATCAAAATCAACATAATTGATCACATAATTGTTGCTCTATATTTTGAAACCTTTAGCTCATCAAAATCAACATAATTGATCACATAATTGTTGCTCTATATTTCTATTTTTGGTACACCATTGCAAGAGATATGGCTTTTAAAATCTCTCATTAAAATTAACAGTTTTCATCGTCCAATTCATTTACTACTATAATAATAATAATAATAATAATAATAATAATAATAATAATAATATAATTAAATAATTTTTTCAAACATGAAATCCCATACTTTTTCATATTACACTATCACTTAATCAATGTGTTATATTGTCATTTTTTTGGTCAATATAATAATTTATGATGAGATAATGTGTTGAATATAATAATTATGTAAAAATTTCAATTTTTTTTATTCTTATATTTTAATTAATTTATTTTACTTAATACTCGATTTTTTTTAACGCGTGGCAAATTAAAGACAACTCTGACATTATTTGGCGCACATTTTTTATGTTGGTAATTAATTGATTAATTAATATACTCTTATATTAAGAGCATTTCTATTTCTACCCAAAAAAACATCTAAGACAATAGTTAATACAAACAAAATAAGTATTATTAGGGTTTGGGGTAGATTGATTTTTAATATTATTTTGAACACCCATTATTTTTCACTTCATTTTTAAGGATTGTATATTTTTAATATGTTTAATTACTAGGACGTTTGTATTCTTCAAATATTAACTAGGGGCACTTTTTAAAATCAGTAAAGTCTAAAATATCCTTCAACCATTACACCGATCCGATCAATTGTGAAATTCCACAATCTCACACACTACTCACGCCATAGCTATGATCTCTTCCCCCGATCCCTGATCCAATCGACATTTACCCTTGTTAATCGCTCTATGACGATAGTCACCGGCGAAAACCAAGCGAACAAATAACTGATCGAAGGGACGCTGGTCCTGAAATTGAATCTCGTTGGTTTGTGACGCATTAAATCCAGGTTCAATTAAGCGTGTTCCTTCAGTTTGTTAATTTCTATGATTGTTTTCTGGTGGCTTCGAATCATGAGCAGAAGTGAAAGCAGTTGACATGTACTAGGAAGTTGAACCATGCTACTGACGACTAGTCTTTACGAAGACAATGAGTTTGAACAGAGAAAACTTTGGTTTGCAGGGATGAAAGTAGCATTGGAATGAATGCAAGGTGTTTGATGAAATGTCCTAAAGAAGAAAATGAATTTTAATTTGTATTTTTTCGTTTCCTTCTAATTTGAGGATTTAGATATATTGTTTGATTTTTGAGCATTGAAAGTTTTGGTTGGATATCAAGTAATGATGAATTCTTCTTTCTCGTGTTTTTATTTCGACTTTGGAGATTAAGTTTTTCTCTTTCTACGGGGGAATCTTTTTTGGAGAACAGTGAATAGATAGAATACTTAAAATACAATTCTTGAGATGAAAATGTCCCAATAAGCGGGGTGAATTGTGTGAAGGGGTAGAGAAAATATATAGTGAAGGATGATTTAACCATGACGCATTGAGCATGGCCTCGTACATTTCATCATTCATTGATCACAAAATCACTTTATCTTATGTTGATGGGATATGCTGGAAATAAAATTACAGGAGGCACATACGTGATTTTATTATTCTTGTTGTACTGTCTATTATGTCCTATCACGTTTTTTTTTAATTGTTAGATCCATTTCAGGTGATATCTAACAGAAAAAAAGGATTGAAGTGTGTAAATTGTGCAGATCATAGACTTTATGATATGATCCAAACGGGCAGTTATAAGTTAATGAGATTTCGTGGGTTTCAGGTGAGCGAAAGTAGGATTTGCAGACATGAAAGTAGCATTTGAGTGCAAGGTGTTTGCTTAAATGTCAATTAGATTTCGTACTTATTATTTGAATGAGTTGTGCTGCTACAAATGTGTTGGGCGCGAGCAGTTGTGGTGTTGAACTTATAGTCATTTTGATAGTTGTTAAGTTAATCTATATTTTATTTCATTTTTCAACCCATATCTATTTCAGTTATGGTTGAGATGTCCATTTTTTTAGTATACGGAAGATTAGATCTTTGCGGGAACACCTAATAAAATTTGAATCAAAATGTGTTATCTTAAAGTAGTATTTAGCATTCAATTTACGGCATCTATGATAGATTTCAATTTATAATAGATTTTATTTGACATCTATGGTAGATTTCAGATTTTCTTTGGCATCTATGGTAGATTTCAAGTTTGGCCTCTACGGTAGAGTTCTGGTTTCTATCAACTTCTTAATAGCAATAATAAATTTTTGTTTTTTTTATTTTGTTATTTTAGGAATTCTTATATTGTTATTTTGTTTTAGTTATTTTGTTATATCAATAATAACAGAATTTCTTAGAGCTCTGTTATTTTGTTATTTTACGAATTCTTTGTTATTTATGACAGATTTTTAAAATTTTGTATATAGTTGTTATCTATGATAGATTTTTAAGAATTGGTATTTGGTTTTTGAACATTAAGGTGAACTAGCTCATGAATACAATTGCATTTGTAAGTGTATTTATAGCTCAAATTTAGGCAATAATATACATGAAAATGTACATACTAGAATTATTTAACAAATTCTTAAAAATAAATAGATAATAACACTACTGACAGAGCATGAGACAATAAGTTATACATATGTCATTGTTATTGAAGTATATTGGTATGAATATATATCACGCGCATGGACGAGTCCTATGCGCACAAGGAATACGAGTCACGCATATGGAACGAGTCCTATACGCACAAGGAATACGAGTCACGCATGTGGAAAGAGTCCTATGCGCACAAGGAATACGAGTCATATTTTAATACATTGTCTTATTTAGTAGTTTATTTCTATATTTTATTCCTTACCTTATTTTGTTTAGGGTTTATCACATGCTTATATAAAGCATGAGTTTGTACTCAATCAATTCAATTCATTCAATCAATAAACAAGTTTAGTTTTATTATTTTCTCTTCATATTTTTTTCCTTTATCACAAAAATCAACATGGTATCAGAGCATATTATTCTTAAGCTTCCGCAATCCAAAAAAAAAAAATCGTGAAAGGGAGAGAGAGAAATAGTCTTCGGCCGCGTCCTCGTCCTCCAACCCTTCCGACGAAGTGCGAGTATCGTCCTCCACCCCTTCCGACGAAGTGCGAGTATTTTGGATGCCCAACTTTCTGAACGCCATCTCCATCTCCAAGAAAAGAAACTGTTCTTCAATTCGTCTGAACCCCTCCGAAAGTACCGAAATCCCCGTCTCAATTTTGCCGCTACGTAAGCTCTCTTGTTTCTCCCCTATTCGCTGCAAGTCAGTTTGAAAAAGAAAAATACTTTTGATTTAGATTTCCCTGCTTCCTACCTTTTCCGACGAGGCCATCGATCACACATATGAAGTTTTAATTTGATCCCAAAGAGAGGTAATACTCCATGGGTAACACATAAAGTTCGGGACGAAAAACGCGACGACCAAAACCGGTAGTTACTACGGAGGCGCGCGACGATCGAAATTGCGACGACCAATTGGCGCGCGGCGATCGAATCTGCTACAACCAAAAGCCGATAGATACTACGGAGGAGGAGGCGCGCGAAGATCTCGAAGATTATTTTTATTGGTTATTTTGTTTCGGGTTGGGTCGAGTTGATCGAAACCCGCATTACGAAAAACCTAATATTCCATTGTCGGATTTGTCGGCGGTCCTACGGCAACGTCGAATGTTGACGTGTTGGTGGTTAAAGGCGACAGACGACAGTGGTGATATTTTCGATGGGGCCGACAACGTTCGAAAAATGACGTGAGGCCACATCGTATTGGTCCGGGCTGTCCGGATCTTCTTGTCGAAGCTTGGTCGGTGGTCGAAGGTTTTCAATCGGGCTCGAGTTACCAGGGGAGAAAGTGGCTTGTTATATCGAGTGGAAAAAGTGGTGCAGAAAGTGGTTGACTTTAGTAAAGACTTCTTTATAAACGTGTTTGCAGAGTACAAAGTTTGGTACTGAAGGTGTTACGATTTGATCTGTGCGAAAACCCACTTCTCATAGTGGGAAATCGCTCGGGGTCCACACGAGGTCTCATCTTGTAGCATCAATGTTGTTCTTCAACCTTATATATTTTTGCTCGACCAAAGGCATGTTTCTTAATTTTGACAAGAGAGGCAATTACCCCTCTCGATATGTTGAAGGTTAACATGCAGGTGCATGGCAGTGGTATCGTGCTCCAAATTTGAATGTCAAAATTTGGAAATAAATATTATAATTGTGTTTTTAAAGTACACCTTTGCATGAAAATATCCAAGAAGACGGGCTGACAAAAATGGCAGGTGGGGGCACTCCGTGAAGAGCTATGTAGTCAAATACAAAAAGGTTTATGGTCGGAGGTTGTTTGGTGCTTGGAGCAGCTTCTTAGTTCGATCAAAGAGTATACTGATTACAATTTGATTTGGTTCAGAGGTTCAGTTCTTATCTCAATTTCATCTTCTTCTTAGCAAGATGGAATACGAAATTCGTATTCTCATCTTGAGGGAGGGTATTGAAGTATATTGGTATGAATATATATCACGCGCATGGACGAGTCCTATGCGCACAAGGAATACGAGTCACACATATGGAACGAGCCCTATGCACACAAGGAATACGAGTCACACATATGGAAAGAGTCCTATGCGCACAAGGAACACGAGTCATATTTTAATACATTGTCTTATTTAGTAGTTTATTTCTATATTTTATTCCTTACCTTATTTTGTTTAGGGTTTATCGCATGCTTATATAAAGCATGAGTTTGTACTCAATCAATTCAATTCATTCAATCAATAAACAAGTTTAGTTTTATTATTTTCTCTTCATATTTTTTCCTTTATCACAAAAATCAACATTGTTGTAAGCATTCGGTGAGAAACAAATTCGAAGAACAAATGGCCAATAGCACATGAGACACGATACTGCATCTTCACGTAGAACTTGGGAAGGACGTACTTTGTGTAAAAAAACAAAAGCATTCGTTAATTACAACATTCATCGAGCATGAGAAGGACGCACTCTGTGTAAAAAACAAAAAACATTCGTTAATTACAACATTCATCTTGGAAAAATGACAATCGGTGAATACAGAATATCAATCAAATGCATCGAGTTAACTTACAGTCAAATACATAGGCTTCTTGGACATTCCTCAAAGCAACAATATTTTCATAAAAATGCAACATATATGAATATAAATATTTATCTATCAAATATCTATCATAGACAAACAATAATTTCATTAAAAAAAACTCATGTTAATCAGTAGAATCATAATATTATTATGTGGTTTATTCACAACATCTATACATAATCTATTATAGATCTCAATTCATCTAGAATAAAAAAAATTATATATCAAGTATCTATCATAGATAAATAATAGTTTCGTGTGTAAATAAAAATGTGTCAATAACTCGATCATCAAGAAAATAACTATTTCACCAAATCATTTTAAATACAATATCAGTAACTGTGAACAAATACGTGATAAAGGTATTTGAATATCAGAAAGCATATTCATCTTGTTTAGATAGAACATGAATCAAGTGTCTATTCAATATCAACAATAGATTTAAGGTATAAATATACTGTAGGGATCGGATTATGGAGATGGCATGAAAAGAAACGAAAACGAGGCTCGTGTTCAACACGATCTCCTTAAAACAAAATTCGACCTCTACCGATCGTTTGTTTCCCAGGATACAACGTTTTCACGCAACTACGTTGCACGTCGAACCGAGATATTGCCCGAGATATTCACCGGAGGGCCAAGGAAAGCTAAGCAAAAGAAAAGAAGCAAAATGTGCTGGAATGTGTCTGTATAAACTCGATTCTTTTTCGGTGTATTTTGCATGCACAAAGAGCTGCAATATATAGGAAAAGTTGGACGAGAAGGGTTGATGAATCTAGACGTGTTGACCGTAACGTCTAAGCATTCATCACCCACCATCATTGTGATTAAACACAATTAATTCTTATGTTTAAAATTCAAAAATGTAACCTCCATCAATAATGAATAATATTGAATATTATTATTATTATTATTATTATTATTATTATTATTATTATTGTAAAATAAATAATTAATAATATTCTATTATTATTATTGTATTAGAATATGCAAAATGTTGGCTCGTGCGCCAATTCAAATTGTTATAGGATACTCTCCCTTATACACTTACTCAATTTTGCATATTTTTTCAATGTGGGATACACATTATCCCTTTAGAATTGTCTTTCAATTCACAATTTTGTTACAAGTTTGAAAATTAATTTGTCATTCATTTCTACTCCGATTTGAGCAAATGAGATATCGAATCGAAGCTCTCTTCGATCTCTATATTTTCCAACATATACAAAATCCTTCACAAAAATCTAAAACCACAACCAATTATCAAATATATAATCAACTTTATACCAATTTAGAAGTAGGGTTAAAATATACCTGATTTATCCGGTGTTCTAATTGGGATGACGATAACCGAGACGACAACAATTCCTTTTATCAAATGTGTGGAACGACCACAAATTTTCAGAACAAATTACAACCATGCTTTCACTGCGATTTTCAAAACAAATTGCAAAGTTGCGGGGAGATAGTTCGTGGGAGAGTGTCAACTACATTATTAACAAAACAAAGTGATGTCCGTAGCACAACTGACTAAGAAAGGTTTAGCATAAACCCACATGAAAAAGACTACAATTGATCAAACTACATGATTTTTACCAAATTTTAACAAACATATTTGTAATAAATATGTAGATATCGACTGTAGCACAACTATATACAATGAATTCATATAAAACAGATGTTTAGATCTGCAATTCACACTAGATTTCTCACCTTATCTGTTTATGTGCTACGGTAGGAGAGACCTTGGATTGTCCGCCGTTTTGTTTGAGTGGTTTTGAAACGGGGATTAATTTTATGGGCGTGATGTCCAACCCTAACTCCGATAGTTAATCGCCGGTAGTAGTAAAAAAGGTGGTGTATTATAATATATTCTACGGTAGTTTTGATGAAAATTTGAAAATATATTAATTTTTTTTTTGGTATTTTAGGTTTAGTATAGATATTTATTTTAATTAATACATTGAAAATGTTACTATCGGTAGTGTGCCCCATATAATAATTATGAAAAATTATAGGTAGTACTTATAATACTACTCTTATAATTGCCCCATCCATGATTCCCCCAACAAAATAATAGTTTCTTATTTATTATTTATATTTTAAATAATAATAATTATAAATAAATAAATCAAAAAACATAATCATTCGAAACTTTATTTTAATAAATAGTACTATCATTTCATATTATTCATAATTATAATAATAATAATAATAATAATAATAATAATAATAATAATAATAATAATAATAATAATAATAATAATAATAATAATAATAATAACCAAAAAATAAATTAAAATATTTTTATTAAAATATTTTGTTCTATTTAAATGAATTGATTTTAAAAAATTGAAGAAAAAACATATTTTAGTAAAATATTTTTATCACCTTAATTATTTAAATTAATTTTTATTATATAAATTAAGATGATAAATATATATTTATTTTAATTATTTTTAAAGAAAAAATTATAATAAGATATATTTAGAAAAAATATGTAGTATATTTAAAATTTACTTTTATCCAAAATCACCTTTATAATAATCATAATCTTCATATTAGACGCATGATATTTAAAATGATTTATTACATTTTGCAACCTCATGTATGAGTTTTTTTTGCACTTTTCAACTTAATCGGAATTTCGTAACACTTTGCAACTCATGTATACGAGTTTTCACTTTGCAACCTGGATCGGAATATTCGATAGAATATTCCGTTTAAAAGGGTTTTTGAGGAATAAAATATGCATCACATTGGCTTATTACATATTTACCCTCAGTCAATTTCAGTCAATTTATATTATATATATATATATATATATATATATATATATAATATTAATTAAATGAAAATTGAATAATGGTGTCGATTAACAGAGGGAGCAGTAGACAATTAGAGGAAGAGATGTGAAAGGATAGACGATTGTGTTGATGTACGCGAGCCTTTGAAGCAATTTCAAGCAATTTCAAGCAATTCTGAGGCATCTTTTGTAGTATCTTTTGTGTTTGGGGTAGTATGTATCAATTAGAGGAAGATGGAAGAAATGAAAAACGAATAATCGAGGCTCGTGTTCAACACGATTTCCTTAAAACAAATTCGTCCGCTACGGGTACTATTGTTTCCCAGGATACAACGATTACTAAGCAAAACATTTGCTTACGGCGAACTGAGATGTTGCCTGAAAAATATCACCGGAGGGTAAAAAAAAACGGGGTAAACAAAAGAAAGACGAGAGCGATTGCTCGGAATGCGTCTGTATATTTCTCAAACAATTTCATTCTTTCTCGTTTCTCTACGAGTATTTTCGAGTGCTTCTCGTTCTCATGTTCGATTTTTTCATGCAAAATCGATTGCACTTATATAGATAATGTTGGAGTCGAAGGTTCGTTGAACGTGGACGGTCAAACCACCAAGTGTAACGTCCCGTCATTTAAAACCATACTAATGGTCACTTAAAAGACCATTATTCACAAATTAAATCCAATTATGTAACTTAAATAATAATATCACATTATTATTATATTATTATTATTTTGTCAATAAATGACAAATCACATAAAAAATAAAATATAGAAAAAAGTGTGTATCCAATTAAAGGGTACTCCCCTATATTTATCGACTACACTTTGCATATATATATTTATTTATTTTTACCCTTTGGAACTCTTCCAATTAGTTACATATTTGAAAATTAATTTTTCATTCATACTACTCGAAATTTAGCGTATGAGATATACAATCAGAGCTCTCATACGAGACACTCATTTTCCAACAATCCCCCACATGAATGAAAAGTATACAGACACCATAAAGAAGTTTGGTGATATAACTCAACGTTAGAAACGTGCATAGAATAGGTAGGTGTTACCCTTTGAACATTTCCTTGTGAAAGCATACTTATTTTACTAGTTAAATAGTAGACACGATGTCCTTGAACTATTCACCATTTGTGTAAACAATGGTATACTCCACTCACGTTCTTTCTAACAACTCTCAGTTCTCATAGTTATGTTCATTTTGACCCTGAACATCTGCCTGGTTCTGTAAGAGTGTTTAAAAATATGCCTTACTATATTCTCTTCGAAGCGGCCCCACTTCTCTCTTACATAGGTGATTTCATTTGAATCATTAATAGCCATATGCTAATTATCACAACATATCACTGTAACATCTCTTAAGCAATGGACTTTCATGAAAATTAAATTCCCCCACATAACAGTGATAATGGAGTTAGACAATTAGGTTGTTCTTTTGAACCTAGTTCTTGGGATCTCCAGTCATATAGGTAAGGTTTTCCTTCGTCTCAACTCTCTTTCTTTAAGGCTTAAGTCCAATCCTTTAGATGACGACATTACTAACTCTCGATTTAACCATTTCTTTGGTTAATTGACTGCGATATTATCTTTAGATCTTACATAGTCTATTGAGATAACTCCAATAGAGAGTAGTTTTCAGACATTGGGTTCATCCAATTGCAAATTGACACTCACAATTAATGCTAATTGGATACACATGTTTCGTCTACTTCGGATGTTCTTTTTAACTTCCGAATACAAATAATTCATATTTCAATATGAATTTCAAAATAAATCAATAATAATTTTGACTTTTCTCTTTTATTTACTTCTCATTAAGTAAAAAAATTAATTGTGAGAATAAATCATTATTACCTCATTCATATCATTATATGAATTTCAATAATTTATTTATTTCAATTTAATAAATCTTTATACCACATCCATAACTCTTTATGAATTTTAAAGATTTTATTTCAATAAATAATAATATAATAAATTCACTATTTATTATATTCAACTAATAATAAATTTCATTATTTATTATTTTTTAAATGGTACTCATAAGTTTTACTTATTTTCTCACCATAATTACCAAATAATAATTTCATCATCATTAAATAAATAATAATAACCATATTATGATTTATATCATATAAAATAATTATAACCATATTATTATTTATAACACATAAAATTAAATAATAAAATATGCATAAAATGCAAATTTTTATTATTTAATTATATCAAAAGATATATTTATCAACTTCTAGTGATTTCACATTTAATCACGTATTTTTACGATAAATTAAATCAAGTAATTATACAACATTTTCGATAATGTTTGCTCAAACTAATTTAAAATTGTATATCACTACGTGTGACAACATCATTTTTTTTTCCTTCCCCCGACTTCAACAAAGTCGCTGAATTTTTCCTTGGTTTATAACGACGATTAACCAAAATATCATCTAGTGTGGCGCACTATCACTAGGTCCCGTGGGATACATATTCATTCACTCAATCGAGTTTTAACCATTTCCGATCGTAAGCACAATATTCAATTCAACCATCAAACTAATTTGTTAAGTTTGTAGTATCTTTTGTGTTTGGGGTAGTATGTATCCATTAGAGGAAGATGGAAGAAATGAAAAACGAATAATCGAGGCTCGTGTTCAACACGATTTCCTTAAAACAAATTCGTCCTCTACGGGTACGATTGTTTCCCAGGATACAACGATTACTAAGCAAAACATTTGCTTACGGCGAACTGAGATGTTGCCTGAAAAATATCACCGAAGGGTAAAAAAAAACGGGGTAGACAAAAGAAAGACGAGAGCGATTGCTCGGAATGCGTCTGTATATTTCTCAAACAATTTCATTATTTCTCGTTTCTCTACGAGTATATTCGAGTGCTTCTCGTTCTCATGTTCGATTTTTTCATGCAAAATCGATTGCACTTATATAGATAATGTTGGAGTCGAAAGTTCGTTGAACGTGGACGGTCAAACCACCAAGTGTAACGTCCCGTCATTTAAAACCATACTAATGGTCATTTAAAAGACCATTATTCACAGATTAAATCTAATTATGTAACTTAAATAATAATATCACATTATTATTATATTATTATTATTTTGTCAATAAATGACAAATCACATAAAAAAAAAATATAGCAAAAAGTGTGTATCCAATCAAAGGTACTCCCCTATATTTATCGACTATACTTTGCATATATATATATATATATATATATATATATATATATATATATATATATTTATTTATTTTTACCCTTTGGAATTCTCTTTCAATTAGTTACATATTTAAAAATTAATTTTTCATTCATACTACTCGAAATTGAGCGTATAAGATATCCAAACAGAGCTCTCATACGAGACACTCATTTTCCAACATCTTTTTCTTTGGCTTGCTTCTTTCCATGGCAGCAACGTACAACAGCTGCTGCCACACCATGAACAAGATGATGACGAAATCTTGGCTATACTCGAGAGAGATGCTGGCCCATAGTCGTAAAGGGCTTGTCTATTGATGACGAAAATTGAATAATGGTGTCGACGAGTAATTAGTAGAGGTAAAACAATTTCATGCCAAGTAGAGAGAAAATGCTTAATTATTTTACTATAATTATTAATTTTTTGATATAATATAAATTACATAATTTAAATATCATACATCTAATTATGAAGATTATGATTATTATAATTTTTTCTTTAAAAAAAATTAAAATTAAAATATATTTATCATCTTAATTTATATAATAAAAATTAATTTAAATAATTAAGGTGATAAAAATATTTTATTAAAAATATGTTTTTCTTCAATTTTTTTAAATCAATTAATTTAAATAGAATAAAATATTTTAATAAAAATATTTAAATTTATTTTTTGGTTATTATTTTAATTATGAATAATATGAAATGATAGTACTATTTATTTATTTATAAAGTTCCGAACTTTAGAACAAATGACCAATACTTATTAAAAAGAATAAATTATCCATAACACAACACATAAATCTTCATAGCAAATTAACCAACCTCAAATTCATATTTTTATCAACAAATGAAAAAGCAGCATTGAGTACTTGTGCAAATTGATAACAAAGACAAGAGAGCAATAGGACCAATATCCAGGCTTAGTTGCCCCCTCCACCTCCGAAGCCACCACCACCTCCGAAGCCACCGCCAAGACCTCCGCCTCCGCCTCCGCCTCCACCAAAACCCCCACCACCTCCACCTCCTAATCCTCCACCACCACCTAGACCTCCACCAAAACCGCCTCCAACTCCACCGCCACCACCTAAACCACCGCCTCCGCCAAGACCACCACCTCCACCTAAGCCGCCTCCGCCGCCAAGACCACTGCCTCCACCAAGCCCACCACCGCCTCCTAAACCACTACCTCCGCCACCTAAACCACCACCTCCACCAAGACCACCTCCTCCGCCAAGCCCACCACCGCCACCTAAACCACCACCTCCGCCACCTAAACCACCACCGCCACCTAAACCACCGTGCTTAAATCCTCCTTTCCTACCACCACCTAAACCACCACCTCCGCCAAGACCACCTCCACCACCTAAACCGCCACCTCCGCCAAGACCGCCACCGCCACCTAAACCACCTCCTCCACCGCCAAGACCGCCACCTCCACTGAAACCACGCTTAAAACCTTTTCTATAAATCCCATGCCCTAAACCTCCCCCGATGCCTTTACCAAGAAAAGGCCTATGCAAGAACTTCTCGTCCGATTCATGAACATCTCCCTCCGCATCCGCCACCACCACACTAACAACAACAAAAAATGCCAACAACCCTAAACCAAGAAAACACTTAGTAGGAAACACACTCATTTTCATTTGTTTTTTCTTTTCTTTTTTAAGCATGCAAGAATACCACGAGTCTATAGCCTACTTATACAACTATTGAAACCACTCACCACTCACCAAAAAGAAGAAAACATGGTATTTATTGGTAGGTCCTCTAAACCCCAACTGCCACATTTTATTGTAGTAAATGCATGTTGTCCTCTTACGATTTATTTCTCTCCGAATTTTATTTGAGGTTATCGATCCATCCGATTCCCATGCACGCAACGCATTAAGTTTTGCCAACTAACATCATCACCTTAATTAAGTTTCACCTTTTATTTAATGCGCTTCAACCAACCAACCAACCAACCAAACCAATTATGTGCATGCATGATCATATATTATCATCATGAAGCCGCGCCCGCGCAGCCTAAACTAGATTAATTAATTAGCTAGCAAGGAGTGATCACATAATGAAAATTATCAACAAAGTTGATGAGATTAGAATTAGAAATGGAAAAAAAAATGTCTTTTTCAAATTTTAATTTATACTGCATATACTTGTGTTTGCTCCAATTCGTCCTAAATTTAGAATGAATCTGGTCAAACACACCAAAATGGGGCGACTCTTGGGATTTGAACCCCAAATTAGAGATGAGAATGGGTCAAGCTGATCAGTTGGGTTTTTGCCAAAAGAAAAAAGGCCTCCAGCCTGATATATAATAAGCTGTTCCGTTAACTGTCATATATAATTACTTTTTAAAGAAGCTCCGCTCTAACATTTCTAATTAATACCTATATCATACTCCCGAGTAATCCTTCCTTCCTCACGGTGGGATTTCTTAATATACCCATGGGTGACGTGGCGCTGACACATTGACACTCTCAATAACGTGTTTGTATTAATAATAAGTGTTTTTCGAAATTCATCATATTTGTTGAGGATTCGAACAAGAAAAACAAACACCACCAATCGCAGCCGCGGGAGCCACAAAAGCTTGGCGCCGGAAAGCTTCGAGCTCAAATGGTGAAATCGGGATACGACGACAAACACACGATCTAAGGATCCTAGAAGTATCTCTGAACTTCAAGGAACACAACACAAAAGAAATAACACGAAATGACAAACGATTTTACGAGCTTCGATCGATTGAAAATCGATCTACATGCTCGGGGAGGGAGATGATTCTAGCGTGTTATTCAAGCTCTCAAGGCTATGAATATGAGTTCAGTATCAGCTCTTCATCACACACACACGGTGAATTACATTTATACTCACGCACACAAAAAAACCCCAAATCCGAAACTCGTATGAACCCTACGATCAAATCAGATTGGGCAAATCCACACCACACATTTCTAACAGAAATTGTGATCGTCATGCTGTGCGTGAGCTGGCGAGGAACTTAGAGCACTTGGAATCTCGCATTTTCATCCACTAACACGTGAGAGAGGATGGATCTAGTGCGCCGCGACATTCCTGTGAACCCAGGTAAAACGACACCGTTTTGCCCTGTTGGCGGCAGATTTAAATGAGATGCTGGAATGGCCACTCTGCCCAATCTCAAAACGCGATGAGATGGTCACTTTGCCCAGACTTCCAGAATGTATAGAAACACTTCTAGAATTCAAATCTTGTGTACATTCCAACAAATCTCCACCTTACACAATATTTGGAATTCCAGCAAACATCATGTATCAACCAATCAACACCTGATCACCTCCAGAATCAAGAATCAAGAAACTGACCTGTTCTTGAACTTCAAGATTCAGAATGCCAACTTTGGACCATCCTCCTGGAAACTCAACCAAGATTCAAACTCTCACAATAGACAATGCAGATTCCTCTCCTTCTCCTCTTTCTAGCAAGCTATAGACCATGGATTATCTCCAACCACAGCCTCCACAAACAGCAGAAAACCATAGCAAGCCAAACTGGTTTTTCCAGAAAATTACCCAAGAACACAAACTGGGATTTTCTGAACCAAAACCTCCAATATCAGAACCTACACACTCCTAACATGTAATTTGACTTCCCAGCACATCACCATGCTTCAAACTCCCACAGCAACTCAGAAACACCAAGTCACCAAAAACCAGAAAAATGAATCCAAGAACTCCATGCCTCAAAATCCAATTCTCTGAAGTAACCATGCAAACCTCAGTGCATACAAGTCACTATAAACAACATGAACCTCTGGCCATGCCCAAACCACTCAGAAAACCACTGAGTCAAAAAACCATCAAGCCATCACCATGAAATGCTCAAAACTGACCTGTTTGAGTATTTTCTTGGATAACTTGATAACCACAGCAGAACTATCATGCCTGCTGCCACTTCCACACTTCCATCTTCACTGAGATTGTGGAATGTCAACCAACTGGACCAGTTGTTGACACAGTTGAAACTTATCACTTGGAATACTCTTGGTCAAACTGTCTGCAGGGTTAATTTCAGTTGCAATTTTCTCCACCTTGACAACTCCCTTGTCAACCAGATCTCTCACAAAGTGTAATCTCACATCAATGTGCTTGGATCTGTCATGATAGACCTGGTGCTTGGCCAAATGCACAGCACTTTGACTATCACAATGCACTGACACCCTTTCTTGCAGAACCCCAAGTTCCTCAAGCAATCCTCTCAACCATATAGACTCCTTGATAGCCTCAGTCAATGCAATATACTCTGACTCAGTGGTACTCAAAGCAACCACTGACTGCTGGGATGCCTTCCAGACCACAACACTATCATACAAGGTAAACACAAACCCTGTGAGTGACTTCCTGGTATCCACATTGCTGGCATAATCAGAATCTACATATCCAGTAAGAGCATCTCCAGAGCTCCTTACTCTCCTAAACATCAAACCAAACTCAGAAGTGCCCCTCAAATACCTCAATACCCATTTCATACCTTCCCAGTGTGACTTCCCTGGATTGGCCATGTATCTTGAGATACAACTTAGGGCATAGGCAAGGTCAGGTCTGCTACACACCATAGCATACATCAAACTGCCCACAGCTGAAGCATAAGGAACCTTACTCATGGCAACCTCCTCAAACTGATTCTTTGGAGACTGATCCACTGAGAATTTTAAGTGAGATCCAAGTGGTGTTGTCACTGCCTTAGCCTCATGCATATAAAACCTTTTGAGAACCTTCTCAACATAAGAAGTCTGAGACAAGAACAAAGTCCCATTTGACCTGTTCCTGGAAATATCCATTCCCAGAATCCTCTTTGCCTCTCCAAGGTCTTTCATCTCAAACTCAGCACTTAGCAACCTCTTCAATGACTCTACCTCCACCTTGGAACAACTGGCAATCAACATATCATCCACATAGAGCAGTAGATAGGTAACAACCCTTCCTGTCTTCAGTTTGAGATACACACAGCAGTCAAACTGACTTCTCACAAAGCCTATCAACAACATATAGCTGTCAAACCGCTTATACCACTGCCTTGGACTTTGTTTGAGACCATACAGGGATTTCTTCAACAAACACACCTTGTTGACATCAGATCACCCCTCTAGACCATCAGGCAGCCTCATATAGATCTTCTCCTCCAACTCCCCGTGGAGAAAAGCAGTCTTCACATCCATCTGTTGGAGCTCAAGGTCAAACTGAGCAACAATGGCTAACAGGATTCTGATTGTACAATGCTTCACTACTGGAGAAAAGATCTCATTGAAATCAACTCCCTCCTTCTGAGTAAAGCCCTTAGCAACCAACCTTGCTTTGTACCTTATACCAGATCCTTCCTGCTTCTTCTTAAAGATCCATTTACAGCCAACTACCCTTTGATTCTTAGGTCTCTGCACAACATCCCATGTATGATTCCTATCCAAAGATTGGAGCTCCTCCTGCATAGCTAGAAGCCACTTTGCCCTATCTGAAGACCTCAATGCTTCAGAATATGAATTTGGCTCTTCACTAACCATGTTCTCAGCTACCAATAGGGCATAAGACACTGTATCTGCCTGTGCATACCTCTTAGGAGGTTGTATCACCCTTCTCTCCCTGTCTCTTGCAAGTTGATAACCATCACTGACTTCAGGTCCTTCATCACTGACCTCAAAGTCATCCTCATCTTCAACTTGGGCATCTCTCTGAGCTCTAATTACATCTCTACCATGTAACTCCACCTCAAACTGATCCATCTCAGTTGATTCTTTCTCAGAGAGCATGGGCATAGTGTCTTCATCAAAAGTCACATCCCTACTGACCAAACACTTCTGATTCCCAGGTTCAATGCACCACAGTCTGTAACCCTTTACTCCCTTTGGGTAACCTAGAAACACACACCTCAGTGCTCTGGCTTCAAGCTTGTCACCCCTCACATGAGCCAAGGCCAAACTGCCAAAGACCCTCAGATTATCATAGTTTGGAACTTCCCCTGCCCAAACTTCCTGAGGAGTCTTCATGCTCAAAGCTGCAGCTGGACTCCTGTTGATCAAATAGGCTGCAGTAGACACTGCTTCTCCCCAAAATGATTTACTTAGCCCAGAGCTTAGAAGCATACACCTAACTCTCTCCAGTAAGGTCCTATTCATCCTCTCAGCAACTCCATTTTGCTAAGGAGTAGAAGCCACAGTCCTATGCCTTGAAATCCCATTCTCAACACATAAGGAGTTAAACTCCTCAGAGAGAAACTCAAGACCATTATCAGTCCTCAAGTTTTTAACCTTCTTCTCTGACTGCCTCTCAACTTCAACTACCCAATCTCTGAACTTCTCAAAGGCATCACTCTTGTTCTTCAGAATGAACACCCATACTTTCCTTGAGAAATCATCAATGATGGATAAGAAGTACCTGCCTCCACTCTTGGTATTTGTTCTAGCAGGGCCCCACAGGTCAGAGTGAACATAATCCAACACTCCCTTGGTTGTATGCCTTTCCACTCCAAAACTGGCCCTAGTTGCTTTGCCCAGAACACAATACTCACATACTTTGAGCCTGTCAAGTTGACCATTCTTGAATGCACCCTACTTAGACAACTCATGAAGACCCTTCTCACTGAGATGTCCAAGTCTCCTATGCCATAACTCCACCTTCACTGAGGCAGCAGCTAAGGAGTTCTCACCAACAACAGTAGAACCCTTCAAGAAATACAAGTCATTCCTCTTGACTCCCTCAAGTACCACAGTAGTGCCTTTCTTAACCTGAAGGCAACCACCAACTGAACTGAAGCTCATGCCCAAACTGTCAAGCATTCCAAGAGAAATCAGATTCCTCCTGAGGGATGGAATATACCTCACCTTAGTCAGTTTCTTGATTGATCCATTTGAGAGTCTCAACCTCACTGAACCAATACCCTCCACCTGACATGTAAGATTATTTCCAAGAAAAACCGAACCACCATCTATGAACTCAAAGTCCTCAAACCAATGCTTCACAGGACACATATGAAATGTACACCCAGAATCAAGCACCCACCCCTCATTTCTAGAGTTAGAAGTAACTGCAAGTACCTCAGCATCCTCCAAATCAGAAGTTGACTCAACCACATCCACGGATTGAGCTGGCTCTTTCCCTTTGCCTTGCTGATTCTTCAACTGGTAACAATTCTTCTTCAAGTGACCTGTCTTATTGCAATTGTAGCACTTCCTAGTTTCTGAGGTTGATGCACCTGCATCACCACCTCCATGTGGTTTCTTCTTGTTGTCCTTCCTTCCCCATGACTTCTTCTTTGTGACAGTTAGACCCTCTGGGCTTTGATGCTGTTCCTTGGCCTTAGAATCCTTCTTGTTCAACTCCTTTGACCTAAGTGCAACCTGCACTTCCTCCAGAGTCAAATCATGAACCCTACCATACAACAATGCATCCTTAAACTGATCATAAGAGGAAGGCAAAGAACTCAGCAACAACAGTGCTTGATCCTCCTCCTTCATTTGACCATCCACATTCTCCAGATCATCTAACAGCCTCACAAAATCATCCAACTGGTCAACCACAGATCTATCACAAGACATCCTAAAGGTATACAACCTTTGCTTCAAATATAACCTGTTTGCCAAGGATTTAGTCATATACAAGCTTTCCAGTTTCTTCCACAAACCATAGGCAGTCGACTCCTTGCAAACTTCCCTCAACACTTTGTCCCCCAGGCTCAAGATGATCACACTATGAGCACGCATGGAAATATCCACTGGATCAGGTGTTGATTCTGCTGAGCTCGACTCCTTTGTCTCCTTCCCTTTGCCCTATGGCGCTGACGACTGCAACGGGGCATCTAACGCTGAGATCAAACCCTGTTGTACCAGAACCGCCTTCACTTTGATTCGCCAGAGGTTAAAGTCATTCTTCCCCGTGAATTTCTCCAGATCGACCTTCGTAGATCCACCTTTCATCATCTTCACCGCAGCTGGATTTGATTCCCACAGACGGCGCCACTTGTTGAGGATTCGAACAAGAAAAACAAACACCACCAATCGCAGCCGCGGGAGCCACAAAAGCTTGGCGCCGGAAAGCTTCGAGCTCAAATGGTGAAATCGGGATACGACGACAAACACACGATCTAAGGATCCTAGAAGTATCTCTGAACTTCAAGGAACACAACACAAAAGAAATAACACGAAATGACAAACGATTTTACGAGCTTCGATCGATTGAAAATCGATCTACATGCTCGGGGAGGGAGATGATTCTAGCGTGTTATTCAAGCTCTCAAGGCTATGAATATGAGTTCAGTATCAGCTCTTCATCACACACACACGGTGAATTACATTTATACTCACGCACACAAAAAAACCCCAAATCTGAAACTCGTATGAACCCTACGATCAAATCAGATTGGGCAAATCCACACCACACATTTCTAACAGAAATTGTGATCGTCATGCTGTGCGTGAGCTGGCGAGGAACTTAGAGCACTTGGAATCTCCCATTTTCATCCACTAACACGTGAGAGAGGATTGATCTAGTGCGCCGCGACATTCCTGTGAACCCAGGTAAAACGACACCGTTTTGCCCTGTTGGCGGCAGATTTAAATGAGATGCTGGAATGGCCACTCTGCCCAAACTCAAAATGCGATGAGATGGTCACTTTGCCCAGACTTCCAGAATGTATAGAAACACTTCTAGAATTCAAATCTTGTGTACATTCCAACAATATTAAATTAATAATATTATTAAATTCCTTTTCTCTCTCAATTACTTCGTATTTATGTTTTTAGAAAACTCAAATCGTTATATAGGATTACTGTTCATTGCAAATTATTAGGGATTGAATTTTTGTCTAATTTCAAAAAATAATCAGAGTCCAATCTTCATAGCGAATTTGATTCTCTTTCTCATCTAGCCAAGTAGCAGAAAATCATCGCAAAAAAAAAAAAACAGTTTGCCTAGAATTACAATTCAGCAGAGATGCGGCAGATATGGGTGGTGAGAGCGCCATGGCCATGGTCGGGACATCACCGCAAATCTAAGTGGTGGTAATCATCGAAAAGCGGTGGAGATTTAGAGAGGGAAATAATTTGGGATTTATGTTTTTTTCATGTGAGATGAGTTCTTTATCACGATTCACGAATTAAAGTCTATGGAGACAATAACTAATATCTTGCGTGAGTATGAACATAATTGAGAGAAGCAGAGAGAGATATGACGGTAATGTAGAGAGGAAAAACGATAAAATCGAGAGGAGGAAGATGAATATTGAGTAGCGCCACGTTATTGAGTTAATAGTGTCAATGTGGCAGCGCCACGTCAGCCGTGGGTAGATTAAGAAATCCCCACCGTGGGGAGGGTAGCATTCCTCCATACTCCGGAGAGTACAATATAAATAGTACTTATACCCTTTAAAATATAAAAGTCCAATAAAATTATCATTAAGAAATCTTTATTTCAAAAAACAATTATTATAAACATTAAATTAGTCTACTAATTAATATATTAGCATACACAATGAATATTTATCCATAAATACATGAACTGGGTGTACAATTAGAATCGTACTATAATGAAGCTGCTAAATGGAAAAATCTCACAATGTACAGAAAACAAAACAAAACAAATAACAGTTTTATATATAAATAATTATTTATTTTATTATTAATAAAGTTTGGATTAAATATATTCTTATACAATTTATTCATAATTTAATTTATTCTAGAATTATATATTATTTCCCTTTCAAAGAAACACATGATCCTATCCTTTGTATTTTTTGATGTATTTTTTGAAGGAATTAGATATTTTTACAGAGGAAATAACTCTTTTGTATTTTATAAAAAGAGTGACCATGTTTTTTTGAAACAATGGAATACTTTGCTATTTTTATAACAAGTATGGTCAAACCAAATTCATAAGCCTTTTCACAAAGCATAGTTACGAGACTAAATACAACTCTTCCACAAAAAGTACCTCTCTCCTTATTCCCTCTTGTACTTTTTTTTTTTTTTAGGAGGAGAGACGAGAAACTCCACCCCACTCGATCGGATGTCCCTCGATCGGGTAGGATGTAAATCGAGGAATGTGTCCGAGTAGCAGACTTTTTTTTTAAGGAGGAGATACGAGAAACTCCACCCCCACCCGATCGGAGGTCCCTCGATCGGGTAGGATGTAAATCGAGGAATGTGTCCGAGTAGCAGACTTTTTTTTTTAAGGAGGAGAGACGAGAAACTCCACCTCCACCCGATCGGAGGTCCCTCGATCGGGTAGGATGTAAATCGAGGATTGTGTCCGAGTAACAGACTTTTTTTTTTAGGAGGAGAGACGAGAAACTCCACCCCCACCCGATCGGAGGTCCCTCAATCGGGTAGGATATAAATCGAGGAATGTGTCCGAGTAGCAGACACCTGTGCGAGAGAGCCAACAGGTCGAAACCCAGGACAAACCTTCATAATATTTCAATGAAAATTTGTCCCACCCGAGATTCGAACCCTGCGTCGCCGGGGAATTACACCCACATCATCACAGGTCGAACCCTCTTGTACTTTTAATTAATATACCTTGTTCAAATAGATAAATAATAACACAACAAAGGAATAATATAAAACAAGATTTATGAAGGTTTGTCCTGGAGTTCGACATGTTGGCTCTTTCGCACAAGTGTCTTGTTTTAGCACGTTTTTATCGGGTAGTATAATACGGGGTTGGGCTGTGTATAGAGGGTTTGAAACGATACTAATACATGTAAATTTATATTCTGGAGTAGGGTTTGGACTAGATCTGGAAAAGAACAGAGGATCTGAGCTTTGAAGCTTCTTCTGAAGGATTTCTATTATCCACTCTTTTAATATCGAGTATATTCACTAATTAGTGCCGCCTTTTAATCTGAAGGGATAAGCCCCCTATTTATAGGGAGTTCATGGAATGATTACATTCAGAACCACGTACTACGTCTATATCATTAAATGAAGCTAGTAACGACCCGGGGCCCGTGACTCGGAATGTATACGACGCATGTGGGCTCACGTGGGCGATGTCTCCGTTCTCCCTGGGATGAGCCCTTCCCCAGATAATGATTGCGTGGCTCGGGCCGCGGGCTGGGTCTTTGGACCTCTGTTGGCTCTTCGCACGGTATGCGTGACGGGCTCGTGTAGAGGATCAGGAGCGTGACACGGGTCCGTCACCCTTGCATGGCCAGTACGACGACAACGCGACTCCGAGTCCCGGGACGAGCCTGTTCCTCACGCCATACCCTTGCATGGCTCGCCTCGAATGATCCGTGACCCGAGTCCCGGACGCGCCCCGAGTCATTACCCCGCGTGGGTAGCCCAGGAGATCCGTGACCCGTGGTCCGAGCCGCGAGGCGTCCCATGCGTCGTCCTCCTGCCTGACACGCCTTTGGATAGCCCATGCCCGCGCGCCTCACCTTCGGATGTATGTCTTTATATTTGATTTTTTCTCCCCCAACATTGGCCCCCGGAGAGATCGCCGGAGGTTTTGTATTTTCGGGGATGTCTCCGCCCGTTGGGGATTTTTGGCCAGCTGTCCCCTGACGACTGTCCGACTTTAATTGTGGGGGTTGGCAGGTGGCCCTTTCCTGTACATCGCCGCCCGCTGCTGTAACACTGGGAAGCCATTCAATGCACTCGGGAATCGTGCCTAGACGGTGGCCTTGGTCCTTGCAATCCGGGGTCTTTATAAGGCCGCTAAGCTCTTGGTTTTAACCATCCCCAGAAAAGTAAATCATGTCAAGCCTTCCTCCGAGTACTGCTATCACTCACCCCCGGGAACGTGAGCCCGGGGAAGAATCACTGGTGGCTACTATGGAGTCTGGGGTTAAGCGCTTCATCGTGTCCCGGAAGTTCCACCCTCGATACCACCGCGAGGTGCTTCTGATGCCATCTCCTTTTTCGCAGATGTATGGGCACGTGTGGCCCGCTTTGCTCGCGGTCACTGATTCCTCCAGTTGCCTGTGGGTCTTTGACTTGATCTCCGGCGGGAGCCGCTTGGGGATTGGGGGCATTGGATGGGCCGTCTTCGTCAAGTACATGCAACTGCAGGAGGGATGGAGAGTGGAGCTGCGCTGGTCGGCGGTGGAGGATATCAACATCGCCGTTTTTCGTGACGATGGTTCTCTGGTCCCTGTACCCGTCGCGGCCCAATGGCCCCTTTAAGTTGGGGTGGCCGATTTGCTTTCTGCCTCCCCTGTTCCTGTAATAATTAGTTGAAAACTTCGCTTTGCCCTCGTCGGGCCTGTATCGGTCTTTGATTTTCTCCGAATAAATAATAATTAAAAAAGGAGAGAGAAAACACAATTAGTTTTTTCCGTGTGCCGGGTCGCGGATCCGGGTCATGAGCCCGGATCTCGGGTTTTTTCCGCGCGGGACTGTTCGGTCCCTCGGGAGTCGAAAAGCCACACCGATTCCCCAGGGTAATGATGACGCTTTATGCACGTCACGTCTCCTGGGGATCTTTAAAAGATACTGTCTCCCACGTCTTCTTCCCCGGACTTCCAACAATTCTTCTTCCGTTTACACAAAAGCAGAAATCATGGTGAGTTCCTCCGTCGGCAGTAATGATTTTAACGCGCCGGAGATCATCTATGTCCCCTCCGATTCGGATGCAGATCCTGAGGCCGAGCCCGTGCGAGCCCCGTTGGAGGTGGTCGAGATTTCATCGGATTCCGACCCGGACGCCGGAGACAGTCACCTTTCCATCGAGCGCACGGTGGAAACCGCCCAATTCTGGCACTCGCGGACCCGGCCAGCGAAGTGGCGGCGCCAAGGCCTACCCTTGCCGCCACCTCTCACCGTTCCCTTTGCCGGTGTGGAGGATCGTCGGGTCAAGGTCCAAGACGCTTTGGGCCAGAACTGGCCCATGAAGCTAACCCGACTTCGCGACCGGCTCCGGGTACGGGGGAAAGGATGGCATTCCTTCTACCGTCACCTGGGAGCCCGGAGAGGGTGGCGTGTCTGGGTCAACTGGTCGCCGGACGGGGTCTCTCGTATTCGCGTGATCGACGAACACGGCGTCGCTCAGACCAGACCCCGGTAGGGTACTTTTTGGGACGGCGAGTGGGCCGGTTTTTGTGTAGTTTTTTTGTAGGAAATTTCCGACTTGTCCTCTGTAATTACGGGATTTTTTCCCTATGATGTAAAGGGTTCTCCCTCTCAAGGAGCTTTGTTAGTGAAAATCCCCAGTTCTCTATTTTTTTCTTGAATTCCTTCTGCTTGTGTTAATTGCGCTCGCGGCGACAGATGCCACGACCTTTTGTCCTGCCTTCTTCTTCTTCCGCCGCCGCCGGGGAAGCGGCGCGCGGGAGATCGGGATGGCGGGCCGCTGGACTACGCAGGACCGCGGCCCGTGACGCTGATCCCCGGATCCCGGGGCTGTGGACTCTGTGTTATCCCGGGACGCGGTATCGCGTTGTTGGCGAGGAGCCTCCCTCCAGAAGTCATGAATCGCCCGGTGTAGGTACTTGCCCCGTGACACGGGTTCCGGATTGCAGTTCTTCGGGGTTCGTCCCGCGTCCCGGTGCACGGCCCTTTACGCCCTGTGGACGGTTCACATTCGCTTGGGCTCCTTTATGCGTGTTGGGCTTCGAGAGTACTTGAGTGTTTTTATCAATAACCGTTCCTTATTGTCCCCTCTTTGATGCAGTTTCCCTCTATAAAAACCCCCCAATCACGCAGCGGTTTCTCTTTTCGCATCTGCAAATTTGCCTTGAACCCTAGAAATCGCCGGATTCCAGATTCAGAACCTCCGGGAGTTTGCTCAAGGTAGTCCTTCCCCACCTTTTACTCATTTCCTTTCTCACAGGTTCTTCTGATGTCGTCGTCCCGGGGGAAGGAAATCATGTTGTCGGATTCCTCGTCCGAGGACGCGGCGGGGGGAGAAAATCGAGGCGGGTCATCGTCGGATACGGAGCCCGACATGAATCTCCTTTTCCAACAGTTCGACGCGCTGATGGACGAGGAATACCCTCCGCCCACCGTGTTTCTTTGGGATTCCTACTTCCGTGAGAATCCCTACCCCGGCGCGCCGTCACGGCCCACTGCCCGATCGCCGAGCGCCTGTAGTACCCCCGCGTGGGGAGCCCACGGCCGGGAGAGTATAGCCACTCCCGCCATGTTAAAGGACAAACGGGAGGAGTGGAGGATCCCGATCGATGTCCACATCTACCTTCCTCGCGCTGGGGAGTCTGCTTGCTGCCCGCCTCCCGGGATGGTGGCGATCGGGACGGAGGCGCTAGAATTTGGACTCCGATTCCCCTTACATCCCAACGTCAGTGCCGCTCTCCGGTTCTGGGAAGTGGCCCCGCATCAGATTCATCCCAACGGGTGGTCACAGCTCATCGGGGTCCTTTCGATGCTGGGCAACGTCAGCCTCTATCGGACCCTCACTGATTCGGAGATCCGGCGCTCGTTCACGATCGCGCGATTTGGGGGGAGCCACGGCGATTATACCGTCAAGGGGCGCTCCGGGATCCCTGCCGTGGAGGTGAAAATGTCCAAGGTGGATTTCCCCTGGGCGCAGTGGGTGTACGTCGCCAGGGCCTGGCGGACCCAGACCCCTAACGGGGAGATCGACATCCCCACTCGCTATCATGAAAAAATTGCCAGTAAGACTTGAGTCGTTTATAAGTTTTCCCCGTCGTACTGATTTTAACTCCCTTTTGTGCTTCCATAGGTGTGAACACTCGCAGAGAGGGGCCGTTGAACTGGGACTACCAAGTTGCGTTGGGGTTTGCTGGCGCCCTGCCGACGAGGCGCCGCAGAGCCGACTATTTGTGCACAGAGGAGTCGCGGGACGACGCTCGGCTGATCTGTCCCCCCAAGCACATGTTTGACCCGTACCCAGGTAATGTCACCATGTTCTCGCATTATCTTCATATACAGGTCATTCTATAGATACTCCCTCGTTTGCTTATGGAGTTGGGTTTTGTGCTGCAGCCCCGTTTACTAGAATTTTTGAAGATCGCCCCCGCGGCACAATGTCCAAGTTCCCCGGAGTTCCAGATAAGAAGTTGCCATCCGCCGCGCCGCCGCCGCAGAGACCCGCGCCCCGGGCGAGGACCCGCGGTCTGGTCGCCGCACCGCCGCCCGTGATCCCGGCCCGGTCTGTCTCCCGGGTTCGCCGAGCCCCGCCGTCCTCCCCGCCGCTATCGCAAGAGGTGGTGGAGTCCCGTGATTCGGGGCCACTGCCCGAGATCCCTCACGGCCCTTTTATAATGGACGCGAGAGGCATGATTCACGCGTCTTCCCCTGGTGGCCGCGTTCCCGGGTCCCGGGACGGCGGTCCCGTGGACCTTGTCTCGGACGAGTCGCCTTCCGCGCGGGAGCCGTTGACGGGGTCCTTTCCAGATTCGCCCCGAGGCGGGCTGTTCTCTCAAGATCTCCCGGAGATGCCCGAGCCCTCTTTGTCCCGGAAACGGAGGGCGCCCTCCGACCCGGAGGACGGAGGCTCCGGCCCCCAGGCCCCTGTTGAGCCGCCGCAGACCGGGTCCCTCGGCAATGTCCCGCCCGTTGGCAGCACACCGGTTTACGGGGTTGATTTGGGCGTCGCCCAGAGGTAGGTGTCTCGTCCCTTATTCTTGTGTCTTCCCTTTCGCCACGACTGGCGATTTACTTGTTGTTTGCTTATGGTGACAGCATCTCGGGTTCTGCGCCACACCTGGCGCCGCTCCTGCTCCAGTATGCCGCGAGTCGGGGGCCCCTGCCTCCGGTGTCCACCCCTGGACTTCCCGTAGGCCGGGCGATCGATTCGGTGGCCCGCTGCTGGACCCAAGAGCTGCAAGCCTTCAATCGGGGACCCGACGAGGCCTTCCTCCTCGCGTCCATGCTGCAGAGCCAGGCGACCGTGGCCATGGCCGAGGTACATGACTGGCTCGAGGGGCAGGCCCGCCAGATCAGGCACTGGATGGATCTCGCCAATGGGAGGGAAAGGACGATCGAGGAGCTGGGTCGAATGAATATGGACGTGGTTTCTCGGAACGAGCAGCTAAGCGGCGAGCTTAAGGAGAACGAGGAGGCTCTCCGGCAGAGCACCGAGGCCCTCGCCGCTTCGTCAGGAGACCGGGATAAATGACGCGCCGTGGCGGATCTCCGGGGGGAGAAATTAGAGATGGCGGTTGCTAGGACTGCGGCGGCGGAGGCCCGGGTGGCGCAGATATCTACTGCGCTCTCCGAGGCGACGGCCCGCGCGGCGCAGTTGGATCAATCCCTCGCCTCCCGGGATGCAGAAATGGCGTCTCTCCGGGAACGGCAGACAGAGGCTGATGCTCGTGTGGATGAGTTGGAGGCCTACCTCGAGAGTCCCTGGACTGACCACACGATTCTCCTGGACCACTTCTACTCTCGCTCTATGGCGGACCTCATCCGGCATGCTCACCATGTCAATGACCAGGTACTCCTCGATCGCGTCCTCTCTTATTGGAAAAAGTACATGGCGGGGCGCGAGCTTGATCCAGGGATCGCCGAAACCTTCCTTGATTTGGAGGAGGACCTCCACATCGATATGAAGTGGTGGCCCACCTATGATCGCCTGGTCCGTCCTGGCTCTCCTCCTGCTCACGCCGCTCCTTCCAGACCGGCGGGTGGTACTTCGGATGCTGCCGAAGCGACGGCGGAAGACGCCGCCCATGCCCCAGAAATGGTGGGGGAGAGTGCTGGCGTGGTCCCGGATGCGACCCTGGAGGGGAAAAGCGACTCGGATCCCATCCAAGAGGCGGCTATGGAGGAGGTGGTGTCGAGCTTCCCGGAGAAGTCTTTTGATACCTTCATGGCCGGCATGGATCCCGTTGAAGATGCTACAGCAGTGCCGGCTCCCGGGCAGGAGGATCAGGTGATGGCCGAGGCGGATAGCCAATGTCCCGAAGAGGTGGGTGGTTCTGAGTGATGACAGTCCCTGTGAGGGGCCTTTTGATTAATGATGCTTTTTGTTTTCTTTGCTTTCTTTCTGCGGCCGTTGGTGGCCGAGGGCGTTTAGCCTAAGACAATCTCTTTTTGGATTCTGTACTTTGTGTGGTTGTTTCTTTTGGCGAGGCTCTGTCTTCCTGGATATTTATAATCGAGCCATGGGCTTTGTTTTGGTTTTTATTTGGATGTCCGATTGGTGTTTTTCAACTAATTTCTGCGTATAATTTTCAATGTAGCAATGGTTTTCTTTTGCATGTTTGGTGGCCCACCCCGAATCTACCTGGTAGGTGGTTCGTACCCTTTTTCTAGAGATTTCTCGGGATAGATTTCCGAGATGGAAACCCCTAAAGGTCCGGGATGTCGCCACATCGATTTGCCTCGGGACTTGGGTTCCGGGTGGAATTTGTGAATCCGAGATGCAGCCTTGCGGCCCTTTTCTGGGGTTTCGTGACGGTCTCGGGTGTGGGTCCCGGGGTCCCGTGGCGGATCTTTTTACGTGATTCCGGGATCCACCTTTTCTTGATTAGGGTGGTGCGGTCTCGTTTATTGTCCTGTGTTCTTTTACCGGGGATAGCTCATAGCTTGTTTGCGGAAAATATCCGTCTTTCTATATTCCCCCGTACGTTATGACTCTTGACCCGGAGGTCTTTTTTAGGAGCTCATTAGTATTACCGGGATCTTTGGCATTTAGCTGTGCGGAAATATCCGGTTTTATATGTTCCCCCGCACGTTATGACTCTTGACCCTGAGGTCTTTTTAGGAGCTCATTAGTATTACCGGGATCTTTGGCAATTAGCTGTGCGGAAATATCCGGTTTTATATGTTCCCCCGCACGTTATGACTCTTGACCCGGAGGTCTTTTTAGGAGCTCATTAGTATTACCGGGATCTTTGGCATTTAGCTGTGCGGAAATATCCGGTTTTATATGTTCCCCATTTAGGAACACAAGTACAGACTCGCTTTTCTTGGCCCGGGACCATGACGGCTCCTTCTCCCTGGCGGAAACTCTTCGAGTGCCGTGCGTTCCATCGGTACTGATCCGGGGTCCCGCCCGGCAGCTCCAACTTCGTACGCCCCGTTCAATAAACTTTTGGTGACCCGCGATGGTCCTTCCTAACTCGGTCCGAGGGCCCTGGAGCGCGTCCCGATCAGCTTCTTCAACACCAAGTCCCCAATCTCGAACTCGCGAGAGCGGACCCGCGCGTCATAAGCTCGGGCGATCCTCCGTTTGTTCATCGCGTTGAGGGAGTCGGAGCATAGCCTCCGCTCTTCCAGAAAATCCAGCTCCAGACGCAAGACCGCTTCGTTCTCCGGGGTGATGGCCTGGGCGGTTCGGTGCGAACGGACCGTGATCTCGGCTGGGATCACAGCTTCGGATCCAAATGCCAGGGCGTATGGCGTTTCTCCTGTGGCGTTCCGGGCCGTGGTTCGGTATGACCACAGCACTTCGGGTAACTCCTCGGCCCACTTCCCCTTCCGCGACTCGAGCTTCGCCTTAAGGGTATGCTTCAAAATTTTGTTCACTGCCTCAACTTGCCCGTTCGTCTGTGGATGGTAGGGGGTGGAAAACGTCCTCAGGATCCCCCATTGCTCACAGAAATCCGCGACCACGGTCCCGTCGAACTGCTTGCCGTTGTCCGAGATGATGGACTCGGGCAAACCGAAACGGCAGATTATGTTCCTCCAGATGAACTTGATCACTTTGGCTTGATCAATCTTCTGGACCGCCTCCGCCTCGGCCCACTTGGTGAAGTAGTCCACCGCCACGATCGCGAACTTGACTCCTCCCGGCGCGGGGGCTATAGGTCCAATGATATCAATCCCCCACCGGGCGAACGGCCACGGAGAGTATATTGGCCACAGGATGTTTGGCCTCATACGCTGGCACCGGAGGCATTTGCGGGTGAAATTGGTCGCGTCCCGGCGCAAGCTCGGTCAGTGATAACCCTGGCCCATTGTCTTGCGGGCGAGAGATCGGGCCCCGGCGTGGTTTCCGCATAATCCTTCGTGGATCTCCGAAAGTACCCGCATTCCGTCTCGTTTGGAAACGCACTTCAAGGGTGGCACCGAGAAACTCCTGCGGGATAATTGAGAGTTTTAGGATTGCGTACCTTGCTGCGGCTATACGGAGTTGACACGCTTCACTCGGTCTGAACGGAGGGTCCTGGACTCAATACATCGCATCACCGGGTCGCGCCAATTTATCCCGGGCGTCGCTTCGGGTGTTGTGCCGGGAGATGGGTCAATCGGCATAACTTCTGCCCGGGCCGCGATCGATGGCGAGTTCAACTGGGTCAAGATGACTCGGGACAAGGCGTCGGCCTGCGAGCTGTGCTCCCGCGGGATTTGTTCGATGCGAACGTCCGGGATTTTCTCGCAGAGGGACCACACTAAATCCAATTATTCCTTCAACTGTTCGCTCTTTGCCTCGTAATCACCGGCGACTTGGTTGACTCGGAGGAATTTCTCGAGTGCGTATTTTGTTGCGGGCGCCAGAGGCAATCCGATGAGCAGCTGTCGCGGAAGCTCGTTGCTTTTGATTTCGAGGGGGATGGTTTTCTCCAGAGCCTCGACCCCTCTGTTATTTTGGTTTTGGGTCCCCAGAAGCGAGTCATGGGGGTCACAGGTGTGACCACAGGGTTCCGCACTCTGTGATGTGGGTTCGATCGCCTGTCCTTTATCTAGATAGGGTCTCGGCCCTGGGCTCGAGGCCAATTCCTCCTGTGATGCCAACCCGAGTTCGAGATACGAAACCGCGGCGAGGCACGAGGCCCGCCCCGCAGTTGCCGCGTCCGGTGGATGTTCTATTTTGGTTTTGGGTTTTCCTTCGTTTTTACTATGAGAGACTCTACCAGTTTTTCCTCACATTTTTCACCCCGGGCCCCGGGTGTTTCGGGACGGATCCCGAGCTCCGGGTCCGCGGAGAGTACTTCCTCGCGCGTGTTCCTTTTATGGATTCCTTTACTCAGGGAGTACAACAAACATCTTTTTGCCATTAATTGGTCTCCTCGGACGGTGCCAATGGCCCCGGAGGAGACTGGGAACTTGATACAGTAATAGTACGAGGAGGCCACAGCTTCGAAAGCTTCTAGAAAGGGCCTCCCCAAACGTGCGTTATATCCGCTAACTTCATCGACTATTACGAAAGTCAAGTTCCTTAATAGTTTTATTTCGGGGTTCTTCTCGTCTCTTAATTCCAAAGGTAGCACCACTGTCCCGTAGGGAACCAACACGTCTTTCCCCACTCCTTTCAGCCTTACCCTACTGGGGAGTATGTACTGCGCCATGTTGTCCATCTGGTCGAGGGCCTGCTTGTATAAGATATTGCAGTGGGCCCCGTTATCGACCAGAAGCCGCGCAACTTCCACTCCGAGAATGGCGGTAGTGATCACCAAGGCCTCGCTCTTGGGGTAGCCGACCCCTATGCGGTCTTCCGGAGTGAACGAGATCAAGGCGCGTTCCGAGATGCTTCGAGGGGGAGCAGGGTTCGTCTCCTGATAGACTCTCCATATCTCCACCTCGCGCCTCCTTTTCCTTCTGCTCTCACTAGTGATGGGCTGCAGCCCGCCGATCATCAGGATCTGCCCGACGTGTACCGGGGACTGGCCGCGGTTCTGACCTCCGCGGCCCGGGACCGCGACCACGTTTCTTCCGTTGTCCGGGTTGGCCACCTGGCCGGTCCCTCGGTCCCCGGGTCTGCCGAGGAGCTCCCTGAGCTTCCCCTCCTCAAATAACTTCCATAGCTGCTTGAGCAGCTGACGACACTGGCCGGTGGGGTGCCCATGCTGCTCGTGGAAGGCGCACCATAGGCGCCTGTCGAGCTTGTCCGGTGAGATCCTCATGGGCTCGGGTTTGGTCAGGGCGTCCCCCATGGCTTGGAGTGCGTGCATCATGGCCATGGTGTCCTGCCCGATGACCTCGACCAGCCGGACCTCCATCTCGCGGTAACTCGGGGCAGGACGGTCCCGTTCCGGGGCCTTGGGAGGGCCTCTCCTGGGAACGTGAGCCGGTCTCGCCTCCACGGGTACGGGATCCTTCCGTTTTGTGTCCCCGGGGGTCTCCGTCCCTCGCATGAGGCGTTGGTACCAACACTGCGCCGCGGCCTTCACGCGGAAGTCCTCGTAGGTCTGTGGATAGTTGAGCATCAGATGTTTGAAAAGCTCGGAATTCTTCCGGAGGCCGTTCATCGCCGTGTGCAGCTTCAGATCGTCGCCGACCTCTTCTCCGCCGAGCAGGATGTCCCCGACTCGGTCCACGTATCGCTCGTCGCCTTCCTCCATACTTTGGCGAATGCCGATCAACCGCTGGCTCTGCTCGAGACGGTTCACCTTGGAGGCGAAGTGCGCCACGAAACGCTGGACGAGGTCGTCGAAACATTGGATCGAGCGGGAGGAGATCCCCGCGAACCATTTGTGGGCCACATCCCCGAGGGTGAGGGGGAAGAGCCTGCACCTCGTGGCGTCGCTGGCTCCTCTCCCGGACATGTATGTACGGAAGCGGCTGAGGTGGATCTCGGGATCCGTCTTCCCGTCGTACAGGGTGGTCTGGAGGGGCTGGATCTCGTACTGCATGACCGCATGCTCGACCTCCAGGGCCAAGGGCTCTTTGTAGTAGTCGACCCGCTCCGGTCGGGCCTGGGCCTCGGCCAGCTTTCTCTCCATCTCGGACACCTTGCTGTAGAGGTCCAGGAGACCCGCCTCGGGTCCCGGTGGTCGCGGGACACGGGTCCTGGGACCCTTCCCTGGCTCGTCGCGACGAGTCTTCTCCTCGCCGCCTCCGCCGATCCGGTCTGCTGGGGCCGACTGGTTGCCGGCCTCCTCGCCGAGATCGAAGACGAGTCGTCGGGCGGGGATTGTGTAGCGGTTGGAGCCGGCACGGCATCCTCCGAGGCGGTCGAACGCGCTGTGGCTGGCGTGACCGGGCCCCAGACGGCCGAACGCGCTTCCTTTCCCAATCTTCTCACCTGGACGAATAGAGAGGGAGGTTAGAGTACGCTTACGTTGTATGAGATCGGACATCGCAACGTCGATCTTTTCGGGGGTGTCCAAAAGGGGGTGCAATTCCCGGGCCGGTGTCTCGGGGGGAGGTGGTCCGCGTCGGAACTCGGGATCCGAGCGATGTGCATGGCGGTGGGCCTGCTGGCGGCTTCTGAGGCGTCGGGCCTCGGAGCTGCTACGGAGGTACTGGTTGGACGTATTGTGGCCGTCCATCTCCCCGGTGACGGCGGTGTCTTCGTTCCCGGGGACGTCCCCCGGGACCTTTGGGGAGAGTGGCGGGGCGGCGTCTGATTCGACGGCGGGCATCTTCCCTCTCTCCAGCTTCTTCCTCGTGGCGGAGCGGGAGGAATCTGACGCGGTGGCTCCATCAGACATGGCTTCGGCTCTTCTTTCTTTTCCTGGGTCTAGTATAACAACCCCCTCCTTCTAGCGCCAAATGTTTTAGCACGTTTTTATCGGGTAGTATAATACGGGGCTGGGCTGTGTATAGAGGGTTTGAAACGATACTAATACATGTAAATTTATATTCTGGAGTAGGGGTTGGACTAGATCTGGAAAAGAACAGAGGATCTGAGCTTTGAAGCTTCTTCTGAAGGATTTCTATTATCCACTCTTTTAATATCGAGTATATTCACTAATTAGTGCCGCCTTTTAATCTGAAGGGATAAGCCCCCTATTTATAGGGAGTTCATGGAATGATTACATTCAGAACCACGTACTACGTCTATATCATTAAATGAAGCTAGTAACGACCCGGGGCCCGTGACTCGGAATGTATACGACGCATGTGGGCTCACGTGGGCGATGTCTCCGTTCTCCCTGGGATGAGCCCTTCCCCAGATAATGATTGCGTGGCTCGGGCCGCGGGCTGGGTCTTTGGACCTCTGTTGGCTCTTCGCACGGTATGCGTGACGGGCTCGTGTAGAGGATCAGGAGCGTGACCCGGGTCCGTCACCCTTGCATGGCCAGTACGACGACAACGCGACTCCGAGTCCCGGGACGAGCCTGTTCCTCACGCCATACCCTTGCATGGCTCGCCTCGAATGATCCGTGACCCGAGTCCCGGACGCGCCCCGAGTCATTACCCCGCGTGGGTAGCCCAGGAGATCCGTGACCCGTGGTCCGAGCCGCGACGCGTCCCATGCGTCTTCCTCCTGCCTGACACGCCTTTGGATAGCCCATGCCCGCGCGCCTCACCTTCGGATGTATGTCTTTATATTTTATTTTTCCTTCCCCAACATGTCTGCTATTCGGGCACAATCCTCGATTTACATCATACCCGATCGAGGGATCTCCGATCGAGTAGGGGTGGAGTTTCTCGTTTCCCCTCTTTATCAAAAAAATAAATATAAAACAAGATTTAAAACTTTGAGATGCCTAAAAAGATTTGTCCGACACAGACACTTCTTTCCAGCCCTGCAGCCCCGAGACCGAGCACCCACTTATTCAAAACCATCTCTTATCCCGAGCCGCTGCTCGATTACCAACTGAACCATCGACCCGAGGCGTCTGTCGAACATCCCGACTAACTCTTTTGAGCCCGTATGGTAGCCGAAACCTAACTAATCGCTCGATCCCTCCCAATAACTTCAGAGACCCCTCCCTTACGATCCACAAAGTCATTCGATTGCAGCCCCACTACCGCCACCATTTCCACCATTGATACCATTGACGAAACCCTCGACTCTACTGTCGTCGCCACTGGACAACACCTCACCGGAGACCCGGCACGACCAGCCTCACGCCCGATGTCAAAGCCTCTCTCGCTGCTTCTTTGCCCTGAGATACCATCCAATAGTCGGACCTGTGCAAGCGTCGAGTCCAGTTGGAGATCGTCGTTGTCCTACGGGCGGACCACCGTGGCTACAATCATCAACCTTACCGGTCCTCCTCCACCAAGCCAAAGTACCTGTACAATTCGCTATTTATCACCACCACCATCATCCGATTTCTTTCTCACGATGTGCGTCGTCATCGATCGAAATCCGTCGTCCCTCTCCCGCCATTTCGCCGTTACCAATTTCATCGGACGCCCTTGCCCGTAAAGCTTCCAATGTCACCAAAAACTCATTCCCACCTCCGATGAAGAGGAAAAGGCATATAAGGCCTTGACCCCATTCCTCATCCCGTTCTTCAGCTCTTTTATTCCCCCGTACAAATCCCTTCTCAAATGAGGGTGAATTGGGGATTGAGAATTGTACTCCTCCGTTCCTTTTACCAAATCACTAATGGAACCTTCAAGTCCAAGCCCAAACTCCTAAATATCCCAAGCCCAATGTCTTAAATTTTATTTCTATCCTAACCGAGCCCATTTAAAATATAGTGGGAATAGCGGATTCAGGACCACCTTATAAAATAAATAAGTTCTGAGGCCCTGTCCATAAAAGTAGAAGTTTATTAGGCAATTGGGTAAGAAAAGTCTACACTACCCTCGCTGTTTAACAAATTAATATAAACTGAATATGTAATTTAAAATAGAATTTCTCTTTTAAAAATTAATAATAAAACTCCAATAGACTATGCACGATAATAAAACACCGTGAGCCCAATCACGATAACTGTACGCCGTGAGTTCATCCACGATGAATAGACACCGTGCGACCATCAACGATAAATGGACACCGTGAGACCATACACGATAAGTAGACACCGTGAGAACATCCACGAAAGTTGCACTCCGTGATAACATACACGATAACTGGACACCGTGAGCAAATCCACGATAGTCACACGTCGTGAGAATAATCACGATAATTGAACACCGTGATACATACACGACTAGTGGACTCCGGGAGACCATCCACGATAAATGAATACCGTCAGAGTACACAATAATCCTAAGCCGTGAAACCAGTCACGATAAATGGACAACGTGGTACGATATGATACACGATAATTAAAAGCGACTGTGTGATAAATTTGAATGAGAATATGAAAATGCAAAAATATAAAATAAATTAAAATCTTATAATTCATTATAGTAACGATTACACAGAAGATTAAAAAGCAGAACCCTAAAACTTGAGAACAATTGATGGATCAAAACTCTAAACCCTAAACACAATCGGTCAGCTGTATACCAAAAAGCTAAGAAAACAAGAAATATAACAAAGCATCACACCAGTGAATCTGCAGCACAGGTTTTTAAGCCTCGATCAGAACTGGTAAATCGAAGGAGGTAGACAAGGAGCTCAGGCTAACATGCACTCCGAATCATCACCACCGATACCCCGGAGTCATAAGGAGACACAGATGAATACTACGGGAGGTTTTGGAACCTCGCGTATCTCGTGCAAGATGACCCAGGCGAATGATGCTTTAATTTTGGAAACTCGAGTATCTCGATACAGTAATGCAACTGCTGTGAAATTCGAAAAAGTGTGGTGATAACTGCTCCATGAAAAAAACCAGAACAAAACAGAGAAATGGAGAATTAATGGATACAGAAAAATAGAGTTCTTTCGTTCGTATTTATAGGCGTAATATTTTGATCCATCCAACCACTAGGATTTCAATCGTTCCACGAAACGATTCAACTGCCAACTACGCTTATTAATTACTCGTATTAATTAAATTAATAGTAAATCACTCCATCCAACGCTCCATATCCATTACTATGATATGACCATTCAATTCAGGGAATTGATGCATCTCTGTTCTGAGTCATACCACCGCTGGACTTCAATCGTTGCTCGAAACGACTCATCAACTCCCAACCACGCCCATTAAACACATTGCGATTAATTAATTAAGAAAATAAATAAAACCCTAGAACTGTGTAGCCGTGGGGTTCCCTTGGTGGATTGTAACACCGTGCAACAGTATTAAGAAGGTAGAAAACCCTAAAACCTAATGTGACGCCGTGGATATTCCACGGTGGATTGTAATACCGTGCACCCAGACACGATAAGTGGAAACCCTGAGCCATCCACGATAATAAAACGCCGTGTTACAACTTACAAAGTGATCACGATAAGTGGACACCATCGACGATAAACGGACACCGTGATAAATGTTGGAGTTGTGTACTTAATGTCTAGATTTAAGTATCGGTAAACTCCCGGTCATAGCATTTAACCTATTTAATTAATAAACAATTATTTGCATTTAATTATTATTAATTAATTATGCAAAATATAGTCCTGGATTTTATACGTTGTAGTTAGTATGGTGTGTCGGGCCCACACAGAAGATCATACTATCGGTTACTCGTATTTAATCAAACAGTTGCTCACGACCTAGATGGACACGGACCAATCCATCGGTATAGTCGTTGTGTGAGAGAGAAAATAATTTATCTTAATTATTTTATCACACTTGTACACTTGGTGTATTGGGCGGATCGCTTGAGATTTATCAATTAGGATTGCCGTTGATAATTGATTTAAATCTCAGAGTATTTTATTCTTAATCCCCGACACTATTGCGGGTGTGTATATTTAATATAAGAGACTTTGATTTTACAAAGAAATTAACCGATTTTATTATTTGGTTAATTACCGGTAAAATTGGGTCGCTATATTTTATATATGACATGCCGTGAATACTTGACGGGAAAGTGTATCCCGGAAGGGTTGATAATATCCCCGAGATGAGTTCATAAGGAATTATTGTGTAAACCTCATGAGTGGATTTGTTCCGCACAATAATTAAAGTTGAATGGTACTATTCTCGGATATAAGAGATGAATAAATTAATTAGCAATAAATTAATTTTATTCATGGATATTTAAATCTTAAATACACGGAATAAATAATACTACCGGAGAAATATTATTTGATATAATATGGTTTAATATTGGGAGTGCAATTAATTTATATAGTGGAAAATAAATTAATTAATATTGATAAGGATTAATAGATTTGGGCTGGGCTCAATTTAATCATCAATATTGGAAGCCCAATATTCTACCTCCTTTTGATCCCCTACGTAGCCTATAAAAGCACTACATGGCCTTCATAATTCATACACATCATAATTCTTGAGAGTTGAAGGAGATCCATAGGAGTTCGATAGATCGTCGCCCACACGACGTTCGGACGAGGTGCAAGGAATACGTAGGAAGATTCGAAGGTCTTCAACATCTAGATTTCGTTTCTCCGCACAGCAAATCGAGGTATAAAATCGTAAACTCCCTCTATGATTTTATGTACGTATAATTGTGATATATACATGAACGCACGATCCGGGAAAACGACGAACCTCGGGGACGGGGATTCGAGATCCCCGGCGAGGATCGAAGGGGCGGCCGAACCCTAGGGTTCGGACCGCCGGTTGCGCGCGGACGAAGGGGAAGCCCCGGCTCTTCGCCGGGGCAAGCGATCGACTAGGTCGATCGCTGGGGGTTCGCCGTGGGATGGAGCCACGGCGGGTGGACCCCCCAGCCACCCTCGACTGGAGGCGCACGGAGGAGGAGCCCCGACTGAAGCCGGGGCAGGCGATCGATCACGCGATCGATCGCCGGGGCGAGCCGCGGCTGTTGCCGTGGTGGTCAGCGGGGCTGACCGCCCCTCCTGGTGGCGACGGCGGTGAAGTCGCCGGACTCACCGCCACCCGGGGGCTGCCAGAGCAGCCCCAAGCGATCGCCATGCACGGCGATCGCGAACCCCAGCCGCGATGGGGTTCGGCTAGGGTTTAGCTGCGGGTTCATCCCGCGGCGATGCTCTTGTCGAGCCCGGTTCTTCGCGTGTGGTTCGCGTTCGCGGTTTCCGGCGACGGGATTTCGATCGGATTATCGGTTTCTGCATATTTTGGTAATCCGGGATATCGATTCCCAGCAATTGGTATCAGAGCGTTTGGTTTCGTGTTCATGTATATGTTCTATTATTGTTCTACCTTGCAGGGATTTCCGGCTATCATGGTTTAATTTTTCGTTGATTATTTTACCATGATTATTCGTTTATTAAACTCTCGGACATGTCGAGATTCGTTTTGTGTGGATGAATGTTTGTAATAGTAAAAATTCGGGGTTTGACCGAATTTAGGATTTATTATTACGTTCTTTGTTTTCCGGAAAATGTATAGGGTCGATTTCATGTATAGAATCGATACCGGAATTGTAAATTTATTTCTTGTAATTTATTTACGTTGGATCGATGCCGAGACGACCGCCGGAAAACTCGTGTGACGAAGAAGAAGATGAGAGGGAGGACCGGGGATCGATCATGATGATCGATCCCATGAGGATCGATCGAAGGGGGGCGTGGGGGCTGCCCGCGGGAACCCTCGGCCACGCCGGCCACCGGTGGTGGTGGCGCGTGGGCTGAGGTGGCGGCGGCGCTCCTCCCCGGCCGGCGATCAATGGTGGGGGCGCGGGGTCCTCGTGATCTCGTGTTCTCCTACCAAGATCCACTTTCCTAAATTAATTCGGTTTTCCTATTTGAGTGTTCTTCCTTTTGGAAACTCTCATGGATTAGGAAAAGAATTAATTGGAATTAATTTTATTCCTTATTGAGTATTCTCTTTTATGGGAACTCTCATGGATTAGGAAAAGAATTAATTAGGAATTAATTTTATTTCCTATTTGATTATTCCTATTCTTGAAATTTTCATTAGATGGAAATTAATTAATTTTGGAAAGTAGAAGAGTCCTAATTTATTTTATTTCCTTATTCTATTATAGAAGTCTTCTAGAATATTCAAGTTTTACTTGGATAGGATTCTAGAGATTTAATAGAATTAGATAGAAAAAAATATATATATTAATAATATTTAATTTTATTTTTGATATATTCGATTGACTTAATTTTCGAATTAAGTAACTTTTGGATTAATTAAAAATAAAGAAACTAGAGGATGCATATGAATTAAGTATCCTCTATCTTGACTTAATTTTCGAATTAAGTAACTTTTGGAGCATTCAAGAAACGAAGACTGAAGACTAGAGGATGCATATGAAGATAAAGCCATGATAGTCGGGAAAATAATTTCTCTAGCATTATTTTGACTATGTGATCTATGTGCTTTATCGCTTTCATGCATGCTATATGTGTTTTATGCACTAGATAGCGTATCCCTTTAACTTAAAAAGCTAAGTGGGAGAGGGGATGGAAACATTCCCATGGTCTCCATCACTGTTCTCTTGGTGACTTTTATGAACTTTTGAAGTTCATATAGACAAGTCATTGGAGGAGAATTCTTGTAATTCCTCTTACAAGAAACATTGATCGAGTTTATCAAACAATGCCTAATTTGTCTTTCTGAAACTGACTTCAAGTCGACTCATTCTCACCCCGGGGAGTGGAATGGAGCCAGAGCCACTTGGTCATGTGGATGACACAAATTAGAGACTTTCGTGCCATTCTTTGATAGGTGGGTCGTTTGTCTGCTCGGCTCCCTCATTTATGAGAGATAGGGTCGCTCGCATGGTGAATCACTGGTTAGAAACTTCGAGTTTCACTTATGATTCTCCGAGTCTTGATTTACGAGATCGAATGGATCTTATAAGTGGGAGTCAATTATAAAGATCTCTTGGTGTAGTAAACGTCCACACCACGTGGCTTGCTATACCGACGGATTTTGGATTAATTGATGTAGACAGTTATAAGTGATTGTGAAGAGTTGTGAAATTGTCGTAAACGTCCACACCACGTGGCTTGCAGTGACGTAGCAATTCCAAGCAATATACTTTAGTACTGAGTGATGGTTTACACTTAGATACGCGTCATAGTATTCTTCCCCACGAAGTTACGCTATGATTGATGTATGACCGAAGAAAAACTAATTGGTAAATCATTTGGGTGGGTAAACGTCCACACCACGTGGCTTGCCTTACCTGATGGGATTTTAGACGCAATTAGTAATTTAATGATGTTATTTGAGGGAGATAACATCGGACATTAAATTGATTGTTTGTTTACATGTGCTTATAGGTTTAGAGAATAGCTATTAATCCACTTTCTGTGATACTCAAGGAACATAAACTCACTGGTCCCAATTATATTGATTGGAAGAGAAATTTGGACATTGTCCTGACTGCTGAAGAGTACAAGTTTGTACTCTCTGATAAATGCCCTGCTGAGCCCACGGCTGCCTCAACTGATGAGGAAAAGGCAACATATCGGAAGTGGAAAAAGGCTGATGAAATGGCTAGGTGCTATATTTTGGCTTCTATGTCAAATGTACTCCAAACCCAACATGAGCCGATGGACACTGCCCGAGATATGATGACTAACCTCAAGGAGATGTTTGGGGAGCAGGATCGTGCGGCGAGGCAAGAAGCCATGAGAGTCCTTATGTCGACTACTCAGTCTGAAGGAACGCCCGTTGGGGAGCACGTTCTTAAGATGATGAGTTTGTTGAATGAACTTGAGGTCCTAGGAGCATCCATTGATGATGAGACGCAAGTCGACATCATACTCCAGTCTCTGACCCCTAAGTTTGAGCAGTTTCGTATGAGCTATAATATGGGTAAACTATCTTATACTCTTGCGCAACTCCTGACTGAACTGAAGGCGGCAGAGGGGATCTACAAGAAGGGCAAGTCTCAAGCGCTTGTAACTACCAAGCCCAAAAGCTTGAAAGCTATTGGAGGTAGGGGCAAGAAAAGGAAGCAAGCCATAAAACCCAGTGGTGCCAAGAGGAATGGACCACGAGTGGGGGCTAGTAAGCCAAAGGGCTTGTGCTTCCGATGCAAGTCTGGACACTGGAAGTCTGAATGTCCTCTCAGAGGTACGAATTTTTCTTTAGTCGTAAAAACATAGTCAGCGGTATTATCTACCAGAATTCTGGTGTGTAGATATGGAACCACTGACGGTATGTGCATTTCTTTAAATGCAGGGGTTCCAGAAAACCCGGCGACTTAGAGAAGAAGAGTTCGAGTCTACATGGGCGAAGCTGTTGGGGTGGCAGCGGTTGCAGTGGAAGACATTTATCTGTTTTAAGTTTTCATTTCAGTTATTGCTTATGTACCCCTTTATTTTGAAAAAGAACTTCGTTCTGGTTTTCTTTATTAATGGATATTTTATTTCTTTAATCATTTGATGGTTTGGATAAGAAATAATGGTGATATCTATTATGGTACATTAGATAGCAATATATATGAATGATGAATCCTTAGTCTACCACGATGCAACAAACCGTTATGTATAACTTGTTTTACTTATTAGATGTATTTCTCTTATTAATCATTATACTTGTGAATTCTTGAACTTGGTAGTATCTATTCAAAAGGGATTCAAAAGGTCGAAATTGATTCGATCAATTATAGTTGGAGGAATGGACCTCTCGACCTAAGAATCGATCTTGATAGATGATACAACTGAGTTAATCTTTCTGGATAAAGGATAGAATTCGGACAAGTATAGAAAATGATTTGTGATTAAAGCGGTATGTGTAATTAGAAAAGGTACGAGTTATTCCTTCAAGAATACTCGAAGATGGATTAGACTACTTGTTGTGTCATAAAAGCAGAGTGTTTTTAACACAAAGCAATTATGGGGAACCTTCAAAGTATATCCATTAGGAGCTTGCGACTTGTTCGCGGAAGCTATCACCTATCTAAATAACACATAGCAAAGATCAAAGATTGAGATTAAATCTCAAACGACTGCACCATACACTGATGTGTGGATATGGTGTGTCAGAAATGAGGAATGGAATTCTAATAGTAAAAGAACAAGTTTGTTCGGAACTACCTATGTTCTATGGATATTTCTGGATACAACGGCACATTCTATGTGGTTGTAGAATATCCTAGAAGAACAAGTAATTGTATGTTCAATAGTACTACGAACCAGATGGGTATCCTCACCCGGTTCTTAGAGGAAGACTATTAGATGAACAACAAATGCCCTAACTGACAAAGTACTTTAAAATGAGGAAAGGAGAGACTGAGAACCAGCCTGACCGAGTAGCGATACACCACTAACTGCACCTAATGTTATTACTGTTATACACCGGAACGCGATTGCAGTGGGAGGTTGTCAAGCAACCAGAGATGTTCATAAGGCTGGAGGAGTTTTGAACTCTGGATCCAGTATACATGAAATCGATCCCTAGGTCTGCATAGATTTGCGAGAAAGGTGTGTTAGAGACGTAATGGAAACAAAAGTGGTGTTTCTCGGAATTTTGTGTGGATAACACTTCATCATTGGCAACAGTGTAAAAGTGTTGTCAGACATAAAATAGAGGTTGTCTAAATAAATCGAGATATAAGATTAAGATGAAGTTGGATCATGTTCTTAGAAATCTTTCGATCTCTAGACAAGAACATTTGTACTTCTCTTAAGATATCTTATAAGATTATGGTTTGTTTTAAACATGCACAATTCTGAGAAAGGTTATTGCCTTTCGGGAACAGAATGCATCTATCTAAGGTATGTGTTTCGAACGCATAAAGGAGATAGATATAGACAAAGCAGGTTCCTACACTTTGAGTGTAGAGAGCTTTGTAGATGCAATGTTGAAAAACAAGGACCTGATATCGACTATGCAGTTAGCGTAGTGGGAGGATATCAAAGTAATCTGGATAAGAAATATTCGAATGCTGTAAAGTACTTGAAAGTGCTGGATTACTGGCAAAACGAAATCTTCTTAGATTACAGTTTCTCAGATCAAAAATCGGAGAAAGACCAGTGTAAGTCGATATCAGGCTATGTGTTCACTTTTAGAAGAGGTGGAACCTAAGGATGAAAGAGTGATAAGCGTGATGCTTCTCGGACTCTATCATAAACCGAATAGCAGCCTCAGAGGCAGCGGAAGTTTTGGTTAGGTTCCGGAATGACCTCCGAACTTGGATATGATTCTTGGTTCACCAAAAGGCTATGTACATAGCGGTGCGTGGAGAACTGGAAGAAGTCATAAGTTCGAAAAGTGATGATAACACATAGAGCCAGTACCACCTGATACGAGTCATCGTCAGAGGGACGACGCGGTAGTCACCAAGATAACTTCAGAGCGGCAACCTAGATTGCTCATTCACATAATACTTCTGGGAAGTATAACTTAAGCACGTGATGAGTATGGGAGTCGGGAGTTTGGAGGAAATGACTAGACCTTAGTACAAGTGGGAGATTGTTGGAGTTGTGTACTTAATGTCTAGATTTAAGTACCGGTAAACTCCCGGTCATGGAATTTAACCTATTTAATTAATAAACAATTATTTGCATTTAATTATTAATTATGCAAAATATAGTCCTGGATTTTATACGTTGTAGTTAGTATGGTGCTGCATGGGCGCACTGAAGATCATACTATCGGTTGCTCGTATTTAATCGAACAGTTGCTCACGACCTAGATGGACACGGACCAATCCATCGGTATAGTCGTTGTGTGAGAGAGAAAATAATTTATCTTAATTATTTTATCACACTTGTACACTGGGTGTATTGGGCGGATCAGCTTGAGATTTATTGATTAGGATTGCCTTGGATAATCAATTTAAATCTCAGAGTATTTTATTCTTAATCCCCGATATTATTGCGGGTGTGTATATTTAATACTAGAGGCTTTGATTTTCCAAAGGAATTAACCGATTTAATTATAGGGTTAATTACCGGTAAAATTGGGTCGCTATATTTTATATATGACATGCCGTGAATACTTGACGGGAAAGTGTATCCCGGAAGGGTTGATAATATCCCCGAGATGAGTTCATAAGGAATTATTGTGTAAACCTCATGAGTGGATTCGTTCCGCACAATAATAAAGGTTGAACGGTACTAGTCTCGGATATAAGATATGAATATTATTTATTGAGCAATAAATAAATTTATTCATGGATATTTAAATCTTAAATACACGGAATAAATAATACTAAGATGGAGAAATATTATTTGATATAATATGGAATAATATTGGGAGTGCAATTTTATTTATATAGTGGAAAATAAATAAAATTTAATATTGATAAGAATTAATAGATTTGGGTTGGACCCAATTTAATTTTCAATATTTAGAAGCCCAATATTTATTCTCCTTATGATCCCCTACGTAGCCTATATAAGCACTACATGGTCTTCACTTTTCACAACCTAAGTTACGCCAACTAAAAAGTCTTGAGAGTGAGGAGGATCCATAGAGTTCGATAGATCGTCGCCCACCCGACGTTCGAACGGAAGTGCAAGGAATACGCGGGAAGATCACAAGGTCATCACCGAATTCGTTTCTCCGTACAACGATTCGAGGTAATAATCATAAACCCCCTTTTATGATTTATGATTGTTTTAATCGTGATGTGTACATGAACAAGACGATCCGGGAAAGCGTCGAGACCGGGATACGGGGATCACGCGATCCTCGTCGGAATCGAGAGGGGCGGCCGAACCCTAGGGTTCGACCGCCGGTACCGCGCAACGAAGGGAGCCCCGGCTGGACGCCGGGGCAAGCGATCGACGGCAGTCGATCGCTGGGGATGCCACGGGCTGGTGCCGTGGCGGATCCCCACCCCTCGACGGCGGCAGGCGCGCGCGGGGAGAGCTCCGGCCGAAGCCGGAGCGAGCGATCGAGCCCAGCTCGATCGCGGAGGGCAGCCGCGGGCTGGTGCCGCGGCTGGGGGCCCTCCACCCCGTGTGGTGGTGGCGGTGAGTCGCCGGACTCACCGCCGGCGGGTGCTGATCGGATCAGCCCCGCGGGGATGCCTCGCATCCCCGGCGATCGCCATGCACGGCGATCGCGAACCCCGCGGATGGGGTTCGGCTAGGGTTTAGCCGCGGGTTCATCCCGCGGCGATGCTCTTGTCGAGCCCGGTTCTTCGTGGTGTTCGCGTTCGTAATATCCGGCTCGCGGGAGAAAATCGGCTGGGGGCGGGCTGCGTGTCTTCGGGCGCGTAGTCTCCAAAGGTCGGACTCCTGCGGATGAGTCGGTGTTCGTGCGAACTCCGGCGACGGGTTTTCGGTCGGGTTATCGGTTCCGCATAAATTTTTGATAGCCCGGGACATCGAATCCCAGCACCTAGGAGCTATGATTGATGGTGAGACGCAAGTCGACATCATACTCCAGTCTCTGACCCCTAGTTTTGAGCAGTTTCGTATGAGCTATAATATGGGTAAACTATCTTATACTCTTGCGCAACTCCTGACTGAACTGAAGGCGGCAGAGGGGATCTACAAGAAGGGCAAGTCTCAAGCGCTTGTAACTACCAAGTCCAAAAGCTTGAAAGCTGCTGGAGGTAGGGGCAAGAAAAGGAAGCAAGCCTGGAAACCCAGTGGTGCCAAGAGGAATGAACCACGGGTTGGGGCTAATAAGCCAAGGGGCAAGTGCTTCCGGTGCAACAAGTCTGGACACTGGAAGTCTGAATGTCCTCTCAAAGGTACGAATTTTTCTTTAGTCGTAAAAACATAGTCAGCAGTATTATCTACCAGAATTCTGGTGTGTAGATATGGAACCACTGACGGTATGTGCATCATTTTGAATGCAGGGGTTCCAGAAAACCCGGCGACTTAGAGAAGAAGAGTTCAAGTCTACATGGGCAAAGCTCTTGGGGTAGCAGCGGTTGCAGTGGAAGACATTTATCTGCTTTTAGTAGTTTTAGGATTTCATTTCAAGGTTATTGCTTTATGTACCCCTTTATTTTGAAAAAAACTTTTGTTCTAGATTTTCTATTAATGAATGGATATTTATTTCTTTAATCATTCGGTGATTTAGATAAGAAATAATGGTGTTATCTATTCTGGTACATTAGATAGCAATATATGAATGATGAATCCTTAAGTTGTTGGAGTTGTGTACTTAATGTCTAGATTTAAGTATCGGTAAACTCCCGGTCATAGCATTTAACGTATTTAATTAATAAACAATTATTTGCAATTAATTATTATTAATTAATTATGCAAAATATAGTCCTGGATTTTATACGTTGTAATTAGTATGGTGTGCATGGGCGCACAGAAGATCATACTATCGGTTACTCGTATTTAATCGAACAGTAGCTCACGACCTAGATGGACACGGACCAATCCATCGGTATAGTCGTTGTGTGAGAGAGAAAATAATTTATCTTAATTATTTTATCACACTTGTGTTGGAGTTGTGTACTTAATGTCTAGATTTAAGTAACAGTAAACTCCCGATCATAGCATTTAATCTATTAAATTAACAAACAATTGTTTTGCGTTTAATTATTATTAATTAAATATATGCAAATTATAGTCCTAGATTTTATACGTTGTAGTTAGTATGGTGCAAGCATGGGCGCACAGAAGATCATACTATCGGTTACTCGTATTTAATCAAACAGTTGCTCACGACCTAGATGGACACGGACCAATCCATCGGTATAGTCGTTGTGTGAGAGAGAAAATAATTTATCTTAATTATTTTATCACACTTGTACACTTGGTGTATTAAGCGGATCGTTGAGATTCATCGATTAGGATTGCCGGCGATAATCGATTCGAGTCTCAGTGTATTTTATTCTTAATCCCCGATATTATTGCGGGTGTGTATATTTAATATAAGTAACTTTGATTTACCAAAGGAATTAACCGATTTTATTATTGGGTTAATTTCCGGTTAAGTTGGGTCACTATATTTTATATATGACATGCCGTGAATAATTGACCGGACAGTGTATCCCGTAAGGGTTGATAATATCCCCGAGATGAGTTCATAAGGAATTATTGTGTAAACCTCATGAGTGGATTCGTTCCGCACAATAATTAAGGTTGAATGGTACTAGTCTCGGATTAAAGAGATGAATAAATTAATTAGCAATAAATTAATTTTATTCATGGATATTTAAATCTTAAATACACGGAATAAATAAATACTACCGGAGAAATATTATTTGATATAATATGGTTTAATATTGGGAGTGCAATTAATTTATATAGTGGAAAATAAATTAATTAATATTGATAAGGATTAATGGACTTGGGCAGTGGGCTCAATTTAATCTTCAATATTGGAAGCCCAATATTCCACCTCCTTTAGATCCCCTACGTAGCCTATAAAAGCACTACATGGCCTTCATAAATCATAAGACAAGATTATCATACTTGATATTCTAAAGAGTTGAAGGAGATCCATAGGAGTTCGATAGATCGTCGCCCACCCGACGTTCGAACGAAGTGCAAGGAATACGTGGGAAGATTCAAAGGTCTTCAACTTGATTTCGTTTCTCCGCACAAAGAATCAAAGGTACAATCATAAACTCCTTCGTGTGAATTTATGTGATTTAATTGTGATACATGCATGAACACACGATCCGGGAAAACGACGAACCCGGGGACGGGGATAGATCAAGCGGTGGTGGTCGAAGACCACCGGACCGCCGGCGGTCTAGGGATCCCCGCCGGGATCGAGAGAAGCCCTCGGCTGGGGGCCATGGGGGTGGCGGTCGAGCCTAGGGCTTCGACCGCCGGCAGCGACCGCGCGAGGGGAGCCCCGGCTGGACGCCGGGGCGAGCGATCGACCCTAGGTCGATCGCTGGGGGCTGCCGTGGCTTCGCGCCGCGGCTGGGCGCTCCCTCCCCGGACGATGGTGGCGGTGAGTCGCCGGACTCACCGCCGGGGGCTGCTGGGCAGCCCCACGCGATCAATCGATCGCGAACCCCGCGTCGGGGTTCGGCTAGGGTTTAGCCGCGGGTTCATCCCGCGGCGATGCTCTCGTCGAGCCCGGTTCTTCGCGTATGGTTCGCGTTGGTGATTTCCGACTCGCGGGAGACTTCGACTGGGGGCGGGCTGCGTGTCTTCGGGCGCGTAGTCTCCAAAGGTCGGACTCCTGCGGATGAGTCGGTATCCGTGATCGGTTTCCGGCGACGGGATTTCGTTCGGGGTTATCGGTTCCGCAATTTTTGATACCCCGGGATATCGATTTCCAGCAATTGGTATCAGAGCGTTTGGTTTCGTGTTCATGTATGTATTCAATTGTGTTCTACCTTGCAGGGATTCCGACTATCATGGTTTAATTAATTGTTAATTATTCGTTTAATTAATTGCTATTTAATTTACCATGATTGTTCGTTTATTAAACTCTCGGACATGTCGAGATTCGTTTTGTGTGGATGAATGCTTGTAATAGTAAAAATTCGGGGGTTGACCGAATTTAGATTTATTATTATTGTTCTACTTTTTCCGGAAAGTGTATAGGGTCGATTTCATGTATAGAATCGATACCGGAATTGTAAATTTATTTCTTGTAATTTATTTACGTTGGATCGATGCCGAGACGACCGCCGGAGAACGCGTGTGACGAAGGAGATAATGAGAGGGAGGGCTCGGGATCGATCATGAGATCGATCCCATGGAGATCGATCGCGGGGGCTGTCCGCGATGCTCCTTGGCCACGCCGGCCACCGGTGGAGGTGGCGCGTGGGCTGAGGTGGCGGCGGTGGTGCTCCCGGCCGGCGATCGAGGTGTGGGGGGGGGGGGGGGGGGGGGCGCGGGGTCCTCGTGATCTCGTGCTACTCCTACCAAAGATTCACTTTCCTAATTGATTCGGTTTTCCTATTTGAGTTTTTCCTATTTTTGGGAATTCTCATGGATTAGGAAAAGAATTAATTAGAATTAATTTTATTCCTTATTCTATTATAGAAGTCTTCTAGAGTATTCCGAGTTCTACTTGGAATAGGATCCTAGAGATTTAATAGAATTAGAAAGGAATAATAGTTAATTTAGGATTGATTTATTTCCTAATTGATTATTCCTATTTTATGGGAATTTTCATAGTAATGGAAATTAATTAATCTTGGAAAGTAGAAGAGTCCTAATTTATTTTATTTCCTTATTCTATTATAGAAGTCTTCTAGAATATTTCAAGTTTTACTTGGATAGATTATTCTAGAGATTTAATAGAATTAGATAGGAAAATAAATAAATAAAAATATTAATGATATTTAATTTTATTTTTGATTTATTCGATTGACTTAATTTTCGAATTGAGTATCTTTTGGATTTATTAAAAATAAATAGATTTAAATATTGGGATTAATATTCTCGTCACATGGAGCATTCAAGAACGAAGACTGAAGACTAGAAGAAGCATACGGAGATTGAATAAAGCCATGATAGTCGGAAAATAAGTTTTTCTAGCATTATTTTGACTATGTGCTATGTGCTTTATTACTTGTATGCATGCTTATGTGTTTAATTATGCATTAGATAGCGTATCCCTTTGTTATAAAAAGCTAAGTGGGAGAGGGGATGGAAACATTCCCATGGTCTCCATTACTGTTCTCTTGGTGACTCTTATGGACTTTTGAAGTTCGTATAGATGTGTCATTGTAGGAGAATTCTTGTAATTCCTCTTACAAGAAACATTGATTAAGTTTATCAAACAATGCCTAATTTGTCTTTCTGAAACTGACTTCAAGTCGACTCATTCTCACCCTGGGGAGTGGAATGGAGCCAGAGCCACTTGGTCATGTGGATGACACAAATTAGAGACATTCGTACCATCCTTTTAAGATGGATCGATTGTCTGCTCGGCTCCCTCATCTAATGAGAGATAGGGTTGTTCGCATGGTGAATCACTGGTTAGAAACTTCGAGTTTCACTTATGATTCCCCGCGTCTTGATTTACGAAATTGAATGCTTCAAGTATTTGGATGTCAATTGTAAAAATCTTTTGGTGTAGTAAACGTCCACACTATCGTGGCTTGCTGCATTGAATGGGATTTTGGAACGATTGATGTAGACAGTTATAGAAGAAAGTGAAGGATCGTGTGTTAACGTAAACGTCCACACTATCGTGGCTTGCGCTGATATGCGTGTCCCAAACAATCTTCTTAGATACTGAGTAATGGTTTACACTTAGGTACGCTCTATAGTATTCTTCCCATCGAAGTAACGCTTTAGTGATGTACGACCAAAGCAAATCTAATTGCTAAATCATTTGGATGGGTAAACGTCCACACTATCGTGGCTTGCCTTATCTGATGGGATTTTAGATGCGATTAGTGATTTAATGATATTATTAAAGGGAGATAATATCGGATATTAAATTAATTGTTTGTTTAAATGTGCTTATAGGTTTAGAGAATTGCTATGAATCCACTTGAGTTAATACTTAAGGAATTTGACGCACTGGTTCCATACTGTGTTGAATGGAAAGAAGAGTTAGACATTGCTCAGACTGTAAAGGAGTACAAAGACGTACTCAGTGAAACTTGTCCTCCTGGACTCACCATTAACTCAACTGAGGATAAGATTTTTGACTTTGAAAAATGGGATAGTGCTCGTTCATTAGCCATTAATCATGATGTCATGCTTAAACTCAAGTTGATGTTTGGACATGATGGGGAGGCTAGAAAAGAGGCGATGAGGATACTCATAAAGATCTGTTACTTCGATGAAACACTTGATCATGTTTTTGAGATGATGGATCTTTTAGACGAGTTGAAACAATCGCAAGCTCTTATAGCCAAAGCCAAAGGTTTCGGACCTAAAGGCAAGGGAAAGGAGAAGAAGACAAGGGGGTCCGGTGGTCCTAAGGGACTTGGACCAAAGGGTGGGATAAAGAAGCCTTCTGGCAAATATCCCCAAGGGAAGCAGTCTGAGTACTGGGGGTCTACATCTTGTCCTCTCAAAGGTACAAATTTTTCTTTAGTCGTAAAAACATAGTCAGCGGTATTATCTACCAGAATTCTGGTGTGTAGATATGGAACCACTGACGGTATGTGCATTTTGAATGCAGGGGTTCCAGAAAACCCGACGACTTAGAGAAGGAGAGTTCGAGTCTACACGGGCAAAAGCTGTAAAGGAGGCAGCTGTTGCGGTGGAAGACATTTATCTGCTTTAGTAGTTAAATAGGATTTCATTTCAAGTTTATTGCTTAATGTACCCTTATTTTAGAAAGAACGTTTTGTTCTGGATTTCTATTTTATGAATGGATATTTTATTTCTTTAATCATTGGATGATTTTGATAAGAAATGATGGCATTATCTATTCTGGTACATTAGATAGCAATATATGAATGATAGATCCTAAGTCTACCACGATGCAACGAACCGTTCTATAACTTGTTTTACTTGATTAGATATATTTCTTTATTAAATCATTATACTTGTGAATTCTTGTACTTAGTAGTATTTTCAAATAAGATTCAAAAGGTCGAAATTGATTTAATCAATTATAGTTGAAGGAATGGACCTTCCGACCTGAGAATTGAATTTGGAGGATAATACATCTAAGCAAACCTTTCTTCATAAAGGATAGAATTCGGACTAGTATTAGAAATGATTAGATATGCAGACACATGTGTGAATTAGAAAGGCACGAGTAGTTCTTTCAAGAATACTCAATGATGGATTAGAGTACTTAAATGTGCCATAAAAGCAAAGTGTTTTGACTAAGTCAATGGACGCAAAGCTATTATGGGGAACCATTAAAGTATATCCATTAGAAGCCTGCGACTCGGTCGCGGAGGCCATCACCTATCTAAATAACACATAGCATAATCAAATATTGGGATTCAATCCTAAAGGGCCGCGCCATACACTTACGTGTAGAGATGGTGCGTTGAAAATAAGAAATGGAAATCTAAAAGTAAGAGATAACGAGTTGATCGGAACTACCTATGTTCTATGGATATTTCTAGAGACAATAGCACATTCTGTGTAATTGTAGGATATCCTAGGTGAACGAAGTATTGTGTGTTCTATAGTACTATGAGCCAGAAGAACTTTCGTTCGGTTCATAGAGGAAGACTATTAGATGAACCACAAAGCCTGAACTGAATTAATACCTTGGAATGAGGGAAAGGACAAAAGACTGGGAACCAGCCAAACCGAGTAGAAGTACACCACACACTGCACCTATTGTTATTACTGTTATACACCGGGACGCCATTGCAGTGGGAGGTTGTTGAACAACCGGAGATATTCATAAGACTAGAGGAGTTCGGACTCTGGATCTAGTAAACATGAAATCGATCCCTAGCTCTGCATAAGGGCAGTACTGAATCGTGGAACTTGCGAATTGATGAGATAATCCATTCGATGGATTCATCAAAAGGCAGAGACGATAGGTGTATTGGAGACGTAATGGAAACAAGGTGGTGTTTCTCGGAATTTTATCATTGGCAACAATGTAAATATATTATCAGGCATAAAATAATGGTTGTCTAAATGAATCGGGATATAAGATTAAGTAGAAGTTAGAGCATGTTCTTGAGATCTTATGATCTAGGGATAAGAACATTGTACTTCTCCTGGATATCTTATACGATTATGGTTTATTTTAACATGCATAATTCTGAGAAAGGTCGTTGCCCTTCAGAGACAGAATATGTATATCTATCTAAGGTAATGTGTCTTGAACACATTAAGGAGACAGATGATACTAAGCGGTTTCCTACACCTCGTGTGGAAAGCTTAAATGCAATGTTAGAAAACGAGAACCTGATATCAACTATGCGGTTAGCGTAGTGGGAGGATATCAAAGTAATCTGGATAAGAGATATTCGAATGCTGTAAGAGTACTTGGATGTACTGGATTACTAAGCAAGACGAAATCTTCTTAGATTACATATTCTCAGATTTCAAATCAGAAAAGGACCAGTGTAAGTCGATATCAGGCTATGTGTTCACTTTTGGAAAAGGTGGAACCTTTAATATGTAAAGAGTGATAAGCAGGATGCTTCTCAGGCTCTCTCATAACCGAACAGCAGCCTCAGAGGCAGCGGAAGTTTTGGTTAGGTTCCGGGATAACCTCTAAGACTTGGAAATGACTCTTAGTTTATCAAAGGCTATTTTATAGCGGTGCATGATAAACTGGAAGAAGTCATAAGTCTAAAAGTGATGATAACACATAGTGCAAGTACCACCTGATACGAGTCATCGTCAAGGGAGACGACGTAGTAGTCACCAAGATAACTTCAGAGCGGCAACCTAGAGTGCTCATTCACATAGTACTTCTCGGAAGTACACTTTAAGCACGTGATGAGTATGGGAACCGGGAGTTTGGAGGAAATGACTAGACCTTAGTACAAGTGGGAGATTGTTGGAGTTGTGTACTTAATGTCTAGATTTAAGTAACAGTAAACTCCCGATCATAGCATTTAATCTATTAAATTAACAAACAATTGTTTTGCGTTTAATTATTATTAATTAAATATATGCAAATTATAGTCCTAGATTTTATACGTTGTAGTTAGTATGGTGCAAGCATGGGCGCACAGAAGATCATACTATCGGTTACTCGTATTTAATCAAACAGTTGCTCACGACCTAGATGGACACGGACCAATCCATCGGTATAGTCGTTGTGTGAGAGAGAAAATAATTTATCTTAATTATTTTATCACACTTGTACACTTGGTGTATTGAGCGGATCGTTGAGATTCATCGATTAGGATTGCCGGCGATAATCGATTCGAGTCTCAGTGTATTTTATTCTTAATCCCCGATATTATTGCGGGTGTGTATATTTAATATAAGTAACTTTGATTTACCAAAGGAATTAACCGATTTTATTATTGGGTTAATTTCCGGTTAAGTTGGGTCACTATATTTTATATATGACATGTCGTGAATAATTGACCGGACAGTGTATCCCGTAAGGGTTGATAATATCCCCGAGATGAGTTCATAAGGAATTATTGTGTAAACCTCATGAGTGGATTCGTTCCGCACAATAATTAAGGTTGAATGGTACTAGTCTCGGATTAAAGAGATGAATAAATTAATTAGCAATAAATTAATTTTATTCATGGATATTTAAATCTTAAATACACGGAATAAATAAATACTACCGGAGAAATATTATTTGATATAATATGGTTTAATATTGGGAGTGCAATTAATTTATATAGTGGAAAATAAATTAATTAATATTGATAAGGATTAATGGACTTGGGCAGTGGGCTCAATTTAATCTTCAATATTGGAAGCCCAATATTCCACCTCCTTTAGATCCCCTACGTAGCCTATAAAAGCACTACATGGCCTTCATAAATCATAAGACAAGATTATCATACTTGATATTCTAGAGAGTTGAAGGAGATCCATAGGAGTTCGATAGATCGTCGCCCACCCGACGTTCGAACGAAGTGCAAGGAATACGTGGGAAGATTCAAAGGTCTTCAACTTGATTTCGTTTCTCCGCACAACGAATCAAAGGTACAATCATAAACTCCTTCGTGTGAATTTATGTGATTTAATTGTGATACATGCATGAACACACGATCCGGGAAAACGACGAACCCGGGGACGGGGATAGACCGAGCGGTGGTGGTCAAAGACCACCGGACCGCCGGCGGTCTAGGGATCCTAGCCGGGATCGAGAGAAGCCCTCGGCTGGGGGCCGAGGGGGTGGCGGTCGAGCCTAGGGCTTCGAACGCCGGCAGCGACCGCGCGAGGGGAGCCCCGGCTGGACGCCGGGGCGAGCGATCGACCCTAGGTCGATCGCTGGGGGCTGCCGTGGCTTCGCGCCGCGGCTGGGCGCTCCCTCCCCAGACGATGGTGGCGGTGAGTCGCCGGACTCACCGCCGGGGGCTGCTGGGCAGACCCACGCGATCAATCGATCGCGAACCCCGCGTCGGGGTTCGGCTAGGGTTTAGCCGCGGGTTCATCCCGCGGCGATGCTCTCGTCGAGCCCGGTTCTTCGCGTATGGTTCGCGTTGGTGATTTCCGACTCGCGGGAGACTTCGACTGGGGGCGGGCTGCGTGTCTTCGGGCGCGTAGTCTCCAAAGGTCGGACTCCTGCGGATGAGTCGGTATCCGTGATCGGTTTCCGGCGACGGGATTTCGTTCGGGGTTATCGGTTCCGCAATTTTTGATACCCCGGGATATCGATTTCCAGCAACTTGTACACTTGGTGTATTGGGCGGATCGCTTGAGATTTATTGATTAGGATTGCCTTGGATAATCAATTTAAATCTCAGAGTATTTTATTCTTAATCCCCGATATTATTGCGGGTGTGTATATTTAATATTAGAGACTTTGATTTTCCAAAGGAATTAACCGATTTTATTATTGGGTTAATTACCGGTAAAATTGGGTCGCTATATTTTATATATGACATGCCGTGAATACTTGACGGGAAAGTGTATCCCGGAAGGGTTGATAATATCCCCGAGATGAGTTCATAAGGAATTATTGTGTAAACCTCATGAGTGGATTCGTTCCGCACAATAATAAAGGTTGAACGGTACTAGTCTCGGATATAAGATATGAATATTATTTATTGAGCAATAAATAAATTTATTCATGGATATTTAAATCTTAAATACACGGAATAAATAATACTAATCGGAGAAATATTATTTGATATAATATGGATTAATATTGGGAGTGCAATTTTATTTATATAGTGGAAAATAAATAAAATTTAATATTGATAAGGATTAATGGATTTGGGTTGGACCCAATTTAATCTTCAATATTTAGAAGCCCAATATTTAGTCTCCTTATGATCCCCTACGTAGCCTATATAAGCACTACATGGTCTTCACAATTCATTAACCTAAGATACGCCAATCATAAAGTCTTTAAGAGTGAAGGAGATCCATAGGAGTCCGATAGATCGTCGCCCACACGACGTTCGGACGAAGTGCAAGGAATACGTAGGAAGATCGCAAGGTCGTCAATTGGATTCGTTTCTCCGTACAACGAATCGAGGTAATATAATCGAGAACCCCCTCTTTGATTATGTGCTTGTATTAATCGTAATATGTACATGAACAAGACGATCCGGGAACGTCGAGACCGGGATACGGGGATCTCGCGATCCCCGTCGGGATCGAACAAGGGGGCGGCCGAACCCTAGGGTTCGACCGCCGGCGCGCGGGCGTGAGGGAAGCCCCGGCTGGACGCCGGGGCGAGCGATCGACGTGAAGTCGATCGCTGGGGGTTCGGCCGTGGGCTGGTGCCACGGCGGGTCGAACCCCCCGGCCTCCCTTCGCCGGTGGTGCGCGCAAGGAGAGAAGCCGCGGATGGGGCGATCGAGCCCTAGCTCGATCGCCGGGGACCGTCGCGGCTTCGCGCCGCGACTGGTGGTCCCCCCTCCTGTCGGTGATGGCGGTGAGTCGCCGGACTCACCGCCCGGGGCTGCCGGAGCAGCCCCGCGATCGCCATGCACGGCGATCGCGAACCCCAGCCGCGATGGGGTTCGGCTAGGGTTTAGCCGCGGGTTCATCCCGCGGCGATGCTCTTGTCGAGCCCGGTTCTTCGCGTGTGGTTCGCGTTCGTAGTTTCCGACTCGCGGGGTATTTCGATTGGGGGCGGGCTGCGTGTCTTCGGGCGCGTAGTCTCCAAAGGTCGGACTCCTGCGGATGAGTCGGTGTTCGTGCGATCTCCGGCGACGGGTTTTCGGTCGGGTTATCGGTTCCGCAATTTTTTGATAGCCCGGGACATCGAATCCCAGCAATTGGTATCAGAGCGTTTGGTTTCGTGTTCATGTATATGTTCGATTATTGTTCTACCTTGCAGGATTTCCGGCTATCATGGTTGATTTAATTATTGCTTAATTAATTATCATGATTATTTATTAAACTCTCGGACATGTCGAGATTCGTTTTTTATGTGGTTGAATGTTTGTAATAGTAAAAATTCGGGGGTTGACCGAATTTAGGATTTATTATTACATTCTTTATTTTCCGGAAAATGTATAGGGTCGATTTCATGTATAGAATCGATACCGGATAGTGTAATTTAAATTTTGTAATTTATTTACGTTGGTTCGATGATGAGACGATCGCCGGAAGACGAAGACGTGTGACGAAGACGAAAGGGACGAAAAACCGGGGAGTCGATCAACCCCATGATCGACCCCATGACCGAAGCCATGGGGAGGGGTCGATCGCCCCTCGGCTGGGGCTGCCGCCGGCGGTGGTGGCCGGCCAGCTGGGGTGGCGGCGGCGGTTCCCTCCTCCGTGGTGGTGGAGGTCGACGGTGGGGATGGCGTGGGATCTCCCAATCCCATGCTATTCCTACGAAGATCTACTTTCCTAATTAATTCGGATTTTTCCTATTTGAGTGTTCTCCTTTTGGAAACTCTCATGGATTAGGAAAAGAATTAATTGGAATTAATTTTATTCCTATTGATTTATTTCCTTCATGGAATTATTCAAAGATTAGGAATTTAATTAATTTAGTACTAAATTTATTTTTCCTATTTGATTATTCCTACTCATGGGAATATTCATGGATTAGGAATAAAATAAATTTGGAAAGTAGTGAGTGCTAATTTATTTATTTCCTTATTCTATTATAGAAGTCTTCTGGAATATTCCGAGTTTTACTTGGATAGATTATTCTAGAGATTTAATAGAATTAGATAGGAAAATAAATAAATAAAAATATTAATAATATTTAATTTTATTTTTGATATATTCAATTGACTTAATTTTCGAATTAAGTAACTTTTGGATTAATTGAAAATAAATAGATTTGAATATTGGAGATTAATATTCTCGTCACATGGAGCATTCAAGAAACGAAGACTGAAGACTGGAGGATGCATATGAAGATAAAGCCATGATAGTCGGGAAAATAATTCTCTAGCATTATTTTGACTATGTGATCTATGTGCTTTATTGCTTACATGCATGCTATATGTGTTTATTTTATGCACTAGATAGCGTATCCCTTTATCGTAAAAAGCTAAGTGGGAGAGGGGATGGAAACATTCCCATGGTCTCCATCACTGTTCTCTTGGTGACTTTTATGGACTTTCGAAGTTCATATAGATAAGTCATTGGAGGAGAATTCTTGTAATTCCTCTTACAAGAAACATTGATCAAGTTTATCAAACAATGCCTAATTTGTCTTTCTGAAACTGACTTCAAGTCAACTCATTCTCACCCCGGGGAGTGGAATGGAGCCAGAGCCACTTGGTCATGTGGATGACACAAATTAGAGACCTTCGTACCATTCTTTGATAGGTGGGTCGATTGTCTGCTCGGCTCCCTCATTTATGAGAGATAGGGTCGCTCGCATGGTGAATCACTGGTTAGAAACTTCGAGTTTCACTTATGATTCTCCAAGTCTTGATCTACGAAATCGAATGGATCTTGTAAATGGGAGTCAATTATAAAAATCTCTTGGTGTAGTAAACGTCCACACCACGTGGCTTGCTATGCTAACGGATTTTGGATTAATTGATGTAGACAGTTATAAGTGATTGTGAAGAGTTGTGAAATTGTCGTAAACGTCCACACCACGTGGCTTGCGGTGACGTAGCAATTCCAAGCGATGTACTTTAGTGTTGAGTGATGGTTTACACTTAGATACGCGTTATAGTATTCTTCCCCACGAAGTTACGCTATGATTGATGTATGACCAAAGAAAATCTAATTGCTAAATCATTTGGGTGAGTAAACGTCCACACCACGTGGCTTACCTTACCTGATGGGATTTTAGACGAAATTAGTAATTTAATGATATTATTTGAGGGAGATAATATCGGACATTAAATTGATTGTTTGTTTACATGTGCTTATAGGTTTAGAGAATAGCTATGAATCCACTTTCTGTGATACTCAAGGAACATAAACTCACTGGTCCCAATTACATTGATTGGAAGAGAAATTTGGACATTGTCCTGACTGCTGAAGAGTACAAGTTTGTACTCTCTGATAAATGCCCTGCTGAGCCCACGGCTGCCTCAACTGATGAGGAAAAGGCAACATATCGGAAGTGGAAAAAGGCTGATGAAATGGCTAGGTGCTATATTTTGGCTTCCATGTCAAATGTACTCCAAACCCAACATGAGCCGATGGACACTGCCCGGGATATGATGACTAACCTCAAGGAGATGTTTGGGGAGCAGGATCGTGCGGAAAGGCAAGAAGCCATGAGAGTCCTTATGTCGACTACTCAGTCTGAAGGAACGCCCGTTGGGGAGCACGTTCTCAAAATGATGAGTTTGTTGAATGAACTTGAGGTCCTAGGAGCTTCCATTGATGATGAGATGCAAGTCGACATCATACTCCAGTCTCTGACCCCTAAGTTTGAGCAGTTTCGTATGAGCTATAATATGGGTAAACTATCTTATAGCCTTGCGCAACTCCTGACTGAACTGAAGGCGGCAGAGGGGATCTACAAGAAGGGCAAGTCTCAAGCGCTTGTGGCTACCAAGTCCAAAAGCTTGAAAGCTATTGGAGGTAGGGGCAAGAAAAGGAAGCAAGCCACAAAACCCAGTGGTGCCAAGAGGAATGGACCACGAGTGGGGGCTAGTAAGCCAAGGGGCAAGTGCTTCCGATGCAACAAGTCTGGACACTGGAAGTCTGAATGTCCTCTCAGAGGTACGAATTTTTCTTTAGTCGTAAAACATAGTCAGCGGTGTTATCTACCAGAATTCTGGTGTGTAGATATGGAACCACTGACGGTATGTGCATTGTCTTAAATGCAGGGGTTCCAGAAAACCCGGCGACTTAGAGAAGAAGAGTTCGAGTCTACATGGGCAAAGCTGTTGGGGTAGCAGCGGTTGCAGTGGAAGACATTTATCTGTTTTAAGTTTTCATTTCAGTTATTGCTTTATGTACCCCTTTATTTTGAAAAAGAACCTTTTGTTCTGGTTTTCTTTATGGATATTTTATTTCTTTAATCATTTGATGGTTTAGATAAGAAATAATGGTGTTATCCATTCTGGTACATTAGATAGCAATACATGAATCCTTAGTCTACCACGATGCAACAAACCGTTATGTATAACTTGTTTTAATTATTAGATGTATATCTCTTATCAATCATTATACTTGTGAATTCTTGAACTTGGTGGTGTCTATTCAAAAGGGATTCAAAAGGGTCGAAATTGATTTGATCAATTATGGTTGGAGGAATGGACCTCCCGACCTAAGAATCGATCTTGAAAGATGATACAACTAAGTTAACCTTTCTGGATAAAGGAAGGAATTCGGACAAGTATTGAAAATGATTAATGATTGATGCGGTGACATGTGTAATTAGAGAGGTACGAGTCGTTCTTTAAAGAATACTCGAAGATGGATTAGAATACTTGATGTGCCATAAAAGCGGAGTGTTTTCAACACAAAGCCATTATGGGCAACCTTCAAAGTATATCCATTGAAAGCCTGCGACTTGTTCGCGGAGGCTATCACCTATCTAAATAACACATAGCATAAATCAAAGGTTGAGATTAAGTCTCAAACGACTACACCATACACTGATGTGTAGACATGGTGTGTCAAGAATAAGAAATGGAATTCTAATAGTAAAAGGACAAGTTTGTTCGGAACTACCTGTGTTCTATGGATATTTCTGGATACAACGGCACATTCAATGTGGTTGTAGAATATCCTAGAAGAACAAGTAATTGTAGGTTCAATAGTACTACGAACCAGAAGGGTGTCCTCGCCCGGTTCTTAGAGGAAAACTATTAGATGAACTACAATGCCCTAACTGACAAAGTACTTTAAAATGAGGAAAGGAAAAGACTGAGAACCAGCCTGACCGAATAGTGGTACACCACTAACTGCACCTAAAGTTGTTACTGTTATACACCGGAACGCCATTGCAGTGGGAGGTTGTTAACCAACCAGAGATGTTCATAAGACTGGAGGAGTTTTGAACTCTGGATCTAGTAGACATGAAATCAATCCCTAGTTCTGCATAGGAATTTGCGAACTGATGAGATAGTCCATTCTATGGATTCATCAAAAGGCAAGGATAGGTGTGTTAGAAACGTAATGGAAACAAGGGTGGTGTTTCTCGGAATTTTGTGTAGATAACACTTCATCGTTGGCCACAATGTAAAAAGTGTTGTCAGACATAAAATAGAGGTTGTCTAAATGAATCAAGATATAAGATGAAGTCGAATCATGTTCTTAGAAATCTTTTTGATCCCTAGATAAGAACATTTGTACTTCTCTCAAGATATCTTTATGGTTTGTTTTAAACATGCACAATTCTGAGAAAGGTTATTACCTTTCGAGAACAGAATGCATCTATCTAAGGTATGTGTCTTGAACACATGAAGGAGATAGATATAGACAAAGCAGCTACCTACACTTCAAGTGTAGAAAGCTTTGTAGATGCAATGTTGAAAAAAACAAGAACCTGATATCAACTATGCGGTTAGCGTAGTGGGAGGATATCAAAGTAATCTGGATAAGAGGTACTCGAATGCTGTAAAAGTACTTGAAAGTACTGGATTACTAGCAATACGAAATCTTCTTAGATTACAGTTTCTCAGATCCAAAAATCAAAGAAAGACCAGTGTAAGTCGATATCAGGCTATGTGTTCACTTTTAGAAGAGGTGGAACCTAAGGGTGAAAGAGTGATAAGCATGATGCTTCTCGGACTCTATCATAAACCGAATAGCAGCCTCAGAGGCAGCGGAAGTTTTGGTTAGGTTCCGGAATGACCTCTGAACTTGGATATGATTCTTGGTTCACCAAAGGCTATGTACATAGCGGTGCATGGAGAACTGGAAGAAGTCATAAGTTCAAAAGATGATGATAACACATAGAGCCAGTACCACCTGATACGAGTCATCGTCAAGGGAGACGACGCAGTAGTCACCAAGATAACTTCAGAGCGGCAACCTAGATTGCTCATTCACATAATACTTCTGGGAAGTATGACTTAAGCACGTGATGAGTATGGCAGTCGGGAGTTTGGAGGAAATGACTAGACCTTAGTACAAGTGGGAGATTGTTGGAGTTGTGTACTTAATGTCTAGATTTAAGTATCGGTAAACTCCCGGTCATAGCATTTAACCTATTTAATTAATAAACAATTATTTGCAATTAATTATTATTAATTAATTATGCAAAATATAGTCCTGGATTTTATACGTTGTAGTTAGTATGGTGTGCATGGGCGCACAGAAGATCATACTATCGGTTACTCGTATTTAATCGAACAGTAGCTCACGACCTAGATGGACACGGACCAATCCATCGGTATAGTCGTTGTGTGAGAGAGAAAATAATTTATCTTAATTATTTTATCACACTTGTACACTTGGTGTATTGGGCGGATCGCTTGAGATTTATTGATTAGGATTGCCTTGGATAATCAATTTAAATCTCAGAGTATTTTATTCTTAATCCCCGATATTATTTCGGGTGTGTATATTTAATATTAGAGACTTTGATTTTCCAAAGGAATTAACCGATTTTATTATTGGGTTAATTACCGGTAAAATTGGGTCGCTATATTTTATATATGACATGCCGTGAATACTTGACGGGAAAGTGTATCCCGGAAGGGTTGATAATATCCCAAAGATGAGTTCATAAGGAATTATTGTGTAAACCTCATGAGTGGATTCGTTCCGCACAATAATAAAGGTTGAACGGTACTAGTCTCGGATATAAGATATGAATATTATTTATTGAGCAATAAATAAATTTATTCATGGATATTTAAATCTTAAATACACGGAATAAATAATACTAATCGGAGAAATATTATTTGATATAATATGGATTAATATTGGGAGTGCAATTTTATTTATATAGTGGAAAATAAATAAAATTTAATATTGATAAGGATTAATGGATTTGGGTTGGACCTAATTTAATCTTCAATATTTAGAAGCCCAATATTTAGTCTCCTTATGATCCCCTACGTAGCCTATATAAGCACTACATGGTCTTCACAATTCATTAACCTAAGATACGCCAATCATAAAGTCTTGAAGAGTGAAGGAGATCCATAGGAGTCCGATAGATCGTCGCCCACACGACGTTCGGACGAAGTGCAAGGAATACGTAGGAAGATCGCAAGGTCGTCAATTGGATTCGTTTCTCCGTACAACGAATCGAGGTAATATAATCGAGAACCCCCTCTTTGATTATGTGCTTGTATTAATCGTAATATGTACATGAACAAGACGATCCGGGAACGTCGAGACCGGGATACGGGGATCTCGCGATCCCCGTCGGGATCGAACAAGGGGGCGGCCGAACCCTAGGGTTCGACCGCCGGCGCGCGGGCGTGAGGGAAGCCCCGGCTGGACGCCGGGGCGAGCGATCGATGTGAAGTCGATCAATGGGGGTTCGGCCGTGGGCTGGTGCCACGGCGGGTCGAACCCCCCGGCCTCCCTTCGCCGGTGGTGCGCGCAAGGAGAGAAGCCGCGGCTGGACGCCGCGGCTTCGCGCCGCGACTGGTGGTCCTCCCTCCTGTCGGTGATGGCGGTGAGTCGCCGGACTCACCGCCCGGGGCTGCCGGAGCAGCCCAGCGATCGCCATGCACGGCGATCGCGAACCCCAGCTGCGATGGGGTTCGGCTAGGGTTTAGCCGCGGGTTCATCCCGCGGCGATGCTCTTGTCGAGCCCGGTTCTTCGCGTGTGGTTCGCGTTCGTAGTTTCCGACTCGCGGGGGATTTCGACTGGGGGCGGGCTGCGTGTCTTCGGGCGCGTAGTCTCCAAAGGTCGGACTCCTGCGGATGAGTCGGTGTTCGTGCGATCTCCGGCGACGGGTTTTCGGTCGGGTTATCGGTTCCGCAATTTTTTGATAGCCCGGGACATCGAATCCCAGCATAAGTCTACCACGATGCAACAAACCGTTATGTATAACTTGCTTTACTTATTAGATGTATTTCTTTATTAATCATTATACTTGTGAATTCTTGAACTTAGTAGTATTTATTCAAAAAGGATTCAAAAGGTCGAAATTGATTTGATCAATTATAGTTGGAGGAATGGACCTCCCGACCTAAGAATCAATTTTGGAAGATGATACAACTGAGCTAACCTTTCTGGATAAAGGATAGAATTCGGACAAGTATTGAGAATGATTCATGATTAATGCGGTAACATATGTAATTAGAAAGGTACGAGTTATTCGTTCAGAGAATACTCGGAGATGGATTAGAATACTTGATGTGCCATAAAAGCAAAGTGTTTTTTTTTATCCGTCAATAGACACAAAGCTATTATGGGGAACCTTCAAAGTATATCCATTGGAAGCCTGCGACTTGTTCGCGGAGGCTATCACCTATCTAAATAACACATGGCATATATCAAAGATTGGGATTAAAGTCTCAAAGGACTACGCCATACACTGAAGTGTAGACATGGTGTGTCAGAAATAAGAATTGGGATTCTAATAATAAAAGGGCAAGTTTACTCGGAACTACCTATGTTCTATGGATATTTCTGGATACAACGGCACATTCAATGTGGTTGTAGAATATCCTAGAAGAACAAGTAATTGTATGTTCAATAGTACTATGAACCAGAGGGGTGTCCTCGCCTGGTTCTTAGAGGAAGACTATTAGATGAACTACAATGCCCTAACTGACAAAGTACTTTAAAACGAGGAAAAGGAAATACTGAGAACCAGCCTAACCGAGTAGTAGTACACCACTAAATGCACCTAATGTTATTACTGTTATACACCAGAGCGCCATTGCAGTGGGAGGTCGTTAAGCAACCAGAGATGTTCATAAGACTAGAGGAGTTTTGAACTCTGGATCTAGTAAACATGAAATCGATCCCTAGCTCTGCATAGGGGGCAGTGCTAATCTAAATGTGCCTACTTGGATAGCAATAAGTATTATTGTTAAGAGGCAAGATCATTTAGAAGTACGAGCTTAGTAAATCCATTTATGGATTGATACAAAGACGTAAATTGTGGAACTTGCGAATTGATGAGATAGTCCATTAGATGGATTCATCAAAGGGCATAGACAAGGAAGGTGTATTAGAGACGTAATGGAAACAAGGCGGTGTTTCTCGGAATTTTATGTAGATAACACTTCATCGTTGGCGACAATGTAAAAGTATTGTCAGACATAAAATAGAGGTTGTCTAAATAAATCGAGATATAAGATTAAGATGAAGTTAGATCATGTTCTTAGAATCTTTCGATTTCTAGATAAGAACATTGTACTTCTCCTAGATATCTTATGCGATTATGGTTTGTTTTAAACATGCATAATTCTGAGAAAGGTTATTGCCTTTCGGGAACAGAATACATCTATCTAAAGGTATATGTCTTGAACACATGAAGGAGATAGATAAAGACAAAGCGGTTTCCTACACTTCGAGTGTGGAAAGCTTTATAGGTGCAATGTTGTAAAATGAGAACCTGATATCAACTATGTGGTTTGCGTAGTGGGAGGATATCAAAGTAATCTTGACGAAGGATGTTCGAATGCTGTAAGAGTACTTTTCGAAGTACCGGCTTACGGAGCAATGCGAATTCTTCTTGGATTACATTTTCTCAGATCCAAAATCAGAGAAAGACCAGTGTAAGTCGATATCAGGCTATGTGTTCACCTTTTAAGAGAGGTGGAACCTCAAGATGAAAGAGTGATAAGCATGATGCTTCTCAGACTCTATCATAAACCGAATAGCAGCCTCAGAGGCAGCGGAAGTTTTGGTTAGGTTCCGGAATGACCTCTGAGCTTGGATATGATTCTTGGTTCACCAAAGGCTATGTATATAGCGGTGCATGGTAAACTGGAAGAAATCATAAGTTCAAAAGGTGATGATAACACATAGAGCAAGTACCACCTGATTCGAGTCATCGTCTAGGGAGACGACGCAGTAGTCACCAAGATAACTTCAGAGCGGCAACCTAGATTGCTCATTCACATAATACTTCTGGGAAGTATAACTTAAGCACGTGATGAGTATGGGAGTCGGATTTTTGGAGGAAATGAATAGACCTTAGTACAAGTGGGAGATTGTTGGAGTTGTGTACTTAATGTCTAGATTTAAGTATCGGTAAACTCCCGGTCATAGCATTTAACCTATTTAATTAATAAACAATTATTTGCATTTAATTATTATTAATTAATTATGCAAAATATAGTCCTGGATTTTATACGTTGTAGTTAGTATGGTGTGTCGGGCCCACACAGAAGATCATACTATCGGTTACTCGTATTTAATCAAACAGTTGCTCACGACCTAGATGGACACGGACCAATCCATCGGTATAGTCGTTGTGTGAGAGAGAAAATAATTTATCTTAATTATTTTATCACACTTGTACACTTGGTGTATTGGGCGGATCGCTTGAGATTTATCAATTAGGATTGCCGTTGATAATTGATTTAAATCTCAGAGTATTTTATTCTTAATCCCCGACACTATTGCGGGTGTGTATATTTAATATAAGAGGCTTTGATTTTACAAAGGAATTAACCGATTTTATTATTGGGTTAATTACTGGTATAATTGGGTCGCTATATTTTATATATGACATGCCGTGAATACTTGACGGGAAAGTGTATCACGGAAGGGTTGATAATATCCCCGAGATGAGTTCATAAGGAATTATTGTGTAAACCTCATGAGTGGATTTTTTCCGCACAATAATTAAAGTTGAATGGTACTATTCTCGGATATAAGAGATGAATAAATTAATTAGCAATAAATTAATTTTATTCATGGATATTTAAATCTTAAATACACGGAATAAATAATACTACCGGAGAAATATTATTTGATATAATATGGTTTAATATTGGGAGTGCAATTAATTTATATAGTGGAAAATAAATTAATTAATATTGATAAGGATTAATAGATTTGGGCTGAGCTCAATTTAATCATCAATATTGGAAGCCCAATATTCCACCTCCTTTTGATCCCCTACGTAGCCTATAAAAGCACTACATGGCCTTCATAATTCATACACATCATAATTCTTGAGAGTTGAAGGAGATCCATAGGAGTTCGATAGATCGTCGCCCACACGACGTTCGGACGAGGTGCAAGGAATACGTAGGAAGATTCGAAGGTCTTCAACATCTAGATTTCGTTTCTCCGCACAACGAATCGAGGTATAAAATCGTAAACCCCCTCTATATACATGAACGCACGATCCGGGAAAACGACGAACCTCGGGGACGGGGATTCGAGATCCCCGGCGAGGATCGAAGGGGCGGCCGAACCCTAGGGTTCGGACCGCCGGTTGCGCGCGGACGAAGGGGAAGCCCCGGCTCTTCGCCGGGGCAAGCGATCGACTAGGTCGATCGCTGGGGGTTCGCCGTGGGCTGGAGCCACGGCGGGTGGACCCCCCAGCCACCCTCGACCGGAGGCGCACGGAGGAGGAGCCCCGGCTGAAGCCGGGGCAGACGATCGATCACGCGATCGATCGCCGGGGCGAGCCGCGGTGGTCAGCGGGGCTGACCGCCCCTCCTGGTGGCGACGGCGGTGAAGTCGCCAGACTCACCGCCACCCGGGGGCTGCCGGAGCAGCCCCAAGCGATCGCCATGCACGGCGATCGCGAACCCCAGCTGCGATGGGGTTCGGCTAGGGTTTAGCCGCGGGTTCATCCCGCGGCGATGCTCTTGTCAAGCCCGGTTCTTCGCGTGTGGTTCGCGTTCGCGGTTTCCGGCGAAGGGATTTCGATCGGATTATCGGTTTCCGCATATTTTGGTAATCCGGGATATCGATTCCCAGCAATAAAAACACGGTAGGCGACACCGTGAGAACATGAAAGATAATCGTACGCCGTGAGACCATCCACAGTTATATTACACCGTGAGACCATCCAAGATAACCCTTCACCGTGAAGAAAGGCACGAAAATCTTATACCATTTACATACCACGGTCCACGGTTCAAGGTGATATATTAATAAATTTAGGGTTTCAACGTGTCCAAAAGCACTGCATCCCCATTCTCCATCCTCGAACCTTCTACATTAATTGCATTTCAGCAGGTCCAACAACCACAAATAATAATTGCATTTCACCTCGACGTTAATGACACTTCAACAACCCATTGGGCAGTTGCTGTGTTGCTACTAAAATCAATATGAGAATTTTAGAGTAAAAAAGAATAATGGTCTGAAACTCAAAACCCATTGGGCAGTTGCTGTGTTGCATTTCTCTCGAATATTGCTAGTTCATTTACACAACAAGCTCAAAACAAGTTCGTTGTCGAGTCTCTGAAGCACATCAAAGGTACGAAAACAACGAGGTAGCACGTTTCGCATTTTGTTTAATTGTTTTAAAGCACACTGAGGTGTTTTTCACCGAATGTCGTCGTTCACCGTGAGATAGAGAGCACGTTGCACGGTTCACTGAAGTTGTAATAGGTTTTCCTTAACCCCGACGTGTTTACGAAATCACCGTGTTATTACCACTGAGATTTTACCGTGTTATTTATAGCGGTGGTGTCACCGTAGCACGTTGTCTTCGTTCACCATTTGATACTTAATCGTAATAACGTCGTGTGATAAAAAACATCTCGTTTACATCGTGCATACTTATTAGACCATGCATGCATGCAGGTCGTTAGGTTTTCAATAGCTGTTTGTTTTAATTATCTGTAATTTTATATCACAGATGTCGTGGCAGCGTGTTTCTTTACGACATGGTGGTCACTGGGAACAGTCAGCATACGTAGGCGGAGATAGCGTGGCCATACACATTACGTGTTTAGAAATCAGTTATGTTGATCTAATCAATCAAATTAGATCTGTTTTGAATGCTCCAGAGGACAGAGATTACGTGATTTTCTACTTAGACGCGCAGAGAAGTAAGGTTAGTTTGCAGAACGAAACAGATCTATTGCGATTCATCGTGCAAGGAAAAGTTACCAATCACGTGCTCTTTTTGACTGAGAGAAGACAATACCGGTCTAAGAATGCTAATGTTGGAGGTACATATTCTGAAGCAGAGAATGTAAGCATTACTCCACCTCAACCACCATCTTGTACTGAACCCGATGACGAGGAAGTATTTACATCAGATGATGAACCAGCGGAACGTGATAAAGAGTTAAACGATAGCCTAATTCAAGAGTATAGTGATTGGCTTCAACATACGAAAAAAAAAAGAGGATTGTGGGATCCCGTATATTATCATCTGATCATCAACCGATCCACGAAGAAGCAGTCCTGAAACATAATCTACTACTACAGCGAAAACTAAGCAACTGGATGATCCCGATGCCCGATTTTGATATTTTGCCACCACCTATGCATTGGGTCGAAGAACGTGAACCCGAAGATGGTGAACTCGTAGTTGGTTCCACGTTTCGAAAGAAATCTGACTTGGAAATATCTTTGGGAATGCATCACTTGGAGAGTCGCTTAGAATATGTCACTGATCGTTCAAACAAAAAGCGTTGTGCATTCGTTTGCAAGCACGGTAGGAAAGAATGCACGTTTAGATTGTGTGCTAGTGGGAGTGATGAAACGCTATGGATGATCACAAAGTTGAACTTGAGTCACACTTGTCAGACCATATTGAATCGTACTACCTGTCGACGAATTAAATCTGTAGTTGCTGCTAGTTACTTTTCTCGTAAACTTGTCAAAGACGGTGACGTTCTGAAGCCAAAGGACATGATAACAGAGATGCGTGAGCGTTACGGCGTTGAGATGGATTACAGTTTCACTCTCCGAGCGCGGAGCATAGCGATAGAGATGGCGTATGGCTCATATGCTGATTCATATCATAGGTTCACTTCGTATTTGTATATATTGAGAGAGCAGAATCCCGTCATTCATCCTCCGGTTGCGGTGAGACAGGTTGGTCGTCCGAAGATGAGCCGTGCACGGTCTGCTGTCGAGGGTAATGCCCGCAGAAGAAGAAGTCAGCCTCAGAAGTGTAGTAAGTGTAATTCGATCGCACACAATGCGCGCAAATGTGACCAAGTTGTTTTACCCACCGACAGCCAGCCGCTCGAAGATGATCAGAATTCTCAACCCACGCTGGCCCCAATCCGACAGAAAAGACAAAAGAAAAAATGTAGCGTATGCCGGAGTGCAGACCATAACATACAGACATGTCAGGTGCGGGGGGATTAACGTTAAGTTCTGTGACCATGATGAACAATTGTGATATTTAGGTATTGCAACTAATTATGGGTTTTTTTTTTGTATGATATTCTGCGATTGTGTGTTGTTTGGATTATTTGGGGTTGTTGGGATTTGTATGGTTTCTGTGAATTCGTTTTTTGTGTGTCACGGTAAATCTTATAAATGACCGTGTACCACCGTCCGTGTTATATTTGTAGTACATCGTGTGGCGGCCGTGATATTACGCCGTGCATCGGTTGTCCCGCCACCATCTTGGAAACTAGTACTACTGGTACAATACTCGTTAAAATTGATCTGATCTCCGCACGGTAACCCTATACGGTGATATATCACAACATCACCGTGTCAGTATTGACAATGACGTTTTTTGGTGATTATTGCTCGGTTGTGTGAATATTTTGGTTAAAATGCTAATCCAAAGTTAATTTTCCATCTAGATGATTATATGAAACCGACAAAACTCCACAATTGTACAAGAAACGATTGAATGTGATATATCATGTGCAATATATGATCACACTTGAGAGTAACTTGTAAGTTGTAACAAATGAATTAGACATCTCTTGAATTTGAGACATGCATACTCCAAATTGAATCATACGTGTTTAAAATCAAATACCATACGTCTCAATGATTGAAACATATCACAGTGAACGTTAATAAAGAATTCAATGTGTGTACAAACCATGAGAACTCGTTTTTTTGGTGTTTCACGAATTCACGATGAATGTTATAAATGACCGTGTAACACCGTAAGTGTTATGTCGTGCGACGGTCGTGATATTTAGTATTTACACCTTGCGAAACTCCATCCCTTCAGTTTTATTTTCGATAATTTAATTAGAATTTTAAATATAAATCGGTAAAATTAACTCGCGCCTGCAAAAGCTGGTTTGAGTACAGTGCATCGGTTGTCCCGCCACCATCTTGGGAACTAGTACTAGACTAGTACTTTTCTCGTTAAATTTCAAATTTAAAAATTGATCTGATCTCCGCACGGTAACCCTATACGGTGATATATCACAACATCACCGTGTAAGTATGAACAATGACGTTTTTTGGTGATTATTGCTCGGTTGTGTGAATATTTTGCTTAAAATGCTAATCCAAAGTTAATTTTCCATCTAGATAATTATATGAAACCGACAAAACTCCAAAATTATGCAAGAAACGATTGAATGTGATATATCATGTGCAATGTATGATCATGCACACTTGAGAGTAACTTGTAAGTTGTAACAAATGAATTAGACATCTCTTGAATTTGAGACATGCATACTCCAAATCGAATCATACGTGTTTAAAATCAAATACCATACGTCTCAATGATTGAAACATATCACAGTGAATGTTAATAAAGAATTCAAAGTGTGTACAAACCATGAGAACTCGTTTTTTTGGAGTTTCACGAATTCACGATGAATATTAGAAATGACCGTGTAACACCGTAAGTGTTATGTCGTGTGACGGTCGTGATATTTACACCTTGCGAAACTCCATCCCTTCAGTTTTATTTTCGATAATTTAATTAGAATTTTAAATATAAATCGGTAAAATTAACTCGCGCCTGCAAAAGCTGTTTTGAGTTTTGAGTACTGTCAATACTAATAATAACCGTGCATCGGTTGTCCCGCCACCGTCTCATCAGGTTCTCCACAAAAATACACGACTAGTTAAATATCAAATTTTAACATTGATTTTAAAACCCCACGGTCTACTGTCACGGTATAAATTGATACCGTGTGACAAAGAGACCGTGTGGTCATCGCGGAGTTGTTTGACACCGTGGCATACTGAACTCTCACGGTGTCTAATTAGAAATTTGTTTTCGTGTGTCACGGTGATTTTATTATAGACACGGCGATGATGTATTTTTTTATTAGGTCTCATACATAATACAACTATCACTAATAAATGGGCCTTAATAAGTGGGATGCGTAAAATCCGAAACGGCGCCTATCACGTCGCAATTATTTATAATTACACGCGACTTTCTGTAATAATTAGTTAAACGCGACCTTTTGGAATCCCGCGAGAAACATTATTTATAGTGATTTATGCAGGTCTAATCCTCTATTAAACTCTGAATATTTCTTGGTCCTTAATCCTCATACCAATAATGGATACCCCTCAGATAGCTGATGCTTTCATTGTTGTGCTGACTGATGAACATATTGAATCTAGACGGTTTCTACTTCCCGAACGTTTCTACCGTTTGCGTGTGAGATACAGTACAAAGCCTCCGCTCTTCTACCTCCGCGATGTTCACGGTGAGAGGTGGGCAACCTTGATTGGCTTTAAAAATGGCTTGGCGTATTTCTTCAATAGTTGGACTGAATTCAAACACATCCACAAGTTGAAGAAAGGCATGACCCTCCTGTTCGAGCATAGGCCACTTCCAGACGAGTTCCTGGTGCGCATATTTAAAGAGGATGGAGATGAACTCAAGTCATTCTTGCCGAGACCTGCTCCAGGAAAGAGAGCATTCGAGGATGTACCTTCGTCGTCGTCGTCTCTGAAAAAGAGTAAACCATCTTAGGGTTTCGGCGTTAGGTTTTTCTTTTTTAAATCGGCGCCTTTTGCAATTCGGATTCCCCTATTTTAGTACACCAAAATTACTCCGTATTCCTTTTTCCTTGTTTCCAAAATTATACGCTGGAATATTGCACCGTTGTTTCACGGTCAATATAAGATTCACGGTGCATACATGGTCTTACCACCGTGTGTATTTCACCGTGTACACACCGTGCACGATAGTATACACCGTGAAAACTAATTTCTAGCCCTGCAACATATTTTTCACAATGTAGTACAAATTTACCAGAATATATGGAGAGAATGAAGCAAACGACTTCACATTTCATATTTCGAAAAAAACACAATGACAAGTTCATTGAAAATCACTTAAGCATAACAATAATTATGATTACAAGAACCATAATTATGGAGACAATAAACAGAGTAGTCTTCAACTGGATGGATACGTCGTGCAATGACGTCTCCATCTTCTTCAGATCTTTCCTAATTTTAGCTTTTGTGGCTTTCTCTTCCGCTCTTGACATTTGTTCATGTTGTATCTATCCCTCATTTGACGGGTTAGACCAGGAATCAAATGTATGATCTTGACAATAATACATCAATTTCTGATAATTTTCAGATTTCGAGGACACCACACGAATATGAAGTTTCTTCCGACATTTACCACAAACTTTATCTTGGTACTTCAATCGGCTTGGTTGACCAGTACTCACGGAGTTAACCGATTGTGTAGACATATTGTTGTGATAAGTTTTTGACTGATTTGTTTTGGATGATTTGAATTCAAATTTAATTCAAATGTTTGATTATGTTGAAAGAGGACTGCGGCTGGCACGTGTTTAGAGAGGACTGCGGCTGGCACATGTCACGGTTCAAGATAAACAGTGGAACCATGTACAAATATTGATCCATCGTGACACGGTAATCATAGGAGTCTACTATTGGCTACAACACAGTACTGTGATTACACCGTGGACTTATTCATTCAGGCACCGTGTACAAATATTCGTTCACAAAACAGCAATTACAAACCAGTATTAATGAATCACAATGTGAAAGCAACCAACATGTTTATACTGACACGTCAATCAAAATGGATCAGCAACATCATTCAAGCTCAGCCAAAAAATCTTCAGGCATATCTGTTTCCTGACCTCCTCAATGTACCCTTCATCGATGTTTTCGTTACGATGCATCAGAGGGTCGACAAACAAACGGTCAAGCTGCATGGTACAGTAAACTCCACAAGAGTGTTTATCAGTAACATCCTGGACAAATTGTTCGGCGTCCGGCATGACTTTCAACTCGAAGTCCTCCGTAATCGCATGGTGTTGACCCTTCTTTGCCCAGTAATCTGATCTCCTCAACACAAGAGGTAAAAACTCCATTAACGACCTCAATTCGTCCTTCCGAAATCCGTATTCAGGATACGTCGCCAGTTGAGTATGAATTAATGAGTCATACAATTCGATATTCCAATCTTCGGGGGATATTCGGACGGTGACCCAATGATGGTGGACATTACAAATCGCCACGAGCTTTACATGCCATGTTTAAGGTTTCACACTAGTTAAAATGAAGCATGTATGCTTTTCAATACTTACGTGAGTAGGCTGGTCGGACTCCATTGACATCGGACCATATGTGTCATCCCCTGCTTCTCGAAGAGAATCAGGCACTACCCAATCATCAATAGGAGCCACGATGAATCTTATATGCAGCATCTATAGTACTCTGGAAAAAGATATTATTAGTAAAAACGAAGGTGTCCAAAATGACAGTACTGTAAAACTTACCCAAAATTGAGTGATCAATAAGACTGTGTTTGTACTTCCTTTAACATCACGACCTTTGCACTTCAAATAAATAATATAGAGATCTAGCACCTCAGATTCGAAGGCCCAATTGAAGTCCTCAATTTTATCAAACAAGTCTGCACCCACTCTCTGGTCTATGGAGCCTCGACTGCACGATATCAAGTCGGTAGACCCGGAATTCATCCATTCTCTGAATAACGTTTCCACATATTCGAGTCCGCTTTGGTTCGCACTAGATTGCGAATGGAAACGTTTCATGAGTTCGAAGACTTTTTGAGCAACAGCTTCCTTAAAGCAAGTGCCAGAATCATCAGCAAGGAACGAAACAATATATGCCCTCAGTTCGGCAGACCAAATCCTACCTACCTGGCGATCGATCTCATCGTTGTCCGGCCCCTCAGGACCGAAGACACCTGCTTTTCGACAGCAAATGTCCGTCACAGAAGTCAGATCAGGTCCGGAAACACGTCGCTTAGAAATAGGCCTTTCTATAGCACGTGAAGCTTTTTGTGCAGCACGCTTGTGAGACGGCTTGGCTCGATCTTTCTTCTTAATACCTCCTTTTCGTCGAGGCGGACAGAATTCAACAGAAAATAGCTCACAATCATCTATAGATTCATTTACAGTAACATAAGATAATGCTTTGGCCTCTTCCGGTGTAGGAATTAACGATTCAAAAACTTCCATCTACAGACAAATATACTCTGTATCAACGTACAACAACAATAATGTTCAACGCGTGTGCTTTTTAATAATGAAAATTCAATAAAGTACCTTCTCATTGAAGAATTTAGTGACATCGCACGCAGCTTGTTTCGATGCAGTAGAGTCCCACATCAGGCAACGTGGAATTCTCGTAACCCGAGCACGTTTCGCGCATAATGCTCCGATCGACAGTACGGACTCGTACATCCAAAACTGAAAAGCCCAAACCGGCCCGTAGAAATGGTAAGTAGATTCATCATCATGCATGGACGTCGTTTTGAGGTAGTAGGATAAATTCTGATAGGAATAAGCGCCCCAGGGAAATTCCTCCCAACAATCGTGGTCCTCGACCAACAACCATGCCGACTTATCGATTTTAACCTTATGGTCTCGGCAAAGCAATATGAAATAATACATGAGGAGCTTGGCTACTTTCATATAATACTCCGCCTTCGCTTCTTTGCCGAGATTTACATCCTCGAACTTTTGGCGTAGCTCCGATAAGCTAATGGTTGTATCTCCTTTGAAAAATCGAATAAACAAGCTATCGGGAGGAAACTCATGTGACTCAAAAATATCAAAGCCTGTGTAGTGCCCAAAATTGAGTCCCGTTACCATGGCATAAGCAGCCGGTGTGAATTTCGCGATCTTCTCACCGACATAAAACCAATGTTCCATCGCCGGTATTGTCGGACCAGTCAACTCTCTACATAGGAAATGATGCAAATAACGAGATGCGTGTGCAGCATGTCCTTTAACTAATCCTTCGTTGGGTTTTACGAATTCCATAAAATGCTTCATATAGGAATGCTGAGCGAATTCAGCCAATGTTGCATCGCCGCCGTCGATTGAACCCATAACACGATTTATCAAGTTTATCACGTCGAAACGGTAATACGAATTGATTCTTGGGGTGATCGACTGCAAAGCTACTGGTCTTTTCCATTCGTACCCAGTCTGAAAATATCAATCAAATTAGAGAAGATTTCACGATTCACGGTGAGTTTAAATTAACACCGTGGCACGTCAAAGGGTGAAATGTACACGGTGAACATCTAAGGGTGTAGTGTACACGGAGATGTTAAATCCACGACGAGCATATACAACAGTTATCAAGGGTATACGGTGAAGATACACACGGTATACGGATCGTGCATAACCATAAGACGGAATTACACCGTCAAATAAAACTATTGAATATCACGGTGTAAATTCACCGTGAACATACAAAACGGTGTTTTTCCACGGTGTACATTACACACGGTGTATGTACACCGTGGATCGAGCACGTACAAGACTGTAAGTACACATACACCGTCAAATAAAACAATGTCGTGAATCGTGATCATACACGACCGTAAGTACACGCGGTAACATTACACCGTGAGATAAATCACAGTCGTGGATCGTGCTCGTACAAGACCGTAAGTACAAATGGTGTAAGTCACCCGTGAGATATATCACCGTCTTAAACTCTACCGTGATAATACACGGTGATAAAACTCACGGTTGAATCGTCGTCTACCAGAACTGACACACAACCGCATGCGAAAAAATTCCAGAGAGCAATAAACCATTAACCATTTTAAAATGTCGGAAACAAAAACCATATCTTGAATGAATATACCGGTATCAAATTACAAATCGAATGATTTACAAGCATCAAAGCTCGAATAATCGAAAGTTGGAAAGCTAGGGTTATGGACTTACCGGAGGTTGAGCGCGATTGTCTAGGGTGTCCATGTTGTCACTGCTTGCCATAATGATGATCGCCGGAGACGGAGTTGAATAGTTGATTCGATAACGGTCGGGGCTGATGTTTCACCGTGGCGGCGCTCGTCGTGCGTGTGAATTTCAAACGTCGAAAATTGATTTTGTGGGGCAACTTTATTTTTCTGATATTCTTTTTATTAATTTGTAATATTCGATTTTTTGTTTTGTGAGAAAAGATAACTTTTGAGGGCACTTAAGTCGTTTCATTCAAATTGGCCTACTTAACTTACATTTTTATGGACGGGGCTTCAGAACTTGTATACTCTTATGCTCTGGCCTTAAAATGCCTCCGCCCCTAAAATATATCATACTATTTAAATAAAAACATAAATTAAGGTAACTAGGCTTAATAATAATAGTAATAATAAAATTAATATAGTTATGAATATTGGATAATATGTGAAACAATGAAGTATTTTAATGTGATGGTTTAGAAGGCGTATCTCTCGGAAAGTAAGGTTCTCGCACGTGTTCGACTATATTTTCGCACATCAAAAGTAGGGTCTTTCTTATCTCTTTTAATATTGTAAATTTAAATGTGACGTACATGAATTGTTTACGAGGCGATTGAACGATATTATGTTATAAAACTTGTGATCCCAAAAGGGGTCATTGACCGAACTAAGGGTCATCGGGGAGAGCCCGTCGTGTTTTATGTGCGCATCATATGTTTCAAGTATGTTTTGTTTATCGTTGATGACTTTCGCATTTGTGAACATGTTTATGTGTGAAATGTTTGAATTATCGGCATTAGACCATATATAGAATTTCTCTACTGAGTCGTTGAGCTCACCTCTTCAACACATTGCTTTTAGGTACGAACGAGGATGCCAACGGAGGAGGCGAAGAGACAATGGGATAAAACTCTCTTACAAGTATTACGTTTATCTTTCGACTATTATATGATGTAGTATGAAAAACTTATGAATAAATGATTTATTTGATAATTATACACCAAAATGATGAGAGTGGTGTATTTTGTAACGCAGCATGAAATGTAAAATATGTCTATGTTTTCTAAAATCTATGTAAAATACCGCACCTCGATTTTACTATAAAATTCTTACTATTGTTTTTACTATATTATTTAATGTAGTATTTTTAATTACCATTTTTTACACTAAAATGAGTAGAGTATTTTTTTAACTACTACTAAATAATACTAAGTAGTATTCATAATATAAGTATTTATTTTACTATTTTTATTATTAAAACTAGAATACACTATAAATAAATTATAGTATTAATTAATATTTAAAGTCGGGGAGTTACATGATTTCTATTATGTTGTAGCATCAAGTTTCATGGGTTGAGGCCCCTTTATATAGGAGGGAGGTGGAAGCAAGTTTAGGGTTGAATATGGAAAGGAAAACAAATCTCGTGGCTGAATTTTCGCCGTTGTCGGCCGAAACCTAGTGAAAGTTTGCATCGCCTTGAAATTGGCCTGTGTGTCGGCCGACACATAGTGTAATTTCGTGTCGAACTTCGTTTTCTTTCTGTTTATTCCGTCGTTCAATATTTATTCCCAACCAAGGTTTGTATACTCCAAGTATACATGACCAATAGGGTCGCGTGACTTATTTGGCTTAATTGTCGTCTATTAAGTTCAAGTTCACAACTTGACACTTAATATCGTTCAATCAATCCATCTACACATGACGCACTACATAGCTTGTTTCGGTACAACACACGTGGGATGAAGGACATTATTTTAACATTCCTTTATAGCATTTGACACATTCATTTAAATCCGAGAAATCTAGTTCTGGTAAGATATTGTTTTTTTATCAAAAGTTTCAGTCTTTCTATAGATATATGGCCAAGTCTACGGTGCCACAAAAATGCAGATTTTTCATTGATTTTGGTTCTCTTAACATCAGTCATAGTGTTAGTACTTTTAGTGCTTATAGGTTCTTGAGTTCTTTCTAATTCAACAAGAGAGATTTCATGTTGAGAAGTTGAACAATTTAACTGTAAATAACCATTGATAATAGCACTTCAACTAATATTTATAAAATTTCCTGAAATAAAAATTCCATTATCATTAATAAAAATTCTGCAACCAGATTTGACAAAAATACTAACTGAAACTAAATTCCTTCTAATGGAAGGTACATAAAAACATTATATAAAACTAAAAGACTCCCATATCTAAAATTAAGACTCAGTGTGCCTACTGTCTTGACTGCTGCTCGCATGCCATTTGCTACCCTTCGATTGATTTCATCGGGGTTCTCTTCCTTGTGAACCCTGCAAAGAATTTGTTATATGTACTGGAAAGCCAGAATCTAACCACCAACTAGTAGGTTCAACATTCAAAAAATTAATTTCTAAAAAAACAAAAAATTGCTTACCCTTTTTAACCAACCAATTCTTGTATCCAGTACAATCCTTTTTCTTGTGTCTTGTTTTTTTTTTTTTTTTTTTGCAAAAATAGCACTTGAACCGGAATGGTTTGGTTCTCCTGATGTTGAAGCTTTGACTGTTGTTTTGGTGGATTTCAGCATATTCTGAGGCCTTTTATTTTTAGGCTTTTCAACAAAGATTATTGTAGTGTTTGGTTCACCTTGTTCTTTCTTAATCCTAGCCTCTTCATTACAGCATATAGAGATCAACTCATATATGGACCAATTTTCCTTTTGAGCATTGTAGCTAGATCTTAGATGACTATAGGTGTTTGGAAGTGTATCAAGTACATGATGCTCTATCACATAGTCACACTATTCGGTCCCCAGCCCCCCGAACTCCGGATTGGGTTCGACCGTACTGAATCGGGGTTCGATTCGGTCCTAATTCGGCCCCAACAGCCGAATCAAGCGAATCGGAGTTAGAGAGAAAAAGTTCAAAAAAAAGAGAAAAATAACTTACCTTGGAGGACGCCGGAGTTCTCCCAACACCGAAAGATTCATTGTCTTTCTTTAACGGAGGCGGGAGAGGATAAAAATTCTTGAGCAGCGAAGGCAGCGGCCATTAGGGTTTAGGAGAAGAATAGAAGAAGATGAAGATTATTATAAAAATATAATATAAAAAATACATTAAAAACTCTTGAAACTTGAAAGTAAAAAAAAATTATTATTGGCATTAATCTATTATTATTTTTGAAAACATAAATGAATAAAAGCAAACAACTTTAAAAATTATTTTTTTTTCTTTTTTGTTCCAACATCATCGGTAGTTTTTCTTTTGCTCTCGCTCGACTGCGGTTGATCATCCTCCAGTAACATTTTCCATCGCATGTCTTCTAACACTTCTTGTGGATCAACTAGAGAAGAATTGTTAGGATTGATATCCCACTTTTTATGCGGACCTTGCTTGTAACTTTGAGTAGATCTTGACAGTGCTCGAATATTAGAATGTATGAAAACAAATTTATCAGCTCCTTCACAATTCAACCGATTTCTTTTGACGCTATGGATGAAAGAATAAGTGCTTCAATTTCTCTCCGCCGAAGAACTGCTTATTGGTTGAGATAGGACCTTCATTGCAATTTCAGACAATTCAGGAGTTTGTGCACCATATGTGGACCACCAATTATTAGGACTCATACTGATAGAATCGACATGAGCCTCCGACAATGCAAACATACCCTTTTTTTGATGAACTTCTACGAATTGATCTCGTAGCAATTTTTGTTCATCTTCATTGTCACCAAAATTTTTGAATGCCTTAATGACATTAAGCACAACTTCTTTATCTTGATTCGGTGGTCTTCTAGAAAATCCTCCGAGGGGCGAAGTTTGCAAATAACTCCGATCATAAAATCTAGGATTCAATGCAAAACCGAGAAAATGCATCGGGATATTCACCTTATCCCATCTTTTAATAAGTATTTCTTCCATCATCGCAAAGAGGACTCGTATTTATTTCCCTTCATCACATTTGTAATCTCTTCAACCAAGCAATCCATTTTTTCATAATTTTTTCCCATTTTATCCCCTTCTCCATCAGCAAACCTCAGCACACGGAAAATTGGCTTAGTAATTGCCAATATATTTTCAACTTCATCCCAATAGAATTTATCTTGTATTATTTCACTCACATCTTTAGCACATGCAGTAGTAGCACTGTCTTTCCCTTTGACCCATTCTTTCAAAATATTCAACACAACTAACGTCTCAAGTGATTCACAACAATCAGCCAACCTTTTTAAGGTAGTATAATGGGAAGCAAATCTTGTTTTCGCCACTTTCAACAATTCAAGCGATGATTCTTTTCGAAACTCCGCAAGAATTTTTGAATGATTTATGACAAACATCACTATTTTTTCCCCTTTTATATACGTTACACATCCATTCAAAAGAATTATGAAAATCTTTGAACACCAAATTAATGGTATGACACACACATCCAGACCACAACACATTTTTGTGTACCTTTTCGATAAGTTCTCCGGCAGCTTTACATGCGACGGCATTGTCGGTGACTACTTGCAAAACATTTCTTGGTCCAACCTCGTCAATTACTTTGAGGAGATACTTTGAAATCACGTCGGCCGTTTTTTCAATCCCAAAAAAATTATCAGCATAGAAAAACATGGCTCCTCTACAATTAACCCCGGGGGCGTTGATTAACGGGTTATGTTTTACGTTCGACCACCCATCGGAAACATTTGTCACCGCTTTCGTATACCACGTGTCTTTCATCGGTATTAAATCTTTTTCAACATTTCTCTTGCATTCATCAAGAAGCGTTGTTCTTGCTTTCTCGGATGAAGGCGCTTTATACCCTATCTGACCATTATTGATTGTCGACACCATCTCCACCCATTCTGGATCCCTCAAAACATTAAAAGGAATCCTATTGGCGCAAAGCATGCGCATAACTTTCATATCAACTTGATTCCTCTCCACGAGTTTGAATTTTTCTACTATCGGATTGAAACTTTAGAGTTGATTTTTTCAAGTTCACCAACTCATATCCCAACTCGATTTCTTTCACGCGTTGACGCAGCTTGTTATATTCCTCTCGGTTATTGTTTACTATCGGACATCTTGATATGTCCAATGTCTTCCCATCCGTTGGACCAAAAAAATGTTGGTGAATTCTTGTGTAGGAACTTTTAGCTACCTTCTTGCAATGTTTGCATCTCCATGATCTTCTTCCTCCACTTTGACCTTCTGCATCTAGCAATTCCACTTCATTGTATAAAGGTCCTCCTTGAGTGCTCGCTGAAGATGATGTCGAACGAATCCAACTCTAAATTTTATTCTGGGAATTTGGTTGTGATGGTGGTGGACTATTCAATTAACGATCGAATATTTCTTCATCATCGGCTTCATTGTATACACTTTTTCCAAAGACCATCCATATCGAGATTATCATAATAATCATCATTTTTTATTTTTATTTTTCTAAATATTTGTTTGATTGAATTTGTTATATCTTCTACAACTATTTAAATAATTATATATAGTAATTAAAATTCATGCATGTAAATTCTAAAAGTTGAATTATTATCCGATTATTTAAATTCAGCATGTAAATTCATGCATGTAAATTCTAAAAGTTAAAATTCATGCATGTAAATTCTAAAGGTTAAAATTCATCCATTAATATAAAGTTATACACGCACCAAGATTCCAAAAGTTGAATTTATCATTCGATCATTAATCTCATGTTCATTTTAAAAAATTTAAATTCTAACCTTTCAAATTCCTTCAAAGATTTTTTAAATATAAATAATTAAATATTTAATATAAATAAATAAATAAATAAATAAATAATATAAATAATGAGCCTACCCCTACCGTATCCGATTTTTTAATCTCGACCAAATCCCGTACCGAACCGTACTCCATACTCCGAACCGTATTCTGAATCGTGTGACTATGCTCTATCAACTCTTCTTTAACACCAAACAACATCTCTTTAAATCTAGCATTAACATTTAATAGCTTTAGAATATGCTCTCTTATTGATTCGGACTGAGAAAAATCTATGTTGTGATATTCTTTGTTAAGCCTAGCTATCTCAACCTCTTCACTTTCTTTGAATGCAGCAATAACATCCATGAAGTCGGTTGCTAGCTCTGGTTCTGTGATACTACCTCTTAATGAGTTAGACATAGAGACTTTGATTAATTTTTTAGTCATCCTGTTGGACCTCGTTCACTTCCTATAAAGATCTCTAACATCCTTTCTTGCATTTTCAGTTGAAACAGAATTCTATATTATCTTGTACGCTCATGTAGTTTTCTATGGACTCTTTCCAAGATATATAATTATTTCCGGTGAGCATCAACACTGAACTAAAGTTCACATAGTGTTTTCCTAGAAGCAAAACATAAGACAAAAACACAACACATTAAACTTGCAACTTTCAGTCCATATACCAAAATTAATAATATTAAAGCAACACTTTTAAGCAAAAGCTAAATATTATATAGTTCTTGATCAATAAGTCATGATAAATAAAACTATGTTATACTGAGAAATCAATCCACATCTTTAGACAAAGGAAAATTTTCAAAGAATTCAAAAATAATTTTATTTGACACACGCATATTGATGTTATTAGTTCTAAAAAAATTACACGGTCACTTCTTTGGAAGATACAGTTGAATTTTTTTTTAAATATATAACACAATTTTCTATCTGGTTTTACAAAAGATACTCTTTTGACATCAATGGAGAATAATTTGTGCATTATACTCACTAATGCCAATTAATTGAATACAACAAGACTATATGATTCCAATCTCTTTATGCTTTCTTCTAGAACCATTCTTTATAAGAAAATTTTGAAACAAAAAATTTATTTGCAAAAATTATTAAGGCGAAAGCATTAAACATTAAGCAACAACAAATTCTAGATTTTTCAAAGATGCTCTCTAATACCAATTGTTATTTTCATAACAAGCATCATGCTCAAATCAGATTCATAAGCTTTTTCACAAAGCAGTAGTTACGAGACTAAACACAATAATATTAGAAGCGTGATAAGAATACATACCGTCTGCTCCTCTAATTGGATCCATCTTCGTGCTTAACCTGAAACAAAAATCAACTAGGCTTCGGCTTATGTTAGTTCACCGATAAGCTTCTGATATGGACAGAATAATGCTTGAAAAAACCGTGTGAATAACAAGGACAAAACTATCTTATTTATAGGATCCGAATCTCAAGAGTCCTTCATAACAGACTTCTTAAGACACAATAATCATAATTAAATGTTATATGTATTACTGCAATATTATTCTCATATAATCAGAATAGTTTTTCTATTTAGGAATCAATACACGAATTCCTAAACTCCTTAGAATACCAACAAGTCATTGTCCATGTTGAATTAATTCTCATACTTATCATAAATCATGTGATCCGAATATAATTGTAACAAGTCTAAATATATTCTAACATAACTGTTTCTTCTTCCGTCTCATCAATATTTGCCTAAAAACGTTGTATACATATATGTATACAAAGTTAAAAAATATTATAAAAGTAAATGAAATATAAAATATTTTTATATAAAAATTATACTCCCTCGGTCCCTAAGGTATAGGCGCGCTGACCCAGCACACTTTTTAAGAAAAGTCAACTTTTTTATGCTGGAAATTGAAGGGCAGACTTGTCCTTTTAAGTGAGTAGATTAACATTTTACTAAGTTCATCAACGCAACTTAGCTTCCTGTAAATAAAGTATGGAATCAAAAATTTAATTACAGAAGCACTAAATTACAAATAAAAAAAGAATTTAAATTACATGAACAATTAAAAATCAAATCTTCAAGAAAATATTCAATCTTCAAATTGCTTGAAATCACAACAGCATCCATTTTAGTGTGTCTACACAGAAAAAAAAAACAAGGAGTCAAAAAACAAATTGCTTGAAATCACAGCAGCATCCATTTTATACATGCATGATTAGTTCTATGTTTTTGCTCGAAGAACAGAAGCTCAAATTTAGGGTTTGGTGGTTTGATAAAAAAAACAGATAAATTACCTATGTATAGAGGAAGGTCCTTATATGCTCGAGAAAATGTATTGCAAAAGCGGGCTGTGGCACATCGAAAATTTGCAGATCTGATTCGGAAATTTGCAGATCTGAGTCGGACAATGGAGCATCGTTAAGATAACGGTACGTATCTGACACGTCTTCATAAAAAAGCCACAGATCTGTTGAGCATGAAGGCGAATTCACGCCGGAGACGATCGAAGAAGACGATCGGAGTCGAGGAGGCGTCGGGGAGGCGCCGAGGATGTCCAGCCGCAGCTCTAGCCTGGTGTCGGCCGACAGGAGGTCGGCCGAGTGATTTTCTGTGGAACCCGAGCTCCAGCCCGAGTTTGAACACGCATTGCGTGTTATGTGTCGGCCGACACCTTCCATTGTCGGCCGACAGGTCCTTAATTATATCAGCGGAAATGGGATTTTTAATCCTAGCGAGATTTGTCTTCTTGATCAAGTATTCTCTCCCCTATATAAACCCTATGTGTATTGTAAAATAGGGTTAACACCTCCATACGCTAGAATTGATATTATAGAGTTTACAAGCTTTGTAACGGGGATCTATAATTGTTCTAGTAAAAGTTATTGCAGCGGCAAGAAGTGGACGTAGCCCTCGTTAACGGGTGAACCACTATAAATCTCGTGTCTATTATTTTTCGTATTTTTCGTTCTTGTACTTTCGTATTGCTTTTCAGGAAGAGAATTCGAACGCGAATTTCCCAACAACTGGTATCATAGCGCTAGGGCTATAGCGATCGGGGAAAAGCGATGAGGGACACCACCACCTCGTTCGGGGTTACGAAATTTGACGGGAATAACTATGGACATTGGAAGATGTAGATCGAGGACTACCTTTATGGGAAGAGGCTCGGAATTCCTTTGAAGGGTAGACCGAAGAAGATCAAGGATGACGAGGAATGGGAAAGCCTCGACAGGCAGGTGTTGGGATTGATATGTTTGTCTCTAGCTTCAAACGTATCATTCAACGTACGCTCAATTCCCACAACCAAGGGCTTGATGGAAGCCCTATCGAATATATACGAGCAACCCTCAGCGAACAACAAGGTGTACCTTATGAAGCAGTTGTTCAATCTGAAGATGTCAGATAATGCAAACGCGGCCAACCACATAAATGATTTGAACTCAATCCTAGACAAGATGAAGGCGGTTGGGGTGAACTTTGATGATGAGATCTATGCCTTGCTCCTACTTGCATCTCTGCCGGATAGTTGGGAGCCCATGCGGGCAGTTGTTAGCAACTTTATGGGGAAGGAGAATCTGAAGTTCTCCGATGTTAGAGATCGAATCATTGCCGAGGAAATCCGGAGAATAGATTTCAAGGGAAAGACTCCTAGTTCGGCCTTGAGTGTGGATAACCGGGGGAGAAACTCGGGCAGGAATGCTAACAGGAACAGAGGGAGATCCAAGTCTAGGAATGGGAGAGATAGCTCGAAGTCCGAGGATAATGAGTGGTGGAATTGTGGGAAGACGGGGCACTTCAAGCGGGATTGTCGCTCTCGGGGGAAGAACGACAACAAGAAGAAGGGAACCGCCAACGCGGTGACTCAGGAAGATGATGATGGGGACGTCCTTCTCTTATCGGTCGACTCACCGATCGATTCCTGGGTGTTGGACTCAGGGGCTTCTTTCCATACTACTGCACAGCGAGAGGTAATGTTGAATTATGTCTCGGGTGACTATGGAAAGGTTTTTCTTGCAGATGACGAGCCACTCGATATAGTCGGGATGGGAGATATCAACCTGAAGCTGTCTAATGGGCAAACTTGGAAGATCACCAAGGTCAGACACATGCCGGGGTTGATGAGGAACCTGATTTCGGTAGGCCAGTTTGACAGTGATGGCTACCTGACGTCATTTGGAGATGGGTCGTGGAAGGTTTCGAGGAACGCCATGACCATCGCTCGAGGTCATAAGACGGGCACACTTTATTTGACGACGAGCATGAGGGATTCGGTTGGTGTTGTTGATAGCACCCACAAGACATGAATTGTGGCATTGCAGGCTGGGGCACATGAGTGAGAAGGGAATGAAGATCATGGCAAAGAACGGGCTGCTGCCCGAACTCAAGGAAATTGAGTCTCACGTGTGCGAGAGCTGCATTCTTGGAAAACAGAAACGAGTGAGTTTTTCCAAAGGTGGAAGGGAGCCCAAGGCGGAGAAGCTGGAACTAGTACACACGGATGTTTGGGGACCAGCTCCCGTCGCCTCACTCGGAGGGTCACTCTACTACGTTACCTTCATCGATGACTCCACAAGGAAGGTATGGGTATACTTCATGAAAAATAAGAGTGACGTGTTCTCTGTTTTCAGGAAATGGAAAGCCGAGGTTGAGAATGAAACAAATATCAAGGTGAAGTGTTTGAGGTCCGACAACAGTGGTGAGTACGTTGACGCCGACTTCAAACAATTTTGTGTCGAGAGTGGAATCAAGATGGTGAAGACTATTCCGGGGACCCCATAACAAAACGGAATAGCGGAACGAATGAACAGGACGCTAAATGAGAAGGCCCGGAGTATGCGGTTACATTCGGGGATGCCCAAGATGTTTTGGGTGTATGACATCGACATGGCAGCTCATTTAATCAACAGAGCACCATCGGTTCCTTTGGAATATCGGATTCTTGAGGAGGTCTGGAGTGGGAAGAAGTTGAATCTGTCCTACTTGAGGGTGTTCGGGAGCCTGGCGTATGTTCATATCGGCGAAGCTGCTCTTAGCAAGCTTGATCCTAAATTCAAGAAGTGCTTCTTCCTTGGATATGGCAGCACGGAATTCGGGTACCGATTTTGGGATGCCGAAAATCATAAGGTGATCCGAAGCAGAGATGTGATCTTCAACGAGGCGGTCTTGTACAAGGGTAAAGATGAGGTGGTTGAAGAAAGCATCGATCCCGTGGGAGGCACGGAGGAGGTTCCGGTGAAGGTCCACGAGACCGAGGAGATCGATGAGGGCAACACGAGCAGCGAGGATGAGCAAGATGAGAATGCTCATCCCAACATTGATCCAGTTACACCGAAGCCATGGAGGTCGACTAGGGTAAGAAGACCTCCTCATAAATTTTCACCATCTCTTAACTATATCTTGTTGACTGATAGGGGTGAGCCGGAGAGCTACATCGAGGCTATACAAGCGAGGGATTCGATCAAGTGGGTGTCTGCCATGAAAGAAGAAATGAGCTCTTTGATGGCGAATCAGACTTGGGAACTAGCCGAGCTTCCGAAGGAGAAGAAGGCCTTGCATAATAAATGGGTCTTCCGGGCAAAGGAAGAACACGATGGAAGCGTTCGGTATAAAGCGAGATTAGTGGTGAAAGGCTTCCAGCAGAAGGAAGGGATCGAGTACACGGAGATCTTTGCTCCGGTAGTCAAAATGGTAACCATCCAGGTTGTGCTTAGCTTGGTGGCACAGGAGAACTTACATCTTCACAAATGGATGTAAAGACCGCATTTCTTCACGGGGATCTAGATGAAGAAATCTACATGAAGCAACCGGAGGGTTTTGAAGTCCGAGGCAAGGAGAAGCTGGTGTGTAAGCTTCAGAAGAGCTTGTATGGTTTGAAGCAAGCTCCAAGGCAGTGGTACAAGAAGTTCGACGTGTTCATGAAGCGGGTCGAATTTATGCGGTGCGAGGCGGACCACTGCTGCTATTTCAAGAGTCTTGGAAAAGGTACCTACATAATTTTACTCCTTTATATAGATGACATGCTGATAGTCGGGGCGAGCTTGACGGAGATCGACAAGCTCAATAGGAGTCTATCGAGAGAGTTCTCTATGAAGGATTTGGGTGCTTCCAAACAAATTCTGGGGATGAGAATCACGAGGAGTAAAAATGGTCTTGAGTTGTCTTAAGAGGAGTACCTGAAGAAGGTATTGGCGAGGTTTAGCATGGAGGATGCGAAACCCGTGAGCACTCCTTTGGCTAGCCACTTCCGTCTGTCAAAGGAGGACTCGCCGGTGAGCGATAAGGAGCTAGAGCATATGGATAAGGTGTTGGAAATCGATATCCCGAGTTATCAAAAATTGCGGAAACCGACAACCCGACCGAAATCCGTTCAACGGAGAACACGCGAACCACCGCACGAAGCCGAAGCTCGACACAAGCATCGTCGCGGGATGAACCCGCGGCTAAACCCTAGCCGAGCCCCTCGCCGGAGCTCGCGATCGCCCAGTGTAACAACCCAAAATATTATAGAAAGTTGAATTCACTTAAATAAATTTACATATTTATAAATTAATAAATAAAAATTACAATATAGTATATATTTTAATTAAATATTAAATTTAATAAATCAATATTTTAAATCCAACCCAATTTATTAGTTATAATTAAATTTTAATCATTTGAACATAAATTTAGCTAATATAAAACTCAATCGATAATACTCCATCTTGAACAAAATCTTAGTCAAGTTCAAACCAAACCCACTTTGTCCACTTGAACTTTAGTCCATCTTCTTTTCATCTCATTATCCTTTCGATCCACAACATAAAAACAAAAATAAAATCCATTATACTTTTTATCCAATTACAAGCGGCCTTGTTAGATTCAATTAATATGTAAATTGTAAGAATCCTAACTCTACGGGCCGGGGGCCTACGGCAGAGACTCCAATCAAACTAATAACATTAGAACTATTTAAACCTTATTTAAAGTGAATACCGAAACCCTAATCACCCTTATAAATATCCTTCACCTATTAGAAATCACAAACTTAAAACAATCCCCTTAATCTGGATTCCGCCACTTTCTCGGTTTGTATACTACTCATAAAGCCTTCCATGGTACAACCCATAAGAGCAATCAAAACAGCCCCGAAAACCCTTCCAAATTAACCTTTGTTCTTCTATATTGGAATCGAAACTCCACACTTGAACAACAGTCGATCCCCCAGCACCGATGTATATGATGTCGAAACCCAATGAAGTGCGAGAACTAAGATTATGTCGCTGCCATCTCTGGCCAATTCCTAGTCGATCAACGTCGATCGTTATCACGTCACCGATGTCCCGATTCAGTCCAGTCGCTGGAGTTGTTGATACCCCACCCGACCTATCGAGCCACTGCCACCGAGGGCCTGACCGTGTATCCCGTCGTGTTCCCGCTAATCATTATGCTCTCTCTCTCTTAGTTCCTCATCGTCATGAGCGAAGAAAGAAAGGAGGAAAGGAGGTTCTGAAGTCATTAACTCTTTATTCATCGAACACTCTCTAATAATTATGAATATTTGCATAAAGGTCTCTAGAGTATGAGCCGCCCTTGAAGATTTGAAAGTTGCTAGTTCAATCCTCTAAGGTCTTAGACGCACTTTGGATTTTCACGTTCATGCCACGGCTAATCGAGGTAGGTGTCATGTTGTCGATTTACCTCTTCTATTACTTGTTTCATTATGTGTGTCTCTATGTGTGCATTTATGGGAATTTATTAAAATTATATTTTCCGTTGTAACCGGAGACCGGGGAAAAGGGTCGAAGGGGACCAACGCAATAGTTGGCGCAACTCGCAATATCCAGATTATTAAATGGATCTCATGTTTATTAAAATTATAATATTTTCATGTTATTCAGATTATTAAATGGATCTCATGTTTTATTATCGTAATATCCAGATTATTAAATGGATATCATGATTTATTAAAATTACAATATTTTCATATTATGTTCATTGGTTATACATGTATTTGATTCTGGTATTAGATGAGGTAATGACCCTATTGAGCGCGTTGAGCTCACCCTATCGACAACAACTATTTTTTAGGTACACACGAGGATGCCGAGCGAAAGAGGTGATCAAGGATGGAGGAATAAATTAAACTAAATAAATGTTACGTGCATAATTTATCTTGAATTATATTCTTATGTATTATGATATTATTTAATGTTCAAGTAAATTTTCTGGTATGAAAGTTAGGTTTTACGATTGTTCCAATTACATCCAAATGTGTTACAAGTATGTTAGTAAACTTTAGAATCAATATTAACTTCTTTATTTGTTACTCTTTATTAGGTACGCACCTATATATACTTAAGTATACATATATGTTTTTTTGCATGTTGGAGTTCAGAATATATATAAATATATACATAAGCATATACTATACTGGTATACATATAATCATGTGATACGTGTCCTTATACATATATATGCATGAAGTAATGTTGTTGTATTTGTCTAATAATATCCTTAATTAACCTTTCAAATATAGTATAATTTATGAAAGTTGTGGTCATAATTATTTTTCCTAAATAAAATTATGTGACGCCGGCACTTTATAAAATGTTATTATCAAAATTAACTTCTTCTGCTGTTTTATAAAAATACGGGTCATTACACCCAGCGATCGCCGGGGATGCACACGCATCCCCCAGGGCTGCTCGGAGCAGCCCCCGGCGGTGAGTCCGGCGACTCACCGCCGAGGAGGGCGGTGCGCCCAGCGCACCAGCCGCGGCTGCCCCCGCGATCGACCGCATGGTCGATCGCATGCCCCGACGTCCAGCCGGGGCTTCCTCGTGTGGGCCCGCGGTCGATGCCCTAGGGCTCGACCGCACTCCCTCGGATCCCAGCCAAGGGCTCCTTCGATCTCCGCCGGGGATCTCGAATCCCCGTCCGCGGAGTTCGTCCGTTTCCCGGATCTTTCGTTCATGTATATATCACGATTCAATATCACATAAAATCATAGAAGGGGGTTTATGATTTTTACTTTCGTCTCGTTGTGCGGAGAAACGAGATTAGATGAAGACCTCAAGACCTTCCCACGTATTCCTTGCACCTCGTTCGAACGTCGTGTGGGCGACGATCCTCCGAACTCCTATGGATCTCCTTCAAGTCTCTAGAACTATCAACTAATGATATTCTTGTCTTATGATTTATGAAGGCCATGTAGTGCTTTTATAAGCTACGTAGGGGATCTAAAGGAGGTGGAATGCTTTTATAAGCTACGTAGGGGATTTAAAGGAGGTGGAATATTGGGCTTCCGATATTAATAATTAAATTGAGCCCAAACCCAAATTTATTAATCCATTAATATTAATTATATATTAACTCCACTATATAAATATAATTGCACTCCTAATATTATACCATATTATATCAAATAATATTATCTCCGATAGTATTATTTATTCCGTGCGTTTAAGATATAAATATCCATGAATAAAATTAATTTATTGCTAATTAATTTATTCATCTCATATTTCCGAGACTAGTACCATTCAACTTTAATTATTATGCGGAACAAATCCACTCATGAGGTTTACATAATAATTCCTTATAAACTCATCTCCGGCATATTATCAACCCTTTGGAGGACACACTTTCCCGTCAAGAATTCACGTCATGCCATACAAAAAATACCGTGACCCAACTTTGCCGGTAATTGACCGGTTATTCTAATCGATCAATTCCTTTGGAAAATCAAAGTCACTAATATTAAATGCACACACCCGCAATAATATTAGGGATTAAGAATAAAATACACTGAGAATTAAATCGATTATCTAAGGCAATCCTAATCGATAAATCTCAAGCGATCCGCTCAATACACCAAGTGTACAAGTATGATAAAATAATCAAGACCGATTATTTTCTATCTCATACAACGACTATACCGATGGATTGGTCCTTGTCCATCTAGGTCGTGAGCAACTGTTCGATTATATACGAGTAACCGATAGTATAATCTTCCGTGTGACGACGCACACCATACTAACTACAACGTGTATAATCCAGGACTATAATTTGCATATATTTAATTATAAATAATTAAAAGCAAATGATTATTTATTTATTTAATAGATTAAATGCTATGATCGGGAGTTTACGTTACTTAAAACTAGACATTAAGTATAAAAATCCATCATAAAGTCCCTTACGCCTCCGCGATTGGGAGCCTTATGTACGACATGGTGTGCACGAGGCCTGACATTGCCCATGTAGTGGGAGTGGTCAGCCGGTTTATGAATAATCCGGGGAAGCAACATTGGGAAGCCGTCAAGTGGATCTCTCGATACTTGAGAGGGACTTCCAATTTTGTTTTGAAGTTCCAGAAATAAATCAAATTTGGGGTTACTTGGGTTTGTGGACGCAGATAACGGAGGAGACGTGGATAGTAGGAAGAGTACTACTGGGTACGTGTACACTTTCGGGGGTACCGCGATAAGCTGAGTGTCGAGGTTGCAGAAGATCATAGCATTGTCGAGTTGCGAGGAGTTGTACGTCGCTGTGACGGAAGCCGCGAAAGAGATGATGAGGCTACAGGCTTTTCTGCTTGAGTTGAGACAAGATCACTCGGGGAGTGTCTTGTATTGCGACAGCCAGAGCGCCATTCACTTGGCGAAGAATCCGGTGTACCATGCTCGAACGAAGCATATCCAGCTGAGATATCACTTCATTCGATCGGCCTTAGAGGAAGGCGTCTTGGTGTTGGAGAAGATTCTTGGGAGTAAGAATCCGACCGACATGTTTACGAAGGTGGTACCGTGTGACAAGTTGAGGTTGTGTTCAACCTCGGTTGGTCTTCTGGGATGAGGACCGGGGACGCCGCTGCAATGGGAAAGGATAAGGGAAGTCGTGAATTAGCTTCAAGTGGGAGATTGTTGAGCGTGAAGGCGAATTCACGCCGGAGACGATCGAAGAAGACGAGCGGAGTCGAGGAGGCGTCGGGGAGGCGCCGAGGATGTCCAGCCGCAACTCTGACCTGGTGTCGGCCGACACCAGGCCCCGTCGGCCGACAGGAGGTCGGCCGAGTGATTTTCTGTGGAACCCAAGCTCCAGTACGAGTTTGAACACGCATTGCGTGTTATGTGTCGGCCGACACCTTCCATTGTCGGCCGACAGGTCCTTAATTATATCAGTGGAAACAGGATTTTTAATCCTAGCGAGATTTGTCTTCTTGGTCAAGTATTCTCTCCCCTATATAAACCCTATGTGTATTGTAAAATAGGGTTAACACCTCCATACGCTAGAATTTATATTATAGGGTTTACAAGCTTTGTAACGGGGATCTATAATTGTTCTAGTAAAAGCTATTGCAGCGGCAAGAAGTGGACGTAGCCCTCATTAACGGGTGAACCACTATAAATCTCGTGTCTATTATTTTTCGTATTTTTCGTTCTTGTGCTTTCGTATTGCTTTTTAGGAAGGGAATTCGGACGTGAATTTCCCAACAAGATCTACTCCGCTGAGATCCATCACCGACTCAGTGCTTCTCTCCGGCGGAGCGTAGAAATGAGGGCGCATAGGTGCTGACGAGAGTAAGTGATTTTGAGAGGATGAAGTAAGAGACTTTGAGAGACTGAGCCCCAGATTTTCAGAGATGAGAAATGAGGAAGCGATAGAAATGAGGAGGCGGGGTGAGTGTAATGGATTCTGACAGTGTTAGGGTTAGTGGGATGTGTTAAAGGGATGTGTAATTAATTGTGTGTTAGACAATTAAGGTGTGTAATTGTAAAATTTGTGTTTAAAAAGAGATTTTAATCTTATGGCATTTGTGTAATATAGAAATATTTTAAGTGTAAAGAGTTAGTAAAAACTAATCAGTTTTGAGGTGTGTCTATAAGTATGGGACATCCCAAAAAGGAAAGTGTGTCTATAAGTTTGTGTCTATAAGTATGCGACATCCCAAAAAGGAAAGTGTGTCTATAAGTTTGGGACCGAGGGAGAATTTATTTGAATTGGTTTAAATTATATTATATTTATTAAAATTTATGTTTTTAAATTATACTATAAATCTAGAATTTATGAACGTTACACGAAATATTTTATTATAATTATATATATATATATATATATATATATATATATATATATATATATAGAGAGAGAGAGAGAGAGATTTGGGAGGAGAGTGGCAGAATTTTTGAAATGAAAAATTAAGGATATGGTGTTACGATAGTGTGTATTTATATTGAAGAATAAGGGCACATTGATCCATTTGTGTAGAAAACACATTTTCTATATGCTAGTGTCAAAAAGCAATTTCACTACATGTTTTAGTACATTTCTAAATATTCTGACATTTCGTTAACGTCCTGTTGTTTTAAAATGGAATCAAGATGAGACGAGATTTATATTTTTCAAATTTCAATCATGTCTGGTTTCATATCATTATGGAACAAGATCGAGATCACATACTAAAAGCATCTCCAATGATGCTCATTTGGACACATTGGGCAACGTAAAGTGGACTTTGTCACCATTCAGACCAAGCCCACTTTTACTTTTCATCTTACTTTTTTATTATTTTTATTTGTATGAATATTTAATTAAGTTTACTAATTTTTTAATTAGTCTTTCAAAATGTGAAAGTAGGTTACCATCTATTAATTAATATATAAATCTCGAATCACTATGCTATCGTGGGCCAATAGAATCGCTTAATTTGTACACTAGGACCAATAGGATTGCAGAATTTTTCTTTAAGTTCACACAATTCTCACTCTTTTTAACTTTATTTGTTTAAATAATATATTATATTCTCATAATTAAATCAAAATCAATTGCTCCGGTAAACTTTTACAGAATTAAATTCATTCAATACATTTTTCAAATTCTAATAATTAATTCTGGTAAAGATTAATAAATATTCTTTTTTCAAGTTTCAAACCATTCATCGCCTTATTTTATTCCATAAAAAAATTATTTCTTGCTTGCCTTCCTTCTATTTCCGTGTTCACCATATCACACTTTTTTCTTCAAATCTCCAATCCTCCAAGCCCTTTTTCCATCCAGAAGTTGTCTTCCTTCCGTGTTCGCCCCGCTACAAGTTCTTCTCCCTTTCTTTTTACAGTATTAATTGTTTTGCTCAACGTAATTTAGAAGTTTAAACCCTAATATTCCTCCTGTCTCCCTCTTTGTGCGATTTTTCTAATGTGTACTAATTATTTGTTAATGTTGATGTATGCGGAATGTATTAATATATTTTACTTCGATTGTTGTAGGTATTCGATTGTTGTATTTGACATTTTGTTTTTATTTTCTCAAAGATTTAACTTTGTGTTTTTTTTCTTCAGAATGAGGTATGTGTATTTTAAGTCACTTAAATTGTTGAATTTTTGTTTTATTGCATTCGTATAAGACATTTTTTTGCTTTTGTTTTTTCTAAGATTCAACTTTTTTTTTTTTGCAGATTGAGGTATGTGTATTTTCAGTCACTTAAATTGCTGAAGTGAAGAATTATTGCATTCGTATTTTAAAAGATTCAAATTTGTGTATATTTGTTTTCTTTTCATATTGAGGTATGTGAATTTCCAGTCCCTTATATTTAAGAATACTCGATTTCTATTATTTTTGATATTTACAAGTTCTTTTGTCAATCTCTGAATTAAACTCAAATTTTTTTCTGAACTGCAGAAACAAACAGTAGGTTTGGATTATTTTATGTATACTTCATTTTGCATGCTTATATTTTTATCATGACTCCGATTCTTATGTAATGAATTTACTCGATTCCATTCATGTCTATTAATAGATTAGCTGATCTTCAATGGTCGTGTACGATTTCGTCTTTAACTTTACCATTCACAAGAAAACATGAAATATATGAGTAAGAATTTGTAAAAAATGGACCAATAAGGGTTTTGTGAGATTTTCTATTTCTTTGGAATTAATTTATATGGTTGATTTCCAGGTTTTTTTTTTGGTACACACATTTTGCTTCTGCCTCAATTTCATGTTATGCTTGATATTTCTTATTTTTTGAACCTCGATTTATTTTTATTTTGTTATTTATTCTCTTTCATATCTTTTTTAGGTGAAAATATTTTATTATTTTATTCTGAGCTTACTACAACGCATTTGTACTCAATTTTTTTTATTTTTTGTAGGGTACCTTCATTCGAGGCACTGTGAAGCATATGCTAATAAAACAATTCGACGATTTCATTCACAATGGAGAACATTATAAATTATCATACTTAAGGTTGAATCAGTAGATTCTAACCATGCTTTTAGCGACAATTCATTCAAGATTAAGTTTAGAGATGAAACTACTATTGCCCCCTGCTCTTTACGAATGTTTTAAAACCTTTTGCAATATATTAGCTGATGGAAAAAATGATGATACTGGGCCTTTATTTGGTATGAATTTTTTTTAACTATATGTTATTTTACCTAAATTATGAATTTATATGTTTTCTCTCTCTTATGAATACAATGTTATATGCTTCATAATTTTGCTCTCAGATATGATTGGTCACATCATAAGTGTTTCGTGTGTAGCTGTCAATCGATTTTTTCAGTTCCAACGGAAGGATTTAGAGTAATTAAACATTTTCAGATTTGTATACAAATAACCCTTTTTGAGTTTCTGATATAGTTAAATCTTCCATTTATTGTATTTCTATCTTCTTTCCTCATTTGAGGTATAAATGTATAATACTATTGCTTTTTTTATTAAGTCGTCGTATTCTAAAAAGGAAAAAAATTTTATTGACATGCTTATTAGTGTCATATTAAATAAAGAAGTTGTTATCCTTCAACTTTGTCAAGCAATCTTCTACAAAGGTGTGTATCTATATTTACTATATCTGTGAATTTTGCAGATTATTTTGCTATGTATTCTTTCATTTAAACAGTACGTTAATTTCATGAGAAGATAGTTAATTCCCTTATACTCCCTCCAATCTTTTTTAATTGTCGTTTTATGTATTTTCACATATATTAAGAAACTTTTTTTTGCCCAAATTAACCTCCTATTAATGCTAATTATCACTACTAGAAAAAAGGGTTTTTGCGACCACACTTTTTGCGACCACATACCGTGGTCGCTATTATAGGGTATTAGCGACCACGCGTGGTCGCAAAAAGTAGTGATCGCTATTTGTGCAGGAAAAATTTCCGCCAACTTCCCGCGCGCATATTAGCGACCACAGCTGTGGTCGCTAATAACAATCGCAGTCGCTAAAGGTATTAGCGACCACGGCTGTGGTCGCGAAAAAGGTTTTCTGAAAATCTTATTTTCCACCGTGGAAAATAGACTTAATTGCCTGCCACGTAGATAGATTTTGCGACCACGCGTGGTCGCTAATAATTTACTGATATCAGCGGGCAGAAGGCTTTTTCTTCCTCACTTTTCTTTGCTTCGCGTTTTGAGATCTCTTCCCAGGCGATTCCGGCGAAGGCGAATTCCGGCAAGAATATTTCCGGAGGCGGCGACGACGTGAGCTTGTCCAGGTATGCTTCATCCTTCCTTTCTTTGATTTCGTTTCTTTGGTTAGGGTTTTTGATTTTCAATTTGGGGGTTTTATAATGTGGGTGAAATAGATCTAGGGTTTTGAAGTTTGATTTTCGATTTTGAGTTAATGGGTGTTCCCAAAATAGAACCAAAACACTAGATTAATTCGAACCATGTTTGTACTTTTTTGGTTTTGCCTATGATTTTTGGACAGTGCTCTTGCGATTTTTTTTGGTTTCAAACCTTCTATTTTACTCTGTGTCTACTAATTATCATATTATGTAGACTTTCAACAAAGTAAATAAATGTGCGTATTTTGGTGAATTTTATTACACAACTACTTATGTTTAGTTTGATTACGTGATTGTACTACTCCTCCTGGTTCTCCAGCTCGTGATTTGACCCGTGACTCACCGTAGCTTATGTTTAGTTTGATTACGGATTGTACTATTTGTCTACTCTATTAGGATGGTGTTGATGAACTTGAATAAATGTTTTGATGATTTTGGATTGTATTTGTATTTGAACTGTATTTTGGATTCGGTTTGTATTGCGATTGGAATTGATTTGGAGGTCGGAAATTGCAATTTTAAAATATATTTTTTTTCAGAAAAATAGGCATTTGCGACCACGCGTGGTCGCTAATACTAAGGAGCTGTTTTTCGAAACATGGGTATTTGCGACCACGCGTGGTCGCAAATGCTTTCAGACCGAAAGTTGACCATCTTTATATGCGACCACGAGTGGTCGCAAATAATCTGCCACGTCACCGCTCAGTGCCACATCAGCATGGGGCATTAGCGACCACATATGTGGTCGCTAATAACGGGCGTTGTCGCAAATGTACTAGCGACCGCGCTGTTGTCGCCAAAAAAACATTTGAGACCAAGTATTTGCGACCACACATTTGCGACCACGCGTGGTCGCAAATACCACTTTTTGCGACCACAACCCGTTTTTTGCGACCACATTGCGTGGTCGCAAAAATCCCCTTTTTTTGTAGTGTATTTATGGAACAACTCTGTTATTCTTCTTCCGCTATCTAAATTCAGAAACTCATATATCTTCCCCCAACTTTTTTTTCGTCTTCTTTTTCTCCCAAAGCTCTTTTATTTATTTCCAACAAATACACCAGCCCCCAAATCTTGAGTTAGAGATGAAAAAAAGGCGATTATGATAGGAAGTATAAAAAAGTTTGGTAGAAATTGGGAGAGAAAATAGCACCCTGATTTAATTTATTTTTTTGTCTACCCATGAATTGAATTTGAAGAAGATGAGTAGAATTTGAAAGGACAAAAAGAGAATACAGACGCATTAGGAATAACTGTAAAAATAATTTATCATTATAAATGAAGGGTATATGAGAGATAAATGGTCAAAACGACAATTAAAAAGTAGAAAAGTAAAAAACTTAACACGACAATTAAAAAAGATTAGAAGGAATATTTATTTTTCTAGAAAATGTTATCTGCTCACTAGATAAAGCCACAAAGATAATTATTCACAGTGATTGCGACTCTATTGTTTCTAACCGAAAAATGTATTATTAAGGTTGCACATATAAATTAAATTAAGATATTTTCGGAATCGCACAAACATTACATTTCCCATTAAATTTCAATATTTAATTCATACTTATCTTTTGTTTTACCGATTAAACTTAAGGTTTTAATCCCCTCTTAATTGGATATATACAATGTTTTTTTTAAAAGAAGAGAATTTCAAATTTTGTTGTTCAATTTGATTAAGTTTCTAATTAATTTTAGATTTTCAATGCGGAGATCACTTGCTTCCAGAACGTCTACACATGGCGGTGTATTCCTCAATCTGTTTTGAGTCTTTCAAAAGTTGAAGCTTCTAAAGAGGTAAGAATGAATATTATAAACATAACTGATACAATGTTGTGATAATCGAATTGGTATTAATACTTTTTTATTGTCGTCTTTTTTATTTTCACAGCCTATGAAGATTTTGAGTATCGGATGAATATGTGACATTGTGAGTATTGGTTTTACACCATCTGTAAAAATTGCAATTTGACTGGTTTACAAGAACATTCCAATGTGAAATGCCCTAGGTGCGACGAATATTTATTGGAAAAGCTAAATATAAAATCATTGTTGGTATTACTAACGGTGTTAAGAAAGTGATGTTGTGCTTATTAAATGATATTGCCGTCTATTTGGTTGGAATTACTGCTGTTGAAGTTTGCAAGACAAATGTTCATGTAATATTCCTTAAATCATCTGTCGAATGAGGACTATATTTTTTGTATTTACCATTTTATTCTTAAATTTTAACATTAGTAAGTATATACTTTGTTTTTTATCATACAGGGCACAAAGGAAATGACCGAGCAACATATGTATTTACCTATTTGACGTCATTTATATTCTCAGGCATGCCGTCCTGAATAATCTCACTATGTTGATAATATAAAATATCTTTTGGTCCCGACTTGGTATTTTAAATGATATATAAAACGAAATATTAAATATAATTCAATTTAATATATAAAATACGACTCAAGTTGATAAAACTTAGAAAAAAATATGAAAATATAAAACATTATGTGTTGATTTTTTTTATTGATAATAATTAACGTGTAAATCTTCATAGAATATCCCGTTACATCGCACGAACCGAAAAATTCTAGTTGTATAAAATTGTTCACTTTTTTTCTTTGTCCACTTTATGATGAGATGACATATAATGGAGACTACAAGATGTGAAAAGTGAGATTTCGCATTGAAAATGCTCTAAATGCCCACCCTACATTTGGTAGCATTTATTGATAAAGTAAACTTTATTTATCAGCTACTAATAATTATTATTACTAATTACAGTTAGGGGTGTTCACGGGCGAGTTTGGACGGGTATACCTCTAAATAATGAACCGACCCAATGATGGCGGGTTGTCACTTTTATCAACCGAACTCACCCTTAATTTTACTCTAACTGTGCGGTCGGGCCATAGCAGGTACGGACGCAAGCGAAATAGTGGGTATAACTATGTAAATTAACAAACGAAAAAAAAACAAAAAAATAAAAATAAAACTAACAAAATAAATAAAAATAGCACAAATAAGAGAAATATTAATTTAAAATTCTAATCAAACATGAAAAAAACATCAAATAAATAACAAAATAAGTAGTCTAAAACATTTAAAATGTAACACACCAGCCCACCTGTTAATAATCTGTATTGAGAATCTCAAATGTAAAGAATAGACTATAATATATATATATTTACACGTGCGGGTCGGCTTATTTGCGGGTTGTATCTAACAAAACCGTTACCACTTACCCGCCCATTTTTTTGCGAGTGATAAACTTTTTAATCGACTGGTAATTTGTTCAAAATTAAACCGACGGGTTTGGGCGGATTTCGGTCGGTTCGGCAGGCGGATCAGGTTTGACGGTTTTTTTTAACACCCCTAATTACAGTAGAAACTCTATATAGTTTTATTCTATATAATAATAAACTATCTATAGTAATAAAAACTTGAGTCTCAACTTGAGATTAGTTATAAATAGGAATAAACTCAACATTGTCATAAGTCATATATTTTTTAAGTCTCGTCTTAATGTTTTATACATCTACATAAGAATAAATAATTAATATATAATAAAAATATTTATTAATAATATTTTAATTTATCAAAATAAATAACATGTTTAAATAATTTAAAATATTTATAAAAATCAATAACATATAATATATATGTATATGGTCAAAGTTTATAATTCTTTGATTTATTAATATTTTATTCAATGTATATGTGAAACATAATTTTTACACATATATTATATGGTCAAATTCCATTATTCAAAACTATTAAATTGATTAGGTATATTTAAAGATAAATATTATTAATGTATATTATTTATATATTTATATTATTTTTTATAAAAAAAAATTATTTTTATTTTGTAAAACTCTATATAAGAATAACTTTTTATAGTAATATTTTTTTCGGTTCCAACGATACGATTGTATAGAGTTTTTACTGTATTCCTACATTACATTGTGTTTAGAAATAGAACAAAAGAAATATTGTAGTATAATAATAAAAAACACATTCCACAAGTTTGGATATTATTTAATCGTCATAAATAAGTTACGGGTAATCGAACCGCTTTCGGTATTCTCAAAATAAATAACTACCCATGTATCCTGCTAATTTTCAGATCCATCGTAACTAAAGATATAATAATAAAACTGTTTTGTACCGAAGGCAAACGAAAAGGAACTTCTTTTAAACTAGAAATTTGAGAGAGTAGGATCATAAATATTATATGTGTTGTGCTCTTTACGATGCTATGACACCACTTGTTGCGAATATTGAAACACTAAATCTCTCACGGCTCTCGAAATATATATGAGATGCGAAGAAAAAGATAAACGAAAAGAATGAACACACAATTTACGTGGAAACCCAAAACACGGGAAAAAACCACGAGAAGAAAGAACCAATCGACTACATCGTTGAGGCTTACAATAATTCACTCTATGATTTTCGTCTACCGGAGAACCACAATTTATAGGTGTAGCAAACCTATCAAATTGGAAACAATTAGAATTAGGAATAAACTCTTTCCTAATATATGACTCCTAAATCCCTAAGGAATAGAATTATATAATATAATTCTTATTTCCTAACCAATTAAATAAATCAAAAAACCCATATTTGAAGTCCAAAAACGCAGCGAAAAATCGCACAAGAAAGCTGACGCAAACGCGCTACAGCCTCAACAGGCTGACGCAAACGCGCCACAGCCTCAGCAGGCTGACGCAAATGCGTCACGGCCCCAGCAGGCTGGTGCAAATGCGCCAGACTGCTACATCGATCTTTTCGCATCCCGACTCCAAATTTCGCCCCGATTTACTTCTCTTTCGATTCGAGTCATATTTCAACAAATCTCCACCTTGACGAGAATCCCCGCGACTCCAAGCCGCACCATCCTCCTGTTGGGATATGTCCTTCGATCCTACATGTGCAATCGATAAAGTCATAAGGTCGTCTATGGATGTTAAATGATTATTTGATAATATTAATTGTTGGGAACAATATAATATTGATCAATTAAATCATACCTACAGGGTCACACACGGACTCAAAGATGATGTACGTTGCTTGATAAATATATTGATTTAGAATCAATATTTACGTGGAATTAATTAACATGCATGGCTTGCATGGATGCATGTCACATAGTGTGACATGGCATGCCACACAAGCAAGTGGGACCACATACAATGCATAGTGGCATGTGTATGTGGCATGACCTTTCACCTCCTTTGTAACCCCTTTGCATGATTATGGTGCATTATGATGCCCATTATGTTGTAGGTTACAAAGGGGTGTAATGAGATGCATAATGATGCACTTATATGGATGAAAATCAGATTTTCATCACTCAAAAGGATCAGCCACGAAATTCCACTCAAATAGAGAGAAAAGAGGTGATCTTGGAGATTCATTCTCAAGCAAGCAAGGTGTTCATTATCCGGGTTCGTGTGCAACACGTAGAGGCCGGGCCATTTGTGCGGCTTTCACATCCGGACGATCTAAAGGAGTGACGAGGTCATTCACAAGGAGAGCTTCGAGAGGCTGATTCATTTGAGGTGGTTCAATCGACTCAACACCACCTCAACGACATTAACCAAAGTCAACGATCACCAAAAGTAAGTAATCGTTGAACCTTATATATATATATATATATTGGATGTGTATATATATATGTTTATATGTGTTCTTATACACATTAAGTGTGCACTAAGATCATGGTATAGTAAATCTATCGCTTTACACGCTTCCGCACACACGGTATATCAATTGGATCGGTATACCGGCACCATCAATTGGTATCAGAGCCTAGGGCTCGTGCACACTTTTGTGTTGGACACGAAGGTTAAATCAACATAATTGGATTATTTGTTTAATTGTGATTATGTGATTAGATGTAAGGCCGGCCACCGTTAGTGGTCGGGTGAATGGAATTGTCGGTTTTTACGTACGATTGGCCATAGTTTTGGAGGGCTGCGTCCCTTGGAATCTTTTGTAATAGATAGGTTTTTTCTATTCAAAAATGTATTGTTCAATGTGTAAGCAATGGATTGAATCCATGGATCGACATTGGATATCGTCTCTCCGACGAAAACGAGAAGAAACGAAGCAAAACGAAGCGAAACGGGCGAAAACCGGGCTGCTGGAGCAAACCGGTGGGCGCCGTTTGTGCTCCGGCGGGCGCCGTTTGTGCTCCGGCGGGCGCCGAATGGATTCGGCGGGCGCCGTTTTGGAAACGGCGACCGCCGAAATGCTCTTTTCAGGTCAGCCCCGATTCTGTACCCTTTTGGCGAGCGCCGTTTTGGAAACGGCGACCGCCGGTCGTGTTTGGCGACCGCCGTTTGTGAAACGGCGGGCGCCGTTCGTGGTTTTTGGGGTACGGACTAAGGTTGACCTAAATCGGCGGGCGCGGAACTGAAACGGCGGGCGTGGACAAGTCCAGAAGATGTTCAAGGCCTATTTTGTTGCTTTTAATCTTTTCGTTTGAGAGTTGTGAGGTTCTAGGGGCCTTTCGATTACGTATTTAATTGCTTTGCTAGATATAGGTTGTTTTATGTTATAAATGTTCAACTTACATATAAACAAACTTATGCATGCAAGTTCCCAAAATAATGAGTATAATGTCTTGTCCAAAACATCACACCCCTAAAGCCCTCGATCATAAGTTGGTAGGTCCGCCTCAGCGGGGTACTACTTGTTATCTTGGGATAAGTGGGAGTAAGGGTTAGACCTTTACACGTGAGTTTGGTTTTCTCATCGATGGATCCACTGCAGGCGTGGCTATCGAGACATGAGATGAGAATGGGACTCTCATCGACCGAGAGTAACATTAGATGTTATTGACATGGGATGTCTACCTATGTTGGACTTCTTAAGTGTGGACTCAGTCGGCTTAAGAATTTGCAAGATGAGGGTCTTGGGATTGTTTTGTTCAAGGGAACAAAGATATTAGATATCGATTGAACAAAATGGAATAAATAAGTAGCTTGTTAGACAACCTTATTTGTTTACCGCTTTGTGGATGTTTACATACTTTATTTATCTTTCTTTTGTAATTTATCATGTCTAATATCAACTCAATTCAAGTTTCGTTCAATTCTTGATTGTGAAAAATTGAACAACATAAATTTTCTTGATTAACAACGTAATTTGAGGATGGTCCTCAAATACGAAGACAAGGAAAATGTGTTAAATAACCACATCATAAGATATCATTGAACAACTCAATAGCATGTTCGGGGAATATGCTAAGATTGAAAAGTTCTGAATAACCAGGGTCATCGCTTCAGCTAGGATGGAAAAGAGAAACCTATAGGGACCACATGTACAACAAATAATTGGATTATTTGTTTTAAGTGATCTCCTAAATTTTTCTAAGATGATGAGTCGTCAATTAAAAAGGACCCTGAGAGGGATATTCTTATGATAAGGGATGAGGTATTCAAAAGAGCATGGGCAAAAATGCTACTAGGGTTCCTAGGGAATCTCAATGCGTCTACTGCAAAAGTGTTGGACAATACTTGCAAATATGTAGAAGTTCATATTTATTCAATTTCAAAACAAATGCCTAATTTGTCTTTCAATGATGGATTCTAAAGTTAGGATTATTTTCACCTCGGGGAGTGATTTAATCCAAAACACTTAGTTCATCAATGACACAAATTAGAGACTTTCGAGCCATGGGATGGCGTTAGTCGATTGTCTGGTTGGCTCCCTCATATTTTATGAGAGATAGGGCTTCAATTGCATGATAATATCGCTGGTTAGAAAAGTTCGACTTTTCACTTACGATTTATCACGTTTTGACATTGAGATAATTTTGAATGAGAAATTTGAACGAGACTCAATTATTGGGAATAATTGAATTTGCCCAAAGTTCAAAGAAGATGTGAAGAACGGGGTTGCTTCATCTTCAAGCATTAATGATATAGACATTAAACTTCACAAATTCTACTTCTTGGGTATTGGATGCCAAATGTGGTTCTCACATTTGTATGTGGAGGAACTACATAGAATTGTAAGTTTGGTGAGTAGAGATGTCGATCTACGGGCAAGGAATAGAGCGAAGGTCGCTGCATTAGCCGTATGATCATATGATGTTGTTTTGCCTTAGGGCCTTGTTTTAGTATTATAGCTATGTAATTTCGTACCTTCAATAAACAATGAATATTGGTTCAGTATTGGATACTGATGGATTAGTTTTTCACTATTAAATAGTTTGGTAACTATTTTAATTGTGAATTATTCTTTGTTTTGGTACGATTATTATATTGTTTATGTATACTTTAAACTTGAAAAATCATATATATCATTAAGACCAAAGGCAAAATCGAATAAGTATCGATGAGACATAACTGAAACATTGTTGATTAGATCAAATCAAAATCTAAACATGTAACGAAGCTTCTTTTAGAAGGAATTTTAGAGTCATTTGACTTGGAGTCATTTGATACATGTGAATGATGTGTGATTGAAAAGATAACAATGTCATCTTTTTTGGAGAAAGGAGAACATGTGAGTAATTAGGGATGATCCATACTGATGTATGTGGAACCTATTAGTTCACAAGCACATGAAGGTTATGTTTCGGAAAAGAGAAAACAAACTATATTAGATATAGTTCGACCATTCGATGAGAGGTCTAAATGAACTACTGGTCTCTTTTGGGAACACACAATTCTAGACTTCAACTTATACACTGAATAGGAAGCTGTCAAAAGCTGTTGATAAGACACCATACTAGGTATGGAAAGGGAGGGTCCCTAAATTGTTTTCATCAAAATTTGAGGTTCTAAAAGCTTCTCTGACGAGATTTATCTCTATAGAGCTTGAACTTAAATGGGATAAAAGTTTCTTTATGGTATCCATAAGAAACTCGAGGGCACAACTTCTACGATCTATCTGAGAACAATATTTTGTTGCTCGAGATAGTGAATTTCTTGAAAAGAGTTATCTTTCCTAGAAATTCAGTGGGAGCTCGGTTGTCTTGAATGAGGTTCAAGTGAAACAACCAACGATGAATACTCAAGACTGGGTTAAGAGTATTCTTATTGTTTTGGAAGCCATACCAGCCCTCGTAGGTCCGAAAGGCATAAATCTATCTCTATTATTCAAATACTTAGATATTGTGACCAATGAGAGATATGAATTCATGCTTTTGGAAAGCGGTGAACCTTCGACCTAATTCCAAGCTATGACGAGTCCAGCTACTGAAAATTGGCATGGTGCCATGAAATCTGAGATGATATCAATATCTGATAATCAAGTTTGGAACTTGATATATTTGCATCACAGGGTTAGACCCAATGAATGCTAATAGATATTTAAGATCTAAACAGACATATGGAAAACCTAGGGTTTTCAAAGCAAAGTTGATGGTAAAAGTTTTATTCACGAGGTGGATTATGGAACTTTCACCAATTGCTTTGATTAAATCATTCAGATTATCTTAGCCATTACTACTCATCTTGATAATGAGTTATGGTAATATTGGATGTTAAAACTAACTTCTTGAATTGTGCAAACTTATAGTTCTATTTATGGAATAAAGAATGCATATCGGAGTAGCAATCTTCAGTTCAATGAATCCATACTGGGATTTGGATTTCAGAGGAACTCGGAAGAGTCTTGTTTTACAAGAAGATCAGTGGGAGTTACGTTGTATTAATTGTGTTGTATGTCGGTGACATACTCCTTATTGGAAACAATGTTTCTATGCTTAATTCTATTAAAGAATGACTTGGGAATTGTTTTTCAATGAAGGATCTTGGAGAAGCACAGTACATATTGGGCATCAAGATCTGTCGGAACAGATCGAAAATGATGTTTGGACTTAGTCAAGTGACCTATTTTGATAAGGTACTTGATAAGTTCAGAATGAAAGACGCCAAAAAGGGTCTCATTCCAATGAGTCATGGCACATCTCTTAGCAAGATGCAAGGCCCTACGGGACTTGATGAGCAAAAGAGGATGGAAAACATTCCTTATGCTTTGGCAATATGGTCTATAATGTATGCCATGATATGTACACGACCGGACGTATCGTATGCTTTGAGCATGACGAGTCAGTTTCAAGGAAATCCAGGTGAGGCGCGTTAGACTGCGACCAAGAATATTCTTATGTACCTTAGATGGACAAAAGAATTTTGTTGTCTTTGGAAGACAAAAAGAGTTGATATTAACAAGCTGTTTAAATGCTAACTTCAAAACAAACTAAGATAATTTTCGATTTTAATCTGGTTATATCTTTTGTCTGGTTAGAGGTGATATTTGCTGGAATAGTTCCATGCAATGCAATATAGCTGATTAAACTACAAAAGCTGAGCACAGTATTGCATTGGATGCAGTAATGTTGGCAGTTAGGATTTGAAAGTTCTTGAATGAACTAGGTGGCGTAACTAGCTCAGCCCATCCGATAGTTCTCTATTTATAGTAGAGTTATCGCGCAAGCCAATGAGCTAGGAAGCACCACAAGTGTAAAACTGGTGCTCAAGAAGTTCCACATTATCTAGGAGATAGTTTTGTGGAGACATCGAGATAATAAAGTTGCAACTTTTGGTAAGGTTGCAAACCCGCTTTCTAAACCTCTCCAGCAGTTTAAGCTTGAGGCTTTCACGACTGCAATAGAGATCAGACATCTTAGAGATGGGTTGTGATTTCTATTACTGTATTAGATACTTTTGGAGAATTGGTAAACATTCACTCATATGTATAATACATAATTCTTCATATAAATATGGTTTAATTTATATGAATTGTCCAAATGATTAAGTTATATCAATTGGGTTATGAGGTCGACTTACCGCATAATGAAGTCCCAATGGTTGAACTGATATACTTGAATCATATAGCTGTTCCTGGTTCGTATAATCGAGTGCGGACAAACCGATAATACAAAGAACTAGATTGTAATGTGTACTATAGCGCCGCTTCATGGGCTAGTGATGTGGGACATCAAGTACAATTACATAGATATTAGCTGGGAGCTAATGATCGAACAGACCCGACTGGAATAGTATTTAAGATTTCGAGTCATAATACTATTTCATTGACTGTCGAGCAATTTCCTCTGACCTGAGTAGTCCAGAGTGATTCCATTGTGAAATGGTGTACTTTGATACAAGTAAACGCCTTTCGTAAAAGGAGGTTATAAAACATGTTATTGGGTATATCAGGAAGCAAGTGGGAGAGCTTGGATTGACAAGATGGGATTGTCCTCCATTTTATAATGGGATACATGTCTTACCGGCCACTTGGAGAGTCGAGACTGTGGAAAATACGTGGCCACGTCCAGATTCGTATCATAGTGATAAATCTGGTTTTACAGTCTGTCTCAAAGTCCAAGAAAGGTTTGAACCGATTGAGGATGACTCGAGTCTTGCCTCAAGTTCAAACTTAGACATAAAGTGACAACAGGAAATTGGCATCACACTGGCTCTGAAGGCCAAGTGGGAGATTGTTGGGATATGTCCTTCGATCCTACGTGTGCAATCGATAAAGTCATAAGGTCGTCTATGGATGTTAAATGATTATTTGATAATATTAATTGTTGGGAACAATATAATATTGATCAATTAAATCATACCTACAGGGTCACACACGGACTCAAAGATGATGTACGTTGCTTGATAAATATATTGATTTAGAATCAATATTTACGTGGAATTAATTAACATGCATGGGATGCATGGCTTGCATGGATGCATGTCACATAGTGTGACATGGCATGCCACACAAGCAAGTGGGACCACATACAATGCATAGTGGCATGTGTATGTGGCATGACCTTTCACCTCCTTTGTAACCCCTTTGCATGATTATGGTGCATTATTATGCCCATTATGTTGTAGGTTACAAAGGGGTGTAATGGGATGCATAATGATGCACTTATATGGATGAAAATCAGATTTTCATCACACAAAGGATCAGCCACGAAATTCCACTCAAATAGAGAGAAAAGAGGTGATCTTGGAGATTCATTCTCAAGCAAGCAAGGTGTTCATTATCCGGGTTCGTGTGCAACACGTAGAGGCCGGGCCATTTGTGCGGCTTCCACATCCGGACGATCTAAAGGAGTGACGAGGTCATTCACAAGGAGAGCTTCGAGAGGCTGATCCATTTGAGGTGGTTCAATCGACTCAACACCACCTCAACGACATTTACCAAAGTCAACGATCACCAAAAGTAAGTAATCGTTGAACCTTATATATATATATATATATTGGATGTGTATATATATATGTTTATATGTGTTCTTATACACATTAAGTGTGCACTAAGATCATGGCATAGTAAATCTATCGCTTTACACGCTTCCGCACACACGGTATATCGATTAGATCGGTATACCGGCACCATCACCTCCAACAATCATAGACTATTTTTTCTTCCTACCACCCAGCCCCGCAGGACTCACTCAATACATGAGCAACCTAAGTTTGAACCGCACCAAACTTAGTACAAGAATGCGAAGTTGCACCGATCATCCCTTGGGTACCACCAAACTCCATGACCACTCCGCAATTTCCATTCTCAAATCTCGCCTTCCCACTACTATCAGCACCACCTGCATTCGCCAATACTACAGTGCTATCCATAGTACGCCTAGGCTCGATTCTCCAAATTTGAATACTATTCGGGTTAGTATTCCCGGTGTCTCCGACACCAACACACATGTGCATGACTTTTAAACCAAGGTGATCCCGACTCACCTTCCAGCGAATGACTTCCTTGGGCAGAGGTAGTTGCCCACTTGGTAATTGTGTTGCCGCATAGCTCATACAATCCACCAAATCTTTCTCTCGCCTCGCAAAATAAGTCGCCCCGACTTACTTTCAACACTCCACCTTTACCGAAGTTGGTACCCATTCGGATCTAAGGTCTGAGAGAGATAAGATTACCATTCAGGACCGGAACGTACCTTGCAGTACCGAGGGTTCGAATATGCCCATAGACCATCTTGATTCTCACAGTTCCCGTGTCGCGTATCTCACACGATGTGTCATGCCCCATGACCACTGTTTCACCGACACTCTCATCAAACCTGTCAAACAAATCCATGTTTCGACACATATGATACGAACATCCAGAATCCAAGATCCACCCCTCACACGTTCCCCAAATCAGAGACAACCAGGAGTTCCCTTTCACGTGGCCCTTTTCCTTGCAGTAGTGACAAACCCCCTAGAATTTCTTCCATGCTCCACCTTGACCATTAAGAAATTCACCTAGATTTTCACCACGCCCCTTTTCTTGCAGTAATGACAAACCCCCTGGAATTTCTTCATCTTTGCCCAACCCTGGACATCAAGATATTTCCCCAGATTTTCACTACTCAAAACCTCCTTCATCGTCTCCCTCGATCGCAAAGTCGCGACCACATGAAACAAATCACCGGAGGGATAGAGTGCAATTATACCTCACCTTTCTATTCTTCCACACCTTCTCTTATGGCTCTATCGCGCTTGACATCGTCCATGCTCCAGCAACGCATCATCAAGATCCATGTTGGTTAGAACCACTGAACCAACTCCACCTTGAATCGCCATGAAGAGAACCACGTGTTCCGATCTAACACCGAATATCAACCATCGTCGCCATCTCCCAAAATATTCTCGAGCTCCACCTGGATCTAGAAACACCAATATCCGCAACGCCCGCCTCGTATGGATTCCGCGTCCGGGATCCCCAACGAAAGCTCTTGATAACAGGTCACAGGATCGTAACCTAGCTCTGATACCACTTGTTGTGCTCTTTACGATGCTATGACACCACTTGTTGCGAATATTGAAACACTAAATCTCTCACGGCTCTCGAAATATATATGAGATGCGAAGAAAAAGATAAACGAAAAGAACGAACACACAATTTACGTGGAAACCCAAAACACGGGAAAAAACCACGGGAAGAAAGAACCAATCGACTACATCGTTGAGGCTTACAATAATTCACCCTATGATTTTCGTCTACCGGAGAACCCCAATTTATAGGTGTAGCAAACCTATCAAATTGGAAACAATTAGAATTAGGAATAAACTCTTTCCTAATATATGACTCCTAAATCCCTAAGGAATATAATTATATAATATAATTCTTATTTCCTAACCAATTAAATAAATCAAAAAACCCATATTTGGAGTCCAAAAACGCAGCGAAAAATCGCACAAGAAAGCTGACACAAACGCGCCACAGCCTCAACAGGCTGACGCAAACGCGCCACAGCCTCAGCAGGCTGACGCAAATGCGTCACGGCCCCAGCAGGCTGGCGCAAATGCGCCAGACTGCTACATCGATCTTTTCGCATCCCGACTCCAAATTTCGCCCCGATTTACTTCTCTTTCGATTCGAATCATATTTCAACAGTATGAATATGCTAGGGTTATTAAGTTATTTTTTGTGTGAAAATGCAGTCTATAAACTCTCTACTTTATTTATAAAGTTTCAGCGGACATGCAAGAGGTCATCAATGTTTTCTAAACATGTGAGTAATGAGGATTGAGGCCATTAAACCCCATTATGGCCACCCACTAGTACAACATAGGGTGAAGTAATGACCTCACCTTTCAAAATTATAACATTCAAAATATTATACTCCATTCAAAATATTATACTTCATCCGATTTCATCCGATTCTAAAGAGTTTGTAAATAAAAAATGAACACAAATTTTAAAAAAATATAGTTTTTTAAATTATGTATTAAATAATAAAAAGTAGATGTATAATATATATCGTTGGTAAATAGATGAATATTGAAAAAATAAAGTTATAGTTTTTGTTTTCATTTATGGATTTACAAACTTTTAAGAAACAAACAAAAAATAAGTGTAAAAACTTTTGTGACGTAGAAGGAGTTTAATCTATCCGTTCAACAAAATTTTTATCAATCAAATATAGAGGTGTCAATCGGTCCGGATAACCAACCGAATCAAACCAAACCGACGTTATTCTGTTGAACCAAACTAATTCGATTTGGATTTTTTGAACTTTTCGATTTTTAGTTTGATTTGGTTTTATAATCGATAAACCGATAAAAACCAAACCATCCGAATAAAATAAATAAATAAATAACTATATATATACAGTTTATAATTATTTTTAAATAAAATAATATACTAATAATTTTTATTTTTTATGATTTTTTTTTCATTTTTTTATAATTTAAATTTTATTTTTATATTTAATTTTTAATTAAAAGTAATAATAATTATTAAAAAAAATTTTAGTTTTTATAATTTTTAATTAAAATTTGGTTAAACTAAATTAACTCCTCTATTCAAATATTAGATCGCCCAATCGTGAGCTCAAGTTTCACATCCAAAATAAAAAAATAAAATGTGAAGTTAATAAAGAGACTCCATCACTCTATTAGCATGAGACATTTTTTTTAGGAGTTCCTAACCAAAATCGTGAGGGTTTTGCATAGGACTGTAAATAGGGCAATATGGGTCGAACTTTGATTGACCCTAACTCGTCCTATCTATCTATCTATTTAATATATAAATCTAGACTAAATATAAATCTGAGTCGTCGGAGAATTACACCAACATCACCACAGACCTTAACACTTATGCCCCAAAAGGTTAGATATATAAATTATATTAATCAAGTGTAATCTTTGAAAATAATAAAAAAATTCATAATTGAAATAACGGTTAATAACGAGATTAATACGAGTTTACAAATTTAATTGAGAGTTCGATAATTAAATAAAATAATTTTTTAGTCAATTAATAAAATTTTGGCCAAATACGTTAGAAGATTAAATAAAATTTTAAATTATTTTAAATAAATAAATTAATTGCATCGCACGGGAAGTGATACTAGTTCATACAATTTTATCAAATTAAAATAATTAATTTATCAAAATTCAAAATAATATAATATATTTTTAATACATTCAATCATATTTATATATACATAATTACTATTTTATTTATTTATATTAACAAATTAATAAAATAATATAATTATTTTCTAATATAATTATTATAAAATGGGTCGAGCTTTTATAAGGTCGAGCTTAGCAAAGCCCAAACTCGATCCTATATATAATTAAGGCTTAAATTTTAGGTCCAAACCAAACTCCATTCTGCCTTAAAAATTTATAATGAACGGATTTTTGTAGGGCCGAACCAGCCGAGTTCGGACGACCGAGCCTAATTGACAGACCTAATTTTGCATGAAGAGGACAATACTGTATTAATGCGAAGCGACAGTGGTGGTGAGTCACATAACCTGCTCTGGTATCAGAGCCAAAATCAACTATAGTGAGAACAATACCATACTAATGTGATGTAATGGCGGCAAACCTATGGACATAAAATATTCAACATTTTTTAACAAATGCAATTTCCATTTCCTTGAATTTTAATTGTTTAAATTTTGTATTTTACAAATTGGAGTATTTTAAATAAAGTGCTTATTATTGATTAATTTTTAGTTTTACAAAATATAGGAACTACTGTATTCAAAGAAAAAGAAATCACTTTTTTATTTTCCCCTCTCCCAAGAATCCCATGGAATAAAACAAGGAACGGTAGAAACCCACAATTTCTCTATATATTTACAAAAGAAACCCCTTTTCTCTCTTTTTCTTCAACCCTCGTTCATCTCTCCACAAACCCTCACCCCGAATCCATTGAAACGAGACCCTAAGCCTGAAAAATTCTATAGACAATGGCGGCGGCGACGATGGTCAGCTCTGCGGGGGGATTATTGGCAATGCTTAATGAAAGCCACCCCGCGCTCAAGTTACACGCGCTCTCCAATCTCAACGCGTCTGTTCACTACTTCTGGCCGGAGATCTCCGATTCTGTCACAATTTTGTAATCTCTCTTCATCTTTATTATTATAATTATGTGCAATTAGGGTTTTAGAGCTGGATTTATGCTTATTATTTATAATTGGGGGTTCTTGTTTTTGAATGGGTGTTTTTGTTGTTGGGTTTTCTGTATGTATCAGACTAGTATATGATATATTGATGTTCTTTATCACTACATTTGCGTAATCAAGTGTTTTAAAAAAATTACATGGAATTGGAAATTGAGTACTTTGGTGGAGGTGCTCAATAAAGGATATGATAAGTTTTGCGCCAAGTTAATTTGTTGGAGGATAATGAATATGAGTTTGAGAAGTTTTAACTTTGTGAAATAGATCAGAAGAAAATCCTTCCTTGATTCCTTTTGCTTAAGCTCTCGGTATTAAAATTGGCTAGTTGGGTTGTTGCTTGGCATAGCAAGTCCAAATTTTATTTATTTTTTCACTTCCCTACTTCTAGATTTTTAAGCCCCCCTTTGTATACATTGTTCATTCATTGTCCCATTGCGATCTACTTCCTTTTTACTAAGAGACTTGTGTATCATGACTATCTTACCAGCATCTGAATTATCTCTGCATATGGCTTATTTAATGAATCAAGCTTATTGTATTTTTTACATTCAACCTTTTGTTGACAATTTTGCATCATAAACATTAAGGCAAAGCTAATCTTCTCTATTTTTTTGTGGGCAGAGAAAGTTTGTTTGAAGATGAAGAGTTTGCCCAGAGGCAGCTAGCTGCCTTGCTTGTTTCAAAGGTACAAAAGTGATATCTTTTTTATTCAATTAACGATTTTTTTGATATTTTTTGCTCTTTTTCTGTGTGTTCTGGGGTTCAGTTGGCTGTCTAGTTCTTTGATAAACTCAAAATCAAGTTTCTGTGATTGCATAGTTGCTGGTTCCAAATAAGATAAAGTGTACTTACACCTAAAAAAATCTGACTTGTTTTTTCATTGGAGAAGATATCAATAGATATCAAGAGAGGAGAAACAAAAAAGTAGATGTGATAAAAATAAGAGGGAGTAATAAGTTACGTCGATTGAACTAGAAGAAGATGCTACCAACCTTAAACATATAATAGCGAATAATAAATATGTACTTTAAATAAGATACAAAGGATAAGGAAAAATAGTATGAAAAAGATATTGCTATCTCTATTTTTATTAATAAATTGTAGTTTGCCTAAAACATTATTCACTACATTAAAAAAATAAAATCAAACCCCTATTATAAATTTCAATCTAAGTTCAAATCACAATTTTTGTTAATTACAAAAACCGAGTTCTTTATAAATTAAATAATTTCATATTTAAACCCATGTTTTAAACTACACAATTTTTTGACCTTTAAAAAAAATGATATTAATACTATTTAATTTTAATATTGTAAACATTTGCTACATATTTCAAGTTATTTTTTTTTAGTTTTTGTTGAACTATATTAGCATTATTAATTGTTAGTGTTGTCTTTTTTGTTATTTATTTTTAGCATGTATGCCTCAAATACAAGTGATCATGGTTTCTCCAAAGTATTTAAGTTAGTCAATTAGTGGATTGATTCAAAATGATAATGATCATTGGAAGGTTTATGTATCTTAATTTATTATTGAACTGTGTTCTGTCTTCAGGTTTTCTATTATTTGAGTGGGCTTAGTGACTCATTGACATATGCCTTGGGAGCTGGTCCCCTTTTTGATGTATCTGAGGATTCAGACTATGTTCATACTCTTCTTGGTAAGAACTATTTGTTCATCTCATTTAACCGTAATTGCTACTGCAATGCTCCAATTTCTTAAAATAGAATTGGAACCACTCTCCTGATAGACATCGCACATAAAGTTTGTTGCAAAAGTTGTATTAAGGATGTGATCCCTACACTCTTGGTGTGTCTTAGTTTAATATTTTCTGGTTTCACGCAGCAAAAGCTATTGACGAATATGCCAGTCAGAGGACCAAGGCAGCAGAGGCGAATGATGACTCCGCAGTGATTGACCCTAGACTGGAAGCAATTGTTGAGAAAATGCTTGATAAGTATGTGAATAATATAGTCAAAGTTCATATTGTGGTTCCATGTTACTTTTTGCATATCTGACTATGACATGTTGTACAGATGTATTGTAGATGGAAAATATCAACAAGCCATAGGAATGTCCATTGAATGCAGGCGTTTGGATAAGCTTGAGGAAGCTGTTATAAGGAGTGATAATGTTAATGCTACAATTAATTATTGCATTGATATCTGCCATTCATTTGTCAATCGAAGAGAATATCGGCTCGAGGTGACCTTATTTAACTTTCTTACAATCATGTTTCTCTAGTTATTTTCCTCGTATGCTGTAGCTGAGCTCTTCTATTTGGATAATGTATTTGGTATTGCACTTTCTTAGGCCGCTTGAAAGTATGTGGATGGATGATGCTTGCCCATTGTTTTTGTTTTTATGTACTTCTGTAACAGCTATGATATATAGAAATCTCGAGTTTTTAGTAACAACTATGCACATATCATTATTCATGTAATTTCTAAATAATATGGTTCCTATCATCTAAAGTTATAATGGTACTACATATTCATATTAACCATTTTGAAAATTTGGATGTATAAACATGCGGGTCCATAGTTTTCTGAATTATTTAGAAGTTACATGGATAATGATATGTTAGTAGACGAATATGGATAATGATATCAGATGTGTATCTTAGTTAAGTATTTGTGGATTTAAGTTTGATTTATTAGTCCATGCTGAGTGGAAATTTGGAAATATGAGGAAATGATTAGGCTTGGGTTCAGCATCCATCACGTTTCTTTTGTTTTGGATGCTTTTTTACGTCTTGGTTAATTCATTTGATCTGCGCTTAATAGAATCATCGAAAGATTCATAGATATTTACTTCATGGAAATATGTTCAATATTATTATTATGTAGATTTGGTTAGTCATTTCATTATCGTGTTTATAATTTGATATGGCATTATGCTAATTTACATTCTGTTTTTGTTTTGGAAACCATCCTTTAGCCAATTAGCCCTTCTTCCCGTTATATAAACACACACTCAATTCAGAACTGAAATTTTCCTCCTGCAGGTACTCCGTCTTCTTATCAAAGTACATGAGCAACTGCCATCTCCTGATTACTTAAGCATCTGTCAGCGCCTAATGTTTCTAGATGAACCCGAGGGTGTAGCTATCATATTCGAGAAACTCTTACGTTCTGACAATTTGGACAATGCATTATTGGCTTTTCAAATAGCCTTTGATCTTGTTGAGAATGAGCACCAAGCTTTCCTTCTGAAGGTGAGAGATCAGCTTCCCAGTCCCAAGACACAGTCTCCTCCAACGCCAGTGGATTCCTCTCAACCAGAATCTACCACACCCAGTGGAAATGTTGCAGCATCAGAGGACGTTCCAATGACAGATAGTTCTCAAGCAGAAAATAATGCAACAGTTACTGATCCATTGGAAGTAGTTTACGCTGAGAGGTTAACAAAGATAAGAGGAATTTTGTCCGGAGAGACTTCAATACAATTGACACTACAATTCTTATACAGTCATAATAAGTGAGGCCATATTCCATCCATGTTTATTTTATTTTTTTATATGGAACTCTTGAACAAATTTGCGATCAAAAGTATAATGCTTGTTTACATTGTGCTCACTTACAGATCAGATCTTCTCATCCTCAAGACAATAAAGCAATCTGTTGAGATGAGAAATAGTGTCTGCCATAGTGCAACTATATATGCTAATGCTATTATGCATGCTGGAACAACCGTCGATACATTTCTGAGGGAGAATCTGGTGAGTACGTTTATACTAACCTAATGGATTTTCTCATGCAGAATTTTCTCATCATTTTGTTCATGCAATTTTTTCTTAAAGCTGATACGTAATTGATTGTTTTTAAGCTAATACATGGTTTATTTTCAGGATTGGCTGAGTAGGGCTACAAATTGGGCTAAATTTAGTGCAACAGCAGGACTTGGCGTCATACACGGAGGCCACCTGCAGCAAGGAAGATCACTAATGGCGCCTTACTTGCCACAGGGAGGGGCCGGTGGGGGTGGAAGCCCATACTCTGAAGGCGGAGCTTTGTATGCTCTTGGCTTAATTCACGCAAACCATGGTGAAGGCATTAAACAATTTCTTCGCGAGAGCCTCCGTAGCACTAATGTTGAGGTCCGTTTATTTTTTATTAAATGACATTATTCTATCACAATATGTTTCTAGTGTAAACACTGTAGCTAAATTCTGCGAGCAACAAAATGTGCAGGTTATTCAGCACGGTGCCTGCCTGGGGCTCGGTTTATCAGCCTTAGGCACTGCTGACAATGACATCTTTGATGACATAAAAAACGTCCTGTACACAGACAGTGCTGTTGCTGGTGAAGCTGCTGGAATTAGCATGGGTTTGCTGATGGTTGGAACTGCCAGTGAGAAGGCGGCCGAAATGCTTGCTTATGCACATGAAACCCAGCATGAGAAGATCATTAGGTAAATCAATTTCATAATATTATTCCAGCCATTTATTTAGTTTTTAACAGAAGGAAATATTATTTCTGTATTTCACTAATTCATTTGGATATGTCATGTACTCGTCTAACTAGGGGTTTGGCCTTGGGGATAGCACTAACGGTCTATGGTAGAGAGGAAGAAGCTGATACATTGATCGAGCAAATGACTCGGGATCAAGACCCTATAATTCGTTATGGTGGCATGTATGCTCTGGCCTTGGCATATAGAGGAACATCCAACAACAAAGCCATACGTCAACTGCTGCACTTTGCCGTATCTGATGTCAGTGATGATGTCAGAAGGACTGCTGTTCTTGCCCTTGGGTTTGTATTGTATTCTGACCCTGAACAGGTTGGTTTGTGCCTTCTGTTTTGCCTCTTATTTATGAATCACAATGTTTAAAAGTTGTATTTACTTCAAATGCAGACTCCTCGAATTGTTTCTCTGTTATCTGAGTCCTACAATCCACATGTTCGGTATGGTGCTGCTATGGCTGTTGGAATTTCTTGTGCGGGTACCGGTCTGAGTGAAGCCATATCATTGCTAGAGCCTTTGACTTCAGATGTTGTTGATTTTGTCCGTCAAGGTGCTCTAATTGCAATGGCCATGGTGATGATCCAGACCAGTGAGGCCAGCGATTCTCGCGTTGGTACTTTTAGGTATTGTATTATCTGATTATGATGTGTTGTCCTTTGTTTCACATGTTGATTTTTTTTTTCTTCAGCTTACCTTGTTTTGTAAATAATCAGGCGACAATTGGAAAAGATTATCCTTGATAAGCACGAAGACACAATGAGCAAAATGGGTGCAATTTTAGCTTCTGGGATTCTGGATGCCGGCGGGCGGAATGTGACTATTAAGTTACTCTCAAAGACGAAACATGATAAAATCACTGCTGTTGTTGGCCTTGCTGTGTTCAGTCAGTTTTGGTACTGGTATCCACTCATATATTTCATTAGCCTGGCATTTTCACCGACAGCATTGATTGGTCTGAACGCTGAACTGAAAGTGCCAAAGTTTGACTTCCTTTCACATGCAAAGCCTTCACTGTTCGAATACCCTAAGCCTACGGTTGTGCCTACCGCGGCCTCCTCTGTTAAGCTACCTACAGCAGTTCTATCAACATCGGCAAAGGCCAGGTCCCGGTTAACTAAGAAAGAAGCCGAGAAGACGCATGCAAAGGGAGAGACAAGTTCTGGAAAGAGTAAAGCAAGTGACAAGGATGCAGATTCTATGCAGGTTACTACCATTGCTTAATTCTGTGATGTTAATGATATATGATTGCTGTTATGTTGGCGGTAACTGATTTTCTTTGTTCAGGTTGATAGCTCTGTAGAGAAGAAAACTGAACCTGAGCCTTCGTTTGAGATTCTGACCAACCCTGCCAGAGTGGTCCCCGCCCAAGAGAGCTTTATCCAATTTCTTGAAGAGAGCAGATACGTGCCGGTTAAGTCAGCGCCCTCGGGTTTTGTGCTGTTAAAAGACTTGCGTCCAAACGAACCTGAGGAACTATCTCTGACAGACACACCCTCGTCATCGGCATCGGATGCCCCCGCTGGGCAGCAGGGATCTGCTACAGCTATGGCTGTTGATGAAGAGCCTGCACCCCCACAGCCATTTGACTACATATCATAAATAGCTCTTATGTACGGTAGTCTTTCTATTTTTTTTATGCTGATGAGTTCCGATGTACTAGAATTTTGCTAGTTCCTGAGCTGGCAAGGAAGAAGCAAATCCTCTCTGCAATGTCTTGAAGTTGTACTATGTCATTTCTATCTTGTAGATTGGATTATTGCATCTGCTCGTGTTTTTTTTATGGTTTAAAAAGAGGGACGAGCTGTAACTTTTTATTCGAGAAAAGTGAGCAGGAACTTACATTTTTCATTGTTTTTTTTTTTTTTCGATTGCACAAGTTAGAACTTGTTTGTTTGATGGATTGTATGTTTGTGTTGGATTTTATATCATATTCCAATTGCTGATTGTCCATTGAACTGGAGATGGGCAACTGACATTTCTTGTCTGTTTTTTTTCTTTCCCACTTTCTTGAAATTATCTGATTTATTGAATTGTTCATAGTAAAAAACTAGCAAAAGTCCTTGTGTGATTCTGATTTCCCTGTGTCCTTTGTTGACAAAATATTGTATTCTTAAATTTCGTGCTCAGAAAAATATGACATCTATTTTTGGACAAAGTTAGTATAATTAGTATGTACATAGTACTCTCTCTGTCTCAGAGTTATAGTCACAGGTGGTCAACGCTGACTTTTTTTTACCGTCCAATACGTATGATAAACGGTACAAAAAAATTATGAAAAAACAACTTAAATAAAATTTAACTATTAAATTTTATTTTAGTTATTTTTTCATAATTTTCGTGTACTGTTTATCATACGTATTGGACGGTAAAAAAAAGTCAGCGTTGACCACAAATGACTATAGCTCTGGCACAGAGGGAGTACATTTTTCTTGAATTTTGTTAACCAAATACGGGGCCAGCTGCTATGTAATTAGGGCTGGACGAAATGCTCGTTGCTCGCGAGCTTAATGAGCGCTCGGCTACTCGACTCGTTTCAACTCGAGCTCGTAAGTTAACGAACCGAGCCGAACAGTTGTTTCAGCTCGTTAATAATAACGAGCTTAACGAACGAGTACACGAGCCTCGCGAGCATGCTCGGTAAGCTCGTTAAAACGTATAGAGGCTCAGCCCATGAATGTCAAAGGTCAGCCCACCCAATCCACTCAACATATAGGGGCTCGGCCCATGAGTTGTGTCTTTGAGTTATTGACTTATTGTATTTGAGTTGTTAAAACGTGATTATGAGCTCCTATTTATGCTACTTCCTTGCTGACATGATTTGCTACCTGTCTCCGTATGACTTTAACGAGCAGCTCGTGAACACTCACGAGCTAAACGAGTATTTAACGAACCGATCCGATCAAGAGTTTGAACTCGTTAAAATTAACGAGCTTAGTTATAACGAGCTTAATAATCACGAGCTTAACGATCCGAGTAACTCGTTAATCCACCCCTATATGTAATGGAGGAAGGGCAATCGACAACGACGTCAGAAAAGACTCATGTCTAGCTACGGCGCAGTTCTTGATGCTTCTCGAACACTTTTCTCTCGTCATTGGCTCTCGACATGTAATGTTTAGTCTTTTTTTTTTTTTTTTTTTTTTTGAGTTTTGAATCGATTATTTACTGATTATTAATTTACTAATTAAAAGTAAAAGAGAAGAATTTGGGAAAAAAGGAATTCAATGGACGGAATATAAACGTGGTTTGGGCTTGCTACAAGGGTGTTTTCGGCCGAGGTAAATTTGATTCAGTATTGTGTGTGTGTATGTACAACATATACTTATTATTATGTTTTTTATGGAAGGAGTAGAGAAGGAAGAGTACTAATTACATTTTATCAAAAGTTTATTCGAGTGTGGGTGATTAGAGTGATTTCTCGAGGTATTTATAGGCAGAAATTTCTGAGTAACGATCCCGTAATATCCGAGCATTACTATTTCTTATCATGGTTGAAATCTATTTTTGGAAGGAAAAGATCTTTCAGGTGTTAAACGTCACGAGGAGGCACGTGGGAAAGAGGATAGCTGTGTGAGACCAAGAGCACGGAGTTAATGAGTCCTAATTGATAGTAGGATAGGTGATAAGCTACAACCCTTTTGAATTCAATTTGGAGACAATATCCCCACGATTTTGGGGCGAATAAATACACAACTTGTAATATTTATTTAACATCACTAGCTTAATTTAGTCGGACGAATTTTTAACTTTGGGGAACTTTTAGAACATTTATCAAATTGTATTTGTTTTTGTGTGATTCGTGAATGTATCTATAGAATTTATATATTTTGAATTAGTAGAATGAGCTTCGCAAAGTAAATTAAATGTTACATTTTAAAGAATAGCAATCGAAGCAACACAATATATATTGCTACCAAATCGAAAATACCCTATGAACCATTATTTTGTATTCTTCGAGCAACATTCATTTAACCTACACCTAACACTTGATATTTGTTAAAATATGAAAGAGAAAAACAAACAAAGATAACTATTCCAATTATAATGACAACCAATATAAAAACATATCTTCAATTAATATCAATTGAAAAATGCTAAACATAACTAACAAAAAAGAAAAAAAAAACAAATGAACAAACATAAATATTATGATCTAAATATTATTTTATTTTATTTAAAAAAATAAGTGTTATCATTCTTATAAAAGCCAATCAAATTGCGCTGGGCCAAGACATTTCAAAACGCCGCAAAGTCCATCCCGAAACATTAACCCAATTTATATACCTTTATAAATTGTTTTAAGAGCTGATAAACTTGTTATGTCTTAACTAATAAATAAATGGTTAAACCCCCAATTTATATACCTTTATAAGTTAATTTATATACCTTTATAAGTTGTTTTAAGAGCTGATAAGCTTGTTATGTCTTAACTAATAAATAAATGGTTAAACCGTTGAGATAAAATAGATGTATGTATAAATTAATAAATAAATTGTTTAACCGGTGAGATAAAATAGATGAATGTATAAACTTATAAGATTTTAATTTATTTGTCAATTTAAGATCTTATATAAATAAAATAATCAAAAATAAATTATTATATATGAAAAAAATAATTAAAATAATTATATTAATTAAATAATAAATTTAGAATTTTTGTATAGATAATAATTATAGAAATATTTTAGTTTTTTATTGTTTAAGTTATAAAAGCATATAAGTTGATTGATACTCTTTGCACATGCGACGTCATATGTGACCTTATTTTTTTTTTATTTTTTTTTTATATTTTAATTATTTAATATAAATATATTAATTTAATAATAAAAACACGTTTTTCGAAAATATTAATTAAAATTCATTTTTTCCAAATTTAAATATTTTTACATTTTTGAAATCTACAAAATGTAATATAAACATCAATTTTAAATATCAATTAATTCATTTGTTTCTAGTTATTCGTATACCGAATTAAATTCGCTCGATAGTCAAAACATATTAGTTATATAGTTTTGAAATTTGCGCAATAAATATAAACAAATACAACGAGACTTTTAAGTATAAAATTGTCATAAAAACTTTCAAAAACCTTAATATAAATAAATTATACTATAAAATACTTATTATACTTTAAAATATTTAATAAACAATTAAAATACACTTTTAAGCCATTAACAAAAAATGTAATTGTTTATATTTATTGCGCAATTTTGAGAAACAAAAAATCGTAATATGTTTTGAAATTCAGGATAATAACTATAACTTTTATTTCAGTTGCATATGAAATCCGACTATCATCCAGTGGCGTGGATAAATACTGGATGGAAAGAAGAGACACATCCGCATATGTTTAGAGTTTCAATTTCAAGAAATCTATATAATTATCTTGTTTAGAGTTTCAATTTCAAGAAATCTATATAATTATCTGCACAACAATATTGCACAACAACGATCAATTTGAAGCGGACAAAGATGCCAAAAAACAAGCTAATAAAATGAGTTTTACAATTTTTTTTGAAAAATATGTTATTAGTACTGTATAATTATTGTTTGTTTTCTAATTTAAATTTATATCAAACTTTTTTCCTATTTGTTTTCTAATGTAATCAATTTTTTTAACATTTGTTTTCTAATGTAATCAATTTTTTAACATGTGAAAATGTTAAGGCAAAAAAAGTGTGTAACAAAAAAATTAATATGTTTTGACAATGAAGACGAATTTTATTGCGTGTACGAAGTAAGTATAAACGCATGAATTAATTGATATTTAAAATTGATGTTTATATTACTTAAGCATTTTGTAGATTTCAAAAATGTAAAAATATTTAATTTTGGTAAAAATGAATTTTAATTAATATTTTAAAAAAACGTGTTTTATTATAAAATTAATATATTTATATTAAATAATTAAAATATAAAAAAGTAAAAAAAAATTAAAAAAAAAATTAAGGAATACTTGTTTATATTACTTAAGCATTTTGTAGATTTTAAAAATGTAAAAATATTTAATTTTGGTAAAAATAAATTTTAATTAATATTTTCAAAAAACGTGTTTTATTATAAAATTAATATATTTATATTAAATAATTAAAATATAAAAAAGTAAAAAAAAAAAAAAATTAAGGAATACTATTTGTCACATCGATGTAACAAATAGCATTTGTGATATAAGTTGTTTAAAAAAAAAGTATCTTTCCTTTTTTTAAAGAGCCTTTTGTGGAGCTTATTTAAGATAGTTTATAAGATGTTACGTCTTGTTTTAAGAGTTGATAAGCTGTTATGTAAAGACTTTATAAGATGTTAGGTATTATAAGTTGTTTTAAGAGCTGATAAGCTGTTATTTATTATTTGATAAATAATTCGTTAAACCGTTTGGATAAAATATTATAAAATATTAATTTGTTTAGTAATTTAAAATTTTATATAAATAAAATTACCAAAAATAAATTTTATATATAAAAAAAATTAAAAATATTTATATTAATTAAATAATAAATTTGTAATTTTTGTATATATATATATATATAATTTAATAATTTTAGAAGTATTTTGGTCTTTTATAGTTTAAGTTACAAGAGCTGTTGAAAAAAAAATATTTCCTCCTTACTTTTTTTTAAACAACTTATAAGCGGTTAAAAAAGCTTATTTTTAAGTTTTGTAAGATTTTTTTTAAGAGGTTACCAACAAATTTTAAGAGGTTATTTAAAGAGTTTATAAATTTTACCAAACATATCTATTAATATATAAATCCTGAATCACTTAATTCCAATTAGCCAATCAAAACAGCCAATTTTGTCAGCTAGACTAAATTAAATTTTATTGACCAATAGGAATGCTCAATTTCCCCTATAGCCAATCTTTTTTCCTTCCAATTGAAAATCTATTGGCCAATAGGAATGCTCAATTTCAATCGATTGAAATTGATTTCTCAATTTTATTATTTAATCAAATATAAAATATATTAAATATATTAATTGAGACATCAATTCTGTATTAACTCTTCCGACTATTACGTTTGTCTTTCTCATCTTCCTAAACTTTGACTTTTCATTTACATATTTCAAGCTCTTCTTCTTCTTCCTTTCTCCCGTGTACTTGGATCAACTAGGTTTTTCATCTGAAATTGCAAACCAATTTTTTTGTATTTTCTTATGTTTATATTGGGTTTTTTGATTTCAATTTGGAGTTGTTTCTAATTCTTCCCTATTTTCCGTGTAATCACAAGTTAATATATATGCAGAAGCATATATGTCGGTTCTCATCTCCTTCGAACTTCGCCGAGGTATCCTACTTTCTCATGGTTAAATCTTGATGCCTTAATTCTTACGTATCCCTCAATTTCCCATTTTGATGTATGTGTAAATTTTTCGTTTCTCGATTTTTTGTGGTTTAGGGTTTACTGAGGCGAGCGTGATACTTTTTAAAAGATATACCCTTCAGGTTAATCCTCACACACAACAGCTTAAGCTATGCGACTTTGGGAGTGCGATAGTTTCAGCTCTTAGCCTCCTCTGTTTTTCGCGGCGTTTCGGCCGGTCTCTACAATTCCCTCGCCGTCACTTCTCAGGGACACGTATGGGCATGGGGCCGTAATTCCGAATCGCAGCTCGGCCGCGCCCGCCACTCTCCTAGGTTTTTGTTTTTCGTTTTCCCCAATTTCAATTTCAAATTAAAATTCGTAATTTGCGTTTCTGATGTTGAGAAGATCGCCCTGTTCTTATGAAACTTGATTTGTTGCTATTAGTTTTGAAATTTTCGGTCAGATTTATGTGTTTTTATTTTTCAACTCGATTTAGAGATACCTGGAATAAACCAGAGAAAGTAGAAGGATTGGATCAAGTGAGGGTAGTAGCCCTTCTTGGGACACGTGGCTAGACGAAGCCCTCTCGAAACTCGAATCTCTCAAAGTTCTGCGTTCCCTCAGACCGATTCAGCTCCTCATAATCTCCGCCCCATCGAACCCAATTTCATTTTTCGACGGTCCACGCCAATGCGATAGAGCCTCCGTCGAAGTCAACATTTCTGAATCCACATTCCGAAAATGGCTTCACGATGTTCCCAGCTCCGGTACAATTAATTCCTCTCTTTTTTTACTGTAAATATTCAATTTTTATTTTTACTTTTTCAATTCGTCATTTACCACTTGGTTCTGTTGAGGCCGATAGATTTTTTCTTGACTGATTGTTGGGCTTTTACCTGAGAATTAGAGGGCTGTGTGCTATGGCATTTTCGGTTTTTTTTAAAAGTAAAATAGTAGTAATTGGGAAAGTAAGAAATACTGGACAATATATTTGTGATGCAAAATTTTAATCACAGTGAAATTCTGTTTGGATATGATTTGTGTAGTTCCTGATTGCACTGAGAAATAATTTTCTCAGTTTTTTCGTTTTTGAAATTACAAGCAATCGCAACGGAGTATTTGCAACCACTTTTCGCCTATTACCTTTCGATGCATTTCACATAAAAGTATGCTTACTAATAGTTAATCCTGTCGATATTCAATTCAGTATATTTTGATTGAAATTTAAAAAATTTGTGTTAATTTCAGGTTTTTTATTCGAAGAATAACAAATACAGAACTACCTAAATGTGTGTGTGTGTGTGTGTGTGTGTTTCGTTTTGATGTTTTCAGCTCATAAAGATGGAGGCCTAAAGCAGTTATAGTGTACGATCCATTTTTGGAGGCTTCCATTGTTCGGTAAACCATTCTCTCCGGACCGAATAATAGTATATCTGTATTGAACCCCGCCTAATATTGTGTTTTTTCTTATTCCTTCTTAGAATTTTTTTTTAATAATTTTATTTTTAAAATAAATTGAATTCAACATACAGTAATTTAATCTAAATTAAATTATGTCTTACATTGAATGAGTGATGTTGGCGCACGAGGCAAACCAGGCTAACAAAAAAAAAAGGTTGTTGATAAATACTATGTGCACATTGCATATATATGCATGTGATGTACCTGACCTCTCCACTTAGTCTTGGTAATGACGGCATCACTAGAAACACAGCACCCAGTGAAGGCTTCCGCATGGGCTGCTAAAGACCCCTCTGCTGTTTTGGCTCCTCCTAAGTTCTCAAGAAGGTACTCTCGATCCATCGTTAGTTTTCCTGGTCCGGTTCAATAGAGTAATTTAATTAATCAGTCTGTTTGTGATGCAGGGCCACTGGTGAGCATGATGTGCAGTTAAAACTCCTGTACTGTGGAATCTGCCATTCAGATCTTCACTTTGCTAAGAATGAATGGGGATTCACCACTTATCCCTTGATTCCAGGGTAATTTTGCCTTTTAGCTTCTTCTTACATTCTTCCGGCAGCAAGGTCGAGAAGTTCAAAACCGGAGACAAATTCTTTATACATATTTTTATACAAGTCATTTTTTGAAATTATTTTTAATATGGAAGTTTTTTAATATGATTAAATATTATATTAAAGATACCATCGAACAGTTTTTATTTACGGCTTAATTAACTCGAATGTGTACTGATTTTATGCTTTTAGTTAATGACTAATGTTGGAAACTTTAGGTTCGAGTTAACTAATCTTGATCTGATGACGTGGGCACGTGGCTTTACAGGTTGGCTATCTCAATGAGCTTGAGAAAATACTCAGTTGTGAGTTGCACCCACATGCTGCTGATGATAATGATTCGGCTACACTGATGTAATCAAGTTTCCATGAAACATTATTTAGTGAAGTGGAAAGGGCTGTCGTACCTCCACTGCTCATGGTAATTTATTTGTCTTATATTCTCCAACTATTCTGTTCTTAACATGGTTTTCCCAATCAAAGACATCATCATCCAAGTGGTAGTATTCATACTATTGAATTGCTCCACCATTGTCAGATTCAAGCTGTGAATTATTTAAAGGAATCTGTTATGAATTTCTTAACCTTCTTTCTTTATGTATAACTATTGACTTTATTTTCTTCTATTTCTATAGAATGTAGTTTGATGGTACTTATATGTCAAAATATAGGCTATTTAGTTTTAAAATATATAGAGATATACTACAATAATTGCTTCTTTATATTTTGTATAAAGAATTCTTTATCTTACATTGCTTCTTTATATTTTGTATCAGGCTACCTGAAACAGAATTCATTAAGGCGTCCAAGTCAAATCCACGTTTAAAAACCAAATTGAATTTTTTTCTTAAACAGCTTCTTTATCAGACGACACCGAGGATGATGTCCCTATCAGGCACGATTAAACAATTGTGGATCGTATTATTGCTTGCAGGTTTTACCTATTCGTTGGACCCATTAAGTTTCTATCTTTATCGCGACTTTCTCATATTTTTATATTATCAGCGTAAAACCGATAGGGTGTCCAACCATGAATTCAAAATTCTCTCTATGATTGGATTTTTAACATTCTGCTGTGTCCATATACAGGTTTTTCTTCTCTCTTTTTTCATGTTATATTTTTTCGTTTTTCTCACATAAATGATGATTGATATCATCGTCGTCGCAACCCTTTTTTATGGGTACATAATATTCTCCCCTAATTTTCCCAAATTTCAGTACGTAATTCAGGCCTTTTCGATCAAGGTTTATATCCCTTAGCCCTATCATATTCGTTATTCACTGAGAAAGTTTCAGAATCTAAAATTGCAATTTCGATTCCTTGCTTTCTTTTATTTATTTGCAGATAAGTTCTCATAGGTCATCTTCTCCGAATTTAAGGTATCCCAAAATCCCGTCTCTCTTCTCATTCTCACTCATCCGCTTCTCATCCTCTTCAAAGATCCAATTTTTTTTTTTGCAGTCTGAGAATTAAAAGGGCAGAAGCAGAAGTCCTCTCTGAGAGAAGCGTACGCGAAGAAGTATTTGCCCCTCGATCTCTGCCCGAAGAAGACGCGAGCCATCCGTAGCCGCCTCACCAAACACCAGGTATGATATTGATATGTAATTTTTATTTTTTTAATTTTATGATTGTCTGTTTTTGTTTTTAATTTTATGATTGTCTGTTTTTGTTTTTAGGAAACGCATGATTCTCTTGAAGATGCTATATCTGAAATGTCTCAGTTGGTCGCTGGATTCACAGGTTCCATTTTTAAATACATGGAAATTAATTTGATTATGGATTATTAGTGATAAATTTTATTTGAATTACAGAGGACGCGTCTGCTTCCAACGATGAACGCTTGGATCCAACATCTGAAGGGTGGATTGCTGATTGCTTTAATGATGCCGAGATGCAATTTCGCACTGAAAAAATGTAAGTATACAAACTTCATTTGTTTATTTATTTGGTATTTAGTATATGTGATTAAGCTCTTTGTTTGAATGGCAGTAATGTATCTGAAGATGTTTAAAATGGCATCACAGGTACTGTAAAATATATATCAGCTTATCGACAATTTTTCATAACCAAATTTTGTGAAACAAATATTTTCTTCATAACTTGCTCTATGATTTCTTCATAACTTGAATTTGGTGCTAATGAAGCCAAAAAAAATCAGTAGCTTGCTCTATGAATTTGATTGTATGTTTTTGTTGTTAGTGTATATATGCGGGATTCTAATTTATATTGTTTTTAACTGAGAACTCTAATTATATTATGCTTGGGTTTATATGCTTTATACTGTATATTCTTTTGTGTCTTGAGATGTCGATTCTCAGTTTTTTTCACAATATAGGTGACATGAACAACTTCTTTCAATTTACAAATTCTTCATCTCAAGACTTTTAGTTAGATGTTAAGGCATTTTATTTCTTTTATCTACGGTAAACAATTGGTAAAATAATATCACCCGAGACAGTCCCCGGCCAAGTATGGTTTTTCTGACACTTTTCTACATTGTATTTTTACAACTAGAATCATCTTTGAATCAATAAGCATCATTTTCATTATATAGACGTCTGAAAAAGAAATGTTAGATGCATGCACATGAATAACCTTTTTAGTTTGGCTCAAGCATCGTTCATTTGGGATGATCCTAATAAGTTGGTATTGCTGATTTTCTACATGTATCTTTTAATTGTGATCTATGATATAAGTTTGTTGGAAAAATTCGTGTATCTTTTTCATAAACCACAAACATATTTTCCAGCTTAAGTTATCTTCATTTCCCTAACCGTGTTCTTTTAACATTAGATGATTAAATATTTAATTGCTGCATCTAATGTTTATGTAGTTCGATTTTATTTGTTCTTGCTATTCTTTCTTCAGGCATCTTTGAAGACAGAGTAGATGAAAAGTTTAATTCCTCTGGGTTTTGTAGTTCTGATTGTCAGGCTATTTCAGTTTTTTCTCTCAGATTTCAGTTTCAAACTTAAAGATTGGGAACCATTGGTATTGGCCAAATGATTCGCGCATAATTTAACTTCAATACTTTTTTTATATACTATAAAAATATATTTAAAAAAAATTGATATCCAATTGAATAATATAAAATAAAAAAAATAATATATAAAATTCATACTTTTTTTATCTACTATTAAATTTATATTTTCTCTCTCATTTAAATTAATCATATGAAACTAAAATAAAATAAAATATTACTTTATGAATAAAAATATATATACTTTCAATATTTTTTTATATTTATTTATCATTATTAATACAAGTAAATTATTAAAATGAATTAAGAATGAGAGATAAGTAGATTATGTACGTTGTTATGAGTACCGTCGGATTATGAATTAGGCGCAGCGTTGACGAGTCCATCATTTATTCCATTTATTTATGTACATAAGCAATATATTTACTATTTATCAGTTGCATTGGGTGTATATTATACATCCCAAAAAATTAATAAAGTGGGTTGTCGTATCAACAACTTTAGTTCCAATTACTCCAGATTTTTTATGAAGCCTAACTATATCTCAGTTTCGATTAATAGACATCTCAATCATGCGCATAACAGCAGGATTCATTCAGTGTTATCTTCACTCTCAGCGTCTGACGTTAGTCCATGTTTGAAATTTGATCATAAGAAGATGATTAGTAATTTCATTATGCCGACTATATTGGTATTCAACCATTACAATTTACAGTCAAATATGATGAATAATTGGTTTTGCAAATTCTGACTGTTTTCGGATCTTACTTATTTTTGTCTATGTCATATGCATATCTACTGCAAAATATTTTCAAGTTTCAATCTATTCGTATTTATTTTTGTTTTGGTAAGAGACATCTAATTTCTTGATCTAGCGCAAGTTTGTATATACGGTTACTCGGCGTATTCAACCAGTTAATTTGGTCAAAAGAGCTTACCAAAATCACTCCAAAAGGAGATCATATCAGATAACATTCACTTTTCGCTCATCTTCCCTTCGGTCAAATAACATTCACTTTTCGCTCATCTTCCCTTCGGTCGATACCGACACTCTTGGTTTTCTGTAAGGTAAAAAATATCTATTCGATTGTTAAATAATTCTACTAAATTATTTAATTTTCGATTAAAAATTAAATCATTTGTAGATATATATTTTTTTTCATATCTATGAGTAAGTTTTTATTGTTTTATAATAAAAAGTATTTTGTTGCTTATTTGTTTTGTATTGATCACAAGGGATATATCGTACAATGTTGGTATTTAATTTTAACACTTTAAAGATCTTTGGAAATGTACAGTAATTGTACGAAAGAAGAATCTTGAAACTTATCCATATGATGACCATGATATCTCATTTATTTCATTTATTTTTGTACAAAAGTAACATATTCACTATTTATCAGTTGCATCGGGTGAATCTTCTACATTCCAAAAAATTAATAAAGTGGGTTGTTGTATCAACAACTTTAGTTCCAATTACTCTATATTTTTTCTATGCCTAACTATATCTCAGGTTCGATTAATATCAACTATGCGCATAACAACAAGAGTCATTCAGTTTTACCCTCACCCTCAGCGTCTGCCGTTAGTCCATGTTTGAAATTTGATCACAAGAAGGTGATTAGTAATTTCATAATGCCGATATTGGTATTCAACAATTACAATTTACAGTCAAGATATGTTGAATAATTGGTTTTGCAGGTTCTGACTATTTTCGGATCTTAATTATTTTTGTCATAAACATATGCACATATACTGCAAAATATTTTCAAGTTTCCATGTCATCGTATTTATTTTTGTTTTGGTAAAAGACATCTCTTCTTTATTTCTAATTTCTTGATCTAACGCAGGTTCTTATATACGGTTACTCGGTGTATTCAACCAGTTAATTTGGTCAAATAAGCTTACCAAAATCACTCCAAAAGTAGATCGTATCAGATGACATTCACTTTTCGCTCATCTTCCCTCCAGCCGATATCGAGACTATTGATTTTTTGGAAGGTAAAAGATCTCTATTCGATTGTTACATAATTTTACTAAATTGTTTAATGTTCGATTAACAATGAAATCATTTGTAGATTTAGTTTAATATTTTTCTTTTGCATATCTATGAGTAAGTTTTTATTGTTTTATAATAAAAAGTAATTTGTTGCTTATTTGTTTTGTATTGATTACAAGTCATACAATGTTGGTATTTAATTTTAACACTTTAAAGATATTTTGAAATGTAGAGTAATTGTACGAAAGAAGAATCTTGATGCTTATCCATATTATCCATATGATGTGAGTGTAATTATTCTGAAAATTGTTGTTAAAAAATTAGAATGTCTTATGTTTTGTAACATGAATTTAATTTATTGTGACAAATTTTGCTAAGAGATGTCAGATTGAATACCCCATGTTTTTCAAGAATAGTTAGTTTAGAATTTGTTTTAGTTGATCGATAATTTACAATGTAAATTATTTTATTTATGTAATAAAGAAGTTTCATTTTATTTCTTTGATGATAAATTTTATTTTCATTGTTTTGGTTTGATTTATAATGGTATAACTTTGTTTCAATATTTAATATGAAATACTGAAACTAATAAATAAATAAAAAATGAGATCTTGCAAAATAAAAGAACATACTTTAAGACAAAAATATTTGGCATTAGAGAGAAATAAAAATTTGATTCAAACATTTATTAGCCAATAGATCCTGAATATTTTATTTATAATATATAATTTGCATCTTCTTCTAGCATAGTGTAGATCTTTTTATTAATTATTTAACTATTTCAAAATAATAATTTACAAGATTATATGTTTAAGAAGACTAATTAAACCATTTACGATTTCTATAGTCATACGCTGAAGTGCATCAATTGAAAATCATATTGCTACACGAGGCTACCCATTTGTACTTACACGAAGCTTTTACCAAGTGACACCCTCTATGATTTTTGTTCTAAAATTAATCATAAAAAACGTGTAATATATTTTCTAATTAAGCACAACAATGGATTTTCGAAGGTATTAAAAATTAATGAGAACGATTTACATTACTTTAGAAAAATAATATTTATGAAAATCTATATATAGTTAGTTATACACTTCATACTTTTTTTTTTATTTACTACAAAAATATATTAAAAAATTGATATTCAATTGAATAATAATAATAAAATAAATTAATATATAAAATTCATATTTTTTTTATATACTATTAAATTTATACTTTCTCTCTCTTATTTAAATCAATCATATTAAATTGGGTGGATCTTCTACATCCAAACAAATTAATAAAGTGGGTTGTCGTATCAACAACTTTAGTTCCAATCACTTCAGATGTATCAACAACTTTAGTTCCAATCACTTCAGATTTTTTCTGATGCCTAACTATATCTCAAGTTCGATTAATAGACATTTCAACCATGCGCATAACAGCAGGAGTCATTCAGTTTTATCCTCACCCTCAGCGTCTGTCGTTAGTTCCTGTTTAAAATTTGTTCACAAGAATATGATTAGTAATTTAATAATGACGACGATATTGATATTCAACAATTACAATTTACAATCAAGATATGATGAATAATTGGTTTTGCAGGTTCTGACTATTTTCGGATCTACTGCAAAATATTTTCAATTTTTCATCTTTTCGTATTTATTTTTGTTTTGGTAGGAGATATCTAAGCTTCTTTATTTCTATTTTCTTGATCTAACGCATGTTTGTATATACGGCTTACTCAGCGTATTCAACCAGTTAATTTGGTCAAATGAGCTTACCAAAATAATTCCAAACGGAGATCATATTAGATAACATTCACTTTTCGCTCATCTTCCCTCCGGTCGTTACCGAGACTCTTGGTTTTCTAGAAGGTAAAAGATCTATATTCAATTGTTACATTATTCTACTAAATTATTTAATTTTAGATTAACAATTAAAACATTTGTAAATAGAGTTTAATCTTTTTCTTTTGCATATGAGTAAGGTTTTATTGTTTTATAATAAAAAAATATTTTGTTGCTTATTTGTTTTGTATTGATCACAAAGAATATATTATATTGGTATTTAATTTTGACACTTTAAAGATTTTTTGAAATATTTTAAAATTAATCTTTACCTTTTAATTATATAGAATATATTAAATTTTCCTTTACAATTCTTTTATTACACATAAATATTATAAATATTAATTTTTTTTAAATAATTTTTATATGACATACTACTCTGTCCCGGACTAATGGTCTTATTTCCTTTGTAAATTACAAAAAAGTAGGTCCGGGAGTAATCTTTTAAAATTATTTTAAAAAATGAAAATATTCAAAATTCTTTCTCATGTATAATATTATGTATTTATTTTATTTTTTATATTAATATATATTAATTAATATGTTTTTTTAATCAGAATACAAAATTATTCCTTCATTTGGTAGATTAAAAATTTTTACTTCTTAAGAAAAAATAAATAAATTAAATGAGTTTAAAAATAATAAGAATAATGAAACATACAAGAAATATTTAAATTATCAAATATTTTTATTAATAATATTGACATTTGTATTTATTTATTTATTTATTTATTCTTATGCATGTATACAAAAAGTCATATCCTATGTTTAATGTCCTCAAATATTACACACAAAAATTATCCATATTATTTATAATTTAATAATACTTCAAAATATATTTTTATAATTTATTTTCAATTATTTTTTTGCATCAAAAATTAAATAAAAAAAATCAAATTCTAAAATTATTTTACAATAAATTCATCATGTTTTGTAGGTTGGAGTGTCAATTATGTTGTTAAGAAATATCGCCGGATTATGTAACGGGACTCGATTGGTTGTGACCAAGTTGAGAAACTACGTTATTGAAGCAAAGGTTTTAGGAGGGGAATAACAAGACGAAATCGTATACATTCCAAGGTTGACGCTTTCTCCTTCAGATTCAAAATTACGTTTTCGATTTCAACGTCGTCAATTCTCAATTATGATTTCGTATGGTATGACCATAAACAAAAGTCAAGGGCAATCTTTGTCAAAAGTGGAGATTCTATTGAGAAAGTTTGTTTTCACACACGGACAATTGTATGTCGCAGTTTCAAAGGTCACTAACGGTTTGAAATTCTTAATATGTGACGAAGATGGAATCTTGACAAATAAAACGTGTACAAGGAGGTTTTTAGAAATTTGCAGTAAATTTAAATTGTACTTATATTTTTTTTTCTATGTTTTAGAACTCTAAAAGTTTGAGTTTGTTTATTTTTTTAAATCAAAATATGTATAAAACAAAAATTATTGTACAAAAAATTATATTTTTTTTTTCTATGTTTTAGAACTCTAAAAGTTTGAGTTTGTTTATTTTTTTAAATCAAAATATGTATAAAACAAAAATTATTGTACAAAAAATTATGCATACATACTTAAATTAAATTAAGATTTAAATAAATCCGGTAAGTGTTTTGAGTAAAACCTTCCAGTGCAACGCACGGGCAGAACAAACTAGTTATTTTTAAATTTTTAATTTTTTTTTAATTGTGTTATGGTGCTCTGGGAATCATGATACGCAAATCAACTTAGCTGCAACTATATTTTGTGTATGAATTACAATTTTTCTATGCCGAATTGCGGACAATTCAGTTGTCGTATTGTCTTGTTTACGATGTCTCATTTTATTACAGGAATTGGAGAAGAAAAGGAAAGACCGAGCTCAGGTCTCGTACGAGAGGAAGAAACAGTTGAGCAAGTTAAGAGTCGGAGCTGAAAAGGTTGCCGAAGAGAAGCTTGGTGCCCAACTCGACGTTATAGCTCCAATCAAGCACTGAACAATAGCATCATTATAGTTATTTTTCCCTTCTGTGTACACTGTTGATATCAGAAACTTTATTAATTTTTTATTTTTATTTTTTGGCATTTCAATCTCCTTGTAAACCAATTTTTAATAACTTCTTTTATTGGAGATCAGTTTTTCCAAAAAAGATTTTTTCTATTCTTTCTAGCATGTGGCCTTCTTAATTTTGGTATTGTTAGCTTTCTTTAATTGTTTATTTCCGTTTGCTCATAAAAATATAATTAAATAAATTGCACTAGTAGTAGTATTTCTCTCTTTTCCTTTTTTATATCTTTCGTGTAATTGAATATACTCCTTGTTAAAACCAATGGTTTAACTATTTGCCCATTTTAAGAATTTCATGCGTGTACATTATTTATTTCTTTATTTTATGTTTAATTCATCATTTATCTATTATATTAATACTCTTTTCCGTCCTTTGAAGTTTGATCTCAAGAAAGTTTCATATATTCATATTTTTCTACTTACGATTATTAATAAAAATATACTACTATTATTTATGTTTTATGTTATATAAAAATTAATAAATTAATAGTAATTTGATATTAAGGTGAAAAATAAAAATAGTTATATGTTAAATGTTAAGAGTGTGTAATTATATTTTAGAGTTAAAATTTAATATATGTTTTTTAATGGTGTGAATTATATCTGCAAGAAAATTCAAAAAGTAAAATATGAAGATATTATGAATGTGAGTATATAAAATAAGCATGAATTATTTTAATCAATCAAATTTATTTTAGTTTTATTCAATTATTTAATATATCATCAATTAAAACATCTGATATTTACGAAATTAGAAAAGTAATATAATTAAAAAAATAATATATATATATATATATATATATATATATATATATATATATATTCAATAGGGATTAAACTACTTAACTTCCACCATAAATTATTTAAAAAATTATTACAATAAAAAGTGGTAAAAATGTATTTTTAAAATTTTGATTTTCTATGATTAGATCTCTCATTTAAAAAATACTCCATGTGACTATTTATTTGGGATGTGAAATGAAGTAAGAAGAGTGTATTAAATTAACAATTTAATAGATTTGGAAAATTTATAAATTCAATGGAGAGTTTGACAATTTTTTTTATTTATTATATATTAATTTTTATAAACTTGAGTTAATTGTGTTATATTTTTTTTATGAATTTAATTGAATTTCAAAGAAGTTAGTCATTTTTCTTGAAATAGAGAGAACATTAAATATATATCATCAAATGAACAAGAGAGAATCTCAAATTTTAAAATTAAATAATTATGTTTACTAATTTAGTAAAATGTAAATCAAGAAAAATAAATAATCATATATTATTTGCTTCTAATAATTAATTTAAATAGCTAGTTTTAAACTTTTACCATAGAAATGAAGAGTTATGCCTAAAATGTACAGATGATGAGAAGAGATTCCAAGAATCATATGATAATTAATTTGGACATTAACTATAACAACTAACAAAAACAACAAATTATAAATTACACACAAATAATATTAACAAAATTTCATAAATAATATTTTCACCATTCCCTTGTACCATTGACCGCTTGTAATAACCAAATACATCTATATATCATAACACTTAATCATCATCATATTCTTCCCTATACAACAACAAGCCTTGATTTTTCTTTTTTTTCTTAGAACCCTCACAAAACATGTCATGGTTTATCTGTTTGCTCCTTGTTTTCTCGATCGCGTTTCCCACCGGGAAAGGCGTCGAGAATTTTTCTTTCGCCACTCTCAGAGATATAACAAAGTCATGCTCCGTATTCCGCGTAGATCCGTCGGGTGGAAGAGGAGGCAACTTCACCACAATCCAAGCGGCTATCGACTCCGTTCCTCGGATGAATCAAAAGTGGGTTTGCATTCGCATCAAAGCCGGCGTGTACAACGAAAAACTCCTGATCCCTTACGACAAGCCCTTCGTCTACCTCCAAGGATCCGGCAAGCGAACGACGAGGGTCGTTTGGGACGGTCACACTACCATTGAAACTAGCGCCACCATCATTTCTCAAGCCGACAACGTCATAGCCAAGAGCCTAACTTTCGTCGTAAGTTATAACTACTAATCATATACACACAAACGACGCTATTTTAATTGACTGATTTATTTATTTATTAAAACAGAATTCTTACAACTATCCCTTTGACGGGTCGCGCCCGAGGGCTGCGGCGCTCGCAGCATTGATTCAAGGAGACAAATCAGCCTTCTACAGAGTCGGGTTTCTCGGGGTGCAGGATACTCTGTGGGACTGCCAAGGTAGACATTATTTCGAGCGATGCACGATCCAGGGGTCCGTCGATTTCATCTTTGGCTCGGGACAATCCTTCTATCAAGTAATAAATAATAAATACTTGTATCTGATATTTTGACTTGTTTTCGTAATTAATGCTTTTATTTGATTAATTCCTCGATTACGAGTGTCTCGTGCAGAGCTGTACGATTTCGGTACTGGCAGGGGTTCTGCAAGATGGAGGCATCGGCTACATCACGGCTCAAGGCCGGTCAACGGCCGAGGAGAAAAACGGGTTCGTGTTCAAAGATTGCGTGATAAACGGATACGGGAAGACGTATTTGGGAAGGCCATGGAGGAATCACGCTCGGGTCATATTCTACAACACGCTCATGTCGAGTAACGTTGTTCCTCGAGGATGGGATACTTGGGGCAGCATCACCGAGTATGTTTTCATTCTTTTTTCGACACGCACGTATACGTGTTATATAACTGACTCTCGTCGGACGTGTTGAATGAATTGTTTCAGGGAAACGGTTGTTTTCAACGAGATCGAGTGTCGAGGTGCGGGGTCGGACAAGACGCAGAGAGTGAGTTGGTCGAATAGGCAGAGCAAGTCAGAGCTGCTGCAGTTGACCACCCCTTCCTACATTGATGCATCAAGTTGGCTTTACAGAGAATGAAATTTTGTGACTTGATTTGATGAATAATAGTAATGTGGTTTCTTCTTTCTTGGCTCACATATTGTGTTGTGAGGAAGAAAAGAAAAAACATACTCCATTACAACAAAACTTATTATTACTAGCTGCTTATATGGAGTGTGTTAATTTCTTGGATGACTATCTTTTGATTTTATTTTATTTTGAGAAAATTCATAATGTTTGTAGCTGCCAATAATTTAAAAATCATAGGATAGGGTGATATGTAGCTAAACTAATACGGAGTACTATTCAATAATTGATCTTTCATGTGACCAAAGAGGAAAAGAGTGAGCCAAATAAATAGATAATTCAAAAGAGGGGAAAAAACAATAATAAGAAAAACGAATATAGGTTTTGTTTTATTAACTTGTTTAGTTGAAGTTAAAAGATATTTTATGACATTTGAGACAAATTATTTGATAATTAAAAGAGATAAAAATTAGTATACTGTATCTACAAATTCTTAACTAAGCAACATATTATAAACATCACTCATATTTAAATATTTATATTTTATAAATATTCTTAACTAACTATTACTATAACAAAATGTTATTTGTAAGTTGGGTAATGAATAGTGACCTTATAAATAAGTATTAAAATTGAAGTTTAAATGTGAGACGTTGCTTTAGACGTGATAACAACATTTAACAAACACTTATAGTGTTTAAAGTAAAATTTGCGTTTGGTTTGAATTGCGTCTAGCACATAACTAAAAATTTCATTGAGGCCATCTCATTCAATTTTGTATTAACATGTTGTTTTTGTACAACTCGATTCTAATTTTTTTTTTTTTTTTTTTTTGGAATTGTATATATTTGGTCTTAACTCAAAAAAAAAAAAAAAAAAAAAAAATAAAAAAAAATCGGTGTTTCGACCTAGCAAGAAACATGATTTAAATTGATATAAAACATTATGATATTTTGCAATACAATAGTAAGTGTAAGAAGCCTCATATATTAATTATAATGAGCAAATTTCTAAAATACATAACCATTAAGTAGTCCATGCAATGATGCAAAGTGGAGTTCAAATTACACAAGAAAGAAAAAAAAAATCAAATTCAATGCGTCAATTGAAACGTCAGTTTGATTATATACTTCAATTAGACACTTCATCAATATTACACAAGAAAGAAAAAATAATCAAATTAAATGCGTCAATTGGAACGTCAATTTAATTAAATACTTCAATATTTAGACACTTCATCAATAACTTTAATTCAACTTCTTGATTGGTGTCATTTTCATATTCTTCTTTATATGTAAAAAGTAAATAACAAAACAAAATTGTAATTAGAAAACAATAAAAACGTTCTTGAATATCATATATAAAACAAACAAGTAATCTGAATGATTACATGCAATCGATCCCTGATTTTAAATTCTCTGGGTTTTACGATAAACTCAATAAAAAGTATTTTGGCTAAATTTTGTTATTGAATACTTGTATAGTATGACTATGACAATGAGATATATGTGTATGATATGATATTGTGATAAACTCAATAAAAGGTATTTTGGCTAAATTTTGTTATTGAATACGGAGTACTTGTATAGTATGACTATGACTATGAAATATATGTGTATGATATGATATTCGTAAAATATGTAAATAATCGAACGAACATATATTTTTAACTTGATTTTACATGCTAAGTGCAAATTGACTTGAAATTGACTTGAAATTGATTATGCATGATAAATTAGGAATTTGTCTTTAATTAATTTTTGAGTCAATTCGATGAATAATGATTTTAATTAAGAATTAATATTCATGTGAATTTAATCAAGATTAATTCACATGATAGAAAATTTAATATGATTAAATTGAACATGCATGCTTATATGAAAATCTATATTGATTAAGGTATTCGTAAAAATATACATGTTGATTAATGAGTGTATACATTTATTTTAAAATTTACGTGTGTTCGTATTACATGTAAATGTATTATAATTACATGGACATTTTCATGTTAATTTTTTGGGTTTTCTTTGTGTTTAAGAAAATGCATCTCAATATTGGTATCAAATCATATGTTAGATTGATTAGAGTGTCAATTTAAGTTTGTTGTCCAAAAAAATACTAGTTTGTTGAATAAATTTATTTATTGTTAAATTTTGATAAGATATTAATAAATCAAATTCCTTCATTTTTTTAATGTGTAGGTCGCTCTCGTTCACAGTGGAGTTTTCGAACTCTAGTGAATTAGCTTGAACTTCATATTTTGGTTTTTGAATGAACTTCATTCTTATGTGATTTTGCTATTTTGTGTAAGTTTAGTTTTTTTAAGTCTACTAGGACTTGGAAGCCCTAGCCATATGCAAATGCAAAATGCACTGTGGGACTTGGAAGTCGTGGTGTATCAAGCTCCTGGAGTTCGAAGTCTCCAGGGATTCGAACTCTTAGCTTCATATTTACCGATGGAGTGCTGTAGAAGTTGATAGCCCTGGAGTTCATCCTGCTAACACTACTAGAAAAAGGGCTTTTCGCGACCACATTATTTGCGACCACACAGCGTGGTCGCTATTAATGACCTTTTGCGACCACGCGTGGTCGCAACAACGCGCGATCGCTATTTGTCCCGTTTAAAAAGCCGCGAACTTCCCGCGTATTTATTTGCGACCACAGCGTGGTCGCTATTAACAGCCGCGGTCGCAAAACAACATTAGCGACCACAGACGTGGTCGCAAACAATGTGTTTCTGAAAACCGGATTTCCACGGTGGAAAATCGTTAATCATACTTGACACGTGGAAATTCTTTAGCGACCACGCGTGGTCGCAAATACCGTGGTCGCTAAAGGTTTACAGATATGAGCGGGGCAGAGGGCTTTTCTTCCTCACTTTCTCTTCCTCACTTTATTTTTTCAGACCGAAGCGATTGAAGGCGATTTTCCGGCGAGGCATTCCGGCGGCGACGACGACGTGAAGCTGGTACAGGTATGGTTCCTCTTCCCTTCGTCTTTCTTTCTTCGATTTGTTTCTTAGATTATGGTTATTTTTATTTTCAATTTAGGGGTTGAAATTTAGGGTTTTTGAAATCGGTTGAATTTGTATATGAAACATCTTTGATTGGGATCGTAATTTTGATTCTCTGCTGTCAAAGCTCTCGGCCCGCCCAAAAAGGGTCGATTTGGTTTTGTGCGTGTGTATGTATGTGTGTGTGTTTTCGATTTGGTTTTAATTCATGAAGTCCACACAAGTTGGGGTTTGAAGATGGCTTGGCTCGTTTAAATTCATGAAGCTGCAGTGAATGTTTTTTTTTTTAAGCTGCACTCCTTTTTTTTCTTTTGGAAATTTGAAGTGTGATTCATAAATTTGAAGCTGCACTCCTTCTCTGCTGTACTCCTTTTGATGGCTTGGCTCCTTTTTTTTTTTAAGCTGCACTCCTTCTCTGCTGTCAACTCATAATTCATGAAGTGTGATTCATAAATTTGATTTAAGCTAGCATGTGTACATTCTGTTGTTGTAACAAATTAAAATTCAGAATATTTTGCACAAGGTTTTTCATAGACACATGCTTACATTCATTTGGTCTGAGGTTCAATTTGAGGTTCAAATGTGTGAGGTATTACAGAGTATAGTGAATTCAAGTCTTTATTAATACCCGTGTTTCAATGAAAACATAAAATGTCATAGAGGTCAACACACCCCAGAAGCTCGATTTTTTTTTTACTCTTGATTATATATCCTATGGTTGTGGTCTTCTGGTAAGGTGTAAATAAACTATTCATGGGGATGATTTTGGTGTATAATACTTGGGCTTGTATAGGTGAACTGAATTTATCCTAGAAATTTTAAAGTAAATATATTTACTTTAAAATACATTTTTATCTCTAACTTTCAATTTACTTTTTACACTTTTGTTCAGCTAGCTATGACTCTCTCTACGATGTTTCGTCACCTTTTGACTCTGGTATTTTTGCTTAAAACTTTACTTTACATTATTTTGTATGTATGAACTATGAATGCTCACCTTTTAATACTCTGTGTACATATATATATATTGTTATAATATTGTGATAAATTTTCAGGCTGTGATGATGCTAGCGGGCTCTTCTGGTGGAGGTGAGCCACCACATGGGCATCCACATTCTTTCGGTGCTCCTTGCCAGACAGGTAACATTTTACTTTTAGTTTATATCCACATGAAGCATTATATATAATACTTTCTTTTTTTTACGAGTTGATTAATGTTCGATCGTGTAGGTGGAGACCCCGATGATCAGGCGACACCTCCAGTACGTAGGAAAAAGTCTGGGCGAGGGATAGCAAAAGGCGCTCGGACATTGTTGAGGGTGGCGGAGCAAGGTGGTCCTGTCCCATTAGCTTGGGAAGACCAGAATGGGACGATGAAAGCTGTTGGAGAGAATGGTGCTTCATATTATTCCTCTGTCGGGATACAGGTAAGCTAACTACATGTTGTGATTATAAATAAACATTTAATGTTAAAAGATCATTCAAGTTTTGTATGTAACAGGTGAGACACTACTGCGATCCTTGCCATACGAATTGGTCTTCCGTACCAGCGGAGCAGCGAAATGCTGTTCTTTTGCACCTACAGGTAATTTATGATCTTGATTATTGTAGTTAACTAACTCATTATGATTCTGTAACACGATTGAATATTTTGTAGGATTTGTTTGAAATCGACATGAACGACCCTACGATTTCAGCTGTTGTAAATCGAGATTGTAGGGAGCGTTACACAGATTGGAAGCACAAGCTTCACAAGCATTTCAAGAAAAATGGTGGAGCAGATGACCTAGTGTTAGCTAGGAAAAATAAGCCTGACTCTATCCGTTCAGATCAGTTGTGGAATCAGTGCGTGGATAGGTTTATCGATCCAGCATTTCAGGTAACCATGTATTTATATATATAATATTTTGGGTCAAATTAATGAATATACGTGTTTTAATATTTTGAATGTTTGAAACAGACCCGTTCGCAGAAGTCCAGTCAGAACCGGTCGAAGAATACTATGCGTAGTCTTCATGGTCGATTGTCTTATGCTGGACATATGGATAGATCGGTAATAAATCATTTTATTCGTTGTGATGTATGTTAAATGTGTTGAACATTACATAACGTTTGTTTTCTTTTAAATATATAGGTTGATCCGCAAACCCAACAAGGGGTTACTCCGGTTGAGAACTGGATCAAGTTTCATGTTGGGCCAGATGGTCAACCTTTAGATGCCGATTCTGCAGCTAAAATTGTAAGTAATAATTGATTTTTTTGATATAAAAACTCTTATTGTTTAAGAACTAACTAATCGTGAATTTGAATATTGTAGGCTGAACTAAATGATAGGTCGACACAAGCATCTGCCAGCGGTACACCTGTGGATGATGTTGCCATATTGGAGGAGGTTTTAGGGACTACTCGTGGATACCGTAAGGGCCTTGGTCCTATCAATTCCAGGTTAATTTTAATATATATCAACCTTTAACTATTTGAACTTAAATCAAATCAACAACTACTAAGATCACTTTTATATTGTGTGTTATAGGTTCTTCTCCATCGGTATCGTCTCGTTCCTCGTTTTCAGGTCAATCTTCTGCTGCTGCATTATCCCAGGCTGAGTACGACAAGCGAATGGCTGACATGCTCTTCTGGAACGAGCACATGGCTAGGATGTTTCCTGATATGCGACCTCCTTCCATGTCAGGTGCAGGTGGTTCGACTACTCCTCCTGGTTCTCCAGCTCGTGATTTGACCCGTGACTCACCGTAGCTTATGTTTAGTTTGATTACAAATTGTACTATTTGTCTACTCTATTAGGATTGTGTTGATGAACTTGAATAAATGTTTTGATGATTTTGGATTGTATTTGTGTTTGAACTTTATTTTGGATTCGGTTTGTATTGCGATTGGGATTGATTTGCAGGTCGGAAATTGCAATTTTAAAATATTTTTTTTTTTTCAGAAAAATAGGTATTTGCGACCACGCGTGGTCGCTAATACTGAGGAGCTGTTTTTCGATACATGACTATTTGCGACCACGCGTGGTCGCAAATGTGTATAGACCGAAAGTTGACCACACGTATTTGCGACCACGCGCGTGGTCGCAAATAGTCTGCCACGTCACCGCTCAGTGCCACATCAGCAGGGAGCATTAGCGACCACGGACGTGGTCGCTAATAATGAGCGTGGTCGCAAATGTATTCGCGACCGCGCCGTTGTCGCCAAAAAAACGTTTGCGACCAGGTATTTGCGACCACACGTTTGCAACCACGCGTGGTCGCAAATACTACTTTTGCGACCACAACCCGTTTTTTGCGACCACATTGCGTGGTCGCAAAAACCCCTTTTTTTTGTAGTGTAAGGTAATGAAGTCAGGAGCGCGAAGAGTGAGAAAGAATTGCTAAGGGACTTCGCACTCGCAAGATTGAAAATCAAAGTACGGCTTCGCACTCAAAGTTCGAAGTTTGAAGCTTCGCTAGAGATGAAGAATCTAGAACTATGTCGGTGATGTAATATTCGAGATTCCATAGAAGATGCTTTGGGCTCGACCCATTAGGTGCATTTTCCGGAAGCCCATTAGGGTTTCACTCACGAGCTCTATAAATAGTCGCTAGATCATTTGTAGAGCGTAACACTTTAACTAGAATTTCTAAAGAGAGAAATATTGTAATCCGAGAGACTTCGCTAGAAAGTTCCCGAAGTTCACTCTTTTGTAGTACACTTAGAACGAATTCGCTAGAAGGAGTTCGTAGTGTATTTGTTTAGTCTAAAAGTTCATAGGCCGCTAGGACTTGGAACTGCTAGACTTCTTTTTGGTCGTGTGACATTTCTATAAGTTCGTAAGGACTTGTAGATATTTGATTGAAGTGTTCAAACTCGTATGCATATACTGATATCATTCAAAAACCTTTTTATTGTGTTTACACTTTATCAAAGTACATAGACCCAAGGCGTTTTACACTACGGGTCTACCTAGTCCTGCAGTTCTTAACACTGTAAGGCTTCTAACACAATTTCAATTTTGTTTTCGAAAATGTATATCATCGATTTGTAGTTCATTCTTCTTTCCTTCTAGCCACAATCATGTTGGGGACCGTGTGCATGCATACGCAATGGAAAACAAATTTTTTATGAAAAACCGTTTTTCATTAATGTAAACATTTTACATTATATTGTATTTTATTTATTGAAAATTAAATTTTCAATATTATATGCATTAATTGATTTAATTCAAATCTATTGAATAAATAATACACAATGTAATTTAATTATCAAATAATTAAATATTTAATTCATGCATCCCATACTACACAAATTAAATCTAGCGCAATTAAATTTATCAAATAAATTAATTACTCAATTAAATTATTCACATTAATTAATTACACTCGTTACAATTAATTATGAAAACATGCGCACATAATTAATTTGCGTCAAATTGACCATTAACATAATCGTATTATTTAATTCTAATCAACTTGAGTTTATGTAAACATCCGCACATAATTAATTTGCGTCAAATTTACAATTAACATAATCATATTATTTAATTCTAATCAACATAAATAAACCGTTATATAACGGAATACGGTTAACCGCTCGATCAACCGTTGGCTCGCCGGTCACCTATTCCAACAAATCAAATTATGCCAAGCCCTTTTACTCTTTTACAACGTATTATGTGATGTTAGCGGTGAGCATGTGGTGTGGGAAAAGTGTAATTTAATTGACATTTGATGGAGTAGTGTTACGAGTCAACTTAGTAGCTTATGCATTCGGGCTATATTTAACTACAAAATGCATAGTTTGCTAGGCTTAACGTCTCATATTTGATAAGTTAGACTTAACACGCAAAGACTTTGATGATATTCACAAGATTAACTTAGGTCACCATCAAGTGTGATAAAAACAATTTTAAGGGTCGTATCGTGATTTGATTGAAACTGTTTCATTTTTTACAAAAATGTATTTGGATTAGGTATTCATGTAACAAGTTACATTTACACTTATTGTACTTACGGTACACCTAAAGAAAATGATTAAATTAACTCAATTTTTGTATTATTTGAGATTAAATTAAAAAAGTGAATTTAAGACTTAATTGTGAATCACACATTTTTTTTCCATTAAAAAAAGAGTAAATATTTAAAATAATTAAAAACGAGAAATTAAAATTCATTATTTTTTTTATAAAGAGGGAAGACGAGAAATGTATCGGAGTAGCAAACAACATTTAATTCCAAAACAAACTTCATAATATTTTCGAACCCTACGACCAAATAATTATACCCATGTCACCAGATATATATTACCACTCGGCTATACCTAAGCTCAAAATTCATTATTTTTAATATGGCGTTGAGTATATAATAAAGTGGGGCGGCAAAGTAGGCTATGTAGTAGACAAAAAATTGCAATGCCAACCCATGCTACATGTTACCCAATACATACCGATTACTGATACAGTCTCTCTCTCACACACAGTACACACAGTAGCCACACTACAACTACAACTCCATCGTTTTCGTGTTTATATATATATATATATATATTTATAAATAAATGACAAAAATGCAGGCTAAATATATAGTAACAGACAAAAAAAGACGGTACACAAAACACACATCGCTGTCTTGTTTTCTAAGCCCACCGATTTTTCATTTTTCTTATGAACTTGAAAACAAAATAAATACAATACATGATTTTGTTAATTAAATTCTTGCTTACAGAGAGTGAGAGAGAGAAGAAAAATCAAAAATGTATAGTTCGGATTACCAGGTGGGGCCGTTGGATGGGACAAACCTGCCCGGGGACGCGTGTCTCGTCCTCACCTCCGATCCGAAGCCCCGCCTCCGGTGGACGGCGGAACTCCATGACAGATTTGTCGATGCTATTTTACAGCTCGGTGGCCCTGAAAGTCAGTACTCTCTCTCATCTGTCTTATGTGTATTGATTGTAAGATGGGTTCGTGTAGAATGTGCTAGTAATTAATTTACTTTAAACCCGACTTGTAATTGGAAGAGATACTAAGCATTGTTCGTGAGGACGATGATTCGTTGTAAAATTAGTTTTGAGATCGAGTTGGTGTAATGTGTCGAGATGAATACATAGTGGTATGTCAATCGGAAGTCGTGTTAGCGTAGAAATAGTACATGTAATTTCATACTCGAGATTTTGATTAAATCATCACTGTTTTGGTTCAAATTCCTCATTAACTTGATACGAATATATTGATAGACTCTGAAGACCGATTGGTTGTTTGTGTATGGCAGAAGCAACGCCGAAAACAATTATGAGAACAATGGGAGTCAAAGGCTTGACCCTGTACCATTTGAAGTCTCATCTTCAGGTATTGTTCGAATACATTTTTTATATGTAAGCAATCACCAATTCCTACTGATCATTTAACTTTCTTTGTATTGCAGAAGTACCGTTTGGGGAAGCAAGCAAACAACGAGCTTACAGACAACTCAAAAGACGGTAACATGAGATGATCTGTTCTTACACATTACATAGTATACTACCAGCAACGTCAATAATACGTAATTAATCAATCGGTTGCTAACAGCATCTTGTGTTGCCGAGAGTCAGGATACGGGTTCATCTACCTCAGCTTCATCGAGAATGATTGCACAAGATATAAATGAGTATTTTATACCTCCAAGGGGTTTTCCTTTTCTAATTTTTTTAAATTCATTTTTCAAGGCATATTTTGTAACGTTACATTTTTAACAGCGGTCGTCGGGTAACTGAGGCGTTGCGTGTACAGATGGACGTTCAGCGAAGACTACACGACCAGTTGGAGGTTTCGATTCTTTATTTTAACCTTTTAGCCCCCCCTACTACTTGACTCACCTCCGTGAATAGTGAAACTTTCGTTTTGATATATATATACGATCCGAGCCAGGTTCAACGACATCTTGAGATCCGGATAGAAGCGCAAGGCAGGTACCTGCAGTCCATCCTCGATAAAGCCTGCAAGGCACTTGATGACATGGCGGTGGGCCCCTCTGGGATAGAGTCCGCCAACCAAGAGTTCTCTGGAATGACAATCAAGAAAAGACCGCGAGATAATGATACGAGGCAAATGCAGTGGATGATGTCGAATATCGGATGAATTACTCGAGAGCTATCTATCTGTTTTAATGTACGTTTTCTTTTCGATACCTTATTCTTTTTTCCCTTGGTCTGATGATCAGTCAAATGGTTCATATATTCTTTTGTGAAGATCAGAGGAAACAGAGTTGTACTGAATTTGATGCTCATTCTATTTCTTCAAATTTGTTACAAAATATACATGAGAGTCTACACAAATTACAGATCAATATCATTGTATTGTGAGAGCTTGAATTCTTCTCACGAGCGACAAAGAAGACGCGTTTTTCTCTTTCCACTCTCCGATCCCCTCCGTTCGAATACTCTCCGAGAGCCACTGATCGTAACCGTCCAATATACTCACTACCTGCCGCATGCTCGGCCTCAACTCTGGATCCGACATCGTGCATGCCAACCCTAGTTTCACCAGCCTCACCATTTCCCTCTCGTTGTATTTCCCATCCAATCTCCAGTCCACCATCTCTCCGTAAGCCCTTCTCTCCGCCTCAAACTTCCTTACACTCTTCACCAGAAGCACCTCACGCTGCCGGAAGTCGACCGCCATCCGGCCAGTGATCACCTCAAGCAGCACCACTCCAAAGCTATACACATCGGCCATCGTAGTCGCCTCGCCGGAGTCAACGTACTCCGGCGACATGTAACCGAATATCCCCCTGACCGACTTTTTCTTATCGACCACCACGTGATGGCTGTGTTCGTTCCTCGTGAGAAACTCGGCGAGAGCAAAGGACCCGAGCCGGGGGTTCATGTCGTGGTCGAGGATGATAGCGGACGAAGTAATGTTCCTGTGAATCACCTGCTCGTCCCATTCTTCGTGGAGGTAGCGAATTCCGGAAGCCAGCGACTTGATTATGTTGTAGCGTTGTGGCCAGAGTAATGTCCCGTTGAATAGCATCCGCCCGAGGAGTCGATTAGGAGAGTAGTCGTAAACCATGAGCATCTCCCCTTGCTCGGTGCACCATCCCCGGAGCTGGATTAGGTTCCGGTGGCGAAGCTTTCCTAACCCTTGTAACTCGTTCTCGAACCTTATTCGAAGGGCAGGGCAGGTCTTCATTCCTAGCCTCTTGATTATTACACGGTTACGATTATCGAGAAAGCCGTGGTAGGCCGTCCCGAAATCGACCTCAGCCGCTCGATGCGAGTCGGAGAAGTTATTCGTGGCGTGGATGATTTCATCGAAGGCTATTACCCTTGGAGTTTCAATCAAGGGGAATGTTTGACGACTTATACTATTACTAGATGGTATCTCGGACTCGGCAGTCATGTAAATCGATTCTCCGTGAGCCGAGACGAACTCGGACGATGAATAGCACGCTGTCGTGGTAGTGCTTGTCGTTCGCGTTCTGCTCGTGCTCGTACTGATTGGGTACGATACAGAGATGTACGGAGGGTAGAAACGGAAGGACGGAAGATTAGGTAACTTATCATCGCCCCTCGAAAGAGCCTCGACTATCCATTTCATGGTAGGCCGAGACTCGGGGTCATGGAAAGTGCACATAAGCCCAAGCCGCAAGAATCGTTCCATATCATCGTGTTTGTATGACTCGAGACGAGTGTCTGCCGCCTGCAGTAGCTTCCCCTCGTCGGAAAGTATTCTCACCCAATCGAGAAGAACAATCCGATCATCCGTACACGCAAGATCAACAGCTCGTCTCCCCGAGACAACCTCGAGCACGACCACTCCAAAGCTGAACACGTCCGACTTCGCAGTAGCTACGCTTTTTTTCCTCCTCCGGAGGCTCTCGGGTGGCAAGTACCCTATCGTCCCTCCGACTCTCGTGGTCTCGGCCAATCGGAACTCTCGATTCCCGAACGACGGAGTCGGAGTTTTCGACTCGTCGTGCTCCAGCCATCGGGCCAGCCCGAAATCGCCGAGGCGGGCGTTGAAGTGGGAGTCGAGCATGACGTTGCTGGCCTTCACGTCTCGGTGGATGATCTGAGCCTCGAGCTGCTCGTGTAGGTATCCGAGAGCGGCTGCCAGCCCTTTGACTATCTTCTTCCTCCTTTCCCAACTTAGAACAACAGAGTCCCCTGCATTCTTGAACAGAGCACGGTCGAGGCTTCGGTTGGGCATGTAGTCGTAGACGAGGAGGAGGTCGTCGTCGTGGAGGCACCAGCCTCTCAGGCGGACGAGGTTGCGGTGGCGGAGGTGGGCCACCGCCACCAGCTCAGCCGCGAAGGTCTTCCGGAAGGTCTCGCCTCGTTCGGCAAGGCGCTTGACGGCGACAGCTGTCCCGTCGCTCGGAAGTAGGGCCCGGTAGACCTGCCCGAATCCGCCGATTCCGAGGATTTCATTTTCGTGGAAACCGTTGGAGCCTATGTAGAGCTCGGAGTAGCTGAAGATTCTCGGGCTCTCGGCGGCTCCGACTGTCTCTTGAATGTGGACGCCTTCGGCGTCGAAGAAGATTGCGGGAGCTGATTGGTTCTTGCGGAAGCAGTTGGAGTGGAAGATGCGGCGAAGAGGGCGGTGTTTAGACGGTGGTTCGTGGTAGTCGGAAGGTGAAATGAAGCAGAGGAGGTTGAGATGCATGGTGGGATCAGCTTGGTTCTGGGATTAGGCTTCTTGGGTGATCATAGCAAAAGGTTTGGTTCCAAGAATGTGAGCTTAATTAAGGGAATTTGTAATGATGGCTTATGGAATTTGTTTATGTTTTGGGCTTGAAATTCAAAGGTGAGTAGGTTAAGAATTGCCAACTGCAAACCTAAGATTATTACAGTACAATTTAATAGTAAAGAGTGTAGTGATTGATATTCATAGTCAACGTGTTCTCACGGGCCACATATATTGTCAACTTCTCAAATGACATTATTTTAAATTTTATTTGATCTCTCTCGAAAAGTTTCAAACGTGGATAGAGTGTTGTTTTTTTTGGTCTATGTCAATTGCAGTGTCTTGGGATTCGAACCAAGGACCTCAAGTCCCCAATTCAAGTGCTCAACCAACTGAGCTAACAACCCTCGACAGGATAGAGTGTTGTTGGTTTTCTTTTATCTGATTATTTGGATTTTCCAACTGATATTAAATAGGGGGTGGATGGTCGGGAAGAATGGGTTGTCAATAAAGTGGTTGATTTATGTGTTAGTTGTTTTCACGTCGCAATTCGAAATCTTCTGTTCTTTCTTCACACGCAAAGAAGGGATTAATTTTAATTTCGATGGTGGGACATTTAAATGCCCTCATGCATTATATACTTGAATATTTTCTTCATGTTATGGATTTTTTTTTAGAGTTTCACTTACTTTCAATATTCAAACATACATTTTTCACCAACATTAAGCCTTGAAATGCTCCAATTATCAGTAATTCCCGATCGTTTAAACCCAATCATGTTGGTCTTCCTCAAATAGCTAATGTACATATGTCCAAACCGAGTTGACCCTTTGTTTGAGAGTCAAACGTCCTCTACGATTACTTATTTCATTGTTTCATCTAGGGGCAGACCCACTCAAAAGATGAGAGTGGAGCGGGCTTCGCCCCTGAGATTTCAAATAGGCAGAGTAAGTATGAAAAAGCATCTCTAATGATAAGTATAATTTCTACATGGTATGAAATTGTACATATATAAATACACCATTGGAGATGTAAGTACAAATCATGAGAGATAAATTTGAGTATCAATGCTATGATACTACTACAATTTCAAAAAGTAAAAAAAAAAAAAGGGAAATAGATGAATATACACTTATAAAGATTAGTAATCATCTTATATACTACAATTTCAAAAAGTAAAAAAAAAAAAAAGGGAAATAGATGAATATACACTTATAAAGATTAGTAATCATCTTATATACACCCTCACTTTAAAAATATACATTTGTACCTTAAAAGACTTATATTTCCTACACTCATACACTATTTTATTTTACAAGTCGATAGAAAATTCATCTTTCATCGCCCATATCTAAGTATAATTTTTTCTTTTTCGTTTTTAATATTCGTCAGTTGAAGCTCGTAGCTAATGCAGATATAAAAGGCAAAAATTGTGTTTTATTGTCCAAGCTTACTATTATTATTATTTATTTATTTTAATTTATTTTTTAAGGTTTTAGTACTATTTACAGTAAAACCTCTATAAATTAATACTCTCGGATCGTAAAATTTTATCAATTTAAAGAAGTATTAATATATCGATAAATTAATATTTTATTAATTAAAAGAGAGAATTTTCAAATTTAATAAATTTAAATATATTTATTTAAACTAATTTGATTAAGATTCATGTATAACTTTATTGCAACTAATTAATATATTAATCTATATTATTATAGATTCAATGCATAGTGTTAACTATTATATTCATAAAAATAAACTAATTTATAATATCAAATTTAGTTGATAAAAATATTCTTTGAACGGCGCGACGACGGACTTTGGCCTCAATGGCGGGGTCGGGGACAGACCGCAAGTGTAGAATATCAGCGAGAGCAAGTCAGATTTCTTCTAGTTCAGCCGATATTCTACCGAAAGATCTTACGGCTGAACTAGAAGAAATCTGACTTGCTCTCGCTGATATTCTACCGAAAGATCAACGCCAATCAATCCCCGCGCTTGGGCGCACCTTTGGTGATTGTTAAAGTTGGGCCTTTTAAGGTGTTATTGGCCCAACTTTGAAATGGTATCAGAGCAGGTCCAACACGATGTGGGGCCCCGGTCGATGAAATTTCCGACTGTGGGCACCCCTGCCGATGGAATTTCCGGCACGAGTAATTCCGATGGAATTTCCGGCTTACTCGTGAAGGGGAGTGTTAGAGATCCCACATTGGTTGGTTAACGATCCTAAAACTCAAATATAAGTTGAACAACCTTATTACCTTAACAAGACCTTTTAAGGTGTTATTGGCCCAACTTTGACATGGTATCAGAGCAGGCCCAACACGATGTGGGGCCCCGGTCGATGGAATTTCCGACTATGGGCACCCCTGCCGATGGAATTTCCGGCACGAGTAATTCCGATGTAATTTTCGGCTTACTAGTGAGGGGGAGTGTTAGAGTATCCCACATCGGTTGGTTAACGATCCTAAAACTCAAATATAAGGTGGACAACCTTATCACCTTAACAAGGCCTATAAGGTGGACAACCTTATCACCTTAACAAGGCCTTTTAAGGTGTATACTGGCCCAACTTTGACAGTGATGAACCTGATCCATACGACGATTCGGAAGACGAATCAACCTCGGTCTGGAATGACGAACCGATCTGGGATGACGCGCCGAGCTATCCGAGTCGATATGGGACGCTGAGCCGATTTAGGACGCCGAGCCCATATGTGACGACGAGCCACTTCATACCGCCGCTGCCCCGACGCCGCATCATGATGACGTTGCCTTTGCCTCGCGTACTACTGCCCTTGCCTTATGTCGTTCCATCGTGGAATTTTGAGATCGACCAGCACTTCATGATGACGTTCCTGTTTTCGGCTACCCATTTGGAGGTGATATCATCTCTGTAATAAGTGAGGTGGTTTCACGAATAGAAATTGTTTCGTATGTGGGTATATCAATTGAATTTTTGGGATTGCAGATGGATGTTGCAATTAACTTTGGCAACTTGGGAGGGTCTACGTTTAAGGACCAAGGACTTTGAGGTGGTATTGCATACCAATCACTTAAGCACAACGGTGTTGGGGATTCGTGCACGTATACGCATCAAAAAAAATTTTTTTTATAAAGAACCGTTTTTCATTAATGTAAATATTTTACATTATATTTTATTTTATTTATTGAAAATCAAATTTTTAATATTACATGCATTAATTGATTTAATTCAAATTTATTGACTAAATAATACACCATTTAATTTAATTATCAAATAATTAAATATTTAATTCATGCATCTCATACTACACAAATTAAATTTAGGCAATTAAATTAATCATATTAATTAATTACTTCTAGCGCAATTAAATTAATCGCATTAATTAATTACACTCGTTACAATTAATTATGAAAACACGCGCACATAATTAATTTGCGTGAAATTGCCAATTATTATTTAATTCTAATCAACTTGAGTTTAAAACATCCGACACATAATTAATTTGACAATTAACATAATCATATTATTTAATTCTAATCAACTTGAATTGTGCAATTAAATTAATCAAATTAATTCATTACGTAAACATGTGCACATAATTATTATTTAATTTTAATCAACTTGAGTTTAAAACATCCGACACATAATTAATTTGACAATTAACATAATCATATTATTTAATTATAATCAACTTGAATTGTGCAATTAAATTAATCAAATTAATTCATTACGTAAACATGTGCACATAATCATTTTGCGTCAAATTGAGAATTAAGATAATCATATTTTTAATTCGAATCAATTTGAATTTAATTGACATTTAAATTAATCTCAATTAATTTTTCTTAGGGATTCGTCGGACGAAACGAGGTTCGTCGGAAGTCGCGCGGATGCGACGCGGGGACGGCACGGGTCGTGTGCGGGGAGAGTCGAGCGAGTGGCGGGGCTCTCGGCTGTACTCGTGTGTCACGGCTGGAGCGCACGGGCGCGGCCCGGGCTGTGCTCGGGCGTTCCTTCGGCGTCTCTTGTGTAATCAGGTTTCACCTCGTATAGGTAATCTAACTTACGTATTGCACTAGAAATACGTAAGGGAGAATACGACAGGAAAAACGGGCCGGAAAAACGGTGCCAGAATCGGATTCCGGCGAGGGGAGGCGGCGGCGGCACTAGGCGGCGGAGGGCGGCGGCTCCGGTGGTCGGCGATCCTCCGAGGGAGGCGACCGAGGGTGCGGACGAGAGGGAGAGAGATGAGAGGAGAGAAAGTGAGGCTAGGGTTTAAAGCTCTTCACTTGATGGTGTTAATTCTCATGCCCATGGAGCTCCTTTTATAGCTGAAGAAAAGAGCTTGTTGAGCTCAAACCCTAATGGATCGGATCCATTAACCCTAGCTGGCCCAATTCACTAGCCGTTATTACGTTTCTCCCAAATTGACAATCAATTTGATCTCCGAAAAATATAACAATTATATTTTCGTTCTCGTTTTAATTTTCCCATCAATATGAGATAATAATAAAAATTTCAAATTTCACAAAATCGGAAAGCCCATTTCAGGGGTACTGCTAAATCGAGAAATTTCCCAAAATAGAAAATGTACACCACCGTGTCCGTTTTCTTTAGCTCAGTAATATTTCCAACTCATAATCACAATTATGAATCTCGGATTCAATCATATTGACCTCCGACTATATATACTTAATTAACAGTTAATTAATACATGATCTTATTCAAGGATCGGTTTACACGAGAATGTGACTCTCAATGGTTCAGGTGTATAACTAGCCATGGGCTCACAATATTATGTGATTCGAACAACATATTGTTCTTATTTCAACTACCCCCAAGAGTTTCAGATTAATAATCATATTATTTAATCTCCGAACAAGTCGGTGCCCAACGAATTAGCGACGAGCGTCTAGCAACTACGCTTCACTAATTCCCTAGATACAAATGAAGTGCCTGCAAGAACCTTGTAATATAGTTAGCGTACAGTACGATACCTCCGATACATATGTCCCGATCAAACTAGAGATATTGGTTAATCGAGATCTCTTGTTGAGTTTGATAAATGTGCGTACGTTCTAGGTTTCGTAAAATCCAGTCGTGATTGATTCAGAGAAACACATTTCTCTAATCACCTCACTGTTCAACTATGGTAAGAGATTCCGAGACTACGAACCATCAGAACACACAGGACATCCGTGATCTATATCAAGCGATCAGTGATAACCACTTAGAGATTCCAGGAAGAGGGGGTTCAGTGAACTCATCAACAGTGAGCACCCACTCTAGTATATCGATGTCCAAACATCGAGGCTCGAGATTAGCCCACATACACTAAGTGCTAGTCTCAAGGGGAAAAGGCCGGGTATCCTTGTTATTGGCGTAACCCATCGACTAGGAACTGAGTTTGACAGTTACGTTGCGTTAACTGAATTATCTCTCGGTTTCCACAAAACCGAATTCATACAACATGTGTAACTGTACAGGACTATATCTATGATTCAAAATTGGGAGTAGATATAGTATATGCCATTAATATAGGTTTCATTAATTAACGAAATAAACCGTTATATAACGGAATACGGTTAACCGCTAGGTCAACCGTTGGCTCGCCGATCACCTATTCCAACAAAGGGGACAATATCAGTTATGCCATACCAACACTTGTTACACACTTTATCCAAGTTTATGCAAAGGATGAAAAGTCAACAAGATTTCCTTTTCTCGGGGTTCAGTGGATGGAAAACCTACACTTGCGGTTGTTCCTAGGGATGGAACCCAATCAGAAGAGTGTGCGACTTGTTTTTGATCCCGGCAACTTCGCGCTCGATCTTTCAGGTTCGTGGTCGAACCTTCTCCCAGAGGGGGAGAATGATGCAGATATAAAAGGAAAAAATTATGTCTTGTTGTCCAAGCTAATATTATTATTATTTATTTATTTTAACTTATTTTCTTTGAGTTTTAGTACTATTTATATTCAGCTTTTGACATTCATTTACGCAGTTGTTTTGATATGAAATAAAAAGTGAGTATTCTCGTTTTTCAAAGTTTTCTTGAAGTTTATCAAGTTTCGGTATTATTAGGAATCAAAGATACTTTGATTTTATTAATTATCGGGTATTCTCAGAATCAACGAGATTTAATATCGTGTTTATAGCTTCCGCCTGCATCAGCAGCACTGTGGAGATGCGGCGGCGACGTTGTGCACTCCTTGGCGAGGGTCGATGTGCCAGTGGAGAATCTAGAGACGGAGTGGGTGACAGCCATTTGGAGGCGGAGGCCTCGATGACGATGGAAGAATTATTCGATTAATTATTATGTTTGGGTTTGATTTATTCGATTTCGATGATTGTGTTAAGGTTTTGTTACCGTAAAATTTGAGAAAAATTGGGGAAGAACACTGTTATGATTCTTCTAACCTATGTCGTCCAACAATTAATTGTATGTGACGCGGTTGTCCATGGTCGTTCGGATAAATCGTTTAGCTAAATTGTCTGCGTAATTGGGCGACTTGTGTAATCGTCTTTCAGATGTTTTTTGGTCTCTCGTCTGTGATTTTGGGTGTAGTGAATTGTGATAGAAAGTATGGGTACTTTAGGTGGTTTATCACTTTTAAGTGTAAAAATATAGTTTTTTTTTTATGTTTAGAGTGTAAAAAATAGTTTTGTTATATCCATGGTTCTAAAAATCCCCGCCTAGCTCCGATTAATCCCCGCCTAGGCTCTAGGCTGTACTCGACCGCCTCGATTTTAGGCTCTAGGCCCCTAACCCGCCTAAGCGCCGCCTAAACCCGCCCAGACCCGCTTAAACTCGCTTTGGACCGTCTAAGTTCAATTAATTCGTCTTTACTTACTTAGACGGTTCTCGAGCAGATTTAAATGAACAATCAAATTAGATGCAAATCTTGATAAATCAAATAAAATAGATGATGTTATGATAAATTTTGAGGTACGACACCAAAATTTGAAAAAAAATATTAAATATATAATAAAAATGATCTAAAATTTTAAATTTACAAACTATTTTTTATTATTTTACTATGTTAAACTTGTGATTAATACTATGTTTAGATTATTTATTGATTATTTTGTTCAAAATATTGATTTATTATGCATATAAATATTTTTAAAATATTATATTAATTAATTAAATATAAAAAAGTAAAACGATTAATCCCCGCCTAGTCCCCGATTAATCCCTCTAGGCGCTAGGCCCCTAGTCACCGCCCGACTAGCGCCTAGCGCCTTTTAGAACCTTGGTTATATCTAAAGATGTATTTTAAAACTTGTCTCTAAAAAAAATGAACTCAGATGTTATGTTTTCATTTTATTATTATTTATTTTTCAACCTATATGTGTCAGTAGGGGTGGCTAAACGGTTGTCGGTGTTCGGTTTTTGAAGCAACCGAACCGAAAAACCGACTATTCGGTGCACCGAAAACCGATTATTCGGTATTTGGCTCGGTTTCGGCTAAAGTATTTTTTTGCGATCGATTTTCGGTTTAACCGATATTGAATTTCCAAAACCGAGAAACCGATAATTTATTAAAATTAATAAAATATTAATATTATCGATTTCAGAGTTTAGGTTTAGATCTATTTCTCTTTTCTCATTTTTCATTTCTCTCTCTCTCACTTGTCGTCCTCCCTGGTAATCTCGACTCTCAAGCTCAGAGCCTCGGGGTCTTGGAATTCAACGTCGTCGCCCATCCCTGTCAACCCCTCCTCACTCCTCTCCCTCTACTCCGATTTGAATCTCAATAATGTCCGACACACAACATGTAATTGAATTAGGGGTTTTCTTTGTTAAATAAATTCAATTTTGTTTGTGCTAGTGAATTAAATTTCATATTGATGGTGAATGGTGATTAGGTTTGTCAATTTGCACACGACCCGATAACACGACTCGAAACCCGCACGAAATAAAGCGGATCGAATCCACACGATTAAAAAGCGGGTCAACCGCGGGTCGACCTGCGAACTCGTAATTAACCCGTTTAACCCATTTATTAAATTAATTTTAATTATTATATTATAATAATACATTATTTATTAAATAAATAATATTATTATATTATTTTTTTAGAAAGATCGATTAATTCTCTTTTTCTTACAATTAGGTTTACAATAACATTCACATTCTCTTACAATTAAAGTTATCATAACATTCTAATTTCTTTAATTTATGTGATTTGTGATAATGTGGAGTTTATTGTATTTAACCGAGTAACCCATTTAAATAACTATCCATGTATAATACGACAAGCGTATAAAATTTTATTACGCATTTACATTATATATGTCATTATTTTAGAAATTAAATTATTTTATAATATATTTATTTATAAAAAAATATAAAATTTAATTTTAAAATTAAATGGGTTAAATGGGTTGGAAACGGATTATAAATGGGTAATCCGTTTATAAATAGGTTGAGTTTGATTTTAATTTTTCGACACGATTATTAAATGGGTTGAGTTTGAGTTTATGTTTTGTCACCCGCGAATACTTTTGACACGACACGAACCCGACCTAACACGACCCATTGACACCTCTAATGGTGATGGTATACATATACAAATATAATGACATACGGAGTACTAGTTTTTGAAATTATTTTTGTAATTTCTACATGTTTAACATTGAATTACTGTATGAATTTTTATTTAGATGGAACAAGATAGCAATGTGTTGTTTCATCATGATACGCCGGGCTCGGAGTCGAAGCAACCTCATGATACTCATATGCTAGAAGAAGAAGAAGAGTGTTGGTATTCGTAGCAAATAAAATGACAAAATAATTTCCAGACTAATAATCAGTACTACTGATTATTTTACACGTGTCTAGAAATGTAAAACAAATAGAAGAATAGAATGAGATGTAAAAGAACAAATTACAAATCTTCAAAAGTTTTTCGACCTTCAAACTTGTTGCGGGTAGTCGAAGCGCTTTCGCTATCCGCAAAACAAATACGTCTCGTGTTTGCTACGATTTTTAGATGTAATGCCCCCAAAGATACAATGACTTTCTTCGTTCTTATTTGAAGCAAACCAAATTAGAACCACTATTCGAACAAGAAAATTTTGGGAGTACGAACACTTATGCAAATGCTATGAATTCCTTTGTGATTTTTGTGTGTATTATGAAATGCACCTAATGCCTCTATTTATTGGTACCAAGCATGTGAGGGTCAAATGTGCATTAACATGAAGGTTACAATGCATTTGATAACACCACCATTATTTCACATAAATTGGAGGTTACAAATGCATTCAAAATGCATTAGTGGAGTATTTCAAATATATTATAATTATTTATTATATAAAAATAATAAATTAATTATAATCTAAAAATCTTAATGCTTTTTCCTCCAATAAGCTCACCAAGTCCATTACATAGGCCCAAATCAATTATAATATTCCTTCATCTGGCCCACTACGGGTGCCCAATCAAGTTTAGTCCAACTAAATTATAATGCACATTATAATTTGCTAATTTTTACAATTTATTTCGCAATCACCGAAAATCGGATTTTGACGAAATAAAAATTAGGGATAATTGTACTTTAGTACCTGAACTAAGGGCACTTTTGTACTTTGGTAACTGGACTTTATTTTTTTACAATTCGATTACTGAACTTAAAAGAAATTGTACTTAAGTGTCTAATTGGCCGGAATCCGACAACACGTGACTCTCACATGATTAATGATGTCATTTTTGTAATTATTTATATATTTAATAAATGTGTATTTACATCTAAACCCTTCTCTTCATCTTCCCCAATTATTCCGCTTCTCTTCCAGCAATATCATCTTCCTCAATTATTCATACAAACAAAATACGAATTAAATTATTACACACAAATATGTTCTTCCCCAATTATTATTGCAAAAAAATATGAATAAAAATATTGCACACAATTATGGAGTGTAAACAAATCTGAAGCATACAAAATAATGAAATTGAAAAAAAAAAAATATCCGCTTCATCTTCTTTCTCGTTCTGAAGCTAAAAAAAAATCCCAATTTGAAGCTTAATAAAATATTATTGCACATTTTCTTCTCCGATTACTCGACTTTTTACCCACTCTCTGGATATCGAATTTCCCCAACTATTGATCGGCCAAATCTACAGCCCAACGACCACAACCTATAAGGCGCATATTTGCACCTCATCAAAATGAACGCGTTTCTCGGCGCCGAAGACGACGTCGAGGTTCACCTTTGAAATCTATCTCCGACAATTCTTCCATCGCTGCAAACACTAGTATGCCGATTATTACAATTTCGGGAATTGGGAATCAAAAATCGCAATCGCCATTTCGGGGATTGGACCTCCGGGACGGGTCGAGTTTGTCTCTATTGATGAGTGTCCAACTTGCTCACGATTTTTTTTTATTGGTTTAGGTTTCACTTATTACTAAACTAATCAAATTTTAATAATTGAGATTGGGGAATGTTCTGAACGACGATTTTTTGTTTTTAGAAATTTACATTACATGAAGAGCTGTAGAACTCGAGGACTTATAAGTAATTACACATCTATTAAATTTATAAATAATTATGAAAATGCCATTATTAATCACACTAGAGTCACGTGTTGCCGGATTCCGGCTTATCAGGCAGTTAAGTACAATTTCATTTAAGTTCAGCCACCAAATTGTAAAAAAAAAAAAGTTCAGTTACCAAAGTACAAATGTGCCCTAAGTTCAGGTACTAAAGTACAATTATCCCTAAAAATTATATAATTATCTACGAACGACGTAGAAAATTATCGTACCAATTAATTCACAATCTGAATTAATTTAATAGCCAATAAACCAAGTCAAATATTGAATAAAATCAATTTTGAATTAAGATTTTCCATGAAGAAATAATAGAAGAAGAAATAATAGAAGAAGAAGAAGAAGAAGATGGTGATGATGAAACAGAAGTGGATTCTTCCAATCCAAATAAGCGTAAAATATCTCGCATAAGGTCTAAGCACTGGATTCCATATATTAGGTGCAATGTTAAAAGAAGAAAATCCGATGTTGTATTTATCAAGGGCAAATGCAGAAAATGCAAAAAGCTAATAGCAGCAGATCTTTACAAGAAGTGCTTTAAAAGCTCACACCATTGTTTGCAATCACTGTCATGCAAAGGAAAACAAGCAAGCCATTTTAAACTTTAAAGCTAATGAAGATGGTGATGGAGTGGGGCCGTTAACAACCTGGCGGTTTGAGCAGAAAGCGATTACAAAGAGAGTATGTGAGATTATCATTATGGATGAGCTTCCATTTCGATCATTATGAAGGGTTCAAGAGAGTATTTCAAGAAGCATGTCCTCAATTCGTTATTCCAAGTCGAAAAGCAGTGAGGGAAGATTGCATCCGGCTATTTTTAGAGAATAAAGAATTTCTGAAGTCTTATTTTTCAAAAAAAAAAAAAGAAAAAAACAGGTAAACTTTTTGCCCTCAAATAGGAATATTATTTGAAGCTACTGAGTACTAATACTATTTGAAGATACTATTTTAAAGTATCTTCACTTGCGTTGTGCCTCGCATAAAATTAATTTGATTGTATCTAACGGGTTAGAGGAAATTGGGATATTAGTTCGAAGAGTAAGAGGCGCTGTGAAGTAGGTCAAAAGTTCGGGAATAAGAAGTAACACATTTCAAGGTTACGTAAAGGCGTTGTCGATAGATTGCAAGAGATTTTTTATGCTAGAGGCAGTCGAGCCATATGAAGCGTTTTTCAAAGTACTTCAATCAACGAGTCCCTCATTTGTAGATGGTTTGAATCAAAAGAAGCACAATGGCCATCCTATTGAGCCTCCAGAAGAACAAGATTGGATTAAAGTAAGAAAAATGATGAAATACTTGAAGAGGTTCTACAACCTGACTTCTATATCCTCTGGCACCAAATATGTAACCTCACATTTATTATTGTCGGAGATGTGCGACTTATTTGAGCTTATAATCAAGCTAGAGGAAAATTCAGATGCAAAAATTGCTTTGATGGCAAGCAAGATGAAGGCAAAGCTTGGGAAATACTTCATGGAGGTTGATGGTCTAAATCCGAGGATGAACAAGATTTTGTACATTGCAGCAGTTCTTGACCTTAGAAAAAAAAATGAAGCATGTTGAAAAATGTTTAAAAAAGGTGTATGGAGATGTTAGGGGAAGCGAATTGATGAGAGATGTGAGAGAGTGGTTGGTTGAGATGTTTGACCATTATAAGAAGATGTTGGCGACTCCATCTCAATCTTCGACTCCATCTCAAACTTCGGCCACCTCTCGATCTTTTGATGAAATATACTCAGATGAACGAGGTACGTGCAGCATTTTCGGGGATTCAAAAAATAGTAGTGATGATGAAGATGGCGATTCTGATACTTCGAAATTAATTGTATACCTCGCCGAGAAGTTCAAGAAGGATAATTCATTTGATATTCTCCTTTGGTGGTCGGTGCGTGGTTAGCGCTTCCCTATCTTGTCGGAAATGGCAAGAGATATTTTGGCTATTCTTGTATCTACCGTTACCTCAGAATTTGCATTTAGCACGGGAGGTCGTGTTTTAGATGTATTCAGAAGCTCTTTGACATGCACAGAAGATTGGATGAAATTTAGCCCAACTAAGAAAGAAGAAGAAGAGCCTGAAGAAGAACAAGAAGCTGAATTTATAAATGTTAGGATTTATATAATCGAACAAGGATTAAAGGAAAAGATAAACGTAAAAAACTTGTGGTATTAGAACAAATAAGCGTTATCTAAAATATACAAGAGAGAGGCTTTATATAGCCAAAACAAAAGGTAAACCCTAATCTTATAAACAAAAGGTAAACCTAATCCTATAAATATAATAACTAATATATTCTAACACCCCCTCTCAAACTCACGATGGTATAGCAAGAAGTATCGAGAGTTTGTCAACGAAAAATCTATGAGCGCAACCATATAATCTCTGCCTCGGTGGATGGAAACAAAAGACTCTGAAGCCACATCCAAACGAACATCAATTGACTGCAACGAGTCCTCACTAGGAGCCATTGGAAAACAAGCGAAACCGAAAACGCCAATTGACCAAAGCGAACCAAAATTAACCAACAACCAAAATGAACCAATTATCCAAAACGAACCAAAATTAACCAACAACCAAAACGAACCAATTAACCAAAACGAATCAATTAACCAAAACGAACCAAAATTAACCAACAACCAAAACGAACCAATTAACCAAAACGAACCAAAATTAACCAATTAACCAAAACGAACCAAAACGAAAAAATTGGGGCTTCGCCCCGAACCCCAAAAGGGGGCGCGCTGCCCCCCTACAAGGATTAACCTGACTCTGATACCATGTTAGGATTTATATAATCGAACAAGGATTAAAGGAAAAGATAAACGTAAAAAACTTGTGGTATTAGAACAAATAAGCGTTATCTAAAATATACAAGAGAGAGGCTTTATATAGCCAAAACAAAAGGTAAACTCTAATCTTATAAACAAAAGGTAAACCTAATCCTATAAATATAATAACTAATATATTCTAACAATAAAGTGCAAGTGTTCTTAATTTTAAAGTTACTAAACTTACATTTTGTGATATCTAATTTTTTTAAATGTGTAGTGTTAAGCTCGATGAAAATTTGAGAATGGAATGACAAACAAGACTTTGGACCATTGAATAGGTATATGTGTTTTTTCCAATTTCAATTTTTTTAAAAATTGTTTATTGTTACTTACATCGTTATATTTGTACTTTAGAGATTAACGAGTTGAGTTGAAGAGGGCCAAGAGTTTAAAGAGTACGCACGTGAAATGAAGACCATAAATTGTTTTGGAAAGAATCGAACTCAGAACTTTCTGCTGTTGGACATTTGTTTTTTTTTTTGTTTTGTTTTGGATATCTTGTGTATGGTCTGTAGACTTCATTTGAACATTTATTTTCTTTGTTTTAGTTTGAAGATGCTTTGATTTATGAAAGTATGCAACATTAATTTTTTTCAATTTCGATTTTTTTTTTAAAAATCGATTAAAAAACCGAAAACCAATTCGGTGCACCGAACCAATAAACCGATTGGTTTTCGGTTTCGAATTTTCAATTTAGGATTTTTCGGTGTCGGTTAACCGATAAAATCGGTTCGGTTTTCAAAAACCGAACTGAGAGCCACCCCTATGTGTAAGATGATGTATAATCATGGGACCAATAAAGTATAAATTTGTACTGCATATATAAATTGATAGGTATAATTTATTGTTGATGTAGCATATGACATAACACAAATTTGTACTCATGGTGAGTACACTATTGAAGATGCTCTAATATTATGTATTATTTACAGGCACAAGATATTTACACCTCCAATATTACTGTGCACACCCTTTTAATTAGTACACCTCCTATAAATTACCAATACTATCCTTATTAAATATATCTAATATTAATTTAGTTTAATATTTACTCTTATTAATTTAATTAGTACTCTCGTTCTTGGTCTCTTATCTAGGTGGACCAGATCATGACGTTGGACGGTGGTCGGTGGTAGATTCACTGCTCATAAGCCTGGTGAAAATGATTTCAGATTCGCCGAGCCGCGAGGAAAGAGCCTGAAGCCGATTCTCATAGGGACGATTCGCAACTCTGCTCTGGTTAAGGGTTTCGACTCGATAAAAAAATCTTTCTCACAGATCCCCAATGCTGACGCCGACGACAAGGATCTCACATTCGAGAACTCGAATTTCCGACATGCCTATATTACCTACGCACAAGGATGTTAAGTTTTGCATGGATCTATCTCATCAATAACATGATTGGTCCGTTTTTGGTGCGTAATAGCTAGATTTACGTATTTTACAAGCATGAAAAAAGTGCGGAAAAAAAATCATACATAAACACGTAAAACTCTATTCATGGATCTAGTGCGCACGTATTTAGTAAGAACAAATAATTAAGTTAGTAAGAATTATGTACCTTAATTCTTGTATGTAGTTGATGCCCGGACATAGATGGATAGCTGCTGCGAACGCGCCCGACCTCAATTCGTTGCACGAACCCTCCTTGATCAACGAACGTTGGAAGCCTTCAACTCTATCGACTCTCACTCGATTCTCTCGATTCGCTGATATTCTAGCAGCATAATTCGTGGGTAGAGGTCTTTTTATATAGGAGGGAGGACGTGGAAGAGAGTTTATGGTTTATTAGGATTAAGAAATAAATTTCCACATAGAAAAAAACGTTGAAAAACAGTCGCTGTCAGCCGACAGCCCTTGAAAAATATGGCCGACACTGAAATAGCCTTGGTGTCGGCCGACAGGTAGGGGTGTCGGCCGACAGGTAGGGGTGTCGGCCGACACTCAGTGTTATTTTCGGTTTGACTCCATTTTTCTTTCCGTTTTTCCCGTAGTTTAACCTCGATTCCCAACTATGGTTTATATACTCCAAGTATACACGATCAATAGGGTCGTGTCACGTGTGACTCATCTGGCTTGATTGTCGATTATTAAGTTCAAGCTCGACACTTAATATCACTCAATCGATCTATTTACACATGACGTACTACATAGCTTGTTTTGGTACAAATAAAACATTTTAAAGTGTTATTAATCAATTTATTAACAGAAATAATTAACTATATATAATTATAAACATAATTGTTAATTTGTGTAAAAAAATAATAAATTAATGACGAATATTAATTACAGATAAATATTAAATATTGTAGTACTAGTACTTCATTATGACTATACCTATCTTCTTACAAAAACAATAAATGAGAAGTAGTGGAGCATGTGTTTACTGTAGTCAACATTTACGGTAATTTTGAATATTCATGGATGACAATGAAAATTGGGTAATTTTGAATATTCATGGATGACAATGAAAATTGGAGGATTTCAAAAGTTGAGATTTTTTTTTTTTTTTTTTTATACTTTCTCCAATTTTTTTTAATTATCGTTTTAGTGATTTGCACAGTTATTAATGTAAAAACATTATATCTAATCTAACCTTATATAATTATATTATAAAATTAATAAATCAACACAAATCATCTTTATCTTTTCTCTCTAAAAATACTCAAGATGTTTTTTTTGTCTTTCACAATTAATAAACCTCATTAAATAAGGGTAAAAAAGTACAAAAAATGTAAAACGTCAATTAAAAAACAAAAAAAACACATAACGACAATTAAAAAGAATTGGAGGGAGTAGTATTTTATTAAATATAATTCATCTCAATTATTTATTTTATTTTGAATTGAGTCGAGTTAAACATAATCAAACTAAAAAATATCAAAAAATAAAATCATGTGACATATATACTGATTTGTATACGCATGGTTCACTCACTAGTCACTTAGACGTATAACGACAACAGCCGCACCCGAATTAAAACAAATTATGTAGCGCATGAAACATGATTTTCGTAACACACCATTAATTTTTGTCCAGAGCGCGGTGGGTAAACATCGCTTTAAGGGGCAGAGTCCAGGAAAAAACGACTAGGAGAGGCTGAAATTATTTTATATTATATACAACTAATTATAAGATAAATATATTTTTTCAAAAAAAAAATTGTAAAAAATATAAAGGAATATTTGTTTTAGAGGGGCTTAAGCCCCCTAAGGTCTCAAGTGGCTCGGCCACTGATCGCTGTTCAGGCCATATTCAGTAACGAGTGTCTATACATATATACTTGCTGCAGTTGCCCCACTACTCCTAAATGCATTTCAATAAGGTAGTTGCTTCAAATTTATTTCTATCCAGAATATATTTATATATGCATACTGCATGTTCACTTTAACAACGAATAAGAACATGATCATGTCGAACGAAGAAGATCCACTACCGACACCGGCCAGCCCGATGGCGCAGTTGATGCAGTCGCCGAGCTTCAACCTCTGCGGATTCGCAGTCATGGGCTTTAAGACAACCATCGATCTCGACTTGTTCAAGCAACACTTGGAGTCAACTCTCCTCAATCACACCCGTTTCACCAGCGTCCTCGTACGTAACCCCTAACACAACACATTATTTCACACATAATTATTATTTTTGTTTATTAATTAATTCCCTGAATGAATTCTCGTGTGTTACAATAAGATCGCGGATGGCAAAAGAGTTTATTGGAAACGAACGAATGTGCGCAGGTCGAAAACCACGTGTTTGCGCCCGACCTGGATCGCGATCACGTGGAGTCCCCCGACGAATTCGTCTCGGACATGATGTTCGAAATCTCGAAGCTTCCCTTGGACATGACGAGGCCGCCGTGGGAGTTTCACGTTCTCAACCTCAAAACTTCCGAAGCGAATTCGACAGTTTTACTCAAGATGCACCACTCAATCGGAGACGGGGTGTCCTTGATGTCCTTGCTCTTGGCGTGTGCCAAGAAACCTATCGAAAGCAATGGTAACACGAAAACAACTTCGGTGCTAATTAATCCGACCAAGAAGAAGCGAAAGATGGTTACGATAACGAGGCTATTGATCGAGTCTTGGAAATTTGTTTTCATCGTCTTCAACACGTTGGTCAGCATGTTGTGGATGTTGGCCACGTGGGTGTTTCTCAAAGACACTATGACTCCCATCAAAGGCGAGCAACGGGTTGGGCTCTCGCACAAGCGATTCGCGCATCGGATCATCGACTTCGACGAGGTTAAGCTCGTCAAGAAGGCCATGAAGAATGTAGTATGTAAATTGTAAATAAATAAATTTTCAATTATTTGTGCCAATTATTTATATTGACATTAAAATGTAGACGGTGAATGATGTTGCAATGGGTGTCGCGGAAGCTGGTCTCAGTCGTTACCTCAACATGAGATAAGGTAATAAAAAAAAGAACAATTTTTTTTTTTTTCAATAGGATTTAGGAGGGTGTATTCAATTAGGATTTTGTTGGATTTTTTTGGACTTTAAAATGTATATGAACTTTAATGGATTTAAAAAATACACAGAGTCTATAAGTGACTTTTATATTGATTTATATGGATTTTTATTGAGTTTGAATTACTTATTTTTTATTGATTTATATTAATTTTTATATTTTGCATTTAATTTTGAAATTTAAAATTCGAATGTACTTAAAAAAATAAATTGGTTTAATTTTAATTTTTTTTCGGTTAAAGAAAAATTAAAACAAATTTCAATTCTGAACTAATAAATTCGAATGTAAACGAAATTTATATATTATAAAAAGTAGTTATATTTTTTTAAAATAACATGATAAATAAATTTGTATTTTTTACAATCGTTATACAATTATAATTTTGCACTAAATTAAAATTTATTAATATATTCAATTATTTTTATATATATCAAACATATAATTATATATATTCTTTTTAAAAAATTATTTTATTTTTATTTTTAATTTTTTTATATTTTTAATTGTATTATGCTTATTTATATTTTTTATGTATTATTATATTTTAATAATAAATTAATCAATTAAAATAGAAATTAATAGAAATCTCACGTATTTAAGAGATATTTCAAATAATGGAATTCTTTTGTATTTTGGAAATGAAATCAATAAAAATTTATAGACTTTTAAAATCCATTGACTTTTGAATACCATTAGATTTTTAAATATTTTTTAAGATCCGTATTGAATACCTCGGAATTTTAATGGACTTTTAAAAATTCGGATTGAATCCCTTTAAACTTTAAAAGTTCATAAAAATTCTATAAATGAGGTTGTTTGCTTTAAAAGTTCACACTCTTAATCTTAATGTCAACATGTCAACAATAAGTCAAACCATTTACCCAAAAGCCTCCGTCTAAGATCAGCTGTTTGCTTTAACCTGAGGCCACGGCCCATAATTGAGGTTGGATATGATTCGCGATATTGGGCCGATCGGCCCAATCCAAAAACTTAATACTTTAGTGTTTTTGTGTAGGATTTGGGTGAGATCATGGATGATGAGAAAAAGATGAAGGGCAAATGGGGCAACAAAATAGGCATTGCCCCTTGTTCAACACACGATCACCCTTGAGGACGAAGACCCGTTAGCGTACGTACGCAGAGCTAAGGCCGCCATGGATCGAAAGAAGCTCTCGTTCGAACCCAAATGCACGTCCATGGCCATCACCATACTGATCACGTTATTTGGAATCGAGGTACTATATATATTATCGATATTATGAAATATATATACAATCGTGTTTTCGTGTATAGTACTAATGTATTTGTCGTTGCGTAGGCTGCAGCTGCGATGACGAGCTCAGTATTCTGGAACACAACATTAACCTTTTCAAACATGGTCGGCCCACGAGAGGAGATAGCTCCGTTCGGGCACCCCTTGTGTTACATTGCTCCTACTGTTACTGGGTTTTCTCACTAATTACTTAAATAACCGAAATTACGCAAATTAGTTTGAAATTGTGTATATTGTACTGTGATCTACCTATAGAGTAGTAGTGAAGGGTAGAGTACAATTACTTAACACAATTTGAGATTCTATAAAGTAAACTTGTATTGATCTGTAATGGGTGGAACCACTTTACAAAAACATCTACAAAATTCTAGCGAATCTTGTAGAAAGGTCACACGACCAAAAACTAAGTCTAGGTAGAACTAATCTAGCGATGAGTACTACTAAGACTAAATAGAGGGTACGACCGGAGCTTTCTAGCGAAGTCTCTCGGTCTACAATAATTCTCTCTCTAGAATATGTTTAATCAAAAGTGTAATGAATGAATTCCAACAACCCACTATTTATAGGCATCGAAAAGTAGGGTTTCCGGAATTCACGCTTAATGGGCCAAGCCCATGACGGCCCAATGGAATGTACGACCCCAAGGCATCTCAAGCGAATATTCCATTGTTCCGTACTTGATGAACGTAGTTCTACCCGCTGCCACATTAGCATGTGTTCGCGCTTCGAGCTTGTTGCATGCACAGTTAGATTACTTCGTATTTTATTCTTTGACTTGAATTCTTCTAGCGAAGTCTTCTAGTCGCACCCGTGGCTGACTTCATTCCTTAGCAGTCATTCCCTCAGCCCAGTGTCTATCTGTGCTTGCTCCATTCCCTCAGCTCAGTCATTCTCTTGTTGGTGGTGCAACAGTGAATTCGAGGACCACGCTGGTATACATAGAACTACGTGGGTCATTCACTGTTATGCACACAAGGAACTCCATGTTGTTTGTATCGCCAAGTCCGCTAGTCCAACTCTGAGTACGCTTGCATATCGTGGCTCCAGGAAGAACCACTTGTATTTTCCAGTTAGCACTACTCATACCTAGCAGACTTGTGTGAATTTAATCAATTAAAACAAACAAACAAATCACATGAAGTTACTACAAAACAATAGTGTATAGTTCAACGTAGTTCAAGCAAGAACAACTTGGTTCTATGTTGAACTACAAAGAACTACACACTAACAATCTCCCCCTTTTTGAGTCAACTTCATAAGTGGGGTCCGTAGAGCAACTCCCCCTCAAACAAGTATCATACTCAAAAAGTAAACGTATGGCAACCAAGCATATAATTAATCATGCGAGCAGTGAAGCATAGAAAATAATCATTCATACGAATAAGTAGCAGAGATAGCAAACTAAGATAACTCAAAATGATCAAAACAGAAAAATATGAGTATCAAAACAGAGTAGATCAGAGTTATGAAAAACAACAGAAAATAAATATTGTTCATGGGTAGGATAGAGATAAGAAAACACTTGATGTGAAGAATTTAATCTTCATTTGCTCCTTCCTCGTCTGAGTCCAGTGTGGGTGTATGTTGACGCAGATCACGAGTGTTGTCAGGATCAGAGAACTCTTCCTCTTCGTACTCCTGCTCTTCCTCGTCGTCGGTGGGCTCATCAATAATTTTCCTCGTGGGTTTGACTGGCGTTTTGACGGCTAGCTGTTTCCTGCGTTGACCTGTTCCCTTTTTCTTTTCTCTGATGGGTGAAAGCCGTAGAGGTCTGCGTGCAACCTCCAGGCTATCTTTGAACATATCAGGGGTAAGTAGAGAAACGTGTTTGCCAGCTCCTGGTCCACGCTTCATCACAGTCTTGGGGGCACCAGAATTAATAAAAGTGACTTTGGGGACCGTAGGGCCAGTCACTTTGGATTTTGCAGCACCAGATTTAGGGATCCCCGTAGACCCACTCGTTTTCCCTTTGGCAGCAGTCCCAGAGCCCGAAGAGCCAGCTCCCTTGGCTTTCTCCTTCTTCTTCACTTCATCAACCTCCCTCACCGTACCATCATCTTCTTTAACCAAATCACTGTGCCCAATGGCAGCTTCAGTTCTCCTTCTCTTACGCTCCGCGCGTAACACTTCTTCCTCATTCATCATTTCATCATCATCCTGATCAACGTCCACCACTTCAACTTTTCTTTTTAAATTTTTCTTATCACTCTTGCTGGCTGGACGGTCAGCGGCATTCCTTGAGGCCTCCATCTGCTCCTCAATCAACTCATTCACAGCGGCTAAACGTGCATGTAACACCTTCAACGGTCCTAGGTCTTCGTAGGACGACCCATCTCCCCCTAGACGGGCCGCTCTACGTGCTTTGTTGTGCATGTGACCGCACAGCCCCGAACTCATATCAATGATGTAATTCAACCGTTCAAAGTCACGTAGAAGCGTGCTCGGCTGACACAGATAGAGCTCGTACTCCGAAGAATCAGCTTCATCAGACGAGGAGTCCAGTTCTTTTTGCAATAGACGCTGCGTACAACGGGATGACTTGGAGTTGCCCCGTTTTTGGTTTTGTTGTGGGAGCAGAGGAACAGCCGGACCAGCATTGAACAGGGCACGATCAGCTTCAACATTTCCTAGTCTACGCCAAGGAATGTCCTTCACTTTGCTTTTGTGTTCATACGCAGAGTCAAAGCGAAAACAAGTGATTTTGGTCAACGGAGCATCAGTCTTCCTGAACCTGAATCCTTGACTTTGTAGAATAGTACTGATTAAGTGTGGGCACGGCAGCTTGGCACTCTGAATCTGCGTATCAGTCATTTCACCATATGACTTTATCTTGTTAAACACAACCTGCCCCAGGTCCACCTGGATTCCCCTGCTCAGTTTATACATCAAGTGAAGGGCGTCCGCGTGGAGCACACCCGTGTTAGACGTGGGGATCCAGTTGTTGGCAACCACTCGGTTGAGGTGGGAGAAGAAATGTGTGAGTTTTGAAATTGGCGGCTGGTCCGTAGAGACAAGACCACCAGTGAGAATAAAACCCATCATCATGCTGTCAGGGTGGTTCGGAGAGGGCTCCTCCCACGTAGCCTGAATCTGCGATCGGCGGAAGAGTTTGTTGATAGTGCGGGGGCTGAAGTCATATTCGGTTCCACGGAGAACCACCTTCCCGTAGGACCCAGAGCCAGGGGTCCCAAACGCCCGATCTACGTGGGCGAAAAAGACTCGGTGGACAAACAGGCTGTAGTCCACGTCAAAATTAATGGAATCAGCCAAATGCATCTCACGCATGAAGGCCTCCAGTCCACGTTTGACCCACTTACTCTGCCCATAGTAGCGTTCAGAGTTGACATCCTGTCCTTGCAAAAATTCATAGCGTATGGCCGCCAGCTCTGTGTGGAAATTGTCAGAGTATCCAGGCCCAACAACCCGTGTTGGCGAGGCTCTTACGATTAAATTAGAGGCAACTTTACGTTCCTCCTCCACGAACGGCGGCGTGGAATCACGTATAACCACAGTAGTGTCAGTGGTTTGGTGGACGGGGGACTCGGTGGGGGAAACAGTAACTACAGGGCTATCAGGAGAGGGTGTACGGGCAGCGGGGTGTTCAATCACCTGAGTCTGCGGTGAAAGAGTGTGAGCTACAAGAGCGTTGGATTCATCAAGCCGTTTCTGTTCCATGCGGGCTCTATGGTCAGCCGCTGCCTTATCAGATTTTTCTTTCTCCGCACGTATGCGTAGAGCATCTTCATCAGCCTTCTTTTTCTGTTCATTGGCAATTCGCTCAGCCTCTTCCTGTTCTTTTCTTTTCCTTTCTTCTTCGGCTATACGTTCAGCCTCCTCCTGTTCCCTTCTTTGTCTTTCTTCCTCATCCTTCTTTCTTTGTTCTTCTTTGGCTCTACGTTCGTCCTCTTCTTGTTTCAGTTTTTCTAACCGTAGAGCCTCAAGTCTGTCTTCTTCCTCCTTTTTCTCCTTGGCTATGCGTGCAATTTCTTTTTCAGCCAGAAATTTGTTTCTTTTGTGTTCAGTGATGATCTTACGTAGATCAGAGATTTGATTTCCAATGGGTTCTGCCTTGGAGAAATCCTCTTCCTCATCAAATTGTTTTTCAAGAACGACCAGCTGGGCGTTGAGTTCAATAATTTGTGCTGCGTAAAATTCGGGAGTTTCAAAGGTAGACATAGTAGGTGATGCGAATGGTGAAGGCAGTATGCGGAGGGAGAAGAGTAAAAGTTTAGGGTAGATAATATGAATCTCTGCGCAGACAATACGAACAGCCTGAAGATATGAATTTGCTCTCGAAAACACGTAGTGATAGGTGTACTATGTGTTTGGTGAGAGGGGGTATTTATAGGGAAACTGTAGCGGTTCAACTTCTGCGGCCCAGATTTAACCACGTGTACACAATGTGGATCAGCGTTGAGGAAACAAACAGAGTACTCCCTGTGGTACGTGTACCTGCAGCATTGGAATCAATACGAGAGGACGAATAGCAGGGATGGGTTAGGGTATAATAAGAAACTTAAAGCATATGAATATATAAACATAAACATGATATGGGAACCAAGGTAGAGTGGGCAGGTTCGCGTAGAGGAGAGCAGTGTTGAAGATCCGTTAATGCGGTGACCAGGAACAGTACACAAGGAAAAAGATCCAACGCTTCAGCACAGATATTAGAACAAGCAGGAGCACCCATAACACGATCCTTCATTCATTTTTGTACATCTGCACAGGTATTAATAACAAACCGAAGCACGCACACCACGGTTCCTTGTGGGTAGGACAACACAACTATGTGAAAATTCAGCAAAGAGAACAAAATACAAAGAGTAGCACGTGAGACAGACAGTTTATCATGAGAACTCAAAGTCATATACGTAGAGCAGGTGTAATTACACATAGACCTACACAGAAATACCCAGATTTCAAAATTCACAAAAATTGTCTTAACCAACAAGCCTAAAGAAGCACTTCACGGTAGAACAAGCATACTTCGGTGATCAGAGGAACTCTGCAAATTAAAAAAAATGAAATTCAGTTAAAGGCATAGTAAGCACACACAAGGTGGACATACGTTCCACCACACAGTGAATCAAAATCGCTGGAAAGAACATTAAGTAGAGATACTGGAGGTAGAGTGACAGTGCTTTATGGACGGTATTGCTATTTTGGCCAGTTCAATGTGTAACCACGACCATTTCTTTAGCTTTTTCAAGCATAGAGCAGGCTTATTAGTACCCAAGAGGGGTGTTATAGATGGTGTTTCCTTATGTATTTTTTGTTTTCACCATTATATGTATAAGGCCATGTCTTTTGCATTTGCCCGAAGACCAAGTCAGTCAAGACCCGATCCATCGAGGAAATCTTTAGGCCGACTTTTCCTGCTAGACATAGAGCAAACTAAGTTCACTCCAATGAATTGCTTATATAAATATTTAAAGAACAGTATGTCCAAATACTACGTCACTTTGCAACTGTCAACTACAAACCTCACCTTGCTCTACCTCATGGTTCCATTGACAAAATAAACGGCTGTGGGTGGAGGTAGCCATTTGCGGCCTACTACCCTTCAAAACGCAGCCATGCAGAGAGAATTCCTTAGAAACAAAAATCTTTCCGAAGCAAGTGGTTTGGTGAAGAAGTCTGAGAGTTGTTTCTCGGTAGGAACATGTTCCATTACAACCTTACCCCGTTCAACCAAGTCTCGAATGAAATGATGTCGGATGTCAATGTGCTTGGTCTTTGAATGTTGTACTGGATTCTGACTTATCTTTATAGCACTCTCGTTGTCACAAAACAAGGTTAGTGGTGTGCTCTCGATTTGATAATCCGCAAGCATTTGTTGTAGCCATAACAGCTGGGTGCAGCAGCTACCCGCAGCCACGTATTCCGACTCAGCAGTAGAGAGGGCAATGCAATTTTGTTTCTTGCTATGCCACGAGACCAAGTTGTTTCCCAAGAGGCAGCACCCACCACTAGTGCTCTTTCTTTCATCATTGTCACCCCCCCAATCAGCATCTGCAAAACCAACAAGATAAGAAGAAGTTTCTTTAGTATACCATAAGCCAAGGTTGGTAGACCCGGCAACATATCTAAGGATACGCTTTACAGCAGCAAGATGTTCTTCCTTGGGTTGTGCTTGGTAGCGGGCACAGAGGCACACACTATACATAATATCTGGTCGGGTGGCTGTGAGGTAGAGTAAGCTTCCAATAAGAGATCTGTAGGTGGAGATATCAACATCCTTGCCATTCTCTGCCTTGCTTAGCTTGTCAGTGGTAGCCATAGGAGTCTTCATATGTTTAGCATCTGCCATATCAAATTTCTTCAACATGTTGATAGCATACTTAGTTTGAGAAATGAAGATGCCATTGTGTCGTTGCGAGATCTGAAGACCAAGGAAGTGACTTAGTTCTCCCTCCAAGCTCATTTGAAAAGATGAGGACATTGCTTCAGTGAATTCTTTGACTAAACGGTCATGGGTGGCACCAAACACAATGTCGTCCACATAGATTTGGGCAATGAGCATCTCGGTCTTGACAATCTTTATGAAGAGAGTAGTATCGGCATTACCACGAGTGAAACCAAAGTTCAACAGAAATTCCGTCAAGCAGCTATACCACGCACGAGGTGCTTGCTTCAAACCATATAGTGCCTTGTGCAGTAGGTAGACATGGTCTGGTTTGTGGGGATCCACAAACCCTTTGGGTTGTTCTACATATGCCTCTTCATCCAACACTCCATTTAGAAAGGCTGCCTTGACATCCATTTGCCGGAGTGGAATATTTTTGTAGCAGGCTACCGTAATAAGTAGTCTGATTGACTCTATGCGTGCCACAGGGGCAAAAGTTTCGTCAAAATCAATGCCCTCTACTTGGGTGTACCCTTGAGCAACTAAGCGTGCCTTGTTGCGCACTATTTGATTGAATTCATTGGTTTTGTTTTTATAGATCCACTTAGTGCCAATCACATTCACATTCTTGGGTCTGGGAACCAGAGACCATACTTTGTTTCGTTCGAACTCATGTAGCTCTTCTTGCATCGCCGCAATCCAAAATTCATCATTGATGGCTTCCTTAATATTTTTGGGCTCAATTTCAGAGACAAAACTCATAATGCCCACATCGGGAGATAGAAAAGCCAAATTTGAAAGTGTGTTAGGATAGGTGGCGGGCAAGGTGGTGGTAGAGTGAGTAGATCGAGTAACTCTTTGATTTAGATCTCCTATCATTTGTTGACCCGGATGTCTCTTTCGAATGTATGCGGGTGGACCGGAGTTAGGGACCCCGGTGGAAGTAGATGCCCCAGTTGTACCCAGAACAGGGTTGGCAGTAGATTGAGCAGAATCCTCATCACCATTACCGGAGGAGGTAGAGTCACCAGAGTTGTGAGAGATAGAATTTTCAGGAGCTGGTAGGACCACTCCTTCGCCTTGGTTCACCTCCCCCTCAACTATAACATCCATCGGAGGTAGAACAGGATGTGAAACACCTTGTTTCGAGGTAGACTTGGAAGGATGATCATGAAAATGATGTTCATCAAACTTGATATTTGTGGATTCTTGCACTGTCTTAGTTCTTAGGTTGAACACACGATAGGCATGACTGTTGAGGGCATAGCCAACAAAGATAGCTTTGTCCGACTTAGGATCAAACTTCTTCAAGGCATCACGATCATTCAAAATGTAGCAAATGCACCCATACACACGTAGATGAGCAACATTTGGTTTCTTGGAAGTTAACAACTCATATGCCGTGCATTGGGTTCCAGCACGAATGCTAATCCTATTAATCACATAGCAAGCCGCGCTAAGTGCTTCAGCCCAAAACCCCTTTGCCATACCCGCAGAAACCAACATCACCCTAGCCATTTCTTGCAATGTCCTGTTCTTCCTCTCCACAACACCATTTTGTTGAGGCGTCTTGGGGGCAGAGAATTCGTGATGAATTCCCTTGCGAGTGCAATACTCAATAAATACATTGTTTTGAAACTCTCCACCATGATCACTTCGAATTCGTTGGATTCTCTTGGCATGGGTAGTACGAATTTTCCGAGCAAGAGATCGAAAATTTTCAAATGCCTCATCCTTCGTACCAAGAAAATTTACCCAGGTAAACCTAGAGTAATCATCAACAATCACAAGTGTATACCACTTGTTCCCAAGACTTTGAACCTCCATAGGACCCATAAGATCCATATGTAGCAACTCGAAACACTCAGTCGTCCGGGTGAGGGTAGAGAGAGCGGGGTGTGGTGACCTTGTTTGTTTTCCCATGAGGCAGTCTCCACAAACTCTTTTATCAAACTTGGGCAAGCTCTCTATGCCTCTAACCGCTTTTATTTGAATTAACTTTTCAAGATTTCGAAGGCTAGTATGTCCAAGCCTTTGATGCCAAATATCTATCTCATCATGAGTAGAGGCATTCAGACAAGATTCACTGATGGCATAGCAGTTGTTCTTTGCTCGGGCAGCAGTGAGTATGCATTCCCCTTTTGCGTTGTACACTTCACAATTTTCTTTGTTAAACTTCACATTTAGCTCATCATCACACAATTGGCTAATGCTTATAAGATTAGCACAAAGACCATCTACAAGTAAAACATTCTTTAATGCGGGAAGACCTTTCACATTAAGAGTACCACTGCCCACTATACTTCCCTTTGCTCCCCCTCCATAGGTAACAGGACCCCCAGAGTGTGGAACAAAATCAATAAGAGAGTCTTTGGTGCCGGTCATGTGTCGGGAGCACCCACTATCAAAATACCATGTCTCTTTTGTAGTGCCCTTAGCCACAGTGAATGCAACATTGCATTTTACTTCTTCTTCCCTCCTTCTCCAAACTTGTTTATTCTTTGTTGTCACTGGTGTGGGAAGAGCTGCTTTGACTTTCCACACTAGTTTAGCTTGACTATGAATAGGTTTCAAGATGGGTCTCCAAACTTGTCTCATCCTCACACCGTGCATATTTAAATCATCAACACGCTTGTAGCAAAAAGGTTTGATATGTCCCTTCTTCCCACAATAATCACACACGTAGACTTTCTTATAATGGTCAGTAGCATTTTTCTTCCTCTGAGTGGTTATGCTCACATCAGATTTACGAGCAGAGGTAGAGCTGGACGACCCAGCTTTAGTAGACGCCGTAGAGGTAAGTTTAGATGTCTTGGATCGATTCGAGACATTTCGAGTGAAATTTTTCTTGTTGTAGGTAGACTTCGAGCTAGTTGTAGGTGTCAACGTGGACATAGAAGCAATTTGGGTTTGAGGATTCGTAGTAATGCGTTTGAGAATTTTCACATTCGAGGTAGAGGCCAAGTTTCCTTTGGATGTTTGAGCATCCTCCGGCTTAGCCATATTAGATTCAATGATAGATTTGTCAATACCACGCACAAATTTAGGACAAGTATTAAGAGAATCGGAGTAAACGGAATCAAAGGTTTCCTTAAAGCCAAGACCAAAATGCTTGGTGTTCACACAGTTCAACATAGAGTCAAGTTTAGAGGTGCCAGTGTTAAGCTTTTTAAATAGACAATTTGCAACATCCAATTTGTCCTTTGCTTGATAAAGCTCCTTGGTGCGCATAGCATAGCCTTCCTCCATCTTGGCTAGAGAATCTCTGAGAAAGTCCTTCTCGGAGTCTTCCTTGTTGACAATCGCCTCCAGCTCCTTCACCTTCTTCAACGCTCTCTCCAGCTCCAACATCACAACATCAAAATCCTTCTTGTTCACCTTCTCAGCAGAGGGAGTGGAGGTGCCAACCTTCTCAGTCATACCTGCAATCACAGAGGTATAGCAAAAAATATTTTCATGAGTGGCCAAGTCAGCTTGGTCTACCTCATACTCTTCATCACTCTCACTGTCAATAGCACTTAAGAGTGCATTCACATTATTTGTCTCCACCATCTTTCCCTGCTCTTCCTCAGATGAGTACAAGGTATCATCTCCATCGAACACCAAATAGCTAACCTCCATATTGTTCTTCCGGTGTAGATTGGGGCACTCATTCTTCACATGCCCCATGCCCTTGCACTCGAAGCATTTGATTTTCGACATGTCCTTGCCGGGGTTGCTGGCCACAAACCGTCGGTTGGGGGTATACCCTTTAGAGCCAGCAGCAGGTGGAGTAGAGTAGGAATTTCCAGGGCTCCTTTGATTGCGGAATTGTTTGAACCTTCTCTTCCTCTTGATATCTTGGCGGACCAAGTAGCTAACGGAATCTTGGAGAGCAGCAAACTTATCGGGATTGGGAGAGTTGAGGAGAGAAAGAGCTTCACTTTCATCATCTGAGTCCTCCGCAAGAGAAGCATTCTGATCGGTAGACTGAGAGGGATGAGTACCTCCTATGTTGTTGGAGGTAGAGCTGGAGCCACTCTGAGTAATAGCAAGTGCCTTCATTGAATTTTCAAATGGAGTCATGGAGTAAGACTTGTCCTTCAGCTTCAGATTCAACTCATAGTTCTTTAAGTGACTCATGATCTCGTTGTAGTCCCCAGAGAGACCAAGCTTAGTATCTTCCATAGTTGTCACTTTGACAGAGAACTTCTCTGTTACACCTCGAAGAACTTTAGTACAGATGAGTGGTGGAGGTATGGGGTCTCCAAGTTCTTGACATTCACTGACGATAGCCATTATCTTGTTAAAGAAGGAATCAAGATCCTCATCTTCCCTCATTTCAAGTTTGTGGAAGGTAGTAGTGAGTCCTCTCAGCTTGGACCTTTTGATGCTTTCACTTCCTTCACACATTCTTTCCAATGTGTCCCACACATGCTTAGCAGAAACAAGGTGCCTCACGACCGAAAACATATGAACGTCGATGAGATCGGTGATAATGTGAATGGCCTTCGAATTAAAAGTAGCGGCTTCATGTTCGGCGGTAGTCCACGTAGTTTCTTCCTTGATGCGCACATCACCATCTTCATCAGTGTAGGTTGGTGGACTCCATCCGTGTAGAACAGCAGCCCAAACACGTGAGTCAACGTTCTTCAGCTTCAACCTTGTCTTGCTCTTCCAGTAGGAGTAGTTTGTTGAGTTGAGAATGACGGGTTTGAGGACGGTAAACGACTCCATGGTAGAATCTCTTCCTAGGATCACACCGAAAGGGGTGAACTTGCTCTGATACCAATTGAAATTGTGTATATTGTACTGTGATCTACCTATAGAGTAGTAGTGAAGGGTAAAGTACAATTACTTAACACAATTTGAGATTCTATAAAGTAAACTTGTATTGATCTGTAATGGGTGGAACCACTTTACAAAAACATCTACAAAATTCTAGCGAATCTTGTAGAAAGGTCACACGACCAAAAACTAAGTCTAGGTAGAACTAATCTAGCGATGAGTACTACTAAGACTAAATAGAGGGTACGACCGGAGCTTTCTAGCGAAGTCTCTCGGTCTACAATAATTCTCTCTCTAGAATATGTCTAATCAAAAGTGTAATGAATGAATTCCAACAACCCACTATTTATAGGCATCGAAAAGTAGGGTTTCCGGAATTCACGCTTAATGGGCCAAGCCCATGACGGCCCAATGGAATGTACGACCCCAAGGCATCTCAAGCGAATATTCCATTGTTCCGTACTTGATGAACGTAGTTCTACCCGCTGCCACATTAGCATGTGTTCGCGCTTCGAGCTTGTTGCATGCACAGTTAGATTACTTCGTATTTTATTCTTTGACTTGAATTCTTCTAGCGAAGTCTTCTAGTCGCACCCGTGGCTGACTTCATTCCTTAGCAGTCATTCCCTCAGCCCAGTGTCTATCTGTGCTTGCTCCATTCCCTCAGCTCAGTCATTCTCTTGTTGGTGGTGCAACAGTGAATTCGAGGAACACGCTGGTATACATAGAACTACGTGGGTCATTCACTGTTATGCACACAAGGAACTCCATGTTGTTTGTATCGCCAAGTCCGCTAGTCCAACTCTGAGTACGCTTGCATATCGTGGCTCCAGGAAGAACCACTTGTATTTTCCAGTTAGCACTACTCATACCTAGCAGACTTGTGTGAATTTAATCAATTAAAACAAACAAACAAATCACATGAAGTTACTACAAAACAATAGTGTATAGTTCAACGTAGTTCAAGCAAGAACAACATGGTTCTATGTTGAACTACAAAGAACTACACACTAACATAGTTACTTGTGTTTTATGATGTATAATTAAATTTTGATAATGTTGCAAGGCACTGGCGATCCATTTCCAGAGCTACGCTGATAAGTTAATCATCTCCGTGGGCGCGGACGAGAAATTGATTCCGAATCCTCGTCAACTATGCGATTATATGGTGAAGTCTTTCCAAGACATGAAACGCAGTGTAATCCAAGGATCGGGACTTGATGGCGTAGTTTAACACTTGGTTGTTTATTACAATACATTACATGGTCTATTTTGAGTGTAATAAAATTGGGATTACTATATCTCTCTAAGAAACACTACACAAAACTCTTCATATCGCTTGATATCTAAGTTCGAACTAGAAGTAACCTCGAGCACAACTACTCCGAAGCTGAACACGTCCGATTTCGCAGTAGCTACGTCCGATTTCGTCAGCTATGACGAAAACCGATAATGATCACGTGCCTCTCACGTGTCGTCGTGTTCCGCCTGACATTGAATGATAGTGTAATTTTGTGAAACTTCAGATACCGAGATGTAAAAATCGAAAGTTGAGTAAGCAAAAGTACAAAAATGTTTATAGTTCAACTATTAAAGTAGAATTTTTCCTAAAAATAATTATAATAAAATATTTCTTGCAAAATCTAAGTACTATAATTTAAGTAACCAGATTCAACGTAAAAAATGGAAATAAAAAAAGAAGCAAATTAAAATTTGAGGTATACCTAATTTATTCTTGGTATATTCCTAATTTCCTAATCAACAATAATTAGCTAAGGCACGGTTCACACAATTAACATTACACCCATTCAATCCTCGCGACCTCACCGTAAGAAACGCTTAGCGCACTTGTACATTACAACCTCTTAATACCCCTTAAAGGTACAACTTGAAGAGCACACGAGATTTCCTTCGTCCCCACTCCTCCACCGCCTGTAAAATAAATAATTGCATACATAAAATACAATTATTCACATACATACGCGTGGTTTCGATCTATAACCCGCACGGAGCAACCCATCAGAAATGGGTGGAAATCGCAGGAAAACGTTGAACAAATCGAGTAGCAAAGGGAGACGACCCGGCAATCATGGTCTCTTTGTAGAAGGTGGATTTTTGTCCGATTTGCCCTCTTTCACTTCTCCTCCTTCCAGAGGTTTCCCTCTCTCTCTCTCTCTCTCTCTCTCTCTCTCTCTCTCTCTGAACAAAAAGTTTATTTGGTTGTTTTACTAGGTAAAAATTTGTTCATAGATGCGTTGTATTTTGCTTTGATGATTTAGGGATAAAAGGGAATAATGGAGGTAATAGGAATTCCAGAACCGTGATTGTAAAAGGTAGCAATCAGGATTCGACACCCGGGTCGGGCTCGGGCCGGAGAACCGAGAATCAGAGGATTAGAGGGAATGCTGTTGGTTACAGCTATTCTCAGGTATAATTAGCTATACTGTTTTTTTTATTTTTTTGATTGGATTTTCCTGTGATGATTATGTTGGTGAGGAAAAATTTATGTTACTTTTTTTTTGGCAAAATGAGTTTATTATTACTGCTTGCACTATGTAAGTAATATTGTTTGTAGATTACGCTGGACCCGATTATGGGGTCATAAGTGGAAGATTAATCTTATATTTCTTAGTTTTTTTTTTTTTTTTTTATCATTTATGTAACAAAATTGAAGCTGTATCATATATTCATATGGAGTTCAATAAAGATCCCACATTTTTTTACTTGTGTTCGGAATTATTTCTTCTTTTCGTGTTCATGTTAAATGTGACATAGTTATGAGTTGCGACCTCGTGTTCAATCAACATTTAACTTGACGGTCATGGATAATTCCAGGAAAATGAATTTTTAGATGGAGGTAAATTTCTGGAGAACAAAAGAAGTGCATCAAATCCCGAACTTTTGGCTAAATCGGACAAGAGTCCAATTGTTGTTTATTTAGACGAGGGGCCAGTTAAAGAATCCCAAAATGTGGAATACATGTATGACTACACGACAAATTTTACACTGGGTGAAACCTCACACCAAGGATTAGGGTTCCACGATGAAGGGGAAACAACTCCAAACGGTATTGGATATTCATCCAAGATGGAAGAGCAAGAGAGTTATTCAGTGGGCTTATCTTCCTCTGGAGAACTCAACACAGGTGCTGAGGTCTATGATTATCAGGATGAAGCAGTTGAGGACTTGATGGATGAGATGTTAGTTGAAGAGGAAAATCAGAGTTATCTGATAATGGGAGGTAGAAAAATATACACACAAGATATCAGTGATGAGGATGAAGACGAAGGTTTGAGTGATGAAGAAAACTCTGGCTCTTCAGAGTCGGAAGATTCCTCTGAAACATCTGAGAGTGATGGCTCGTCATATAGTGGTTCGGACATTGACGATGAGATCGCTGTAGATTACTTTGAGGGAATTGGTGGAATTAGCAACACTATCAATGTTGACAGGCTTGTTTGTCAGTTTCCTGATGATGACAGTGATTCTGAAGGTACCGTTGATGGAACACTGAATAAGTTGGGTGCAATTGATCTTCAGGAGGCGTCAAGGGAGTATGGCAAGCGAAAGAACGATTTTTCACGAAAATATAGCAGAGAAGATAAAAAATCAACACCTGTTAAGTATGCTTACCAATCTCCTCTAGATGACTTGATGCTTATTAAAGATCCAAGAACTTTTTCTGGGAAGAAGAAACATATTTCAAGACTTCCACAGTCTTGGCCGGGTGAAGCTCGCAAAAGCAAAAAGATCAGGAAATTACCAGGTAAGAGCTTCTATCAAATATATTCTTTTGTAATAGATATTTTAGAGTTGAAAAAGGTTATGACTTGGATAATCATTCATGATGTTTCTCTTTGCATTGAGGTAGTATGGTTCAATTTATTGTTTCTTCTTCTATGGATAATTTTTCACCTGGATATATTTACTTTGCATTCAGAGTCTCATGTATCTTATTTGTTGTTAATTAGTTGTATCAGTGTTTTCTTTTTTCTTTTCATGATATGGATTTACTTTTGTAACTTTATTGAGCTCATTTTATATATGCATGCGATTCAGGGGAGAAAATGAAACACCGTAAAGAAATGATTGCAGCCAAGCGCCGGGATAGAATGGCTCATCGGGGTGTGGATCTTCAGAAGATAAGTTTGGTATGACACATACAGAGAACTCAACACTCATAACTTTTAACTACATTGAGTTCCTCTCATAACCCTCAAAATAAAACCCTAAAGATAACGAAACAATCTATGAAGTTTTCCAAAGTATCATACATAGAAACAAAATAAATTAAATTTACTAAATGTCCGAGTAACTTCAATCCATTCGTCTTTCACATTCCCTAAATTTGGAAAAGGTTTAAAGTATAGCATCTTTTAATCAAGAATGTAGAGCTAAGAAAGAGGGAAAAAAAATGTAGCCCGCCTATATGTGGTTGAAGAAGTTGACAAGAATCACAAGGATGTTTAAAATCAACGGAATATTTGTATCTAACTATCTACTGCTTTTCTCCAAATATAATAATCCGGAAATTATTCACCAAGCAGCAGACTTTAGACTTCTTTTTGGGGTTGATCAGCCCCTTTTAATGATTACCTAGCTACTATAGCCCTAGTTGCCTTTTAGGCTTGGGCAGCCTCAAAGCCTGCTGTTGAAATAACAGAAGTACATGCCTCTTAAAAAGAAAAGCTTAATGGGCCCCAACCGCTTCAAAATGCGCATCGGTTGATTTTCAAAACCATAGCCACACATGTATTTGAGTCTGAACTCTGACCTCCGTATGAAGAATATCAGCACACTGGGAACTGGACTCAATTTTTTGTATATATCCTCGTTTTATTTTGTAGAAATTACAGCAGATAGTTCTTGATGGCATGGATATGCAATCATTCCCGCCTATGCATCAGCGGGATTGTTCTCAGGTAAATTTATATTCTAAAGCTAGTGACCAAGCATATCTCATCATTTGCCGACCCTTCTTGCACCATAACACACCACACCACACCATCTCTCTTATCTGATTCCGTATCTTATGCTCTTCTATTTTATGTATTTATTTCTCTCTGTGACGTTATTCGAAATGCATCTCTCAATTTAAATTTACCGTACTAACGAGCATTAAGTGGTTCTGTTAAAATAGTAACAGCTGAAAATATTGCGCCCAGCATTTTTATGAATGAAAGTGTTATGAGTACAGTTTATCATATTTTTTTTTATTTGCATTTTTCCCTTGGCTTGGTTTCTAATTTACCTTCTACAGTTTCAAGTCATTTGCCTTATCTAGGAATATAATCTCTATACTAAGTGTTATTTGTGTTGCCGGTTATGCTTAGAATTTGATTTTATAGGTAATGAGACTAGCTGCTATTTATCGCTTGCGTAGTGGTTGCCAAGGATCCGGAAAGAAGAGGTAAAACACATTATATTCTTATTTGAGCACTATGTACACAGTGAAGCTTAAAACCCTAGGCCAATGAGACAAATGAATACGTCATATTATTATTAACCATATAATTTATTTGAGTGTGAAAATTTCTGCCATTTTTGCATTCATTTTGAGATATTTCTAATGTGACATGCTGTTTCATTATAGTTTCAAAGTTTCCTTCATTTAGCACTATTTTTTCCCTTTTTTAGGTAGATTAAGAAATGTAAGCTTTTTTTACTACATAACCAGCTAAGAGCATATATCCTTTGGGATTTCAATCCAATAGGGTCAATTGGTTAATTTCAGGAGTCTTAACATGGAATTTTAATACTTTTATCACTTCAGGAAAGGTTGCTAGCTTATAGACCAAAAAAATATACACAGTGGACTATTAAAATGGTACGGAGGGGACAATTTTTTACCAATATTTTACTCCGTCCGCCCCCCTTTAGTTTGCATACTTTTTGTTGCACAACTAAAAATAAAAATATATCTCACAATCTTCACCCTCACAATGTACACTCATTTACACCTCATGTCATTACCTTATCCTCTTAATCACACCTTATCCCTCATTATCATAAAGTTGATTTACCAATTTTGCCCTCCAGTTTGATGACTTAAAAGTAAGTATACTTTTTCTTCTTATACTCTGTGCCAAATTTTCACACAAACTTATCAGGGACGGAGGGAGTACTTTATAATAATGACACATTGCCCAAGTCTCAAATTGGATTCTCATATATTTATTTCCGTTTGCGCCAATTTGCTGTTTATTTTTTTATCTTTCATACATTTCCGAACCACCACCACCCACACTGCCTTCCTCATCATTTTCTTTGTTATTCCATCTTCACACTTGATGTTCATCTGCTGCTTCTTCAAAAAACACAATACAGATCAAACCTCAAATTCATCTTAACCTCCACCACCCACCTCCATGTATCCCAGTCCCAGCTCTACCTTCCTAAGTCTACGCTTCAAACACTTACACATGGATTCACACGATTCCTCCAATGACCTCAAATGTGTCTTTCAGTATCGCTGTTCAACCCCATCACTGCCCAATAAAACTTTTCTGTGGCTATGTGTGTTTTATTAACTTAATAAGCGAAACATTCTGGTAAACTAGAGAAATCATAGTTCTTGCTGGACTCTGAGGGTATATACAGTAAATCTAGATGGGTTTCTGTAAAAATGTGACACCCTTAACGCAAAAGAACAATTTTGGGTGCAAATTTTGCTAAAATGCGTATTATAAAGTTTCCTGTAACTGAGTGTCGTAATTTTATGAAGTTTCCATTACTTGGAGTATTAAATTGGGAAGAAAATTGTGTACCTCATGCGAATTTTCTACAAAATATCAATCACCAAGTACTAGGGGTTTTAATTTGACTTTTATTTTATTATATGTTGTTCACAGATTTGTGACAGTGGTCCGAACACATCACACATGTATGCCATCTGCGAGTGATAAAATACGCCTGCAAAAGGTAATGGAGGGAGTTTGATTTATTTTTTCTCTGGAAACCTCTAGGGAGTGGGTTTTAACTTTCACCTTCACCAAATTATTGCTTCTGGGTTTCAGCTGATAGGGGCTGACAAGGATGCTGACTTCTCAGTTGTTGATGGCAAGCCTAAGCCTGTGAAAGTTGGTGCACATGGTTCTAACAGCGCCTCTCGAGTTGGTGCCTCCACTCCAGTAGGCTCACAATCTTTCAGGAAGAAATCTAATAAGAACTCAGTAATCTACAAAAGCAGCAAGGAAGCAAGACCTACCAAAACTGGCGAAGTAGGTTCTTATTCTGCACAGCCTGTCTCCTTTGTCTCAAGTGGTATTTTGAATACGAAAATGGTTGAGATCGATTCAAATGAGGAGAAAGGTACATGCAGTGTTAACAAACTTGAAGCGAATACAGCAGAACGCGGTGCATTTGAAATGCACACAACTGGGTTTGGCTCTAAAATGTTGGCAAAGATGGGATATGTGGAAGGTGGCGGCTTAGGAAAGGATGGCGGAGGTATGGCACACCCCATTGAAGTGTCTCAGAGGCCTAAATCACTTGGATTGGGTGCAGAGGTTCCTGAAACTACTAATGTGTCTGAAAATGTGAAACATCAACCCAAGTCAGCTGGACGCAAGGCCAAGTCTTCTGGTGCTTATGGTAAGTCAGAAAAAACCGAGAGCCAAAAACTTGGTTCATTTGAGAGGCATACCAATGGATTCGGGTCGAAGATGATGGCAAAAATGGGATTTGTTGATGGCATGGGACTGGGCAAGGATTCTCAAGGCATAATCAACCCTTTAGCTGCAGTTAGGCGACCAAGGTCTATGGGACTTGGTGCCAATAAGAGCTGAATCCCTATAACTGTTGTCATTTGTTGTTGATGGAAAGCCTATTTCCGTCTCGTCTAATTTAAGTTGTCTTTAGCTAGAAATTCGACTCAAAATCCAGTACTGATTCAGAGTTGGGCATGTAAATGAATGCCTCGTGTTTTAAGTTATGTGGTGTTTATATTGATGTTGCCAGGAATGAGGATCCTCTGCCTTTACATTCCTTTTTATTACTAAATTGCAGACATGATTTTCTGTTGGGTTTATATATGATGTAAACCTTGCGTGAACACAAATAGGAATGGTGGGACGAATATTGTATTATTGTTGGGTTTATATACGATGTATTATTAGTGACTTGTCGGATGATTCACTGGTGCTGCACAGGTGTGGGGGTATAAATGACTTGCTGCTTTGCATGTTAGTGCGTGGGAAAGGCGTCGTTTACTGTATTGACTCGGCGAGGCTGTGCTGCAATTGATGTGCTCACTCAGCCAGTAGTATAGCATTTGCTGCATCATGAGTGTGGTGCAAGCTTTCTAGTCGGGTTTTGCTTCTTTTTCTCTGGCAAAACCATATTCTACAAATAATAAGACATCTAACCATGATATATTCTATCCCATAATGTAATAAAAATGAATTTAACAAAACTTAAAATGACCCGCAAAATATTCCCTCTGCCTCATAGACTCAGATCTAGGGATGTAAACGAATCGAATATTTTTTACTCGATTCGTGATTTGATTCGACTTTTGATGATTCGTATTCGAAAAAAACGAATACAAATACGAATACAAATATTTTTTTATATTCGAATAAATATAAATACGAATATGAATAGTATATTATTCGATTTGAATATTATACGAATAGTATATATATATATATATATATATATATATATATATATATATAATTTTTAATAAATATTATTTTAGCCTTTTCCTTTTCTATTTACCAATTTTCAATATATATTTATGTGAATTAAATTGTAATTATATTTCGATTTTTCGCTTTATAATTTTCATTTAGGTGATTTTCATTTAGGAGGAATAAGAAGTTATCCAAGTTGCACTAAAAAATCAAAAATTAGAAGTTATTTATTTTATTTTTAATTTCATAACATTTACTATTTATATTCAATAACATTATTTTTTGTTTCATAAAAGACTTTTTAATGAAGGGATATGTAATGTTGGAGGACTTTGCGGCAAATATCAAATGATATTTTAATTTTATTTTAAAATTTATATTTTAAATTTTTTAATATTTTTATAATAAAATAAAACAATATATATTGTTCAATTAGTCTAAGCGGAGTTAGGCGAGAACTTTTAGAACAGTGTCATGGATAATATTTCAAGATGGAAAAACTCAACCAAATTACAATTTAATCACGCAGATAAGAAGCTTAATCTCTGGTTTGAGGAAAGGAGGGCCAAAAGATTGAAGTCAAACGCCGAAAGTGAAGCAGCAAACATCATCATCGAGCATGCCTTATATCTTCGAATTGGAGCAGCAGTTGCTGTGGCATGGATCGAGCGCTTAGTTGCAGATGGCAGACAGCATCATCGAGGAGTCAGTGTTCCTTCTTCATGTTCTTCATCTTTAACCCTTTTCACACATTCAATCACAACTAAAGATTAACAAGGGTCGATCAAACAAATTGCAAAACGGGCGATCACACAAAGTCGTGTCCACACGAGCCTTGGTCGATCTTTATAGGGGCAACACTCAACTTCATAGCTTGATAAGAAGACTTTTCGGTTAAGTAATGAGCTTGATCTCACTTTTAAGTGAGCTCCTATATAGTATTTTTCGTGCCACAACAATAGAATATATGCAAAGACAACTGACTCTTGATAACTATAAATATGTCTTTCTTGAGTTACAAACTTAAGTCAAAACGAACAAATATAAAAACTATAAAGTTCCATTCGTATTCTCGTGTGTGTGAGATACAGTACTATGCTTATATTTTGAACAACTTGATTCTTATATGTATACCTTCATGCAGTAGTAAATATATATATATTTATGTATGTAGTTACAAAAATTCTAGCAAACTTAACTTCAGCCCTCAACCTGATCAGACTCGGCTAAATGGCAGTCGAAGCAGTCCCCATCTGCAGCCACCCTGATCCCCCACAGTTCACGTCTCTCAAATCACTCAGCTTCCTCAGCTTATTCATCTCACATCCCTTTTTACTGCTGTCGACATTTCCTGTGCTAGTTGCTAGTTGCTTTTGCAACAAGAATCGTGTTGACGCCTCCAACGAACTATTGCTGTTATCGTGTGGAGGCAAGTTGAGGTTGAGATCAAGCTGCTGCTGCTGATGGTGGTGGAGATCTTTATCATGATGATGAGGAATCGTGAAAACGGGCGGCTTCGGGCAGAGTTTTTGGCTCTGATGATCGTATTGGAAATCTTGGAAACTTGGGATGAAGGCGTTGTCGGTCGAAGCGGTCAGCCAATGGCACCTCTTGTGCCCGCCCAAGGCCTGCCCGGAAGAAAACACTCGGTGGCAAACCGAGCATTCGTGCATCTTCGTTTTCTTCCTAGCCGAGTTCGCGGATGTCGTTGTCGTGTGTTCGTTTTCTTCCGTGATGGAATCGATGTCACCTCCGACGTTTTCTTCCTCGTCTAACTTGGCGGCGAAGCAACCTTTGACTTTCTTGTGGCTTGCCCTATGTCCCCCCAAGGCTTGGTGGGAGTTGAATATTTTCTTGCATGCTTTGCATTGGAACATTCCTTTCTCCACCACCACCACTTGCTTGCCCTTGCTTTCCTCCTTGTGATATTCACTCGAAGACGAGGTGTATGTCTTGCTCGAAAGCATGACGAGGCAGTTGGCGAGATCTTCATCCTCGGTCGAAGCCGAGTGCTCCTCGAAATGGTCGGGTTTGGATCCTCCGAATGCCCTTTTCTTACTCGGTTTTACTCCTTTCTCTTCGTGATCTTCACCACTACTACTCACGGGGTGGTGGCGAGCCGTTTTCGCGCGAAGGAAGTACGGATGCTTGTTGTTGTTGTTGTTGTTTTCATCACGACCGAGGGAATTAGGATCGTGAGGATCATCGTCTCCCATGGTGAAATAGCTTCTTATTACATGGCTATTCATGTCATGGTGTTCAAGGATGTGAGGAGTGAGTATTAGTGGTTTTATAGAGTGTGAGAGTGTAATGGCTTTTTATTTATTGAGTTTGTAAGAAGAATATTGGGAGTGAAGGGAAGTCCTAGTTTTTAGTTGGAATTTGTTGGTTGTGAGTGAAGTTGTATTCTTGTGGTGGGGAGTTTTTTTATGTGAGTTTGTGGTTGTGACACTTTTACATGTTCACTTCTACCGTATAGATGAGTGTGTTTTCTTACTTGATAATGTGTAATAGTACGACAATTCAACGGTTGACCAATTTGACCTAACTAAAACATACAAAACAAATGTACGATGGTCTCTTACAAAGTACTATGATTCAATTGTTTTATACTACTACATATAAACAAATGGATTAAAGTCATAAAAATATCCATCAAGGTACTACTAAGTAGTATATGTTATATAGTTCAATAAAATATCAATCATCTTCCATTCAACATATATTTATTGTTGGCCTCGTTATATTATTTCATCAAAATTTATATATTTATTGTTCTTTATTAATACACGGGGATAACACTGATAGATTTTCGAAAATAACTATATTTTTTTCATATAAAAAACAACATAATAACTCAAAGACAAGAACATAATATAAATATATAGTTCGGAACTCTAAAGCGCACGAAGACTCGATCATGAGCCTCCGAATAAGATAATGGTATCCGTATCATATGCACTATCATATATTATATTATACTACCTCTATCAAAGATTAGTCAAAGTGAATTGTCTCAGAATTCTAATATATCAATTTAAAGTAATAGAATAACTTATTAAGTTCATAATCGATGTATTACTCCAATAACGAGGATATTGACATTTTTCTTTTGAAATTAGCATATACTATGTGTATAGCATTTCATCGGTCATCGGTATTTGTAATTTTGTAGCATCGAAATATTGTAATTTTTCATGTTAAATCAACCCACTGAACTCACTCTAAAATTCTCTAAGAGGTTCTTTATGATCAGTAACGAGTTTCATGGTATAGTATTACATCATTAATCATTAAAACTCATAAATTATTGTTGTTTCACTAGAACACCATCTGTATCGTGATGTGTTCTAAGTCTCAATATAGACCGCTTCAAAAGCTAATATTTGTGCAATCCAAAATTTAATGTGAAGTTTTTGTGTTGTAAGTAGGGATTCCATCGTTTGTGTTATAATTCATGGAGTCTCAAACAAGAGGTGATAGTGGAGTGTTTTGATAAAGAGAAATTTATATTTTAGTAATTGTCTCAAATAAGAGCTGATAATGGAGTGTTTAGATGAAGAGAAAATTATATTTTAGTAATTGAATTTAGGATATTTTTTTACTTTCATAACAGAAATTTATTTGTTTACACTTGGCTAACTGAGCTATATTGTTTTCTCACTTATCTAACTATTTGATCGGAATTCGGTAACACGTGAGATACATGTGACTTTTTATTAAATTTTTGTAATATTTTGTAGGTATAAGTGAATATATAATTATTTAACTAACCTAATCTTTTAATTATCAATTTGTTTTCATATCAAAACCTCAATTCATCTACTTTGAAAAAAATATAAAAACTACACAAAATACACGAAAAGAATTTGTTTTCGAAAACATAAAATCCTTATATCTAAATTGATAATTGGAATATTAAAATCTTAAAAAACATGAGTGAAAAATGAAAATCGTGCTAAAATTAACTATTACAAAAAATTTAATCAAATAATACTATTAAAACAGTGAGAGGATCTTCTTCACCATGAATTTGAGAGATCAAATAATTCATAAAAAAAACTAAGCAAAAAACTCTAAAACATACAAAATGTTATAAACTCAAAAGGGATTGAGAGAATAATAAATTAGAATAAGAGAGACAATATGATAGGAGAATAGAATTGTTATGAATTCTTGTGAATTATTGTATTCATTCATATGGGGAGACCCCTTTATATAGGATACAATCTAGGGTTTCTGACTTAGCCAACAAGTCATTCACTATAATATAATAATATTCATAACACTCCCCCTTGAATGACTATTTACAAGATTGCTGCCTCGTTAAAACCTTGTCAGGAAAACCCAGTGGGACAAAACCTGAGCGAAGGAAAAAGAGTACAACTTGCTCCCCCTGATTGTAATCACCGAAGATCTTTGACTTCTTGAAAGTAATTATTGGTGATCAATCTTTCTCATTAAAACCTGTAACTAATAAAACCATATAGGAAAAACTTAGTTATTCAAATATACATTTTGGTCTTCAGGACCCAACCTTCGAGTTATCGAGTTTCATATTCATTTGTATTATTGTATATTTTTCGTCCTTCAGGGACATGCCTTTACCAGACATCTATATTGACTAGAGCATTCGCAATTGCTATAACCGGCCGGTAACTCTTGTGGAGTATATTAAATGCATCTAGTGTTCAATATACATTTCTTGACAAATGAACAATAATGTGAACTTCAATTCACAATCATTTGAACTTCAGGTTCAATACCTCATTTTATCTCGAAAATAAACTCATATGGAACATTCTGATGTTCTCATTATTATCGAGTTGAGTGATGTACATGCCTCGTTAAAAACCTCGTTATAAAACCTTGTAGGAAAAAATACTAGAGGAAAAGAGTACACGACATTCACATTTATATTGTGGTGATTGTCTCGTTAAAAACCTTTAACTAAGAAAACCCCGTGGGAAAAACTTAGTAGAGGGAAAAAGAGTGCAATCACTGGCCTTCGGGACCAATCACTGGTCTTCGGGACCTTATATTCAATATCATTTTTCTCCATAATGACATATGTAATATGATATTGTACATGTTCTGATTTTCATTTCCTTTCATATCAGAAATCTTAAAATCCATCCAGGATTTTCATGTATGTATCTTTCTAATGACTTTTACATGGTCATATCATACAATTCATGCATATCTATATTTATCGTTGTTGCTAGAAATATTTAATAGCGGAACTTAATGTCATCCTTAAAAATATCGAGTTTCTGCGAAAAACTCTTGATCAACTAATCTCGCTTTTATATCTCACCACATCATTATTCGTTTTCGTACGAACACCTACGTATATCCTTCTAGGATAATATTTTTATCCAGTGAGTAATGTTCAGCCTCAATTGCTCATTTCTATTTTCTTGAGTGCTGCTGGCACACTATTATAGATATGAGTTCTGGATCCAAATTTTCTAGAGAAACTCTTGAGGCGAATATGCGTTGACGACTTTTTGATTTTTCCATGTTGATGACAATTCAATATATCAACCAAATCTTTCATCATTTCCCAACTTATTTATTTTGGTTGTTCCGCAATCCCACAATTTTCTATTATCTTGTGCACAAACTTTTTCAATGGGATTTCCATCTAACTCTCTTCAGGAGATTTTGAGGGTGACTTAATTTCTTTTGTTTTTTTCCGCGGATTTATTTAAAATCTTAAGATCGATCTACTACGCTTCAGGCGTATATTAGAATCAACATTTGAGTTGATCTCTTTGGTATTTGAACTCTTATAGTTCATTTATCACAAATATATGTGATTTTGTCACACCTTCATTAATTTGGCAGATTACTTGCTGAATATTGCAAGTCACTTATTTTAATGAACTTCGGGTTCAATTGATTGGTGCGTGGATCTAGAATTAAAGATCGTTTTCATTCAAAGAAATTTATCGGCATTTATATCTTTATATTCTTATCTCCCCCTAATGCCGGAAAATGATCTTCGTTAAATATGCAACTCAATGTAATTGCTATAAACCGATCTTCTGGATCGTGGGCTCGAGATATTATGCTCGTTCATACACTTTAGTGGTGATATTAATATACGTTGCACATTAATTCGCAGATGAGAAATGTTTGATTCATTTCCACGCACAATCATTCATGATATGCATCATTTTCATGTTTAAGTACATTTGTAGTACTCGTGGGGATAATTAGTAAAGCTCTTCCGGAGCCAACTCTTAATATATCATAATTTGCATAACAGTATATTTACCAATTATCCTTCGGGGATACAGTACATTTTACCAATGATCCTTCGGGGATACATTATCTTACCAATGATCCTTCATAGATCAAAATATATCTCATATATAATTTTCTCATAAGTTACATTTAATTGGAATCGACTTTTTCGATATTCTTGATTTTCAAAAGATATCCTTCAGGGATAATTCATACGTAATCATTGTTTCAACAAGAACAATGGTGTTTCACTATGAGTATCATGATGTAACTTTATTAAAAACATATAATGTTATGAACTTTGCTTCTTCGGGAGCAATCAATAAAAATATTAATGCAAGAATATTTTGCATTATTTCTTATAAATATCAATTTGAAATATTTAAAATTTAATTGCTACAAGCAATTTGATTTGATATTTCTGCGGGAATATCGATTTTCTTCAAGAACATTTAAAATTTAATTTTGATATTTAATCATGAATATCATATCATAATGTTCTTCGGGAACCTATAAAACTTATTGCAACTACGGGAGCAATTTATTTGATATTTCTAAACTTATTGCTTCTACGGGAGCAATTTAATTTGATATTTATCGAATAATATCAAATCATGATGTTCTTCCAGAACGATCAATATAATATTTAAACAATTTATTTTCTTCAGAACATTCAATTTAATTGATATATTAAAAATAATTGATTTGATATTACTTCAGGAATATCAAATTATAATGCGACTCAAACTTGTGAGTCGAACTTCATGATTTTTCCACAACCAATTTATTCAGAATGCCTCGACAGATTTAAAATCTTGTAATCGAACGTGGAGTCAATCATACCACGTTTTTGGTAGTACGACCAACTTCGGATGATCGTATCTTTCTTTTAAATATTTCCACAAAACTATAGTACGAACAACTTCGGGTGATCGTATATTTATTTTACGGTGAATTTTCAAAGATATTATTCGAGATTATTAGTAATATTCATAATCAATTTGATATTGGTATTTCTGCAGGAATATCATATCACGATGTTCTCCAGGAACATTAAAAATTTAATCGATTTACTAATTAATTTGATATTACTTCAAGAATATCAGATTATAATGTTCTTCGGAAACATATGATATTACTTCAGGAATATCAGATTATAATGTTCTTCGGGAACATTTGAATTTAAGAAGAAGGGAAGAGAAGTAGATATATTTATAATTATTAATTAATATAAACAAACATATAAATTCTTGCCTTGGAGTTCGGATCTTGGATGAGTAGAACTTCGATGAAGAACGCGGTTGAGCTTTCGTGCTGATAACGTGTTATAAACTCAAAAGGGATTGAGAGAACAATAAATTAGAATAAGAGAGACAATATGATAGGAGAATAGAATTGTTATGAATTCTTGTGAATTATTGTATTCATTCATATGGGGAGACCCCTTTATATAGGATACAATCTAGGGTTTCTGACTTAGCCAACAAGTCATTCACTATAATATAATAATATTCATAACACAAAACATTTTTTAATTTTTAGAATGGATTGTCCATATTAAGTAGAAACATAAAAAAAAATGCGTATTTATTTCAAACAAAAAGAGTAATATTTTCTTCGTCAATTGCATATTAAATTGGGAGGGAAAAAATATTAGTACTTCTGAGTGATCGAATACGGAGATTAAGAAAATATAGTGTTATTGACTTTTTGATTAAAAAGTTGAGAGTAAAAATTTATTTTTTAAATTAATAAAGTACAAAGTTGATAGTAGTGTTTAAAAAAGTAGGTGAAAAGTCAATGTATATTTATATCTGTTATGAAATAATGTGTTTGTAGATGTCTTTTGAAGTGCTCAAGTTAGTGGGAATTTATAAGGACACAATATTGAATTCACCACTTTATGATCACTAACTAATGAGTATGCATGTACTTATAAATAGGTACTTATGTACTCCATTGTAATACACTTCATAGACTTCATATATTTGATACTTGAAGTACTTCGATTGAATAATAAGATCAATATCCTCCTTCTCCCTACTTCTATTCTCTTGTGTATCTTATACTTTATATTGTTCTGAGCAAATAAATTTACAACACGTTATCAGCACGAATAGCAAGATTCGCAAGCACAAATAGCAAGACTATTGATATTGAAGCATGAATAGTAATATTCTTAAGGTACGCATTTTATTATTTTAATTTATAATTATTATGGCTAACATCAACAAAGTTGATTTCACTCTTCTTGATCTTAGTGAAATGAATTTTTAATCGTGAAAGATCCACTAGCTTTGTGGATTGATTTTAAAGAAAGATACGATCACCTGAAGATGGTCGTACTTCCCAAAAAAAAAAATTGTATGATTGCTCCACATTCGACTACAAGATTGTAAAACGATCGAGGCATATAATTCATCATGAAAGTAGCTTCTCAATTAAAATTATGTGGTGAAACTATAACTGATGAAGACATGTTTGAGCTTAAATACTCTACTTTTCAAGTGTCGAATGTGCTCCTGCAGTAGTAATATCGACAAAATGGATTTACCAAATATTCTGAATGAATTGTTGTTGAAAAATCACAAATCCCGACCCACCGGTTCTAGTCCATTTCCTGAAGCAAGTGAGACTCAAATTCAAAATTATAACGTGTTCATGGTGGTTGTGGTCGTGGACAAGGTTGTGATAATAGTCGTGGTGAAAGTAGAGGACATGGAAACTATCATGTTCGTAATCATGTTTGGTGTAACCATATAATAAAAATAAGAATGATGAAAAAAATGTCTCCCAGAAGAGAGAACATGAATAAATAAGAAATAATAATTAACAAAAGAAAGTTTATTGGTTTGGTATATGCCGAAGATCAAATCATTTTGTTGATCTTGAAGAAAAATCGTTGAAATAAAACGAAAAAGATGTGGAGACAAATCATGTCGATGAAAATAATGTCAATGATGATGACATGAATTATGAAATAAATACTCAATGATTGCATCTAAAAAGAAATTATGGATGTCAAATCTTTGGAATGAAAAAAATATGGTGATATTTGCCTAATTGATAGTGCTGCAACGCACACAATGTTAAAAAAATCGAAAATATTTCTCTCGACTTGAAGTGGGAGAAATAAGTGTTAATATAATAAGTGATAGTGCAAATCTGATTGATGTCTCCGGAAGAGTTACGATTTTTCCCTGAAGGAAATAAAATTGTTATTGAAAATGCACTACTATCTCTTAAGTCTCGAAAAGTTTTAAAGATATCCGAAAAAATGGGTATCATATTGAGACGATAAACGAGAAAAATAAAGAATGTTTATTGATTATAAAAAATCAATCCAGGAAAGAAATGTGTACTAGAAAAGTTGTATTAACTATATTTGGGTTTATTTTATACGAAAATAAATTCTAGAAAAATATATAACCTAATAGACCAGAAGTCTATTGATCCAAAGATTTATGGTGAACGACTTGGACATCCAAGTTCGACAATGATGAAAAGAATTATTGAAAATTCTCATGGCCATATCTTGAAAAAATAAAAAGGTGTTGACACAAATGAAATAAATTTTCACGACATTAGGGGAGAAAATGATCAACCGAAAAAAATAACTCAATTGGAAAATGAAATTGGATTTTCTTGATCCAAGACTAAAAGAACGTGAACTTTGTTAGTGTGTAGTTCTTCCTAGTTCAACATAGAACCATGTTGTTCTTGCTTGAACTACGTTGAACTATACACTATTGTTTTGTAGTAACTTCATGTGTATTGCTTGTATGTTTTAATTGTTTAATTTCATACAAGTCTGCTAGGTATGAGTAGTGCTAACTGGGAAATACAAGTGGCCCTTCCTGGAGCCACGATATGCAAAGCGTACTCAGTGTTGGACTAGCGGACTTGGCGATACAAACAACATGGAGTTCTCCTAGTGCATGATTGTGAATGACCCACGTGGTTCTATGTATACCAGTGTGGTTCTCGAATTCACTATTGCACCACCAACAAGAGAGTTCAAGTTCTACCGTACAAGACCTTGAACCAGAGCTAACACATTGATGGACACGGAGCAAGCCCAGGTAGACATGGAGCTGGGGAATGACTGCTAAGGAATGAAGCCAGCCACGGGTGCGACTAGAAGACTTCGCTAGAAGAATTAAAGTCCAAGAAGAAAATACCAAGTATACTAGCTGTGCATGCTACAAGCTCGAAGCGCGAACACATGCTAGTGTGGGAGCGGGTAGAGCTACGTTCATCAAGTACGGAATAATGGAATATTCATTGAAGATGCCTTGGGCTCGTTTGTTCCATTGGGCCGTCATGGGCTTGGCCCATTAAGCGTGAATTCCGGAAACCCTAATTTACGATGCCTATAAATAGTGGGTTGTTGGAATTCATTTACTACACTTTTGATTAGACATATTCTAGAGAGAGAATTATTGTAGACCGAGAGACTTCGCTAGAAAGCTCCGGTCATACCCTCTGTTTAGTCTTAGTAGTACTCATCGCTAGATTAGTTCTGCCTAGACTTAGTTTTTGGTTGTGTGACCTTTCTACAAGATTCGCTAGAATTTTTTAGATGTTTTTGTAAAGTGGTTCCACCCATTACAAGATCAGTACAAGTTTACTTTATAGAATCTCAAATTGTGTTAAGTAATTGTATTCTACTCTTCACTACTTCTCTGTAGGTAGTTCTAAGTACAATATACACAATTTCAATTGGTATCAGAGCAAGTTCACCACCTTTGGTGTGATCCTAGGAAGAGATTCTACGATGGAGTCATTTACCGTCCTCAAACCCGTCATCCTTAACTCGTCTAACTACTCTTACTGGAAGAGCAAGACAAGGCTGAAGTTGAAGAACGTGGACTCACGCGTGTGGGCTACTGTTCTTCATGGATGGAGTCCTCCTACCTATACTGATGAAGATGGTGATGTGCGGATCAAGGAAGAACCCACTTGGACCAACGCTAAGCATGAAGCAGCTACTTTCAATTCCAAGGCTATCCATATTATCACCGATCTTATTGATGTTCACATGTTTGGGATACCTTGGAAAGAATGTGTGAAGGAAGTGAGAGCATCAAGAAGTCCAAGCTAAGAGGACTCACTACTACCTTCCACAAACTTGAGATGAGGGAAGATGAGGACCTTGACTCATTCTTTAACAAGATTATGGCTATTGTCAGTGAATGCCAAGAACTTGGAGACCCCATACCTCCACCACTCATTTGTACTAAGGTGCTTCGAGGTGTGACGGACAAGTTCTCCTTCAAAGTGACAACTATGGAAGATACTAAGCTAGGCCTCTTTGGGGACTACAACGAGATCATGAGCCACCTGAAGAATTACGAGTTGAATTTGAAATTGAAGGACAAGTCCTACTCTATGACTCCATTTGAAAATTCAATGAAGGCACTTGCTATGACTCAGAGTGGCTCCAGCTCTACCTCTAACAACGCAGGAGCAACCCATCTCTCTCAGTCTACCGATCAGAATGCCTTTCTTGCTGAAGACTCCGATGATGAGAGTGAAGCTCTTTCTCTTCTCAACTCTCCTAATCCGGACAAGTTCGTTTCCCTCCAAGATTCGGTTAGCTACTTGGTCCGCCAAGATATCAAGAGGAAGAGGAGGTTCAAACAATTTCGTAATCAAAGGACCCCTGGAAATTCCTACACTACTCCACCTGCTGCTGGCTCCAAGGGGTATAGCCCCAATCGAAGATTTGTTGCCAGCACTCCCGGCAAGGACATGTCGAAAATGAAGTGCTTTGAGTGCAAGGGAATGGGGCATGTGAAGAATGAGTGTCCAAACTTACACCGGAAAAACAATATGGATGTGAGTTACTTGGTGTTCGATGGGGATGACTCTTTGTATTCGTCTGAGGAAGAGCAGGGAAGGATGGTGGAGCCAAATGATGTCAATGCACTTTTGAGTGCTATTGATAGTGAGAATGATGAAGAGTATGAGGTAGATCAAGCAGACTTGGCTACTCTTGAAAATATTTTTTGCTATACCTCTGTGGTTGCAGGCATGACTGAGAAGAATGCCAACTCTACCCCCTCTGCTGAGAAGGTGAATAAGAAGGATTTTGATGTCGTGAAGTTGGAGCTGGAGAGAGCTTTGAAGAAAGTAAAGGAGCTGAGGCAATTATCAACAAGGAAGACTCCGAGAAGGACTTTCTTAGAGATTCTCTGGCCAAGATGGAGGAAGGTTATGCTATGCGCACCAAGGAGCTTTATCAAGCAAAGGACAAATTGGATGTTGCAAATTGTCTATTTAAAAAGCTTAACACTGGCACCTCTAAACCTTACTCTATGTTGAACTGTGTTAACACCAAGCATTTTGGTCTTGGATTTAAGGAAACCTTTGATTCAGTTTACTCCGATTCTCTTTATGCTTGTCCTAAATTCGTGCGTGGTAATGACAAAACTATTATTGAATCTAATGTGGCTAAGCCGGAGGATGCTCGAACATCCAAAGGAAACATGGCTCCTACCTCGAACGTGAAAATTCTCAAACATATTACTACTAATCCTCAGACCCAAAATGCTTCTATGTCCATGTTGACACCGACTGCAAACTCAGGGTCTACCTATGACAAGAAAAATTTCACGCGAAATGTCTCGAATCGATCTAAGGCATCGAACCCTACTTCTACTTCCTCTATTAAAGTTCGATCTTCCGGCTCTACCTCTGCTCCTAAATTTGCTGTGAGCATAACCACTCGGAGGAAGAAAAATGCTTTTGTCCATTATAAGAGAGTCTACGTGTGTGACTATTGTGGGAAGAAGGGACATATCAAACCTTTTTGCTACAAGCGTATTGACGACTTAAGCTCACATGGTGTGAGGTTGAGACAAGATTGGAGACCCACCTTGAATATTCACAATCAAACTAAACGGGTATGGAAAGTCAAAGCAGCTCTTCCCACACCAGTTATTGTGAAAAATAAGCAAGTTTGGAGAAGGAGGGAAGAAGAAGTACAATGCAATGTTGCATTCACTGTGGCTAAGGGCACTACAAAAGAGACATGGTAATTTGATAGTGGGTGCTCCCGACACATGACCGGAACCAAAGAATCCTTGATAGATTTTGTTCCTCACTCCGGTGGTCCCGTCACGTATGGAGGGGGAGCAAAGGGAAGTATTGTGGGTAGTGGTACCCTGAATGTTAAAGGTCTACCCGCATTGAAGAATGTTTTACTTGTAGACGGCCTTTGTGCCAATCTTATAAGCATTAGCCAATTGTGTGATGATGAACTAAATGTGAAGTTCAACAAGGAAAATTGTGAAGTGTACAACGCAAAAGGAAAGTGTATCCTCACAGCTGCCCGTGCAAAGAACAACTGTTATGCCATAAGTGAAGCATGCATGAGTGCCTCTACCCATGATGAAATAGATATCTAGCTTCAAAGGCTTGGACATACTAGTCTTCGTAATCTTGAAAAGTTAACTCAAGTAAAGGCAGTCAGAGGCATAGAGAGCTTGCCTAAGTTTGATAAAAGAGTTTGTGGAGACTGCCTTATGGGAAAGCAAACTAGGTCACCACACCCCGCTCTCTCTACCCTTACCCGGACAACTGAGTGTTTCGAATTGCTTCATATGGATCTTATGGGTCCTATGTAAGTTCAAAGTCTAGGGAATAAGTGGTACACACTTTTTATTGTTGATGATTACTCTAGGTTTACCTGGGTAAACTTTATTGGTACAAAGGATGAGGCATTTGAAAACTTTCGATCTCTTGCTCGCAAAATTCGTACTACCTTTTCCAAAAGAATCCAGCGAATTCGAAGTGATCACGGTGGAGAATTCCAAAATGGAGTGTTTGTTGAGTATTGCACTCGCAAGGGAATCCATCATGAATTCTCTGCTCCCAAGACGCCTCAACAAAATGGGGTTGTGGAGAGGAAGAACAGGACTTTGCAAGAAATGGCAAGGGTGATGTTGGTGTCTGCGGGTATGGCAAAGGGTTTTTGGGCCGAAGCACTTAGTGCGGCTTGTTATGTGATTAATCGGATTAGCATTCGTGCCGGAACTCAATGCACGGCATACGAGTTGTTAACTTCCAAGAAACCGAATGTTGCTCATCTTCGTGTGTATGGGTGCATTTGCTACATCTTGAATGATCGAGATGCCTTGAGAAAGTTTGATCCTAAGTCGGACAAAGCTATCTTTGTTGGCTATGACCTCAACAGCCATGCCTATCGTGTGTTCAACCTTCGAACAAAGACCGTGCAAGAATCCACAAACATCAAGTTTGATGAACACCATTTTCATGAACACCCTTCCAAATCTATCATGCAACAACACCCTGTTCTATATCCGACGGATGGTTTGGTTGAGGGGGAGATAGACCAAGGTGAAGGTCCACTCATACCAACTCATGAACATTCTGTCTCTCAAAATTCTGGTGACTCTTCCTCCTCCGGAAATTGTGATGAAGATTTGTCTCAAGCTACCTCTAACCCTGATCAGGGTACTACTGGCGCCTCTACTTCCACCGGAGATCCAAACTCGGGTCCACCCGCGTACATTCGAAAGAGACATCCGGATCAACAAATGATAGGAGATCTCAATCAACGAGTCACTCGCTCTACCCACTCTATCAGCACTTTGCCCGCTTCTTATCCTAACACACTTTCAAATTTGGCTTTCCTATCTCCGGACGTGGGCATTATGAGTTTCGTCTCTGAAATTGAGCTCAAGAACATAAAGGAAGCCATAAATGATGAATTCTGGATTGCGGCAATGCAATAAGAGCTACATGAGTTTGAACGGAACAAGGTGTGGTCGTTGGTTCCAAGACCAAAACATGTGAATGTCATTGGCACTAAGTGGATCTATAAGAACAAAACCAATGAATTCAATCAAATAGTGCGAAACAAGGCACGCTTGGTTGCCCAAGGGTACACCCAAGTAGAGGGAATTGATTTTGAGGAAACATTTGCCCCTGTGGCGCGCATAGAGTCTATTCGACTTCTGATTGCAGTGGCTTGCCATAAAAATATTCCGTAAAGACAGATGGACGTCAAGGCGGCCTTTCTAAATGGAGTTTTGGATGAAGAGGACTATGTTGAACAACCTAAAGGTTTTGTGGATCCCCACAAACCGGATCACGTCTACCTTCTCCACAAGGCACTTTATGGTTTGAAGCAAGCACCCCGTGCTTGGTACAGCTGTTTGACGGATTTTCTATTGAATTTTTGTTTTACTCGTGGTAATGCCAACACTACTCTCTTCATAAAAATCCCTCAAGACCGAAATCCTCATTGCGCAAATCTATGTTGACGACATTGTGTTCGGTGCCACCCATGACCGCTTGGTGAGAGAATTCACGGAAGCCATGGCTTCATCTTTTCAAATGAGCTTGGAGGGAGAGCTGAGTCATTTTCTTGGGCTTCAAATCTCGCAACGCCACAATGGCATCTTTGTTTCTCAGACTAAGTATGCCATCAACATGCTTAAGAAATTTGATATGGCAGATGCTAAACCCATGAAGACTCCTATGGCTACCACTGAAAAGTTAAGCAAGGCAAAGAATGGCAAGGATGTTGATATCTCAACCTATAGATCTCTCATTGGAAGCCTGCTCTACTTCACTGCCACTCGGCCGGATATTATGTATAGTGTGTGCCTCTGTGCCCGCTACCAAGCACAACCCAAGGAGGAACATCTTGCTGCCGTAAAGCGTATCCTTAGATATGTTGCCGGGTCCACCAACCTTGTGATGGAGTTGTATTCTAAATGTCTAGTTTAGTGCAAATACGGAACTCCTTATCTATACCTTAATTCGAGATATGATTCAAGCATGGTTGCATTTAATGCAATAGTCCTTGATGTATACGTTGTAGACAGTATGGCGTGAGGAGACACGCGGAAGATCATACTGTCGGTTACTCGTATACTATCGAACAATAGCTCACGACTTAGATGGACAGGGAGACAATCCATCGGTACGTCGTAGTGTGACTGGTAGATAGTCGGTCTTGACTATCATGTTACACTCGTACACTTGGTGTATTGAGCAGGACCACGGGAGGGCGTTCGATTTATACTAATCGCAGTAATCGAACTAGACCTCAGAAATTACGGATATACGAATTCTTAATCCCTATATAATTATAGGTGCGTGTGTCCAATTCTCGGTTCTTTAATATGCCAATGAGTGAGACTAAATGATTGGTCGAGATTCTCGGTAAATTGGGGATCGTAATTGTACGCACGGCATGCTATAGATTATAGACAGGAAACCGTGTCCCGTTTATCGGGTTGATGACGTCCCCGAGATAAGCTCATAAAGTTTATCATGTAAACCCTGCAGGTGGATTCGTTCCACATGATAATAAGGATGAGTGGTACTAGTCTCGGATAATAAGAAATGAATTAATTTAATTATTAGTAATTAAATAAATTCGTGGACGTTCGATATCTTAAACACGGAGAAAGTCGTATATGTAATTTCGGCGGAAATATTATTGTTGATATAATATTAAATTAATTTCAGGAATTCAATTATAATTTTATAGTGGAATTAATTATAATTAAAATTGTGGAATTTAATTAAAGGTTTTCTTTTAAGGACACCGGTTTAATTAAATTGCAATTTAGCCCGGGATTTATTTACCTAAGAGGTCCCTAGTGTAACTCTATTTAAACCCCCCTTGCCCTCTCTTAAACCTAAGAAACGCCGCAACTATTATTTCAGCAGAGAAATTAAAATGCTTAGCGCAATTATATTTTTCTCTGTTTAAATAAAAGAGTTAACGCAGTTATTTTTTTCTGATGAAATTAAATGCTTTGCGCAATTATATTTCTGAGAAAGAAAAATTATTCTTGCGCTGGTTTTGAGAAGAGAGAGCAGAAAAGGAGAATCCAGCAGATCGTTGCCCACACAACGGCTGGAATCGGGAAGAGGCATACGCTAGAAATGTCTAAGGTCTCAACAATTCGGCTCCTCCGAATCACGCGACAAAGGTATGAGATCGAACCTAATTCCGCGTTTTTCGATCTCTAATTTCGTTAAAAATACATCGGACGTACGATCGGGTTCCGGGTATCGTGGATCGCATTCCTCGACTACTGGGGGTTCTAGGACCTTCGGATCGGTAGTCGGATGAGGAAAAACGACCCGGAAACGAGCCCGGAACAGCAACGTCGCGTTGCTGTTCGCGGACAAACGGCGGTCGCCGGAGGACAAATGGCGGTCGCCGTTTCCCTGTTTTTCGGGCAGCCCGCTCTGGTTCGCGCGGTTGTCCTTCGGGGCAATGGCTGGGCGTGAATCGGGATACGAGCTGGCACGTGAACGGAGTAACGGACGAGGAGGTCGACTAGGGATCGTTCGGATGTTCGAGTGATCGAACGAATGCATCCCGGGTAGTCGATTTCCAACAATTGGTATCAGAGCCGGTTTTGTCGATTCGTTGTATTTTTGCGAGATTTGTTTTGCAGGTTCGAACCCGATTATTATGGATATGTGTATGTACTGTATGTTGTGGTTTGTTAAACTCTCGGGGTTGTCGAGATTTTTGTTTTTAAATCGTTGCTTGAATGTAATAGTTAAAACGACGGGTTGAGTCGTTTAGGTTTTTCTATTTCGTTTTTCGTTTTATCCGGATTGTATAGGATCGATCAACCTGTATAGGATCGATGCCGGAAGTAGTATGTTTTACCTTTGTAATGTTACTGCTACTTGGTGGATCGAGAGAAGATCGGAGGTCGGACGAACGAGGGTCGAGAAGTCGAACCCGCGAGCTGCTGAAGGGCAAACGGCGGTCGCCGTTTCGCTGGATCTTGGGCAGCAGCGCCGCGGTGGTTCGACGGACACCACGGATCGCTCGTCGAGGCCTGGGATGATACTCCAGTGGGAGGGGTTCGTCTCTTGGCACTTAGACGAGTCGGTGGTGGATCGAGACCGAGACGAGCAACGAGACGAAGATCCGAGAAGACGTGCATCGAAGATATTTAAAGGCCATAATAATCGGGATCACGTTAAATGCTTATTGTGTGTTTACGTGCTTTTATTGTGCTTTACTTATTTGTGCATGTTATCCCTATCGTAAAATACTAAGTGGGAGAGGGATTGGAAACAATCCCGCGGTCTCCATTCTCTATTTTGAAAGTGTTGTGTATCGACTTACGAGTTGGCTTTAGTGTCATCCTCCCTATCGGATAAAGTCGGTACACGGACATCACTTGATCAAAATTCGAATTAAAATTCCACTTATAAAATTGAACAATTATATTTCTCAAAAAGCAGTGCCTAATCTGTTTCTCAAAGACTAATTTCAACTCGACTCATTCTCACCCCGGTGAGTGGAATGGAGCCAAAGCGCTTGGTTATGTCGATGACACAGATTAGAGACTTTCGAGTCATTCGATGACTAGATCGATTGTCTGATTGGCTCCCTCACTTTGTGAGAGATAGGGCTCAATTGCATGATTGATCGTTGGTTAGAAACTTCGAGTTTCACTTACGAGATATCAAGCTTTGATTAATAAATTGTGAAATTTAATAAATGTAAGAATCAATTAACAAAGTTGTTTGTTTTAGTAAACGTCCACACTAACGTGGCTTGCTAAATGGGAACGAAACTTTGGGATTAATTGAGGCTCGACAGTTATAGAAAGTCGTGGAGGACCGCATGTCAACGTAAACGTCCACATGAACGTGACTTGCGGTGGGCATGTAGTTCCCGAGCGGTGGACTTAGTACTGAGAAATGGTATACACTTAGGTACGCTTTATAGTATCCTCCCCATCGGAGTCACTGCTATGATGATGTACGACCGAAGTAAAATCCAATCATAAAATCATTTGGACTGGTAAACGTCCACAAGAACGTGGCTTGCTAAGTCTGATGGGATTTTGGAAATGATTGGTAGTTTAATGATATCACTTGAGGGAAATGATATCGAATTAAACTCATTGTTTGTTTTATATGGTATTATTCCCATTAAAAGTCAACAAACTCACTGAACCTGATTGTATGGATTGGAAAAGAAACTTGGACATTGTCCTAACTGCAGAGGAGTATAAATATGTGCTCCAAGTCAATTGACCTGCTGAACCAAATGATGATTCCACTACTGAGGAAAGAAAGCTCATTGGAAATGGATCAAGGCTATGAGATTACGCGGAGCAACATTATGACTTTCATGTCAAATGTGCTGTGACATCAAGATCATGCCATGACCATTACCTATGATATGATGCTTAACCTCAAGAAGTTTTTGGTTATCAGGACAGGACAGCCGGGCAAAGTGAAATGAGGCAACTCATGACAGCCATCATGTCGGAAAGAACGCCCGTGAGGGATCACGTTCTTAGAATGATGAGCTATCTTAATGAGATAGAGATTCTGGGAGAAATTATCGATGGGGTAACCCAAGTCGATATTGTGCTCCAGTCTCTGCCAAGAAGTTTTGAGCAGTTCCGCCTGAACTATAATATGAATAAGGGGTCTTACTCATTGGCGGAGCCCCTGATTGAACTTCTAGCGGCTGAGAGAATCTTTAAGGGTCCTCAAAGCACTTATGGCTGAGAAGTTGACTCTTCCTAGGCCTTCGGGCGGCAAAAGGAAGAAGAAGCAAATACGGAAACCCAGTGGGCCTAATATATCTGGACCACGGAATGGGACAAGCAAGCCCAAGGGGCAAGTGCTTCCGTTGTAAGCAGTTTGGATACTGGGAGTTTTGATTGTCCTCTCAAGCAACAAGAAGTTGACTTTTCCTTAGTCACCGAAACATGCTCAGTGGTGTTATCCACCAGTACCTGGTGTGTGGATACGGGAACCACTAATCATGTCTGCGCCTAAATGCAGGGGTTCCAGGAAACCCGGAGACTTAGAAAGGTAGAAGTTATAACCTACATGGGCAATACTGTTAAGGTAACAGCCATTGCAGTGGGAGATGTTAAATGTTTTAACCGTAGGATTTTAGTTCTGATAAATTGTCTTTGTGTGCCGGCATTTAGAAAGAATTTTCATTTCAGATTTCTAAATTGGCTTAGAATGGATATTCTGTTTCTTCTGATAGTTTCATACTTTTCAGAGTAGGAAACGGGGTTGTTATCCATTCTGGTACATTGACAGACAATTTAATGCTAAATCCATATTCTTCCACGATGCAACACACCGGAGCAGATAACACATTATCAAACCCATATAAGAGTAAAGATCCTTCTAGGATGAATCAAATGTACTTATGGAATCATAGGATAGATAATTTTAACTTGAGTACGATTCAAAGGGTGAAAGCTGATGGACTACTCAACTAGGTTGAAGGAAAGGACCTTCCAACCTTCGAATCATACTTGGAAGTTTAAATGACCAAGCAACCCTTTACGGTTAAAGGGAAAAGATCCAAGAAAGTACTAGAGTTGATTCGCTCTGATATATGCAGACCTCTTTGAGGAGTAAGGCATACTTATCAGAAAATGGGATTAACTCCCGACAGACTACTCCATTTATGCCTCGGCAAAATAATGTGTTGTAAAGAGGGAATAGGACTCTTATAGATATGGGAAATTAGACAATGAGTTATTCGGAGTTACCTAATTCGTTTTTGGGATATGGCTTGGAAACATCGGCGTTTATCCTGAACTTGATTCCTTTGGAAACTTGTACAGATATTCGACTGTTTATAGGATACCCTAAGAAAACGAATTGAGATATGTAATATAGTCCAAAGGACCAGATGTTCGTTGAGTGCATCAATGTTCGGTTCTTAGACATGGACTATATATATGCAATATCACAAGCCCAAGAGTAGGGTAATACTTAATGTGCTTAGAGGGAGTGATCAAGACTTAGAACCAGCCTAACTGAGTAGTTCACTACTGTAATCTTTATTCACTAAAGACACACCGGAGCGTCGTCGTAGTGGGATGGTTGTTAGACAACCCGACAGGTTCATGTTTATAGGAGAGTCTTCGGACTTGTTACCTGGAGAACATGAAGCCGATCCCTAGATCTATGACGAGACACTGGAAGATCAAGATGCTCAGTCTTGGCAAAGGACGATGAAATCTGAGATTGAATCTATGGATTCAAATCATGTCTGGGATCTTGTAGCACCTCCCAAAGGTGTAAAAGCCATTGGTTGCAAGTAGGTGTACAAGAGGAAAAGAGGGTCTGACGGGAAGGTGTAAACCTTCAAGGCTAGGCTTGTTGCGAGAGGGTGCACTTAGAAAGAAAGGGATCGATTATGAGTAAACTTTCTCGCCGGTAGCTATGCTAAAGTCGATCCGGATTCTTTTGTCTTCACATGGAAGATGGAAGTCAAGACGGATTTTCTAAATCGAAGTCTTGACGGGACCATCTATGTGGGACAGCCAGAGGGATTCATCGATAAGAGCCAAGAGCATTCGGTAAGCAAGCTTAATCAATCTTAGGATTGAAGGAAGCTTCAAGATCTTGGACACATGCGGACCTATGAGAAAATCCATTTCATGGATTCATTCAAGGCATGTTTAGGTCCTGTGTGTAATAAAGAAGTGACAGAAAAGATGTGGTGTTTTCTCATTCTTTATGTAGACGACATCCTTCTAAATTGGCAACAATATGAAAGATGTTATCGGACATAAAGGGATGGTTGTCCGAGTAATTCAATGTAAGAGACTTAGGAGAAGTCAGGAATGTTCTTGGGATCAAAGTATTAAATGATCGCTAGAAAAGAACATAGAACTTATCTCGAGCCTCATACATAAATACAATTCTTACTCGTTGCAGCATACAGAATTCCAAGAAAGGTCTTCACCTTTTAGATGTGGAATTCATCTATCTAAAGTTTTGTGTCCGACACAATAAAGGAGATAGATGAAGATTAAGCAGTTCCCTGCACCTTAATGGTGGGAAGCTTAATGTATGTAATGCTATGCACGAGACTGATATCTACTATGCCGTGGGCATGGTGGTGAGATATCATAGTAATCCTGGAAAGGATCACTCGATTGATGTAAAGAACATGTTTAGGCTCCTGCAGAGGAGCAGGAATTATGTTCTGAGTTACAAAGCAGTCAAGTTGTTTCCTTTGGATTACATAGAATTGGATTTCCAAATCAAACAGGGACAGTCGAAAGTCGAAGTCAGGCTATGTGTTCTCACTGTGAAGTGGAGCAGTCACATGGAAGAATGTAAAGCAGCGATGCATTACAGACTCTACCATGGAAACTGAAAGGATAACGGCCTATGAGGCAGTTAAAAGGTCAGTGTGGCTCCAGAACTTCCTAAGGGACTTAGATGTGGTTTCTAGTTCACCCAAAGCTATTTTGAATAGCGGTATTGGAAAACTTGAAATGCCACGAGTCCACAGTGGGAGATAACATGTAGAGCGCAAGTACCACCTGATTCGAGAGATCTTCTAGTAAGACGATGCAGTTGTCACCTAGATAGCATCGAGAGGATTGCCTGGTAAAACCCGTTCACAGAGGCACTTCCAGCGAAAGCGTTGGGTAGGCGTGATGAGGTTATGGGAATCTGATGTTTGGGAGAGGGCGACTAGACTTTTAGTATAAGTGGGAGATTGATGGAGTTGTATTCTAAATGTCTAGTTTAGTGCAAATACGGAACTCCTTATCTATACCTTAATTCGAGATATGATTCAAGCATGGTTGCATTTAATGCAATAGTCCTTGATGTATACGTTGTAGACAGTATGGCGTGAGGAGACACGCGGAAGATCATACTGTCGGTTACTCGTATACTATCGAACAATAGCTCACGACTTAGATGGACAGGGAGACAATCCATCGGTACGTCGTAGTGTGACTGGTAGATAGTCGGTCTTGACTATCATGTTACACTCGTACACTTGGTGTATTGAGCAGGACCACGGGAGGGCGTTCGATTTATACTAATCGCAGTAATCGAACTAGACCTCAGAAATTACGGATATACGAATTCTTAATCCCTATATAATTATAGGTGCGTGTGTCCAATTCTCGGTTCTTTAATATGCCAATGAGTGAGACTAAATGATTGGTCGAGATTCTCGGTAAATTGGGGATCGTAATTGTACGCACGGCATGCTATAGATTATAAACAGGAAACCGTGTCCCGTTTATCGGGTTGATGACGTCCCCGAGATGAGCTCATAAAGTTTATCATGTAAATCCTGCAGGTGGATTCGTTCCACATGATAATAAGGATGAGTGGTACTAGTCTCGGATAATAAGAAATGAATTAATTTAATTATTAGTAATTAAATAAATTCGTGGACGTTCGATATCTTAAAAATGGAGAAAGTCGTATATGTAATTTCGGCGGAAATATTATTGTTGATATAATATTAAATTAATTTCGGGAATTCAATTATAATTTTATAGTGGAATTAATTATAATTAAAATTGTGGAATTTAATTAAAGGTTTTCTTTTAAGGACACCGGTTTAATTAAATTGCAATTTAGCCCGGGATTTATTTACCTAAGAGGTCCCTAGTGTAACTCTATTTAAACCCCCCCCCCCCCTTGCCCTCTTTTAAACCTAAGAAACGCCGCAACTATTATTTCAGCAGAGAAATTAAAATGCTTAGCGCAATTATATTTTTCTCGGTTTAAATAAAAGAGTTAACGCAGTTATTTTTTTCTGATGAAATTAATTGCTTAGCGCAATTATATTTTTGAGAAAGAAAAATTATTCTTGCGCTGGTTTTGAGAAGAGAGAGCAGAAAAGGAGAATCCAGCAGATCGTTGCCCACACAACGGCAATCGGGAAGAGGCATACGCTAGAAACGTCTAAGGTGTCAACAATTCGGCTCCTCCGAATCACGCGACAAAGGTATGAGATCGAACCTAATTCCGCGTTTTTCGATCTCTAATTTCGTTAAAAATACGTCGGACGTACGATCGGGTTCCTGATGGTACCGGTATACCGATCCGATCGATATACCGTGTGTGGGGAAGCGTGTAAAGCGATAGATCTACTATGCCATGATCTTAGTGCACACTTAATGTGTATAAGAACACATATAAACATATATATATACACATCCAATATATATATATACAAGGTTCAACGATTACTTACTTATGGTGACGAAGTGATTCGTTGATTTCGTTGAGGTGGTGTTGAGTCGATTGAACCACCTCAAATGGATCAGGCTCTCGAAGCTCTCCTTGTGAATGACCTCGTCACTCCTCTTGTCTAGATCACCCGGATGTTGAAGCCGCACAAATGGCCCGGCCTCTACGTGTTGCACACGAACTCGGAATTGAACTTGCTTGCTTGTTCTTGAGTGATTCTCTCACTCTTTTCTCTCTTGTTGTGTGGAATTTCGTGGCTGATCAAAAGTGATGGGAAAACACATGTTTTCATCACTATATTGATCACCATTAACCTCCCTTGTAACCCCCACCATAATGTGCATCATAATGCACAAGTAATGGTGGATAATGGGGAGGTGAAGGGTCATTTCCACATCACCATGCCAAATGGCATTAGATGTGGTCCCCTTGCTTGTGTGGCATGCCATGTCACACCATGTGACATGCATCCATGCAAGCCATGCATCCCATGCATGCCATGCATCCCATGCATGTGAAAATCCATTTGTATTGATTCTAAATCAATATAACAAGCAACGTAATTCCGACTCGTGTGTGACCCTGTAGGTATGATTTTATCGATCAATATTATATTGTTCCCAACAATTAATATTATCGAATAATCATTTAACATCCATAGACGACCTTATGACTTTATCGATTGCACACGTAGGATCGAAGGACATATCCCAACAATCTCCCACTTGGCCTTCAGAGCCAGTGTGCTGCCAATTTCCTATTGTCACTTTATGTCTAAGTTTGAACTTGAGGCAAGACTCGAGTCATCCTCAATCGGTTCAAACATTTCTTGGACTTTGAGACAGACTGTAAAACCAGATTTATCACTATGATACGAATCTGGACGTGGCCACGTATTTTCCACAGTCTCGACTCTCCAAGTGGCCGGTAAGACATGTATCCCATTATAAAATGGAGGAAAATCCCATCTTGTCAATCCAAGCTCTCCCACTTGCTTCCTAATATACCCAATAACAAGTTTTATAACCTCCTTTTACGAAAGGCGTTTACTTGTATCAAAGTACATCATTTCACAATGGAATCACTCTGGACTACTCAGGTCAGAGGAAATTGCTCGACAGTCAATGAAATAGTATTATGACTCGAAATCTTAAATACTATTCCAGTCGGGTCTGTTCGACCATTAGCTCCCAGCTAATATCTATGTAATTGTACTTGATGTCCCACATCACTAGCCCATGAAGCGGCGCTATAGTACACATTACAATCTAGTTCTTTGTATTATCGGTTTGTCCGTACTCGATTATACGAACCAGGAACAGCTATATGATTTAAGTATATCAGTTCAACCATTAGGACTTCATTATGCGGTAAGTCGACCTCATAACCCAATCGATATTACTTAATCATTTGGACAATTCATATAAATTAAACCATATTTATATGAAGAAATATGTATTATACATATGAGTGAATGTTTATCAAATCTCCAAAAGTATCTAATACAGTAATAGAAATCACAACTCATCTCTAAGATGTCTGATCTCTATTTCAGTCGTGAAGCCTCAAGCTTAAACTGCAGGAGAGGTTTAGAAAGCGGGTTTGCAACCTTACCAAAAGTTGCAACTTTATTATCTCGATGTCTCCACAAAACTATCTCCCAGATAATGTGGAACTTCCTGAGCACCAGTTTTAGACTTGTGGTGCTTCCTAACTCATAGGCTTGCGCGATAACTCTACTATAAATAGAGAACTATCGGATGGGCTGAGCTAGTTACGCCACCTAGTTCATTCAAGAACTTTCAAATCCTAACTGCCAACATTACTGCATCCAATGCAATACTGTGCTCAGCTTTTGTAGTTTAATCAGTTATATTGCATTGCATGGAACTATTCCAGCAAATATCACCTCTAACCAGACAAAAGATATAACAGATTAAAATCGGAAATTATCTTAGTTTGTTTTGAAGTTAGCATTCAAACAGCTTGTTAATATCAACTCTTTTTGTCTTCCAAAGACAACAAAATTCTTTTGTCCATCTAAGGTACATAAGAATATTCTTGGTCGCAGTCTAACGCGCCTCACCTGGATTTCCTTGAAACTGACTCGTCATGCTCAAAGCATACGATACGTCCGGTTGTGTACATATTATGGCATACATTATAGACCCTATTGCCGAAGCATAAGGAATGTTTTCCATCCTCTTTGCTCATCAAGTCCCGTAGGGCATTGCATCTTGCTAAGAGATGTGCCATGACTCATTGGAATGAGACCCTTTTTGGCGTCTTTCATTCTGAACATATCAAGTACCTTATCAATATAGGTCACTTGACTAAGTCCAAACATCATTTTCGATCTGTTCCGACAGATCTTGATGCCCAATATGTACTGTGCTTCTCCAAGATCCTTCATTGAAAAACAATTCCCAAGCCATTCTTAAATAGAATTAAGCATAGAAAGATTGTTTCCAATAAGGAGTATGTCATCAACATACAACACAATGTATACAACGTAACTCCCACTGATCTTCTTGTAAAACAAGACTCTTCCGAGTTCCTCTGAAATCCAAAACCCAGTATGGATTCATTGAACTAAAGATTGCTACTCCGATATGCTTGCTTTATTCCATATATGGAACTATAAGCCTGCATAATTTCTTAGCCTTATTAGGATCGATAAAACTCTTTGGCTGTGTCAAAACACATTCTCTTCTAGAATCCAATTCAAGAAGTTAGTTTTAACATCCAATATTACCATAACTCATTATCAAGATGAGTCACAATGGCTAAGTTAATCCGAATGAATAAATCACAACAACTGGTGAAAAAGATTTATCAGAATCCACCTCGTGAATATAAAACTTTTATCACCAAAATTGCTTTGAAAACCCTAGGTTTTCCATACATGTCTTTATTGATCTTGAAGATCTATTTGCACTCAATGGGTCTAGCCTCTTGATGCAAATCTATCAAGTTCCAAACTTGATTACCAGACATTGAAATCATCTCGGATTATATGGCACCATGCAAATTTTTTTAGTAGCTGCACTCGTCATAGCTTGGATATAGTTCGAAGGTTCATCGCTTTCCAAAAGCATGACTTCATATCTCTCATTTATCACAATACCTAAGTATCTGACTAAACGAGATATATGCCTTCTTGACCTACAAGGGCTGGTATGGTTTCCAAAACCATAGGAATACTCTCAACCCAGTCTTGAGTATTCATCATTGGTTGTTCCACTTGAACCTCGTTCAAGATAACCGAGCTCCCACTGACTTTCTAGGAAAGATTACTCTTTTCAAGAAAATCACTATCTCGAGCAACAAAATATTGTTCTCAGATAGATCGTAGAATTTGTACCCTCGAGTTTCATATGGACATACAATAAGGAAACTTTTATCCCATTTGAGTTCAAGCCCTGTAGAGATAAATCTCTTCATAGAAGCTATAGAACCTCAAATCTTGATGTAAGACAATTTAGGAACCCTCCCTTTTCATACCTAGTATGGTGTCTTATCAACAGCTTTTGACAGCGTCCTATTCAGTGTATAAGTTGAAGTCAAGAATTGTGTGTTCCCAAAAGAGACCAGTAGTTCATTTAGACCTCTCATCGAATGGTCGAACTATATCTAATATAGTTTGTTTTCTCTTTTCTGAAACATAACCTTCATGTGCTTGTGAACTGATAGGTTCCACATACATCAGTATGGATCATCCCTAATCACTCACATGTTCTCCTTTCTCCAAGAAAGATGACATTGCTATCTTTTAAATCACACATCATTCACATGTATCAAATGACTCCAAGTCAAATGATTCAGTTATGTCTCATTGATACTTATTCGATTTGGCCTTTGGTCTTAATGATATATGTGATTTTGTCAAGTTAAAGTATACATAAACAATATAATAATCGTACCAAAATAAAGAATAATTCACAATTAAAATAGTTACCAAACTATTTAATAGTGAAAAACTAATCCATCAGTATCCAATACTGAACCAATATTCATTGTTTATTGAAGGTACGAAATTACATAGTTATAATACTAAAACAAGGCCCTAAGACAAAACAACATCATATGATCATACGGCTAATGCAGCGACCTTCGCTCCATTTCTCGCCCGTAGATCGACATCTCTACTCACCAAACTTATACTTCTATGTAGTTCCTCCACATACAAATGTGAGAACTACGTTTGGCATCCAATACCCAAGAAGTAGAATTTTTGAATTTTAATGTCTATATCATTAATACTTGAAGATGAAGCAACCCCGTTCTTCACATCTTCTTTGAACTTTGGGCAAATTCAATTATTCTCAATAATTGAGTCTCATTCAAAATTATCTCAATGTCAAAACGTGATAAATCGTAAGTGAAAATCAAAGTTTTCTAACCATCGATATTATCATGCAATTGAAGCCCTATCTCTCATAAAATATGAGGGAGCCAACCAGACAATCGACTAACGCCATCCCATGGCTCGAAAGTCTCTAATTTGTGTTATTGATGAACTAAGTGTTTTGGATTAGATCACTCCCCGAGGTGAAAATAATCCTAACTTTAGAATCCATCATATGAAAGACAAATTAGGCATTTGTTTTGAAATTGAATAAAATATGATCTTCTACATATTTGCAATTAGTGTCCAACACCTTTTGCAGTAGATGCATTCAGATTCCCTAGGAACCTTAGTAGCCTTCTTGCCCATGCTCTTTTGAATACCTCATCCTTTATCATAAGAATATCCCTCTCAGGGTCCATTTTTAATTCACGACTCATCATCTTAAAAAAAATTAGGAGATCACTTAAAGCAAATAATCCAATCATTTGATGCACATGTGGTCCCTATAGGTTTCTCTTATTCAGCCTAGCTGAAGCGATGACCCTGGTCATTCAGAATTGCTCAATCTTAGCATATTCCCCGAACATGCTATTGAGTTGTTCAATGATATCTTAGGATGTGATTATCTAACACATTTTCATTGTCTTCGTGTTTAAGGACCATCCTCAAATTACGTTGTGAATCAAGAAAATTTGTTCAATTTTTCATAATCAAGAATTGAACCAAACTTGAATTGAGTTGACATGATAAACTATAAAAGAAAGATAACTAAAGTATGTAAACATCCACAAAGTGGTAAACAAATAAGGTTGTCTAACAATTGTACTTATTTATTTCATTTTGTTCAATTGATATCCAATATCATTGTCCCTTAGAACAAAACGATCCCGAGATCCTCATCTTGCAAATCTTTAAGCCGACTGAGTCCGCACTTAAGTATTTCAAGATAGGTAGACATACCCATGTCAATGATATCTAATATCACTCTCGGTCGATGAGAATCCCATTCTCATCTCATGTCTCTATAGCCACGCCTGCAGTGGATCTATCGATGAGAAAACCAAACTCACGTGTAAAGGTATAACCTTTACTCCCACTTATCCCAAAATAACAAGTAGTACCCCGCTGAGGCGGACCTACCAACTTATGATCGAGGGCTTCATGAGTGTGATGATTTTGGACAAGACATTATACTCATTATTTTGGGAACTTGCACGCATAGGTGTTTATATGTAAGTTGAACATTTATAACATAAAACATCCTATAACTAGCAAAGCAATTAAATACGTAATCGAAAAGGCCCCTAGAACCTCACAACTCTCAAATAAAAAGATTAAAAGCAACAAAATAGGCCTTGAACATCTTCTGGACTGGTCCTCGCCCGCCGTTTCAGTTCCGTGCCCTCCGATTTAGGTCAACCTTAGTCCGTACCCCAAAAACCACGAACGGCGCCCGCCATTTTACAAACGGCGGTCGCCGAACACCACCGGCGGTCGCCGTTTCCAAAACGGCGGTCTCCAAAAGGGTATAAAACGGGGCTGACCCAAAAACAGCCTTTCAGCGGTCGCCGTTTCCAAAACGGCGCCCGCCGAATCCATTCGGCGCTCGCCGTTTTGCTCCAGCAGCCCGGATTTCGCCTGTTTCGCTTCGTTTTGCTTTGTTTCTTCTCGTTTTCGCCGGAGAGCCGATATCCAACGTCGATCCATGGATTCAATCCATTGCTTACACATTGAACAATACATTTTTGAATAGAAAAAACCTATCTATTACAAAAGATTCCAAGGGACGCAGCCCTCCAAAACTATGGCCAATCGTACGTAAAAAACGACAATTCCATCCACCCGACCACTAACGGTGGCCGGCCTTACATCTACTCACATAAGCACAAATAAACATATAAGTCAATTATGTGATATAAACCATTGTGTCCAACACAAAAGTGTGCACGAGCCCTAGGCTCTGATACCAATTGATGGTACCGGTATACCGATCCGATCGATATACCGTGTGTGCGGAAGCGTGTAAAGCGATAGATCTACTATGCCATGATCTTAGTGCACACTTAATGTGTATAAGAACACATATAAACATATATATATACACATCCAATATATATATATATATACAAGGTTCAACGATTACTTACTTATGGTGACGAAGTGATTCGTTGATGTCGTTGAGGTGGTGTTGAGTCGATTGAACCACCTCAAATGGATCAGGCTCTCGAAGCTCTCCTTGTGAATGACCTCATCACTCCTCTTGTCTAGATCACCCGGATGTTGAAGCCGCACAAATGGCCCGGCCTCTACGTGTTGCACACGAACTCGGAATTGAACTTGCTTGCTTGTTCTTGAGTGATTCTCTCACTCTTTTCTCTCTTGTTGTGTGGAATTTCGTGGCTGATCAAAAGTGATGGGAAAACACATGTTTTCATCACTATATTGATCACCATTAACCTCCCTTGTAACCCCCACCATAATGTGCATCATAATGCACAAGTAATGGTGGATAATGGGGAGGTGAAGGGTCATTTCCACATCACCATGCCAAATGGCATTAGATGTGGTCCCCTTGCTTGTGTGGCATGCCATGTCACACCATGTGACATGCATCCATGCAAGCCATGCATCCCATGCATGCCATGCATCCCATGCATGTGAAAATCCATATGTATTGATTCTAAATCAATATAACAAGCAACGTAATTCCGACTCGTGTGTGACCCTGTAGGTATGATTTTATCGATCAATATTATATTGTTCCCAACAATTAATATTATCGAATAATCATTTAACATCCATAGACGACCTTATGACTTTATCGATTGCACACGTAGGATCGAAGGACATATCCCAACAGTTCCGGGTATCGTGGATCGCATTCCTCGACTACTGGGGGTTCTAGGACCTTCGGATCGGTAGTCGGATGAGAAAAAACGACCCGGAAACGAGCCCAGAACAGCAACGTCGCGTTTCTGTTCGCGGACAAACGGCGGTCGCCGGAGGACAAATGGCGGTCGCCGTTTCCCTGTTTTTCGGGCAGCCTGCTCTGGTTCGCGCGGTTGTCCTTCGGGGCAATGGCTGGGCGTGAATCGGGATACGAGCTGGCACGTGAACGGAGTAACGGACGAGGAGGTCGACTAGGGATCGTTCGGATGTTCGAGTGATCGAACGAACGCATCCCGGGTAGTCGATTTCCAACACCTTGGCTTATGGTATACTAAAGATACTTCTTCTTATCTTGTTGGTTTTGCAGATGCTGATTGGGGTGGTGACAATGATGAAAGAAAGAGCACTAGTGGTGGGTGCTGCCTATTGGGAAACAACTTGGTCTCATGGCATAGCAAGAAACAAAATTGCATTGCTCTCTCTACCGCCGAATCGGAGTATGTGGCTGCGGGTAGTTGTTGCACCCAGTTGCTATGGCTACAACAAATGCTTGCGGATTATCAGATTGAGAGCACACCACTAACCTTGTTTTGCGACAACGAAAGTGCTATACAGATAAGTCAGAATCCAGTACAACATTCAAAGACCAAGCATATTGACATACGACATCATTTCATTCGAGACTTGGTTGAACGGGGTAAGGTTGTAATGGAACATGTTCCTACCGAGAAACAACTCACAGACTTCTTCACCAAACCACTTGCTTCGGAAAGATTTTTGATTTTACGGAAGTATCTCTGCATGTGTGCGCTTTGAAGGGTAGTAGGCCGCAAATGGCTACCTCCACCCACAGCTGTTTATTTTCTCAATGGAACCATCAGGTAGAGCAAGGTGAGGTTTGTAGTTGACAGTTGCAAAGTGACGTAGTATTTGGACGTACTGTTCTTTAAATATTTACATAAGCAATTCGATGGAGTGGACTTTGTCTATTCTTCGTCTAGCAGGAAAAGTCGGCCTAAATGATTTCCTCGATGGACTCGAGTCTTGAATGACTAGGTCTTTGGCAAATTGCAAAAGACATGGCCTTATACATATAATGATGAAAACACAAAACAAATATGTTATGAAACATCATTCTATAACACCTATCACTGGTTGGGTCCTAATAGGCCTGATCTACGCCCTAAAAGCAAGTGAGATGGTCGTGGTTACACGCTGAACTGGCCAAAATAGCAATATCGTCCATAAAGCACTGTCACTCTACCTCCAATAACTCTACTTTATGTTCTTTCCAGCGATTTTGATTCACTGTGTGGTGGTACGTATGTCCACCTTGAGTGTGCTTGTTATGCCTTTAACTGTATTTCATTTTTATCTAAAATTGCATAGTACTCCTGGTCTACGAAGTATGCTTGTTCTACCTTGAAGTGCTTACTTAGACTTCGTCGGTTAAGACATCTTTTTGTGAATTTTGAAATCTGGGTATTTCCGTGTAGGTCTATGTGTAATTACTCCTGCTCTACGTGTAGAACTTTGAGTTCTCATGAAAACCTGTCTGTCTCACGTGCTACTCTTTGTATTTTGTACTAATTGCTGATTTTGCACTAAGTTTTGTTGTCCTACCCATAAGGTTCGGTGGTGTGCGTGCTTCAGTTTGTTCATGATGACTGTGCAGACGTGTGGAATCAAATCTAGTCTCCCTATTCTACGCCCTGTCGTACCTTCAATGTTGCTCTCCTTCACGTTTGGCCATCCATTCTTCCCGGGTTTTTGTACTTACATATTTATATACATCTTTTCTTGTTATTCCCTAACCCACTACTGCTATTCGTGTTTCCGTTTGATTTTTCTTTGTGCAGGTCCACATTGACCTTGTTATGCCTCTCTTACCACTAATTCTATTTTTCCACGATTTCTCTTTTGGGCTACGGGCCACACAGTATATTTTGTTTGCTCCCTCCACGCTGATCAACACCACATACACGTGGTTAAATCTGGACCACAGAATTTGAACCGCTACAGTTCCCCTATAAATACCCCCTCACGTCCAACACATAGTACACCTTTCACTACGTGTTTTCGAGAGCAAAACCCTATCTTCAAGCTGTTCGTACTCTCTGCGTACGATCTCATATTCTCTACCCAGCATTCTCTTTTTTGCCCTACGCCAACCCTCATACACCCCACGTAGCCTCACAAATGTATACCTTTGAAACTCCGGAATTTTATGCCACAAATATTGCTGAATTGAATATCCAGTTGGACGCACTGGAAAAAGAATCGGCATCTGAAGAAGATTTCACCAAGGTAGAGCCACTCGAATTGCAGATCACTGCCCTACGCAAGGTCATCATGGATCAGAAGAAAAACAAATTTCTGGCTGAAAAGGAACTTGCACGTATAGCCAAAGAGAAAAAGGATGAGGAAGATAGACTGGAGGCTCTTCGTTTAGAGAAATTGAAACAAGAAGAAGAAGAACGTAGAGCCAAGGAAGAACAAAGAAAGAAGGATGAGGAGGCACGCATAGCGGAAGAAGAACGAAAAGGGAAAGAACAAGAGGAGGCTGACCGTATTGCCAATGAGCAAAAGAAGAAGGCAGAGGAAGATGCTCAACGCATACGTGAGGAAAAGGAGAAAAATGATAAAGGCAGCGGCTGATCGTAGAGCCCTGATGGAACAAAAACGGCTCGACGAAGCCAACGCACTGATAGCTCACACTCTTTCACCGCAGAATCAGGTGATTGAACACTTGGTTGCCCGCACTCCCACACCTGATAGCACTTCGGTTATTGTTTCCCCCACAGTGTCCCCCGTATGGCAGTCCACTGACACTACTGTGGCCGTACGTGATTCAACACCGCCGTTCGTAGAAGAGGAACGCAAGGTTGCCTCAAATTTAATTGTAAGAGTCTCGCCAACACGGGTTGTTGGACCTGGATTCTCTGATAACTTCCACACAGAACTGGCGGCCATACGGTATGAATTTTTGGAGGAACAGCAGGTGAATGCTGAACGCTACTACGGGCAGAGTAAGTGGGTCAACCGTGGACTGGAGGCCTTCATGCGTGAGATGCATTTATCTGAATCAATCAACTTCGACGTGGACTACAGTCTATTTGTTCACCGTGTATTTTTCGCCCACGTAGACTGGGCGTTTGGAACTCCTGGCTCTGGGTCCTACGGGAAGGTGATTCTCCGTGGAACGGAGTATGATTTTAGCCCTCGCACAATCAACAAACTTTTTCGTCGTTCGCGGATCCAAGCTACTTGGGATGAACCCTCTACGAATCACCCTGATAGCATGCTGATGGGTTTTATTGTCACCGGTGGCCTTGTCTCTACGGACCAGCCACCCATTTCTAAACTCACTCATTTTTTCTCTCATCTCAACAGGGTGATCGCCAACAATTGGATCCCTACGTCTAACACTGGCGTGCTCCACGCAGATGCCCTACACTTGATGTATAAACTTAGCCGTGGCATCCAGGTGGACCTTGGACAAGTTGTGTTCAATAAAATCAAGTCATACGGTGAAATGATTGACACCCAGATTCAAAGTGCCAAGCTGCCGTGCCCACACCTGATAAGTACTATTCTGCAAAGTCAAGGGTTTAGGTACAGAAAAACTGATGCTCCGTTGATCAAGATCACCGGGTTTCGCTTTGACTGTGCGTATGAACACTCTAGCAAAGTGAAAGATCTACCTTGGCGTAGACTTGGAAATGTTGAAGCAAATCGTGCTTTGTTCAACGCTGGGTCGGCTATTCCTTTACTCCCACAGCAGGGCCAAAAACGAGGTAACTCTAAGTCCTCACGATGCACGCAACGTCTCTTAAGGAATGAACTGGACTCTTCGTCTGATGAAGCTGATTCTTCGGAGGACGAACTGTATTTATGTCAGCCGAGCCCGCTTCTACGTGACTTTGAAAGGTTGAATTATATTATTGATATGAGTTCGGGGCTGTGCGGTCACATGCACAACAAAGCACGTAGAGCGGCCCGTCTAGGGGGAGATGGGTCGTCCTACGAAGATCTAGGCCCACTGAAGGTGCTACATGAACGCCTAGCTGCTGTGAATGAGTTGATTGAGGAACAGATGGAGGGCTCAAGGATTGCTGCTGACCGTCCACCCAGCAAGAAAGAAAAGAAAATTTTGAAACGAAAAGTAGAGGTGGTGGTGGACGTTGATCAAGTTGATGATGAACCGTTGACTGAGGAAGAGGTGTTACGCGCGGAGCGTAAGAGAAGGAGGACTGAAGCTGCCATTGGGCACAGTGACTTGGTAAAGGAAGATGATGGTACGGTGAGGGAGGTAGATTGTTGGAGTTGTGTACTTAATGTCTAGATTTAAGTATCGGTAAACTCCCCGTCATAGCATTTAATCTATTTAATTAAATTAACAATTGTTTGCATTTAATTATTATTAATTAAATATATGCAAAATATAGTCCTGGATTATATACGTTGTAGTTAGTATGGTGTGCGACGTCACACAGAAGATCATACTATCGGTCACTCGTATTTAATCGAACGGTTGCTCACGACCTAGATGGACAAGGATCAATCCATCGGTATAGTCGTTGTGTGAGAGAGAAAATAATTTGTCTTAATTATTTTATCACACTTGTACACTTGGTGTATTGGGCGGATCGCTTGAGATTTATCAATTAGGATTGCCGTTGATAATTGATTTAAGTCTCAGAGTATTTTATTCTTAATCCCCGATACTATTGCGGGTGTGTATATTTAATATAGGTGACTTTGATTTTCCAAAGGAATTAACTGATTTAATTATTGGGTTAATTACCGGTAAAATTGGGTCACTATATTTTATATATGGCATGCCGTGAATACTTGACGGGAAAGTGTATCCCGTAAGGGTTGATAATATCCCCGAGATGAGTTCATAAGGAATTATTATGTAAACCCTGCAGGTGGATTTATTCCGCATAATAATTAAGGTTGAATGGTACTATTCTCGGATATAAGAGATGAATAAATTACTAACAATAGATTAATTTTATTCATGGATATTTAAATCTTAAATACACGGAATAAATAATACTACCGGAGAAATATTATTTGATATAATATGGTTTAATATTGGGAGCGCAATTAATTTATATAGTGGAAAATAAATTAATTAATATTAATGGGATTAATAGATTTGGGCTAGGCTTAATTTAATCATTAATATTGGAAGCCCAATATTCCACCTCCTTTAGATCCCCTACGTAGCCTATAAAAGCACTACATGGTCTTCACAATTAAAAAAGACAAGATAATCATACTTGATTAGTCTAGAGAGTTCGTGAAGGAGATCCATAAGCTTGGAGGATCGTCGTCCACCCGACGTTCAAGCTAGTGCAAGGAATACGTGGGAAGATCCAAGGGTCTTCAATTTGATTTCGTTTCTCCGCACAACGAATCGAAGGTAAAATCATAAACCTCCTTATATGATTTTGTTCGTATTAAATTGTGACATATACATGAACGCACGATCCGGGAAAACGACGAACCTCGGGGACGGGGATTGAGATCCCCGGCGAGGATCGAGGGTGGCGGCCGAACCCTAGGGTTCGACCGCCGTCGCGCGGACGAAGGGAGAAGCCCCGGCTGGACGCCGGGGCGTGCGATCGACCATGAGTCGATCGCCGGGGTTCGCCGTGGGCTGGTGCCACGGCGGGTGAACCCCAGCCCCCTCGACCGGCGGGGTCGCGGGAAGAAGCCCTCGGCTAGAGCCGAGGGGCGATCGAGCCCGTGAGCTCGATCGCGGGTGCGCTACGGGATGACCCGTAGCTGCCTCGTATGCGCTACGGGTTGTGCGCGGCTTCGGCCCGGCGATGCGTTTGGTCGGAACCCCGGCTCGCGTGGTGGCTCGCGGTTTGTTCTCCGGCGACGGGATTTCGGTCGGGTTATCGGTTCCGCGATATTTTTGATAGCCCGGGATATCTATTTCCAACAACTGGTATCAGAGCGTTTGGTTTCGTGTTCATGTATGTGTTCAATTATCGTTCTACCTTGTAGGGATTTCCGGCTATCATGGTTTAATTAATTGTTTTATTAATTATCATGATTATTCGTTTATTAAACTCTCGGACATGTCGAGATTCGTTTTGTGTGGATGAATGCTTGTAATAGTAAAAATTCGGGGGTTGACCGAATTTAGGATTTATTATTATTATTCTATGTTTTCCGGAAAATGTATAGGGTCGATTTCATGTATAGAATCGATACCGGAATTGTAATTTAAATTATTGTAATTTATTTACGTTGGTTCGATGATGAGACGATCGCCGGAAGACGAAGACGTGTGACGAAGTAGACGAAGAAGACCGGGGATCGATCAACCCCATGATCGATCCCAACGATCGAGTGGGAGGGGACGTCGCACCCTCGGCCGTGGGCTGCCGCCGGTGGTGGTGGCTGGGCGGCTGGGGTGGCGGCGGCGGCTCTCCTTGGCCGGTCGACGGTGGGGGTGGTGTGGGGTCTCCCAACCCATGCTACTCCTACCAAGATTCACTTTCCTAAATTAATTCGGTTTTCCTATTTGAGTGTTCTTACTTTTAGGATTTCTCATGGATTAGGAAAAGAATTGATTACAATTAATTTTATTCCTTATTGAGTATTCTCTTTTATGAGAACTCTCATAGATAGGAAAAGAATTAATATGGAATTACTTTATTTCCTATTTGATTATTCCTATTCTTGGAATTTTCATTAGATGGAAATTAATTAATTTTGGAAAGAAGAAGAGTCCTAATTTATTTTATTTCCTTATTCTATTATAGAAGTCTTCTAGAATATTCAAGTTTTACTTGGATAGGATTCTAGAGATTTAATAGAATTAGATAGGAAAATAAATAAATAAAATATTAATAATATTTAATTTTATTTTTGATATATTCGATTGACTTAATTTTCGAATTAAGTAACTTTTGGATTAATTGAAAATAAATAGATTTAAATATTGGGATTAATATTCTCGTCACATGGAGCATTCAAGAACGAAGACTGAAGACTAGAAGATGCGTACGGAGATGCGATAAAGCCATGATAGTCGAGAAAATATTTTTTTCTAGCATTATTTTGACTATGTGATACTATGTGCTTTATTACTTGTATGCATGCTATATGTGTTTATTTTATGCACTAGATACCGTATCCTTTTATTGTAAAAAGCTGAGTGGGAGAGGGGATGGAAACATTCCCATGGTCTCCATTGATGTTCTCTTGGTGACTCTTATGGACTTTCGAAGTTCGTATAGACGAGTCATTGGAGGAGAATTCTTGTAATTCCTTTTACAAAAAACATTGATCAAGTTTATCAAACAATGCCTAATTTGTCTTTCTGAAGCTGACTTCAAGTCGACTCATTCTCACCCCGGGGAGTGGAATGGAGCCAAAGCCACTTGGTCATGTGGATGACACAAATTAGAGACCTTCGTACCATCCTTTTGAAGGTGGATCGATTGTCTGCTCGGCTCCCTCATTTATGAGAGATAGGGTTGTTCGCATGGTGAATCACTGGTTAGAAACTTCGAGTTTCACTTATGATTCTCCGCGTCTTGGTTTGCGAGAATTCAATGGATCGAGTAAAAGGATGTCAATTGTAAAAGTCTTTTGGTGTAGGAAACGTCCACACTATCGTGGCTTGCTATACTGAATGGGATTTTGGAACGATTGATGTAGACAGTTTTAGAAGGGAGTAAAGGATCCGTATGTCAACGTAAACGTCCACACTATCGTGGCTTGCGGTGATATGCGACTCCCAAACGAACTTCTTGGTACTGAGTAATGGTTTACACTTAGGTACGCTTCATAGTATTCTTCCCATCGAAGTAACGCTATTGATGATGTACGACCGAAGCAAATCTAATTGCGAAATCGTTTGGCTGGGTAAACGTCCACACTATCGTGGCTTGCCTTACCTGATGGAATTTTAGATGTGATTAGTAATTTAATGATATTATTTAAGGGAGATAATATCGGATATTAAATTGATTGTTTGTTTATATGTGCTTATAGGTTTAGAGAATAGCTATGAATCCACTTTCGTTGATACTTAAGGAATTCAATGCACTGGTTCCATACTGTGTTGGATGGAATAGAGAGTTAGACATTACTCAGACTGTAAAGGAGTACAAAGATGTACTCAGCGAAACTTGTCCTCCTAGACCTACCATTGTCTCAACTGATGAGGAAATAGTTGACTTTGAGAAGTGGGATAGTGCTCTTGCATTAGCCGCTAATCATGATGTCATGCTTAAACTCAGGCTGATGTTTAGACACGATGTAAAGGCTAGAAAAGAGGCGATGAGGATACTCATAAAGGTCAGTTGCTTCGAGGAAACGCTTGAACACGTTTTTGAGATGCTAGATCTTTTGGATGAGTTGAGACAATCGCAAGCTCTTATAGCCAAGGCCAAAGGTTTCGAACCTAAAGGCTTACATAAAGGAAAGGAGAAGAAGGCAAGGGAATCCAGTAGTCCTAAAGGACTTGGACCACGTGGTGGGATAAAGAAGCCTTCTGGAAAATATCCCCAAGGAAAGCAGTCTGAGTACTGGGGGTCTGTATCTTGTCCTCTCAAAGGTAAGAATTTTTCTTTAGTCGCAAAAACATAGTCAGCGGTATTATCTACCAGAAATCTGGTGTGTAGATATGGAACCACTGACGGTATGTGCATTTTGAATGCAGGGGTTCCAGAAAACCCGACGACTTAGAGAAGAAGAGTTCAAGTCTACATGAGGCAAAGCTGTTGAGGAAGCAGCGGTTGCAGTGGGAGACATTTGTCTGCTTTAGTAGTTATAGGATTTCATTTCAGAGGTTATTTCTTTATGTACCCTTTATTTTAGAAAGAACTTTTGTTCTGGTTTTCTATTATCAATGAATGGATATTTTATTTCTTTAATCATTTGATGGTTTGGATAAGAAATAATGGTGTTATCTATTCTGGTACATTAGATAGCAATATATGAATGATGAATCCTTAGTCTACCACGATGCAACAAACCGTTATATAACTTGTTTTACTGATTAGATGTTTTTCTTTGTTAATCATTATACTCGTGAATTCTTGAACTTAGTTGTATTTATTCAAATAAGATTCAAAAGGTCGAAATTGATTTGATCAATTATAGTTGAAGGAATGGACCTTCCGACCTAAGAATCAAATTTGGAAGATAGTACAACTAAGCAAACCTTTCTGGATAAAGGATAGAATTCGGACAAGTATTGAAAATGATTTATGATTGATGCAGAGATATGTGTAGTTAGAAAGGTATGAGTAGTTCTTTCAAAGAATACTCAAAGATGGATTAGAATACTTGATGTGCCATAAAAGCAAAGTGTATCTTTTGACTAGTCAATGGACACAAAGCTATTATGGGGAACCTTCAAAGTATATCCATTAAAAGCCTGCGACTTGTTCGCGGAGGCTACAACCTATCTAAATAACACATGGCATAAATCAAAGATTGGGATTAAGTCTCAAAGGACTACACCATACACTTACGTGTAGGAATGGTGTGTCGGAAATGAGAAATGGAATTCTAATAGTAAAAAGGACAAGTTTATTCGGAACTACCTACGTTCTATGGATACTCCTAGAAACGGCACATTCAATGTGACTATGGGATATCCTAGAAGAACATGTGATTGTATGTTTAATAGTACTATGAACCAGAAGGACGTCATCGCCCGGTTGTTAGAAGAAGACTATTAGATGAACTACAATGCCCTAACTGACAAGGAACTTTGAAATGAGGAAAAGAAAGAGACTGAGAACCAGCCAAACCGAGTAGTAGCACACCACTAACTGCACCTAAAGTTATTACTGTTATACACCGGAACGCCGTTGCAGTGGGAGGTTGTTAAGCGACCAGAGATCTTCATAAGACTAGAGGAGTTTTGAACTCTGGATCTAGTAGAGATGAAATCGATCCCTAGCTCTGCATAAGGGCGGTACTGAATCTAAATGTGCCTGCTTAGAAAGCAATAAGTATTATTGTTAAGAGGCAAGATCATTTAGAAGAACAAGCTTAGTAAATCCATTCATGGATCGTTACAAAGCTATGAATCGTGGAACTTGCAAATTGATGAGATAGTCCATGTGATGGATTCATCAAAGGGCATAAACAAAAAAGGTGTATTAGAAACGTAAAAGAAACAAGGTGGTGTTTCTCGGAATTTTATGTAGATAACACTTTATCATTGGAAACAATATAAAGGTGTCGTCAGACATAAAATAATGGTTGTCTAAATAAATCAAGGTATAAGATTAAGAAGAAGTTAGATCATGTTCTTAGAATCTTTCGATCTCTAGAACATTGTACTTCTCCTAGATATCTTATACGATTATGGGTTGTTTTAAACATGCATAATTCTGAGAAAGGTTATTGCCTTTCGGGAACAGAATACATCTATCTAAGGTTATGTGTCTTGAGCACAGAAAAGGGGATAGATAAAGCGGTTTCCTATACCTTGGTGTATGGAAAGCTAAAGGAATGCAATGTTGAAAAACGAGAACCTGATATCAACTATGCAGTTAGTATAGTGGGAGGATATCAAAGTAATCCTATCAAGAGATATTCAGGTGCTGTAAAAGTACTTTCCAAGTACCGGATTACAACACGAATACTTCTTAAGAATTAAATTTTCTCAGATCCCAAATCAGAGAAGGACCGGTGTAAGTCGATATCAGGCTATGTGTTCATTTTAAAAGAGGTGGAACTTTAAGTTGAAAGAGTGATAAGCATGATGCTTCTCGGACTCTATCATAAACCGAATAGCAGCCTCAGAGGCAGCGGAAGTTTTGGTTAGGTTCCGGAATGACCTGTGGACTTGGATATGATTCTTGGTTCACCAAAGGCTATGTATATAGCGGTGCATGGTAAACTGGAAGAGGCCATAAGTTCAAAAAGTGATGATAACACATAGAGCAAGTACCACCTGATACGAGTCATCGTCTAGGGAGACGACGCAGTAGTCACCAAGATAACTTCAGAGCGGCAACCTAGATTGCTCATTCACATAGTACTTCTTGGAAGTAAAATTTAAGCACGTGATGAGTATGGGAGTCGGGAGTTTGGAGGAAATGACTAGACCTTAGTACAAGTGGGAGAATGTTGGAGTTGTGTACTTAATGTCTAGATTTAAGTATCGGTAACTTCCGGTCATAGCATTTAATCTATTTAATTAAATAAACAATTGTTTGCATTTAATTATTATTAATTAAATATATAAAAAATATAGTCCTGGATTATATACGTTGTAGTTAGTATGGTGTGCGACGTCACACAGAAGATCATACTATCGGTCACTCGTATTTAATCGAACGGTTGCTCACGACCTAGATGCACAAGGACCAATCCATCGGTATAGTCGTTGTGTGAGAGAGAAAATAATTTGTCTTAATTATTTTATCAAACTTGTACACTTGGTGTATTGGGCGGATCGCTTGAGATTTATCAATTAGGATTGCCGTTGATAATTGATTTAAGTCTCAGAGTATTTTATTCTTAATCCCCGATACTATTGCGGGTGTGTATATTTAATATAGGTGACTTTGATTTTCCAAAGGAATTAACCGATTTAATTATTGGGTTAATTACCGTTAAATTGGGTCACTATATTTTATATATGGCATGCCGTGAATACTTGACGGGAAAGTGTATCCCGTAAGGGTTGATAATATCCCCGAGATGAGTTCATAAGGAATTATTATGAAAACCCTGCAGGTGGATTTATTCCGCATAATAATTAAGGTTGAATGGTACTATTCTCGGATATAAGAGATGAATAAATTAATTAGCAATAGATTAATTTTATTCATGGATATTTAAATCTTAAATACACGGAATAAATAATACTACCGGAGAAATATTATTTGATATAATATGGTTTAATATTGGGAGTGCAATTAATTTATATAGTGGAAAATAAATTAATTAATATTAATGGGATTAATAGATTTGGGCTAGGCTCAATTTAATCATTAATATTGAAAGCCCAATATTCCACCTCCTTTAGATACCCTACATAGCCTATAAAAGCACTACATGGTCTTCACAATTAAAAAAGACAAGATAATCATACTTGATTAGTCTAGAGAGTTCGTGAAGGAGATCCATAATCTTGGTGGATCGTCGTCCACCCGACGTTCAAGCTAGTGCAAGGAATACGTGGGAAGATCCAAGGGTCTTCAATTTGATTTCGTTTCTCCGCACAACGAATCGAAGGTAAAATCATAAACCTCCTTATATGATTTTGTTCGTATTAAATTGTGACATATACATGAACGCACGATCCGGGAAAACGACGAACCTCGGGGACGGGGATACGAGATCCCCGGCAGGGATCGAGGGTGGCGGCCGAACCCTAGGGTTCGACCACCGTCGCGCGGACGAAGGGAGAAGCCCCGGCTGGACGACGGGGCATGCGATTGACCATGAGTCGATCGCCGGGGTTCGCCGTGTGCTGGTGCCACGGCGGGTGAACCCCAGCCCCCTCGACCGGCGGCGTCGTGGGAAGAAGTCCTCGGCTGGAGCCGAGGGGCGATCGAGCCCGTGAGCTCGATCACGGGTGCGCTACGGGATGACCCGTAGCTGCCTCGTATGCGCTACGGGTTCACCCGTAGCAGGCGTGCGGGGGCTGACCCCCCCGCGAGAAGCGAGCCCGTGAGCTCGCTGCGGGGCTGCTACGAGCAGCCCCGGGGATGCCTCGTGCATCCCCAGCGATCAGCCGCGAGGCGATCGCGATCCCCACGCGGGGGATCCGGCTGGGCGTGCGCGGCTTTGGCCCGACGATGCGTTCGGTCGGAACCCCGGCTCACGTGGTGGCTCGCGGTTTGTTCTCCGGCGACGGGATTTCGGTCGGGTTATCGGTTCCGCGATATTTTTAATAGCCCGGGATATCGATTTCCAACATAGATGAAGTGAAGAAGAAGGAAAAGGCAAAGGGAGCTGGCTCTTCGGGCTCTGGGGCTGTTGCAAAAGGAAAAATGGGCGGCTCTACGGGGATCCTTAAATCAAGTACTGCGAAATCCAAAGTGACCGATCCCACGGCTCCCAAAGTAACTTTTATTGATTCTACTGATCCCAAGAGAGTAATGAAGCGTGGACCCGGGGCTGGTAAAAATGCACTTGCTCTTGATCCTGCGAACTACTGCAAAGAGAATGCAGAATATTGCGCCCGCACATTAAGGTTCTCACCTATTAGGAAAAAGGGAACAGGTTAACGCAGAAAGCAATTAGCCACCAAGACACCTGTAAAATCCAAGAGGCGGATTATTGATGAGCCAACCGACGATGAGGGAGAGCAGGAGTACGAAGAGGAAGAGTTCTATGATCCTGACAACACCCGTGATCTACGTCAACATACACCTACGCTGGATTTGGACGAAGAAGGAGCAAATTGTTGGAGTAGTATACTTAATGTCTAGATTTGAGTATTCTGAACTCCTTGTACACTATCATTTATCTATTAAAATGAACATTCATTTGCTTTTAATTATTGTTAATTAAATATATGCAAATTATAGTCCTAGATTATATACGTTGTAGTTAGTATAGTGTGCGTCGTCACACAGAAGATCATACTATCGGTTACTCGTATTTAATCAAACAGTTGCTCACGACCTAGATGGACACGGACCAATCCATCGGTATAGTCGTTGTGTGAGAGAGAAAATAATTTATCTTAATTATTTTATCACACTTGTACACTTGGTGTATTGGGCGGATCGCTTGAGATTTATCAATTAGGATTGCTCTGTGATAATTGATTTAAGTCTCAGTGTATTTTATTCTTAATCCCCGAAACAATTGCGGGTGTGTATATTTAATATAAGTGACTTTGATTTTCCAAAGAAATTGACCGGTTTAATTATTGGGTCAATTACCGGTTAAGTTGGGTCACTATATTTTATATATGGCATGCCGTGAATTTTGACGGGACAGTGTATCCCGTAAGGGTTGATAATATCCCCGAGATGAGCTCATAAGGATTTATTATGTAAACCTAGCGAGTGGATTTGTTCCAGCATAATAATAAAGTTGAGTGGTACTATTCTCGGATATAAGAGATGAATAAATTTACTAAGCAATAAATAAATTTTATTCATGGATATTTAAATCTTAAATACACGGAATAAATAATACTACCCGGAGAAATATTATTTGATATCATATGGTTTAATATTAGGAGTGCAATTAATTTATATAGTGGAAAATAAATTAATTAATATTAATGGATTAATATATTTGGGCTTGGGCTCAATTTAATCATTAATATTGGAAGTCCAATATTCCACCTCCTTTAGATCCCCTACGAGCCTATAAAAGCACTACATGATCTTCACAACTAGAAAAGACAAGACAAGATAATCATACTTGATTAGTCTAGAGAGTTCGTGAAGGAGATCCATAAGCTTGGAGGATCGTCGCCCACCCGACGTTCAAGCTAGTGCAAGGAATACGTGGGAAGTTCTCAAGGTCATCTTGATTTCGTTTCTCCGAACAACGAATCGAAGGTATAAAATCTAAACGCCCTTGATTTTATTTGATTTGAATTATCGTGAAATACCGTGAACGCAAGATCCGAAGATCGAACCCCGGAGTAGACGGACGATCGCGTGGTGGTGGCGAAGCCACCGGACCACGCGGATCGAAGCCTAGGGTTTCGGCAAGGGGCGAGAGGGTTAAACCCTCGGCTGGGCCGAGGGCGGTACAGCGATCGATCCCTCGATCGCATGAGCCCCGCGGACGGGGGCTCGGGCTGGGCGTGCGCGCGGCTTCGGCCGTGTCGTGCTCCGGCTCGTACGTGGTGTTCGTATGATCTCCAGCGAAGGTTTTTGATCGGGTTATTATTTTCCGCAAATTTTAATAGCCCGGGATATCGAATTCCAACAATTGGTATCAGAGAGTGGTTTACGTTCGCGGTATTTTCGATAAAATTGTTCTACCTTGCAGGGTTCCAACTATTATGGCTTGATTAATTATTCGTTTAATTATTTTGTCATATTTATGTTGGATTATTAAACTCTCGGACATGTCGAGATACGTTTTTGGTGGTGAATGCTTGTAATAGTAAAAATTCGAGGGTTGACCGAATTTAGGTTTATTATTATTGTTCTTCGTTTTTCCGAAAATTGTATAGGGTCGATTTCATGTATAAAATCGATACCGGAATTGTAATTTAAATTATTGTAATTTATTTACGTTGGATCGATGCCGAGATGACCGCCGGAGAAGACGAAGTGACGAGAAGACGAAGGACCGGGGATCGATCAATCCCCATGATCGATCCCATGAGGATCGATCGACCCACGGCCTTGGGGAGGGGCTGTCCGCGGGAGTCCCGGCCACGCTGGCCACCAGTGGTGGTGGCGCGTGGGCTGGGCGGCGGCGGCGGTAAACCCTAAGGGGGCCGGTCGATTGGTAGGGTGGTGTGGGGTCTCCCAACCCATGCTACTCCTACCAAGATCCTACTTCTCTATTTGATTCGTTTTTCTTATTTTGAGTGTTCTTATTTTTAGGAACTCTCATGGAATAGGAAAAGAATTAAATTGGAATTAATTTATTTCCTATTTGATTATTCCTATTCTTGGGAATTTTCATGGGTGGAAATTAATTAATTATGAAAAGTAGAAGAGCCCAAATTTATTTTATTCCCTTATTCCATTATGGAAATCTTCTAGAATATTCCAAGTGGTTCTTGGATAGGATTCTAAAGATTTAATGGAGTAGATAAAGGAAGATAAAAATAAATAAAAATATTAATAATATTTAATTTTATTTTTGATATATTCAATTGACTTAATTTTCGAATTAAGTAACTTTTGGATTAATTAAAAAAAATAGATTTAAATATTGGAAATTAATATTCTCGTCACATGGAGCATTCAAGAAACGAAGACTGAAGACTAGAAGATGCGTACGGAGATGTGATAAAGCCTAAATAGTCGGAAAATAATATTCTAGTATTATTTTGATTATGTGATAATACTATGTGCTTTATTACATGTATGCATGCTATATGTGTTTACTTTATGCACTAGATAGAGTATCCCTTTATTGTAAAAAGCTGAGTGGGAGAGGGGATGGAAACATTCCCATGGTCTCCATTGCTGTTCTCTTGGTGACTCTTATCACTACAAAAAAACTGCGGATCCCCTACGGGGATTCCCTACGGCATTTTTCCCGTAGGGATTCCCTACGGCATTCCCTACGGGAATCATATTCAGAGTTCCCCTACGGCATTCCCTACGGCCCCAGCCGTAGGGGCGACTCCCGTGGGGGATTCCCGTAGGGGACTGCGCGCGAATTCGCGCGCATACATTCCCTCCAACTTGTCCCTACGGGCAAACCCCCGTAGGGAAATAATAAATCCCCTACGGGTATTATTCCCGTAGGGGTCCCCTACGGCATTTGCCGTAGGGGAGTATTTTTTTTTTAAACTATACTCATTAAAAGAAAAATACCCTACGGAGTTTTTCCCGTAGGGGTCCCCTACGGCATTTGCCGTAGGGAGTATTTGTTTTTTAAAAACTATTAATTTATATATTAGTAAATTAATTAAATATTAATATAAAATTACGCTAAAATTATTTTAAACCATTATTTTACTAAATAATAAAATTACTATTAAAGTTTTTTTAACTGTTTACGCAATTATACAACTATGCAATTATAATTTTATAAAAATAATTAATTACAATTAAGCGAAAACTTACGCAATTTTATAAAAATAATTAATTTAAAAAAATATTGCAATTACGGAAGAAATAATAAAAAGTTATTATAATCTAAACACATTTTAAAAACTACTACTAAATTAAAAAACAATAGCCCTTAAAAATTAATAATAAAAATTCGAATTTTTATTTAATTTAATATATTTAAATGCTCTTTTATATAAAAGTACATTATTTTATTTAATATATATATATAGTATTACATAATAAATATAAGTTAATGATACATATATAATATCTTTTAAAAATTGTACATATAACTCAGATAGTCTAGCGGTTATCATCCTCTTCTTCATTCATAAGGTCCAGGGTTCAAACCCTGGACTATGCAAAACACATGAATAATTATTATAAAGCTCTCAATTGAGGGCTGGGCTTGTTTCGGGCCTTGGGGTTGTGGGATGTGGTCGGGCCTTTGGTTGCGGGTCGGGCTGGTGGCTCGGCCCCATGGAGTTCACATTTTAAAATGAAAGCTTATTCCCTACGGGAATAAGCCGTAGGGGACTCCTACGGGCGAACCTACGACTACACCGTATGGCATCCCTACGGGGAATATAGGGGGCGGAAACTTATCCCCAAGGGATTTCCCTACGGCGTGATTCCCGTAGGGGATGTGCCGTAGGGAACAGGTTCCCTACGGATTTTTTAGGATTTCCCTACGGGAAAAGTCGTAGGGGATCCGCGAATTTTTTGTAGTGTATGGACTTTCGAAGTTCGTATAGACGAGTCATTGGAGGAGAATTCTTGTAATTCCTTTTACAAAAAACATTGATCAAGTTTATCAAACAATGCCTAATTTGTCTTTCTGAAGCTGACTTCAAGTCAACTCATTCTCACCCCGGGGAGTGGAATGGAGCCAAAGCCACTGGGTCATGTGGATGACACAAATTAGAGACCTTCGTACCATCCTTTTTTATTTACAAGATTGAATGGATCAAGTAATTGGGAGTCAATTATAAAAGTCTCTTGGTGTAGTAAACGTCCACACCACGTGGCTTGCTATGCTAACGGATTTTGGATTAATTGATGTAGACAGTTATAAGAAATTGTGAAGAGTTGTGAAGTTGTCGTAAACGTCCACACCACGTGGCTTGTGGTAATGTAGCAATTCCAAACGATTTACTTTAGTACTGAGTAATGGTTTACACTTAGATACGCATTATAGTATTCCTCCCCACGAGGTTACGCTATAAGTGATGTATGACCGAAGCAAATCTAATTGCGAAATCGTTTGGGTGGGTAAACGTCCACACCACGTGGCTTGCCTTACCTGATGGGATTTTAGATGTGATTAGTGATTTAATGATATTATTTGAGGGAGATAATATCGGCATTCAATTGTTTGTTTGTTTTATGTGCATATAGGTTAAGAATGACTGTGACCCCACTTTGTGATATACTTAAGGATGAAAACTCACCGGTTCCATATAGTAATGATTGGGAACGAAATCTGGAAATTGTTCAGACTGTTGAGCTTTCCGAATCCACTGTTGTCCCAACTGATGAGGACATTAAGAATGACCTCATGATGATGTTGAGACATAGCGTGGAAGCCGGTCAAGAGGTGATTAACATACTCACAGAATCCTCTCTCAACGAGTCTCTTAAAAAGGATTCGGCGAAAGCGGAGTTTGTGCATAAGTTAAGGACATCACAAGCTCTTGTGGCAAGGCTAAAGGAAAAGCGTGCAAAGAGGCCCAGTGGTTTAGAACCACGGATTGGGAGAAACAAGCCTTTAGGCTGATGTTTTCGATGCAAACAGTTTGGGCACTGGAGGTCTGATTGTCCTCTCATCAAAGGTACGAAATTTTCCTTAGTCACTGAAACATTGTCAGCGATGATATCTACCAGCACCTGGTGTGTAGATACGGGCGCCACTGACCATGTCTGCAATTCATTGCAGGGGTTCTTGGAAACCCGGAGACTTAGAGAGGGAGAGATCGTGGTCTACATGGGCAATGCCGCGAAGGTGGCGGCTGTTGCAGTGGGAGACGTTCACTTACGTTTTAGTTGTGATAGGATTTTAGTTTTACAGAATTATCTTTATGTACCGAATTTTAGAAAGAATTTAATTTCGGTTTCTAAGTTAATTCTGAATGGATATTCTGTTTCTTTTGATCACTCTGTGGTCATAAGAAGAAATAGTGAGATTGTATGTTCTGGTACATTGATAGACGATTTGTATGTGCTAAATACTGAGTCTAACACGATGCAACTAACCGAGAGTAATAACACATCTACGAACACCAATAAGAGAAAGGAACCTTCTAAAATGAATCAATTATACTTGTAGCATCTAAGGCTAGGTCATATTAATTCAAATAGAATTCAAAGGTTGAAAGTTGATGGTCTCATCAGTGGTGTTGAAGGAGAGGACCTTCCAACCTGCGAATCCTGTTTGGAGGGAAAAATGACCAAGCGTTCTTTTTCTGGTAAAGGACGTAAAGTTGAACAAGTATTGGATTTGATTCACTCTGATGTATGCGGACCTATGTCTACTCAGGCAAGGGGAGGGTACGAGTACTTCATCACCTTTACTGATGATTACTCAAGATATGGATATGTATACCTGATGCGCCACAAGAGTGATTCTTTTGACAAGTTCAAGGAATTCAAGGCTCTTGTGGAGAACCTTCGTGGTAAATCCATAAAATGCCTGCGATCTGATCGCGGAGGCGAGTACCTGTCTGGAGAATTCAAGGCATACTTGGCAGAGAATGGGATTGATTCCCAACTGACCTCACTATATACTCCTCAGCAGAATGGTGTGTCAGAAAGAAGGAATAGGACTCTTATGGAGATGGTGCGATCAATGATGAGTTACTCGGATTTACCTGTTATGTTCTGGGGACATGCCTTGGAAACAGCGGCGTATATTTTGAATAGGGTTCCGACCAAAACGGTACCAACTACACCCATGGAATTGTGGAGTGGGCGCAAGCCTAACTTGAAACACATTCGGATCTGGGGATGTCCAGCACATGTGTTGCGACAAGGGGTCGATAAGTTAGAACCTAGATCAGAAATACGGTTGTTTATAGGATACCCGAAAGGAACTAAAGGTGGCATGTTCTATAGTCCTACGGACCAGAAGATCGTTATAAGTACTAACGCTCGGTTCTTAGAGGAAGACTATGTCATGGACCACAAGCCCAAGAGTGACATAATGCTTGATGAGTTGAGAGGTAACGAGGAAGACCTAGATACAGCCGAACATGCACCTAACACTGTCACTGTTAATACACCGGAACGCCGTCGTAGTGGGAGGGTTGTTAAACAACCGGACAGATGGATTGGACAGGGTGAGTCTTCGGACTCAGCACCCGGAGTTCATGAAATCGATCTCTGGACCTATGATGAGGCGGTACAAGATATAGATGCGCCTTCTTGGAAGAAAGCGATGAAATCCGAAATTGAATCAATGGATTCTAATAAAGTTTGGGATCTTGTAGAACCACCAAACGGCGTAAAGCCAATTGAGTGTAAATGGGTCTATAAGAGAAAGAGAGGATCTGACGGAAAGGTTGAAACCTTTAAAGCTCGGCTTGTTGCGAAAAGATATACTCAGAAAGAGGGAATCGATTATGAGGAGACCTTCTCGCCGGTAGCCAAGATAAAGTCGATCCGGATTCTCTAATCCATAGTATCTCATATGGATTATGAGGTGTGGCAAATGGATGTCAAGACAGCTTTCCTAAATGGAAGTCTTGACGAGACGATTTATATGAAACAACCAGAAGGATTCATTGCTAAGGGGCGAGATCATCTAGTGTGCAAGCTTAATCGATCCATTTATGGATTGAAACAAGCCTCGAGATTGTGGAAACTGCGGTTAGATGAAGTAGTCCAATATTTTGGATTCATTCAAAGCATGGACGAATCGTGTGTGTATTGGAAACGTGATGGGAAGAAGGTGGTGTTTCTCATGCTTTATGTAGACGACATACTTCTCATTGGCAACAGTGTAAAGAAGTTATCAGACATAAAATGATGGTTGTCTAGACAGTTCGATATGAAAGATTTAGGGGAGGTTGGACATGTTCTAGGGATCAAAGTTATAAGGGATCGCCGGAGTAGAACATTGTACCTTTCCCAGCAATCTTACATAGACACGATTCTGGCTCGTTTTAACATGCAAGATTCCAAGAAGGGTGAGCTGCCCTTCAGTAAAGGAACTTATCTTTCTAAAGAAATGTGTCCTCAAACACAGAAGGAGAAAGATGACATGAAAGCAGTTCCCTACGCTTCGGCTGTGGGAAGCTTAATGTATGCAATGTTATGCACGAGGCCTGATATCTGTTATGCAGTTGGCATAGTGGCAAGATATCAGAGTAATCCTGGAAAGGCTCATTTGACTGTCGTAAAGAGCATTTTCAAGTATTTACGAAATACTAAGGATTATGTTCTAAGATACGTAGCAGACAATCTGATTCCTTTGGGTTACACAGATTCGGATTTCCAAGCTGATAAGGACCGGCGTAAGTCGACATCAGGCTATGTGTACACTTTGGGAGGTGGAGCCGTATCATGGAAGAGTGTTAAGCAAAAGTGCATTTCGGACTCTACCATGGAAGTTGAATATGTAGCAGCCTCAGAGGCAGCGAAAGAATCAGTGTGGTTCCTTAATTTCCTCCAGGACTTAGATGTGATTCCGAGTTTGCCCAAAGCTATGACAATTTACTGTGACAATAGAGGTGCAGTGGCAAACAGTAAGGAACCACGGTCCCATAGTGCTACGAAACACATAGAGCGCAAGTACCACCTGATTCGAGACATCGTCAAGAGAGGCGACGCTGTAGTCACCAAGATAGCTTCAGATGACAAACTAGCAGACCCCTTCACAAAGATACTTCCTAAGGAAGTATATTTCAAGCACTTGAAGGGTTTGGGAGTCAGAAGTTTGGAAGATAAGACTAGACCTTAGTATAAGTGGGAGAATGTTGGAGTAGTATACTTAATGTCTAGATTTGAGTATTCTGAACTCCTTGTACACTATCATTTATCTATTAAAATGAACATTCATTTGCTTTTAATTATTGTTAATTAAATATATGCAAATTATAGTCCTAGATTATATACGTTGTAGTTAGTATGGTGTGCGCCGTCACACAGAATATCATACTATCGGTTACTCGTATTTAATCAAACAGTTGCTCACGACCTAGATGGACACGGACCAATCCATCGGTATAGTCGTTGTGTGAGAGAAAAAATAATTTGTCTTAATTATTTTATCACACTTTTACACTTGGTGTATTGGGCGAATCGCTTGAGATTTATCAATTAGGATTGCTCTGTGATAATTGATTTAAGTCTCAGTGTATTTTATTCTTAATCCCCGAAACAATTGCGGGTGTGTATATTTAATATAAGTGACTTTGATTTTCCAAAGTTATTGACCGGTTTAATTATTGGGTCAATTACTGGTTAAGTTGGGTCACTATATTTTATATATGGCATGCCGTGAATTCTTGACCGGACAGTGTATCCCGGAAGGGTTGATAATATCCCCGAGATGAGCTCATAAGGATTTATTATGTAAACCTCGCGAGTGAATTTGTTCCCGCATAATAATAAAGTTGAGTGGTACTATTCTCGGATATAAGAGATGAATAAATTTATTAAGCAATAAATAAATTTTATTCATGGATATTTAAATCTTAAATACACGGAATAAATAATACTACCCGGAGAAATTGTTGATAGTCGAAAAATCGTGTTCTCCAATAATCAACTAAAAAATAGAGATTTGGGGATTGAGTGTTGAACAAGGCTTTTATGCTCTCTAAGAATTTTTGGGGAAATGTGTAGATGCCCCTAAATGGAAAACTACATCATCTATTTATAGAAAATACAAATTAGGGTTTCCTAAGTTGGTTAATGGGCCAAGCCCATCAAATAAATCCACCATTAAGCCCATCCATTCTAACAGGGCCCAAGGGGTATGGTCGTCTATGAATAATTGTTCACCCCGTCTTTGCTCTGCTCGGATGCCTCCCGAAATTTTTCATCGGTTGAGTCATGAGCTCGTCTTGTTCGGCTTTGGCACCCGTTCATGGGACTTCGAGCATAAGCGTTATCCGCCTGCTCGCCTTTCTCTCTGGGGACGAGCAGTGGGTCCCCTCTCCCCTTGTTCGGGAAATGGGGGCTCCTTTTGCTCGGGAGTCAGTCGACATTTTTCCCGCATAACAAATGCCCCCCGGGACCGTTCTGTTCGGGAGAAGAGATTGGTCTCGGCATGCGGATCGTCGTCGGTCTGCCCGAGCACAAGACTTGATTCGACGATTTCGGCGAGTCATTTAATGCGGTACTGCGGTTACTGCCACTTGTCACCTCCTAACTGGCGTTTCTCTGACATGACGCCTCGAATTCCGTCAACCGCCCCTTCAAATTCAAATTTTGAATTTTTCCGCCATTTCCTTCTTATAAATAGTCCCCAACCTTTCTCACTTTACACTTTTCCCTTCCGAATTGCTAACTTCCGGACATCCAAAATCACCTGCTCGGATTCCATCAAGAGTGTTCGGCTCCAACTCCACCACGTAGGTTTCCTTTGTTATTTGTCTTTTCCATCGTTTATTCAGGGGATTTCTTAGCGGTAGGGCTTGCTTATTTTTGTATACGTTGATTAAGTACGCGATTCGAGCGCGAACATGAGTGACCATGATAGTTCAGCCACTCTTTCTGATGTTCCCGCATCGTATGATTCATCCGACTCCGGGACCTCCGCTTCCTCCTCGTCGGGAGACGACGTGGCACCCGTGGTTGGATTTTCGGATGCGGAGAAACTAGAGCTGTTCGCTGGCGGGGTTAGCGACTGCTACCGTCGCTTTATCGATATGATGAGCGAGATACGGGGTCCCCTATCTCCTTTTATCTTCACTCATTACCTCCATGAAAATCCTTACGTCTTCGTGGAGCGTACGCGGTTTGGTGCTCGCCCTGGTTCTGACCAAACTGGGATATACGCCAGCGATCGAAGCTCGACCATTCTTGACGAGGCCGAGCTCCAATCTATGAGGTCGGTTTGGGGCATTCCTTCTGATGTCCATATCTACTGCCCTACTCCGGATGAACGGGCGAACTGTCCTCCGCCGGGCATGGTCGCTGTGACGAGCATGATGATGGAGGCGGGGCTCCGATTCCCCATTCATGATTCTATCGCTGCTGCTCTACACGCGTGGGGGGTTGCTCCCATGCAGCTTCATGCAAACTCTTGGGTCTTGCTCATCAGCTTAAACATCTTGTTCGGCCACTATGGCCTTTATCGTCACTTGTCCGCTTCTGAAACCTCTCATCTTTTAATCATCAATCACCTCAGAGGCGGGGATCACTACTTGCGAGCTCCGACGAGGCTCCAAGAAGACCTGAAGAGCAAAAGAACGGCCTGGTGGGCCGACTGGTTTTACGTGGATGGTGCTTGGGCTTCTGAGGCGTTTCAGATTCCAACTTCGTTCACTCGGAAATGCCGTCGTTAGTTCTTTCCCTTTCATTCTATTCCTTTAAGTATTCTTCCCCTTGTTTCGTTCTGACCCCTTCCTGTTCGGTCACCTCTTGGTCGGCAGGTCCTCCGGCACCGCATGTTTCCGAGCTCAACTGGGATTTTGCGGCAGTCTGTGAACGTCTTCGTTCTCTTCCCGACAGCCAACTGCTTATTAGCACCGTATTCACCAAAGCCCGCGTTAGGTCGTCTCGTTTTATTACTATTCCTCGGCATGTTCGGGACCGATATCCCCGTGAGTATTTTACGATTTGCGCTTCCCTCGGTTTACTCGCGTCTCATTGCTCCTTTTTCTTTTTATTACAGTGGTCAGGTTTCCTTCCTTCCCCGATCCTCCCGTAGATATGGTCGGGAATACTCCTCGTGCTCGGATGGCCGCACTTGCCGAGCGTAACCGACGCGCGGCTGAGGCGGCGGCGGGCAATCAAGTCGTCGTTCCTCCTGCCCCACCTGCTCGGCCTACTCGCTCAGTCAACTCCGAGGCCCCTTCAGCTCGTCCGACGACGAGGGCCAGTTCGCTTCCTCCTACGAGCCCGAGCGATGCTCCTGAGGGGCCTTCGGAGGCGGCGCCTACTTCTGGTCGGATACCGAAACGTCGTCGCGGCAAGGAGCCAATGCAGGAGGTCCCTGAAAATGTTCCTTATAGTCCGGTAGCCTCTATTGACGAAGAAATCTTTGCTCGGTACGTGGTTCTGTTATGCTTCTTTTTGCTTTTTTTTTTTTTTTTTTTTTTTCATCCCTTAGCTTCTCTCGACTTTCTTTTACGTGGGTTTTTCTTTTTTATATGACTCAGTTTGGGGGGGCGTCCGACCATGGCTGCCAGCCTGGCCCAATTTCTTGCTGCTCGTCCCCACGATTTCTCAAGCGTGCCTCCGCTGATGCGCGAGGCCATGGAGTGCATCCCCCGTTCTTGGACCACCCAGGCCGAGCTAATTAGCCAGCGACCAGAGCAGGCCGAGCAGGTGGCCATTTTGATGGCCTCTCGCGTGCTCATGCTTTTAGTTTCTCTAAGCAAGGTTCGTCCGAGCTTGAACCAGCCCATGATCTCCTCGGCTGATGCTCCTGATGGCCTCGCGGACAAGGTTGCTGAGCTTGAGCTTGAACTCACCAGCATGCGAGCCCTAGTGGACCAATATCAAGAGGATGAGGGCAAGCTGAAAACTCGAGCTGAGCAGGCTGAGACGAGTGCCGCGGGAATGGCCAGGGAGCGGGACCAAGGGCGCGAGGACTTGATCAAACTGAGGGATGAGATGGCCGCTGAGCGTGATCGGACATCGGAGTTGGAGGAAAGGGTGCGTAGGGCCGAGGAGAATCGCCGGAACATGGATCTCTTTATCGATCAGTTGAATGCTCGGACCGAGGCGATTGAGAAAGCTGATGCGGAGCGCAAGGCCGATGCTATGCAGGACTTGGACCAGAACAGCTCGTATTCCTATTGTCTAAGTCACTTTGACTGTATCCGCCGTCACGTTCGAGCTGGATTGCCATATAACCTGATCATGGAAGACCTCCGCACTCATCGTCTGGGGGTTAATCTCGACACCCGTTTCCTTTTCCCGGTTCTCGATCTGGTGGAGCTTCACGGGGTCGACTTGGCCTGGTGGCCCGATCCGAGTCAGCTCGTCGCTGCCGAGCCGGAGGCTGTTGTAGAGAACCCGATTCCTATTGAGGACTGAGTGTTGGCGTGTCTGTTGTTATTGAACTTCTTATTTCTGATTTTCTTTCTGTTCGTCATCTTTTTAAGAAACTTTTAGTTATGTACCCGTCCGAACATAAATTTCTTTCGTATGCTTATGACGCTATACTGTTATGCTTAATTTTTGCTGATTTGTTTGCACATATTTTACTGTTTATCTCAGCATTTTTCTTTCTCGAGTGTTATTCATTTTATTGTTTGATGCTCGTGAATATCTTTTGTGACAAGTTTTGATCCTACCTTGGCCAGCTGAGCATGTCTCGCTTAGTCGTTCGAGACCAGTATTGTTATGTCGATCAAGCTTTCAACGGAAGATGGCATGGTCGCCGGTTCCCCTTATCAGCTGCTTTCAGGCGGGCCGCCCGTTCGCCCCTTGTCCATTTCGTAGCCGTCCGAGACTCCCAGGGTAACCCGTGGTCGTTCGCTCTTGCTCGGCATCGGCGGCAGCTCGCTCTCGGGGGCCCTGCGTGGGAGCGTTTTGTTCGCGAGAAGGGGCTTTACCGGGGTTTGATCGTCCGATTTCTCTGGATTGAGGACGAGGGCTTTTCCATCCGGGTGTACGACGAAAGGGGCTTTCGCCTGGTTGCCTAACTATCTTTGTTTTGCTCTTGTCTCGAGTTTTAAGCCGATGTGATGTTACTTGCTTTAATGCCTGTGTGGCCTGTTTTTCTCGTATTTTTATTCATCGTTAAGTGGTACTTCTTTATCGGACATATATTCGCTGTTAGTGCTATAATCCTCACATGATCGGGGCATTTCGTGTCTAGTTACGTTCGGGATATTCATTGTTTTCGTGCCTTTGCTCATGTTTCATTAAAGGTTAAATTACCGCTTCAGGGTATTTGTTTGGTACAATATGCTTTTACATGTTCGTCCGAATTGATCACGGGCGGGGCCGACTGGCTCCTCGCTCGTCTTCCTCTCGGGAATTTTGGGCTGCTCGCATTGCTCGGGAATTCTGACAAGTAAGGATTTTCGCTGCTGTCGAAAACGCCCGCTTCTGCAGCTTTTCCTGCTTTCCCTTGTGCGTTGTTTCGTCTCGGTTTTTTTTTTTTTTTTTTTTTTTTTTTTGGGCGGGCTGACCTGTTCGCCCAAAAATGCCCCAGTTTCCTTCAGAGATCACGTTAATGTGTCTGAGATCATTCTTCCTCGTCGATCCTCGGGGTTTCCTGTATTGTGTTCGGTCACCCCGGGCTTTGGGGGAGCCGGGCTCTTTCCTTGGGTTTTGTCCTTTGTCAGCTCTGCGTTCACGTTTGTCGTCTTGCTTACTTTTTCTGCATAGATGTGACCCTTCACTGCTGACGTCTACATGCCTTGTCTTTTCCTTGGCGCGCCTTTTCATGCAGGGACCGGGTTTATAACTCCGCCTGCGGGCTTGACATTGTATTACCCGAATTCTATTTTCACTTCCCCTGCTTGGCGTCGCGACAAGCGGTTCCTTCGATGGTGCATATTCATGTGAATCCGAACGGATCCAAGTGGTTCGAGCTTCCTTTCACCGATAGACGTTATCGGATAAGGCTGCCCTTGCCCGTCGAATTTACCGCCGACCTGGATCATGAATCCGCGCTCCCTCGATTTCTTCCGTTGGTGGACTTGAATGGTGATCGGTGGGTGATGTACGTCTCTCGCCGCCGGGGGCAGTATTTGTTCGAAGGTCCGATGTGGAGGGGTTTTGTTCGTCAGTTCGACCCTCAGCCGTCGAACACCCTTCGCATTCGTTATGATGCCAATCGCGGGTGGGCCGTTGCATTGTTCGACGCTGACAACCAGCTCATTACCCTCCCCGTGCAATTCCGGCGCCCGAGGCTTTAACGTGCGTGTGTGTGTTTTCTTAGCTGTTTGTAGTCTTCGTTTTATGTCGTTCGGGATTTTCGGCGAATGCACTCCTCTCTTCGCCGAAAACGCCCCAGTCTTTGTTCGGACATGCCTGTAATAAAGTACTTCTCTTGTGGTTGTGTTACAAGAATTGTTTTTATTATCTATTTTTGGGCGGGATGTTGTTCGCCCAAAAATGCCCCAGTGTGCTTGTCTAATCTTGTTTTCGTTCACTCTTTATTTTCTCGCATCGGGCTCAGGGGGAGCCGAGCTCTACCCCTTGGGATAAATTTTAACTCTCCCGGACTCGAGGGACGCCTGGTCCTTGCTCGGTCGCATCGGGCTCAGGGGGAGCCGAGCTCTACCCCTTGGGATAAATTTTAATTCTCCCGGACTCGAGGGACGCCTGGTCCTTGCTCGGTCGCATCGGGCTCAGGGGGAGCCGAGCTCTACCCCTTGGGATAAATTTTAACTCTCCCGGACTCGAGGGACGCCTGGTCCTTGCTCGGTCGCATCGGGCTCAGGGGGAGCCGAGCTCTACCCCTTGGGATAAATTTTAATTCTCCCGGACTCGAGGGACGCCTGGTCCTTGCTCGGTCGCATCGGGCTCAGGGGGAGCCGAGCTCTACCCCTTGGGATAAATTTTAACTCTCCCGGACTCGAGGGACGCCTGGTCCTTGCTCGATCGCATCGGGCTCAGGGGGAGCCGAGCTCTACCCCTTGGGATAATAAGATTATGAAGTGCTTTTTTCGAAATTTCTTTATTATTAGCAAAAAACGATCATAGTACAACGTTAAAAGCTTACTGATAATATTTCTTGAGGTGCGAGGAATTCCAGAAGTACTGGTCGGCCACCCCATTCAGCTGTTCCAATTCGTACGATCCGTTCTGCAGGACCTTCCTTACCCGGAGAGGCCCTTCCCACGAGGGCCCTAAAGCTCCCAAATTGGCTCCCAGGATCTCCTTCAGCACTAAATCCCCCTGCTTGAATTTTCTCACCCTTACTTTCGTATTGAAATACTTCTCGGCCCTCTGCTTAGCTGCTGCATTTCGGTACACCGAGTTGATTCTCCTTTCTTCTAATAGGTCCAATTCGACCCGCATCATTTGGTCATTCTGATCAGTCAGTTCCTGCGTTGTCCGGTGGGTCGGCACCTCCACTTCAGAAGGCACTACGGCCTCGTACCCGAAAGCGAGGGCGAATGGTGTTTCCCCCGTGGCCACCTTGGTCGTCGTTCGGTAGGCCCATAGCACATCGGGCAGCTCGGCCGCCCATCTCCCCAACCTTTCTTCGATCCTAGCCTTCAATGTATGTTTCAGAATTTTATTCACCGCCTCCACCTGCCCGTTCGTTTGAGGGTGGTATGGCGTAGAGAACACCTTCCTTATCTTCCACTTATCAAAAAATTTCATGATCTCCAACCCCTCGAACTGCTTCCCGTTATCCGAGGATATGGTGTGAGGTATTCCAAATCGGCATATGATGTTTTTCCATAGGAAACGGATGATTTGAGGCTGGTCGATCTTGTTTAGCGGCTCGGCTTCGGCCCATTTGGAGAAGTAATCCACGGCCACTATTGCATATTTGACTCCTCCTGGCCCTGTTGGCAAAGGCCCGATCAAATCAATTCCCCAGGTCGCGAAAGGCCAAGGGCTGTATATGGAGTTTAAGTACTCGGGTTGAGCCCTTGTAACTGGCGCCGTTATCTGGCATCGATGACACCTTCTCGCGTATTCGATCGCATCCCGCCTCAAGGTCGGCCAATAGTAACCTTGTCTGATGGTCTTGTGTGCCAGAGATTGCCCGCCGGCATGATTCCCGCACACTCCATCATGGATCTCTCCGAACACCCTTCTTCCTTCAGCGGGGGTTATGCATCGCAGCAGTGGCAGAGATAGACTTCTTCGATAGAGCCCCCCCCCCCTATCAGCGTGTATCGCGATGCGCGTATTCGGAGCTGTCGGGCTTCCACCTTGTCGTCGGGCAACCCGCCCGTATGCAGGTAGTTCAGGATGGGTCCCATCCAATTTTCTCCTCGGTCGATCAAATCGACCCTACTGATCTCGGCTCTATCCAGTGCTGATCGACCCTGGCTTAGCAGAATCACATTAGACAAATCGGCTGTCCCTTCCGAAGAGGCCAACTTAGACAGAGCATCCGCCTGAGTGTTCAACTCCCGAGGAATCTGCTCGATTTCGACTCGGGGGAATTTGCTTATCATTCTCATCACATGTTCATAATATTGCTCCATCCTTGTGCTTCTGGTCTCGTACTTTCCCTTTACTTGGTTCACCACCAGTAAGGAGTCCGTGAAAATCTTTAGCTGCTCGGCTCCGACCGCCAGAGAAAGTTCCAGTCCTGCTATCAATGCTTCATATTCGGCTTCATTGTTGGTAGCGTCGAATTCGAAGCTTACTGCGTGCGCGAAAGATTGGTTCCCTGGCCCGACCAAGACTATTCCAGCCCCAGCGCGGGAGCTTGTGGATGACCCGTCCACATATAGTTTCCACGGTGGGATAGGGAGCGAGGAATCAATCCGCGGAAAAGTGAGCTCCACAATGAAATCTGCCAGTGCTTGACCCTTGATCGCCGTCCTCGGCGCGTAAGTAATGTCATATTGGCCTACTTCCAGGCTCCACTTTAGCAGACGGCCTGTGGTGTCCGGTCGCTGTAACACTTGCCTTAGTGGCATGGTGGTTAACACTTCGACGGGGTGATCGAAAAAATACGATCTCAACTTTCGAACACTCATTACCAGAGCATACGCCAGCTTCTCCAAAGGTGTGTATCTTGACTCGGCGTCTTGCAGGGTCTGACTAACATAATAGATGGGTTTGTGAAGTTTATCCTCTGCTCGCACCAGGACCGAGCTAATGGCATGTTCGGACGCAGCTAAGTACAGGAACAATTTTTCTCCTCGGACTGGCTTCGATAGGATCTTCGGATCCTGTAGGTGAAGTTTCAGCTTGTCAAAAGCTTCTTGGCTGTCTTTTTTCCACTTAAACTTCTGGTTCTTTATGGCCTGAAAGAATGGTCGACTCTTGTCCCCCAGCCGGGGTATGAATCGGCTCAGCGCGGCCAGGCAGCAGCCGGTCAGACGTTGGACATCCTTTAAACAACGGGGCTCCCTCAGGTCGACTATCGCCTGTATCTTGTTCGGGTTAGCCTCGATCCCCCTGGTGCTCACGATGTGTCCTAAGAACTTCGTCTCGAAAACTCCGAAATGACACTTCTTCGGGTTCAGCTTCATATTGTACTTTCTCAGAATTTCACATGTGGTTTCCACGTCCCTCACGTGGTCTTCCAGCACTTTGCTCTTGATAATGAGGTCGTCCACGTATACCTCCATGGTTTCACCGATCTGCTCGGCGAACATCTTATTCACCAACCGCTGATATGTGGCCCCTGCGTTCTTTAACCCGAATGGCATTCGTTTCCAGCTCAACACCGCCTTTTCTGTGTAGAAAGAGGTGTGTTCGATATCTTCGGGGGCCATCGGGATTTGATGATAACCTGCATAACAATCACATTTGGAGAGTACCGCGTAGCCTGACGTGTTATCCACGAGATGATCAATATGAGGCATGGGAAAATGGTCTTTTGGGCATGCTCGATTGAGATCGGTGAAATCCACGCACAACCTCCACGCGTTCCCCGTCTTCTTTACGAGCACCGAGTTGGATAGCCATTGAGGTTCTCCTCGGGCTTCTATTACCAAATCGTTATCGATCAGCTTTTTCACTTCTACGGCCAAAGCCTCATATTTTTCTGGGCCCATCCTACGACGCTTTTGTGCCACGGGTTTTTTCATCGGGTCAATCTTCAGGTGATGGCATGCGTGTTTCGGATCAATTCCCGTCATGTCTCTGTGCGACCAGGCGAACACATCCATGTTCCTTCGTAAGCAAGCGACCAGTTCTCGCTTGACGTCGTCGGGTAACCGCGCCCCGACCAGCACCACCGTTTCGGGCCTGCGTGGGTCCAAACAAACACTTTCTAGGTCATCTACTGCCGAGCACGATGAAGGCCCTCGGGGATCAACGATCTCTTCGTCTTCGCCTATGCGAGGTTCCACTTCTTCCTCGGCCTGTAAGGCCTCGTCCACTTTTGTGATCCAAAAGTCGGTTCCTCGGGCTTTTCCTTCTTCCCACAGTGCGGCCAGGTAATCGCCGTCTTCTATCTCCATCTCTCCTGCGGGATCGATTTCTCTGACTTCAATCCTGCCATCCTTGGTTATTCTCCTCGTCGTTTCAATTATGGGGGTGTCGTTAGTTTTATACGCGTATCTCGCGATATTCTTGTCCGGACACAAATCGTAATCAAAACATTTCTTAGCCATATATTGGTCTCCCTTCACGGTCCCAACGGATCCGCTCAGAGTTGGGAACTTAATACAATAATAGTGGGACGAGGCTACGGCCTCGAATGCCTCCAGAAACGGCCTACCTAGGAAAGCATTATAAATGTTTTCAATGTCGACCACGACGAACTCAGTAGTTCGTGTAATCCGAACTGCTGCATCCTGGTAGTCGACGAGCTCCACAGCCAGCTTGATCTTTCCATAGGGCTTCACCTCTACATCTCCAAAACCTCTCAGCGATCCTTCATACGATTTGAGGTACTCCGACATGTCTCCCAGCTGATCAAAAGTCCTTTTGAACAGTATGTTGCAGTGAGCGCCGTTATCAATCAGGATACGGGCTACCTCGACTCCTTGGATCCGAGCTGTAACGACCAGTGATTCTACCTTTGGATATCTGACCCCTGTCCGATCTTGGTCGGTAAACTGGATGACAATGCCTTTTGCGATGCCCGGTTCCTTCAGGGGGATGACTGCGTTGATGCTCTCCCATGCTCGCAGCTCGGCCTTCTTCTTCCTTTTCGACCTCTGGGTCCCGGGGGCAATTCCGCCGATCATATTGATTCTCCCGCCTTCCCTCATCGGGGGTATTTCCCTGTTTCCTCTTGCTTCCACCGGCGGTGGGGGAGGGGGCTGCTCGATCTGCAATCTCTGGGGCTCCGGCAATCTCTGATTATGTGGCACATATGGTCGGTTATGATGGCCGTTCCCTCTTCGGCCCCTTCCTCTCCCCGGTCTCCTCAATAGCTGCTCGAGCCTCCCTTCTCTGAATAACTGTTTCAGCTGGTCAAGCAGCTGCCTGCATTCATCTGTGGGATGTCCAATGTCTTCATGAAATTCGCACCATTTATTCGGGTTCCTTCTCTCTGGTGGCCCGATGAGTGGTGGCGGTGGCATCAAGGCGAACACGTTGTTATCCCTGAAAATTTCCAGAATCTTCCCCGCAGTCCTTCCGTGAAAGACTCCATTCTCTCCTGGCTCATTCTGCTGCTCCCTTCTCGGACCATTGAAATTTCTGGAGCCTGTGTTCTTTTTAACCCACTCTTTCTTCTCGAAAACGGGCTTCTCCTTTTTGACCTGTCCATCAATTTCCTTCAGCCTCTGTTCGTAAATTCGCTGCTGCATGATCTCCTCTCCAGCGCGCCGGCGGAACTCCGCATAAGTCCTCGGATATTCCCGCATCATTGGTTTGAACAATTCCGAGCTGGGTTTTAAACCTCCGACCACGGCGTGCACGAGCACATCATCACTGATAGGCTCCCCGTGAGTCACTATCTTTTCTACCCGGTCCAGATATTGTTCGTCGGTCTCCTCGTTTCCTTGTTTAATTCCCATAAGCCTCTGCCTGCTTTCCGGATGCTGGATCTTCGCAGCAAAGTAGGTGACGAACAGATCTCCTAATTCTTCAAAACTGCTCACTGATCGGTTAGGGAGGCTGGTATACCATTTGTGTGCCGCGTCCCCCAAGGTGAGAGGGAAAAGTCTGCATTTGGTAGCATCGCTGGCGCCCCGCCCGATCATGTAAATGTTATATTTGCTCAAATGGATCTCAGGATCCGCCTTTCCATCATAAATCATGTTCATCATTGGCGCGATATCCACTTGGGTTCTCGCGCCCGCGAGCCGGCGGGACAAGGGGTCCGTTAGAATCGTCCTTCGAGGCCCTTCGCCCCTTTGCAAAGCGATCTGCTTCTCCATTTCTTCTAGCCTCTTGATTATTTCCTCGCCGGGACGACCTTGGGGGTGCTTCCTCGTCCTCCGACCCCGCCTAGGAGCCCGAGGTGGGGTACGGATGTCCCTCTGGTCATCCCACTCTTCGTAAGCTTCCTCCGATTCCCGCGATTCGCTGGAATCACCATCATAATCCTCTTGTCGAATCGATCCCAACCTGCGGCCTTTCTTCCGAGGGCGCGCAGGTGAGATGGTGCGAGCTTCCAACTCTTGCTCGTATTCTTCTCCTCGGAAATCTTCATCTAGATTCCTTACTATAGGTCCCTGAACCGGACTCCTGTTCGCCTTCTCCATGCGAGCTGACCTTTCCTGCAGCAACCGTATGGTTCTCTTGATGTCCTCCGGAGTTTGGAGGCATTCGAGGTTCAGGTCGGGTAAGCTCTCCACGGCTCGCCTATTTCTGATGGCCTCCCTCTTCTTCTCTTGGAGGACCCTATGTTCTTCCCTGATTTCTCGCTGCTCAGCTCTCAGCATTTCGATGTGGTCGAGCTGTTCCCTCTCTATCTGTGATATCTCTGCCCCTCCGGTCCGGACATCATTCGGCTCCTCGGGACCCTTTCCTTTCTCTGCCGAGGTCAAGCCCGAGACCCCGGTCGTGGTCAGAAGACCCGTTGTGATGTTCGAATAACTCATGCCTATGCTCGTTCTAATTCACTCAACGCCCGAGGATCACCCCTCCTTCTAGCGCCAATTGTTGATAGTCGAAAAATCGTGTTCTCCAATAATCAACTAAAAAATAGAGATTTGGGGATTGAGTGTTGAACAAGGCTTTTATGCTCTCTAAGAATTTTTGGGGAAATGTGTAGATGCCCCTAAATGGAAAACTACATCATCTATTTATAGAAAATACAAATTAGGGTTTCCTAAGTTGGTTAATGGGCCAAGCCCATCAAATAAATCCACCATTAAGCCCATCCATTCTAACAGGGCCCAAGGGGTATGGTCGTCTATGAATAATTGTTCACCCCGTCTTTGCTCTGCTCGGATGCCTCCCGAAATTTTTCATCGGTTGAGTCGTGAGCTCGTCTTGTTCGGCTTTGGCACCCGTTCATGGGACTTCGAGCATAAGCGTTATCCGCCTGCTCGCCTTTCTCTCTGGGGACGAGCAGTGGGTCCCCTCTCCCCTTGTTCGGGAAATGGGGGCTCCTTTTGCTCGGGAGTCAGTCGACATTTTTCCCGCATAACAGAAATATTATTTGATATAATATGGTTTAATATTGGGAGTGCAATTAATTTATATAGTGGAAAATAAATTAATTAATATTAATGGATTAATAGATTTGGGCTTGGGCTCAATTTAATCATTAATGTTGGAAGCCCAATATTCCACCTCCTTTAGATCCCCTACGTAGCCTATAAAAGCACTACATGGTCTTCACAATTAGAAAAGACAAGACAAGATAATCATACTTGATTAGTCTAGAGAGTTCGTGAAGGAGATCCATAAGCTTGGAGGATCGTCGCCCACCCGACGTTCAAGCTAGTGCAAGGAATACGTGGGAAGTTCTCAAGGTCATCTTGATTTCGTTTCTCCGAACAACGAATCGAAGGTATAAAATCTAAACGCCCTTGATTTTATTTGATTTGAATTATCGTGAAATACCGTGAACGCAAGATCCGAAGATCGAACCCCGGAGTAGATGGACGATGGCGTGGTGGTGGCGAAGCCACCGGACCACGCGGATCGCCGCCTAGGGTTTCGGCAAGGGGCGAGAGGGTCGAACCCTCGGCTGGGCCGAGGGTTTGCGATTGATCCTTGTGATCGATCGCTGGAGCGCGGGCTGGTGCAGCGCTCCACCCCACCACGATGGTGGGGCCCTCCAGGCGGCGGAGAGTCGCCGGACTCGTCGCGGGGGGCTGCTGGGCAGCCCCACCCTGATCGATCGCGTACATCGATCGATCCCTCGATCGCATGAGCCCCGCGGACGGGGGCTCGGGCTGGGCGTGCGCGCGGCTTCGGCCGTGTCGTGCGTTCGGCTCGTGCTCCGGCTCGTACGTGGTGTTCGTATGATCTCCGGCGAAGGTTTTTGATCGGGTTATTATTTTCCGCAAATTTTAATAGCCCGGGATATCGAATTCCAACACAAATGAAGATTAATTTCTTCATATCAAGTGTTTTCTATCCCTACTCTACCCATGAACAATGTTTGAATTTCTGTTGTTTTTCATATCTCTGATCTACTCTGTTTGATACACTTGCTACTTTGTTTCTGCTCGGTTTGAGCTGCTATGTTTTACTATCTCTACTAGATATTCGTATGAATGACTATTTTCTGTGCTTCTCTGTTCGCATGATTAATTATATGCATGTTGTCATACGTTTACTTTTTTAGTATGATACTAGTTTGAGGGGGAGTTGCTCTGCGAAACCCCACTTATGAAGTTGACTCAAAAAAGGGGAGATTGTTAGTGTGTAGTTCAACATAGAACCATGTTGTTCTTGTTTGAACTACGTTGAACTATACACTATTGTTTTGTAGTAACTTCATGTGTATTGCTTGTATGTTTTAATTGTTTAATTTCATACAAGTCTGCTAGGTATGAGTAGTGCTAACTGGGAAATACAAGTGGCCCTTCCTGGAGCCACGATATGCAAAGCGTACTCAGTGTTGGACTAGCGGACTTGGCGATACAAACAACATGGATTTCTCCTAGTGCATGATTGTGAATGACCCACGTGATTCTATGTATACCAGTGTGGTTCTCGAATTCACTATTGCACCACCAACAAGAGAGTTCAAGTTCTACCGTACAAGACCTTGAACCAGAGCTAACACATTGATGGACACGGAGCAAGCCCAGGTAGACATGGAGTTGGGGGAATGACTGCTAAGGAATGAAGCCAGCCACGGGTGCGACTAGAAGTCTTCGCTAGAAGAATTCAAGTCCAAGAAGAAAATACCAAGTATACTAGTTGTGCATGCTACAAGCTCGAAGCGCGAACACATGCTAGTGTGGGAGCGGATAGAGCTACGTTCATCAAGTACGGAATAATGGAATATTCGTTGAAGATGCCTTGGGCTCGTTTGTTCCATTGGGCCGTCATGGGCTTGGCCCATTAAGCGTGAATTCCGGAAACCCTAATTTACGATGCCTATAAATAGTGGGTTGTTGGAATTCATTTACTACATTTTTTATTAGACATATTCTAGAGAGAGAATTATTGTAGACCGAGAGATTTCGCTAGAAAGCTCCGGTCATACCCTCTGTTTAGTCTTAGTAGTACTCATCGCTAGATTAGTTCTGCCTAGACTTAGTTTTTGGTCGTGTGACCTTTCTACAAGATTCGCTAGAATTTTGTAGATGTTTTTGTAAAGTGGTTCCACCCATTACAAGATCAATACAAGTTTACTTTATAGAATCTCAAATTGTGTTAAGTAATTGTATTCTACTCTTCACTACTTCTCTGTAGGTAGTTCTATGTACAATATACACAATTTCAAACTTGAAGTTCAAAGAATTTTATATTTGCAAAGAATTGCAAATCAATTATCGGATGAATTATTAGACTCCCGAAGAGTTAATAAAAAAAAAATTACTGAATGTATTTATTGACTCCCGAAAAGTTACTAAATCGCATATTCCTACAGAAAATGTTCTGGTTAAAATTGATGTCACCGAATGACAAATTACAAGTGCTAATGAATCAAAAGCACGCCTGAAGCGTGGAAGACCTATCGGTTCCAAAGAAAAAAAAAATCTCGAAAGAAAAAAAAGGATTATATAAAAGTGACGAATTAGAAGAAATAATGAAATAAAATTATCTCTTGAAGAGAATTCTCCAGTGGAAGAAAAAGAACAAGTTTTTGAGGAAAATGAAACTATAGAAACTTCAATAAATTATGTCACTACGGGAAAAGTTTGGAATCGAAAAGAAATTGTTGTTGATGCAATTCTTGCATACAATGTAGCACTTGAAGTTATGTAAGAAATTGAAAATAATAAACCAAAATCGGTTTATGAATGTCGGCGTACAATTGATTGGCCAAAATGGAAAGATGCAAATCCAATCTAAATTAGATTTGTTGATAAAACGAAAAAGTATTTGGACCGGTAGTCCAAACACCAAAAGGTGTAAATCTAGTTGGATATAGATGAGTATTCGTGTGAAAAACAAATGAGAAAAATGAAAAAAAAAATAAGGCACGATTGGAACTCCTGAAGAGCTTCAAGAATTCGTTGAATATTTGGAGAAAGAATTTGAGATTAAAGACTTTGGAAAAACTAGATTCTGTTTACACATTGAACATCTAGAAGATGAAATTAATTAAGTTCACCAAACGGTTTATACCCATAAGGTATACATTAAAGCAGTTCAACATGGAAAAAACACATCTTTTAATTACTCTGATGATCGGCCGATCACTTAATCCTAAAAAGGATAATTTTAGAGCTTGGGATAAAGATGATGAGATCATTGGTCCTGAAGTACTGTATCTCAACTCAAATGAGAAAAGAGATTACATGAATGACAAGAAAGGTGAATGTGATGTGTAACAAATTTGATAAAGTGAGAATTTGGCAGATTTATTTACCAAAGCATTACCGACTGCAACATTTGAAAAATTGGAAAGAAATATTGGAATGTGTCGGTTAAAGGAATCTCAAATAAATACGCGTTGCACTCTTTTCCTTCACTTGGTTTTTTCCCAAAGGGTTTTACTTTGGAAGGTTTTTAACGAGGCAACTTGTTGAGCGTATTAAATAAATTTTCGTTTACTAAGGTTTTCCCTCCGGGTTTTTACTTAGTAATTGGAAAAAAAATATAAAAGCGATGCTTGAATCAGGGGGAGAAATACGAAGATGAACAACAGACATCTAAGGGGGAGTGTTATGAAATAATGTGTTTGTGGATGTCTTTTGAAGTGCTCAAGTTAGTGGGAATTCATATGGACACAATATTGAATTCACTGATGGAGTTGTATACTTAATGTCTAGATTTAAGTAACGTAAACTCCCGGTCATAGTATTTAATCTATTAAATAAACAATCGTTTGCTTTTGATTATTTATAATTAAATATATGCAAATTATAGTCCTGGATTATACATGTTGTAGTTAGTATGTTGTGCGTCGTCACACGGAAGATCATATTATCGGTTACTCGTATATAATCGAACAGTAGCTCACGACCTAGATGGACCAGGACCAATCCATCGGTATAGTCAGTGTATGAGAGAGAAAATAATCGGTCTTGATTATTTTATCATACTTGTACACTTGGTGTATTGAGCGGATCGCTTGAGATTTATCGATTAGAATTGCCTTAGATAATCGATTTAAATCTCAGTGTATTTTATTCTTACTCCCTAATATTATTGCGGGTGTGTGCATTTAATATTAGTGACTTTAATTTTCCAAATGAATTGTTCGATTAGAATAACCGGTCAATTACCGGCAAAGTTGGGTCACGGTATTTTATGTATGGCATGTCGTGGATTCTTGACGGGAAAGTGTGTCATCGAAAGGGTTGATAATATCCCGAGATGAGTTCATAAGGAATTATTATGTAAATTTAATGAGTGGATTTGTTTCGCATAATAATTAAAGTTGAATGGTACTAGTCTCGGATATAAGAGATGAATAAATTAATTAAGCAATAAATTAATTTTATTCATGAATATTTATATCTTAAACGCGCACGGAATAAATAATACTACCGGAGATAATATTATTTGATATAATATGGTAAATATTGGATTAATGGATTTGGGCTTGGGCTCAATTTAATCATTAATATTGGAAGTCCAATATTCCACCTCTTTTAGATCCCCTACGTAGCCTATAAAAGCACTACATGGTCTTCACAATTAGAACACAAGACAAGAATATCAATAGTTGATAGTTCTAGAAAGTTGTGAAGGAGATCCATAAGAATTCGGAGGATCGTCGCCCACACGACGTTCGAACGAAGTGCAAGAAATACGTGGGAAGATCATAAGGTATTCAAATCAATCTCGTTTCTCCGCACAACGAGACTAAGGTAAAATCGTAAACCCCCTCTTATGATTTTATGTGAATTAAATCGTGATATGCATGAACCAAGATCCGGGAAAACGTACGAACTCCGCGGACGGGGATTCGAGATCCCCGGCGGAGATCGAGAGAGCTCTCGGCTGGGAGCCGAGAGTGGCGGTCAAGCCCTAGGGCATCGATCGCCGAGCGCGACGGGAAGGAGCCCCGGCTGGAGCCGAGGCATGCGATCGACCTAGGGTCGATCGCTGGGGGTGCCACGGGTTGGTGACGTGGCTGTCCGCCGGGCGGACCCCCCCCCCCCCCCCCCCCCTCTCCTCCGGTGATGGCGGTGAGTCGCCGGACTCACCGCCCGGAGCTGCCGCCCCATGCGATCGCACCCGCGCGATCGCGATCCCCATGCGGGGGATCCGGCTGGGCGCGCGCGACTTCGACCCGACGATGCGTTCGGTTGGAACCCCGGCTCGCATGGTGGTTCACGGTTGGTTCTCCGGCGACGGGATTTCGGTCGGGTTATTGTTTCCGCAATTTTGATAGCCCGAGATATCGATTTCCAACATTTACCACTTTATGATCACTAGCTAATGCATATGCATGTACCTATAAATAGGTACTTATTTACTCTATTGTAATACACTTCATAGACTTCATATACTTGATACTTGAAGTACTTTGATTGAATAATAAGATCAATATCCTCCTTCTCCCTACTTCTATTCTCTTGTGTATCTTATTCTTTATATTGTTCTGAGCTAATAAATTTACAACAATATCTTTTTAAATAAAAAAGTAGGAATAATTATTTTTGAAATGGAGTATGACTATTAATATTAAACAAATATAGGATTATTTAACACTAAGAAATCTATGCAGTGTTTTCTCTGAACAAACAAATGTCACAGATAAAATACAATTTTGGGGATGTAGACTTCAAAGAAATCTATGCAGTGTTTTCTCAAACTGTAAACAGAATAGTCACACAACAATGCATTTGATGCACACTCTTCTAACTTCAAAACCATATTTCTATCTCTTTCAAACGAAGGAAAACGTTTGCTTTATTAACCAAGTTATTTGTCACTGTTTCTTTCACAATGTTCCGATTTGTTCCCCAATAAATATAGAACTGGACTGTACAATTTGAAATATTACTTAACAATGTTCACCCTTAACAAACGATGAGCAAAGACCTCTATGTAAACCATAAGTAAAATACTAAATTGAAACTGACAATTAATATTATATCGTAAAAAGGGAAAGAAAAAAAGAGAAGGTATAACGCGACAATTGGAGCAAAGAAGACGAAAGATGATAAAATACTGGATCTCCTTCTCCGCGCAGATAAATTGTGAGACTTGAGCAGGGCAATTCTGGCAATGTCAAAATTTGCTATATACATCCCACAAGATATCAAAGTTCCACTTCGTGTAGGTCCTCTCCAAAACTGCCACCATTCATTGACGAGTGCACTAAAGAAGGGTTGCTGGGCATGAAAGATGATGGTTGCATACCCAATACCTCCCCAAGAGGTTTTCCCTCGACCCTCTCTTGGGAAAGAGGAGAAGGTCTGAATGAATCATTACAGATTCCACTCCATGATGCAGTGCGTCTTGAATGTGCAGAAAATGATCCTTTGTGACTTGTTTCTTTGTTTGAGATGTTATTCATACTTGCATATCTTTGCATGTTTATGGAAGGTGGAGGAGCAGGTGACTGGAAAGATGTATCATTGGGAGCAGAGGGAGAAAGATCTTCAGGAGAAGTATTAGTAGATGAAGTGTTTTGTTCAGGAGTAGCAACCGGGTGCTGCTCAGCATTAGAAGATAATGGTGTGGGGACAAAGAATTTCGGGTTCGCTCCAGATGCTGGTTTAGCGGAAGGAACAGGTGGAGACTGGAATGAACTTGTTGCATTTCCACCGCCACCTTGGTTAAAGGTATCAACATACCTGCAGCCACAAAACAAAAACACAGGAAAGAAATTAAACGATTCACTGCTGGTAAGAAGCTAGTTTGTGGGTTCAAGCACATATTAAAGCAAATACAGCTTCATCAGTTGTATGATTAATAATCAACGTACAACATACATCTTCTGCTTTCAATCCCCACGAGAGAAAGATGCTCACCAATTTATAAGGAAAATCACAATCCATTATAGTTTTATGAAGTTACCTAGATCTGACACCCATCCTTCCACGAGCTGAGTATTGATTGTTTGTCGGAGGAAGTGGTGGCATTCCTGTAATATTATCCGCAGCACTTGAAGTTTTAAATGTATTCAATCCATGGCTTAGATTGTTATGAGAAGCTTCACTTTGCAACGAACTATTTAAGTTGTATTCTGATGTTCCATTCTGAAAAGCTGTAGTTCTCGGAGGTGGTGGTGGAAGGGCTGCTTCTTGTGCTGGACGTTCAGCACCTTCTTCGACCCATCTCTTGAGTGTTTCATCATAATAGAACTTATTTGTGTCACCCAATTTCGCCTAAAAACGTGAGCCATGAGAAACCAACAGCCTTACCAAATAATCTTTTAAAATTAAAGAACGCAAATTAAACACAATTTATTCTTGTAGAACCTGCCGGCCTTGACGCGGTTTCAGTACTAAACCAACAGTCTTCTGTAATAGCTGAGATCCAAAACCAAAACGACCAAAGCGAGATGTACCACCACCAGCTGCTGAAGCTTTGTCTCGCGCACCAGTGGAACTTGCTTCCTTTAACGTATCAGCCTGACCCTATATGAATAATTAGGAATGTCTCATTTATTATAAAACATAAAGCAACAAATATAGCATCTACGTTGAAACAAACCTTTGGACTTTTTCCGAAGTCAGGTTCAGAAACGCTTCTTGTATGCATCGACATTCTATTGCTATCAGCTGCCCACTCACTTATAGGCTCCATGGACTGAGAAGGTGCTAATGACGACATAGCCATTGTTGATTGACTAGTTGGTACCCTATGTCCAACTGATTGGGACGGATTCTCATTGCTATGTACAGTTGAGCTGCCAGTTGTTGGTATAGGTGGTGGCAGACCCACCCTAGTAACAACACTGTGTGTTTTATCAAAGAGGTTGAGCAGTTTACCAATGAATTCCTTTGGTGCTACTGAGAACCCTCCCTACATGACAAGTAATTCAAATTTGTTATAGGAGTTTAGAATTACGAGGGAGATGCAGTGACAGGACAGAATACCTGCTGATGAGTTTTGATCCTTTCCTCGAGAGATGAGACTAAATGTCTCAGTACATCCACCTCTGGAGTTCGGCTAGTTTTAAGTAATTTTAATACTGCTTGACAATACCTACATTGAAAATATATGCTGAGAAAACCAAGACAATTTATTAAAGAAAACTGAGCTAAAAGAGAATTACTTTAATGCCTCAGATAACCTCCCAACTTCTGCCAACATGAGTGCGTATACAAACTTATATGGTTGAAAACTGAGTAGAACAAACTGCGAGTTTCCAAGTGTTTTTGAGTACTCGTATATCTCTGTCATCTGTGAAAATATATGCAACGGTCAAACATGCAAATGTGCTCATACCAGGGCACGAAATAAAAATATTATCTCACTATAAAGCTTCCGAGTGTAAACCATAGCCAAAAGAACCACAAAATAATGGGCTTGAAATCAATCCATAGACAGGCATGAACGCCAATAGAATTCTCCGAGTTCTATAGTTTATGGAGAACTTGATGCAGATTGTTCAGAAATATTTTCGATGGGTTTTTAAGGTCTCAGTATAAAGCCTCTGAGTGTAACCATAGTCAAAAGAACCCACAAAATAATGGTCTTGAAATCAATCCATATACAGACATGAACATCAATAGAATTCTCTGAGTTATATGGATATAAGAACTTGATGCAGATTGTCCTGAAATCTTTTTGATGCATTTAATATTGTTGCATTGAAAATATTAAGAGCTACATGATTAAATTTAACTTAGTAGATATATGGGAAATTAGGAGTCAAAATTATTATTGAAGATTATCTAGGAAAAGAGGATTTGAACCTCTAAATTAAGTGGTAATAACAACTTTATAGAACTCAAAATCAAGAAGAAAGATCCGGATTTTAGTTTGATAAATAAAAATCTTGGGTTTAGCCTTTCATTAATTTCTCCTTAAGTCTCCAACTGCGCTTAGAGTAATTTATTCAGTACCATTACTCAATAATTTCATATCATCTTCCATTATTTCTTTGCTTCAGAACTCTTCTCATGCACACTAAGCAATAAAGTCGGTTAATAATAAAATTATTGTGAGTTTATTTCTGAATGAACCGAAGAGTGAGTTAAACATTTTAAGTCTTATACTACAGGCATTTCTGTACAATTCTTATTCTTTCGTTTCCTTTATAGAACTATGCTATTCCTACCAATGTGAGTGCCTAAGGCCTTAGGTATAGTGAATAATGTGTTTTGGGAACCAGGAGAAAATAATGCTGGCAGCTGAATGACAGCAGGGGCCAAACCTGAATAGCCTCAGGACTTGCATACGTCCGTGGGAATCTCCAGTGATCAGCACCAATAAGGCATAGTCTTGCACTGTCAGAATAAACATCAAAGGTGGCTTCCGCAACCAAATAGCATATGTGAGCGGCATTTATCTGAGCAACAATCATTTAGAATTTTAAAAGTTTAGATGTTTCATGTTAGTCAGACGGAAGGGCATTTCAAGTATAATAAATAAACCAATTGTAAGAAAAATAAACCAGAACATACATCACTTCTTTGCTTCCACAAACAATCTCCAAGATGGACAAGCACTAGTCCGTCATCCTTAGTTCTATTTGCTGTTATTACTGCCAAATTTTCTTCCCAGTCATCCAACATGCCATTGTCACCAAGCTGTGAAATAGTTACATAAATTTAACAAAGCTTAAGTATATTAAAATTAAAAATCAAGGGCATGCACACACACATATATAGGAAAACATCACAATTATTATAATTTTTGGGGAAAATTCTAAAGGGTACAATTGAATTGATTACTCATGAAAGGACATAGTAGTCAGAAAAAACAATTTTGAGAAAAAGGTGCAAGGATTATTCATCCATTTTATACCTGCGCTGGTTGATGAGACACATTTACAGCACTAGACATGCTATCCGTTGAAAACACATCAGCTGGTTGACCAGCTATTAGCAGACATAAGGTTCGCAAAGGCGATCCTGCTACCAAGTGGCGAAGTGCCATTTGTTTGATGGTCTCAACATAGAACTGCATTACATTATTTTACCAGACTTAAAAATAAAGATTATATATATAGAAAAGTAACTTGATCACATCTAATACAGAAAGATAGGATTACATCTAATTCGCTAACATGGAAAGAATATAATTTTTATAGAAACTAACTTGATCACCAAGTAGTGGAGCAAGAACAAGGGCAGGGCCCCACAACTGACCCTCCTGAGCACATTGTAAAGCCTCTTTCTTCCTTCCAGAAACGAGGAGATTTTGAACCTCGACAGCAGTGACCTAGCACGTTAAGTTATGTTTATTAATACATGAATACATTGCCATAAGCAATTGCAATAGGAAAACCCAAAGAACAAGGTACAACATTGTACCCGCATTTGCCCTTCAGACGGCAGTTGCTGCAAGCATTGGGCAACAACACCATATTGATTAAACTGTGAACCACTTCTAACAGATGCAAACAGCTTCGCGACTGCTGATTCTGGAGAATCGCTTTCCTGTTGGAATAGCAAAGAAGGAATAATAGAGAAAGCCAGATAATGAACAATCGAGAAAACCAGATACATTATCAACCACTTGACAGAAAAGTATAACTGTAAGGATCGCTGCGATTTCATCCACTTAAATGGTGTATCTTCAGAATTAAAGACACAATATGCAGAGATTGCTCATGATCAAAAGTGCCATTTTCAAAATCAGTAAAGGATAATAGATTAATGGTAAAGGGAAAGTTAAAATTGGTATGGTGGAAAACAAAACACTAGGTACTCGTCTTTTGACTTGAAAAGCAAAACAGGGATGCATTATTTTGGTAATATTATCAAATGCTCAAAAATCTCAAGATCAATCACAATTATGGAGAATGGTGAATTTAAGTATCAACTAGAAATCAATTCCATCTGCTGATTTAGTTGATAGACAATTTGAGGTTCTTTGATTTTTGGAACTGGTTTGTTTTAAGTGGTTAGATAATTGCCATGTTGACGTGTGTCTTTACCCCAGAAACATAACAAACAGATGACAGGGAAGAAGATTAGAATTAATTTATTTTTTCCATATTTTACTAATCGGTAGGGAATTCATTGACCAAGTTTTTCAAAGTAGAACAATCACATCAATCACAAACGAAAAAGTTATTTTATTATGATGAGCCCAATGCAATGTACAATTACATATGACAAGCAGCAGAAAACCATGTATTTCATGTAACTAACGGTACAAATATGCAAAGGAAACCCATTTCTGCAGCAGAATTATATCACCAAATACAAAGGCGATAGTAATCTGGATAATAAGTAGTTGAAAATATTTTAATCATGTATTCACCGATTTAATAAATAATTACCTTTGATACAGCATCTGTGCCATATGGAGATCGAAGTTTTCCATAATACTGACAGCCTATTTTAAGCAATGAGAGGAGCAAACTCAAGACTTCAGCTCTTCTGTTATCCATGTCAGCAGACTTGAGATTTGTTATTCTCTCATCAATCCATTTGTTTAACTCTTTAGTGCCAACACTTCCACCAGCAAGAGGACCTGGCACAAATTGCCGACAAAGAGCCTGAAAATAATTGCTAACACCCATTCCGTGGTTTGGACTATCAAAATTGCTATGCACAACTTCAGCCAAGTTTAGAATAGATATCGAGCCTCCCACAGGGTTCTTCAAAAAATAAACATAAAGTGTTAGATAAATAAGTCAAGTCAATATCAGCAAAAATAAACATAAAGAACCCTAAGAAAGCAGGCAAAGACACTAACCTGACTTCCAAAGTTCAAGTTTTCAGTAGAGCTATGCCTCATCACAATGAGCTTTCCTCCAAAACCAAAGCCAACCAAAGCATGGGCAGGACGGCCAGCAGAAGATCTTCCAGAAGTAGGAGTATATGAGATAGTAGCATTCTGGTGCTGGTGCTGGGGCTGGTGCTGGGGCTGGTGCTGGTGCTGGTGCTGGGGCTGGTGCTGGTGCTGGTGCTGGTGCTGGTGCTGGTTCGGGCTCGGGTTGTGTGGAAAGTTGACCAAGTTTTGGTTGTGGTAAAAGTCAGTTGTGGACTGGTTTTGGTCATTTCGATTGACTATGGCATCATTGAAAGGTTGCCTTAAGTTCCCTCCACCATCAAACCGAGAAGGCACAGAAAAGTCGTTGCGGCCATGACTTAGATTCTCACTATACGGATCTTTTACCCCATAATGAACAAAATTGTTTTGGTTTCCATGATTATTCAAAGAAACATTATGCCCGTATTGATTACCCATTGTTTGGTTGACATTGTACATTGAAGTAGCTTCACTAGTTGGCGCAGTTTCAGGTAGCCACATTGTTGAGCTTTGTTGATTGTCGTTTTTGACTGACCCCAACCAACTTTTATCCAAGCCTTGGGATATGTAACTATTATCCTGGACATTGGCATTGTACGCCTTTGGAGAGTTGTTTCGAGAAAATGAATCGGATAATGCATTCTCATCCTTATTCATCTGCTCCTCACCTTGAGTAGTAGACTGAGCTGATGCATTGTATGATTCCAAAGTAAGCCAGCTCTGGGCAATATTATCATAATACCAGCCAGGGTACTGAGGATCAAACACCATATGAGGTGGGTAACCATTATTCTCATAAGAAGGCTCCTGGTTCCAGTCTGATGGAATCACATTGCTGTCACCACTCACTTGGGAAACCTGATTCCAATTAGTTGTGGTCACTGTAGGATCACTCACCTGGGAGTCTTGATTCCAAGTAGTTACACTATTTGTTGTACTAGAATCAGCAATAGCCCCAGCAACAGATTGAGCAGTCTGCTGCATGTAAGAAAGAGTGGCTTGCCCGCCATCAGCCATACCCCCCAAAGTAGAAGATATGTTAGTAGAGTCAACATTCGATTGCACGCATTCACCTCCAACATAACTATCAACCTGATACCACTGTTGTGTACTCGGATCATACTTCCAACCCGGGTATTGGCTCTCCCAATACTGACTGCTGTTCGGGTCCTGTATAAATGAACTCTGATCTGCTGCAATACCAGCGTTATACCCTTCATTGTACTGCGCATGGTTGTTTGAACTGTCCGCGTAAGAGAGAGATATGTCTGCATCACCTTGTGGCCCGGTTATGGAAGTATCCTCCACCATTTTTCCAAATGCATCACCAGCATTGCCCCCTTCAAATTCATTGAAAAAGTCGGAGTATGATCCAAAGCCATTACCATCATTCTGAGCAGAATCAGCATGAAATGCGCTCCAGTCCACTTCCTTAACCCCAGGAGCCCCTGATCCTCCACTACTCTTAATGACATCATCAGATGAACCCATATCTGCTGTATTACTCACCGCCGTCGCATCGGGGAAAACATCAGCAACCCCATTTTCATTTCCCGGATTTTGAATCAAACTATCAAACTCAAATGAAATGGATGATACCAATGGATTGCTTCTCACCTCCACATTATCCACCTTATTGATATGTTCAGCTGTCTCCACTTTGGAACATACATCATCAACTCCCATAAGGTTGCTTTTATCGTCAAAATCGACCTCGCCATTTTCATCAAGCTCGTTGATACTCAAATTGGCAAAGGCCTTAGCCTCATCTGACTCCTCTCCATCCGTCAAAACAAGGCCACCAGATGCCGAAGATGAGGTGACTTTGAAGTCCACATCCTCATCATCGTTCACTAGTTTATCGAAAAAATCTTCGTCTGTACCATCCTCCACCGAGAATGGAGGAGGATTCGTAGCCATCGTTCAAACCCTGACGTTGAATTCCAAGAGTATTCAACAACCCCAAATTTCACGTTGACGAAATGCAAAACCCTAATTGATTTCTAGCTAATAACCCTCGGATCCAAAAATTAAACCCATCGAATTCACAAAAGACGAAAAGAAAAATGTCTAATCAATCCGAATCAAGCAGGATCTGAGGTTTTACGACTTCACCCGAATGTATATAACCCACAACAAGAAAGACGGAAATTCAGCAAAATTGTGATTGTATTCAACGTATATGAACCTGGAAAATAATACGAGATTCGCACAAAAAATCTTTTTAACTCACAGATCAAAAACAAGATTCTGAAATCGAATGATCGCTACGGAGATGGAGAAGAGACTGTATATGAACTAAGAGAAGACAAGGCCACGATCTCGCTTTACAAGGTCCGAAGTCCGAACAAAACACCGAAGACTATTTTAATACCCCTTATTAATAGTGTGTATATATTTATTTATTTATTTATTTTTAATATCGTGCTGTTCCAAACTTCCAATATGAAAGCATGAACGCTCCTGATCTAACTAATCATATCCTAATCAGATTTTTTTTCTTTTACTACTGTAATTGGATCCAAACAGATAATTGGGTGATTTAAAAGGGATAAACAAGTAAATATAGAATTTTCCAAACAGATAATTGGGTGATTTAAAAGGGATAAACAAGTAAATATAGAATTTTCAAGGGTACTAATTATGTCTCTTATATTTATAAGGTAGCGAGGGTATTATCTTATACCTCAATTTTTTATGAAAATTGGTGTGTGATATAATCCAAAGGTGATGAAAGCATTTTTTTTTTTTGTTGTGACCGGTCTTCAATTCAAAGTTGTTACAAATCAACCTCCTCTATACGCGCGATTAGGATTGGTAGTCTGCATACGAATAAACATAATAGTTAGCATTTGTCAAAAAAAGAATGGCACGAACGAACATGATAGTAGTAATCTCGAGAAAAAAGTATGACACATGCTTATTCTACTTACTGCTAGGATCTTGTGCTATTCCGAGAGATTTGAATGAAACACGTGAAGAACTGAGATAGCCGATATCGAATTATTGAGTTTGTATGAAATTGGTGTTAGCTATTTTACCTTAGAGGCCTTTATGTCCTTTTGTAATTGTTAGTTCTCCTCTATAAAATGATGTCTTTGTAATAGGGTTTAGGGTGTGGAAATATACGAAAGTTACTCCCAAATTATTTTTCCCCCTTTCGCAAATCTTCATCCTTTTGATTATCATTCATCAGTGCTTTCGATCGCGTGCAAGCTTTTAGTTATGGCCGCCGACGTTTGGATTTCAACATGGTATCAGAGCTTAAAGCTCATATTCGTTGTCGATCGTCTTATTGTTTTGTCAGTCTTTTCAATGGAGAAGGAAATAGCAGTCGAGAAGTTGTTGCGTTCAACGAAGACCATACGAGACGTCCTTATTATCTTCATCCGAACGATAATCTAGGAGCGATTCTGGTTCTTCAATTTTTAAATGGACCTAATTACAACATATGGAGTAGATCGATGACAATGGTTTTGATCGCGAAAAATAAGCTTGGATTTGTCGATGATACGATTGTACGACCTCGCGATGATGACGTGCAGTTGCCGATTTGGATTCGATGTAATAGTATGGTAGTGTCTTGGATTATAAATCCGGTCACACCAGAGATCAGTTCGAATTTGCTGTATTTGGATAATGCTTCGATGATTTGGAGTGATCTGCGTGAGCGTTTTTTCGACGCCGAAGTCGCTGATCATAACGAGCTTGAAGAGATAATCGTAGACGTAGTCGGCTCTTTTTCTCCGGCCATCGGCAAGGTAATGTAGCCGTAGGATATCCTTCTTCGGGTTCATCAACAACACGAGGAATCTCACCATCGAGATGATTAGATTCCATGGCAGTTGATGATATCTCTCAATCGTTTTCCACACGCACTTGCGTACTGTCCAAAGGTACGTGCTGCTTGGGATGAATTTAAGAATCTTCAGCCTGTTTCATGGTACATTTGTGGAACATGTAGTTGTGGTAGTGATGCAAATTGGAGTGATTACCAGCAATATGAATGCGTTTTTCAGTTTTTGTTTTGGATGATCTTCAAATATGTTTTGGAGTTTGTCATTTTGTTAGCGGCCAGAAGAGAGAAAGATTTGGGAATGATTGGCTAGGGTTTGTGAGATTACATGTCTATTTAAGGTCAGGTGTGTAGAAAGAAAAATATTATTGTTATATGCTTTTATGTAATTTTTAATATTAAAACTTATTATAATTATTATTATTATTATTATTATAAGAACTATTTAGCGAAGGGGGTATTATAGTTTATAAAATTTTAAGTTTTACTGTATGAATTAACGCTTACAAATTAAGGTTTCATTTTATTAGATTTTTTATTAATAAAAGTACTTTAAAATTATAATTATAATAGGGTGTAATAACTGCCTACCTAATATAATAAATATTAATTAATAACCGGCGTGTAAATTAACAAAATTAAAATAAAATTATATAAACTGCTTCTACTAATAATTAGGAAAAATTGTGTTCTTTAATTTTAATGAAACTTTAAAAACTCCCCTTTATCCAAAATCACCCTTATTATAATAAGTTACAAATTAAATTTTAAATAATGATATGAAATGATGTTCCTTAAGTGACAATTATTGTGTAGTTTTAATAGTGAGAGGTTACCCATGGTGGTCAAATACGTCTTCAACATTCTCTATATAAGTGCAATCGACTTTTGCACAAAAAGAACGATGAAACTCGAATAAAAACGAGAACGAGCATGAAAATAAAGGTGAAAATTGTTTGAGAAATATATATACAGACGCATTCCGTGCAATCACTCTCGTCTTTTTTTTGTTTACAATGTTTCTTTGACCCTCCGATAATATTAATCAAGCAAGATCTCAGTTTGCCGAAACCATATTAAGTGCTACGTAATCATTGTATCCTAAGAAATAATTTTACCCGTAGAGGACGAATTCGTTTTAAAAAAATCGTGTTGACCACGAGCGTTCGCGTCAAAGATTCGTCGGCCGAGGTATGGTAATTGCAGCCGCGGGAATTTTGGAAAGTTTTCCTATTTTGATCCGTATTTGTTTTCAACTTTCATTGACTCTTCTGAGCGTGAAATATTATTTTCATACAATATTTTGGACTTCCCTCTATATAAAGAGGACTACTGCTCCATGGACACAAACAACACGAAGAACACCAATCATACCAAGAAATAGAGATATAATTATTGTGTGAGGTTTATAGGATTTTGAGTTTATATATATATATATATATAATCGTGAGCAATATTATAGTGAAAGTTTTCGTCGTTCCTCATATTGTTTTCTCAATTGGTTTCACGTAAATTTATTGTCTTTTTTTATTGTTGAGTTATTTTTCGGTTCTTGTTTATTCGTATTATATCTCGTTGATCGCGATTTAGTGCATAAAGAGTTTTGTCAAAAGCTAACAAATTGTATTAGAGTATCGTGAAAAGTTAACAAAGATCACAACGACGGAAGCCTTCCCACATTTGATTCTACTAAAGAGCCTCTTCTCGTTATTATATTTTGATCAACAATGAACATGCTACCATGACATTGCTTCCATTAATCAATTCCTCTATTAATACTATTATACACATAAGTGTATGATAAATTGTAAACTAAAATCTAAGTTAAATATTAAAATTATTCATTTTAAAAATGAATAATCATCATTGAATAATAAAAAATCATCATTCTTAAAATCATCATTGCGTAAAATATAAATTATCAATTTCTAAAATAATCATTATAAATCAAAATAATCTTCCTAAAAAATACACTATAATGATATACTATGTGTACAATACTCCGTACACATAATAGCACGGTAGAAATTGCCCCATTAATGGGGACATGGTTAGGCAAGTTAGCTCTCTTAGAGTTTGGAAACTTACATGTCAAGATCTATTTGTGTAACGAACTTGTAGTCTTCGATCGAGAAATAGTGTCGTATACGATTGAACTCATTTTTTAGGATGAAAGTGATGTTATGATCGAAAAAAAGTGAAAAAAAAGGTGAGGGTTGATGAAAAACATGTCAAACATGAAATTAAGGATGAGATGAATATTCCTTCTCCTATTCATTTGGTGCATGAGAAACACCATTACTTCGATTGTGTATCATTTATTTATTATGGATAATCGTTCTTTGTTTTCATAAATGGTTTATAGTAAAATAAATTAATAAAAAAAATATTAATTACTGAAAATATAATAGGATGATAATAAATATATATTTTTTTAAATTAATTATAAATAATCAAAACCAATTTAGTAATGAAACCAATATACTAATCAAAACATTAATAATTAATTAATTAATTGCTCATTTTAATTATTTTAAATTAATTAATTGCTCATTTTAAATTATTTTATTTTAATAATGATTTTACTATATATTAAAATAAATAATATTAGTGATTATTTAATTATTCAATGTTAATATTTTTTAACATTGAATATTTCTTGTTAACTTTCAGGATCAGTATTTTTTACAAAAAGAGGGAGAACCTGAATAAGAAGAGCAAGTGGAGAGTGAGTACGAGGATGAAGATGGTCTAGTTGATGATTCTAATCCTTTGGATGATTTTTTTGCAGCTGCTGGAGATGATGATGATGTGGAGAACGACTAAAAACATTGTTCTTGCAGTTATTTATTTATTTTGCATTATTTGATTTTTTTTTTTTTGTTTTTGTTTTTGAATTATTCCATATTTTCTTTTTACTAATTTCTTTTATTTTTTGCTTTAAGAACATTGATGTGATTTCTTATTAGATAGGTTTTATCCTTAGTTAATTGGTCTCTTAAACTTGGAAGTATTTTACTAAGGGAGAGTCTTGTTTTTTCTTAGTAGAAATTCTCAAAATCTTACACTTATAAAGTTTAGAGAGGTTGTCATTGAGAGAGAGTTAATGTGTTTCGTTGCTCTTCCTCATGTTTGTGAAGAAAAATGAAAATGGAAGTTTGTAAGCGTAATATGCATTGCTATGCACTGTCACAGCAGTTTGCTACGCAACGCAATGAGCTTTTATATTACATGTTCGTTTTTATTTTTTTTTCTTCACCATGTATACGGTTATATATCATATATACATATCATTTATGATCTAGTGTATCATGTTTCATGCTTGGACATTCAATCAACACATGGCAAGTATTGAAGTCTTTGATGCAACCATGGTGCAACAAGATTATTCGCAGAGAAATGATGACTGAAGGCTCAAGGGGCAATTATTGCGGCAAGACCCTCTGAAGACGAAGATGCAAGGATTTGCAGTGGTTTTGTGCCCGCGCAAGACGTTGCATCAATGGTCAAACCAAAATTCCTATTTTATAGCAACAGTCTAACAACTCGAATTCCAAGGGAATTTGTTGGAGTTTGAGGCCTATAAATTTTAAGTAGAGAGGACAATTTACCTCATTCCTCGTCACTTCCAAATCATATTTTTATCTTTGTAAGAAGTCTCACTCGAGCTTTTGTAATGGTGTTATTCTCATTTTCATCTAGAGTGGTCGAACTTTTGTTTTATGATGTGCTGAAGTGAGTTTTTTGGAGTTTGAGGCCTATACATATTAAATAGCAGGAGAATTCAGTTTATTCCTCAATACTTCTAAAGCATATTTTTATCTTTGTAAAGAATTTACTTGAGCTTTTTTATTTTGTTTGTTCTCATTTTCATCGAGAGTGGTCGAACATTTGTATTACAGTGCGTTGTCCTGAAAACTAACCTATTTTTTCTAAAATGTACTATAGATTTCAAAAATCAAAATATACGTAATGAAATCAAAATTGTTCAAAAAAAGTTGAAATTTGATGATGGCAATAATCAAACATGGGTTGAATTGTGTAAAAATCAGGTTGAAGAACAACGTATTGCCATAATCAACCCTTTAATTAATGTGGTTAGTTCATCATTTCAAATTGAAAAACAATATATATAAAATAAAATAAAATTTGAAGAAACCGATGAAAAATAAAATATTTTAAGCGGTTGTGGAAAGAAAGTGTATTACACATTAAATTCTTATGGTATTACTTTATTTAGAAATAGTGTATATTAATTTTTAATTATTATAAAAAAATTTATACTTTTTCACTTACAAATAAGTTACTATAATTTTTCATTATTTATAAAATAGAGTACTAAAATATTTTATTTATAGTTTAGGGTAACTTTTAAAATTGATAATGACTATAGTACCTTTACACGTATCAGCGTATGTATGTGTATATATGTTAAGAACACATATCACGTATGTATGTGTATACTCATCTGTCCCACACCAATGGTCATATATGGTCAACGTTGACTTTTTTTTATTCTTCCAATACATATGATAAATAGTATACAAAAATTATGAAAAAATTACTAAAATAAAATTTAACTATTAAATTTTATTTTAGTAATTTTTTCATAATTTTTAGGAATAATTTTAGTTTAGTACCTGACGTTTAGGCCTTTTTCTATTTTGGTACCTGACCTTTAAAAAAGTCCAGGCGGTACCTGACCTTTCAGATATTTCTATTTTACTATCTCACTTGGCCGGAATCCGGGGACACGTGATTTTAATGGCATTTAGGTAATTTTGGAAGTTTATTTTTAATGTAAAATTACATTAATGTCCTCATCTTCTTCCCATCTTCATCTTTATTTCTACACTCAAGAACCCTAAATTAATGTAAAATTGTAAAAAAAATAAAATAAAAAAATAAAAACTAAAAAATGCATCCACACTCATTTATCAAACCCATAAATTAATATAATAATAAAAAAAATAGAAACTTAATAATGCAACCACGCCCATTGCTCAAAATAGAAACTTAATAATGCAACCGCTCTGATACCAATTGAAATTACGTCTTCGACGTATGATACCAACTTTTCGCGAAGTTGGACTTAAACGCACGATCAGCAGTTTCAGTCAAGGTAACACTCACACAAGTTCGTGGAATGAAAGACGGAAGACAAAGTTATGTAATATGTTTCATTCCATTGAAAAACGAAACTAAACTATTACACAGAGTATGGTAGGCAAAACGATTACAAGAAGTTTCCCGAGTGTCGCAACAACTCCCACTAACTTGCAATCTAGCACACGAGTACCTAGAGCTAAATCTCCTAACTCTAATCTTGGCACAAGGCGCAAAAGCTACTACACAAACTCGAAGCTCGAAGCTGTCGGTCACGATTCTAAAAATCAGATTTCGTTCTCTCAAAATCGTCAAGTGATGAAACTGAAATCCATGGGTATATATAGGCAGCCCGCACATGTGAGGTGATGACGTGGCACATTCTCATTCATCACATGCTTGGCTGATGTCACTTCTCCATGGATGACATCACTTCTGGTACTTGGATTCTTGAATCTTGGAATCTTGAATCTTTGATTCTTGAATCTTCGAATCTTGAATCTTTAATTTCAAAATCAAACTTCAATTTCAATTCTTGACTCCATCGATCTCAAATCTTCATCTTCAATTTCTTGTGAGAATCAATAAGTGTTGAAGCCTCGAATTTTCATCGTCTTCATGGTCGTCGAATATCATTGAGGTTGAAATACTCAAGTGCTGAAATCATTCACATGAGTCGCCGTTCGCTGGATCATGGACACGGGTTGCCAGTCGTCGAGTCGCCAGTCGCCGGATCGGGTGCAAGAGTCGCCAGTCGCAGGTTTCATGTCCATGAAGGACAGAGTCGCCTAGTCGTCGGATCCTAGAGCAGTCGCCAGTCGCCGGATCCTAACCATTCGCTCAGTCGCCGGTTTTTGGTCAGTCGCCCAGTCGCCGGTTATTGAGGCAAGACCATAACCAGCGACTCCAGTCGCCGAGTCGCCGGTTTTAAGGGCACTGTCTTCCAGTCGCCGGTTTTGATGCACGTCTTCAACATCGGCGACTCCAGCTATTTGCAACTGGACTTTAACCTTCAACCCTGAAACAAAAACAACAAACCAAATACGAAATATGTTGTCGCCAAAATCAACATTTACAATCTCCCCCTTTTTGGCACAACGTAAAAACAAAAGCAAGGTAGATAGGAGATACGACAATCTCCCCCTCAACCAAATAAACAAGTAAAAACATACTAAGTAAAAATGGAAAAGCATGATGACACATATCAATGAAAAACCATAAAAACTTAGAAAAATATCAAAAACAAAACGAGTGACTAGTTATGAAAAACCAAACAAGAGTTCAGAGTCATACGATAGCAAATCAAACATAAAAAAAAAAAAACGGAAAACATGAAAAGTGTTCAGGGTTCAAGAGTTAAGCAAAAAGAGACTGATACTGAATATTAAAATCACTTCGGGTCTTCGTCTGAAGGAGATGGTTCACGACCCGGACTTTCAATCACATCTTCATCGTCTTCATACTGAAAGCCATCATCATCAATGGTGTCTTCATCTTCATCGCCATCAGACTCATCACCCAAATCTTGAAAAATCTCATATTCGCCCAAGTCATTACCATCTTCATCTTCAACGTCAAGGATGTTGACATCTTCATCATCCTGATCCTTGAGTCCATCAGACGGCATCGCGCGCGACGCCTCTGGATTTGTAGAACCAACATTTGAGTCAACAGCTGCTGACTCACCAACCTTTTGCTTTCCTTTATCTCTTGCATCCATCATGCCAACAAAAATATCCTCATCTGTCTTCTCACCATCATCATCAGACTGATATCCAGACTTAACCAAATCGTGATGCGCTTCCTTGATAGCATCCTTAAACAGAGAATAGATGAAAGTATCTTTCAGACTTCCACCTTGGGATCCAACACCAGTACTATCACCCAAACCTCCCCCTTGTTGGATTTCAAGTTGAAGTTCCTTGAATGCGTCCCTCGACTCAGTCTGAGCGTCAATCATTCTGTTGTAAGCAATAACATGCTCAGCTTGACGTTTATCAACTTTCTGGATAGATGCATAAAATTTTTGAACTGCAGCTGAAGGGACGACGGTTCGATGTCCGTGGATCGGGTAATAGGGATTTCGATTCGGAGGTAAACCCGAAGTAGGACCAAAACCATGAGGCACTCGAGTTGGAGATTTTTTCTTGTCGTCGGTTGCAGGTTCGTCGGCAAACTCGACAGGTGCAGTCTTTTGGCGTTTCGCCTGTGAGGTTTCAGCCTTACTCTTAGCCTTGCGTTTCTTGGGTTGTTTCGGAGGTGAAGGAGGTGGAGTCACAGGTTCGGGAATCTCGGAACGAACAGCCAGCGTCGTCCATGGAAGATCAATCACTCGTTTGTTCGGATTTAGATAGGTGCTTGTGATCTTGACAGCTCCATTCTTTTTCATGTGTTTTTCGGTCGCAGTGGCAGGAATGAACCCTTGCTCATGAAGCATCCCATAAATCAGACACGGGTGTGTGAGACAAAATCTTTCCTTCTTCGGCAATTTAAGTTCACGCTTGATCGCCTCATCCGATAGTCGTGCGATCTTACATAAATCTGCAAAAATAATTCTCCCAAGGTTGACTTGTTCACCACAGCCTAGGCGAAAGATAAGGTGCATAAGCTCATTAGACATCACAGTCTCGTCAGGATTGACAATCCAATTCGACATCCCGAGTCGATGGAGTATGCCATAGAAGGCAGACAGCTTGGAGGGTGGTGGTGTTGCAGACTTCACTTTTCCTTGAGTCAGAAAAGTACCAATCTTCAAGTCATCAGCTCTGTCTTCAGCAGAAGGTCTAACCCAGGTACCCTCAGTGGTTGATCGATTTAGATATTCGTTGATAGCTGAAGGACGAAAGTTGTAGAGTTTCTTACGGAAAATAAATGATCCAAACAGCCTGTTCTTTGGATCAGCGAACTCAGGAGACAAGTGAGAATAGAACTTGTAGAGAATGGGAACCGAGTATCTGTACGTCAACGAGACCGACTCAAAAATCTTCATCTTCTTGAAAAATTCCATGACACCATGGTTCTTATAATCATCTTTGCGGATAGTGCGATCAGCAAAGATAGAAAGTTGAGAGATCAGTTTATGGCGTCGTTCGGCTGTGGGAGTGTAGAAATCAAAAGAGTGAGCCTTCGGACATTCACGAACAGATTGAACATATAAGACTCTGTCTGTCGAGCCAGTGGAACGAGGAGAGTTAGGTACGACGGGCGGTTTTTGGGAGCCTTGAGATTTTGGCTTCTCAGACGAGCCATCAGAACTTTTCTTTTTGATATCACTGCTGACAGCAGGTTTCTTCCCAGACCCTTCGCCCGAGGCTTTGGGTTTGGAATTCTTTGGAGTAACCACATTTGAAGACTCAATCTTCTTTCCATCTTCCGTGATCTCGCCAGCTGCGAGCATCCGTGTGTATTCAGATCTTGGAACAGTACCTTTGTAAGTGCGATAGGCATTTGGTTTTCCTTGCCAGTTTTCTTTGGATCAACATCGACTGTCAGATTTGGTTTCTTGACTATCTTCTTCCCTTCGTCATCCATCACTCCATCCTCAACAAGCTTTTTCCATTCTGCCGGTGACACCGTACCCTTGAAGCAGCGCATGTAACCTTTAGTAAACTTAGACTGTGACTGCGAGACAGACTGTGCTGGATCAACAGATTGTGTCAGATCGACTGACGGTTCAGCAGAGGTTGTCTTGCGTCGATCAACCTTATCCAGATGGGCTTGAAGCTCTTCATAAGCTTTCTTCTTGGATTTTGGGGATGCCGCTTTCTTGAACTCATCATTCAGATAAGCAGTGATGTCGTCAAACATAGCATCCATATTCGAGGTCGACATTAGCAGTAGACACGAGCTGTGGTCGCCGGGTGCGAAGACAAGAGACGAAAAAAAAAACGAAAGACGAAACACCCAACGGATACGAGGCGCCTGATGCGCAAGCTAGAGTCGCCGGATGCGACGGAAAAAGAAAGAAACTAGAAACCTAAGAACTTCGAACTCGAGAGCTAGCAGTTGAGAGCTGAGAGGCTTGAGGACTTAGAAAAATCAGAATTTTGAAGGCGCAAGAAGTAGGGTTGGGTGAGGTCCTATATATAGGAAAATTTTGAGCGGCCCGTCCGGAATAAAAATACACAGCCCAAAACCTGCAAAAAGCCCATCTCAAGAACAAGATAAGCCCATTAGGAGACGAGTAAAAATAATAATAATAAATCAAAAATAATAATACATAAATATATATATTAAATATTAGAAATAAATAAGATATATAAAAACATATCATAAAAAAAATTCAAACCGATGATGATCGATGAGAGCGTTGTATTTTGGATATCAAATCCATCGAAGAGAGATCTCAGTCTTTGAGTTTGATGAAAGACACAACCAGCGACGATAGGACAGAGTCGCCGGTTTTGGCGTCTATGTAGCCATCAACACAAATCAGGCGACTGGAGGACAAAGTCGCTGAGTGGGGGGTTGGTTGCGAATCAGCGACAAGTAGACAAGTCGCCGGTTTTAGAGCATATGAGGACAGCGACAGAGTGGACGTAGTCGCCGGCTATGGGAGCATACTGATCCAGCGACAGGGAGACGCAGTCGCCTGTCTTGGAGTCCAAAGAGTCGCCGGGTATGTTGGTCGTTGAAAGTTGTCACACTCAGATATGAAACGTTGCATGAATAGTTAACCACATAGCACTGGATATGAACTACAAAGATGCAAAAACAAAAACAACACATCCCGGGTTAGTCATTCAAGAGTTCAACACACACAAACATTCAAACACATTTTAGTGGAGATTCGAGGGGTGATATTAGGCAATGAAGAGCAAATATTTTCCCAAAAAAGAGACACTTTCATCATTTTTCCAAAACATAAATTTCACACGAGGTGAATAGAACTTTGAGTTAATGGAAAATCTCTCATATTAAAACCGGTGAAATGGACCGAAGTATGTGATAGACATGTTTACTTGTCCTTCGTCTCAGTCACAAGGAAATAGTCGTGTTTCGTCAAAACATATTGGCAGAGTTAGCACCGCACAAGAGATTTTAATTCATGAATGCAAGGTGAACACTTAAGGCACTCTGATCAGGAACTAGCATTACTTCAATCAGAGGGGAGCCGGGGTAACCGGCGTCCTCCAGACGAGTTTAGCTTTAAATGAAATGCAACAGACACTCATTACAGCAGTCAGAGGGGAGCAAGGTTCACTTGCGTCCTCCAAAGTGTGATAGGAGAGTGTCTTAAAGATAAGCGTCCATGTACAACCTTTCGAAGAGGGGAGCCGGGGCAACCGGCGTCCTCCGTTACTTGGCTTTATGGATCTATGCAAATGAAACGAGGAGTTGTAAGCCATGTTCACATGTTTGCACTCAGAGGAATAAATGCTCTTGGGTCCGAAGACTAAAGCGGCCTCGAATCCATGTTCAACTGATGAGACTAATCCACGACGATGCCAAGTGCATATTCAGAAGTAAAGAAACTACTCTTTCAGACTTCAAAAATTTTCCGTGAACTCTTAGAGAGAACACATGCAGAGAGAATTTCTTAGTTTCTTAAATCTCTCAAAGTCAAGAGGTTTGGTAAAGATGTCAGCAAGCTGTTTTTCCGTTGAAATATGCTGTAGACTGACTATATCACGATCAACCAAATCTCTAATGAAATGATGTCGAATGTCGATGTGTTTAGTTCTTGAGTGCTGGACAGGATTTTCGCTGATTTTGATAGCACTCTGATTATCACAATACAGCACTAATGGAGCACTCTCAAGGAGATAGTCATTCAACATCTGTTTCAACCAAAGTAGTTGAGTGCAACAACTTCCAGCTGCAACGTACTCCGACTCGGCAGTTGACAGTGCGATGCAATTTTGCTTTCTACTATGCCAAGACACGAGATTATTGCCAAGGAAGCAACAACATCCGGAGGTACTCTTTCGTTCGTCTGTGTCCGTCGCCCAGTCGGCATCAGAAAAACCGACAAGGTTGGATGAAGTGTCGCGCGCATACCACAGACCTAGCTGAGAAGTTCCAGAGATGTAGCGGAGAATCCGTTTCACAGCTCGTAGATGGTCCTCCTTTGGATCAGCTTGGTACCTGGCACACATACAAACACTAAACATAATGTCAGGACGAGTGGCAGTTAAATAAAGTAAACTCCCAATCATGGAACGATAAAGAGTTTGGTTTACACTCCGACTTTTCGTTGACGTAGACAAGCGTTCCGTAGTTGCCATAGGAGTGTTGGCTGGCTTGGCATGATGCATTTCAAACCTCTCAACCATGTTTTTAGCATACTTACTTTGAGATACAAATATCTCATTTGGTCGTTGAGAAATCTGAAGGCCAAGAAATTGATGCAACTCTCCCTCAAGGCTCATCTGAAAAGTTGAGGACATAGCTTCTGTGAATGCAGTCACGAGTTTCGAACAAGTAGCTCCGAAGACAATGTCGTCAACGTAAATTTGGGCAACGATCATATGTTTGCCATCTCGCTTGATGAACAAAGTTTTGTCCACCGATCCACGCTCAAAGCCGAACTTTAGAAGAAAATCCGTGAGACATCCATACCAGGCGCGAGGCGCTTGTTTCAGGCCATATAGAGCTTTGTGAAGCTTGTAGACATGATTTGGCTTTTTCGGATCCTCAAAACCCTTAGGTTGGGCAACGTAGACTTCTTCTTCTAGTACACCGTTCAGGAAGGCAGCTTTGACGTCCATCTGTCTGAGTTTGATGCCAAGATGGCATGCAATAGCAATTAGGAGTCTGATGGACTCAATTCGTGCGACCGGAGCAAAAGTTTCATCAAAATCTATGCCTTCCACTTGGGCATATCCTTGGGCAACAAGACGAGCTTTGTTTCGGACAACTTGGTTATGCTCATCTGTTTTATTCTTAAAAATCCATTTAGTTCCAACAACGTTGATATTAGAGGTTCTAGGAACTAAGGACCAAACATTATTTCGGGTGAACTCATTCAACTCTTCTTGCATAGCCATAATCCAAAAATCATCTTGCATGGCTTCCTTGTAATTTTTTGGCTCATTTTCGGAGAGAAAGCAAGTGATGCCGATTTCATTACAGACTGCAGAAGTACAAATGTTGTAGAGTTCGTCAGGGGAATTCAATGGTTTCTTTGAGCGTGTAGTTCGCTCATTCAAACTTCCAATCATTTGGTTTGGTGGATGACGTTTTTGGATATGACCCGGTGCTTCTCTCGGTGCATCAGCGGGGTTTTCAACTTGATCATCATTGTCATCCTCAGTAACTGAATTGTCATCATTTCGGTTGCTAGAGTCTCCAACTTCAGGTGAAGTATTTGGAGTAATGTTTTCCGAAATGTCAGTCGTGGGTGTTGAAGGAAAAGTTCGACTTTCAAGGATTCCTTCCTTAACCCAATCAGCCTCTGCATCTTTTCCAAGAAAGTCTTGTTCATCAAAGTTGATGTTCACAGTCTCAATGACTTTCCTAGTTCGAAGATTGTAGGCGCGATAGGAATGACTATTCTGGCTATAGCCAACGAAAATTCCACGATCAGCTTTGGCTTCAAATTTCTTTAGGGGATCACGATCCTTCAATATATAGCAGGTACAGCCAAAGACACGAAAGTGTGCCACCGAAGGTTTCTTGCCATTGACAAGTTCATAGGCAGTGGCAGTAGTGCCAGATCGAATACTTATTCGATTCAAAATGTAACCAGCTGTAGAGACGGCTTCTGCCCAAAACGTTCGAGCAAGATTTTTCGAGATTAACATTACGCGCGCCATCTCTTGCAGTGTTCGATTTTTGCGTTCGGCGATCCCATTTTGTTGTGGCGTTTTCGGGGCCGAGTATTCGTGGTGAATACCTTTCATCAGGCGAAATTCATTGAAGCTAGAATTCTCAAATTCTGTTCCATGATCACTTCGGATCCTCTTCACATTAGCTTCATGATTTGTTCTTATCCATTTTACAATACCCTTAAAGGCATTGAAAGTTTCATCTTTGGTTGCCAGAAACCTCGTCCATGTGTATCGAGAAAAATCATCGACGACAACCAATACATATTCTTTCTTGGCAAGACTTTTGACTTTCATAGGACCCATCAAGTCCATATGTAAAAGTTCGAACGGAGCTGACGTACTCATGAGCGTTGGCAGTGCTGGATGCGGAGTTCTTGTCAGCTTACCTTTCTGACAGTCACCACACACTCTTTTCTCGATTTTGGGGAGTTGAGAGATTCCTCGAACTATCTCCCCCTTAACCAATTTGCTCAAATTTCGAGTGCTGGTGTGGCCAAGTCGTTGGTGCCACAAATCAACTTCATCGGGAACGGTCACGGAGAAGCAACTATACTCAGTTGTATAGCAATTGTTTTTAGCACGTGGACCTTCCATGATGCATTTTCCCTCAGCATCATAAACTCGGCAAGATTCCTTATCAAAGCTAACATTAAAACCTTCGTCACATAGCTGACTGATAGAGATAAGATTTGCAACAAGTCCCTTGACATGGACAACATTTCTGATCGGAGGCAATCCTTTGATTTGTAGTGTCCCTTTTCCCTTGACAACACCTTTTGCTCCCCCTCCAAACACCACGGGGGAACCAGTCATCGGCTCATATTCTTTCAAGAATTTCTTTGTGCCGGTCATGTGTCGGGAGCAGCCACTGTCAAAGTACCAAGTGCCTTTGTTGCCAGCTTCAGACGCATTCAGAGCAACATTGCAGAAAATAAGTTCTCTCGGCTTCCAGTCAGTTAGAATGATGGAGTTAAGTTTAACTTCACTCTTTTGGGACTTAGGCACCCACTTCTTCTTCCCATCAGAAATTTTACTGTTCCTCTCAGTCATAGCTTTCAGATTTGTCTTAGCTTTCGGATTTGGGAAAATGGGTTTCTTCATTTTCTTAGCAGCCTCAGTCCTTTTCTTCATAGTCAGGAGTTCTTTGTTCATGTCCTCTTTCATCTTATAGCAAAATGGTCGAATGTGTCCAGGTTGATCACAGTAGTGACAAACATATTTTCGTAGATTGATTTGTCCATTTGTAGACGAGTTTCATCTTATAGCAAAATGGTCGAATGTGCCTCAGTCCTTAGACGAGTTTCAACCTTTGTAGACGTTTTGATCAAAACAGTTTTAGTGCGAGAGGATTGTCCATTTTTCTTCACGTTCTGAGATTTGTCTAAGTTCTTCAGCAACGTCTTCTCATAAGGTAGGATACCACGGGGATGTTTGACAATATTTTTCGGAAATTGATATGTCTCAGATTCAGATTTTGTAGTCGAGATCGACTTTTGAGTTTTAAGTTCTGGAGACTTAGCAATCTTCTTCCCTTCAGCAATCTCCTTCCGTTTGGATGATTCAACGTCATCCTTACTTTTATCCTCAGGCAAATCATCCGATGCCTTCACAAAACTCACTTCCTTCTTCTTTTCGGGTGTTGAGTATATAGACTCAAAAACTTTTTGAAATCCAAGACCGTAACGATTAGGATTCATATATGAAGCAGCATTGTCAAACACGGAAGAGTTCGTGTTCATTTTCCTCAACAGCTCATCAGTCATATGAAGTTTTTCTTTCAACACATATCGTTCCTTGTCAGTCATGGCAAGGTCAGTTTGAACTTTCATTAGTGAAGACTTTAGTTCATCATTTTCAGCATCGGAGTTCTTAAACAGAGTCTGCAGTTTCTTCACTTCAGTTGACTCCTTTTTCAGTGACGTCTTCAGCTTTGAGTTTTCAGAACTCAACTTTTCACACAATTCTCTCAGTTCGACAACTTCCTTGAAATACTTATGCATTTCTTCGAAAAGGTCATCAAATTTGACTTTAAGAATTGTCAGAGAATTGTTCAACTTCTTCTTCTCATCCTCAGTCTTCTCAACTGAGTTTCTCAACACTACCACTTCATCACACATCTTGAGTTGTTCATTCGAGAGTTCATTAAAAGATTCTGTCAAGCAATTCAGAGACACTTCTAGTGTGCTATTCTCAGTGATAGCAATATCATAGAGATTTTCAAGTATAGAGTGACTCTCCTTCAAGGTGATCAACTCGATACACACATCTTCAGTTTTAGACACTTCGGTTGTCTTCTCCATCTCTTCAGCATCAGACACTGATTCATCATCCGAGAAGATATCATCATCACAGAAATTTCGGTTTGTCGATGCCACACGGAAGATGTTGTCTGCAGTTGCAGTGTCTTTCAGAAATGCATCAAAAACAAAGTTTTCGACCTCCACATTTTCGAGATCAAAAGATTCACCAAAAGTGACAACTAGAGCGTTGTCTTCATCATCGTCAGAACTGTTGTCCTCAGACTCGTCGTTCTCAGAAATGACATCCTCATCATCAATCACAACATAGCTAACTGGTAGCTTCTTCTTACGATGTAAATTAGGACATTCATTTTTAATGTGTCCATATCCCTTACACTCATAGCATTGCATCTTGGAGACATCCTTGCTGGTAGAGGAGTATGGTGAGAGCTTTGTCCCTTTAAACTTTTTGTCCGACGACGATCCCTGATTTCGGTTGTCAGGAGTACTTGGGTAGGAGTTAGAACTTTTCTGAAATTTTCGAAAATTTCGCGCACGGTTCTTTCTCTTAAATTCTTGTTTCACGAGATAAGTGACTATCTCAGTCAGTGCAGCCAGTTTGTCCGGATTACTAGAGTTCATCAGTTTTTCAATTTCCTCAGCTTCCTCATCATCAGATTCACCCAGATCAGCAGAAAAACTACTTTCAGTTTTCTCATTTTTCAAATGAGTTTTTCGAGCGTTTGAGCTTCTTGAACTCTTTCCTTTCTCTGAAATCTTGAGAGCAGTCATCGGTTCGTAGACAAGCGACATATCTGGGTTACTTCGAACTTTGAGAGTCAGGTCATAGTTTCTCAAATCAGCCATCAAGTCGGCATAATCCCAGTTTTGGTTCTCGTCATTTCGTGCTTCGATAGTCAGCACCTTACTCTCGAACCTAGTGCTAACACTGGAGAGGACTTTCTCATATACCATGGGAGCAGGAAAGATTTCTCCAAGTTCAAAAGCTTCATTCACATATCTCATGATCTTGTCCAAGTAGTCATTGATGTCTTCATCTTCCCTCATCCGGAGTTGATGGAATTGAGCAGTGATAGTTCGGATTTTCGATCGCTTAACAGCATGACTTCCCTCACAAGTTCTTTGTAAAGTTTCCCATGCATCTCTGGCAGATGTGCAATTTTTGACCAGCTGATACATACTGAGGTCCAGCCATTCACAGATAAGAAGTAGCGCTTTGCTGTTAGCCGTGGACAAGTCATGTTCCTCTCTCGTCCAACTACGTTCCGGTTTCGGAATTCTCACGCCATCGGCGTCTTCCGTATATGGGCGTTCCCATCCTTCTAACACTGCCATCCAAGATCTGGAATCAAAACCCTTAATCCTAGCAGAAACTTTGGCCTTCCAGTTTGAGTAGTTCTGATGAGTAAGCATAATCGGTTTCTGGACAAACATGGACGACTCCATTGTAGCGGAATTATGAAGTCAAGTAACGGATCACGTCTTATACGTATGACGTCCCGCTCTGATACCAATTGAAATTACGTCTTCGACGTATGATACCAACTTTTCGCGAAGTTGGACTTAAACGCACGATCAGCAGTTTCAGTCAAGGTAACACTCACACAAGTTCGTGGAATGAAAGACGGAAGACAAAGTTATGTAATATGTTTCATTCCATTGAAAAACGAAACTAAACTATTACACAGAGTATGGTAGGCAAAACGATTACAAGAAGTTTCCCGAGTGTCGCAACAACTCCCACTAACTTGCAATCTAGCACACGAGTACCTAGAGCTAAATCTCCTAACTCTAATCTTGGCACAAGGCGCAAAAGCTACTACACAAACTCGAAGCTCGAAGCTGTCGGTCACGATTCTAAAAATCAGATTTCGTTCTCTCAAAATCGTCAAGTGATGAAACTGAAATCCATGGGTATATATAGGCAGCCCGCACATGTGAGGTGATGACGTGGCACATTCTCATTCATCACATGCTTGGCTGATGTCACTTCTCCATGGATGACATCACTTCTGGTACTTGGATTCTTGAATCTTGGAATCTTGAATCTTTGATTCTTGAATCTTCGAATCTTGAATCTTTAATTTCAAAATCAAACTTCAATTTCAATTCTTGACTCCATCGATCTCAAATCTTCATCTTCAATTTCTTGTGAGAATCAATAAGTGTTGAAGCCTCGAATTTTCATCGTCTTCATGGTCGTCGAATATCATTGAGGTTGAAATACTCAAGTGCTGAAATCATTCACATGAGTCGCCGTTCGCTGGATCCATGGACACGGGTTGCCAGTCGTCGAGTCGCCAGTCGCCGGATCGGGTGCAAGAGTCGCCAGTCGCAGGTTTCATGTCCATGAAGGACAGAGTCGCCTAGTCGTCGGATCCTAGAGCAGTCGCCAGTCGCCGGATCCTAACCATTCGCTCAGTCGCCAGTTTTTGGTCAGTCGCCCAGTCGCCGGTTATTGAGGCAAGACCATAACCAGCGACTCCAGTCGCCGAGTCGCCGGTTTTAAGGGCACTGTCTTCCAGTCGCCGGTTTTGATGCACGTCTTCAACATCGGCGACTCCAGCTATTTGCAACTGGACTTTAACCTTCAACCCTGAAACCAAAACAACAAACCAAATACGAAATATGTTGTCGCCAAAATCAACATTTACACCGGTCTTCGTCCGTTGCATCGCATCGAAGTTCTCGGCCTCGTCCCCGACCTCTCCGGACGCCGCCGTCGCCGCCATCAACAACGGCAATCCGGAGTCGTTAGGGTTTAGGATCGACCTCGATTGGAACGCCGGTGACGACGAGGATCAGGCCGCGCTGAAGCCGCAGGACACCGTGGAGATTGAAGAGAGGATCGACGGAGGATTGGGATAACAGTTTCGATTTCAATAACCCCTTTTTCTATGCTGCTCTAAATCTTTTTTCATTTTGATTTTTTATTAGGTTACAAATTTTATGGTATGTAATTTGTATATGTATATGGGTTTGATCTAATTTTAATTTTACCCTTTCTGAGATTTTTGTTGAGGGATTTTTGTGATTTTTTATGTAATCATTTTTTTATTTTTTTATTATAATTGAAATTTCTGGATTTTTTCAAACATCAAATGAAAATGGAAATGAAAGTTTGGAAAAGACAAGGGTATAAGTGTAAATGTACAATTTTAAATGCACTTGGGCCGGATTTCGGCGAAGTGAGATAGTAAAATAGAAATATCTGAAAGGTCAGGTACCCGTCTGAGCTTTTTTAAAGAGGTCAGGTACCAAAATAGAAAAAGGCCTAAAGGTCAGGTACTAAACTAAAATTATCCCTAATTTTTATAGACTATTTATCTTATGTATTGGACAGATAAAAAAAGTCAACATTGACCACTTAGCATGGACAGAAGGAGTATATGTTAAGAACTATGTATGTGTATATATGTTAATGAAATTACGCCTTCAGCGTAGAATACCAATTTTTCGTGAAATTGGTCTTGAACTCACAGACAGCAGCTTCCGTCAAAGTAAAACACTTACACAATTTGTAGAATAAAAAGTGAAGGCAAAGTTATGTAATAGTTTTCATTTCATTGATCACAAAACTTAAACTATTACACTTGTAGAGTTTGGTAGGCAAAACGTTTACAAGAAGTTTCCCGAGTGTCGCAACAACTCCCACTAACTTGCAAACTAGCACACGAGTACCTAAAGCTATATCTCCTAGCTCTAATCTTGGCACACGGCGCAAAAGCTACTACACAAACTCGAAGCTCGACTACGATTCTAAAAATCAGATTTCGTTCTCTCAAAATCGTCAAATGATGAAATGAACATCCATGGGTATTTATAGTAGAGCCGCACATGTGAGAGTGATGACGTGGCACGTTCTCATTTGTCGCATGCTTGGCCTATGTCACTTTTCCATAGATGACATCATCATTGTAGAACTTGGATTCTTGAATCTTGGAATCTTGAATCTTCGATTCTTGAATCTTCGAATCTTGAATCTTCAATTTCAAAATCAAACTTCAATTTCAATCTTGACTCCATCGATCTCAATTCTTCGTCTTCTATTTCTTGTGAAAATCTCTAAGTGTTGAAGTCTCAGAATTTCATCGTCTTCATGGTCGTCGATATTGTTGAAGTTGCAAACTTGGAACAAATCTACATTTCCTCGAACTGAGTACCTGGTGAAAGAAATCACGTTGTAAGTACTTAGTCATAAAATCAAAACAAGGAAAAACATGAACTACGAAAAATAACATAAGGAGCAAAACATGTGTCGCCGTTTTTCATGTAACCCCAAAACTGGCGACTGCATTCTCCGGAAAAATGACAAGGGCACGAGTCTCCGTTTTTCATGTCATGTCCACAAAACCGGCGACTCTGGTCGCCGTTTCTTCACACACCAAAAGTGGCGACTGGAGTCGCCGTTTTCCATGCACATATGCACTTCACCAAAAGCGGCGACACGAGTCGCCGTTTTCCATGCACATTTGCACTTCACCAAAAGCGGCGACACGAGTCGCCGTTTTCCATGCACATTTGCACTTCACCAAAAGCGGCGACACGAGTCGCCGTTTTCCATGCACTTTGCATTTCACCAAAAGCGGCGACACGAGTCGCCGTTTTCCTTGCACAACTCCATTTCACCAAAAGCGGCGACTCTGGTCGCCGTTTTCATGTATACCCAAAAGTGGAGACTCAAGTCTCCATTTCCATGCGCAAGGTAGTTGACTTCGGATTCTTAACCTGTAACCCTGAAAATCAACCAAAACAAAAACACAAGGAAAAAAAAACGTTGTCGCCAAAACTAACATTTACAATCTCCCCCTTTTTGGCACAACTCATGAAAAACAAGGTTAAGTAAAAACGAGATACAAGTATCTCCCCCTCAACCAAACAAACCATAAAAATAACTAAGTAAAAAGATGGAAAAACATCAATCATACAATCAATGAAAAACCATAAAAATACTTAGACAAAATTTCAAACCAAACATAAAAAACTTAGATAGATAATTCAAGTATCAAAACAAGAATTCAAGAGTTAAGCAAATATGAAAAACCATGCATGGACGAATAAGTTCAAAGTTGTATGCATGCAAATTCAGAACACAAGAAACGAGTTCAAGAGTTAAACGAAAACAGAAATAGAAAAAAACTTGATCAAGGAACTTGAACTTCAGTCTTGAGGCACAGCTGTTGGAGAAGGATCACGTTCCGGACTTTCGATCAACTCTTCTTCGTCATCTTCATAACTGAATCCATCGTCAGAACTAGAGTCATCACTATCATCCGTGTCGGTTTCCGGATCCCCAAAAATATCTCGCTCACCCAACCCATCAGCTGCAGCTTCGTCAACGTCTTCAACGTTGACATCTTCATCAGCTTCATCTCTCAGTCCATCAGACGGCATCGCGAACGACGCCCCTGGATTTGTAGTATCACTCATCTTCCCTTTCCCTTTATCACGAGCATTCATAACACCTTCAAAAATGTCTTCATCGGTTTTCTCTCCATCGTCACTCACAACTTCAATCAAATTCCTTTTGGACAGCTGCGAATGAGCTTCCTGAATTGCGTCACGCACCATCTTCAAAATAAATGTATCTTTCAAACTCGCATCTGGGGCTCCAACATCTCCAAGTCCTCCCCCTTGTTGGATCTCCCGTTGCAGTTTTTTGAAATATTGTTTTTGCTTTTCCTGTGCTTCGATCATTCTGTTGTAAGCATCAACGTGTTCAACCTGACGCTTCTCAAGAGCTAAGGAATCGACATAAAATTCCTGAACCAACGCCGAAGGAACCACAGCACGATGACTATGGATCGGATGATGCGGATTCTGATAAGATGGAATATTTGAAGTCGGACCGAACCCTCGAGGAACAACTCTCGGAGACTTAGCACCCTCAGCTTCAGGTTCTGCGACAGCAGCAGTCGGCTGTGGTTTCGCAGTTGACTGTGATTTCTGGCGCTTAGGAGTTGGGGACTTAGTTTTCGGAGACCTAGGCTTGCGCTTTCGGGAAGACTTAGGAGTTGGTGGCGGAGTTAAGATTTCTGGAAGTGCGTTCCGATCAAACAGTCCAAGCCAAGGTAAGTCGATAACTCTTTTGTTCGGAGCCAAATACTTGCCTGTGATTTTGACAGCTCCGTTCTTCTTCATCTTCTTCTCAGCTGCAGTTTCGGGAATAAAGCCTTGGTCATGAAGCATCCCATATATCAGACAAGGATGCGAGAGATGGAATTTTGACTCCGTAGGCAACTCAGCTTGCCTAATAATGGTTTCATCTGAAAGCTTTGCAATTTTGCACAAGTCATTGAAAATAATTTTTCCTAAGTTCACTTGTTCGCCACAGCTGAGGCGAAAGATAAGGTGCATCAACTCGGGGTCCATGACAGTCGGATCCCGATTTGCAATCCAGTTAGACATCCCAAGACGATGAAGGATGCCGTAGAAAGCAGACAGTTTTGACGGCGGCGGCAGTTCGGACTTGACTTTCTTTTGAGTAAGAAATGTGCCAACCATCAAGTCATCAGCACGTTCCGCAGCAGACGGTGTTGTCCATCTGGAATCGATTTCCAACCTTTCCAAGAAAGCGTTGATGGAGAAAGGACGGAACTTGTACAATTTTTCACGGAAAATGAAGCAGCCATACAGTCGACTCTTCGGATTAGCAAACTCGGGAGACAAGCTAGCATAGAACTTGGACAGTATCGGAATGGAGTAGCGATAAGTAAGGTTCACAGATTTGAGCATGTGGACCTTGGTCAGAAAGTCAGTGATGCCATGTTTTTCATAGTCCTCCTTGAGGATAGTTCTGTCTGTGTGGATCGGTAACTTCTCAATCAACTTATGTCGACGTTCAGCAGTCGGCGTGAAAAATTCACGAGAATGAGCCTTTGGACACTCAGAATATTCGGCTATGTATTTGAAGCCATCAGTTGAGACTTGGGATCCAGCTGATCCCGAGGAATGAGGAGCCAAAGGTGGTTTTTGGGAGCTATGAGTTTTGGATTTTTCAGCTGACCCGCCACCAGAAACTTTTGAAGTTGGAGACTTGACTCCACTGCCACCGACGACAGGTTTCTTTCCAGAGCCGCTTCCAGTTGGAAGCGATGATTTCGGATTCTTTCCAGCAGATACAGTCGCAGCTGATGGAATTTTCACAACTCTCTTCCCTTCCTTAGTTATCTCGCCAGCTGCGAGTAACCGACGATATTCAGCGTTAGACACGACACCACTGTAGATGCGGTGAGAGGCTTCTTTGAATTTTGTCTTTCCAGTCTTGGGTTCATTTCCCGACTGACGTGCAGTCGAGAGTTCAGGGGTGGCTGATCTAGTCAAGTCCACAGAAGTTTCAGCAGATGCAGCTTTGCGACGATCAACTTTATCAAGATGAGCTTTAAGCTCTTCGTACGCCGCTTTCTTAGCTTCAGGAGTAGCAGCATTTTCGAACTGCTCATTCAGATACGCAGTCATATCAGCCATCATATCATCGAAATTTTTCGCCATGTCAAGAATTCAGAAAAGTAAGTAACCGACAGTTCGCAGCTGTGAAAAAACGGTAACCACGAAAACGAAGTTCAACTTCAGAAAACAAGGACAGGGCGCCGGTTGCGCGAAGCAAGAGTTGCCGGATGCAACGGAAAAACAAGAACTTAAGAACTAAGAATTTCGGACGCCGAACTTGCAGTTGAACTTGAGAGTCGAGAGATCGAGAGCTAGAGAGTTAGAGAATTTTGATGTAAATGTAAATGAATTAGGATTTCATCAAGTCCTATTTATAGGAAAAATTTGGGCCGCCTGTCGGAATGAAAAAGCCCAGTCCAATACCTGTAAACAGCTCTTCTCAAGAAGAAAATTAGATCAAAAAGACGAACAAAAAAATTATTAATTTTGAAAATATTATTAAAATAATAATTTCCAAAAATAATAAATAATAAAATAAAATAAAATAATAATAAAATGAAAAGTTTTGAGATAATCAAACCGTGGCATGAAAACCGAAGTTGAGAACCATCGGTTGAGAAACGAAGTTGAGTGCCATTGGTTGAGAAACTTGAGTTGTCAATTTTTCTTTGACGCTGAAAATTTGGCTAAGGAAAAATTCCAGAGACATGAGTCTCCGGTTTCGTGTCAAAAGTGAGTCTCCGTTTTTATGGCGACTTGAGTCTCCGGAATATTGCACAAATGAGTCTCCGGTTTTATGGCAGTGTCAGGGTAGCCAAGAAACTGGAGACACGAGTCTCCGGATTTTAGTACAATGAGTCTCCGGATTTGTGAGGTTGAGTCTCCGTTTTCCGGACATGGCGAAGTCTCCGTTTTTGTGTTGAGTCTCCGTTTTCCTGAATTTTCACACGTCTTCGTTTTTGCATTCTTTTGACGTTGCCACTTGAATTTTGCGAGATGGCCGTTGCTACACTCAAAATTAGACTTCCGAGATGGTAAACCACGTAGCGCTGGATATGAACTACAGAAATGCCAAAACAAAAAACAACACATCCCGAGTTAGTCAATCAAGAGTTCAACACACACAAACATTCAAACACATTTTAGTGGAGATTCGAGGGGTGATATTAGGCAATGAAGAGCAAATATTTTCCCAGAAAAGAATCCACATTTCATCATTTTCCAAAAACCAAAAAAAAATTTCACACAAGGTGATAGTAACTTTGAGGTAATGAAAAATCTCTCATATTAAAAACCGGTGAGATGGACCGAAGTATGTGATAGACATGTTTACTTGTCCTTCGTCTCAGTCACACGGAAGCAGTCGTGTTTCGTCGAAACATATTGGCAGAGTTAGCACCGCACAAGAGATTTTAATTCATGAATGCAAGGTGAACTTTTAAGGCACTCCACGTGGGACAGCTTTGCTACATCAGAGGGGAGCCGGCGGACAATGTGATCCGGCGTCCTCCAGATGAGTTTTGGCTTTAAATGAAATGCAACAGACACTCATTACAGCAGTCAGAGGGGAGCAAGGGGATTAAGTTTCACTTGCGTCCTCCGAAGTGTGATGGGAGAGTGTCTTAAATTCTAGCGTCCATGTGCTACCTTTCGAAGAGGGGAGCCGGCGGACAAAATGATCCGGCGTCCTCCGTTACTCGGTATTATGGATCTATGCAGATGATAGCTTATGGGAGTTTTAATGCCAAGTTCACATGTTTGCATTCAGCGGAATAAATACTCTTGGGTCCGAAGACTAAAGCGGCCTCGAATCCATGTTTGTCTGACTAGACTAATCCACGACGATTCCGAGTGCGTATTCAGAAGTAAAGAAACTACTCTTTCAGACTTCAAAATTTTTCCGTGAACTCTTAGAGAGAACACATGCAGAGAGAATTCCTTAGTTTTTTGAATCTCTCAAAGTCAAGAGGTTTGGTAAAGATGTCAGCGAGCTGTTTTTCTGTTGAAATATGCTGTAGACTGACTATATCACGATCAACCAAATCTCTAATGAAATGATGTCGAATGTCGATGTGTTTAGTTCTTGAGTGCTGGACAGGATTTTCGCTGATTTTGATAGCACTCTGGTTATCACAATACAGCACTAATGGAGCACTCTCAAGGAGATAGTCATTCAACATTTGTTTCAACCAAAGTAGTTGAGTGCAGCAACTTCCAGCTGCAACATACTCCGACTCGGCAGTTGACAGGGCAATACAATTTTGCTTTCTACTATGCCAAGACACGAGATTATTTCCAAGGAAGCAACAGCTGCCGGAGGTACTTTTTCGTTCGTCCGTGTCCGTCGCCCAGTCGGCATCAGAAAAGCCGACAAGGTTGGATGAAGTGTCGCGCGCATACCACAGGCCTAGCTGAGAAGTTCCAGAGATGTAGCGGAGAATCCGTTTCACAGCTCTTAGATGGTCCTCCTTTGGATCAGCTTGGTACCTGGCACACATACAAACACTAAACATAATGTCAGGACGAGTGGCAGTTAAATAAAGTAAACTCCCAATCATGGAACGATAAAGAGTTTGGTTTACACTCCGGCTTTTCGTTGACGTAGACAGATGTTCGGTAGTTGCCATGGGAGTGTTAGCTGGCTTGGCATGATGCATCTCAAACCTCTCAACCATATTTTTAGCATACTTACTTTGAGATACAAATATCCCATTTGGTCGTTGAGAAATCTGAAGGCCAAGAAATTGATGCAACTCTCCCTCAAGGCTCATCTGAAATGTTGAGGACATAGCTTCTGTGAAGGCAGTCACGAGTTTAGAACAAGTAGCTCCGAAGACAATGTCGTCAACGTAAATTTGGGCAACAATCATGTGTTTGCCATCTCGCTTGATGAACAACGTTTTGTCCACCGATCCACGCTCAAAGCCGAACTTTACAAGAAAATCCGTGAGACATCCATACCAGGCGCGAGGCGCTTGTTTCAAGCCATATAGAGCTTTGTGAAGCTTGTATACATGATTTGGCTTTTTCGGATCCTCAAAACCTTTCGGTTGAGCTACATACACTTCTTCTTCCAAAACTCCATTTAGGAATGCAGCTTTGACATCCATTTGTCTAAGTTTGATGCCGAGGTGGCATGCAATAGCAATTAAGAGTCTGATGGATTCAATTCGTGCAACTGGAGCAAAGGTTTCATCAAAATCAATACCCTCAACTTGGGCATAGCCTTGTGCAACAAGTCGTGCTTTGTTTCGAACAACTTGGTTGTGTTCATCAGTTTTGTTCTTAAAGATCCATTTAGTTCCAACTACATTCATGTGTGACGTTCTGGGAACTAAGGACCAAACATTGTTTCTAGTAAACTCATTCAACTCTTCTTGCATGGCCATGATCCAAAAATCTTCTTTCATGGCTTCTTTGTAATTTTTCGGCTCATTTTCAGAGAGAAAGCAAGAGATGCCGATTTCATTATAGATTGCAGAAGTACAGATGTTGTAGAGTTCATTCGGAGAATTTGTCGGTTTCTTTGAGCGTGTAGTTCGCTCATTTAAGTTCCCAATCATTTGGGTCGGAGGATGTTTCTTTTGAATGAGTCGAGGTGCCTCTCTAGTAGCATTAGCTGGGTTTTCAATATTTAGCTCAGTTTCTTCATCGTCAGACGATGAAGTATCATTTTCCTGATTGCTAGAACCTCCAACTTCAGATGAAGTGTTTGGAGTAAAATTTCCTGGAGACACATTCTCAGGAGCAGCAGTTGTGGGTGTTGGTGGAAAATTTTGATAATCCAAAATTCCTTCTTTAACCCAGTTTTCCTCAGTATCTTTTCCAAGAAAGTCTTGTTCATCAAAGTTTATGTTAACAGTTTCGATGACTTTCTTAGTTCGAAGATTATAGGCACGATAAGCATGGCTGTTTTGGCTATAACCAACAAAAATACCACGATCAGCTTTGGCTTCAAATTTCTTCAGAGGATCACGATCCTTCAAAATGTAGCAAGTACAGCCAAAGACACGAAAGTGTGCAACTGAAGGTTTCTTGCCATTTACCAGTTCATAGGCAGTTGCGGTCGTCCCAGATCGAATACTTATCCGATTCAAAATATATCCAGCAGTGGAGACAGCTTCTGCCCAAAAAGTTCGTGCAAGATTTTTCGAGATAAGCATAACACGTGCCATTTCTTGCAGCGTTCGATTCTTTCGTTCGGCAATCCCATTTTGTTGAGGAGTTTTTGGGGCCGAGTATTCATGATGAATTCCTTTCATCATACAGAATTCGTTGAAGCTAGCATTTTGAAATTCAGTTCCATGATCACTTCTGATCCTTTTTACTTTAGCCTCATGATTCGTTTTGATCCATTTCACAATGCCCTTGAAGGCATCAAAAGTTTCATCTTTGGTAGCCAAAAATCTTGTCCACGTGTAGCGAGAAAAATCATCAACTACAACCAACACATATTCTTTCTTTGCTATACTTTTAACCTCCATTGGACCCATCAAGTCCATATGTAACAGTTCGAAGGGAGCTGAAGTACTCATGAGCATTGGCAGTGCTGGATGAGGAGTTCTTGTCAGCTTACCCTTCTGACAGTCACCACACACTCTTTTCTCGATTTTAGGGAGTTGAGAGATTCCTCGAACTATCTCCCCCTTAACCAATTTGCTCAAATTTCGAGTGCTGGTGTGGCCAAGTCGTTGATGCCACAAATCAACTTCATCAGGAACGGTCACAGAAAAACAACTATACTCAGTTGTATAGCAATTATTTTTGGCACGTGGACCTTCCATTATACACTTTCCTTCACCATCAAAAACTCTGCACGATTCCTTATCAAAACTCACGTTCAGTCCTTCATCACACAGTTGACTGATGGAAATCAGGTTTGCAACAAGTCCTTTTACGTGAACTACATTTCTGATAGGAGGTAATCCTTTGATTTGTAGAGTCCCCTTTCCCTTTACGACGCCTTTTGCTCCCCCTCCAAACACTACGGGAGCTCCAGTCATAGGCTCGTAATTTTTCAGAAACTTTTTCGTGCCAGTCATATGGCGGGAACAGCCACTATCAAAATACCAAATTCCTTTGGTTCCAGTCTCAGATGCGTTAAGTGCGACATGGCAGAAAATGAGTTCTCTTGGTTGCCAACAATTTTTGGAGTTAGAGTTAAGTTCAACTTTACTCTTTTGAGACTTAGGCACCCATACCTTTTTGGCATTCAAATTTTGGACATTTCTCTCAGCCACAGTCTTCAGAATTTTAGAAATGGGTTTCTTTATGTCCTTAGCAACCTCAACTCTCTTCTTATCAAAATTTTTTGACTCTGTTTGAACCCTCGTGTTCACATTTTTCTCAACACTCAGCTTTTGAGAATTTCGTGATTCTTCACTCTTTGTCATCAATTCACAGTTCATGTCAGCTTTAAGTTTGTAGCAAAAAGGTCTTATGTGTCCACGCACATTACAGTAGTGACAGACATATTCACGTCGTTGACGAGTTTCAATTTTCACAGGTGTCTTGACAGAACCGGATTTTGATTGCGAGTGTCCTACATTCGGCTTAACACTCTGAGTTTTGTTCAACTTTTTCAACAAAGTTTTCTCATATGGCAGAATACCACGAGGAAGTTTCACGATATTCCTTGGAAATTGATATGTCTCAGATTTAGAGTTCGAAGTCGAAACTGACTTTTGAGGTATGTATTCAGGAGACTTAGCAATCTTTTTCCCTTCAGCAATTTCTTTTCGTTTCAATATTCCAGACTCAGTTTTAAGTTCATCCTCTGGTTGATCATTTGATGCTTTGACGAAGGTCACATCTTTCTTCTCAGGTGTAGAATAAATAGATTCAAACACTTTTTGAAATCCAAGTCCATAGCGATTAGGATTCATGTACGAAGCAGCATTGTCAAACACCGAAGAATTTGTGTTCATCTTTTTCAACAGCTCATCAGTCATCTGAAGTTTTTCTTTCAACACATATCGTTCCTTGTCAGTCATGGCAAGGTCAGTTTGAACTTTCATTAGGGATGACTTCAGTTCGTCATTTTCAGCGTCCGAGTTCTTAAACAAGATCTGCAGCTTCTTAACTTCAGTTGACTCCTTTTTTAGTGAAGTCTTTAGTTTTGAGTTTTCAGAACTCAACTTCTCACACACTTCTCTCAGTTCGACAACTTCCTTGAAATACTTGTGCTTTTCCTCGAACAGGTCATCAAATTTAACTTTAAGAATTGTCAGAGAGTTGTTCAACTTTTTCTTCTCATCCTCAGTCTTCTCAACTGAGTTTCTCAAGACTACAGCCTCATCATTCATTTTTCGTTTCTCTTCAGAGAGTTCATCAAGAGATTCTTTTATGAATTTCAGTGACACTTCAAGTGTGCTATTCTCAGTGATAGCTGTGTCACACAATTTTTTGAGTTCAGAATAACTCTCTTTCAGATCAACCAGTTCAGCAGACTCGGTCACACTTTGATGTACATCAGATGTCATCTCTTCCCTTTCGGTCTCAGACTCAGACTCATTATCCGAGAAAATGTTATCATCACAAAAATTTCGATTTGTCGATGCCACACGGAAAATGTTGTCTGCAGTTGCAGTGTCCTTCAGAAAGGTTTCAAGTTCAAAGTTTTCAACTTCGAAATTCGCCAGTTCAAAGTCTTCACCAAAAGTGACAACTAGAGCGTTGTCCTCATCATCATCAGAATTTTTGTCCTCAGACTCGTCGCTCTCAGAAATGACATCCTCATCGTCGATCACGACATAGCTAACTGGTAGCTTCTTCTTACGATGTAAATTAGGACATTCATTTTTAACGTGTCCATATCCCTTACATTCAAAGCACTGCATTTTAGAAACATCCTTGCTAGTTGAAGAATATGGAGAAGGTTTTGTCTCCTTAAATTTTTTGTCAGTGAATGAAGTTTGATTTCGGTTGTCTGGGTTTCTCTGAAAAGAGTTAGAATTTTTCTGAAACTTTCGAAAATTTCGGGCACGATTCTTTCTCTTAAATTCTTGCTTTACAAGATACGTGACAATTTCAGTCAGTGCAGCAAGTTTATCAGGATTATTCTGATTCATCAAACGTTCAATGTCCTCTGCTTCATCGTCATCAGATTCATCTACATCAGCTGAAAAACTACATTCTGATTTCTCATTTCTTGAAGGAGTTTTCTGCGGTTTTGAACTTCTAGAGCTCTTACCCTTCTCAGAAATTTTTAGAGCAGTCATCGGCTCATAAACAAGAGACATATCCGGGTTGCTACGAACTTTTAGAGTTAAGTCGTAGTTTCTTAAATCAGCCATCAGATCTGCATAGTCCCATTTTTGATCTTTTTCTTCTCGTGCTTCAAGAGTTAGAACTTTACTTTCGAACCGAGAACTTAGACTATGAAGAGTCTTCTCATAAATCATGACGGCAGGAAAAGTTTCTCCAAGTTCATGAACTTCGTTCACATATCTCATGATTTTGTCTAAGTACTCATTTATGTCTTCATCTTCTCTCATACGGAGTTGATGGAACTGAGCAGTGATAGTTCGAATTTTAGAGCGCTTCACGGCCTTACTTCCTTCGCATGTTCTCTGAAGAGTTTCCCATGCGTCTTTCGCTGAAGTGCAATTTTTCACCAGTTGGTACATACTTAGTTCCAACCATTCACAAATAAGAAGAAGAGCCTTGCTATTCGCAGTTGACAAGTCATGCTCTTCTCTAGTCCAGTTACGTTCAGGTTTGGGAATTTTTACTCCATCGGCGTCTTCAGTATACGGACACTCCCAACCTTCCAAGACAGCCATCCATGCACGAGAGTCATGGCCTTTAATTCTAGCAGAAACTTTAGCTTTCCAGTTAGAGTAGTTCTGATGAGTAAGCATAATCGGTTTCTGAACAAACATTGGCGACTCCATTATAGCGGAAATATGAAGTCAAGTAACGGATCACGTCTTATACGTATGACGTCCCGCTCTGATACCAATTGAAATTACGCCTTCAGCGTAGAATACCAATTTTTCGTGAAATTGGTCTTGAACTCACAGACAGCAGCTTCCGTCAAAGTAAAACACTTACACAATTTGTAGAATAAAAAGTGAAGGCAAAGTTATGTAATAGTTTCCATTTCATTGATCACAAAACTTAAACTATTACACTTGTAGAGTTTGGTAGGCAAAACGTTTACAAGAAGTTTCCCGAGTGTCGCAACAACTCCCACTAACTTGCAAACTAGCACACGAGTACCTAAAGCTATATCTCCTAGCTCTAATCTTGGCACACGGCGCAAAAGCTACTACACAAACTCGAAGCTCGACTACGATTCTAAAAATCAGATTTCGTTCTCTCAAAATCGTCAAATGATGAAATGAACATCCATGGGTATTTATAGTAGAGCCGCACATGTGAGAGTGATGACGTGGCACGTTCTCATTTGTCGCATGCTTGGCCTATGTCACTTTTCCATAGATGACATCATCATTGTAGAACTTGGATTCTTGAATCTTGGAATCTTGAATCTTCGATTCTTGAATCTTCGAATCTTGAATCTTCAATTTCAAAATCAAACTTCAATTTCAATCTTGACTCCATCGATCTCAATTCTTCGTCTTCTATTTCTTGTGAAAATCTCTAAGTGTTGAAGTCTCAGAATTTCATCGTCTTCATGGTCGTCGATATTGTTGAAGTTGCAAACTTGGAACAAATCTACATTTCCTCGAACTGAGTACCTGGTGAAAGAAATCACGTTGTAAGTACTTAGTCATAAAATCAAAACAAGGAAAAACATGAACTACGAAAAATAACATAAGGAGCAAAACATGTGTCGCCGTTTTTCATGTAACCCCAAAACTGGCGACTGCATTCTCCGGAAAAATGACAAGGGCACGAGTCTCCGTTTTTCATGTCATGTCCACAAAACCGGCGACTCTGGTCGCCGTTTCTTCACACACCAAAAGTGGCGACTGGAGTCGCCGTTTTCCATGCACATATGCACTTCACCAAAAGCGGCGACACGAGTCGCCGTTTTCCATGCACATTTGCACTTCACCAAAAGCGGCGACACGAGTCGCCGTTTTCCATGCACTTTGCATTTCACCAAAAGTGGCGACACGAGTCGCCGTTTTCCTTGCACAACTCCATTTCACCAAAAGCGGCGACTCTGGTCGCCGTTTTCATGTATACCCAAAAGTGGAGACTCAAGTCTCCATTTCCATGCGCAAGGTAGTTGACTTCGGATTCTTAACCTGTAACCCTGAAAATCAACCAAAACAAAAACACAAGGAAAAAAAACGTTGTCGCCAAAACTAACATTTACAGTTAAGAACGTTAAATTTACTATTTTACTTTAATTTATAATTAAAATAAATTAGTGCTCTTAATTATATAAAAATATTTTAAATTACCATATTTTCAAAATATCCTAATTTTTAATTAGGATAATAAAGATATATTAGACTCTTAAATTAATGGTATAATTGTAAATATAAATAAATTGAACTGCAATTTTTTGACATACAAATATTGCCTACCCATTAATTATATATTCTTTACTTCCCTTCCATAAAAAGTGAGACACATACAAAATTTGAACTACCCTAAATTAGAAAAAAACAATTTCTAATCTTACTTTTATGCATTTATTTACTCTACTTACATTTTTTTCTTTTTACAATAATCATCACCTAATTATGTAAGTTAAATAATTAAATTTACCCCTCATCTTATTTATTTATAAAATATATAAATACTCCTCCATTTTGCAGTTACTCGGGCACAAAACTACTCTCTCTTAGTATTCTTTATATTATTCGTTTTGATATTTTCTATTTTTTAGTTTTCACTAGTTGTTTATATTTGTTTCTCATATATACCCCTTATTTATTAACTCTAATTAAAATATTAATAACTCTAATAGACCGAGAAAGAGATCAAAAGTACTACCTGAGTAAAAGAGATAATCGTTAAATAAGTTAAATAAGGGTACAATTGGTTTATTTTATTTTATTAAAAATTATGCATAATTTCAAAATGACTTATATAAAAAAAATTAAAAGAGTAATAAATAAATAATTATATTTGTTCCAACTATTTATATTAATTTTTTACCATTTACAAGGAAATAGGGCAAATAGGAATATTTTTTCCAAAAAAAAAAAAAAGTCGAATGTGAATTGGCATCTTGGACGGTGCGAGAAATAGTCTATAAAAAAGTCGAAAGATTTGACCAACACAATCTCGCAGCATGTGGCCGAAGAAACCAATTCCCCTTCAACCGGCCCAATGTTTTCCAACACATTCCAAAAACCATGAAACCCAAATATTCAAATTTGAGTCAACATCACTTTTCGCATAATCTATAACTCAATTTATACGAAGCTCCAAACACGAGTCAGTTTTCGTGTATCGGTTTACAGAATTATGTCCCCTGTGGCTACACACAAATTCTTTCTTTTCGTGATTGTGTTCGATCTCTACGTCTATAAATAAAAATCGTATACACACCGATTAATCATTCGTGTATCATCCGGTCGATATGAGCAGCCAACTTCCGTCGTACTACTGCTGGCTTAAGCACATCAAAGACGAGGACGTCGTAGAATTCCCTGTCATCCCTCAGCCACAAACACCCAAAGAGCCGATGGAGTTCTTGTCGAGGTCATGGAGCATCTCCGCAAACGAAATATCCAAAGCCCTCGTTTCTTCGAAGCAATCCGCATTTCACAACACCAATAATCTCTCTCTCGTTCCTCGAGCATCGGCTATCGGAAGAAGACTGTTTCACCACAACGAAAGCAAGGACAAGGCGCGCGTGAGAAACGCGCACGCGCACACCCTTCTATCCGTGGCTGCGGTCGCAGCCGCATTGGCTTCTTCGACGGAGATGAGATCGAAAATCGCGACCTCGGAAATGGAATCGGCTTTGGCGTCGGCAACTCGGCTCTTGGCCTCGTACTGCTTCGAGCTGGCCGAGTCGGCTGGGGCGGATGGGGAGCGAGTGGCCTCCGTCGTGGGGTCCGCGATGGGAATTCGCACGGCGAGTGATCTTCAAACTCTGACAGCTGGCGCAGCAACTGGTAAATTGTACTACCTCCGTCTTAACTATATATCCACTGATCGACCGTTCCGTAGATTAAAAACAATGTTATTTTTTGACTTTTTGACTAAATAGTAAGGCAAAAATGTATTTTTAAATTAAATACCGAGTAATGTAATTTTGAGTAAGTTTGAAAAGTAGGTAGAAAAAAGTAAGGGTAAAATAATGTGAAAAAGTAAAACAATTATTTTCCTTTTAAGAGTGTGCATAATTAGTTGGTAGTTCAGAAAAGAAAAGCGTGAATAAATAATTAGGACGAATGTAGTATATTAGTTGGGAGCAAGGTAGTAATACATAATTCAAAATAGATTGAGATGTTGTTTTAACATATTTCGTGCGTTTTGTCGTGAAGCTTTACGAGGAGAAGCTGCCCTGAGAGCAAGGGTACTTCCAAGGGAAATGAAGAGGAGTGCGGCTGTGAGTCCGTCGTACGAAAAGGTGCTGGCGGATGCTCGCCTTCCTCCAGCTACCGAGGTCGAGGCAGAGGATTTTCCGTGCGTGGGTGACTTGTTACAACTCACTCGAAAAGGCATGCTGCGCTGGAGGAGGATCTCTGTCTACATCAACAGGGCGTGTCAGGTTACATTCAAGTTGAAGAGGATCTCTGTAGTCGGGGCTTTCTCCAAAAATAACAAATGTAAGTTTTCAGTAGTTCCATCACTACAAAAATATGTATTAATTATGTATATGTTGTAGGTGTTGTTTACGAAGTGATTGATAAGAGTGAAGAATGGCCGTTTAAAAAAGGAAGGGTGAGGGATAACATGGAAGTGTATTTCGGGGTGAAAACGTCTCAAGGTCTCCTGGAGTTCAAGTGCAAGAACAACGTGCATAAACAGAGATGGGTGTACGGAATTCAAAAACTTCTGCAGCGGAAAAGTCGATTCCAGGAGGCTCACAACTCCCTCGGATTGTTGAACATCAATACCAAAGTTCAATGATATTAAAGATTCATAAACATTGCAATGTCGCGTCCTATGCATTTGTGAAAATGTGATCAAATTCTATAGAGGGAATTTTACTCATGTTATTGCGCGTGTTTTCTAGCAATTTTCAATGGTCGATTGGTTGTTCAATCCATGAACACTCGACGTGTTTCCAGTTGCGATCGAAGGCTTGGCTCCATGCTGTAGGTTTTTCGGTTCATCACAAACAAAATTAGGCATTTGTTCAAATAAACAAAATTTGTCAAAAAATTACATAATAAAGAAGGAAATAATTGAGATGCGGGGAATTGATCTCTGTACTCCTTTCATGCTAAACAAGGGCTCTACCATCTGAACTACATCCCCTTAAAATTTTAGTTTTAAATTTAATATTATCTATATAACTGGATTTGTGAGAAAATTAAATAAAAACTTTATTTGGAGATGCGGGGTATCGATCCCCGTACCTCTCGCATGCTAAGCGAGCGCTCTACCATCTGAGCTACATCCCCGAGTTGAATACATTTATATTTACTTAGTTAATGTAATGTTTAAGTAGAGAGTGATCCATTAGTTGATTTCTTCCCATTAACCAAAAAAGTATGAGGCATATAAGTCTCATAACTCATTTATCATGAAAGAATGATTACATGAAGCATGTACGGTTGATCTTCTTTACTCTGTATTTCGTGCAAGGCTCGTTCTTAGGCATACGCCTTGTTTGACGAAAATTAAGGTCTACTTCTTGCTTACAAGATCAAATGTACATAAGACATGATGTCCATTTTTTATCCGGGTAGGATTCAAATGTTCTTATAAATAAACATCAATTTTAGAACCTAATTACATATCTCTTCCTTGAAGTGTCACCCAACATATACTATATAAATGGAATTGGATATTACTAATCCTATTAGCAATGTAGCGCACAAATCAAATCTCGCTATCATAAAATGTTTCTCTCGTTATCACAAATCGAATCTCATTATCATAAAATGTTTGTCTCAGCTCGTTATCATAAAATGTTTGTTACTTATGTTTCATCTATCTATTTTTAACCGTTATATACTAAGAGCATCCTCAATGGTAGGTACAATTCCTATGTGGCATGGAATTGTACCTAGGTACACCATTAGGGTTTAAGGTACAAATTGGAGAGAGAAAACAATAGTATCAAATTGTTGATACTAGGTACAAATTGAAATTGTGTCTTGTGTGGTGGGTCCCACATCTAAAAAAAGTGAATAATTGTACCTCAAACCATTGAGGTAGTGAGGTACAAATTGATAAGTAAAAATATTTAGTGATGTGTCAACTAAATTGTACCTCACATGAGGTACACCATTGGAGATGCTCTAATAATTAAATTTAAATTAACATTAATAAAATTTTCTATTCACAAATTGAAAACTCCGTTGCTCAAAATTATACTTAAATAACATTAATTTTAGAACCTAATTATCTATCACTTCCGTGAGACCCAAACACCTAATATTACAAAAAACAAGATTATAGTGCACAAACCAAGAAATAAATTGAGATCATCATGAACAATAAATTTACTTTGATAATCAACCCAATGACTAAAATACTATGTTTTAACTAAGATTAATTGTCATATCAATCAATATCATGATAATTTTTTGTTTATTGATTAGTCTTAAATTTATTTATTAAATTTAGTTTTAACTAAGATTAATTACCATATCAATAAACAGTGACGGATGCAGGATTTTTGTTTAGGAGGCCAATTTTTAAGTCATTTCGACAATATTTTCATAAGAAGTATCCGACAATACGTATTTTTTCTAAAATACGTTTTTCGCGACCACGTCTGTGGTCGCAAATAGCATTACCGACCTCTTCTGTTAATAGCGACCACGCCTGTGGTCGCTAAAATCTAGGCGGGAAGCTGGCGGCATTTTTTTCTGAACAACTAGCAACTACATTTATTTGCGACCGCCTGTGGTTGCTAAAACTGCATATTAGCGACCACCGCCTGTGGTCGCAAAAAGTGTGGTCGCTAAAAGCATTTTTTTTAGTAGTGATATTTCATATGAAGTATTTAAAAAAATGAGTATTTTAGTTTATTAATTTATATTTCAAATTTCATAAAATACACTTTCAAATTAAGGATAAAAAAATTACAAAAATACTTTTTGTTGTTATTAAATAACCACCCTCTAATTTTTGACAAGTTACTCTAATTTATAATTAAGAAAAAATAAATTTAATTAGTAAAAGTACTCTCTAATAAACATGAAATAATTAGATATATAATTAAGACAAAAGGGAGTATGGTTATTGTAATAAATTACAACTCATTTATGAAGAAAAATCTAAAAACAATTATTAATAAATCTTAAAATTTATTGTTGTAAAAAATATTTAAAATTCAAGTAACTAATTTCAATACATATATAAAATATTAAGATTTATCTTCAACTTAAATATAATAAATATTTTTTATATCCTAATTTAATATGCATTATTTTTACCTATATTTTTTAAATTTTAATTGCAATTAAAAAAATGACTTTTTTTTATTTAGGAAACAATCAAACGATGCATATTAAAGTGAAATAGAGATCCTTTCATTATAAATTATTTAATAAAAAATATTGAAAGTTATATAAAAAATATATAGATTTTATATGTAAAAATATAAATGTAAATTTTACATTATATACATACAGTACTTAACATAAATATCCATTAATTCTTATAATTAATATAGATACTTGCTTTAGTACACAATATTGTTTTTTTAAAACTCACAATGCGGGGCCACTTCTAAGTTCTTAGCCACATGAGTATGTATGTAAATGTATAATAGAGGAGTATATATGTCACGCCCCGACCCCAAAATAACCCACAAATCAGGTTTAAAATGATAATCACAATTAGCACAACATATTGAATAAATTATAAACATACAACAATATTTAAACATACAAACTCGAGACATGAACTACAAACAACAGTCACACTAAATATATACAAATAAACTAAGTGCGCAAAATATATATATACAAACAAAATCGTACACGAACTCCCAAGGACCCCAGAGACTGACTAACGGACGAGACATGACAATGACCACGATCTCCTTGAGTACCTGCAACACTCAAAATCTGTGTGGGGGTGAGTACGCCACATCGACTCACCATTTTACATTTTCAAATAAACAACAAAACTTGTTTAATACTAATATATATCCTATCACAAGTCTTATCACGTAATTCACCAATATCACATCACACAAGTCACCAATATCACAACAATCAAATACGTCACCAATCTCACAACAAGAATATCACAAACTCCAATATCACCAATCAACTCAAAAACAAGTCACAACATCAAACACAATCATCATACTCAAAATCAATCATAGATCACAACTTCAATCACAAATAAATATGCACAATGCAACAATCAATGCAATGCAAGCTACTGTGCAATCTCATACGTGCCATGACTCACACACCCGGGCCCATCATCGTACAGCTCTTTGGCCGATAGTACCCCAGCCTGCTTGCTGAAGTATCAAGCCCTACTTGGCTTTTATGCCCTACTTGGCATTTTATGCACGTGCCATGACATAATCAATCGTGTCATGCATGTTTCACATCTCAATCAACCACGTCATCATCAACACAAATGACAAAACACAATCACGATCAACACACAGGACAACACACACCATATAATCCACACAAGTCGGATCACAATATACAATCCACACAATACATATCACATCAAATCACTCACATCACAATACACCAAATATCGTCACATCACAAAACAACACATCAGATCACAAAACATAGCACATAATAACAAGATAACACGTATACTCAATTTACACAATCATATAATTAAACAAATAATTTAGGTTGTACTTTTACCCACCTGTATATGTCGTTGTCACAAACTCTACAAACTATCTCTCGTCTTTATCCTGTGCCTCGTACATTCCACTCGATGATGGATCACATCCTTAATGTAAGATACTTCAAATCATCCTCAACCAAGAAAAATACAAACAATTAAAGAACTAGTTTATTTACAAATCCCAAAATCTCATTTCATTTTATGTTTAGTTACAATTCGTCTAATTTTCGAACATGCCGCAAGCCTAACTTATTCTTCATTTACAATTTGTTCCAACATAACATTTGTAGATTATTCATTTATCTAACATTTCAGCCAAACGAACTTCAATTTCGATATATAATTCAGGAGTTACGCTCAAATTAAGAAAACTACACATGCTTCGTATTTTAGGTTATTCATACACCAATTCAGTCTGTTTCAAACGCTTCTGGAGTCTTAAATAATTCAATTTAGTATTCAGTTTTAAATATAAACATTAAGATACTCCAGTTAGCTTCTGACTCCAACAAACAGAATAAAGTTTCGATCAACCGTTTAGGAGATATAACAATATTCTTAGGTTTGCCCGTAAAACCCTACTCTCAGGTCACTAGTCAACTTCCTAGGCTCACCTAGGTCACCCCATCCATAACTGGACATAGGTTCCATCATAAAACATGTATTTTAAACAATTTGTTATCATAAACAACAAACAACACATGATTCGGAGCGACGATTTTCATGTGAGGGCTGTTTTCATAAGACTGCTCATTGCTGTTTTTCTCGCCCAAGCTGAAGCAATATTTTTCCAAGAATTTTCATGATTTTAAGACCTAACCAATAGATTTGAAAACGAACAAATAAATCAGATACTTCTTTATAAATACCATGTTATTTTTATACAATTTATTCTTTGACCGATGGTGATCCGAAATTGTTCCAAAACACTAATCTTGTTTCCAGGTTTTCACATTCAGCATATACACCTAATATGTTATCAACAAAACTGACTGAGTTATGAAACTATATGAAGGACAAAATCAGTACTAAATGAAAGCCCTATCAATCTACTTTTCAAAACATCAAACCAATTTCAATTTGGGTAAAAGTTCTATCAAATATGATATAAACATCACACCTTGTTCAATTAAACCTAAAAGTTCAGGTGCTGCCACAGTTTATAAGAAAATTCATTATTAATTTAATACTTGTCCTAAAATTACCAAATTTCACATATAGAAACAAGACTCAACCAGGATTCTACAGAAATTTAAATCCAAGATTTTGGACGAAGAAAAACTATCGAAATCAACCGCACAATCAGGATGAAATCACTGCCTAATACACAGCAAACCCTAGTTAGTTTATTCATCTCGTTCGACCATTCAAAATTGTTTTAATCGACAAAATCATAACTACAAGGTTGAATCTTACCTCTTTATGAACAACTTCGATGTTTGACAAAATCAGATTCGGAGGTTCAGAGGGTTATTGGAACTTTTATAGTGTTCGTAGTCTTCTTCTTTCTCTCAAAGGAGATGGCTGATGGGTGTGTTCTCGTTTCTCACCCTTCCTCCATAATTATCCTCTTCTTAATTTATTTTTAACTCTTGTCTTTAAGTAGTCCTCAATTTTTTTGAAGCGGTTTGTATTTAATATTAATATTATTATTATTACTATTATTATTATTATTATTAGTAGTATTACTAATATTATCACTTCTATTTTTATTATTTTATAGACATTTAATTTTTACGGGTCTCACAATATATATAGGTATAGTAAAAAAAAAAAAAAACTCAGGGGGGTCCAGTGCCCCCCGTGCCCAACGTACATTCGTCACTATTAATAAATATCATGATAATTTTTTTGTTTATTGATTAGTTTTAAATTTATTTATTAAATTTAGTTTTCTTTCGCATAAACATCCTCAAACATCGTGTTTGGTTGTATTATGTCCTATAGATCGGGCATTAGGATAAAACAATAATTGATTAATTTTTCATAAAAATGATTGTAAGCACGATTAAGTCGAAGACTTTAAACTCTAAACAAAATCTGCATAATTACTTATGATAATTATCGTGTGAGTAAATAAATAATTGTGATGGGAGACTCGTATCTTGAGAGCCCCCGGTGCCAAGCGCCCGTGAGGAAATAAATAATTGTGATGAAAGACTCGTATCTTGAGAGCCCCCCGGTGCCAAGCGCCCGTAGAGTTTCGGCATGGAGATTCATCGTATATTGTCTTAAGCTTCATTTTCTTGGTGGCTCCTTTTGTCCAATTTGTATCTTTTTATCACATAAGTTAAATATGCAAAGAAATTAGCATCTTCAATGTCTTCTCAATTTTGAACCACTACAAAAAAAGAGGTTTTTACTTACGGACTTGGGATGGACGGGGCAGATGTTGATGCATGACGACTAAAATCATGTTAAAATTGTGTATTGTGTTCACTTGTGAGTTGTTTTATATCGAATTTGTGAGGAAAAAGAAATATCTTATAAGTAAAGAAAGCTACTTCATCTAGTACCAATTGATTTTAGGTTGAAATCTCTTTAAGTGTCTCGAGTCTCCGTTTCCTATTTTCGTGCTTCAAACGTGAGACCGGATTCACACACTTTCGATTTCGACATTTCGACTTGAGCAACGATGTACTATCTCCATTTTTTATCTTCGTGCGCTAAGCGTGAGATCACACTCACACACTTTCAATTTCGACTCGAGCAACGATGTACTAACCCACGGTGTTTCGGGGTCTCCCATCCCACTTGACACCCGGCCGAGCCCCAAAACCAAAATTTTGGCTAAATCCAATTCAATTTTTAATTTATATTTTTTTCATTTCATATTAAAGAAAATACAATCATTTATTTAAATTTTATTCATTGTTATTTCCAATTTGTTTTTCAAATCGTCGGTTAGTAGGAACGAACATTTATAAATAGAACCGACAAATTATTCAATCGATTCATCACTACCGAATTTGCCAATTTGTGTCGTCCATCTGCACTTCAACGTCATCATTTTCAGCAAGTAATTATTTTACAGAATTGTATTTGCTCGGAACAAATCAATCGAACTAATATGCCGGTAAGCCCTCGTCCGCCCCTTCTTTTTCCCGTGTGTTTTGCTTCAAAAATCATCAGATCCGAAATTCCCCAGTGCCCGGCCTACAAAAGATCTTCGATCGTTTTCGTTAATTTTAGATCTACAATTGGTTTTGTTGATGCAGTTGAGGAGAGTTGTGGTTATGGAGGTCGGGCCTCCGAGCGCAGTTAGGTATTTGATCGGAGCGGCGATAATGATGTTGGGGGTCGTGTTGCCCGTAGGCTACATGATGTTTCGCAATAAAAGAGTTCCTTCTTCTTCCTCCTACTCCAAACAGACGTAGGTCTGCTTTTCTCATATTATTATGGTTACTACAATATTTCATTTCTTTGTTCCCTGTTGTGATTGTAATCGAAGGTTCGATTTTTTACAATTCTTGATTGTGTTTATTGATTCATTTTTGCTGGGTTTTGTTGTGTTCAAATGGGGTGATTGTACTATGAGAGTATTGATCACAATGAGTCCCGATGAAGAACAAAAATAGAAATAGAGACGAAACATTGTGTACATTGTGAAAGGGACCGGGGGTGTTTCTTGAATGTGGTGTACAATGATTTAGAGTGTATGTGATGCGTTTATGTGTTGATTCGTTCTACTAGTGCAGATTGAGTGGGGAATTGATGTACACATATACGGATTGTTTTTGCAGGAACAAGGTTTTGATCTAGAGGTTTTCGGGTAAGGCCGATTCTAGATGTTTGTTTCATGGGCTGGGGTGATGTGTGGTTCGATGAAACAAGTGGAGAGACAAGATCCTGCGAATTCCTTGTAAATTGTTGCAAAAATTGTTTCCCAGCCATATGAAATTGTGATATCAAGGCTAAAAGACTGATATATAGTTGTTTTGATTTGTTGTGATTTATATTTGCGGTTTCTTTTTAAGCACGGCATTCATGTTGTCTGCATTATGATAATACATTTTGCTATGACTTTGTCTTGCAAGCTATTGCATCACGTGTTTTCAAAGTACTCATAACCTAGTAAGCTGCCAGCAGTTTGTTGTATGGACTATGATCTGTGAGTTAAGTACAGAGGTGGACTTCTATTCTTTACTGATGTGACGATTTTGAGTTCAGTTGCTTGCTTGTATTTACACATTGTGGAAAGCTCGTATCAACTTAGGTGGCAAAGTGCATTATATAGTAAGACATGTTTGAGCGTCTCTGTGGCTGCTAAGTGGTAGCTGAAGAAATGTGCTGTTACATTTGTTGACTGTAAGATCACCGTTTTGTTATACTTTATTTGTGTCTTGGATCATTTTGTTATGGTAAATTTAAAGATTGTCTTTACTTATGTCTGCTACCTAAAATCGTTATTTAATCTGCTTGATCTTCCTTCTCGTATTATATGTATGTTGGGGGTTATTTAGGGTTAAAGAAAATTAATAGCCATGGATGGCACAAGTAGTTGGAAATGCTTATAGTCTTTGCAGATTATAGAAGCTGCAACTTGATAGAAGTTGTTTGGTTGATAACTTAATGAGAATAGAACTTGAGTAAATGTTTGTTTTTGTTTTTAGGTATCATTTAAATTAAATTAGTTATTTTTTTCTTTTCATTGTTTATCTTTGGTTTTTCATCACATCACAACTCGGTAGATTATAACCTTGCTGAACATGCATAGCCTCTAGATTTACGAATTCCTTTGTTTAGGAGACACATAGAAGTGCTTGAGGAATAAGCTAAGGATTTGAAGAGGAATAACCACAAATTTTGTGCACTTAGTGCAAATTTAAATACTTGGAAGTATTGATTGCTGTATTTTTGTCCCAACAAGAATGAAAATTTGGGAGGCATTTATCACAGCTCAAAGTTAAGCAGATTGGTGAAATATGCAAAATATAATAAGACTAGGTCATCAAAAGCAAACAAACTACAAGTCATTCCACCTTCCCAGTGCCTCTCCCATTCGGATTCTATGGCCCCTCTTGATTTGAAACCTAAAATTAGATGAGCTTTTTTCATCCGTGTCTGCAGCAGTAGCAGTAGATATTGGAGCTTGAAATACGAGCACCACTGTTGATCCCATGTTGAAAGCAGCTAGCTGCAATGTATAGATTATTTAAGGTCAAATACTATAAGACTCGGACAAATCATTTTAAGAAATAAATCACATTCCCAACTGCATTCTATAAAATTAAACAACACTAGCAGCAATCATATGGGAAGAAGAACAAGGGGCTGAAATATTTAATCTATCACCCCTTCCTTGCCGAACACACACACTAGAACTCCACAAATTTTGCGGAGAATCAATACCTTTCTTTTAAGAAAACGGACTTAACTCATTCCATACCTCATCTCCTTTCTTAAGGAGCAGTCCTGTGCCTTGAGGTTCATATGTTAATTCATCTGGGGACTGTGAATGTAGCAGCTTCTTTAGGTGATTATTTGTCCTCAGAGTTGGTTCGATCAAAAGCTGTCAATGTGAAAATAATATTTTGTGAAGGCAACTGTGTATCATGAGATCTTAGAGACATAAATACACCAGTCATTCATTTGTTCAAACTTTTTCATTTTCATCAATACTGAATCATCTAGACAAGGTGGTTTACCTTTGTAAGTTCACACAATTGAAGCCAAAAGTGTGTACATAAAATTTTATTGAAAAACATGTAATAACTTCGTTTTACTGCCGTAAAGAATAAGAAAAAAATGGCTCTCCTATTGGCCAATGCATTCTTGAAAGAGCCTACTTTAGTGCATAACTCTATTAGTTTAGTTTAGCATTGTTTTGCAGCAAAACCGCAAATAAAAATTCTTCAATATCAGTGTTTGTGATATAAAGCCAACAAAAGATTAGAACCATAGGTAACCAACCTCAATGGAACCAATATTTGTTGCACCAACTGCTGCCATAGCCATATAGCCCTCTTTCCATTGACCTTCAAGCACCACCTGTTTGTTTATACATTATAGTTTTCAGAACAAAATTTGTGGATAAACAGTATAAGCAATACATTGACATAAAAGCATATTATAGTGACTGTATACTTGGGTGAGCACTATCAAGAAATAAAGTGGTGCATAGTATGCTGTATCATTCTTGATTTTAGTTTAGTGAACTTTACTGATTATATTTCTTATATATAAGACAGTTTAGAAAGAAATTATACTGGTCTTATGTTTTCACTACAAAGTCAAGTAACAATAAGATTGGGATATGTAACACAGTAAACAAAACTCAGGTGTTTGACCAAGTTCATGGCAGTAGAAAGAGCTTCCATGGTGTACATCCAGAGGCAAGTTTACAATAGACATCTTATTAATACCAGAAACATAGGAAACGGTATTAAATGATAGGCCAGCATATACTTTGAGCTTTGATTTGCTAATATCTAGATGTGATTTTTTTAGCAATTAACAATTTCTTGTGTTCTGGTATGTGTAAACAATTGATAATGATGGTCCAAATAATGATGCAGTGATGTTCAACAACCACAACATTTCCCCACTATTTTTGCCTTTTTGGTGCCAAAATGTTCTTCAAATTCCTAAAAAGTTGAATTTATCTTCTTTGCTAATCACACTATTTGTGTAAACATATTTTTATATTTATTCAACAAATGAACATCAAAAACAAGAATATTCTTTCATATATTCTGTTTAGGTTCTTGATCTTGGAGAGGAAGAACTAATCACTATGGAGCCATTTCAAATGGTTTTTGATAGTGCAAACAGTGAAAATGTATTCCCAAGCCTCACTACCCTGAATGGTGGTAAAGAAACACAATAAAGGGACACTGAAAATATTCATTGGCTGTGGTTCAGGATTACCCTTTCATTTTCAACATACAAATTTCGGATAGTTCTTGTTGCACGCTCATTCACTGGCAGCAGATGACCTACAATGGAAATGGGATGATAAAAAAATTAAAAAAATGGAAGCTCGTGTACATGAATAGAACACATAAATCGAAAAAATAAGAAAAAAATAAATAAATCAAGAAATGACTAAGCATAATGTTCGAGAGGGCTACTTAATTATGTTTCATGTCCATTTACAACAAATAACATTTGATGCTTGCTCGTGCACTCACAATTCATGCAGTAACGGTTTCATAACCTCACATTATAGTTATATATACAAGCAGTCAATACAACAAAGTAGATAATGGAAAAGAAGATAGATGACCAATAAGATAGGTAGGTCGAAGTTCTCATGCTTATGCTTTTCAGTATGCAGTAACATGTGCAAATATTAGATGTTAGGTTTTCTTCAAGCATCTTTGAAACATATGTATAACCAATAGAAGTAAATAATTCTTACCTGTAAAATGCCGTCTAACAAGAATATTCCAATCAACTGGAGAATGTATACGATGGTAGTCCCCAGGCTTCAAATAAATTACGCAATAAAAGAGGCCTTTCAGTGGGCTGCATAGATATAAAATTTACATTATTGCACGAGTTACTCTTCAATGAATATTTCCACGATCTTTAGTTGGAGAAGAATTTGAAAATGCCAATAGTCAATGTCTCAACAGACATGGAGAGAAAGAAATGTCTTCTGATCATGACATACATTACTCAAGGATCAATATTGGGCTCTACAATTTGACTATCCACATGCATTAGACTATCAAAAGTAACATCTATTGTACAGGCCAATTTGTGTAGCAGTTACATCTATACTTTGTATCAATGGTAACCAATGATACAGGTGTGTTAATTCAATGATACTCATGGAAATTATGGACCATGTAATTATTATATAAAGTAAATAATTATATAAATGGAAATTTTGCTACAGTTTTAATTTACAAAAAATATTATTGGAAAAAAAACTTGTAAAGTAACTTTTTCAATATTACCGGGATGATGAAGTATCTCTAGCTTTAGGCGAAGCAAAGGAAATTCTCCACCATGACTTTTGGGTCTCATTTTTCATGGTGTTTTCTTCCACGCCACTTTCTTCATTAGCATCTCCAGCAGGAACCATCGGAAGGCGTGTGTTTGCGCCAAGAAGGGAAAAAGCAGGATAAGAACATCCCTTCACTTGCTCAATCATAGCCCCTGGTCCTCTTAACTCACCAAATCTCAAAACCGTGCCATCTACAGGACTGACCTGTAACCATTGTCAAAATAAAAGCAATCCAATGACCAAGTAGTTTAGATAGATCGTGGAAAGAAATCGATATTTAAGAATCTTGTTACCAGTTACCAGACAGTAAGGGTCAGGATCAATAGGCCTTGAGCCGTCTTTTAACGTGCGAACGAAAAATCTCCGTAGAGATGTATATTCTTCTAGAGGTAGTTGCGCTTCTTCTAAATCTGAATTAAATTTACAAAGGAGAGTTGGGAAACATTTCTCTGTATGGTTTATCATACAAATAGTCAAGTCTATTAACTAAAATACTTTAAGAAGGAACATACTAGAGTGGAATGCTCGAGCCCATGCTTTATATACATATGGTCGCAGCGAAATGGGAAGTTCCTGGTGAAGATTTGTTTAGAACATTTATTTATGACTCCAAATCATCAAATATAAGCCCACAAATATGTCAGCACTCACCGTATCAGTCAAGGAACCCCATAACCTTGAAATGGAGCGCAATGGTAGCAATCTCAAGAATCTAGCCTAACAGGATGAGATGTTTTTGGCATAAAATTCATGTAATTATAGAGTAAATATATGTAATACCGTGTAGAACTATTAAATGTTGTTTTACCTTGCATCTGGGCGGAATTCTAATTCGACACCGCTCGACCTAGCTTCCTCAATCTATTACAAATAAATTAGAAGATAAATCAGATATGAATTGAAAAATACATTATTTTTGAACTTATGGTTCAAACAGTACGATGATGAGATAAGTATGCGTTTCAAACTATATTAATCTAGAATTCAAATGATAAGTATGAGACAAGTATGTTGAGGAGAAGAAAACGTACAATCTAGAATTCAAAGAAAGAAAATATAAAGAAAACTTATTTTAATAAGAGGATGTCTCAATAGTAATAATAATAACGAACAGAACAACAACTAACATTAGCACAGAAAACTTTTAAGTAACATTTCACGAAAACAGCTGTAGCTTAACAAGCTTATGCATCAATTTTCAGAGATAAGAAAAAATATGGAAGTTCATTTCTGAAAGGTGCTCATCTTATCATGGGTGATGGTAGTTAATCAATTATTCAAATGTGTTATAATAAGCCTTGGGTTCATAAACAATACATTAGTAACACTCCATAGGTTAATCATACATATTAAAAACAAAAATCATAATAATAATAATAATAATAATAATAATAATAATGATCACTTCAAACAACCATATGGTCAACAAAAGTTAAGTGTCACATGAAACCACAGACACGCCACATTAAAAGTGATGTGATCAACGCAAGCAATAATGATAATCCCAGACTCCCAATATGTTTTATCTATCCATAAAGCAATGTAGACTACGTAGCGAACGAGAAGCAAAGCTAGGCGGCTGGTTTTGATGAAACGAGAAAGATAGGGGTATAGGAAATTCCATAAAGATAAACTACTACTTCGGAACCTAAACACCCCCTTCCATATCCTCCCACATTCTTTAACACAAACAGTTAAGTTCACTTTTCATATCAAAACGAGTCTCGTTGCTCCAATCGATTGTAGTAGCATAAAGAAATGTTGGGTATCATCCATATGAAATACATGGAATTCAAAAACCACAATGTAGCGATTCCTAATGTATCGGTACCAGTTTCTAAATAATGCACTAAATAACCTTCTTATCATCATGCAGTCGACGGACATGGAGCGCGCCGAGCATAAGTAGGGTTGCAACTGTTGCACCAGGCACGAAAAAAGTTTTACCTGCGCGAAAGTTGAAACACTAGTTAATGTAACAGCACTTCCAATTGATCTTCTGTTTATAATTAAATTTCGAGTTTCGAGTAGTTGTACCCTGCGATTTGTCGCCGGTTCCATTGCCGCCGAGGGAGGCTTGTGGTTGTACCTTGCGGAAGAATGTGGAGAATTGAAAACGGCGGAAGCGCTGCTGAAAGAACCCATCGTTGTTGGGAATCGGGCCACTTCTCCAAGCCCTCCACTTCATCTTCTTCCTCAAGTCAGTGAGGTGCTTAATTTTGGCAGTGGTATTTATTTATTTTATTTATATATTTATAGAAGTAGAGTGTTGTGGTAAATTATTACTTGGACCCCTACCCATGCTAATTTACATGGTCCCCTCTTGTATTATATAAACTTAAAAAAAAAATTAGGGTTTTTTTCTCTCTTTTTTTTCCCTCTCTCGCCTCCATTCTCTTTCTCCCTCCCGTCCACCAATTCGAGAGCTCGGACCGGTGCAACGCCGGATCCATCCGATCAAAAGGAGAAAAGACGCAGAAGGCGATTTGATGTTCGACGGCGGTGTAGGCGATTTCCTGTTCGACGGCGAAAACGGCGAAGGCGATCTCCTCTTCGTTTACGCTCTTCACGGAGTGATTCGGCGGAGGCTTTAGGCAGCCAATTCATCTGCGTACACAATTAACTTCGGTGAAGGAAATTCGGCGGCACAACGACTTCATCTTCGATCATACGGCAACGACAATCGTCGATTGATGCGGCGATGGCGACGAGAATCGTCGATTGATGCGGTGATGGGAATCTTCGATTGAAGCGACGACGGGAATCGGCGGCGCAACACCTCCTGATTTCGTAGCAAGGAAGCATCCTCTCTATTCAACAAGGACGACGACGGTCAGTCACTATTCTTATCGATCAATTCAATTACGCGTTTTTTTTTTGTTTTTGCTTTGATATGTTTTTCGCGTAAATCCATCGATATGTTATTGATTTTTCTTGAAGTTTATTATTTTTCTAAGTTAATTTTGATCTATATTTGGGTGTGCTGGAGAGATATATGTTCAGTTACAAGAGAGTGTTCGGGGCTGTGATGTGCAACCTACATGGGGTGATTGATCCTATGGAAATCGATTCTGCTCCGGTTATTGACCCAATGAGCAATGTGAGTTTTTTTTTGTACTTTTTATTTATCCTGCAATACAAATTACAGGCAAGCTGATCGAAGCTAGTTCTTGCTGCAGGCTACTGTGAACTAGAGTCACAAGGCTAGTGACTTTGATGTCATTTATATACCCGAAAAGAGTGGTGTTTACGAGATCAGATATTAATTTTACATTGAATTTTGGGACACCAAGGAGTCACTAGTCGGATATTAATTTGGGAGCTATCGCTTTTGTTTCAAGTCCTGTGATAACTTATTAACTGCTTATTAGAATTCTTGTTTTTTTACTAGCTATTTTGAATATTTACATTTGACTTGATTATATTTGTTCCTGATATATGGGACAAGTTATTTTTCATATGTATGGGACAAGTGAATTTTCATTTTTTGCTTTGATGAAATTATCTATGTTTTTGTATGACATTCTTCTCTGTTTTATGTTGAATTCTTCTCTGTTTAGCTGACCAATTACTCAGGTCTTATTACTAAATCATAATATTCTTTTTTGTTATATTATGTTTCAGAGTGATTTTTACTCTGTTTTTTTTACTGATTTCTACTCTATTTTTAATATTTTCTGCTCTATTTTTTATAGGATGACGAGGGTAGTTACGTTGTGCACCCTCTTTCTGAAGATCAATAAAGTTAAGTGAATTCTTCTCTATTTTTATGTAATGTGTATGCATTTTTTAGTTGATTTTTCAGATAGTGTTAAAGTAATCAATGTTGATTCTTGAGATGACAATAATGATGGTCTGAAATCTGTTTTTTGAATTCTTTTGTCTTTAATATTGAATTATAGTCTGTTTTATACTGAGTTTTTCTCATTTTACTGATTTGATTTACTCTTTAATTTAGTTCTTGCTACTTTTGTGGACATTAATTCGGGAGTTATTGCTTCTTTTTTCGGTCATTTGATAACTTATTAACTGCATATTTGAATTCTTAATTTTGTGTACTATTTTTTAATATTTGTATTTTGAGTTGTACAATGATTATGCGTTTATGATTTTATTGATCTTTTCTGTATTTTACTGTTTTTTGGAGTGGGTTTTACTCTGTGTTGTTAATAATTTTCTGTTGTGTTTTTTTAGGATAACGAGGATGGTTATGAACCCTGTTTCTCAAGGTCAAAGTTCCAGATTTCCCGCAGTGTTATATGATTCTGTCCCTGATTGTCTTTTATTTTTTGGAAATGATGTATTGGTATCATTGGTTTTTTTATTGTTGACAAGATTGTGTTGATGATATTATATTGATGCTTTTTATTTTTTTGTCCTGTTAAACAGTATTTTTATTTCATTGAGATTACGTTTATTATAACATGGAGAATTATATAAAGGTATTTTTTTATTCATGGACTAGATGTTTTGTAGAAATACTGTAGAATTCATTAATAAATAGAGTAGAATATGACAATAAAGAGAGTAGAATGAACTACTAAATGCAGTAGAATTAATTAGAAATGGTGCATTCCTCGATTATTGTTTGCCTCCCTCTATTTTTGTTTGCATTCCTCGATTATTGTTTCCAGTTCGATACTAGACCTTTCGATACACGACCTCCCCTTTATCTCTTTATAAACCCCCTAAGCCGCCAAAGGCGGCCTGAGCCGCCGAAGGCGGCCGTGATCGTTCGCCTCCCTCGATTACTGTTGCCACTTCGATTATTGTTCGCCTCCCTCGATTATTGTTTGCCTCTGTCGATTATTGTTCGCCTCCCTCGATTATTGTTTACCTCCCTCGATTATTGTTCGCCTCTCTCGATTATTGTTGTCACTTCGATTATTGTTGCCACTTCGATACAAAACCTTTACAAGACCCCCTTTTATCATTCTCCTCTCTCGATTATTGTTCGCCTCCCTCGATTATTGTTTTCCTCCCTCGATAATTGTTGCCACTTCGATACAAGACCCCTTTTGATGTTGTAGAAAAATATAGTAGAAATAATCAATAAATGGAGTAGAATACGATACACATTAGAGTAGAATGCACTACTAAATGCAGTAGAACTCATTACTACAAGGTAATGTTCTTAATTATTGTTCGCCTCCCTCGATTATTGTTTTCCTCCCTCGATTATTGTTGCCACTTCGATACAAGATCTTTCGATACAAGACCCCCCCCCCCCTCCCCCTTTATCCCTTTATAAACCCCATGTGCCGCCAAAGGCGACCGTGATCATTCGGCTCCCTCGATTGTTGTTCGCCTCCCACTATTATTGTAGAATTCATGAATAAATGGAGTAGAATATGATACGAAATAGAGTAGACTGCACTACTAAATGCAGTAGAACACATTAGAACTAGGTAATGTCCTCGGTTATTGTTCGCCTCCCTCGATTATTGTTTCCACTTCGATACAAGACATTTCGATACAAAACCCACATTTATCCCTTTATTAAAATTCTGAAGCCGCCGAAGGTGGCCGTAATCATTCTCCTCCATCGATTGTTGTTCGCCTCCCTCGATTATTGTTTGCCTCCCTCCATTATTGTTGTCAGTTCGATTATTGTTGCCACTTCGATACAAGACCTTTCGATACAAGACCCCCCTTTATCCCTTTATTAAAATTCTGAAGCCGCCGAAGGTGGCCGTAATCATTGTTTGCCTCCCTCGATTATTATTTGCCTCCCTCGATTATTGTTGTGGAATGCATCAATATATGGAGTAGAATATGATACACAATAGAGTAGAATAGACTACTAATTGCAGTAGACCTCATTACAACAACATAATGACCTCGATTATTGTTTGCCTCCCTCGATTATTGTTGCCACTTCGATACAAGACCTTTCGATACAAGACCCCCCCCTTTATCCCTTTATTAAAATTCAAAAGCCGCCGAAGGTGGCCGTAATCATTGTTTGCCTCCCTCGATTATTGTTGCCTCCCTCGATTATTGTTGCCACTTCGATACAAGACCTTTCGATACAAGACCCCCCCTTTATCCCTTTATTAAAATTCTGAAGCCGCCAAAGGTGGCCGTAATCATTGTTTGCCTCCCTCTATTATTGTTGCCTCCCTCGATTATTGTTGCCTCCCTCGATTATTGTTGTAGAATGCATCAATATATGGAGTAGAATATGATACAGAACAGAGTAGAATAGACTACTTAATGCAGTAGACCTCATTAGAACAACATAATGACCACGATAATTGTTTGCCTCCCTCGATTATTGTTGCCACTTCGATACAAGACCTTTCAATACAAGACCTTTCGATACAAGACCCCCCCTTTATCCCTTTATTAAAATTCTGAAGTCGCCGAAGGTGGCCGTAATCATTGTTTGCCTCCCTCGATTATTGTTGCCTCCCTCGATTATTGTTGTCACTTCGATACAAGACCTTTCGATACAAGACCTTTCGATACAAGACCCCCCCTTTATCCCTTTATTAAAATTCTGAAGCCGCCGAAGGTGGCCGTAATCATTGTTTGCCTCCCTCGATTATTGTTGCCTCCCTCGATTATTGTTGCCACTTCGATACAAGACCTTTCGATACAATACATTTCGATACAAGACCCCCCCCCCCCCCCCCCCCCCCCTTTATCCCTTTATTAAAATTCTGAAGCCGCCGAAGGTGGCCGTAATCATTGTTTGCCTCCCTCGATTATTGTTGTCTCCCTCGATTATTGTTGTAGAATGCATCAATATATGGAGTAGAATATGATACAAAACAGAGTAGAATAGACTACTTAATGCAGTAGACCTCATTAGAACAACATAATGACCACGATAATTGTTTGCCTCCCTCGATTATTGTTGCCACTTCGATACAAGACCTTTCGATACAAGACCTTTCGATACAAGACCCCCCCTTTATCCCTTTATTAAAATTCTGAAGCCGCCGAAGGTGGCCGTAATCATTGTTTGCTCCATCGATTATTGTTTCCTCCCTCGATTATTGTTTGCCTCCCTCGATTATTGTTGCCACTTCGATACAAGACCTTTCGATACAAGACCTTTCAATACAAGACCTTTCGATACAAGACCCCCCCTTTATCCCTATATTAAAATCTGAAGCCGCCGAAGGTGGCCGTAATCATTGTTTGCCTCCCTCGATTATTGTTGCCTCCCTCGATTATTGTTGCCACTTCGATACAAGACCTTTCGATACAAGACCTTTCGATACAAGACCCCCCCTTTATCCCTTTATTAAAATTTTGAAGCCGCCGAAGGTGGCCGTAATCATTGTTTGCCTCCCTCGATTATTGTTGCCACTTCGATTATTGTTGTCATTTCGATACAAGATATTTCGATACAAGACCCCCCCTTTATCCCTTTATTAAAATTCTGAAGCCGCCGAAGGTGGCCGTAATCATTGTTTGCCTCCCTCGATTATTGTTGCCTCCCTCGATTATTGTTGTCACTTCGATACAAGATCTTTCGATACAAGACCTTTCGATACAAGACCCCCCTTTATCCATTTATTAAAATTCTGAAGCCGCCGAAGGTGGCCGTAATCATTGTTTGCCTCCCTCGATTATTGTTGTCTCCCTCGATTATTGTTGCCACTTCGATTATTGTTGCCTCCCTCCATTATTGTAGAATTCATAAATAAATGGAGTAGAATAAAATATGGAATAGAGTAGAATACACTACTAAATGCAGTAGAACTCATTACAACAAGGTAATTTCCTCGATTATTGTTTGTCTCCCTCGATTATTGTTTCTACTTCGATACAAGACCCCCGCCTGTGTCCCTTTATAATCGAGGGAGGTGAACGATCACGTCCGCCTTCGGCGGCCGTGATCATTCACCTCCCTCGATTATTGTTCGACTCCCTCGATTAGGCTTTATAAGCTTATTTTTAGGGATTATGGTTTAGGGGTTATTTTTAGGGTTTATGGTGAATTATATTATTCACTACAGTAGAATTGATTATTAAACAGAGTACAATGTAATTTATAAATAGAATACTTGATTATTAAATAGAGTACAATTATAAATAGAATACTTGATTATTAATCAGAGTACAATGTAATTTATAAATAGAATACTAGTAAAAATTGAGGAGACCGTGTTTATAAATATTGCAGAATATATTACTAACTAGTGTAGAATGCATAAAGATAGTAAAAAGAACAAATCCATTTTTCAGATTCCAATCCCACTACAGCAAATTCATATTCATAACAAATTTTGATGTAATAAACAGCACCCATGCTCAGTTTTAAATACAAATTGATCAATTTCAAATACAACTTCCATCAAATAAAACTTCCACAATTTCAAATACAAATTCAATACATTACACTGAACTAAATGCCCTAATCAAATCAACACATGTTCAAATATGTTCAAATACTCAGAAACCATGCTCAGATTGCTGAATGTTCTATCCTTGTTTCAGAACTTCATGCTCAATAGATGCATTCTCTCTTGCTCTTCTTGCGACTTCTTTTCTCACCTCATTCAACTCTATCATGATGATAGCAGAACACTGAACTGGTTCTTTCTTCTTTCTGCGAATAAGAAATACAGTTAATAATTAATTTATCATGCCAAATGTAGGAAGCGAAAAATGGGGAAGCATGCAAAGCATTTTTTATTCTTACTTGCTTTTACTTTTCTTCTTCATTTTCTTTGGAGCTTCTACATGGTGAATTGTAGAAAATGGACAAGTTAGGCATGAACTAGAAAAAGGGACCGTACAAAACCAATTCAAATATTAATCACTAAAATTAGTTACTGAACTATAAAGCTCGCAAATGGTTAAGGTAAAATATTAATCAATGATGCGACAAAATAAGTGTCACTTTGAATTAATCCTTAGGAAAACATATCCAGTCACTCTTATAAAATGAACATGTCAGACTAGTCATCAGTGAACAACTTTTAGAAATCGAGGACATGAAATATCATAGGATAAAAAAACTAGCTTTTAGACCCAAAAATTACAAAAATAAAATAAATATCAGATTGAAATGAATCAAACTATATATCTCTACTGCATTTCATGACCAAAACGGAAAAGGAAGCGCAGTGGGACCCACTCGCGAAGCAAACAAGGTACTGAAGAAACATCAGAAACATGACAAGTAGTTAAAGAAAAAAACAGTCATATTTGGAGAAGTAAATGTACTCGGAGTCTCGAACTAAACAATAAAAACTATAACTTGGGGTAGCCTTGAAAAATAAAAATCATGCCCAAAACGGAAAAATAGGGTAGCCGTAAAAATTAGCTTACCTTGGGGCTCATCCAAAGTTAAGTCGTCAACCTTCTCCATAACCTCTTCCGGAACAATCTTACTGGTTGACTCAGTAATTTTGTTCAAACTGTCCGTAGCAGCATCGGATATCCCATTGTCGGCCATCTCGAATGAGATCACAACTGCGCAAAAAGCAATAACACATGGCACTAAGTCTCATTCTTTAACAAGTACAACTAAACAGTTTATTTCTTAGCTTATGTGTTTTCGTTGACAAGCAAACAGAGATATTTCGTTGACAAGAAGCATTGATGTTTTCACATAGTGGATTCACAACAGCTCTATAGACAATTATTAATTAAGAGAAGATGTACGCATTAGCTATTTGGACCATCATGCATTTAGTTACAGAAATCTCGGAAAAGACATAACATCTAAGAACATTATTTAGGACTTTTCCAAGTGATAAATAAACAAATTTCCTAAAGGGATATTCATGCACCAAGAAACACTAAGAATAAAATGAAAGCTTAATTGACATACTCATCCTTGTATTGTTGAATTTCACCAAATCGTCAGATGGAAAAAGTTCAACTACATGTATAGATGACGGATCAGTTTACTAAATATGAATGTGAACATGAGGTGCTCGAGCAATACTCTACTGTCTATGGCCTTCATATCATTCTCAACCAACATTTATGTTACTTTGAATAAAATTACAGTATTTTCTAGGTGTTTATACTACTTACCTTCTCCCTCAATTAAACTAACTACTGACCTTCTGCAAATCCAAGTTCTGAAAGAGGACCCCCAAAATTAAAACCGTAATCACTAATAACATAATCAAAGAGAACTCCTAAATTGAAATAAAATTATAAACCCTAAATCATTTTAACATTCATCCTTAAATCAAGAAAATCAACTTAATACTACTAAATCAAAACCTAAATAAACAAAAACCGAATCGAAATTCAAGTTTTTTAGGAATAAGCATACCTCGTTTCCTCGCTGATGTCACTTCGTCCTCGCGCCGCTGGAGCCTCATCGAAGCCTCCCCGCCGTGGCCTCGTCAAAGCCTCCCCGTTGTCTCCTCGGTGGTGCTTCAACGAAGAAGTGAAATCGCCGCCGCTGGAGCCTCGTCGACGCCTCCCCGCTGTCGCCTCGCCAGTCCTGGTGGCTACGTGCCTCACCGTCAAGGGCACGGAGAACGTGCTGAATCGGCCGCGTTGGAGCTGTCGGGACCCGGTGCTATGACTTGGAAATCGACAACCCTAGATTGGATACGTAGAGAACTGGAGGACTGGAGAGAGAACGAAAAAAAAGAGTGGCGCGTGGACCGGGCCGAAAAATTGTTTTGTTTGCGAACGGGAACCATGTAGATCGTATGGGCCCCTACCCCATGGTATAGGCTCCCGAGTGTTGTGACTTGTTAAAAGGTCTAAAATATTCTTATTTATTTATTTAATAATTTTTTAACATAAATTCAATTCAGTGAATAAAATCTACTAGCAAAAATGACACCACCCAGGCCGAACCCCACGGTCACGGCCCTCTTCCCTCTCCCCGCAATTCCTTCGCTCGTCTCCAGAACTGTCGCCGTCATCGGTGCCGGAGCCGCCGGTCTATCCGCTGCCTTGGAACTCCGGAGAGAAGGCCACGACGTGGTTGTCTACGAACGGGAAACCCAGATTGGGGGAACCTGGGCGTACACGCCCGAAACAGAGGCCGACCCCATGGGGCTCGACCCGACTCGAAAAGTGATCCACTCCAGCCTATATCAGTCACTCCGCACAAATCTGCCTAGGGAAGTCATGGGTTTCCGGGTCTACCCGTTTGTGGCCAGCGGGAAACCCGGGAGGGATCCGAGAAGGTTCCCGGGCCATAGTGAAGTGTTGGAGTATTTGAGAGACTTTGCTGAAGAGTTTAGGCTCGGTGACCTGGTCAAGTTTGGGAGGGAGGTGTTTCGTGTGTCGTTGGTGGATGATCGGAAATGGGTAGTGAGATCGAAAGAGAGGAACGATGATGATTGGGTTGATGAGGTGTATGATGCTGTGGTGGTATGCAACGGGCATTATACGGAGCCCCGCATTGCAGAAATACCCGGTATTGTCTTCGAGACTGATTAACTATCTGTCTTTTCCTTGTAAGTAATCCAATGGAGTTCTATCTCAGAAGATTTTGCTAACTTTTATCTGGTTTTGTTGTTGCTTGACTAGAATTGCATGTTTTTTCTTTCTTATTTCAGCTGAATTTTATCTTATTTTGTGTAATCGAGTGGGCGAGGTGTTTAAATCGACAACATGTAGTGTTTATGGATGTTCATTAAAAGTTAAAACACTAGGACTGACACATCTTTTGCTTCAAGTCAAGAATAGAGTTATTCAAATTTGTAAAATTTAGGGGATGCAGTTGGCATTTTAGTGTCACAGAGCCTCTGAACCGAAGCATGGGTGGTGAACTTAACTACTTTTGATGATACCACTGTCATGGTTTTATGTTTGCAAATTGCAATACATAAGAAAAATTGATAATTAGGAGTGTATAATGTGTATATATATATATATATATATATATATATACTTTATAATAAGGTAGATTATCAATGAAGACAAAAGATTTACTTATTATGTTGTGTAACTACTATATTGCTCCAATTATTACTCTGCACTTTTTTATTTTCTCAGCTGAACAAGATTTAGAAATTTGGCACAATTAACTTCCAGTTACTTTTTGATACTGAAATGCCTTCCCTTTGATGTCATCTTGATAGATTAGTGTATCTAAATCTTTGGTCGACTTGTGGATCGTTCTAAAGTGTTGCCCAACAACATTTAGGTATTGATGAGTGGCCGGGAAAGCAGATTCACAGCCACAACTATCGAGTTCCTGATCAATTTCATAATCAAGTATGTATCATATATTCATATTAAACTCATGATAAAAAAATACAAGCACATGAGAAAAAAATAATGTATAATAATCCAAAGAATTAAAAAAAAAACTGAAATGCTAACTTCCATCTTGTTCGTCTGTCATTATATGTCTACTCTAGTCCAAGGGTGTAATAGAGCACTCATTTTGGGTGATTTTGCAGATTGTGGTGTTAATCGGGAGTTCTGCAAGTGCCGATGATATCTCCCGAGACATTGCTAAAGTTGCCAAAGAAGTGCATATTGCATCTAGGTCGATCGAAAGTGGAGATATTGGGAAAGTGGCAGGGCATGACAAAATTTGGCTACGTCCCATGGTAAAAGTTGAGATAGCTTGTGCCACATGTGACTTCTCAACGTATTACTTATTCCTATTAAAATGAGAATGTGCAGATTAGCAGAGTTCATAAAGATGGTACGGTCACTTTCCATGATGGAGACGTAATCCATGCAGATGTTATCCTTCACTGCACAGGGTAAGTAATGAGTTTAATGAGTTTAATGTTTATTTTTTAGTATCTTTTTTTGCTCTAGACCGACTTTGGTCTCATGGATTAGGAGCAGTCTACGTGTATTTGCATAGACCAGTGGCCCATTTCAAGATTCATGCCTTTGCTTCTTGGCTTCTGGTTTTATCACTACAGCTGGCAATCCTAATCCAAGAGACACCATAAAGAGAGAAGTGAATTAAATTGGAGAATGGATTTGTTTGAACAGTAAAATCCCTCCTTTGCAGGTACAAGTATCATTTTCCTTTTCTTGAAACAAACGGCATCGTGACTGTGGAAGACAATTGTGTGGGCCCACTTTATAAGCACATTTTCCCTCCCTCCTTGGCGCCATGGCTTTCATTTGTTGGCTTGCCGTGGAAGGTTTTATTATTCCTTACATTTAATCTTTGCCTTTTTCTGACGGTGCATATGATTGATATGAAGTAAACAATTTAGTTTCTGTATTTTTTTAGGTAGTACCGTTTCCTTTGTTTGAATTCCAGAGCAATTGGATAGCTGGAATTTTATCTGGACGAATTCCCCTCGAATCTAGAATGGAAATGATGGCTGATATTAAAGCTTTCTATTCTTCGCTGGAAGCATCTGGCATTCCTAAGCGATATACACATCATATGGGCGCATCTCAGGTAAATTGCTTTTTGATATTTTTAATTGTATTTCTCCATGGATGAATTGTTTATTGTTTTGTTTAAATAGTTTTGAGATACATAATAGTCCCTGGTAGCGAAAGATTAAACTACTTATCCAGCTTTGAATGGAATAACTACATGAAAAAGTTATAAGCAGATGATAGGAAATACGTAATTTCTGGTATTTTCCGAAATCTATCCTGGTTGACACATTTGTGTGCAGTTTGAGTATGATGATTGGTTGGCTGCGAAGAGTGGTTCTCCTCTGACTGAAGGATGGAGAAAGGAAATGTATTCAGTGACTGGGCGTAGGAAGAGGATCACGCCTGAGACATACCGTGACCAATGGGAAGACGAACATTTGATCTCACTGGCTCATCTAGACTTCATACAACACGTACCTCAAAATCGAGACACATAAGTTGAATTAAGTTCTCTTTTGTGCTCGAGATATATAATTCTTGTATTATATCCGTTGTTTAAACTTTTGTATGCCTTTACACACTATGGAAAAGAAAACAACTTAATTAAACCAAATATTACAGAGTTTTTACATATCATTCCAATTCAACAACGAATTTGTAAATAATAGCATCTCACAAATACAACAATAATCTTAGCTCTTCCTCTACCTCTACCTCTTCGCACCCTTGAGGAGGGCACCTTTGAGGAGGTCTAGTAGTTGTAGAGGTTTGTAAGAGTCTTCCTTGACTTTCATCGCCTCTTCGATCAAGAGTTCCCTCCATCTATCTAATAATGAGCCCATCATAGATGAGCTTTTTCTTTAGAATCCACGCTTTGTTTAATAAGGGGTTGCTTATTAAATACTTTTCCTGTGTTTAGAAAAGATGACTCATTTCCTTTGTAAGTTTCAAAGAAAGTGAATCATCTTTTATGAGACAGAGAGTACTTAATCTGCAGAGGGCATCCATTTTGTGGTATATCAACACAATTGATACTCTTAGTGTATGAATTGTTTGGAATGCCTTCGGTGTGCAATATCTTTTCCCTTGGATATAATTTTTTCGATCTATCTGTTGACTATGTAGAACTTGATGATATCAACGCATTGTTGAAATTTCAGGACAATCCAATACTTAACTACGCAAGATTGATAATTTTCTCGAATCCTCGCAGGTTGCGAGTAGCTAACACGACCAAGTCGCCTAGGCAACTTGACTGGCTTTTGTGGGAGGTGTACATCTCCTAATCATCTTGTGGAATATGAAGTCCTGACTAAGTCATAATGACAATTTTATGACTGTCTCACAAGTGGTTATCAGTTTTTTTTTATAAATTTACAAAAAGGAAAATACTCTATACTTGTACTAGGACTAGAGTTAGTAGTTAAAATTATTTGCGTGTAAAAATGATAATAGGAGTAATTCACTAATTCAGAATGAGTAATATGAGTAATCACTTTAAGCTTAACCATACATGCCAACCAATCATCTTGTTATGATATGGCTGTGCACAAACACAAGCGACCCATATTTAATTGGTGAGTTCATCATCTTCTTTCTCTCTTCTTCAAAAAAAAATGGCTATGGCTTCAATCTCCATATTACCGTTGAAATCCATCAATGGCGTTTCTTCGTCTCTCAATTCCCGCTACATCCCTTCGAAACCCTTTCCCCTCACTTGCCAATTGGATACAGGTGAATAACTACTTCAATTCATACCCTGGAATTACAGAGTAAAAATAAATTTAATCATTCCTGGAAAATGAAATGAAATGCAGCAGAATCGAAGAAGTCGAAAAAGCTCATGTCCAAATCACTTGCAGCGGCAGCAGCGGCTGTGATTGCTCTTAGCTCTGTCAACACATCTGTGTTAGCCGAGCTGAACAAATTTGAGGCCGAAACCCGAGGGGAGTTCGGAATCGGATCGGCTGCTCAATTCGGTTCTGCAGACCTAAAGTCAGTTTCTAATTACCATCACTTTTTTAAGTTTTCCTTTACATTATAGTAACTCATTTTTGTGCCTGCTAATTTTCAGGAAGGCAGTCCATGTGAATGAGAATTTCAGGTCTTTTTCTTTCAATCCAACTAATTAACTAACTAACTGTGTGAAATATGATTAAACAACTCTGTCGAAAGGCATAGTATGGCTTTAGGTTCATGACTTTTTCAATGGGGAAAAAATGAAGAGTGACTTTTCTTAATGAAGGCTTGTAAATTTGTTTTTGCCTTGAAATGGATGATACAGACGAGCCAATTTCACAGCTGCTGATATGAGAGAATCTGATTTCCATGGTTCGACTTTCAACGGTGCTTATCTTGAGAAAGCTGTTGCGTACAAAGCCAATTTCGCAGGTGCATTTTCTCGTTCCCTGATTTATCTGTGTATAAAAGCAAGACACCTTAAATGCATAAGTCTTAAATTTAGTAGCAAGATGGATAATGAAATCATGTTTCTCGCGGAAAAACATGCGAGGATAGCGATCCGTAAGTTTCTGAATAAACTGACACTCAGAACTCCATAACATCAACTCTTTCCTTACCACAGGTGCGGATTTGAGTGACACTCTAATGGATCGCATGGTAAGTCAATATATACATATTCGTTTAGCCTTTTTGTCCCTTGATTACATGATTCGGTTTGAGAATATACTTAATTTTCCGTTACACCTTTAGTACTGTAATTTTGTTTGATTTCTCATTATATTCCAGGTTTTGAATGAAGCGAATCTGACAAATGCTGTGCTAGTTAGATCAGTCCTAACCCGCAGCGATCTTGGGGGTGCTACAATTGATGGTGCTGATTTTAGTGATGCTGTTCTTGACCTTTCTCAGAAACAGGTTTTCTTTCCTTCCAAACAGGCCTTTCCGTTTTCTTGAAGAGTGCTTCGATCTCAATCTCAATTGGACTAGAAAAAGTTTTTCGTCTAGGAATTAGTTTTAGAGAACAACTTATGAGTGTTTTTTGAGCAACATTCGTCGCATGATCCATGAGTTTATTTATTTATATTTTATGACATCAATTGCTAATTAAGGCCCAACTATTTCTGCACGGTTTGTTTGATTATGACCAGAAATCGATCGGACATATAATTATACGCCCTCTTTATCTTATCCACCGAATTCACAATCTATATGTACTTTCCCATGGATGTTTGTTGTGTATGCAGGCTCTTTGTAAATATGCGAGTGGGACGAACCCAATAACAGGAGTAAGCACGAGGACAAGCCTGGGTTGCGGAAATAGCCGAAGAAATGCATATGGTTCCCCATCCTCTCCACTTATAAGTGCCCCTCCTACGAAACTCCTCGACCGGGACGGTTTTTGTGATCCAGCCACGGGCCTCTGTGATGCTAACTGATGATAGCTGGTGGTGACAAAAACTTGTTATTTTACATTGATCGACCACGTAAATTTTCCATACTCTGTAATTAGTAAATGTATAAACTCAACCCTTACTAAAAACCTCTTGTTCAACAATTTATTTTCAAATTATTTAATGTGGGCATCCTCTCTGGACAGATAGCTGAAAATGGCGTCGATTGATAGTAGTTATGTAGTTGACGGCTATGTATAACTGATCGTCTCTCAATCAGTTTGTATAACAGATTGTCTCACGGCTATGTGCAAGTGTAACAGACAGTTTCAATCCCGTGCTAGTGAATTTAGGATACTTGTTTCTCATAATACAACGAAACCAAAGCAATTATACGAACACTATATTTTGCTTACAATGTTGGAGCACAGAGTGTTCCTTGATGTGGTTAGTCTATATTTTGCTTACAATGTTGGAGCACAGAGTGTTCCTTGATGTGGTTAGTATGATATCATCGACATATCAATATAAAATTTTCCAATACCATAATACAGAGTAGTATTTTTGGTCATATCCCGCTTCGGTATCAAAGAAAAGTCATATGATACTGTATCGAATTTTTGGTATAACGAAAATTCGGATATATTTAACTATACTGAATTTTTTACTTTCAAAATATATTGAAAATGTCGATATACCTAACTATACCAAATGAATTTCAAATAGCAATCTTTCAGTACAAAAAAAAGTCGAACTATACCAAATGAATTTCAAATAGCAATCTTTCAGTACAAAAAAAAGTCGTACGATACCGTATCGAACTTTTGGTTTAATGAAAATTTCGATATACTAAACTATACTGAATTTTTTACTTTCAAATTATATTGAAAATGTCGATATACCGAACTATACCAAGCGAATTTCACATAGTAATATATACTGATAATACAAAAATAATTGATATGATTCGATATTTCAATTAAAATTTAAAGTGTTAATACCGATTTTAGGATCACTTTATAAAACGTACTGTATTTATAGAGTAGACCTTTTTATAAAAATATATACAAATGAAAAGTATGTAATGCTCTTATTTTTAATAAATATTTTTTAAATAAAAAAATAATAAATTAAAAAGTGTGATTACATTTATCGCGTCACAGTGACAAAATGTTGTGGCACGGTGAAGTATACTGTGTCACATTGACATACCGCCGTGATACAACGTACTCCGTGACAATTTACGGTAACCATACACAGTGTAATGACACCATCGTGTCACAGTGATCATACAAAGCGAAAACTTAACGTGCTCGTTGAATACTTGAATGTGCGCTGAATTTTAATTGCCCAAAAAAGATTGGAGTAACTTGTTTTTCGGATATTATTGTTTGAGTGACATTTATGTTCATTGACCTAAAAAACATACTTATATTTTTTGTTTTTACGGAGAATGATATAAAACATACTCCCTCTATCCCAGAGCTGGTTTATTCTTGGCTACCCTAAGGGTAGTACCTCAACACACAATCATGTGGTGTGTGTTTCAAGTTGAATTTTTTATATTTTATTTTTATATTGTAAAAAATGCTCACATTAAACATACACCACATGTTTGTGGGTTTGGGTACTACCCTTAGGGTAGCTAAGAATAAACCCCCAGAGCTATAGTCACATATGGTCAACGCTAACTTTTTTTTACCGTCCAATACGTATGATAAACGGTACACAAAAATTATGAAAAAATAACTAAAATAAAATTCAATAGTTAAATTTTATTTTAGTTATTTTTTCATAATTTTTGTGTACCGTTTATCATACGTATTGGACGGTAAAAAAAAGTCAGCGTTGACCACATGTGACTATATCTCTGGGATAGAGGGAGTACTTACATGTGTGTTATGAAATTGACATTAGTTGCTCCCGGGAGCATAATCAAGTGATAACGCCTATGGTGATATGAGTGTAATTTCTCGACGACGCAAATTTGTTGGCTCTCTCCCACAAGCACATTTCTCGAATTACGTCCTATTTATATTCTACTCGAATTTCGAGTGAGATAAATTTTCATTGAAATATTATGAAATTTGTTACAACCTATTTACATCTTACCCAAACTTTCGATTGAGACAAATTTTCATTGAAATATTATGAAATTTGTACTGTGATGAGACATGTTGACTATCTTCCACAGGCGCATCTCTCGACCGTCCTATTTACATCCTATCGGGTGGGAGGAGTTACATCTCTCGAGTTACATCCACATGCGCATCTCTCTCGAGATACATCTCACCGGCGGAAGTAGCTTTTCTTCTCTCCTCTTTATTAAAAAAAATAAAAAATTGGCATTAGTTTGCATTGGCCCAAATTTTTTATTAAAAAAAAAAGAAATTGGCATTAGTTTGCATTGGCCCAAATTTTTTGTACCTTCGTACCCCAGTCCCACACACTCGGCTCCTCCCACTACCTGATATTTATTCTCCCTTAGTAGTAGTCACTAGTCAGTCTCTGAGTGGCCCCTCCCCTCGCTCATTTACATCACCACAATTAACTCACAGCCCTAATCTGTTCTTCGATTATGGCGGACGAAGCCAAGGCCAAAGGCAACGAATCGTTCTCGTCCGGAAACTTCAGCGACGCCGTTCTCCACTTCACCACTGCCATTAGCTTGGCCCCTACAAATCACGTCCTGTACTCCAATCGATCCGCCGCCTATGCTTCGCTCAACAAATTTTCCGAAGCCCTTTCCGATGCGAAGAAAACCGTCGACCTCAAACCCGATTGGGGCAAGGGCTATTCTCGTCTAGGCGCGGCGCATTTAGGCCTCCATAACTACTCAGACGCCGTCTCCTCCTACGAAAAGGGCCTCGAAATTGACCCCAGTAACGAGGCCCTCAAATCCGGGCTCTCAGATGCGAAGGCTGCTTCGTCCCGGAGCTCTAGGCCTCGTGGTGGCGCCGGGGCGAACCTTTTTGGGGATGCGTTCGGGCCGGAGATGTGGGTTAAGCTTGCCAGTGACCCGGGCACCCGAGGGTTTCTTCAGCAGCCGGATTTTGTGAAGATGATGCAGGATATGCAAAAGAACCCGGACGATCTGAACCTGTATTTGAGGGATCAGAGAGTTATGCAGTCATTAGGGGTGTTGTTGAATCTGAATATCAAAACAGGGGATTCTGAGGCGGATGTGGAATCGACAGCATCGAATGGTGAGTACCTGGAGAAGAAGAGGCCTGCTGAGGCTCAGCCTGCTAAGGAGGAGGAGAGACTGGAGAAGGAACCTGAGCTTGTGGAGGTCAATGATGAGGATAAGGAGAAGGAAGAGAGGAAAAAGCTGGCTCTCAAAGAGAAGGAAGCTGGGAATGCAGCTTATAAAAAGAAGGATTTCGATTCTGCAATTCAGCACTATTCCAAGGCGATTGAACTCGATGACGAAGATATTTCTTTTGTTACTAACCGGGCTGCTGTTTACATAGAGATTGGAAAGGTACAGTTGGTTATGCTCTTTTTTGTTATTGGTCTGGTGTTGATATATGATAAGTTTACGTATTTACTATTATCAAGGGATTTATCTCATTATCTGTTGAATGTTCCCTTGAAGTCGGCATGTAACAGTTAGTGATTTTGATGTTATTTAGAATTAACTTTAGAAGGGGCATTTGTGCATTCTTAAGTTTGTTTCACATGTGTTGATGAACATGATATTCACCCGCTAACACTAATACCTATTTGGTTTCTTTTTATATGTTTCGGGTGAATGTTTAGTGCCTGCTGTAATAAAGTTATGCAGATTTGGCATCTTGTTCCTGTATTGTCCCTTGAAATATATGAACATAAGTTTTTGTTGAACGGAGTGGACATGGTAGTACCGATGCTTTTAAAGTGCTTATTATTTGTCTTTCCTTTGAGATAAGAATGTAAGAGTCATGTGTAGCATATGTAGGATTACCCAACTGTCCTGTGTGAAAACATCATATGATTTGCCTATGTGCATCTGCTATATGATTGGATGGTGGGAAGGTTAACGATCTTCCTTTTGCAGTGTTCTCTGTTTCATATGTCTCCAGAAACATTTAGGTTTGACCTTTTGTTTTTTAGTTTTTGTTTCCTATGAAGTGAGGTGATGCTAGAAGACTTGTTCAATAACTCATTTTTCTTATCTCCCTTGGTGAGCCCCAGCCATCATTGTTTCTGTTTGGTTAATTGGTTTTCACGTGTCAATCGCGTTTGACCAATTTGAAGTATGATTTGATTAATTGTAAATCCCACATCATTGGGGTCAACCTCTATCCTCATTCGTGTCTTTATCTCCCTGATCAGGGGACATGTGTTTCAATGTTGATGTCCATATTATCTTGGTAATATGAATATGCAATGGAAAGTAGGTTTGTATACTTGTTTTTGTTACCATTTAAAAAAAAAACAAGAATGTCCTTTTGATTCTTTCACTTCTTGGTAGCATGTGAATTCAAATGCTTAGTCATTTTGATAAACTTCTAAATCAGTTAATTGATACGTTACAAATTTGACATAGGCTAGGTAAATTGAAAATATATCTGTGATGCAACAAGAGTTTGATATTATTTTATTGCAAACAAATTTCGTGTTTTAATACATATGTATTTATCTCAGTATGAAGAGTGCATTAAAGATTGTGACCAAGCTGTAGAAAGGGGTAGAGAACTGAGGTCAGATTTCAAGATGGTAGCGAGGGCCTTGACAAGAAAAGGATCTGCCTTGGTGAAAATGGCCAAGTGTTCAAAGGATTATGATCTTGCAATTGAGACTTTCCAGAAAGCCTTAACAGAACATCGGAACCCAGATACACTGAAGAAGCTCAATGATGCTCACAAAGCAAAGAAAGATTTGGAGCAACAGGAATACTTTGATCCTCAAATAGCTGATGAAGAGCGTGATAAAGGTATTGCCTTCTTTTTATTCATTACAGTAGGCTAAATGTAACATTACGATTCTTACTAAGGATGCTTGGTGATTGAGAATTATAGGTAACCAGTATTTCAAAGAGCAGAAGTACCCTGAGGCCATCAAGCACTACACCGAAGCAATTAAGAGGAACCCGAAAGATCATAAGGTACTAATTAGATTTAGTGTAAAGATCTTGTTTGATCTAGGTATATTTGACATGGTTTAATTTGCAGGCATACAGCAATAGAGCTGCTTCTTACACAAAACTTGGAGCTATGCCCGAGGGACTCAAAGATGCTGAAAAATGCATTGAACTTGATCCAACATTTTCTAAAGGTTATACCAGAAAGGGTGCTGTCCAGTTCTTCATGAAAGAGTACGAGAAAGCTTTGGAGACATACCAGGAGGGGTTGAAGCTCGATCCCCACAATCAAGAATTGTTAGATGGTGTCAGGAGGTACAAAAGGCGATTAACTGATTGTTTATTGTATTGTTCTACATTGTAACGCATAATTATTTTTTTGATATCCCACCACATTTCTGCAGATGTGTTGGGCAAATAAACAAGGCTAGCCGCGGAGACTTGAGCCCAGAGGAATTGAAAGAGAGACAGGTTTTATATATATCATTTATTATCCGCCATGTTGATTTCTTCGGGTTTAGCTTTATTTAACTCTTTGATATCTTCTCAAAACCTTGTTTCAGGCCAAGGGAATGCAGGACCCTGAGATTCAGAACATCCTTACCGATCCAGTAATGGGACAGGTAAAATTATAAAATATTTCCATTGAAATTTTGTTTATGTTTTACGCGCTGTTTCTCATGCATGATATCTATTCTATAGGTGCTATCCGACCTCCAGGAGGATCCAAATGCTGCTCAGGTTCACATGAAGAACCCTCTCATCATGAACAAAATACAGAAACTCATCAGTGCTGGAATTATTCAAGTTAAATGAGCAGTTTAGTAAAATGTAGACAACACTCATTCGAACTCCTTTTCTGGAAATTAAAATTTTATTGTTATCGTCTTAGTTTGATGATTTTGTGATTTGATTGTTATGTCATGGCTAGTAATGCTTTACCATCAAACTTTCTCTATCTCATCATTTGTTATATTGGTCATATCATTATCTCCTTAAAAAAAATCGTCATAGCTAAGTTGGTTGAGCATTCGACTTGAGAACTTTAAGGTCCAAGGTTCGAACTCGACTTGAGAACCTTAAGGTCCAAGGTTCGAATCCAAGACATGTGTGTGAGTATTTTTTTTTTATTTACTTACAATTATTTTACTTTTTAATTTAAAAATACATTTATATCCTTTATTTTATTATCAAAAAATTAAAAAGAAATATTTTTTAATCTCAATGTTGGACGTATATTAAGAAAACAAAATGAGTAGTATTTATTTGTCATTTTTTAAATTAAATAATTTTTATTAATTTTTTTAAATTAAATAATTTTTATTTTTATTAAATATTTAAATGTACAATGCATATTATTAAAAGTTTGAAAGTAAAGCATAATTTTAAACAAAATTTTTGAGATAAAATATTTTTTTCCTCTTTTTATAATTTTTTTCTTCTTATAAGCTCTCAATATTATATTGGGGAAATTTTATAATAATACCAAAGTATAAAAAGATACTCACTCAAACTCTTAATAAATGCAATACTTTGTTTTAGATTAAAAAGATATTCAGTCAAACTGTTAATGTCCCTATGTCATAATCGCACAACTCATTAATTGAAATTCACGCGCACACACATTTAAGGAGTACAGTGAGTTTCGCTTTGTATGTCAATGTTGTTGTTGAGGTATGTCAATGTAACCGTTTGTTACGGTTTCATGTCCAAGAAGATGGAGGTCAGGGATGATGCTCGAATTGGATTTGGGGATGTTGATTTTAGGAGTTTGGATACTATAAAATCAACAAAGATTGTTGTTGGTGTAGCGGCAACTGCGGCATCATCTGCTGCGGGCTATACTCATGAGTAGAAGGAGGTGCAAGGTGTACCAAGGGAATGATCTGGAACCATTGATTCAACCATCATTAATCTACTTAGGGACAACGCAACAAAGTCTGGTATCTGTCCGGGAAAGAGGCAGAGACTACTATTGCCTAGGCAGAGACTACTATTGCCTAGGCAGAGGCAGTAGGGATTACCGTAGAGCCAAATGTCAAGGAAGTGACATTTGAAGGTGGATTTGGTGTCAAGTTGTTCGTTGTTTATAGATAAGTGTTGATTCACTTTGTTTCAAGCAGAGAAGATGGACTTTTTCTTAATAATGCTTGTTCAAGCTTAGAGGCAGAGAGATCTCTTGGCAAGGCTTGGTTAAGTAGGAACAACCGCTGTACACACAAGTGGCAACCACGGCAGCAGTAGGTACTGAAAGTGCGTGGGCAGCGGTATTTATGAAGAAAATACACTGCCTTGCTGTAAGGCAGTGCGATGCGGCAGCACGAAGCCTTAAAATAGAATTCGTTCGTTTATTCGTGATTTACTTGATTTACGTATTTTAATAAGTTTATTAGAATATCAGATTAATATAAATATATGTGATATATGTATATTGGCAGCGGAAGAATTAAAAATAAATTAAACAAACGAACGCACACACACTCACACGAAAGCAAAAATAAAGAACACAATGAATTAATCTTTGTATGGGTATTTAAATTAAATTTAAATTACCCATACGAATGTGCCTTACGCCAAAAATATATTATTAAAGAAACGAGTCTTTACAATGAGTAATCTCGGATTTACAATCGATTAAACTCAAGGCAGTGCGAAGGCATTCCTTAACGTTTATCGGATCCGGAGATTAATGAACAATCAACACGAAAACAAAGCTACTGTAATAAACCTATTCTAAGCTCTTGATAATCAGCGTAGCTTCAAAATCACTCTCACAGGCGAGAGGATGAACGACACGAAGAACTTCACAAGCGAAGTCTTCGGCACAAAAAGCTAGATGATTGATCTAGGTGAAAATGTGTTTCTGAATGTGTTAATAGGTGAATTAAGTGAGTTGAGGACGTCTGGTATTTATAGGAGAAGTCTCTCAACCGAAATCCCTAGAAAAACTAGGTTTGAGTTGGTTGAGAGATTGTAGAAACCGCCTTTGACCAGCTCCAGGTCCTGCCGCGAAGCGAGCTGTTCTGCAGGCAGAGCGAACCTTCTTCATTAGATTGGAATGCTTTGCCTTCTGCCAATGCCTTCCATTCTTCTTCGTTTTCAGGTTCTCAATGCTTCACTTGTATTCTTGAGTCCTCTGCTCTTGTTCGTCCTACGGCATGCCGAAACTTCGTCCTGCCGCAAGGTCTGGTTCAGTCATCCAAAGTATTGATTGTTCTTACAAGCACGGATCAAGTGATACATCATGCTAAAATACATCACACATAGAATGAGTGACAACAACAATATACAAGTGTGAAGAAAGAAGAAAAACATGTAAATATGCTCAAGGCATTGTTATGCCCAGTAACTCTGCGGCATTGCTCTGCCTAACATATTTACACTAACAAACTCCCCCTTTTTATCTTTCTTCACAAAACATGAGGAAGAGTATAAGAACAACACCCCCTCAATGAAAACTCTCTTAACACAGAAGTGTAAAATTTAATCTTAGTATATCACTAAAGAAAAACAAACCCCCCTTAGTGAATTACCTCTAAGCTAAGAAATATAAAAAACATGTAGATGAAGATTATCTATAAAAGAGAATCACACCAATTTTTAATTTAATATAATTAAAAACTAAACTACACTAAAATAAATAAAATTTTCTTCTTCTCTTCTTGCCCTTGCCCTTTGATGAGCCATTTTATTTGCTCATCTTAGAGCACTTTTACACCTTTTATTGAGTCAGTTTGAGTCGTTAACGTGTCTGGGAGGGCACAATTAGGTGTTTGGGCAGAGTGTGTGTTGACGCAGGTAACAGGTGGCGCACTGGGCAAAAGAGGCAAGGAAACCCCCTTCTTTGGGCAAATCAGATTCTGGAGCGGTAGTGACAAGCAACAGTTTGACCACATCGGGCAAATGGGTAAAGTCATGAAGCAGAAGACCCAAAATTCCTACCAAGTACCGTGCCTGGTCCGACCACCTGTGGAGGAGAAGAATTACCTGCAGACTTCGATTTGGGCAGAGAGCGGTTGTTGACAGGAGATTCGCTGCGGGCAAGCTGGCAGCATACCAGAATCCCTGATTTCGGGGGATCTGACTTATCCCCCAGCCCATTGACCAAGGAAGCCTATTCCTAAGGGGCGAGAAACAGCCGCTGCAATTCAAATTCAAAATTGAAGTCTATTAAAGGGGCGCGACGGGCAGCAGGACAGACACACATTACGCATCGAGAAATCGAGAGAGCCGCCGGTCCCGAAGTTCGCCGTCGCCGCCGGAGGAGTCGCCGGAGAAGAGATCGGAGCTGTTCGTCCGAGTCTCTTATTTGTTTTGCAGTAGATCCGACCTTCGGGTCGAGAAACAATTTCTTATGTTTTGTTTTTAAGTTTTTAATTCCGTATTTCAATTCCTTCAAAAACGTTTTACGATTTGAAGCCATGATTAATATAGTTTGTTTTCCCTTAATTATTTTGTCTTATATTTTCAGTATGATCGGCTAAGTTAATTGTGCATCTGGGCAGGGACGGATCGAAGGTGATTTAGGGTTTTAGTTAGGCCGCGAGGTTGAAGTCACCTCCCAAGTGTTGTAGTTTCAGTTTTTTTTTTTTTATTTTTTTTATTTTTTTTATTTTCTGAAAGTCACCTCGAGTTACTTTGACCCTGGTGACTAGGTCGATCTCCCTGCTGACACACTTTGCCAAGGCAAAGTGTGTGAGGGGGAAGGTGCGCCAACTTTTAGAGTCATAGTCTGGTCGTGGGTAGCCCCTACCAATCTTATTACTTTTGCACACTTTGCCAAGGCAAAGTGTGTGAGGGGGGAAAGGGAAAGGGCAAACCCCTGTTTCTAATCGAGTCAATATGATTATGTGATCGCTTTGGGCAAACATACATACAGTAACTCAAACTTCATAGTTAAGATGCATAAAATAGGGATGATGGAATTGTTTTAGGCAAACTGTGAGAATTGAGCCAACATTGATATATGATTTCTTTCTTTGAGAGTCTGCTGTGATATCCAACGATGCTTGCCTTTGCCTGTTTGCTGAAATGAGTAGTTTGACTGAGTAGGGTTGTTAAATGATTAGGGCATTTTCTTGTTTCATTTTGCTTGAATAAATAACACTGCCCCTTGCTAGCCCTTTGAGCCTGATTGAATATTCTTTGTGAACCCATCTGGTATTATGCCCACATTACATAGGCAGCCAGAGAGAGAAGAGGGAGTTAGGGCATAGTGTTCAAAAAAAAAAAAAAAAAGAGGAAAAAATCAGGAAAAAAAAATTAGAAAAAAAAAGAATAAAAAGTTGTTGTGCTAAGGCCCGTAAGAAAAGGGGCAAAGTGACAGAGAAAAGGCTAACATCAAAAAGCCCTCTGCCGAAAAAGCCTACTCCCAGAAATCTACCCATATGAGCCCAACAATACAACCTAATAAAAGTCCCTTTGATAAGACCCCTACTTAGTTAAAACCAACCCAGAGTAGCAATACGGCAAATTTAGGCAAAGTGGAGTCACAGCAGAAAATGAGTGTCATTAAACCCATACACTAAAAAGAGAGAAACACTGTGAGGGAGTGTACCCAAAGACCTTTAACAGACTCTTGACTTATTTTTTATCTTTACTTGAATTTTGTGTTATCTGTATGTACTATGCCCTTTACTGATCATGCTAAAGTCCTTTGCTTTATTTCTTCCTATTTCTTTCACTTCTGTTTTCACTTTGGTCTTGAGTCAGGCAAATCAGAGCCCACGCATGGGTACAAGCGTATCCAAGTGTGTGCGGTTCTGATGAGCCATTTTATTTGCTCATCTTAGAGCACTTTTATACCTTTTATTGAGTCAGTTTGAGTCGTTAACGTGTCTGGGAGGGCACAATTAGGTGTTTGGGCAGAGTGTGTGTTGACGCAGGTAACAGGTGGCGCACTGGGCAAAAGAGGCAAGGAAACCCCCTTCTTTGGGCAAATCAGATTCTGGAGCGGTAGTGACAAGCAACAGTTTGACCACATCGGGCAAATGGGTAAAGTCATGAAGCAGAAGACCCAGAAATCCTACCAAGTACCGTGCCTGGTCCGACCACCTGTGGAGGAGAAGAATTACCTGCAGACTTCGATTTGGGCAGAGAGCGGTTGTTGACAGGAGATTCGCTGCGGGCAAGCTGGCAGCATACCAGAATCCCTGATTTCGGGGGATCTGACTTATCCCCCAGCCCATTGACCAAGGAAGCCTATTCCTAAGGGCCGAGAAACAGCCGCTGCAATTCAAATTCAAAATTGAAGTCTATTAAAGGGGCGCGATGGGCAGCAGGACAGACACACATTACGCATCGAGAAATCGAGAGAGCCACCGGTCCCGAAGTTCGCCGTCGCCGCCGGAGGAGTCGCCGGAGAAGAGATCGGAGCTGTTCGTCCGAGTCTCTTATTTGTTTTGCAGTAGATCCGACCTTCGGGTCGAGAAACAATTTCTTATGTTTTGTTTTTAAGTTTTTAATTCCGTATTTCAATTCCTTCAAAAACGTTTTACGATTTGAAGCCATGATTAATATAGTTTGTTTTCCCTTAATTATTTTGTCTTATATTTTCAGTATGATCGGCTAAGTTAATTGTGCATCTGGGCAGGGACGGATCGAAGGTGATTTAGGGTTTTAGTTAGGCCGCGATGTTGAAGGGGCTAAAGTAGCCGGTTGGGCGTTTGTTCCCGAGGCAAAGTTGGTTGAGGTTTATTTCTGGGGAGTTTGGGCGAACTAGGACGACCACTAGTGAACCTTTACGAACTGGGATACTGGTGATTGGCAAACCGCATAGATGTACCTTGTAGTATTGTTGCGGGCATAGCACTAGAACTTGCAGGAGATGCGGTCGTATGTTTCGAGCATGCTATTGGCCGAGCGGGTCTGTCTAGAGGGTAATGCGGGTTTGGGCAAACTAGATCCATGTTTGGTCGCATAGGTTATCGAATTGTTCAGATCCAGGGGTTTAGGCATAGTGATAGCTAGCCTTCTCTTTACACAGTAAGGATAGATGAGGGGTGGGGCAATTGCTGGGCGTGACGCAATAGGACCACTTTGATGGAGTTGTATTCTAAATGTCTAGTTTAGTGCAAATACGGAACTCCTTATCTATACCTTAATTCGAGATATGATTCAAACATGATTGCATTTAATGCAATAGTCCTTGATGTATACGTTGTAGACAGTATGGCGTGAGGAGACACGCGGAAGATCATACTGTCGGTTACTCGTATACTATCGAACAGTAGCTCACGACTTAGATGGACAGGGACAATCCATCGGTACGTCATAGTGTGACTGGTAGATAGTCGGTCTTGACTATCATGTTACACTCGTACACTTGGTGTATTGAGCAGGACCACGGGAGGGCGTTTGATTTATACTAATCGCAGTAATCGAACTAGACCTCAGATATTACGGATATACGAATTCTTAATCCCTATATAATTATAGGTGCGTGTGTCCAATTCTCGGTTCTTTGACTTGCCAATGAGTGAGACTAAATGATTAGTCGAGATTCTCGGTAAATTGGGGATCGTAATTGTACGCACGGCATGCTATAGATTATAGACAGGAAACCGTGTCCCGTTTATCGGGTTGATGACGTCCCCGAGATGAGCTCATAAAGTTTATCATGTAAACCCTGCAGGTGGATTCGTTCCACATGATAATAAGGATGAGTGGTACTAGTCTCGGATAATAAGAAACGAATTAATTTAATTATTAGTAATTAAATAAATTCGTGGACGTTCGATATCTTAAACACGGGGAAAGTCGTATATGTAATTTCGGCGGAAATATTATTGGTAAAATAATATAGATTAATTAATTGGGAATTCAATTATAATTTTATAGTGGAATTAATTATAATTAAAATTGGATTTAATTAAAGGTTTTCTTTTAAGGACACCGGTTTAATTAAATTACAATTTAGCCTAATTAATTAATTGTCCTAAGGTCCCTAGTGTGGCCTATATATACCCCTCAATCTCTCTTCTCCTAACCTACAAAACGCCGCTATAATTAATTCTGTGGAGAAATTATTTTGTTAGCGCAATTATTTTCTTCTCTGCTTAATTAATTTAGATTAGCGCAGTGTTTTTATTTCTGTAGAAATTAATTTGCTTGCGCAAAATATATTTCTGGAGACAGAATAATTAAAAACGTGAGAAAGAGGGTTTGAGAGAGAAGAAGAAGAGAAGACTCCGGTGGATCGTTGCCCACACAACGTCCGGCGTCGAGGGCTAGGATACACACTAGAAGATCTCAGGGTGTTCGCCTATTCGGCTTCTCCGAATCACGCTTCAAAGGTATAAGAGATCGAAACCCTATTTCCGCAATAATTCGATTTCTTTCTCGTTGATTATGCATCGAATCTTAGATCGGGTTCCGGGTGTCGTGGATCATGTTCCTCGACTACTGGGGGGTCAAGGACCTCCGGATCGGTAGTCGGAAGAGGAAAATCGACCCGGAAACGCGCTCGGAACAGCAGGTCGCGCTGCTGTTCGCGGACGAACGGCGCCCGCTGAAAGGCAAACGGCGACCGCCGTTTGAGGCCTAATCAGCGGCCGCTGGATGACTAGCAGCGCCCGCTGTTTGAGTCAGGTCAGTGGCTGATTCGCGCGGTTGTCCTTCGGGGCGATGGCTGGGCGTGAATCGGCACTAGGGCTGTTACGTGAACGGAGCAGTACTACATTGAGGTCGACTGGGAGTGTTCGGATGTTCGAGCGATCGAACGAACGCGTCCCGGGTAGTCGATTTCCAACAAATGGTATCAGAGTCGGTTTTGTCGATTCGTTGTATTTTTGCGAGGTTTGTTTTGCAGGTTCAAACCCGATTGTTATGGCCATGTGATTGAGCTGTATATTTTGTGGTTTGATTAAACTCTCGGGCTTGTCGAGATCTTTGTTTTATAATCGTTGCATGTTTGTAATAGTTAAAACGACGGGTTGAGTCGTTTAGGTTTTATTACGGTTTTTTCGTTTATCCGGATGTATAGGATCGATCAACCTGTATAGGATCGATGCCGAAAGTAGTATGTTTTACCTTTGTAATGTTACTGGTACTTGGTGGATCGAGAGGAGATCGAAGGACGGACGAACGAGGGTCGAGAAGTCGAACCCGCGGCTGCTGTGCACAAACGGCGCCCGCTGGAGGGCAAACGGCGGTCGCCGTTTGCAGCTCCTCCAGCGAGCGCTGAATATAGGGCAGCGCCCGCTGCCCTAGGGTTGGCAGCAGCGGATCGGGGGATCGATGGACATCACGGAACGCTCGTCCTTGGCCGGGATGATACTCCAGTGGGAGGGGTTCGTCTCTTGGCACTTTGACGAGTCGGTGGTGGATCGAGACCGAGACGAGCAACGAGACGAAGATCCGAGAAGACGTGCATGGAAGATATTTAAAGGCCATAATAATCGGGGCCACGTTAAATGCTTTTTGTGTGTTTACGTGCTTGTTATTATGCTTTATTTATTTTATGCATGTTATCCCTTTCGTAAAATACTAAGTGGGAGAGGGATTGGAAACAATCCCGCGATCTCCATTCTCTGTTTTGATAGTGATGTGTGTCACTTACGAGTTGGCTTTAGTGTCATCCTCCCTATCGGATAAAGTCGACACACGGATATCACTGGATCAAAATTCGAATTTAAAATCCACTTATAAAATTGAACAATTATATTTCTCAAATAGCAATGCCTAATCTGTCATTCAAAGACTAATTTCAACTCGACTCATTCTCACCCCGGGGAGTGGAATGGAGCCAAAGCGCTTGGTTATGTCGATGACACAGATTAGAGACATTCGAGTCATTCGATGACTAGATCGATTGTCTGGTTGGCTCCCTCACCTAGTGAGAGATAGGGCTCAATTGCATGATTGATCGCTGGTTAGAAACTTCGAGTTTCACTTACGAGATATCAAGTTTTGATTAATAAAATTGTGAAATTTAATAAATGTAAGAGTCAATTAACAAAGTTGTTTGTTTTAGTAAACGTTCACACTATCGTGGCTTGCTAAATGGAAACAGTACTTTGGGTTAATTGAGACTCTATGACATTTAAATAAGTAGGATTCAATTAATAAAGTTGTTTGTTTAGTAAACGTCCACACTAACGTGGCTTGCTAAATGGAAACGGAACTTTGGATTTAATTGAGGCTCGACGGTTATAGAAAGCCGTGGAGGACCGCATGTCAACGTAAACGTCCACAAGAATGTGGCTTGCGGTGGGCATGTAGTTCCCGAGCGGTAGACTTAGTACTGAGAAATGGTACACACTTAGGTACGCTTTATAGTATCCTCCCCATCGGAGTCACTGCTATAATGATGTACGACCGAAGTAAAAATCCAATCATAAAATCGTTTGGACTGGTAAACGTCCACAAGAACGTGGCTTGCTATGTCTGATGGGATTTTGGAAATGATTGGTAGTTTAATGATATCACTTGAGGGAAATGATATCGAATTAAACTCATTGTTTGTTTTATATGGTATTATTCCCATTAAAAGTCAGTAAACTCACTGAACCTGATTGTATGGATAAGAGAAGAAACTTGGACATTGTCCTAACGGCAGAGGAGTACAAATAAGTACTCCAAGTCAATTGACCTGCTGAACCAAATGATGCTTCCACTACTGAGGAAAGGAAGCTCATTGGAAATGGATCAAGGCTATGAGATGGCACGAAGCAACATTATGATTTTCATGTCAAATGTGCTGTGACATCGGGGTCATGCCATGACCATTACCTATGATATGATGCTTAACCTCAGGAAGTTTTTGGTTATCAGGACAGGACAGTCGGGCAAAGTGAAATGAGGCAACTCATGACAGCCATCATGTCGGAAAGAACGCCCGTGAGGGATCACGTTCTTAGAATGATGGGGTATCTTAATGAGATAGAGGTTCTGGGAGAAATTATCAATGGGGTAACCCAGGTTGATTTTGTGCTCCAGTCTCTGCCGAGAAGTTTTGAGAAGTTCCGCCTAAACTAAAATATGAATAAGGGTCTTATTCATTGACGGAGCTCCTGATTGAACTTCAAGCGGCTGAGGGAATTTTTAAAGGCTCTCAAAACACTTGTGGCTGAGAAATTGGCTCTTCCTAGGCCTTCGGGCGGCAAAAGGAAGAAGAAGCAAATACGGAAACCCAGTGGGCCTAATATATCTGGACCACGGAATGGGACAATCAAGCCCAAGGGGAAAGTGCTTCCGTTGTAAGCAGTTTGGATACTGGGAGTTTTAATTGTCCTCTCAAGCAAAAAGAAGTTATAACCTACATGGGCAATACTGTTAAGGTAACAGCCGTTGCAGTGGGAGATGTTAAATGTTTTAACGGTAGGATTTTAGTTCTAATAAATTGTCTTTATGTACCGGCATTTAGAAAGAAATTTCATTTCGGATTTCTAAATTGGCTTAGAATAGATATTCTGTTTCTTCTGATAGTTTCAGACTTGTCGGAGTAGGAAACGGGGATATTATCTATTCTGGTACATTGATAGACAATTTAATACTAAATCTGTGTTCTTCCACGATGCAACAGACCGGAACTAATAACACGTTATCGAACCCCAATAAGAGTAAAGATCCTTCTAGGATGAATCAAATGTACTTATGGAATCTTAGGCTAAATCATTTTAACTTAAGTACGATTCAAAGGATGAAGCTGATGGACCACTCAGCTAGGTTGAAGGAGAGGACCTTCCAACCTTAGAATCATACTTGGAAGTTTTAATGACCGAGCAACCCTTTACGGTTAAAGGGAAAAGATCCAAGAAAGTACTAGAGTTGATTCGCTCTGATATATGCAGACCTCTTTGAGGAGTAAGGCATATTTATCAGAAAATGGGATTAACTCCTAACATACTACACCATTTATGCCTCGGCAAAATAATGTGTTGTAAAGAAGGAATAGGACTCTTATAGATATGGGAAAGTAGACAATAAGTTATTCGGAGTTACCTAATTCGTTTTTGGGATATGGCTTGGAAACAGCGGCGTTTATCCTGAACTTGATTCTTTTGGAAACTTGTACAGATATTCGGCTGTTTATAACATACCCTAAGAAAACGAATTGAGATATGTAATATAGTCCAAAGGACCAGATGTTCGTTGATTGAATCAACGTTCTGTTCTTGGACATGGACTATATGTATATACAAGATCACAAGCCCAAGAGTAGGGTAATACTTAATGTGCTTAGAGGGACTGATCAAGACTTAGAACCAGCCTAACTGAGTAGTTCACTACTGTAATCTTTAGTCACTAAAGACACACCGGAGCGTCGTCGTAGTGGGAGGGTTGTTAGACAACCCGACAGGTTCATGGTTATAGGTGAGTCCTCGGACTTGTTACCTGGAGAACATGAAGCCGACCCCTAGATCTATGACGAGACGCTGAAAGATCAAGATGCTCAGTCTTGGTAAAAGACGATGAAATATGAGATTGAATCTTTGGATTCAAATCATGTCTGGGATCTTGTAGCACCGCCCAAAGGTGTAAAAGCCATTGGTTACAAGTAGGTGTACAAGAGGAAAAGAGGGTCTGACGGGAAGGTGTAAACCTTCACGGCTAGGCTTGTTGCGAGAGGGTGCACTCAGAAAGAAAGGGATCGATTATGAGTAAACTTTTTCGCCGGTAGCTATGCTAAAGTCGATCCGGATTCTTTTGTCTTCACATGGAAGATGGAAGTCAAGACGGATTTCTAAATCGAAGTCTTGACGGGATCATCTATGTGGGACAGCCAGAGGGATTCATCGAAAAGAGCCAAGAGCATTCGGTAAGCAAGCTTAATCAATCTTAGGATTGAAGGAAGCTTCAAGATCTTGGACACATGCGGACCTATGAGAAAATCCATTTCATGGATTCATTCAAGGCATGTTTAGGTCCTGTGTGTAATAAAGAAGTGACAGAAAAGATGTGGTGTTTTCTCATTCTTTATGTAGACGACATCCTTCTAAATTGGCAACAATATGAAAGATGTTATCGGACATAAAGGGATGGTTGTCCGAGTAATTCAATGTAAGAGACTTAGGAGAAGTCAGGAATGTTCTTGGGATCAAAGTATTAAATGATCGCCAGAAAAGAACATAGAACTTATCTCGAGCCTCATACATAAATACAATTCTTACTCGTTGCAGCATACAGAATTCCAAGAAAGGTCTTCACCTTTTAGATGTGAAATTCATCTATATAAAGTTTTGTGTCCGACACAATAAAGGAGATAGATGAAGATTAAGCAGTTCCCTACACCTTAATGGTGGGAAGCTTAATGTATGTAATGCTATGCACGAGACTGATATCTACTATGCCGTGGGCATGGTGGTAAGATATCATAGTAATCCTGGAAAGGATCACTCGACTGATGTAAAGAACATGTTTAGGCTCCTGCAGAGGACCAGGAATTATGTTCTGAGTTACAAAGCAGTCAAGTTGTTTCCTTTGGATTACATAGAATTGGATTTCCAGATCAAACAGGGACAGTCGAAAGTCGAAGTCAGGCTATGTGTTCTCACTGTGAAGTGGAGCAGTCACATGGAAGAATGTAAAGCAGCGATGCATTACGGACTCTACCATGGAAACTAAAAGGATAACGGCCTGTGAGGCAGTTAAAAAGTCAGTGTGGCTCCAGAACTTCCTAAGGGACTTAGATGTGGTTTCTAGTTCACCCAAAGCTATTTTGAATAGCGGTATTGGAAAAACTTGAAATGCCACGAGTCCACAGTGGGAGATAACACGTAGAGCGCAAGTACCACCTGATTCGAGAGATCGTCTAGTAAGACGATACAGTTGTCACCTAGATAGCATCGAGAGGATTGCCTGGTAAAACCCGTTCACAGAGGCACTTCCAGCGAAAGCGTTGGGAAGGCGTGATGAGGTTATGGAATCTGATGTTTGGGAGAGGGCGACTAGACTTTTAGTATAAGTGGGAGATTGATGGAGTTGTATTCTAAATGTCTAGTTTAGTGCAAATACGGAACTCCTTATCTATACCTTAATTCGAGATATGATTCAAACATGATTGCATTTAATGCAATAGTCATTGATGTATACGTTGTAGACAGTATGGCGTGAGGAGACACGCGGAAGATCATACTGTCGGTTACTCGTATACTATCGAACAGTAGCTCACGACTTAGATGGACAGGGACAATCCATCGGTACGTCGTAGTGTGACTGGTAGATAGTCGGTCTTGACTATCATGTTACACTCGTACACTTGGTGTATTGAGCAGGACCACGGGAGGGCGTTCGATTTATACTAATCGCAGTAATCGAACTAGACCTCAGATATTACGGATATACGAATTCTTAATCCCTATATAATTATAGGTGCGTGTGTCCAATTCTCGGTTCTTTGACTTGCCAATGAGTGAGACTAAATGATTAGTCGAGATTCTCGGTAAATTGGGGATCGTAATTGTACGCACGGCATGCTATAGATTATAGACAGGAAACCGTGTCCCGTTTATCGGGTTGATGACGTCCTCGAGATGAGCTCATAAAGTTTATCATGTAAACCCTGCAGGTGGATTCGTTCCACATGATAATAAGGATGAGTGGTACTAGTCTCGGATAATAAGAAACGAATTAATTTAATTATTAGTAATTAAATAAATTCGTGGACGTTCGATATCTTAAACACGGGGAAAGTCGTATATGTAATTTCGGCGGAAATATTATTGGTAAAATAATATAGATTAATTAATTGGGAATTCAATTATAATTTTATAGTGGAATTAATTATAATTAAAATTGGATTTAATTAAAGGTTTTCTTTTAAGGACACCGGTTTAATTAAATTACAATTTAGCCTAATTAATTAATTGTCCTAAGGTCCCTAGTGTGGCCTATATATACCCCTCAATCTCTCTTCTCCTAACCTACAAAACGCCGCTATAATTAATTCTGTGGAGAAATTATTTTGTTAGCGCAATTATTTTCTTCTCTGCTTAATTAATTTAGATTAGCGCAGTGTTTTTATTTCTGTAGAAATTAATTTGCTTGCGCAAAATATATTTCTGGAGACAGAATAATTAAAAACGTGAGAAAGAGGGTTTGAGAGAGAAGAAGAAGAGAAGACTCCGGTGGATCGTTGCCCACACAACGTCCGGCGTCGAGGGCTAGGATACACACTAGAAGATCTCAGGGTGTTCGCCTATTCGGCTTCTCCGAATCACGCTTCAAAGGTATAAGAGATCGAAACCCTATTTCCGCAATAATTCGATTTCTTTCTCGTTGATTATGCATCGAATCTTAGATTGGGTTTCGGGTGTCGTGGATCATGTTCCTCGACTACTGGGGGGTCAAGGACCTCCGGATCGGTAGTCGGAAGAGGAAAATCGACCCGGAAACGGGCTCGGAACAGCAGGTCGCGCTGCTGTTCGCGGACGAACGGCGCCCGCTGAAAGGCAAACGGCGACCGCCGTTTGAGGCCTAATCAGCGGCCGCTGGATGACTAGCAGCGCCCGCTGTTTGAGTCAGGTCAGTGGCTGATTCGCGCGGTTGTCCTTCGGGGCGATGGCTGGGCGTGAATCGGCACTAGGGTTGTTACGTGAACGGAGCAGTACTACCTGGAGGTCGACTGGGAGTGTTCGGATGTTCGAGCGATCGAACGAACGCGTCCCGGGTAGTCGATTTCCAACACACTTTTGTTTTTGCACCCTATAACTGCTGACAAACCGCTGGTAGAAATCCTTAGTGCCGATGAACGGTAGTTTGCCCTAATGATCCTGAGTGAAGTTGTCTGCCCGGATGCCTTGCTTATTATTTGATTTAAGTTTTTACTTTTAGTATTCTGTTAGATCTGAGTATTTGCTTTGTTTACTTTTAGATTTATTTATTTGCATGCTATTTCTGTTAGTTGTAGTTAGATCTGAGTGTTTGAACGATTGCAAAACCGCTGTGCCCACAGCACCCAAACTCAAAACTTTTTGTGACAACCCCTTGGGCAAAGCCGAGATCACCTACTGTAATTGCCTCCTTGTGGGACCGACCCCACGTACTTACCATTATCTACGTTTTGTAGTTAAAGGGGTACTGGCTAAATATAAATTTCATTTTGACAGCGTGTTTGCTCCACGACAAGTATTCGCGCTCGTCACCCTTGCTCTTCCCAACGGCTCCCCCTTGCTCATGCTCGGCTCCCCCTTGCTCATGCCCTTGCCATTGCTCTTCCCAAACTACAACTCCCCCTTTTTGTGACGAAAGGTGCTCCAGGAAAAAAAATGAAAGTCATTAGAAGGAGCTTTTGCGTCAAAGGCATGGAGGTCCATCCAAGATAGGCAATGAAAAGAAAAACGTCCTGATATCAAATCCTTGATCGATTTCAATTTCGGAATGGCTAAGACATCGATTTCTCATGGCACAAAAAAAAGAAACACTACGGTCAGAGCAAATCATGTTGGCTTCAAATTGAAAGCACAATGCATTTAAAACTAGAAAACTAACTCTTCCCTATGCGGCAGTAAGAGAAGTTTTTTTTTAAAATAAAAAAATATTTTTGGGGTGTGATAACTTCTAGGATAAACTAGGCAATTAATATCCAAAAATAAAAAACAAGAAGTGCGTAAAGAAAAGGCACACTCCGGTTGGGCAACACGCTACGTATGGAATAAGCTGCATACTTCTCTTCATGGATGCCAAGATTCAGAAGGTGAATGTATTGAATATCTTAGGCACTTAGTACATTGAATCAAAACCCTTTGTATATATATATATATATATATTTACAAGTATTTTGGTTTGTCTATGTTTCCTAAGAGCTTTGGATATTCTCTCTGCCTTCGGAAGATTTTACATTCTTTATTATGACATTCTGATGCGGCAAACTTGAAAGAGAAGTTGAAGCTGCCATGTCAATGCGGCAGCGCGTTGTAGTCGTGCATCTAGGGCACGCTGCACATACTCAATGGTTTGTTTATGTCAATTTGTCTATTTCCTGCCTTCGTGTCTTCAGGTGATGCGGCAGCAGCAACAACAATTGAGGAAACATCAGCAACATCGGTTGAGGCAGCAGCAACATTAGTTGAGGCAGCACGATCAGCTGAGGTAAAAACAACGATTTTTGTTTTGGGAATCCAAACTTGATTCACTTTCTTCTTCATCGGCTTAGTAGGAGACCTTGATTTGTTGAGATATTTGCTAGGATTCCAAGGTCCTACATTTGAGGATAGAAGACGACCATTTTCAATGTCTTCTTCACGTCTCCAACAATAGGGTCGAATATGACCTGGGACGAGGCAATAGTGGCATACATATCATCGTTTCGATTTGTTCTTCAGTTTAGGCAGGGGTTGCCTTGTTCTCGTCTTGCCTGATTCTGCATGCCCTTGCCTCTGCCTTCTGCCTTTGTTGGGGGCAGGGGCAGAAACCTTGCCTTTGGTTGGTGTGAATTCTTGTGAACTTGAGGGCTTAGAAGCATCATTTGAAACACCTTCTGATGTTTTCACAAAAGTAATTCCTGTGGATATCTTCTTTAGAGGGAACACGACATCGATAGTCTTTTGGTAACCGAGGCCTTGCCTTTGAACATTTGATATGCTCATCACAGCATCCAATTTGGAAGTACCCGTGTTGAGCTTCTCAAAAGTATTGTTGGCAGCCTCCAACTTTCCATTTGATCGCTCGAGATCGATCTTGAGTCTGCCTATTTCCATATCCTTCCTTGTCAGCTCCACATCAAACTTTTTTAATCGTTCTTCGTAATTTCCTTTGCCGGCCATCAAGCTCTCCACCACCTTGGATTGATTCCTGAATCGTTCTTCGGTTGAGGCTTTGTCGGCAATAAAATTCTTCATCATCGTGGATTGCTTCTTCGAATCCATTCGGAGGTCATCAAATTTGTCTTTTAGTTCCATCAAAAGTTCAAGGGAGATTGTAACTTCTTCAGATTCATCGTCATCAATGGAGGCAGTGAGACACATAAAACTCCCTGCCTTGGTTGCATCAGCTGTATGGCAGACTTTCTGGTATGCTGTGGCAGGGTCTGCGGCAGAGGTTGCGGCAGAGTTATTTCTTCATCATCTGATAAGCACCTGCCTTCAAAGCGAGCTGCAAAGGCAGTGTTAGTACAAAAATTCTCAGCCTCAGTTTGATTAAAGAGATCTAAGTCCTGAAATGCTATCATGTTAACAAAATTTTCAATTTTTCTATTTTTAGATGGGCATTCGGTAGCATAATGTCCAATTCCATGGCATGAGTGACACTCAATTTTGGACCAGTCCTTCTCTTGGCTTGAATTGGAATTTGAGTTTGATCGTTGAGGCACAAATCTTCTTTCTTGACTCGTTGCGGCCTTTGATGGATTCCTCCTTCGTCGTGGATCGAACTTACCTTTGAGAGATCGTACAAGAATAACATCGAGCTTGTTGGGTTGTGTCCTTCAAATCCTACGTGTGCAATCTATAAAGTCATAAGGTCGTCTTTTGGATGTTAAATGATTAGTCTATAATATTGTTTATTACTGGGAGTAATATAATATTGATCGATAATCATACCTACAGGGTCACACACGGACTCGATGATGAATTACGTTGCTTGTTAATTATATAGATTTAGAATCAATATTTAAGTGGAATTATACATGCATGGGATGCATGACTTGCATGGAATGCATGTCACATAGTGTGACATGGCATGCCACACAAGCAAATGGGACCACATATCATGATTTGGCATGATTAGGTGGAGGTGTCCTTTCATCTCCCCATTAACCACCATTACTTGTGCATTATGATGCACATAATGGGGGGTTACATGGAGTGGTTAATGGAGATGAATAAAGACATGAAAATCTGATTTTCATGACACTTGAACATCACCCACGAAATTCCACACAAAAATATAGAGAAAAGAGCTCTTGGAGAGGCGTCTTTACAAGCTACAAGCATGTTCATCATCCGGGTTCGTGTGCAACACGTAGAGGCCGGGCCATTTGTGCGGCTTCAACATCCGGGCGATCTAGCCAAGAAGAGTGACGAGGTCATTCACAAGGAGAGCATCTAGTGACTTATCCATGAAGGTGGTTCAATTGACTCAACACTACCTTCATAAACATCAACGAGGCACGCTACACCGATTGTAAGTGTTCTCGTTAATCCCTATATATATATTGGATGTATATATATAAACGTGTCTATACATATAATGTGTGCCTAGATCTTCATGTTGTTCGTGTTCTATTGTTTTACACGCTTCCGCACACACGAACAAGGTAATCGAGCGATTGGATCGACATCGAAAACCATCAATTGGTATCAGAGCCTAGGGCTCGTGCACATGTTTTGTGTTGGACACAATTTTAAACAACATAATTGCTCTTATGTGCTTCTTTGTTGTGGTGTTGATTGCTTGTCATAGATGTAAGGCCAACCACAGATAGTGGTTGGGTGAATGCAATCGTGTTTTTTACGTACCGAATGGCTTTAGTTTTGAGGCCTGCGTGCCTTGGAATCAGTTGTAATTTGGAGGACTGCGTGCCTTGGAATCATTTGTAATATATAGGTTTCTTTTACATATGTATTGTACAACTTGTAAGCAGTGGATTTGATCCACGGATCGACCTTGGATCTCGAAGCACCGACGAATACGAAGAGAAACGAAGCAAGAAGAAGCATTTTTTCAGCCACTGGAGCAGGTAGCGGTCGCTACCCTAGGGGTAGCGGTCGCTACCCTGAACGCTAGGCTGATCGCTGCTCGATCGCTACCGGGGCCGAAAAATGGTCTGGACCTGTTGGAGTTGTGTACTTAATGTCTAGATTTAAGTACCGGTAAACTCCCGGTCATAGCATTTAACCTATTTAATTAATAAACAATTATTTGCAATTAATTATTGTTAATTATTTATGCAAAATATAGTCCTGGATTTTATACGTTATAGTTAGTATGGTGGGGCATGGGCACACAGAAGATCATACTATCGGTTGCTCGTATTTAATCGAACAGTTGCTCACGACCTAGATGGACACGGACCAATCCATCGGTATAGTCGTTGTGTGAGAGACAAAATAATTTATCTTAATTATTTTATCACACTTGTACACTTGGTGTATTGGGCGGATCAGCTTGAGATTTATTGATTAGGATTGCCTTGGATAATCAATTTAAATCTCGGAGTATTTTATTCTTAATCCCCGATATTATTGCGGGTGTGTATATTTAATACTAGAGGCTTTGATTTTCCAAAGGAATTAACCGATTTAATTATTGGGTTAATTACCGGTAAAGTTGGGTCGCTATATTTTATATATGACATGCCGTGAATACTTGACGGGAAAGTGTATCCCGGAAGGGTTGATAATATCCCCGAGATGAGTTCATAAGGAATTATTGTGTAAACCTCATGAGTGGATTCGTTCCGCACAATAATAAAGGTTGAACGGTACTAGTCTCGGATATAAGATATGAATATTATTTATTGAGCAATAAATAAATTTATTCATGGATATTTAAATCTTAAATACACGGAATAAATAATACTACTTGGAGAAATATTATTTGATATAATATGGAATAATATTGGGAGTGCAATTTTATTTATATAGTGGAAAATAAATAAAATTAATATTGATAAGAATTAATGGATTTGGGTTGGACCCAATTTAATTTTCAATATTGAAGCCCAATATTTATTCTCCTTATGATCCCCTACGTAGCCTATATAAGCACTACATGGTCTTCACTTTCAAGAGAGAATTAATTGACCTACGCCAATCATAAAATCTTGAGAGTGAGGAGGATCCATAGAGTTCGATAGATCGCCGCCCACACGACGTTCGGACGAGGTGCAAGGAATACGCGGGAAGGTCACAAGGTCATCAACCGAATTCGTTTCTCCGTACAACGATTCGAGGTAATAATCATAAACCCCCTTTTATGATTTGTGATTGTTTTAATCGTGATGTGTACATGAACAAGACGATCCGGGAACGTCGAGACCGGGATACGGGGATCTCGCGATCCCCGTCGGGATCGAAGAAGGGGCGGCCGAACCCTAGGGTTCGACCGCCGGCGCGCGGGCGTGAGGGGAGCCCCGGCTGGACGCCGGGGCGAGCGATCGACGTGAAGTCGATCGCTGGGGGTTCGGCCGTGGGCTGGTGCCACGACGGATCGAACCCCCCGGCCTCCCTCCGCCGGTGGTGCGCGCAAAGGGAGAAGGCCGCGGCTGGACGCCGCGGCTGGGGCGATCGAACCCTAGTTCGATCGCCGGGGACCGTCGCGGCTTCGCGCCGCGACTGGTGGTCCCCCTCCCGTCGGATGGCGGCGGTGAGTCGCCGGACTCACCGCCAAGGGGCTGTTCCGAACAGCCCCGGCGATCGCCATGCACGGCGATCGCGAACCCCGCGATGGGGTTCGGCTAGGGTTTAGCCGCGGGTTCATCCCGCGGCGATGCTCTTGTCGAGCCCGGTTCTTCGCGTGGTGTTCGCGTTCGTAATTTCCGACTCGCGGGAGAAAATCGGCTGGGGGCGGGCTGCGTGTCTTCGGGCGCGTAGTCTCCAAAGGTCGGACTCCTGTGGATGAGTTGGTGTTCGTGCGAACTCCGGCGACGGGTTTTCGGTCGGGTTATCGGTTCCGCAATTTTTGATAGCCCGGGACATCGAATCCCAGCAGGACCAAGGTAGCGGTCGCTACTCCCTCTGGAATCAGCATTGCGCCATTCCGGTGGATGGGTCGCTACTCATGGAGTTTGCTTATTTTTCGTTCGTTCTTTTTTCTGTGTGTTGTGAGGTTTAGGGGCCATTCGAGTATGTATTGCTTGCTGTGCTAGTTCTAGGTTTATATATGTTATAAATGTTCAACCAACATACATACAACCTTAAACATGCATGTTCCCAAAATAATGAGTATAATGTCTTGTCCAAAGCTTCACACCCATGAAGCCCTCGATCGTGAGTTGGTGGGTCCGCCTCAGCGGGGTGCCACTTTCTATCTTGGGATAATTGCGGGTAAGGGTAGTGAAATGCCCTTACATGTGAGTTTGGTTTCCTCATCGATAGATCCACTGCAGGCGTGGCTATTGAGACATGAGATGAGAAAGGGATTCTTATCGACCGAGACTGACATTAGATGTCATTGACATGGGATGTCTACCTATCTTGGTTTTCTTAAGTGCGGACTCAGTCGGCTTAAGGATTCACAAGATGAGGGTCTTGGGATCGTTTTGTTCAAGGGAACAACGATATTAGATATCGATTGAACAAAATGGAATAAATAGGTAGCTTGTTAGACGACCTTATTTGTTTACCGCTTTGTGAATGTTTACATACTTTATTTATCTTACTTTTGAAGTTTATCATGTTAATTTCAACTCGATTCAAGTTTGGTTCAATTCTTGATTATGAAAAATTGAACAACATAAATTTTCTTGATTGACAACGTAATTTGAGGATGATCCTCAAATACGAAGACAATGAAAATGTGTTAGATAACCACATCCTAAGATATCATTGAACAACTCAATAGCATGTTCAGGGAATATGCTAAGATTGAGCAGTTCTGAATGACCAGGGTCATCGCTTCAGCTAGGCTAGAAAAGGAGAAACCTATAGGGACCACATATGCAGCAAATGATTGGATTATTTGCTTTAAGTGATCTCCTAAATTTTTCTAAGATGATGAGTCGTCAATTAAAAAGGGGACCCTAAGAGGGATATTCTTATGATAAGGGATGAGGTATTCAAAAGAGCATGGGCAAGAAGGCTACTAGGGTTCCTAGGGAATCTGAATGCGTCTACTGCAAAGGTGTAGGACACTAATTGCAAACATGTAGAAGTTCATGTTTATTCGATTTCAAAACCAATGCCTAATTTGTCTTTCATATGTTGGATTCTAAAGTTAGGATTATTTTCACCTCGGGGAGTGATTTAATCCAAAACACTTAGTTCATCAATGACACAAATTAGAGACCTTCGAGCCATGGGATGGCGTTAATCGATTGTCTGGTTGGCTCCCTCATATTTTATGAGAGATAGGGCTTCAATTGCATGATAATATCGCTGGTTAAAAAACTTCGACTTTTCACTTACGATTTATCACGTTTTTTATATTGGGATAATTATGAACGGGAATTCAAATAAGAGTCAATTATTGGGAATAATTGAATTTGCCCAAAGTTCAAAGAAGATGAGAAGAACGGGGTTGCTTCATCTTCAGGTATTAATGTTATAGACATTAAATTTCGCAAATTTATCTTCTTGTGTATTGGATGCCAAATGTGGTTCTCACATTTGTATGTGGAGGAACTACATAGAAATATAAGTTTGGTGAGTAGAGATGTCGATCTACGGGCGAGAAATGGAGCGAATGTCGCTGCATTAGCCGTATGATCATAGGATGTTGTTTTGCCTTAGGGCCTTGTTTTAGTATTATAACCATGTAATTTTGTACTTTCAATAAACAATGAATATTGGTTCAGTATTGGATACTGATGGATTAGTTTTTCACTATTAAATAGTTTGGTAACTATTTTTATTGTGAGTTATATATTCTTTGTTTTGGTACGATTATTATATTGTTTATGTATACTTTAACTTGACAAATTATATATAACATTAACACCAAGGGCCGAATCGAATAAGTCTTAATGAGACATAACTACAACATTGTTGATTAAGTCAAATCAACATCTAAACATGTAACGAAGCTTCTTTAAGAAGGCATTCTAGAATCATTTGACTTGGAGTCATTTGATACATGTGAATGATGTGTGATGGACAAGATAACAATGTCATCTTTCTTGGAGAAAGGAGAACATGTGAGTAATTAATTATGGATGATCCATACTGATGTATGTGGAACCTATTAATTCACAAGCACATGAAGGTTATGTTTCGGAAAAGAGAAAACTAACTCTATTAGATAGAGTTTGATCTATCGATGATGGGTCTAATTGAACTACTAAACTCTTTTGGGAACACTATATTCTTGACTTCAACCTATACACTGAATAGGACACTGTCAAAAGCTGTTGATAAGACACCATACTAGGTATGAAAAGGGAGGATTCCTAAATTGTCTTACATCAAGATTTGAGGTTCTATAGCTTCTATGAAGAGATTTATCTCTACATGGCTTGAACTCAAATGGGATAAAAGTTTCCTTATGGTATGTCCATATGAAACTCGAGGGTACAACTTCTACGATCTATCTGAGAACAATATTTTGTTGCTCGAGATGGTGATTTTCTTGAAAAGAGATATCTTTCCTAGAAAGTCAGTGGGAGCTCGGTTATCTTGAACGAGGTTCAAGTGGAACAACCAATGATGAATACTCAAGACTGGGTTGAGAGTATTCCTATGGTTTTGGAAACCATACCAGCCCTTGTAGGTCCAGAAGGCATATATCTCGTTTAGTCAGATACTTAGGTATTGTGATAAATGAGAGATATGAAGTCATGCTTTTGGAAAGCGATGAACCTTCGAACTATATCCAAACTATGACGAGTGCAGCTACTAAAAACATTGGCATGGTGCCATATAATCCGAGATGATTTCAATGTCTGGTAATCAAGTTTGGAACTTTATAGATTTGCATCAAGAGGCTAGACCCATTGAGTGCAAATAGATCTTCAAGATCAATATAGACATGTATGGAAAACCTAGGGTTTTCAAAGCAATTTTGGTGGTAAAAGTTTTATATTCACAAGGTGGATTATGATAAATCTTTTTCACCAGTTGTTGTGATTTATTCATTCGGATTAACTTAGACATTGTGACTGACGCTACCGTCGTTTGAGTAGCGCAAAATAAATTTATAAGACCTAAAGCTTCACACCAACAACAAGTATTAGTGGTAAATATTAGGTGTCGATCCCACGAGGTGTTTATCATTATTTTCTCACGGCTTTGCCCAATGTAGGTTGTCACGATTTTATAAAGAGTTTTGAGTGAACTACCGAACAACTAGAATAACTAAAAGCAAATAACAAAACAACTAAATCTAATAACAAGAAATTAAATAGTCAGCTACTGAACTTGACCAATATCGAAAATAAACTACTCAACTACTGAACTCGACCAAATAGTAAAACAGAGCATCTGGGCACAGTCGTCACCTTATCTACCTGATCAAGTTTCTACTGTTCATCGGCACGTAAGATTTTGCTAACAGCTTTATCTTTCGGTTATAGGTTGTCCAATTAAAGTATAAACGCCCCTATGTTGTCACGCACGCAAATACCCCAACCCTTATTCACTCTTTCGGTTTAAAGTCTTACTAGATCTCTCTATGTAAAACCCCTAGTATTGATCAATTTGACACTATGTTAGCCGACATGAGTCTAAGTTGATCAAACTGCCTTAATATCTAAGCGAACCCGAAATGGCCAATAGCATGCCCGGACAGACCCGAGTCATACGACCACATCTCCAGCAACATGTAATACTATGCGGACGCCAAGTCTCCCTGCACGTTGATCCGCGTATGTGTGTGTTAGGTGAAAAGGGATTCCTACTGGCTACTGTACGTTGCCCAAGTCCCTAACATGCCTGTAGATACTACCCTGTTGAATCGGGAATAAAACTAAGTTAGTTGCTATAATCAAAAGCCTCTCAGTATTTTAGAAATCAGGTCGACCAAGTTCAGACGTTGCCCAGGCGCAAATTTCTAGCTAAGCATAAACAAACATAAAATAAATAAAATAAAATAAAAGGAAAACATGCTTGAATTAAACTAAGAAATCAAAGTAACAAATTTCTTGAATAATCAGAAATTAAAATACGAAAATAAAAACATAAAACAAAACGGAATTGCCCAGCTATGCCCGAAGGCGATAGCCGGCGAGAACTCGTCTTCTTCTTCCTCCAATCTTCTTCGTGCTCTTCTATGTATGGTGGTATATGTTTCTATGTGTAGCCTCTCTTATCCACGTGATTTGTAGGTCTTCATATGTATTTATAGATGTTGGAAGTTTTGGGCTCCAAGTAAAATCGCTGACTTGATCAGTTTAATTGAGATAAGGAAATAAAAGATTTTTTTCCTTATCCTTTCCTTAAAAATAGGGATCCTGCCGCATCCTTGACCAATTCCGTGTAGATATAGGACTCAATCTGATGTAGAGACGTGTTGTACAATGTGTCTAACGTTGGATGAGAGTCCATCTTTGATACTTCTATGAATCTGGTCGCCTTTTAAGACTCCATAACTCCCAGGACTCTTCGTACACTACTTGCTCAACGTCCGTCTCTGGTCAACTCGGATATTTTTCCAACCTCTTTACTTCGTACGGTACTTGGTCAAGCTTCGGTCTTGATCACTTCCTGACTTTGGCCAATATGACATGGGTGTTCAGGTCAGGCTAACTTGCTCAACCAGCATACTTGCTCAATGCGGCGATTTCTTTCCAAATGTTCGTCTTTTCACGTTCCACCTGCATAACTTGACCATAGACTCCAAATGTGCCCTCCCAGACACAAGTAAGGTGAAAACAAATAAAAAGACTCGATTAACTTGACTCAAAAGTACTAAAAATGAGCCAAAAAATATGGCTCATCACACGCACACACTTTAATTACGCTTGTCCTCAAGCGTGTGGTATGACTCGCGCTGCTCAAGTAGAAAACAAGGGAGGGAGGGAAAGAAATAAAAAGAAGACACTAGCATACTTTTCAGAATACAACATTGATCAAGTAAACAGACAGTCAAAATCGTAGTCCAAGGGATGCATAAAAAATAGTCAAGACGCTGCAATAGGATTTTTGGTTCTCTCCCTAAGTGTTTCTCTCTTTCAATGTATGGGTAGTGTATCGCTCAATTCTGTTTTGGAATGCGCTTTGCCTTGGGCTTGACCAATTTCTGACCTATGACAATTCTCAGTTGATCTAGGCATATTATCAGGACTTTTAAGGGTGTTTGTGTAGGCTCTATTGGGCATATTTCCATGTCGACTGTAGGCAGGTTGCTTATTTTACTTAGCAACTTTTTTTTATTCGTACATCTAATTCACTTCCCTTCTTACGGGCCTTAGCACAACCCCTTTTTTTTTTTTTTTGCTGAAGACATACTTTCTGACTTGCCCCTTTTATGTGCTCGGGCACGTTTTCATGTTGGTCGGAGTTTTCCCCAGGTGATCAAAGAACAGGCTAGGCTCAAGGGGCTATCAAGGGTCTTCTTTATTTATTGACAAAAATGAACAAAAATTGCCTAAGTCATCTAATACCTCAACTCAACAATCAAATCACACAAGCAGAAATAAGGCAAACCTCAGCATTACGGCATTCCAAACAAACTCTCAAGAAAGAAATATTTTCATAATGTTGGCTCAAATCTCACGGCTACCTAATTGCAGTTCCATCGTCCCAAATTTGATGCATAGACTAATAAGTTTGAAAACTGTTCAAATTGACCAAGTATATTCATCAAGCTTACGACACGACCAAGGACAGGGGTTGCTCCTACCCGTTCCCCCACTCACACACTTTGCCTCCGGCAAAGTGGGTGAAAGGCAAAGTGGGTGAAATAGTAATAAGATTGGGCAGGGACTTCCCTTGACACAGACTCCGACTCCAAACGACGTTGGCGCACCTCTCCACTCACACACTTTGCCTTGGGCAAAGTGTGTCAATGAAGAGTTCAACCCTTGACTCGAAAGAAAAGAGAAGGGAAAGAAAAAAAAGAAAAAAAAAGTGGGAGGGCAAGTGAGGAGGAGGTAAAGTCAAGGTAAAACCTGAATTGAGCATAGGTGAAGTTGACCATTAATGATTTCAACAGCTTCGTGAGGTCATCTCTGCATGTTGCCTTGATGCTTTAAGACTACGCCCTTAGTCAGTAACTTGGGCACGCCTACCCAGACCTTGACTTCTCTCCATTGGTCATCTTTGCAACTTCAGGGAACTCATCCATCTTCTAGCGTAAACTGCTGAAAGTTGACCAAGTAGCCTTGCGGTATGCTCAAGCAGCTACCCTTATGCCTCCTTGACCTGCACATCAAAAAACAAACAAACCCTTTCTCCTTTTGGATTCTGAAGTGTCAAAGTCCTCTATCCGATTTTATTCAAAATAAAAGAAAAGAAAAGAATAAAATAATATACAAGAAATACCAGGTTGCCTCCTGGTCAGCGCCTTAGTTATCGTCATGGGCATGACGTGATGTATGCTCACCATTCTTCATGATGGAAGGTCTTGAGCTTCTCCTCGTTATGGCCATAGGAGGCCTTCAGGCACTTGAGTAAATCTGTGAAGTTGCTCATCATCCATCCATGTAAAGTGCCTGGTGGGTTGCCCAAACCAAACTGTACTTGAATGTTGGTCAGGGGCGAATTGCTCTTCTCTTCCAGATTTTGGGTGAACAACCCTCGTGTCTTCCTTTCTGAACCTTCACTTAATACATCACTATTGATCTCACTCATTGTATCCCTTTGTCCAAAGTAGAGATATTTCGTGTGCTTGGGCAATATCTTCGATTTTTGCTCGGGTGCCCGTTCAAAGGCTGGCTCTAATATCTCTTCCCGGACATCATTCCCAGTTTGCCTCGCCTGCATTAAATTATCAGATGTTTGAAACATGCCAATATGAAATACCTCATGTTTCTTCATTTGGACAATATTTAGTTTCTGCTCTTGGGCAAGTTGCTCCTCTTGGGCAGGTTGCTCTTCTGCTGTAGGTTGCTCCTCTTAGGCAGGTTGCTCTTCTGCTGCAGGTTTCTCCTTTTGGTGGTTGTAATGACCGTAACCAAAACTAGGTGTGTTGGTCAGGGCATACTGGTCGTAGCAATTGTGTTCATCTTGACCATAACTGTGTATTGGCCAACCTGCGTGTCTTCTCTCAGGGCGTTGGTAATGATCAATTTCATTTGTTTCGGCTGCTTTGAGTGGTCTTCTGGCCGTCATCTCCACGAGTTTCTTAATGGTGCCGCAAAGTTTATCAATTTTATCTTCGGCAGACATGGGCATATCAGTTGTCTGCTTGGGCAAGTAGTCTTCATCTTCACGGGATCCTTCGGCCAAGTCTTTCAATATGTTGAACGCCTCAGTTGCAATTTTATCGAGAATAGAACCTCCACATGCAGCATAAATTATCATTCTTTCTTGTCCCCTCAGTCCGGATCTAAAGTATTGGATCAATTCATGATCCGAAAATAGAGGATATGGGCATAGTGCTGGAATCTTATTGAGTCGTACCCAATAGTCGTAGAAAGATTCTCCCGTGCCCATTTTTATGTTGTTAATCATCTTCTTGATCTGCATGATCCGAGAGATAGGGAAGTACTTCTTCAAGAATTGATGTTGGAGCTGCTGCCATGTTGTAATTTCGCCTCTGGGCAAGGTGTATAGCCAATCTCTTGCCCCATCAGCAAGGGAGAAGGGAAAAGCTAATAGTCGAATATACTCTGCCAGGTTGCCCATAGCAGGTATAGTCCCACATGTTAGCTCAAAATTTCGCAAATGAAGTTGAGGGTCCTCCCAGGGCATATCGCTGAACTTGGGCAACAGCTGCAGAAAATTGGGATTCATTGACCAATATGTAGTGATGTTGGGCAAGGTTATGCCCTCAAGTCTAAAGTTCAAAAAGTTAGGGAAACTCAATTCCCTCAATGTCTTCTCTAATCCTCGGTTGTTCAGGACATCCATCTTTTTTTGTCCTCTGCTCAAGTAGTGATCTTGGGCAAAGGTGGTTCTATGGGCTGCACGTGCTGCTTGACCTGCTTTCCTCGTCCTGCTCCTTGCTGTCCTCTTTGGTCAACCTGGAACAAAAACAAAAAAAATCGCAAGTCAAATAGCACAAAGAAAATAACTGGAATATAAACTCCCCGGCAACGGCGCCAATTTTGACGCTACCATCGTTTGAGTAGCGCAAAATAAATTTATAAGACCTAAAGCTTCACACCAACAACAAGTATTAGTGGTAAGTATTAGGTGTCGATCCCACGAGGAGTTTATCGTTATTTTCTCACGGCTTTGCCCAATGTAGGTTGTCACGATTTTATAAAGAGTTTTGAGTGAACTACCGAACAACTAGAATAACTAAAACCAAATAACAAAACAACTAAATCTAATAACAAGAAATTAAATAGTCAGCTACTGAACTTGACCAATATCGAAAATAAACTACTCAACTACTGAACTCGACCAAATAGTAAAACAGAGCATCTGGGCACAGTCGTCACCTTATCTACCTGATCAAGTTTCTACTGTTCATCGGCACGTAAGATTTTGCTAACAGCTTTATCTTTCGGTTATAGGTTGTCCAATTAAAGTATAAACGCCCCTATGTTGTCACGCACGCAAATACCCCAACCCTTATTCACTCTTTCGGTTTAAAGTCTTACTAGATCTCTCTATGTAAAACCCCTAGTATTGATCAATTTGACACTATGTTAGCCGACATGAGTCTAAGTTGATCAAACTGCCTTAATATCTAAGCGAACCCGAAATGGCCAATAGCATGCCCGGACAGACCCGAGTCATACGACCACATCTCCAGCAACATGTAATACTATGCGGACGCCAAGTCTCCCTGCACGTTGATCCGCGTATGTGTGTGTTAGGTGAAAAGGGATTCCTACTGGCTACTGTACGTTGCCCAAGTCCCTAACATGCCTGTAGATACTACCCTGTTGAATCGGGAATAAAACTAAGTTAGTTGCTATAATCAAAAGCCTCTCAGTATTTTAGAAATCAGGTCGACCAAGTTCAGACGTTGCCCAGGCGCAAATTTCTAGCTAAGCATAAACAAACATAAAATAAATAAAATAAAATAAAAGGAAAACATGCTTGAATTAAACTAAGAAATCAAAGTAACAATTGTCTTGAATAATCAGAAATTAAAATACGAAAATAAAAACATAAAACAAAACGGAATTGCCCAGCTATGCCCGAAGGCGATAGCCGGCGAGAACTCGTCTTCTTCTTCCTCCAATCTTCTTCGTGCTCTTCTATGTATGGTGGTATATGTTTCTATGTGTAGCCTCTCTTATCCACGTGATTTGTAGGTCTTCATATGTATTTATAGATGTTGGAAGTTTTGGGCTCCAAGTAAAATCGCTGACTTGATCAGTTTAATTGAGATAAGGAAATAAAAGATTTTTTTCCTTATCCTTTCCTTAAAAATAGGGATCCTGCCGCATCCTTGACCAATTCCGTGTAGATATAGGACTCAATCTGATGTAGAGACGTGTTGTACAATGTGTCTAACGTTGGATGAGAGTCCATCTTTGATACTTCTATGAATCTGGTCGCCTTTTAAGACTCCATAACTCCCAGGACTCTTCGTACACTACTTGCTCAACGTCCGTCTCTGGTCAACTCGGATCTTTTTCCAACCTCTTTACTTCGTACGGTACTTGGTCAAGCTTCGGTCTTGATCACTTCCTGACTTTGGCCAATATGACATGGGTGTTCAGGTCAGGCTAACTTGCTCAACCAGCATACTTGCTCAATGCGGCGATTTCTTTCCAAATGTTCGTCTTTTCACGTTCCACCTGCATAACTTGACCATAGACTCCAAATGTGCCCTCCCAGACACAAGTAAGGTGAAAACAAATAAAAAGACTCGATTAACTTGACTCAAAAGTACTAAAAATGAGCCAAAAAATATGGCTCATCACACGCACACACTTTAATTACGCTTGTCCTCAAGCGTGTGGTATGACTCGCGCTGCTCAAGTAGAAAACAAGGGAGGGAGGGAAAGAAATAAAAAGAAGACACTAGCATATTTTTCAGAATACAACATTGATCAAGTAAACAGACAGTCAAAATCGTAGTCCAAGGGATGCATAAAAAATAGTCAAGACGCTGCAATAGGATTTTTGGTTCTCTCCTTAAGTGTTTCTCTCTTTCAATGTATGGGTAGTGTATCGCTCAATTCTGTTTTGGAATGCGCTTTGCCTTGGGCTTGACCAATTTCTGACCTATGACAATTCTCAGTTGATCTAGGCATATCATCAGGACTTTTAAGGGTGTTTGTGTAGGCTCTATTGGGCATATTTCCATGTCGACTGTAGGCAGGTTGCTTATTTTACTTAGCAACTTTTTTTTATTCGTACATCTAATTCACTTCCCTTCTTACGGGCCTTAGCACAACCTTTTTTTTTTTTTTTTTTTTTTTTTTTTTTTTTTGCTGAAGACATACTTTCTGACTTGCCCCTTTTATGTGCTCGGGCACGTTTTCATGTTGGTCGGAGTTTTCCCCAGGTGATCAAAGAACAGGCTAGGCTCAAGGGGCTATCAAGGGTCTTCTTTATTTATTGACAAAAATGAACAAAAATTGCCTAAGTCATCTAATACCTCAACTCAACAATCAAATCACACAAGCAGAAATAAGGCAAACCTCAGCATTACGGCATTCCAAACAAACTCTCAAGAAAGAAATATTTTCATAATGTTGGCTCAAATCTCACGGCTACCTAATTGCAGTTCCATCGTCCCAAATTTGATGCATAGACTAATAAGTTTGAAAACTGTTCAAATTGACCAAGTATATTCATCAAGCTTACGACACGACCAAGGACAGGGGTTGCTCCTACCCGTTCCCCCACTCACACACTTTGCCTCCGGCAAAGTGGGTGAAAGGCAAAGTGGGTGAAATAGTAATAAGATTGGGCAGGGACTTCCCTTGACACAGACTCCGACTCCAAACGACGTTGGCGCACCTCTCCACTCACACACTTTGCCTTGGGCAAAGTGTGTCAATGAAGAGTTCAACCCTTGACTCGAAAGAAAAGAGAAGGGAAAGAAAAAAAAGAAAAAAAAAGTGGGAGGGCAAGTGAGGAGGAGGTAAAGTCAAGGTAAAACCTGAATTGAGCATAGGTGAAGTTGACCATTAATGATTTCAACAGCTTCGTGAGGTCATCTCTGCATGTTGCCTTGATGCTTTAAGACTACGCCCTTAGTCAGTAACTTGGGCACGCCTACCCAGACCTTGACTTCTCTCCATTGGTCATCTCTGCAAAAGAGGATGAAAAAAATTCCTTATGCTTCGGCAATAGGGTCTATAATGTACGCCATAGTATGTACACGACCGTGCGTATCGTATGCTTTGAGCATGACGACTCGGTTTCAAGGAAACCCAAGTGAGGCGCATTGGACTGCGGCCAAGAATATTCTTAAGTACCTTAGATGGACAAAAGAATATTTTGTTGTCTTTGGAAGACAAAAGAGTTGATGTTAACAAGCTATTTGAATGCAAACTTCATAACAGACTAAGATAATTTCCGATTTTAATCTGGTTATATCTTTTGTCTGGATAGAGGTGAAATTAGCTGGAATAGTTCCATACAATGCAATATAGCTAATTAAACTACATAAGCTGAATACAATACTGCATTGGATGAAGTGATGTTGGTAGTTCAGATTTGAAAGTTCTTCAATGAACTAGGTGGCGTAACTAGCTCGGCCCATCCGATAGTTCTCTATTTATAGTAGATCTATCGCGCAAGCCAATGAGCCTAGGGAGCACTACAAATCTAAAGCTGGTGCTCAGGATGTTCCACATTATCTGGGAGATAGTTTTGTGGAGACATCAAGATAATAAAGTTGCAACTTTTGGTAAGGTTGCAAACCCGCTTTCTAAACCTCTCCAGCAGTTTAAGCTTGAGGCTTTCACGACTGCAATAGAGATCAGACATCTTAGAGATGGGTTGTGATTTCTATTACTGTATTAGATACTTTTGGAGATTTGGTAAACATTCACTCATATGTATAATACATATTTCTTCATATAAATATGGTTTAATTTATATGAATTGTCCAAATGATTAAGTTATATCAATTGGGTTATGAGGTCGACTTACCTAATAATGAATTCTCAATGGTTGAACTAATATACTTGAATCATATAGTTGTTCCTGGTTCGTATAATCGAGTACGGACAAACCGATAATACAAAGAACTAGATTGTAATGTGTACTATAGCGCCTCTTCATGGGCTAGTGATGTGGGACATCAAGTACAATTACATAGATATTAGCTGGGAGCTAATGATCGAACGGACCCGACTGGAATAGTATTTGAGATTTTGAGTCATAATACTATTTCATTGACTATCGAGCAATTTCATTTGACCTGAGTAGTCTAGAGTGATTCCATTGTGAAATGGTATACTTTGATACAAGTAAACGCCTTTCGTAAAAGGAGGTTATAAAATTTGTTATTGGGTATATCGGGAAGCAAGTGGAAGAGCTTGGATTGACAAGATGGGACTGTCCTCCATTTTTTTATAATGGGATATATGTCTTACCGGACACATGGAGAGTCGAGACTGTGGAAAAGCGTGGCCACGTCCAGATTCGTATCATAGTGATAAATCTGGTTTTGCAGTCTGTCTCATAGTCCAAGAAAGGTTTGAGCCGATTGAGGATGACTCGAGTCTTACCTCAAGTTCAAACTTAAACATAAAGTGACAACAGGAAGTTGGCAGCACACTGCTCTGAAGGCCAAGTGGGAGATTGTTGGGTTGTGTCCTTCAAATCCTACGTGTGCAATCTATAAAGTCATAAGGTCGTCTTTTGGATGTTAAATGATTAGTCTATAATATTGTTTATTACTGGGAGTAATATAATATTGATCGATAATCATACCTACAGGGTCACACACGGACTCGATGATGAATTACGTTGCTTGTTAATTATATAGATTTAGAATCAATATTTAAGTGGAATTATACATGCATGGGATGCATGACTTGCATGGAATGCATGTCACATAGTGTGACATGACATGCCACACAAGCAAATGGGATCACATATCATGATTTGGCATGATTAGGTGGAGGTGTCCTTTCATCTCCCCATTAACCACCATTACTTGTGCATTATGATGCACATAATGGGGGGGTTACATGGAGTGGTTAATGGAGATGAATAAAGACATGAAAATCTGATTTTAATGACACTTGAACATCACCCACGAAATTCCACACAAAAAGATAGAGAAAAGAGCTCTTGGAGAGGCGTCTTTACAAGCCACAAGCATGTTCATCATCCGGGTTCGTGTGCAACACGTAGAGGCCGGGCCATTTGTGCGGCTTCAACATCCGGGCGATCTAGCCAAGAAGAGTGATGAGGTCATTCACAAGGAGAGCATCTAGTGACTGATCCATGAAGGTGATTCAATCGACTCAACACCACCTTCATCAACATCAACGAGGCACGCTACACCGGTTGTAAGTGTTCTCGTTAATCCCTATATATATATATATATATTGGATGTATATATATAAACGTGTCTATACATATAATGTGTGCCTAGATCTTCATGTTGTTCGTGTTCTATTGTTTTACACGCTTCCGCACACACGAACAAGGTAGTCGAGCGATTGGATCGGCATCGAAAACCATCAGAGCTTCCTTGAGAGTAGATCAAATTTATCATCACCATCGTCGTATCCAAGTAACTCATAAATTTCTTCATCAGTCAGGGCATTGGCTGCGGCAGGGTTAGCAAAGGCAGCATGATTGTTGCCTTTCGAGCTGCCTTCCTCCTTGTCGCTTGGTTCTGCCACAAAGTACGTCACATTTTTCTCATTATTTTTCTCACGTGACTGACCATGAGTTGCACGATCTTGCATATTTAGCTCATAGGTCTTGAAGACTGCCATTAAAGAGACGAAGTCTTCAGAGTAACCTAAAGGGCCATCTTCAATTGCCGTAACTTTTGCTTGAAATTTTGAATTCAAGGATCTCATTACTTTGCTACAAACAGCCACATTGCTTATGGGAGATCCAAGATCAGCACATTCATTTACAATAGACATGATTTCGCCAAAGTACTGCCTTGCCGACTCATCATCACGCATGCGCAAATTCTCAAAACAAGACATGAGCATGCGGAGCTTTGTCTTCTTCACTGTGGTATTTCCTTCACAATGAAGAGCGAGTTGATCCCATATGTCTTTAGCAGATGCGCATTGCTTGACAATTTTGTACATATCATAATCGATAGAATCAAGGATGGCACACCTTGCCCTATCGTTGGCAGTACTTATGACAACCTCATCGGTAGACCATTTTTCAGGTGCTTTTTCAAGCTTACTACCTTCCGGTAACTCCTCAATGGGAGGTTTCCATCCTCTAAGGACTGAAAGCCAATCATTGCGGTCAATAGATTTTATCCTTGCCTCAATACGAGTTTTCCAAAATCCATAATTATCACCATTAAGAACAACCGGTGTTCTAATAATGTACGAGGTGTCTGACATTTTGAGTGTGTAAAATCAGAGGGACCGTTAGCACTAAGTGAGTCTAGTGTCGGCTCTGATACCACTTGAAAGTGCGTGGGCAGCGGTATTTATGAAGAAAATACACTGCCCTGCTGTAAGGCAGTGCGATGCGGCAGCACGAAGACTTAAAATAGAATTCGTTCGTTTATTCGTGATTTACTTGATTTACGTATTTTAATAAGTTTATTAGAATATCAGATTAATATAAATATATGTGATATATGTATATTGGCAGCGGAAGAATTAAAAATAAATTAAACAAACGAACGCACACACACTCACACGAAAGCAAAAATAAAGAACACAAGGAATTAATCTTTGTATGGGTATTTAAATTAAATTTAAATTACCCATACGAATGTGCCTTACGGCAAAAATATATTATTAAAGAAACGAGTCTTTACAATGAGTAATCTCGGATTTACAATCGATTAAACTCAAGGCAGTGTGAAGGCATTCCTTAACGTTTATCGGATCCGGAGATTAATGAACAATCAACACGAAAACAAATCTACTGTAATAAACCTATTCTAAGCTCTTGATAATCAGCGTAGCTTCAAAATCACTCTCACATGCGAGAGGATGAACGGCACGAAGAACTTCACAAGCGAAGTCTTCGGCACAAAAAGCTAGATGATCGATCTAGGTGAAAATGTGTTTCTGAATGTGTTAATAGTTGAATTAAGTGAGCTGAGGACGTCTGGTATTTATAGGAGAAGTCTCTCAACCGAAATCCCTAGAAAAACTAGGTTTGAGTTGGTTGAGAGATTGTAGAAACCGCCTTTGACCAGCTCCAGGTCCTGCCGCGAAGCGAGCTGTTCTGCAGGCAGAGCGAACCTTCTTCATTATATTAGAATGCTTTGCCTTCTGCCAATGCCTTCCATTTTTCTTCGTTTTCAGGTTCTCAATGCTCCACTTGTATTCTTGAGTCCTATGCTCTTGTTCGTCCTGCGGCATGCCGAAACTTCATCCTGCCGCAAGGTCTGGTTCAGTCATCCAAAGTATTGATTGTTCTTACAAGCACGGATCAAGTGATACATCATGCTAAAATACATCACACATAGAATGAATGACAACAACAATATACAAGTGTGAAGAAAGAAGAAAAACATGTAAATATGTTCAAGGCATTGTTATGCCCAGTAACTCTGCGGCATTGCTCTGCCTGACATATTTACACTAACAGGTACTACTGCACGAACTCTACAGGTAGCCGTGTGGTGTAACTACCGGAAAGCACAAAGCATTCAGTTGTTAGTGTGGTAGGGTACAGACATGGCAGGGGCAGAGACAACATTCTTCTGCCGTTATAACAAGATGAAGCGGTTATGCTAAGACTCTTGTTATGGTGATGTGATGCATGAGTTTGATTAGACTCTTCCAAGATACTTCAACAGGACATAATGCTTCTCTAGGTGGAGGCATTGGCTATGGTAGAGACTGCATGCAGAGACTACGATAGCGACTACGGTAGCAACTACCGCAAGGGCGATTGCGTCAAAGAGTACCAGTAGGGACGTGCATCCGCATCTAGTCCCACGTGGACTATTTCACAAAGATTCCGAGCATTGTGAAGGGGCTGCAGTAGGCATTGCGATGCTATTGCAAGGTTCAAGGGCAGCGACAAGACTCAAGCTGCGGCAGGCAGTTCTTGTTGGGATTCGATGTCCCGGGCTATCAAAAAAATTGCGGAACCGATAACCCGATCAAAAACCCTCGATCACCGAAGATTGGATCCCCGACTCATCCGCAGGAGTCCGACCTTTGGAGACTACGCGCCCGAAGACACGCAGCCCGCCCCCAGCCGAAGTCCCCCACGAGTCGGATCCACGAACGCGAACCACCTCACGAGCCGGGGCCCGACCGAACGCCCAGCGAGGCCCGAAGGCCGCGTGCGCCCAGCCGAGCCCCCGCGAGGGGCTCGCGATCGTCCTCGACGATCGCTGGGATCGCTCGCGAGCAGCCCCGCAGCGAGTCGCTGACTCGCTGCTCGTACGGGGTCAGCCCCGTGCGCATCCGCTACGGGAACCCCCGTAGCGCGCACGAGGCAGCTGCGGGTTATCCCCGCAGCGACCCGCGATCGAGCTCACGGGCTCGATCGCCCCTCGGCTCCAGCCGAGGGCTTCGCGCCACGCGCCTCCGACGAGGGGCTGGGGTCCGCCACGGCACCAGCCCGTGGCACCCCAGGGATCGACCGAAGTCGATCCCATGCCCCGGCGTCCAGCCGGGGCTCGTCCCTTGTCGCGCGTCCGGCGGTCCGAACCCTAGGGTTCGACCGCCGCGTTCGATCCTCGCCGGGGATCTCGAATCCCCGTCCCCGAGGTTCGTCGTTTTCCCGGATCGCGTGTTCATGTATATATTACAATAAATCAACACAAATAATCAAAGAAGAAGTTCTCGATTATTACCTCGATTCGTTGTACGGAGAAACGAATCTTGTTGACGACCTTGTGATCTTCCCGCGTATTCCTAGCACTCCGTTCGAACGTCGTGTGGGCGACGATCTATCGAACTCTATGGATCCTCTTCACTCTCAAGACTTTATGATTGGCGTAGGTTAATCAAGTTGTGAAAAGTAAAGACCATGTAGTGCTTATATAGGCTACGTAGGGGATCATAAGGAGAATAAATATTGGGCTTCAATATTGAAAATTAAATTGGGTCCAACCCAAATCCATTAATTCTTATCAATATTAATTTTATTTATTTTCCACTATATAAATAAAATTGCACTCCCAATATTATTCCATATTATATCAAATAATATTTCTCCGATTAGTATTATATATTCCGTGTATTTAAGATTTAAATATCCATGAATAAATTTATTTATTGCTCAATAAATAATATTCATATCTTATATCCGAGACTAGTACCGTTCAACCTTTATTATTGTGCGGAACGAATCCACTCATGAGGTTTACACAACAATTCCTTATGAACTCATCTCGGGGATATTATCAACCCTTCCGGGATACACTTTCCCGTCAAGTATTCACGGCATGTCATATATAAAATATAGCGACCCAATTTTACCGGTAATTAATCCAATAATAAAATCGGTTAATTCCTTTGGAAAATCAAAGTCTCTAATATTAAATATACACACCCGCAATAATATCGGGGATTAAGAATAAAATACTCCGAGATTTAAATTGATTATCTAAGGCAATCCTAATCAATAAATCTCAAGCTGATCCGCCCAATACACCAAGTGTACAAGTGTGATAAAATAATTAAGATATATTATTTTCTCTCTCACACAACGACTATACCGATGGATTGGTCCGTGTCCATCTAGGTCGTGAGCAACTGTTCGATTAAATACGAGTAACCGATAGTATGATCTTCTGTGTGGGCCCGACACACCATACTAACTACAACGTATAAAATCCAGGACTATATTTTGCATAATTAATTAATAATTAATTGCAAATAATTGTTTATTAATTAAATAGGTTAAATGCTATGACCGGGAGTTTACCGATACTTAAATCTAGACATTAAGTACACAACTCCAACATTCTCCCACTTGTACTAAGGTCTAGTCATTTCCTCCAAACTCCCGACTCCCATACTCATCACGTGCTTAAGTTATACTTCCCAGAAGTATTGTGTGAATGAGCAATCTAGGTTGCCGTTCTGAAGTTATCTTGGTGACTACTGCGTCGTCTCTCTGACGATGACTCGTATCAGGTGGTACTGGCTCTATGTGTTATCATCACCTTTTGAACTTATGACTTCTTCCAGTTCTCCACGCACCGCTATGTACATAGCCTTTGGTGAACCAAGAGTCATATCCAAGTTCAGAGGTCATTCCGGAACCTAACCAAGACTTCCGCTGCCTCTGAGGCTGCTATTCGGTTTATGATAGAGTCCGAGAAGCATCACGCTTATCACTCTTTCATCCTTAGGTTCCACCTCTTTTAAAAGTGAACACATAGCCTGATATCGACTTACACTGGTCTTTCTCTGATTTTGGATCTGAGAAACTGTAATCTAAGAAGATTTCGTTTTGCCAGTAATCCAGTACTTCAAGTACTTTACAGCATTCGAATATTTCTTATCCAGATTACTTTGATATCCTCCCACTACGCTAACCGCATAGTTGATATCAGGTTCTTGTTTTTCAACGTTGCATCTACAAGGCTTTCTACACTCGAAGTGTAGGAAACTGCTTTGTCTATATCTATCTCCTTCATGTGTTCAAGACACATACCTTAGATAGATGAATTCTGTTCTCGAAAGGCAATAACCTTTCTCAGAATTGTGCATGTTTAAAACAAACCATAGTCGTATAAGATATCTTAAGAGAAGTACAAATGTTCTTATCTAGAGATCGAAAGATTTCTAAGAACATGATCCAACTTCATCTTAATCTTATATCTCGATTTATTTAGACAACCTCTATTTTATGTCTGACAACACTTTTACATTGTGGCCAACGATGAAGTGTTATCTACACAAAATTCCGAGAAACACCACCCTTGTTTCCATTACGTCTCTAACACACCTCTCCTTGCCTTTTGATGAATTCATAGAATGGACTATCTCATCAATTCGCAAGTTCCTATGCAGAACTAGGGATCGATTTCATGTATACTAGATCCAGAGTTCAAAACTCCTCCAGTCTTATGAACATCTCTGGTTGCTTAACAACCTCCCACTGCAATGGCGTTCCGGTGTGTAACAGTAATAACATTAGGTGCAGTTAGTGGTGTACCGCTACTCGGTCAGGCTGGTTCTAAGTCTTTCCATTTCCTCATTTTAAAGTACTTTGTCAGTTAGGGCATTGTAGTTCATCTAATAGTTTTTCCTCTAAGAACCGGGTGAGGATACCCATCTGGTTCGCAGTACTATTGAACTTACAATTACTTGTTCTTCTAGGATATTCTACAACCACATAGAATGTACCGTTGTATTCAGAAATATCCATAGAACATAGGTAGTTCCGAACAAACTTGTCCTTTTACTATTAGAATCTCATCTCTTATATCTGACACACCATGTCTACACATCAGTGTATGGTGTAGTCGTTTGAGACTTAATCTCAATCTTTGATTTATGCTATGTGTTATTTAGATAGGTGATAGCCTCCGCGAACAAGTCGCAGGCTTCCAATGGATATACTTTGAAGGATCCCCATATTAGCTTTGTGTTGAAAACACTCCGCCTTTATGGCACAACAAGCAGTCTAATCCATCTTCGAGTATTCTTGAAAGAACGACTCGTACCTTCTCTAATTACACATACCGCATTAATCATAAATCATTTTCTATACTTGTCCGAATTCCATCCTTTATCCAGAAAGGTCAACTTAGTTGTATCATCTTTCAAGATCGATTCTTTGGTCGGGAGGTCCATTCCTCCAACTTTAATTGATCAAATCAATTTCGACCTTTTGAATAGATACTACCAAGTTCAAGAATTCACAAATATAATGATTAACAAGAGAAAATACATCTAATAAGTAAAACAAGTTATATATAACGGTTTGTTGCATCGTGGTAGACTAAGGATTCATCATTCACATATTGCTATCTAATGTACCATAACGGATATGACCATTATTTCTTATCCAAACCATCAAATGATTAAAGAAATAAAATATCCATTAATAATAAAGAAAACCAGAACGAAGTTCTTTTTCAAAATAAAGGGGTACATAAGCAATAACTGAAATGAAAACTTAAACAGATAAATGTCTTCCACTGCAACCGCTGCTACCCCAACAGCTTCGCCCATGTAGACTCGAACTCTTCTTCTCTAAGTCGCCGGGTTTTCTGGAACCCCTGCATTTAAGATAATGCACATACCGTCAGTGGTTCCATATCTACACACCAGAATTCTGGTAGATAATACCGCTGACTATGTTTTTACGACTAAAGAAAAATTCGTACCTCTGAGAGGACATTCAGACTTCCAGTGTCCAGACTTCTTGCATCGGAAGCACAAGCCCTTTGGCTTACTAGCCCCCACTCGTGGTCCATTCCTCTTGGCACCACTGGGTTTTATGGCTTGCTTCCTTTTCTTGCCCCTACCTCCAATAGCTTTCAAGCTTTTGTACCTGGTAGCCACAAGCGCTTGAGACTTGCCCTTCTTGTAGATCCCCTCTGCCGCCTTTAGTTCAGTCAGGAGTTGCGCAAGAGTATAAGATAGTTTACCCATATTATAGCTCATACGAAACTGCTCAAACTTAGGGGTCAGAGACTGGAGTATGATATCGACTTGCGTCTCATCATCAATGGAAGCTCCTAGGACCTCAAGTTCATTCAACAAACTCATCATCTTAAGAACGTGCTCCCCAACGGGCGTTCCTTCAGACTGAGTAGTCGACATAAGGACTCTCATGGCTTCTTGCCTCGCCGCACGATCCTGCTCCCCAAACATCTCCTTGAGGTTAGTCATCATATCCCGGGCAGTGTCCATCGGCTCATGTTGGGTTTGGAGTACATTTGACATGGAAGCCAAAATATAGCACCTAGCCATTTCATCAGCCTTTTTCCACTTCCGATATGTTGCCTTTTCCTCATCAGTTGAGGCAGCCGTGGGCTCAGCAGGGCATTTATCAGAGAGTACAAACTTGTACTCTTCAGCAGTCAGGACAATGTCCAAATTTCTCTTCCAATCAATGTAATTGGGACCAGTGAGTTTATGTTCCTTGAGTATCACAGAAAGTGGGTTCATAGCTATTCTCTAAACCTATGAGCACATGTAAACAAACAATCAATTTAATGTCCGATATTATCTCCCTCAAATAATATCATTAAATTACTAATTGCGTCTAAAATCCCATCAGGTAAGGCAAGCCACGTTCGTGTGGACGTTTACCCACCCAAATGATTTAGCAATTAGATTTGCTTCGGTCGTACATCATTATAGCGTTACTTTGTTGGGAAGAATACTATAAAGCGTACCTAAGTGTAAACCATCACTCAGTACTAAGGCGAATCGCTTAGAATTGTTATGTCACCGCAAGCCACGTTAGTGTGGACGTTTACGATGACTCCCAATCCTTCACAATTTCCTATAACTGTCTACATCAATTATTCTAAAATCCCTTTCAGTATAGCAAGCCACGTTCGTGTGGACGTTTACTACACCAAATAGATTTATATAATTGAAATCCAATTTACTTGATCCATTTGATTTCGTAAATCAAGACTCGGAGAATCATAAGTGAAACTCGAAGTTTCTAACCAGTGATTCACCATGCGAACGACCCTATCTCTCATAAATGAGGGAGCCGAGCAGACAATCGATCCATCTATCAAAGAATGGTACGAAGGTCTCTAATTTGTGTCCTCTACATGACCAAGTGGCTCTGGCTCCATTCCACTCCCCGGGGTGAGAATGAGTCGACTTGAAATCAGTTTTGGAAAGACAAATTAGGCATTGTTTGATAAACTCGATCAATGTTTCTTGTAAAAGGAATTACAAGAATTCTCCTCCAATGACTTGTCCATATGAACTTCAAAAGTCCATAAAAGTCACCAAGAGAACAGTGATGGAGACCATGAGAATGTTTTCATCCCCTCTCCCACTTAGCTTTTTACGATAAAGGGATACGCTATCTAGTGCATAAAATAAACACATATAGCATGCATGAAAACAATAAAGCACATAGATCAAATAGTCAAAATAATGCTAGAGAAATTATTTTTCCCGACTATCATGGCTTTATCTTCATATGCATCTTCTAGTCTTCAGTCTTCGTTTCTTGAATGCTCCATGTGACGAGAATATTAATTTCCAATATTTAAATTTATTTTCAATTAATCCAAAAGTTACTTAATTCGAAAATTAAGTCAATTGAATATATCAAAAATAAAATTAAATATTATTAATATTTTTTATTTATTTATTTTCCTATCTAGTTCTATTAAATCTCTAGAATAATCTATCCAAGTAAAATTGGAATATTCTAGAAGACATCTATAATAGAACAAGGAAATAAAATAAATTAGGACTCACTACTTTCCAAATTTATTTTTATTCCTAATCCATGAATATTCCCATGAGTAGGAATAATCAAATAGGAAAAAATAAATTTAGTACTAAATTAATTAAATTCCTAATCTTTGAATAATTCCATGAAGGAAATAAATCAATAGAAATAAAATTAATTTAAATTAATTCTTTTCCTAATCCATGAGAGTTTCCAAAAGGAGAACACTCAAATAGGAAAAATCCGAATTAATTAGGAAAGTAAATTTACGGGCGTGGACAGCATGGGGTGGGAGTCCCCACGCCACCCTCGACCCACACTTAGGAGGCGGCCGGCCACCTATACCGGCGGCTCCTCCATGTGAGGGTCGATCGACCCTTATGGATTAACCATGGGGTTGGTCGATCCGAGCCCTAGCTCCCTCTCGTCATCTCGTCTTCATCTTCCGGTGATTGTATCATCATCGAACCAACGTAAATAAATTACAAAATTTAAATTACACTATCCGGTATCGATTCTATACATGAAATCGACCCTATACATTTTCCGGAAAATAAAGTGCGTAATAATAAATCCTAAATTCGGTCAACCCCCGAATTTTTACTATTACAACATTCAACCACACAAAAACGAATCTCGACATGTCCGAAAGTTTAATAATCATGATAATTAATTTAAAAAAAACAATTAATTAAATTAACCATGATAGCCGGAAATCCTGCAAGGTAGAACAATAATCGAACATATACATGAACACGAAACCAAACGCTCTGATACCAGTTGTTGGGATTCGATGTCCCGGGCTATCAAAAAAATTGCGGAACCGATAACCCGATCAAAAACCCTCGATCACCGAAGATTGGATCCCCGACTCATCCGCAGGAGTCCGACCTTTGGAGACTACGCGCCCGAAGACACGCAGCCCGCCCCCAGCCGAAGTCCCCCACGAGTCGGATCCACGAACGCGAACCACCTCACGAGCCGGGGCCCGACCGAACGCCCAGCGAGGCCCGAAGGCCGCGTGCGCCCAGCCGAGCCCCCGCGAGGGGCTCGCGATCGTCCTCGACGATCGCTGGGATCGCTCGCAGCGATCCCCGGGGCTGCTCGCAGCAGCCCCGCAGCGAGTCGCTGACTCGCTGCTCGTACGGGGTCAGCCCCGTGCGCATCCGCTACGGGAACCCCCGTAGCGCGCACGAGGCAGTTGCGGGTTATCCCCGCAGCGACCCGCGATCGAGCTCACGGGCTCGATCGCCCCTCGGCTCCAGCCGAGGGCTTCGCGCCACGCGCCTCCGACGAGGGGCTGGGGTCCGCCACGGCACCAGCCCGTGGCACCCCAGGGATCGACCGAAGTCGATCCCATGCCCCGGCGTCCAGCCGGGGCTCGTCCCTTGTCGCGCGTCCGGCGGTCCGAACCCTAGGGTTCGACCGCCGCGTTCGATCCTCGCCGGGGATCTCGAATCCCCGTCCCCGAGGTTCGTCGTTTTCCCGGATCGCGTGTTCATGTATATATTACAATAAATCAACACAAATAATCAAAGAAGAAGTTCTCGATTATTACCTCGATTCGTTGTACGGAGAAACGAATCTTGTTGACGACCTTGTGATCTTCCCGCGTATTCCTAGCACTCCGTTCGAACGTCGTGTGGGCGACGATCTATCGAACTCTATGGATCCTCTTCACTCTCAAGACTTTATGATTGGCGTAGGTTAATCAAGTTGTGAAAAGTGAAGACCATGTAGTGCTTATATAGGCTACGTAGGGGATCATAAGGAGAATAAATATTGGGCTTCAATATTGAAAATTAAATTGGGTCCAACCCAAATCCATTAATTCTTATCAATATTAATTTTATTTATTTTCCACTATATAAATAAAATTGCACTCCCAATATTATTCCATATTATATCAAATAATATTTCTCCGATTAGTATTATATATTCCGTGTATTTAAGATTTAAATATCCATGAATAAATTTATTTATTGCTCAATAAATAATATTCATATCTTATATCCGAGACTAGTACCGTTCAACTTTTATTATTGTGCGGAACGAATCCACTCATGAGGTTTACACAACAATTCCTTATGAACTCATCTCGGGGATATTATCAACCCTTCCGGGATACACTTTCCCGTCAAGTATTCACGGCATGTCATATATAAAATATAGCGACCCAATTTTACCGGTAATTAACCCAATAATAAAATCGGTTAATTCCTTTGGAAAATCAAAGTCTCTAATATTATATATACACACCCGCAATAATATCGAGGATTAAGAATAAAATACTCCGAGATTTAAATTGATTATCTAAGGCAATCCTAATCAATAAATCTCAAGCTGATCCGCCCAATACACCAAGTGTACAAGTGTGATAAAATAATTAAGATAAATTATTTTCTCTCTCACACAACGACTATACCGATGGATTGGTCCGTGTCCATCTAGGTCGTGAGCAACTGTTCGATTAAATACGAGTAACCGATAGTATGATCTTCTGTGTGGGCCCGACACACCATACTAACTACAACGTATAAAATCCAGGACTATATTTTGCATAATTAATTAATAATTAATTGCAAATAATTGTTTATTAATTAAATAGGTTAAATGCTATGACCGGGAGTTTACCGATACTTAAATCTAGACATTAAGTACACAACTCCAACAGTTCTGTGAGTTGTTGACTTGGAGGATTCACGCTCTGGTGTTATCCGTGCGGAAAGGTGATCTACATCAACTTTCCGGGATATGAAAATGGATTGCGCTCCATATTTCATATCGGAGATGCATGATTGCATCAAGTCCCAAGAGGACAACCTCACAATGCTGAAATTGTGCAGGGGCTGCGGCAGGCGCTTTCGTGGTGCGCAGGGACTGTGGTAGGCGCTTTCGTGATGCTGCAGGGCTGTAGTAGGCATTCTCATGCTGCCACAGGGGGCCAAGTTAGGCAACAAGATTCAGCCTGCGGCAGGCAGGGTTGTGAGTTGCTAACTTGATGAAGTCATCTCAGGAGGAGGTGCGGGAAGGTGGAGTGACCTCTACTTTCGGATTATATAGCTTATGTCATATGCCAATTCTTGATGCCGCGTGGTGGTGTTGAAGAATTTGGGAATGCAGTACCTAAGGCAGGAGTTGCGGTAGTATTGGGCATGGCAGGCTGAAGCCTAATGACAATACTAGGAGACATATGATCGGGTATGATCATATGGAGGTCAGTATGATCTGAAATCATGCAGGGACTTGAGTCGGATGGTCAGGTCTGATCATGGATTGGTGAATAAGGTGGTTGCAAATGATTTGCTTGATTTCTTGACTCGGCAGGGATGAAGTTTGAACACTACTGCAAGATAGGTGACATGTGTTTAGAAGTTTGAACAAGGTGGAGATTTGTGAAAATATGTTCGAAATTCTAAATCAGACTCTAGGGCAGAGTACTGCCGCAGAGTGGCTTGGGCATAGTACTGCCGCAGGCGCATAAATCGGTTCCCTGGCAAGAGGCAGGATCTAGGCAGAATCTCCTATTTTTGGTAAGAGACAAAAATTGAATATCTCTTTCCATACTTATCCGATTGAGGTGATTCATAAGGCAACGGAATCCTTAGAGGACAAGGAACCTATTCCTACCATAAAGCGACATCCAGGAAGCCTATATATTCACGTCGATGCTCAGCAGCGAAACGTGAGAGAGAGAGGTAGGGGCATCGGTCGTTCGATGAGAGTCGGCCGAAAGTGTTTTAATACTTGTTATTAGACGTGAGGTTAGATCGATAATCGCTTACGCCTTGTTGGCTCAGAATTATCAAGAGTGATTGTAATCTCGTTTACGTTTAATAAAGAAGAAACACCCCTCTCCCCGAGCACGTAGGTAAAGAATGCCTCGCCATAGGCAGCGCGATACCGAAGCTCGTAAAATCTTGTCTTGTGTGTGTTGTTTATCGTGCTTTTATATTCTTGTGAGTTCACATATACGTGAGTGATATTGAGCTGGAGAGTCAAATCATATTCGTTCGGTTTTGAGTTATTTTCGTCGTGTGGTTTATGAAAGTCCAATTTGATCGGATTTATTCGGTTGGTTGGACCTTGTTGTGCGAATCCTCAACATTAACACATAAAAAAAATTACATTTTCTTAATTGACTAATTTTTATTAATCAACTTAAACAAAATTCTATGCAAATTCTTAAGATACGAAGTGAAAATCTGCGTGAAAATTTTTCTATGCAAAATCTTTAGTTACGGAGTGGAGGTAGTATTTCTTTTGCTTATTTGTGAGAAAATATTAAAAAATAATGCATTTTATAGTGTGTTGAGCCACAAAAATCCCCCACCGACACGTGGAATGGTCCGACACCCGACACCGGATAAAAAGGCACGTATAAGGCTCCTACTGGTACCATGGGCCCCCAGGCCAACTCGTCATCACGAGAATCATATAATGCCCACGCATACCGTGCCCGGATCCCGGCCAACCGCAATGGGCGACAATAACCCGACAAACTGGGCTCCAGAAAGTGTCGTGGGCCCCCACACCAACTCTCCATCACAAGAGTTAGATAGTACCCGCGCATCCCATACACGGGGCAAATAAACCGACATACGGGAGATCGGTGGGTTCTAGACCCATTTACAATTTAGAATTTATTAGTGGGTTCTAGACCCATTTACAATTTAGAATTTATTTTACTTAGTAGTAAAGCTCTGCACAAGTCGATTTTGAGTTAGGAATGATTTGCTTTGGTAGCTATAAGTTGGGCAGGAGATCTTATAAATCAACTTCTTTGTGCAACGACATATATGCTCTGGTGTTTAAAAACACACCAAGGCTCTTGGCGGATGAGACACCTGACCTTTTCCGTTAAGAATATTTTATTGAATTCTGAATTTTGTTTAGCGATGCGTTGTGGTTATTTTTTTTTCGTTTGCTGCTCCTTTGATTCCAGGCATCAACTTTAGGAAGAAGAATAAAACACATTTTATTTCCTGTGAATAGATGGGGAATTCTTATCTATCAATTCATGAGAGGATGATAGTAAAACACATTTCATTACTTTTGAATAGATGGGGAATTCAAATTTATCTATCCAGGCTAGTTTCAATAAAATAAGTTCTTCCAAAGCATCCATTTCATTGTTCAAATTGGTCAAGGTGGCAATACATGTAAACTATAAAAGTTAGTCAAGGTGGATTGTCCTACACTAGCATTGCTTCACAATAATTCTACCAAAGATATCCTAGTTACTAGAATAATAGCCAGGTACACACATGTTAGGCTGTTACAATGGTCAATGAGAGAGAACAATTTTTATTGCCCAATAAAGAATGACAATTTACCACAAAAAAAGTTAACGTTTACCTGTGATTATTTTTGTAGGACGGAGGGAGTATACTTGTTGATCGCTGAATTGATCTTATTAACCAACCAAAGTTCGTTACTAAAAAGTCTTAGCAAATTCTGTAGTTCCTTGTACTAAAAAAAATGTACTAAAAATATTTTACATTCCCTGAAATAATAGTAGTAAAATATTTCTTGAATTGATCTTATTAACCAACCAAAGTTAGTTACTAAAAAGTCTTAGCAAATTCTGTAGCTACTTGTATTAAAAAAATGTACTAAAAATATTCTACATTCCCCGAAATAATAGTAGTAAAATATTTCCTGTCTCACTAAACATGTTTATTTTATAATTTATTGAAAATATTTATATGAAAAATACTCGCTACACACAACTGCAACTCACTGCATATTAGAACACATTATTTCTTAATCCTTGTGTTCAAAAGAAATGAGATACTCTCTTTGTTTCAGAGCTATACACACACTTTCTTTGTAAAATACAAAAGATTTGTGTCTATAAATAGAATCACTTCACACTCATACTCCGAAAATACCGGAATAAAGAAATTTCATGACCGAACTACTAAAATAGAACAAATGAATAATTTAAATTTAGATTTTTTTTTACACATTCTAGTAAGTTGAGGTTCTTATAGTGTTAAAATATTTCATATCGGTTGTAAATAATTCATAAAACTCAAATATAAGTTGCACAACTTTATCATTTTAACAATGCATTTAAGGTGTTATTGGCCCAACACCATCATAGTATCAGAGTCAGGTTCAAGACGATGATCGGTGCTTAGTCAATTAATTTTCGGCTTGCCCAAAGATGGCACTAAGTCCACGAGTAGAGCCGATAAAATTGGGCTTACTTTCCTGCTTGCCCAAAGATGACACTAAGTTCACGAGTAGAGCCGACAAAACCGAGATTTTTTTTTTGGTCTATGTCAATTGCAGTGTCTTGGGATTCGAACCAAGGACCTCAAGCCCCCAATTCAAGTGCTCAACCAACTGAGCTAACAACCCTTGACTACAAAACCGAGATTAGTTTGTCTTCTGTATGCTCTAGCTAGAATCACTAGTTCGTCTTATGTGTGCTCTAGAATAGTTCTCAACGTTTTGTGTAGCCATAATTTAAAATTCCGTTGTATTCATTGAGATTTGTTGACGTTGTATTCTCTAGTCGTCATCTTTATATGTGGTTTATTTACTTGTAAATTTTATCGGTACACTTTACATATCGATTTTGAGCAACCTAGCTTCTCAACAACTAGTTGACTTAATGAATCGAAAAGGAAGAGGTAATAAAATAAAAAAAATAAAAATAAAGCATGCATGCATCTTCATTCGAACTCACGGTGAGCATACACAATTACATATGTTCAGATAATATAAATGATTGGAAAATAAAGTAAAATACAATTTGCAACATGAAATTCCATACCATTGTGGTTAACGTTACATCTTCTCGATTGGGGAGACTCAAGTACGTGCCTTCTCCATATATTCCATGTTCCAACCTAATTAATAATCTCAATTTTAAAATATTACTTTCCCATATTGTAAAAGATGAGTAAGGCTAAAACATGAGATATGGAGAAAGTAAGCATATGTATCCATGGCTTCAAGTCTTAAAGTGGCAAATAACGTTGGTTTCCGATTATAGAAACCTACATTCTGTTTTTCCCTTATATAGTGTTAAGGAAAATATATAAATAGATAAATATGTATTTATTTATTGTATTCTGTAGTTTATCGGATTGTATAGGACTCCGTAGGGTTCGGTATAGTTGTTGTACTCAGTCTATTTATTCTGTAAACTCACGTAATATATTCAAGTTCAGAAAACTATTTCTCCTTTACATGGTATCACGCCAACCATCGATCAAACCCTGATTTTTTTTTCTCTCCTCTTCTTCTTCATACGCGAACCGGACCCCTTCGCGTCCTCACCTGAATCGAACTAGTCCCCTTCGATTCTGCCCTCTCTCATCGATCCTCATGGCCCCTCCTACTACACCTGCTGTTGTCCCCATCTCAACAACAGCCATGATTAATCTCGTTCAAATCAAACTCTCGTCCGCCACCTTCCTCATGTGGAAACGACAGTTCCTTTCTATGGCGAAAACATTCGAGATGCTCGATCTCATCAATGGAGAATCTGCTGCACCACCACTAACTATCACATCCACTACAGGCGAAACGACGCCGAATCCCGACTATACGTCATGGTATCTCCGCGATCAGAAACTCCTTGGCGTCCTCTTTGCGACTCTCGAACCGGAAGCCATGGCTGAAGTGCTTGATTGTACCTCTTGCCGATCCGCCTGGGTTACACTTGAATCGATTTTTGCGAATGCATCCACGTCCCGTGTCAATCAACTTCGCGAGGCTCTACTTTCCCTTCGTCGAGACTCCCTGCCGGTTGCAGAATATGGCAAGAGTTTTAAATCTCTTTGCGCTCAACTTTCAGCTATTGGTAAACCCGTGGAGGAAAGTGATAAAAGCCACTGGTTTTTGCGCGGTCTCGGTTATAAATTTGCCAACTTTGTCGACACCCGAATGGCCATGACTCCAATTCCCCCACTTCGTGACCTGCTCCACCAAGCTATCCAATTTGAGCTCATCACCGCTGGCATGGAAAGCTCGACTCCATCTCAGGATGCTTTCGTCGCATCTCGCAATGATCAGCGATCTCGTGGTCCTCGATCGGACCAGCCTACTGCTCAGGATACTTCAACCGGACCAGGTCGTGTTGTTGCCGGAGGTGATCGTGGGGCTGGAACAACACCTCGGCGTCCCTATGTTCCTCGTTGTTAGCTTTGTCGAGGTGAGCATTATGCTGATAAATGCCCCAAATTCTTGCAGCTTCAAGCTCGTGCAGGTGGTTCGTCTTCAACAACCACTTCTCCATCTTCGGCCAACCTTGCTGAGGCGTTTCAGACAGCCTGCTCGATCTCTGACCCTGGGACTACTCCTGATTGGTATGTCGACTCGGGTGCCTTTGCTCACATGACGTCTCAACCGAACAACCTTAATTCCTTCGCTCCATATAATGGTAATGGCTTGGTCATAGTTGGTAACGGACATACTCTTCCTATCTCTCACATTGGTTCATGTCATCTTGCTTCTAATGTTCATTTATTGGACGTTTTGGTCGTGCCTCGCATTACAAAAAATCTTTTATCTATCAGCAAGTTGACTTCTGACTATGCAGTCGATGTGGTATTTTCTGACAAAAACTTTGTCATTCAGAATCGAGCGACCAAGGCACCGCTGGCCCACGGCCGATGGGAGAACGGGCTCTACATTTTGGAGCGTTGCAATTCAGCTTTGGTTGCTTCACTAAAATTGCAAGACTTGAAAGCTAGTTATTCTTTATGGCATTTACGCCTTGGTCATGTTTCTTATGCTACTCTTTCGTTGCTAAATAATTTGGGACATTTATCTTTGACTTCTTTATTACCGACTCCTACTGTTTGTTCGCCATGTCAGTTGGCTAAAAGTAAGAAATTGTCTTTTCCGCTAAATGATAAGCGTGCATCGTCTGTGCTTGATATGGTACATTGTGATCTATGGGGACCCGCTCCTATTACTTCAACAGCTGGTTATCGGTATTATGCAGTTTTCGTGAATGATTTTTCTCGTTTCTCTTGGATTTATCCTATGCGTGCTAAATCGGAATTTTACGATATATTTGCGCGCTTTTACACCTTTGTGTTTACTCAATTCTCAAGAAAAATAAAAATATTCCGGTCAGATGGCGGCACCGAATTTGTTAATAAACGTATCACTGATTTCATGCTCGGTCACGGCATACTTCATCGCATCTCATGCCCATATACTCCACAACAAAACGGTCGTGCGGAACGAAAACATCGTCACATTACTGAAACAGGTCTCTCTATGCTCTTTCATGCCTCTGCACCTGCGTCCCTTTGGTTTGATGCATTTGTTACGGCTGTTTTCGTCATCAACCGTCTTCCTTCGGCTATTTTGGACAATAAGTCCCCATATGAGCTATTGTTTGAATATCCCCCAAATTATACTATCTTCAAACCTTTCGGATGTCGTGTTTTCCCTTACCTTAGGGATTATGCACCGCATAAGCTCTCACCAAGAAGTCGTGCATGTATCTTCTTAGGCTACAAAGTACTTATAAGGGTTTTCGATGCTTCGATCCTTCTTCCGCAAAAATATTTGTCACTCGCCACGCTCAATTCGATGAACAAGTTTTTCCCTTCTCGAATGGTACCGAAACCTCACCGACTACGTTACCATTCTCGACTTTTTTGGATGATCGACTAACCTCCATGTCGACGGCTCCGACATCTTCATCTGATCAGCCTCTGTCTCCTCGGTCGTCCTCAAGTCACCTTCATCCAGAACCCGACGACATCTCCACATCGCTCATTGCACCACCCTCGCCAGTGCCACCAGCAGCGTCGTCACCTCAGTTTACCGAACCTGTCACGGCCATCACGATTCCTTCTTCGGCCTCGGTTGCACCTACCACTTCCTCCATGCATCCGATGACAACGCGTGCTCGTGCCGGCATCTTTAAACCAAAGTACCCGGTCAATCTTGCGTCAAATGCTCTTCTTACCTCTATTGCCGCTACGACTGTACCTAAAGGATTTAAATCTACCTCTAAATTTCCCCATTGGGTTCGAGCTATGCAAGAAAAAATTGAAGCCCTCAAAACAAACTCTACTTGGGATCTAGTCCCGCCACCGCCCAACACGAACATCGTCGGCTCCAAATGGGTCTTTCGTACTAAATTTCTCTCTGATGGTTCTATTGAACGTCACAAAGCTCGTCTTGTCGCCCAAGGGTTTACTCAAGTCCCCGGTTCCGATTTTCATCACACATTTAGCCCTGTAGTTAAAGCTACTACCGTCCGAACTATTCTCGCTCTCTCGGTTCATCATAAATGGCCCCTACACCAGTTGGACGTTAAAAACGCTTTCTTAAACGGCGTGCTCACTAAACCCGTGTTCATGGCTCAACCACCGGGTTTCGTTGACCCTTCACATCCTACGCATGTATGTAGGCTTAAGAAAGCAATTTATGGACTTCGTCAGGCCCCCCTTGCTTGGTTTCAGCGATTCAGCTCCTATCTCTTGTCATTGAGGTTTCGTCACTCTCAATCGGACTCCTCGCTGTTCTACCTTATTCAGGGCTCCTCGGTTCTATATCTCCTTCTTTATGTGGATGATATCATCATCACCGGCAATGATCCCACAATGCTTCGTCGTTTTATCGACCGTACCCACCGAGAATTTTCTCTCAAGGACCTTGGGAAACTGAACTACTTTTTGGGATTGGAAATTTCTTACACCTCGACCGGCCTATTTCTTGGTCAAGCCAAGTATGCCCATGATATTCTTGAACGTGCTAACCTCCTCGATTGTAAACCTACTGCTACCCCACTCGCTCCCGGTACCTCATTAATCAGTATTGGTCCCAGCTTTCACGACCCTACCTTATATCGTTCGCTCGTTGGTGCTCTCCAGTATTTGACGATCACTCGACCAGACCTCTCGTATGCAGTAAACACGGTCAGCCAGTTTCTCAAATCTCCTACTGACGATCACTTCTCTGCCGTGAAACGTATTCTTCGTTATGTCAAAGGGACTGTCCACTATGGTCTTAACTTCACTCGCAATGCTGATCGTTCTATAGTTAGCTATTCCGATGCTGACTGGGCACGCTGTGTTGAAACTCGTCGGTCAACGTACGATTACTCCATCTTCTTGGGTGGCAATCTTGTCTCCTGGAGTGCGAAGAAACAACCTACAGTCGCTCGCTCAAGTTGTGAATCCGAATATCGAGCCTTGGCTAACACCGCCTCCGAAACTGTTTGGCTCGCTAATCTCTTACGAGAACTTCATCAACTCCCGCCGTCTCGCCCCCTTCTGTTGTGTGACAACAAAAGCGCCATCTTTCTCAGTCAAAATCCGGTGGCTCACAAACGCGCCAAACACATTGATCTTGATTGTCATTTTGTTCGGGAACTCGTGTCGTCTGGAAAGCTCTCCACTCAATTTGTTCCGACACATCTTCAACTCGCCGATATATTTACAAAGAGTCTCTCTCGACCGGCTTTTGAGTTCTTGCGCTCCAAGCTCTGCGTTTGCTTACATCCCACGCATCGCTTGACGGGGGGTGTTAAGGAAAATATATAAATAGATAAATATGTATTTATTTATTGTATTCTGTAGTTTATCGGATTGTATAGGACTCCGTAGGGTTCGGTATAGTTGTTGTACTCAGTCTATTTATTCTGTAACCTCACGTAATATATTCAAGTTCAGAAAACTATTTCTCCTTTACATATAGAATGTAACCCGTGTGTACCTGGAGTCCCTTTATGTAATAAATATGGCATACAAAAGAATGTTTTAATTATTTTTAATCAATTACGATTTATTCTATGCTAGTCAACATGAATATACCTTAATCCATAAACAACCTAACATGTGGGTTGTGGCCACTACAAATGTTTTAACCTATCACATAAATGAAAAAATTTAAGTATTTACACATGTAAATATGTGTATGGAGTCATGGTAGTACACATAGGGTGGCATAGAACTAACCATCAATTACCCTTTACTGCAAAAGTTGGATTCTCCATGTATGGGAAATTGTTTGTTCGGCCTTGGAACCCTAATCTTTAATTATATTTAAAATACTTTGACATTTTGTTAAGTGGAGAGATCATATGCTTAAAAGAAAACCACTCACCTTCAGATTCATATCTGACACGATGCAAATAGTATGCAACGGGCCGGTTATACAATATATTGAACTTAAAAGTTGTTTGAGTGAACTTTAAAAAAAAAAACTTATAAGAAGATGTTATAGTTTTTTAAATGTTAAATTCTACTCCGTTTGCAAATAAGATCGATGTTGAATTGCTTGAATAAATAATGTGAAAGAACTTATAAAAATGATATTTTCGTAATAAAATGCTAAAATTTATATATATTTATCTATCTAAATAAAACAAGAAACTATTTTGAAGATGGATCATTCAAAATTCTCCATTATAATTTGAGTTCAGATGCATTTCAATTTAAATTTAAACAAATTAGGCGTACTCTTGTTGCATGAAATATATCGATTTGATTGAATGTTAAAATAATTTTAAATTCTCCGTTGTGAATTAAGGTAAGCGTGGTGTGTAGCTACACAACGTCTGCCACGCGGCTGGACTCCAGAGCTGCACGATCTATTTGTGGATACAGTCAATAAAATTGGTGGACAGAAGTATGTGTATATATATTTTAAACTATGAATTATAGGATTATGCGCAAAGATTGCTCTGAATGGATTGCTATTACAATAGAAAAAGACTGAGGGCCGGATGCTCTTAAGTTTGTCGAGAAATATAGTACAATCTATTCATCAAAGATTTAGCTTCACATGTCCCAAAATTATGGATGATACTAATTCCTTTTTTTTCTCTTTTTTTTTTGCTATTATTTAGGATTTTTTTACTTAGCGCTATTTTTTCACTTTTATTTATTGCATATATATAATTTTGCGATAAATATGATTGCATAATTTTTTTAATTCACTATACATTTTAATTTTGTGTGTTAATTAATAGGGTGGTGATTAAGGAAGACAATAAGGAAAGTGGTGATGTGACAAGCAAATCGACCGTGTGGTGGGGGCTCGCGCAGTGAAAGAAGATAAGCGTGGTGTAGCTGCACAACGCCCGCCGAAGAGGCAAAGACTGGACTCCAGAGCGGCAATATCTATTTGTGGATGAGCTGCACGATCTATTTGTGGATGCACTCGATAAAATTAGTGGAACGGAGGGTATGTGTATATATACATTAAACTATGAATTATAGGATTATTAATTGATTAATTAATTAATTAGGTTTTGAATTCTGATTTCTTAATGTGTTGTGATATTTTTCACCTGCTAACATATGGTATCTTTTCTTGAAGTTATCTTCCACTTTAGATAGCGGTCCATGTATATCGAACCAATCTCACGCGGAACTTCCTGAACACGTACAACATGCCTTCGCCTTAAACTTGAATACGAAAAATATTTCCTCTTTTCAATCTCCTCTAGTTTTAGCAACAAGACGTGGCCATGCAATGTGAGTAAAATTATGCATCTGTAATTCGTAAGATAATTAAATATCGCAAAAGAGAATAAGAGTCATACACTACATTTTACTTTGTTTTCTCAATTTATTTGTTTGGCATACCAAATATTTGGGGATCCTATTTTTTCACTTTAATTTTGCTTGCGCGTTTTTGTTTTTTTTTTGCATTAATTTTTTTACTTATGCTATTTTTTCATTTTTATTTGGGCATTATGTATTTCAATTTTTTTTCTATTATTTAGGTTTTTTTAACTAGCATTATTTTTTTCACTTTTATTTATTGCATATGTATAATTTTGCGATAAATATGATTGCATAATTTTTTTAATTCATTATATATTTTAATTTTGTGCGTTAGATCAATCTTATGGTGGGGGCTAGCGCTTTGCGCATTATTTTTAGTTTTTTTTTTTTTGCATTATTTTTAGTTTTTTTACTTAACGCTATTTTTTCACTTTTATTTGCGTATTATGGTTTTCATACTCTCTCCAAACTTAACTAATAGTCACACTTCCTTTGTATTTTGTAAAGGAAGTGTGATAATTTTGCGATAAATATGATTGCATAATTTTTTTAATTCACTATATATTTTAATTTTGTGCGATAGATCAATCCTATGGTGAGGACTAGCGCTGTGAAGGAAGTTAAGCATGGTGTAACTACACAACGCGCCCAAGAGGCCAAAGCTGCTAAACTTCAGAGCATCACGATCTATTTGTGGATGTACTATGAAATTGGTGGACATGCTCAACCTTCCGAAAACGCTCGGGGCTTCAAGAGACAAATAGTTATGCGCAAATATTGTTCGAGAATGGATTACTATTACACTACCCCTAATGGGAAAAGATTGAGGGCCGATAGCGATGGGCCGAGGCTGCTAAAATTCAGCACCATCTATTTGTGGATGTACTATCAAATTGGTGGACAGGCTCAACCTTCCGAAAACGCTCGGGGCTTCAAGAGACAAATGGTTATGCGCAAAGATTGTTCGAGAATGGATTACTAGTACACTACCCCTAATGGTAAAAGATTGAGAGCCGATAGCGATGCTCTTAAGTTTGTATCCATCAAAGATTTCAGCTTCACATGTCCCAAAATTATGGATGATACTCTTCAAAGTCCTTCTTTTCACTTTTATTAGCTATTATTTAGGTTTTTTTTATGTAAAGCTATTTTTTTCATTTTTATTTATTGAATATACATAATTTCGTAATTATTTTAATTCACTATATATTTTAATTTTGTGCGTTAATGAAATGGTGATTAAGGAAGGCAATAAGGAAAGTGGTGATTTGACTAAGAGATCAATCCTGTGGTGGAGGCTAGCCCTGTAAAGGAAGGTAAGCGTGGTGTAGCTACACAATTCCGCCGAAAAGAGACAAAGCTAGACTCTGCTACAACAAAACACATTGTATATTTTATTGAAGCTCTTGATCTTCGACTTTAGATAGCTGTCTGAGTAAATCGGACTAAATGTCACGAACTTCCTGAACACTTACAACATCCTTTCCCGCTTGAAAGTTGAATACGGAAGATATTCCCCCTTTTTAATCTCCTCTGCTATAAGTTTTAGCAACAAGAAGTGGTCATTCCCTGTAAGTAATTCTGCACCTGTAATTAATAAGATAATTATATTTCACATAAGAGAATAAGAGTTAGACTTACATTTCACTTTGTTTTTTCAATTTATTTGTTTGGGATACATTTGGGCATTCCTATTTTTTCACTTTCATTTTGCGCATTTTTTTAAAAAAAAAAATTCATTATTTTTTGGGTGTTCCTATTTTTTCGTTTTGCGCATTATTTTTAGTTTGTTTTTCATTATTTTTAGTTTTTTTACTTACGCTATATTTTCACTTTTATTTGACATTATGTTTTTTGGTTATTTTTTTACTTTTATTTTCTATTATTTAGGTTTTTCTTTACTTTTAACACTATTTTTTCACTATTATTTATTGTATATATATAATTTTGCAATTAATATGATTGCGTAATTTTTTTAATTCACAATATATTTTAAAGAAGGCAATAAAGAAAGTGGTGATGTGACTTGTAGATCAATCCTATGGTGGGGGGTTGGCGCTGAGATTGGATGTACATCATGTACTCGATAAAATTGGTGGACAGGCCCAACCTTTCGAACGGGGGCTTCAAGAGACAAATGGTTATGCGCAAAGATTACTGAGGGCCGATGGAATGCTCTTAAGTTTGTCGAGAAGTATCCCGAATACAATCTATTCGTGAAAGATTTCAGCTTCACATGTTCCAAAATTATTGATTATACTCTTCAAAGTCCTTTTTTCACTTTTATTTGCTATTACTTAGGTTTGTTTTTACTTAGCGCTATTTTCTTATTTTTATTTATTGCATATATATAATTTTGCGTATAAATATAATTGCGTAATTTTTTTAATTCATTATATATTTTAATTTTGTGCGTTAATAAAATGGTGATTACGGAAGGCGATAAGAAAATTGGTGATGTGACTAGGAGATCAATCCTGTGGTGGAGGCTTGCGATGTGAAGGAAGGTAAGCGTGATGTAGTTATACAACACCCGCCGAAGAGGCGGAGACGCAGACTCGGCTACAACAAAACCTATGGTATCTTTTCTGGAAGCTCTTGATCTTACAAAACTTATGGTATCTTTTCTTGAAGCTCTTGATCTTCGACTTTAGATAGCGGTCCGAGTACATCGGACGGCTACAACAAAACCTATGGTATCTTTTCTTGAAACTCTTGATCTTACAAAACCTATGGTATCTTTTCTTAAAGCTCTTGATCTTCGACTTTAGATAGCGGTCCGAGTACATCGGACCAAATGTCACGCGGAACTTCCTGAACACGTACAACATCCTTTTGCTCCTGAAAATTGAATACAAAAGATATTCCCCCTTTTCAATCTCCTCCTATAAATTATTTTATATACACATAATTGAACAATTAAAATAATTAAAAATAATAATTAATAATTACAAAAAATTAGTAATTAAGAAACAAATTAATAATTGGACAATTAACAAAATGAAGAATAACAATTATATAAGTTAGGTATTTTAAGGAGAAAAAAGCCCTTTAGTTTATTAAATTACATTTACTACTTTATAAAATATACTTTAATTTTTAAATTTTATTTATTATTAATTAGAGTATTACTAAAGTTATAATTATAAAAAAAAAATATAATAATAATTATTAATTATATAATTTAGGTATTTTAGGGGGGAAAACACTTTAGTTTATTAAAGAGTGAATTTATTTACACCTCCAACATTACTAAATTCACCCCTATTAGTTTGTTAATCCGATTAGTTCACCTTTTGATCCAGTGGCGAGCCAGAGAAATTAGAAAGGGGGTCCAATTTTTTTTAATAACTATAATAGACTTTATTGCTACAAAAGTATACAATAATCTCGTCATTATATTATTTATGGATGTAAATGAGGCAAGTTCAATTTTCGAGTTTCATATTCTGAAAATGTTGGATAATAAATTCATTATCAATACTTCTGAAGACGTATTTCTCGATATAACAAACCAAACAATTGATTTGGTTTTATATCAACACTCGAAGATTCAACAATCCTCTCAACAGTAGAAGATTCAACATTCGGAGATTCGGTAAGAAGAATGTACTAGAGTCTGGTAACTTTTTATTTCGAATAACAAACTTATCCATTAATCTGTCATAAAAATTCAAATACCATGAGACTATATCTAGCATAAAAAACATAACCCATAAAATTCAATAAGAACTCAATACCTCTATCGTCAAACCAACAACAAAAACAACAATTAAATCAAAACAAATCACAACTCTAAATCAATTTAATTATTCAAAATCGAACCAATTTTTCAGAGTTCTATTAAATTAAACAACAACTGAATTGAACCTGATAAGTGAGAAATTAAGGTTTCATTGAATGAGACGATGAGGACGATGAGTGTGAGTGAAACAAAAGAAACTTTTCATCCCTTTGTATTCTTTAGTTTTATTTTTATTTAAAGTAAATTGTGTATATTTTTTTACTTAGGGTAAACAATTGTATTTTATATTTATTCATTTATTTTTTAATTTTATTTTAATTAATTTTTTTTTTAATTATTGCCAAAGGGGGTCTACTGACCCCCCTTGACTCCCCTTTGTCTCCGCCACTGCCTTGATCAATACCAATTATACCCTTTTTAAAATTAATAAAAAAGTGACTTTAACAAATAGAATCCGAATCCTCTCCTTTTAATTTTTTTTCCTAATATCCCCTAATAAATCAATTATGACCATTGATTTCATCCGAGGGTCAAGATTGTTCCTAACAATTAAAATAAACACAATCTATTTCTTAAAAAAAATATCTGTAAACACTAGTCCTGGGCTTTTAATTTTTTCCATCACTCCAACGCCTTGTTTAATTTTTTCCCTTTGAATCCGCTAGGAAAAGAGTTCTCATTGCTCATGGGCCGCCTTTTTTTTTTCTTGCTCCTTTGCTTGAAAAGAAGGGAAATAATTTAAAATTTGAAATATTTTATTGGTAGTTAAAAAAAAACTACATGAACAATCTCTATTAATGAAAAAAATAAACTCGTGAAGCCTCGAAGAAAGTACAAGCTTCGTCTGATGAACGCCGCAAAAACGAAATGTTCTTAATTCACTATCGATCGGCAACCATATACAGTCACAGTAGTCGAAGCCGATGTCGTTTACATCGACGAGCGTGGTTCTCATAACCCTGGCTCAAAACCAAACGTCATCACCCTAACGTGGCCTTCCTATGGCCACGAGACTTTACGTATTCTACCGGCCAAGGCACTTTTGACAATTCAACCGTAGCAGGTTTTCTTGAATACGAACAAAACTTACGGAAACCGCTTGTAGTCCAACAATCAAACAAAAGTTTTCAAACCAACTCTCCCACTGATAGGCGCAACCGGCTTTATCTCCAATTTTACCAAGAAGTTCTGCAACTTTAACAGTCCAAAATACAGAGGAATGTCCCGAAAAAAAACTGTCAAGCAGTTTTCTTCACCGTCGGGGTCGGGACAAGCGAGTGAGCGACGCCGACGAGCCCGTGCTCTATATAGAGTATTTAAAATGGAGGTTTTTTTCTTAAAGAATATAATATAGAGTTTATTTTAATAGTTAGGAAAGATTTTGACCCTTGGATCAAATCAATGGTTATAATTGATTTGTTAGAAGATATTAGGAAAAAAAATTAAAAGGAGAGGATCCAGATTCGTTTGGTAGACCCGATAGAACCATGTTAGTTAGGTTATCTTAAATTTTATGTGTTTGGTTTGATTTTAGTGGGGCCTGTGATAGATTATCGGCCCGGCCTTAATTACTATTGAGCTTCATTGGACTTATCAGCCCACTTTGGCAGGATAAGAAATTCGATTCCAACAGCAACTAAATTTATGTTGAAAAATACAAATTTACCCTTGACATAGTTAAGTAAAAAACCCTATTTTATTTATATTTTTATTTTATGTGAAGAAACATGGAGGGAGTCGGCAATTGATTCAAGGTCCCTGTATATTTTTCAAAAAAAATCTCTTATCTATTTATCTTTTCATCTTCTTCTGTTTTTCAAGATTATATTAATAAATATCGAAATGAATATGTTTAAAAATCATATGAGATTTAGAGTTTCGACCATAAATCCAGATCTGTTATTTGAGATTTGAATCTTTTTGAAAAATAAAATACAATAACAAAAATAGTTTGTTGTTTTCGATTTTCGAATTGACCACATGTTTTTATTAAATTATTTTATTTGTACATAATTTTTTTAATGTATATGTTCTTATTTTTTGAAATTTGCATTCAACACATTTTTGTAATATTCTTAATTATAAGTTTTTTTTACAGATCAAGAGTCAAGTTTTGTGCCCAGGAAATATATAAAGAAAGGGTAACATTGTCATTATTTTTGAACATCTTTAATCATACTATTATCATGAATACAAAACTTGTGAATCAAACACAAGTTAAATAATCATTTATGGATTAAATCGTATCAATATATTTATCTTGTTATAAAGTAAGATAATATAACTATCCCACCAAACAGGACCTTGAGGTATTTATCAACAGACAACACTGAAAGGTAATGATTTTTAATTTTAGGTTTAGAATTTTTATCAATTCAAACTAAATTTCTTCACTTCTGTGAATCTTCTAATTCAAATTCTAATAAAATCCTCACATTGAAATTCCCACTTCTACAGCCGCCTTTCACTCGCCACTGATAACTCGTCGACCTCCAGTAGTCATCGCCGGCCTCAGGTATCAGATTAACAAGCCCTAGACGCCAGGAGGCTTTCCATTTTTTTTTTCTGTTTTAAAACCAAAGGGAAGGATATTGATTCATAGAATACCCACTGAAATAATCGAATTTTGTTTTTTCAATAATTTAATGTTTTCTATTTAACTAATTCAATTCTTATTTTTGGTGAATTATAGTTTCATAAACTAGGTTTCTACATTTTCCCCCATTCAATTTCGGTTTCTTTGTTGGATACATTTTTTGTTCACTTTCTTCAGTTCTTGTGTATTCTAAATCTATGTTGTTTGTACAACCTAATAAGCAATTCAGAAATAAACCTCTGTTTTCTTGAGTTGTTAATTTTTGTTGACTTCAGTTTTGGTTTCGGTTAATCCAAACCAAACTGAATCTCAAACATAGGTTTTGAAACTGGAAAAACTTCATTGCAATAGGATATTAAGAATTTTGTGCATCTGATTAGTCTGTAAGCCCAATAAATTATGTTCAAGCTGTAGAATTTCATCAATAGTAAGTGGAAAAAAGAATACACACATTAATAAGTAGGCAAGTTTAGTTAGCTGAAGCATTTCATCAGGAATTAGTAGAAGAAACATACATGGATCAAGCACAACACAACACATCATAACTCAAAAGTTTGAATATTTATCAATGTTGGATCTGTAAATCAAAGAACGACATACAATTTGAAATAATGTTAGTATTGGAACAACAGTACAACTATAGATAGATGAAAAGATTACAAAATTTTAATAAAAGGAACAACTCTCCTTTAATAAATAAAGCATATTGTTGTATACTTTCGGTATGGATCACTTTTATTCAATGTGTATTTGAGAATGAAGTTTAGATTTATTTTTGTGTGTGGTAGGGAAGAAGATGGCTTTGGGCGGTAATATACATTCTCCTGCAGAATGGAAAATGGAGAATCCAGACCAAGTGAATAGAAAGAGAATTATCAGTGTCTATTCAGATTTTATGATGAGGTTAACTTCAAGACTTACTATTTATTCTAGTTTCTTACGCGTAGTTCAAAGTAATTGTTAGATTTCCTTTCAAATAGTATTAAATTTCTCCATCCCTTTTTAAGTGTACTCTCCATGTACTAACTATATATCGATGTCAGGGTTACACAATTTGAAGATTTGCTGTCTACGGGAAGCAGGTTACTTGTTGGCTTTCAGCAGGCACTTGGTGATTATTTCTGATAGGGTTACTTGATCCTTTTAATTAAGTTTTGCAATCATATTATTCTAACTAATTTCTAGGCACTATTGTAATGGTTTGGTTGGATTGCAAATGATAAATATTTGCCTTAACTATTCGCAACAATAATAATCTATTACATTGTTACTTGTTAGTTTGATTGGTTGAACAGATGGACTATGATTGATTATTGCATCTATGATGTCTTCTGCCGGAGTCAGCTGAAATATTAGTTATTGATTGATATTATTTCAATATTTTCTTCACAGGTTTTTTAGGGCGGCATCCGATTGATAAGAAGTCAACATTGGTAGAGCATATAATAAAAGCTCATGGTTCAAGAAGTGTTTTATCCTATGTCGAAGCTGGGCATGTCAACAGTTATGACAGTGCAAAAAATGTGAGCAAGTGTAAGTCTTAAATGAATACCCTCTGAATTTTCAGAAAATAACTAAGAAATATTCTTGCAGTCTTACACCGTTACAAACACACACATTTGAGCATGAGGTACTTAAATTACTGGCTATAATTGTGCTTTTATGTGTGTACCTGAATAAATATGTCATGTGCATTCTTGGCAACTTCTATCCATCTGTTATAGTTAAATTAGAAGTTGTAATTCGTTCCACACGTAGCTGCTGATGATTTCTTGTCAGCATGACAAACCATTATTTTTGTAAGTTTTATTTCGAACTACACTAGGTAACCATTAGATTGTTAAGAGTTTTTAATGTAGTTTTAAATTAGTCTCTCTCTATTGTCAGTACAATATTTCACGGAATCAGATTCATGTTTCTATATATTTGAGTTTCTGAATATCGAAGGGTATTTTATCCTACGGTAGAACTTTGTAGTTTTTCTTAGAAGGAAATTGAATTGAGGATTGTACCTAGTCTTTGACATGCTAAAACTCCCTTCAATTCTATATTTTATATTTGGCTCCCTTTTTGCCGTTAGCATCATCTCTTGACTTTTGTCCATTCGGGGTCATAGTTGAATGTGTTCATTACAGTTTTACAAAAATAATAGACATAAATAGTCATGAATAATTCCCTTCAGGTGTCTTTTATTAATTAAAACACTGCTCTTTTATATTTAATAATATAAAATGAATGATCTTTAGTTTCTTTTTTTTTTTATCTATTTATTGTGTTGCAACTGGCATCTTGTTATCTCTAATTTTTTTATCCATACTCATGGATGTTCGTGCAGAAGTGCATACATGCCATCTCAGGCTTCTGGACCATATAGATAAAGGTAGTTTCTTCTCGGCCTACTTCTTTGATGACTCACTCTATTATTGTTTTAAATATACTGTAATTGTTATGATATCAAACAGTTTTTGTGTAATTGTTTTTGAATTCTTATGTAGAAATGCACTTATTTTCATTTACCTTTTGTATATACCAAATGCATTTGAAGGAAAGAGTTTCATGTGAGTAGTGTTTGGTGGTGGTTGAGTGTTTGGTTATATGAATTTCTGACTATGTTGATTGCCTAATTTTCTGAAAGTTCATTCACAGCTAAAATTATTGTCCGTGAACTTGAATGCCGTCTGGAAGATGCAGCATTCGCCGTGCAAACTGCAAAGGACAAAGATGATAACTACACCTTGCATAATGTTATCACTTCAAGTGATGAAGTAAAATTCTCTCTCTCACACACATAGTTAACATAAGATAAAACTATTTGCATGATTCAGAAGATTAATTCATGCTTTTTCTCCCTCACCTTGCAGGAAGAAATGCCATTATCGTACGATCTCGATTTTACTGATTATGCTACTATGATGGCTATCATTTACAGTATGATGAAACAAGACTATACAATGCAGGTAATAAAAATAACCTTTACTTATATATTCTCCGCCGCCCCCATTTAAAGACATTGTCTTCATTTTTTCTTTATAAATGCAAGTCTACTTTAGTATGTTTAAGGTGTATTTATTTAGTTTTCCATGTTATACTCTTCTCTTCAATGAGCCATTTTCACATATTTCAAAGTAACGCCAAATACTACTAGTAAATAAAAACAATGGGTATTGTTTTGATTTTACGAGCTACGTTGAATTCATTTTTAATGTGTGAAATGACTATTGAGAAACTGGGCATTTAAAATGGGACGGAAGAAGTAATAATAATATGTGAAGATGATAATTTGTATGGCGCAATTTGTAAACTAGATAATAATTGTAGTTATTGAAAAGACAATTATAAAGGTTGATTAGTTTTGCAATTATAGGTTCAGATTGTATCATCTCTAGACCACACTCCTTCGCCCGGAGAAATGGAGACCTACTGCCAGCTGTGGTCCCTGCGGCCTTTCATAGATGATGATATGATGCATAAAGCTTGGAAACTTTCTTCGTAACCCTAATTTTGCACTTTCATTTGTTGATTAAAGATAGTTGCATCATCCGTGCGCTATTTGTTATAGTTTTTAATTTCAACCGTTTTTACATCCATTGGAATTTGTTTAATTAAAAAACTTGTGATATTTTTAGTTTCCAGTTATATATGGTCCTGGTAATTATGCAAAGACAATTTTAGTCGATTGATATGATTATGCCTCGGGCTCGAAGTGAACATATGACAATTGCTAGACCTACCAACATTATTTGTAGATTGCTATATGAAATGGTGAGCAATTGTCTTTAGTAGAGTCAACATAATCACATTTGCCCATATTTAATTAATAAAATGAAATCAACATATTTATATTTTTGTAGGTGCAAAATTACAAAAATGATACTCCGTAGCATTTGTGCACTTTTCAAATGGTTGCTTAATTTCATCATTGATATATTTAAACGGACTTTGAAACAAGTACAGTTGTCTCCAACTTTATTAAAAGTCGCTCGATTCAAGTTTTTTATAAAAATTTGTACACTTTTTTGATTGAGCTCGAGTCCAGCTTGACTCAAGGAGATCGCTGAGCCGTTCGACTCGTTTGCAGCTCTACTTTTAAGTTTTAACACACATTCCCATATAGAATTCTATCTCACGTCGAGTGTATATATATATTTATATATATTTCGTTGGAAACATTTTCATGGGGATAGAATCATATTACGGTCTTTCCGAGAATCCCCATTTTCATAAACGGCCATCAACTTTTTTTTTCCTCATGTATCGTCCTTTTGCTACTGTTTCCAGCCAAAAAATCAAAGAAGATATCTGAAAAAAAAAAGTCTCAGATATCCACCGGTTGCATCTAAGATTCGGAGCACCCGCTCGGGTCGGGCATCGGGTTCAAGGAGGAGGACACCCCCAATTTCATCGGATCCTTTTATTTCAAGACCAAAGCTATGGTATATGGCGAATCTTACTTTTTGCTAATTTGAAATACAGTATTGTTTTTCTTTTTAAGAGATTAATTAACAAACAATTTCATGAAATTATTAATTTGATTCTGGTTGATTTGATCTGATTCTACAAATTTGGTTTGCTTATCTCAGGTGGAGGATTTACTAAACAACTACGACAACGTTTGCACGCTCCGAGTGAGGATGCCCATCTCGTCGGATCTATCGAACCCTCGTAATTTCATCACGAAAATCACTCGGTACGAGAAGGTGGTGGATATCCCCAACTCCATGACAGTCTTGGATGAAAATTGCTCCCCATATCCATAGAGATGGCAAAGAGGAATCTCACAGGGATCTGGAACTACACCAACTCGGGAGTCGTGAGCCATAATGAGATCCTTGAAATGTACCGCGAGTATAGTCGTGAGCTATAATGCATCCATTGGCCATGGTATAGTCGTCCATCGCACAATAATCTTTCCAACGAGAATATTGTCAAACAAACTCACACTTGTGCAGGATCAATCTTCGGTGGCCATTTGTCAGACCTTCTCAGTTTCAGTGAGTTAGTATGTGCCGGATCAAGAAGACTACAATCCTTGTTGGTCATGAGGTCCTTATTCTCTTTCAGACCTTCTCAATCACCCTCAGTTTTGCATTCCGACTTCTCGGGTTCAATCTCTCCTCAGTTTCAGACGGTGTTATCGGTCTCTTTGTCAGGACACATGCGTTCTCCCCACACACTGTCTGTTTTATCCACGCTTCTTTCTCCTTGTACGAATCGAATTTTGTGATGTTACTCAAATTCCCCTCTTTGCTAATGATGTCCAGAAACGCCTGCTTCACGTATAGATCGAACCTTTCAGAGTATTCAGTTCATCATTTACAGCTATTCTTAAAGCTTGGAACACGCGTGTTGTGGTCTTAATCCAGCCTTGTCTCCCTCCTGTGAATCAGAGAAATATTTTTCTGTCAGAATAAAATGTTTAAGATCCATTGATAGCTGTTGTCAGTTAGAATTTGAAATATGAAATTTCATTGACAAACATCCAAATAGTACCCATTATATTGAAGGATAGTAATAAAAACTACTAATTAAGCTTTTTGGATTACGATTCCATCTATTAGTCAGTATGCTTTTGGGGGCAACTGTATTTCTGATATTTCTAGAAATTGTTCAACCATCTAACCTTTTGTAGGGACTTCTCGTCACTATTTTGCATATTTGTTTTTTTATAGAAAAAGCTACCAATGAAGATTACTTGGGACAACTTCAATGGAAATAAAAAACTCATTTTGCAGTATAGAATTGCCTCAAACGATCCCCAAACTAAAAAGTTCAAACCCAAATTTGTGTTTCAATTACGTTTTCCCCTACTCACAGACGCATTCACATTTTCACTTTTCCACTTTGTGAATTGTAAATTGACCCTTCATTATTATGTTTACAATAAAATCACTTGAAATTGACCCGTCCCACCTTAAAAGCCTACTTTCTTTTTGAGCCTCCAATCGTAAAAGTCTTATTTTCTCTTTATGTTTATTATAAAATACTCCGTATTGTTAAATAATTACAATCACACAAGCTCACTTTATTTGCAACCACCATAAGATACATGATTTCTTAAAACTCGTGCCCAAAAAAACGGGGCTTTATCGCTGAGACACTGGGACGAAGGGAGTACATGTTAACATTCAGTTTGTTGTTTTCTAAGATATTTTTCAGGAGAATAATTGAGATTAAAGTTATAAAAACTAATGAACATGTACATAAAACATTTTACATTATTTTTGTATGATACTTCTTCCTCTATTTCAAATTACTAGTTCTACTTCTAGCCTTACATTTTTGTTTTACTCACTTGTTTTACTCACTTGTTTTACATTTCCTGTGTAACTTTATGTTTTGATTGTTTGTATACCCTATTTTACCCCTATCATTTAATCATTTGTTCAATTTGCTAAAAAAATAGAAAATTGACTTAATATAATTAATATTGAATTGACATATTATTCCATTACTTAATTATTGTGCACAATTTTAAAATGACGAGTACTTTGAAATTGAGGTAGTATAATTATTCGATAATTATTCCTATTAGCTTCTTCGTGAAAATAAAAAGTAAATTGTTCCAGTTTGTAAAGTGGACGGATATATAAACATTATTGAAAAAAAATCAAAGAGGTATGAGAAGAAATAAACTGAGAATATTCTCCAGAGATAATGTTAGAAATGACGATTAATATATTTTGGGTTTCACAAAAAAATTTAAAGTGGTTCTCCGGATGGAGAGTTGGTTAAAATAAGTCATTGAGGTATTTTTAAATTTGAATGGTAGTATTGCTTTAGTTAATTAGGTTAAACCTCAGGGAAGTTTTGCAATTAACCCTATTACTATTAATTGGAAAATCCAGAGGTGTTCATAATTAACAGGAATCAATAGTATCCAACAGAACGAAAATAAAAAATGGAGAAAGGAAAAACACCTCTATTCCAAGAAGTTGAGCCACGAATGAGGTCAACTAGTTCGCCTGTAGAATGCAGTCCACCTGTCAGACGAGCCTTGACAATTTTCTTCTGAAGAGAGAACCAATTGCTTTCTTCACCATAGTCCCGTAAAATCCGCCCAACTTCAGCATCTGGCCATAAATTCAAAATGTCTTCTGCCTTCATACTAGCCTGTAATTAAATACCCTGCTCTTGATCAGATAAGGACAGGCCACATGAATATTATGCTTAAATCGAAAGGTCAAGCTGTAAAAACATATTGGAAAAACAACAGATTAATAGGGTGCTTGGTTAAGCTTATAAGGTCACAAAAATATATAAAAAATAATCTCGATTTTCTTTTTCGAATTTTTTTTTCAGTTCTCGAGTTTGCTGTTCGTCTCGAATATTCAACAATAAAAAATAAAAAAAAATAAAAATAAAAAATAAAAAATAAAAAATAAAAAACAAACTGCATTCATGATTCAACCCATGCTGATATCATCTTGTCATTATTTCGTTTATCGATATACATTTATTCTTTGAGTTTTCCATTGGACTTATGAAGGTAACATGTATGTGCATTGTGCATTCAATTTCCCCAAGTGCTATTGGTTGTTAGAATCAGCAAATTACCGATACGATTGGTGTTAGAAAATGAAAATTCAATTTTCAAACAAAAACCCCAACACGTTAGGCATATATATTTCAATCGAAAGGGTTTGCATACGAACTGTAAATCATAATACCAAAAGGAGCACAAGCGTGGAAGAAAAAATAAGCTATAAATGAGGGCTTGGAACCATGAATTAATCATAGAAGAATCTTACCAAATTGAGGCGGCGGTTGAGAAGAAGCAAGGTCGCCGGTGCCGAAGTGATGATTTCAAATGGAGCTCTGCCCAATATTTCTTTTGACCAATATTCGTTATTTATTGAATCTGAAAAAAACCTTTTTCCACTCCGTATCCACGGCCCACGCTTGTGGGAACAAGCTAGCCGAACCAGACTTTCTTTGGCTTGGGTCGCCTATTACCTGTTGTATCTTTTTTTAAAGGCTCAATACTCCGTAAGCTCGATCTTAAAGCTTTTTATTAACTTTTTTAAATACAATTTGATTTCAACTCAGATTAAATAATTAATCGAAAATTTAATTAAAAATATATTAATTAAATTTGTTTATAAAAAACAAGAGTGAACAACATGGGAGAAAAATGTTCAAAAAATATTCTCTAATCAATATGAGAGAACTAATTTCACTTTTCCATTATATTTATTTTTTCAAACAATGTAAGATATATTAATAAGTAATTAAAAAAATTACAACTAAAAATATTGTATATTTTCATTAGTTTCGAAAAAAAATTCAGTTCTCGAATTTGTTGTTCGTCTCGAATATTCAGCAATAAAAAAAAATTTAAAAAACTTGTATTTATGATTCAACTCATGCTGATAGGATTAATGGTATACAACTATATTATGGAATTCTCTACTCGATCAGTGATAACCACTTAGAGATTTCAGGGAGAGGGGGTTCAGTAAGCTCATCAATAGTGAGCACCCACTTAAGTATGTCGATGTCCCAACACCGAGGCTCGAGATTAGCTCACATACACTAAGTGCTAGTCTCAAGGGGGAAAGGCCGAGTATCCTTGTTATTGGCGTAACCCATCGACTAGGAACTGAGTTTGACCAGTTACGTTGCATTAAATGAATTATCTCTCGGTTTCCACAAAACCGAATTCATACAACATGTGTAACTGTACATGACTATATCTATGATTCAATACTGGGAGTAGATATAGTATATGCCATAAATATAGGTTTCATTAATTAACAAAATAAACCGTTATTTAACGGTACGGTTAACCGCACGGCCAACCGTTGGCTCGCCGGTCACCTACTCCAACACTCGGTGTTGTACCTAGCTCGGCCCATCCGATAGTTCTTTATTGCAATAATAGTGAAGCTATCGCGCAAGCCAAGGAGCCTAGAGAGCACCACAAATACAAACATGTGCTCAGGAAGTTCAACATTCTCAGGGAGATTGTTAGTCGTGGAGACATCGAGATAAATAAAGTCGCAACTGATGATAATGTTGCAGATCCATTAACTAAACGATCCAGCAGTCAAAGCATGATGCTCATACAACTGCAATAGGGATACGACATCTTAGAGATTGGTTGTGAATTCTATTACTGTATTCTCTACTTTTGGAGTTTATGTAAACATTCACGTATCTTTTATGATATTCATATTTCTTCATATAATTGTGGTTTAAATTGTATGAATTGTCCAAATAATTAAATTATATTAATTGGGTTATGAGGTCGATTTACCACATAATGAAGTCCCAATTGTTGAACTAATATAATTAAATCATAAAATTGTTCCTAGTTCGTATCATCGAGTACGGACAAACCGATAATACAATGAACTAGATTGTAATGTGTACTATAGCGCCGCTTCATAGGCTAGTGATGTGGGACATCAAGTACAATTACATAGTTATTAGCTAGGAGTTAATGATCGAACAGACCCGACTGGAATAGTATTTGAGATTTCGAGTCATAAAACTATTTCATTGATTGTCGAGCAATTTCCTCTGACCTGAGTAGTCCAGAGTGATTCCATTGTGAAATGATATACTTTGATACAAGTAAACACCTTTCATAAAAGGAGGTTATAAAACTTGTTATTGGGTATATCAGGAAGCAAGTGGGAGAGCTTGGATTGACAAGATGTGATTGTCCTCCATTTTATAATGGGATATGTCTTACAGGCCACTTGGAGAGTCGAGACTGTGAAAAATACGTGGCCACGTTCAGATTCTTATCATAGTGATAAATCTGGTTTTACAGTCTGTCTCATAGTCCAAGAAAGGTTTGAACCGATTGAGGATGACTCAAGTCTTGCCTCAAGTTCAAACTTAGACATAAAGTGACAACAGGAAATTGGCATCACACTGGCTTCGAAGGCCAAGTGGGAGATTGTTGGTGTATGTCCTTCAATCCCACGTGTGCAATCGACAAAGTTATAAGGTCGTCGTTGGATGTTAAATGATTAGTTGATAATATTTATTGTTGAGAGCAATATAATATTGATCGATAATTATACCTATAAGGTCACACACGAGCTATACGTGTTTGCTAAAATGAGTCGATTTAGGATCGATAAATATATAAAATAGGTTTATATTCGATGTGATTTACGTACATGCATGGGATGCATGTCTTGCATGGAATGCATGTCACATTGTGTGACATGGCATGCCACACAAGTGAATGGGACCACATCCCATGCCATGTGGCATGATGATGTGGAAATGACCATTCAAATTCACCATTAACACACCTTAATGTGTGATAATGATGCTACATCAATATCACCATTGGGCATTGGGGGGGGGGGGGGGGTACATGGTTTTATTTGATGGATTAATATGTGAGAAAATGCTGATTTTCTCACCACAATATTGACCCACGAAAATCACACACAAACGAGAGAGAGAGACGAGAGCTCTTGGAATGGCTTCCAATCTGGCAATCAAGTTCAATTTCGGGTTTGATGGATTAATATGTGAGAAAATGCTGAAAAATGCATTAAACTTTGACGCTGGGAAGCAATAACACTAATATTAAGACTCGTTGATTCTATTAATACCCGAGAATTAATGAATTAAATCAAAGTTCGTTGATTCCTCAAAATACCGAAAATTGATAAACTTCAAGAAAACATTGAAGACGAGAAAACTCTCTTTTTATTTAATCATAAACAACTTCGTAAATAAATGACAAAAGCAGAATATAAATAGTACTAAAACCTTAACAGAATAAATTAAAATAATAAATAAAAATAATACTAATAGCTTGGTGACGCTACCGTCGTGGAGTAGCGCAAAATAATATTTATAAAGCCTAAACTATTCACTAGCACAAGTACTAGTAGTAAGTATAGGGTCGATCCCACGAGGAGGCGATTTAGCTTTTAGTTTTCCCGGCTTTTGTTGCTCAATTGGGTTGTCACGTTTTAAAAGTTTTGTTTTGGGAGCAGTTGGGCAATGCCGAACCGTGGTCACCGTTACTACTTGAATGGAAATAAACAAATTAAATAACGGAAAATAAACTAGCATGTAACTCGACCTATCTAACTACTGAATGTAAAGCTAACAGAATGAGCAATTAACAGAATTGACTAAACAAATAATAAATCAAATAAAGAATAAAGTATCCAAGCATTGACTCCCCTGACTTCCCCCTTGACCTATGTGCTGCCGATCATTGATACGTATATTATTTTGCTAACAGTTTTGTCTTCCAGTTATAGACCCCAAGTATTAATATCCCTATAATGTCACGCATATTAATACCCCGAACCCTTATTCGCTCTTATGTTTAAGTCCTATTAGATCTCTCTCAATAGGTCTCCTGACGTTGACCAATTCGACACTATGTGACCGCATGAGTCTAAGTTGATCAAGTCGCCTTCATCCTCCAAGCAAACCCGGAATGGCCAATAGCATGCCTGGACAGACCCAAGTCATACGACCACATCTCCAGCAACATGTTGTACTTCGCGGACGCCCAGTCTCCCGGTCGCGTTGATCCACGTACTCCTGTGTTAGGCAAATCGGGGTTCCCACTGGTCAATGTAGGATTGCCCAAGTCCCTAACATGCTTAAGTTACTACCCTGTTGAATCGGGAACAAAACTCAGCTAGTTGCTGTCATCAATAAGCCTCCCGGCACGATCACGTCTTAGGGTTGGTCAGGTTCTGTCTTTGCCCAGATACAAACAGATTAGCTACTTGACATAATTAAAACAGAAAATAAAACAAAGGGATTACGACGAACTATATTATGCATTAAAACGAGAAATTGTTCAAAGGGAAATAAAACTAAAGTACGAAATTAAAAGCATAAAACATAAAGAAATTGTTTTTGGCCCGAAGGCTATGAATCAATCAAAACGCCGGTGAGTGGTAGCATCACGCAGCTGCTCAGTCTTCTTCGCTGGTCAGGTAGGGTTTCGCCGTCTTCGTGCGTCGGGTCGTTTTTCTATGATTTTTCGTGTCTATTTCCTTCCTCTCATGTTCTCCAGCGTCTTCTTGTATTTATAGGGCTTGAATTGATGTAGAGACGTGTGGGGGAATACCTCTAAGACTGGACGAGAGTCCATCTCTTCTTTGTCTCTGAACCTGGTCACTTTCGAAGAGTCCAGGATTTTCAGGATTCTGGATACACCGATTTCCCAACGTTCCGTCTCGGTCAATTGTTGCTCTTGGCCAATTGCTTTATCTCTGATAGCCTTCTTCATTTACGAGGTAGCAGATCATGCGTTGTACTTGGTCGTGCGTTAATCTTGCCCCACTTGCTGACTCTGTCCCAACTTGCTCAACTCCACTTGGACACTCCAGTCAGATCAGCTTGCTTAACTTGCACTCTTGACCAGGAAGGTGATTTCCTTGCCTCTTTCACACAATTTCCTCCTCTTTCGTTGTGCACCTGCATCACTTGACCACAGACCCAAAATGTGCCCTCCCAGACACAAACAAAAGTAAAAACAACTACAAGACTCGATTTACTTGACTCTAAAATCCTAAAAATGAGCCAAAAAATATGGCTCATCACACGCACACACTTTACTACGCTTGTCCTCAAGCGTGCGTTGTGACTTGCCTACTCAAGCAGAAATGTAACGACCCGTATTTTTATAAACAGCGGAAGGTGTAAATTTTTAGAAATAACATTTTATAAAGTGCGGGCGTGACAAAATTTTATTTGGAGAAGTCCTTTTAAAATTCAAATACTAAAATAAACTAACTACATTAGCTCATAAATATACTATTCATACATATAATAAATATTGTACATTTGAATATAACATGAACATAATATGAGCATGAGCTTTTATACATATACTGGTCCTTCTTGGATACTTAAAAAGAAGCATGCACACTTAAATTTATATACGATTCTATATTGTACAAATCAGCATATTAATCATGGCTTAATAAATAAGTATACGTAAACCTACTAATGAGTAACATGTAAACTAATCACATGTATTGACATAACTTACTGCACACCAACAACTATATTTGAAACAACTATAAGTTAAATAAAATAAAGTCAATAGATGACATTTGAAGGTTTTGAAATAATAGACAATTTCATGATATAAATTGCAAATAACAAATAAGGCATAATGAAATTTTATTTAGTTTAATTTATTCCTCCATCCTTGATCACCTCTCTCGCTCGGCATCCTCGTGTGTACCTAAAAATAGTTGTTGTCGATAGGGTGAGCTCAACGCGCTCAGTAGGGTCAGTACCTCATCCAATACCAGAATCAAATACATGTATAACTAAATGAAACATAACATGAAAATATTGTAATTTTAATAGAACATGAGATCCATTTAATAATCTGGATAATATGAAAATATTGTAATTTTAATAAACATGAGATCTATTTAATAATCTGGATATTGCGAGTTGCGCCAACTATTGCGTTGGTCCCCTTCGACCCTTTTCCTCGGTCTCCGGTTACAACGAAAAATATATTATAATAAATTCACATAAATGCACACATAGAAACACACATAATGAAACAAGTAGTAAACAAGGTAAATCGACAACATGACACCTACCTCAAAGAGCTGAGACGTGAACATGAAAATCCAAAGTGCGTCTATGACTTTAGAGGATTGAACTAGCAACTTCCAAATCTTGAGGGGCTGAATATATAATTTTTAAGACTTAGTATGGATTGAATAAAATTATTTATATTTAAATGGGTAGTGGCCCATATTATATTAATTCTTCAAGGGCCTGTTTGCAAATTAGACTTATTTAATATAAGGATATTTAAATTGGGATTAAGAATTAAGTTGACCTTTTCCTATGCGCAGAGAGCGAGAGTGAAATTGGGTACCAAGCTTTGAAGCAAGTGAACTCATAGAGTCTTCGACGGTGGTCTTGGGGATCCATCTTCTCCAGTTTCCTTGACGATAGGTATTCGAGTTGTTCACGAGCAGCAACATCGACGATCAGGCAGAAACGTCAAGGCGGCGAGCGATGATGGCTGGACTTGATCGCCTAGGCTTGGGTCGAAGTAGGCAGCAGCGGAAATCTTGGTTCTCCGATTTGGGTGAACGACTGGTTTTTGGTCGCATAATAAATTTCCTTGGGGTATTTGCTACGGTTCAAAGGAATGGGTTTTACGGGCTGTGGGATTTCTTTCTTGTAGGATGGTGGTGGCGTGGTGATGTGGTGATGTATAAGGGAAGAAGAGTAGGTATATATAGAGATGAAAATAAGAGTCAATCATGTTTAGGTTTTTATTTGTTTTTGGTAAGTTTTATATATTGATATGTCTTGCTTTTTAAGATATCTTTTAATAAATAAATTTTAAATTATATTAATTAAATTCACTTGAATCCAAATATTAATCACATAATTATTATTATATTATTTATCAAATTTAATGTATCATTAAAATATATTTTATTTTGTAATTTAATTTATTAAATTAATTTATAAATTTGTAAATTTAATTATGTGATTTTAAGATTTTAGTAAATAAAATTTTGGGTTGTTACAAGAAAATAAAGGGGTGCAGAGATAGAAAGAAAAACAGAAGACTCAAAGACATCATGCTTATCAAAATACAGAGGTTGATCAAGTGAACATACAGTCAAAATTATAGTCAATGTAATGCATAAAAAACAGTAAGAGTTTGCAACAGGATTTTGGGATTCTCACTAAGTGTTTCTCTCTATGTAGTGGATGGGTAGTGTTTCGCTCAATGCTGTTTTAAAAGAAGTTCTGTTTTGGGCTTGACCAAGTTCTCTCCTGTGAAATTTTCAATTGAGTTGGGCAATATCATTAGGGTTTTCTAGGGTGACTGTATAGGCTAGCTTGGGCAATGCCCAGGATTGATCTTAGGAAGGACATGCATTTTACTTAGCAACTTTCCTCCTAATTTCTTCTCTCTCTTACGGGCCTTAGCACACCCTTTCATTTAAGGGTTTGGTTCAAGTGGGTACCTTAAACCGACGTGGTCAAGGTATGCCATCAGGGCTGTATGGGTCTCTTCCTATTTCTCTTCGACCAAGTCCAGCTGTTCCATGATCTCCTCCTTCTGGAACTCAACTCGAGCAGATGCTCGACTTCCAGACTCAATCTGCAGCTTTTTCTCACTCAATTTTCCTGCTTCCTGAAAACACAAACAGACCAAAACCCTTTCCTGCCCAAGGCTACTCTTTGACGTGCAATGATCAAATTTATTAACTGAAAATTAAATAAAGGGAAATTGCGTAATATACATACCGAGTTCGCCTTCGGTATTTGCCTCTATTTATTGTTATGGGCCTGACTTATTTCTTGGCTTCTCTTGGTCAAGCGGCTGGCTCAGGGGGTATCATCCCCTTGAGGTCCTCATTCCCATAGTAAGCTTTAACTCTCTGCCCATTCACTTTGAAGATCTGGTCATCACCTGGTTTAAATAGCTCAACCAAACCATTTGGGCAAATAGTATGGACTATGAATGGTCCTGCCCATTTGGTGGATAGCTTTTTGGCTTTGAATTTAAACTTGGTTTGGTAAACCAGAACCAGTTGACCAGGTTCAATCTTCTTCTTCTTGATGATTTTTTCATGGGCTCTCTTTGTCCGCTCCTTGTAGTTGAATGTGTCTTCCCTTATGTCTCCAGTGACTGAGATTTGATAAAGGTACTCGTCTGGGAAAGTCTCGGTAATGGGCATACCTTCCTCTTTTTGGATTATCCTGCTCAAGTGGTCAGCCACTAAGTTTTGATTACCTAACTTGTCTCTTATTTCGATGTCGAACTTTTGCAACAGCAAGATCCATCTTATCAGCCGTGGCTTGGTCTCCTTCTTGGCCATCAAATACTTCAGAGCAGCATGGTCAGTGTAGACTATGGTTTTGCTCCCGAGCAAGTAGGATCTGAACTTCTCGAATGCAAACACCACGGCCAGTAGTTCTTTCTAAATGGTCACGTAGTTTCTTTGGGCAGCATTTAATGTCTTGGAGGCGTAGTAGATTACATGTCGCTCCTTTCCCTTCATTTGCCCAAGTACTGCTCCTACGGCATATCCGCTCGCATCGCACATAAGTTCAAATGGAATTCCCCATTATGGTGGTTGGATTACGGGGGCAGTGACTAACATTTCCTTGAGGTGGTTGAAGGCAGCTTGACAATCTTCGTCGAAGTTCCAATCAACTTCATTCTGCAGCAGCCTGGTCAAGGGTTGGGCGATCTTTGCGAAGTCTCTTACGAACCTTCTGTAGAAACCTGCGTGCCCAAGGAAGCCTCTTACTTGCTTGACTTTCCAGGGGTAGGGCAGCTTCGATATGGTATCTACTTTGTCTCGGTCAACCTCAATTCCCTTGGTAGAGACCACGTGCCCAAGTACTATTCCTTCCTCGACCATAAAGTGACATTTCTCGTAGTTGAGCACCAAACTTTTCTCCACACATCTGCTGAGGGCAAACTCCAGGTTGTTCAAGCATGTTTCGAACGAGTTGCCGTACACAGTGAAGTCATCCATGAAGACTTCAATTCCTTGCTCGAGCAGATCAGAGAAAATGCTCATCATGCATCTCTGGAAGGTCCCAGGGGCGTTGCATAGCCCAAAAGGCATGCGTCTGTAAGCGAAAGTACCATATGGGCAAGTAAAAGTAGTCTTGTCTTGGTCTTCCGGGGCCACCCAAATTTGCATGTAGCCGGAGTATCCGTCAAGGAAGCAAAAATGTGTCTTCCCAGCTAGCCTCTCTAGCATCTCGTCAATGAAAGGCAGGGGGAAGTGGTCTTTCTTTGTTACCTTGTTCAACTTCCTGTAGTCTATGCACACTCTCCATCCGGTTTGAAGTCGAGTTGCTATCTGCTCTTTCTTCTCGTTCTCTATCACTTGAATTCCTGACTTCTTGGGCACCACATGTACTGGACTGACCCATTTGCTATCTGAAACAGGGTAGATAATGCCCAAGTTAAGCAACTTGAGTATCTCCTTGAGCACTACCTCCTTCATAGCAGGGTTCAGTTTCCTCTGTGGATCACGCACTGGACTTGACTCTTCCTCGAGCAATATGTGGTGTTGGCATATGGTGGGGCTGATTCCGTTGATATCTGCTAAGGTCCATCCAATTGCTTGCTTGTACTGGTCGAGGATGTTCCTTAGCCTTTTCTCTTCCTCCTTCTTTAGCTTTGAACTTATGATCACGGGCAATGTGTCATTTTGCCCAAGAAACATATACTTGAGATGTGCAGGGAGTTTCTTTAGCTCCAATTCTGGTGGTTTCTCCAGGGATGGGACCATGATTGAAACTTCATGTGGTGGGAGCTTGCTCATGCCCATAGGGTGGTTTTCCAATGCTCCTAGTTGCTCAACTATCTCTCGGATTTCAAGTTGCTCGTCTTTAGCTTCATCTTTTGTCATTCCCTTTTGTAACACCAGGTCAATTTGGTCAGAAACTCCATATCCCAGAGCCTGCTCCTCGATCATTTCATCGAATTGGTCAACAACATGTACTTGCTCGGTGTCTACTTGGTGTCTCATTGACTTGAATAAGTCAAAGGTTACCGTTTCCCCTTCGAATTTGCAGGTCAGCTTTCCAGTCTCGCAGTCAATGTGCGTTCTTGTGTTTTTAAGAATGGCCTGCCCAAGATCATGACAGGTTGCTTGCTTGACCTCCCCATGTCCAGGACATAGAAATCGGCTGGGAATATGAGTTCCTCTACCTTGACTAGCACATCTTCCAGGATTCCTTCAGGGTACACATTTGACTTATCTGCCAACTGGATCACTACCCTTGTGGGTTTCATTGGTCCTATGCCCAAATTTTCGTACATAGACTTGGGCATGACATTGATCGATGCCCCAAGGTCGAGCATTGCTTTCTCTATTTTATTTTTTCCGATGATGCATGGAATATAGAACATTCCAGGGTCTACACACTTCGTGGGCACGTTTCTCTGGAGCACCGCTGAAACATTTTCTCCTACTTCGAACTTGGCATCATCTTGGTACTTGACCTTCTTTGTGCACAACTCCTTGAGAAATTTCGCGCATCTGTGCATGGATTTCAATATGGTCAATAGAGGCATGTTGATCTCTACCTTTTTAAACATCTGGAACATCTCGTTTGTATCTTCCCTTTCTTTCTTCTTGCTCAATCTTCCTGGGAAAGGAGGGTAGATTTTTGGTGGTGCTCTTGCTTAGGAAGGTGTTGATGTTTCCTTCTGTTTTGGTGGTGCATGGTCAAGTTCATCCTCTGACTCCTCATCTTCGTTGACATCCTCCACGGTTCCATCCACTCGGGGTGCTTAGGTTTGCTACTTGGGCACTTCAGATAGGGTCTTTCCACTTTTCAGCTGGATGACGTTAAGTTGGGCATTGTTCAGTTCAACTTGAGGTGGCAATCCACTGGTCTTTTTCTCCATCTTGGTCATTGACTGGGTAAGATGTGCCAGTTGGGCATTGATATTTTGGAATTGCCCACGTGACTCGAGTAATTGAGTATTTATATTTTGGAGTTGACCACGTGTTTCCAGTTTGTACTTCTCATTCTCCTGTTGGGCTTTGATGTTTTCAGGGACCAAGGTCTGCATCATGTCTGCCAAAGTTGGGCCATTGCTCTGGTTCTGCTGGTTACCCAGTCCTTGATAGTCGTTTCTCTGCTGACTGTCTTGCCCATGGTATTGCTGATTTTGATTACCTTGGTTTCCTCCTCCTTGGTAATTATTGTTCCCATAGCGGAGATTTTCATGATTTTTCCATGATGGGTTGTACGTGTTGGAGTTCGGATCGTACATCGGTCTCCTCTCTTGCCCATTCCCATTTGGTTGCATGATTGCCTTGACTTCTTCATCAAACAATTCTGGGCATTCGACAGTTGCGTGGTTGCTCTCCTTGCATATTCGACACGCCTTTACTGCCCTTTTTTGTCCTGGGTTACTGTTGAGTACCAGTTGCTCGACTATGTTGCAGAGCTTGTCAAGTTTATCATCTGTGGGCAAGTTGCTCTTAAGTAGATCACTGTCATCCTCTCTTAATTCTTCCGCCATCTCCTTGAACAATTTGAACGCTTCCTCAGCGCTTTTGTTCTGAATTGATCCTCCACTGGCTACGTTGATCAAGGTCCTTTCAGAAGTCCTCAATCCAGAAATGAAGTACTGGATCAAGTCTTGATCACGGATCTGATGTTATGGGCACTTGGACAAAATCTGTTTGAACCTGACCCAGTAGTCATGGAAGTTCTCTCCAGTTCTCATCTTGATGCTATTGATCTTTTTCCTCATTTGCTGGATGCGTGCGGCTGGGAAGTACTTCTCGAGGAACTTCTGCTGAAGTTGACTCTAGTTGGTCACTTCTCTAGCAGGCAGAGTGTAGAGCCATTCTCGGGCATCTTCGGCCAAGGAGAATGGGAAGGCCAGGAGCCTTATGTACTCCCCTAGTTCCTCACTTGCTCGAATGGTACCACATGCCAGTTCGAAATCTTTGAGGTGTCTCTAGGGATCCTCCAATGGCATGTCACTGAACTTAGGCAAGATCTGGATGAAGCCGTGCCTCATCTCCCAAGTGTTGTTTTCTACCGTGGGCAAGGTGATGCCCAGCGGCTTCAGATTCAGATTCTCTGGGAAAATCCTTTCCCTTAGCGTTTTTGGTGCTGTATCTCCCATCCTTGATCCCGTTGGTGACCTGGATGTGTTCGGTGGGTCCTCTCTAGGTATTTCTGAGATTGGCTCCCTGGTCTCAGTCTTAGTCAACTGAGATGCTTGAGCGGCACGTGCTAGTGCTTGTTTCTGCTTTGTTGCTTTTCGATTCTTCCTTGCGGTTCGCTCGATTTCAGGATCGTAGAGTAGATCTTTATCCTTGCTTCCCGCTGAGTCAAAATCCTGCATACAAAGTAGGTCAAAGCGTTAGCACGGAAAACTAATGTCTTGGAATATTGCCTCCCCGGCAACGTCGCCAATTTTGACGCTACCGTCGTGGAGTAGCGCAAAATAATATTTAAAAAGCCTAAACTATTCACTAGCACAAATACTAGTAGCAAGTATAGGGTCGATCCCACGAGGAGGCGATTTAGCTTTTAGTTTTCCCGGCTTTTGTTGCTCAATTGGGTTGTCACGTTTTAAAAGTTTTGTTTTGGGAGCAGTTGGGCACTGCCGAACCGTGGTCATCGTTACTACTTGACTGGAAATAAACAAATTAAATAACAGAAAATAAACTAGCATGTAACTCGACCTATCTAACTACTGAATGTAAAGCTAACAGAATGAGCAATTAACAGAATTGACTAAACAAATAATAAATCAAATAAAGAATAAAGTATCCAAGCATTGACTCCCCTGACTTCCCCCTTGACCTATGTGCTGCCGATCATTGGTACGTATATCATTTTGCTAACAATTTTGTCTTCCAGTTATAGACCCCAAGTATTAATATCCCTATAATGTCACGCATATTAATACCCCGAACCCTTATTCGCTCTTATGTTTAAGTCCTATTAGATCTCTCTCAATAGGTCTCCTGACATTGACCAATTCGACACTATGTGACCGCATGAGTCTAAGTTGATCAAGTCGCCTTCATCCTCCAAGCAAACCCGGAATGGCCAATAGCATGCCTGGACAGACCCAAGTCATACGACCACATCTCCAGCAACATGTTGTACTTCGCGGAAGCCCAGTCTCCCGGTCGCGTTGATCCACGTACTCCTGTGTTACGCAAGTCGGGGTTCCCACTGGTCAATGTAGGATTGCCCAAGTCCCTAACATGCTTAAGTTACTACCCTGTTGAATCGGGAACAAAACTCAGCTAGTTGCTGTCATCAATAAGCCTCCCGGCACGATCACGTCTTAGGGTTGGTCAGGTTCTGTCTTTGCCCAGATACAAACAGATTAGCTACTTGACATAATTAAAACAGAAAATAAAACAAAGGGATTACGACGAACTATATTATGCATTAAAACGAGAAATTGTTCAAAGGGAAATAAAACTAAAGTACGAAATTAAAAGCATAAAACATAAAGAAATTGTTTTTGGCCCGAAGGCTATGAATCAATCAAAACGCCGGTGAGTGGTAGCATCATGCAGCTGCTCAGTCTTCTTCGCTGGTCAGGTAGGGTTTCGCCGTCTTCGTGCGTCGGGTCGTTTTTCTATGATTTTTCGTGTCTATTTTGTTCCTCTCATGTTCTCCAGCGTCTTCTTGTATTTATAGGGCTTGAATTGATGTAGAGACGTGTGGGGGAATACCTCTAAGACTGGACGAGAGTCCATCTCTTCTTTGTCTCTGAACCTGGTCACTTTCGAAGAGTCCAGGATTTTCAGGATTCTGGATACACCGATTTCCCAACGTTCTGTCTCGGTCAATTGTTGCTCTTGGCCAATTGCTTTATCTCTGATAGCCTTCTTCATTTACGAGGTAGCAGATCATGCGTTGTACTTGGTCGTGCGTTAATCTTGCCCCATTTGCTGACTCTGTCCCAACTTGCTCAACTCCACTTGGACACTCCAGTCAGATCAGCTTGCTCAACTTGCACTCTTGACCAGGAAGGTGATTTCCTTGCCTCTTTCACACAATTTCCTCCTATTTCGTTGTGCACCTGCATCACTTGACCACAGACCCAAAATGTGCCCTCCCAGATACAAACAAAAGTAAAAACAACTACAAGACTCGATTTACTTGACTCTAAAACCCTAAAAATGAGCCAAAAAATATGGCTCATAACTTGGACGGAAAGAAACAATCTTTTCTTTCTATGTATCTGCATCATTCTCCCCCTCTAGGAGAAGGTTCGACCGCGAACTTGAAAATCGAGCACAAAAATGCCGGGATCAAACACCAATCGTCGGTAACCTTGAGGGCACAGCGCAAGGGCAGCGACACGTTGACATGGCGCAGGGACAATGGCAAGAAGAACCATCGCAGGGGGCATCAACTGCTGGGATTCGATGTCCCGGGCTATCAAAAAAAAATTGCGGAACCGATAACCCGACCGAAAACCCGTCGCCGGAGATTACACGAACACCAACTCATCCGCAGGAGTCCGACCTTTGGAGACTACGCGCCCGAAGACACGCAGCCCGCCCCCAGCCGAAGTCCCCCGCGAGTCGGAAACCACGAACGCGAACCACGGACGAGCTAGAGCATGACCAAGGCGTCGCCGCGGGAGAACCCGCGACTAAACCCTAGCCACGCCCACGCCCGGGCTCGCGATCGCCGTGTGTGGCGATCGCCGGGGATGCACGGCATCCCCGCGGGGCTGTTCGGAACAGCCCCTGGCGGTGAGTCCGGCGACTCACCGCCTCCGCCGTCGAGGGGAGGGCGGTCAGCCCAGCTGACCCGCCGCGGCCTAGCCGCGGCTGCCTTAGCGATCGACTTCCGAGTCGATCGCTTGCCCCGGCTTCAGCCGGGGCCCCCTTCGAGCGCACGCCGCCGTCGAGGGCGGCTGGGGTCCGCCACGGCACCAGCCCGTGGCACCCCAGCGATCGACCGAAGTCGATCGCATGCCCCGGCGTCCAGCCGGGGCTCGCCCCTCGTCGCGCGCATGCGGTGGTCGAACCCTAGGGTTCGTCCGCTCCCTCGATCCTCGCCGGGGATCTCGAATCCCCGTCCCCGAGGTTCGTCGTTTTTCCGGATCGTGCGTTCATGTATACATCACAATTAAACAAGCACATAATCAAAGAGGGGGTTCTCGATTATATTACCTCGATTCGTTGTACGGAGAAACGAATCCAATTGACGACCTTGCGATCTTCCTACGTATTCCTCGCACCTCGTTCGAACGTCGTGTGGGCGACGATCTATCGAACTCCTATGGATCTCCTCCACTCTCCAAGACTTTATAATTGGCGTAGGTCAATTATTATGTGTTGTGAAAAGTGAAGACCATGTAGTGCTTATATAGGCTACGTAGGGGATCATAAGGAGATTAAATATTGGGCTTCTAAATATTGAAGATTAAATTGGGTCCAACCCAAATCCATTAATCCTTATCAATATTAAATTTTATTTATTTTCCACTATATAAATAAAATTGCACTCCCAATATTAATCCATATTATATCAAATAATATTTCTCCGATTAGTATTATTTATTCCGTGTATTTAAGATTTAAATATCCATGAATAAATTTATTTATTGCTCAATAAATAATATTGATATCTTATATCCGAGACTAGTACCGTTCAACCTTTATTATTGTGCGGAACGAATCCACTCATGAGGTTTACACAATAATTCCTTATGAACTCATCTCGGGGATATTATCAACCCTTCCGGGATACACTTTCCCGTCAAGTATTCACGGCATGTCATATATAAAATATAGCGACCCAATTTTACCGGTAATTAACCCAATAATAAAATCGGTTAATTCCTTTGGAAAATCAAAGTCTCTAATATTAAATATACACACCCGCAATAATATCGGGGATTAAGAATAAAATACTCCGAGATATAAATTGATTATCCAAGGCAATCCTAATCAATAAATCTCAAGCGATCCGCCCAATACACCAAGTGTACAAGTGTGATAAAATAATTAAGATAAATTATTTTCTCTCTCACACAACGACTATACCTATGGATTGGTCCGTGTCCATCTAGGTCGTGAGCAACTGTTCGATTAAATACGAGTAACCGATAGTATGATCTTCTGTGCGCCCATGCACACCATACTAACTACAACGTATAAAATCCAGGACTATATTTTGCATAATTAATTAATAATAATTAAATGCAAATAATTGTTTATTAATTAAATAGGTTAAATGCTATGACCGGGAGTTTACCGATACTTAAATCTAGACATTAAGTACATAACTCCAACAATCTCCCACTTGTACTAAGGTCTAGTCATTTCCTCCAAACTCCCGACTCCCATACTCATCACGTGCTTAAGTTATACTTCCCAGAAGTATTATGTGAATGAGCAATCTAGGTTGCCGCTCTGAAGTTATCTTGGTGACTACTGCGTCGTCTCCCTTGACGATGACTCGTATCAGGTGGTACTGGCTCTATGTGTTATCATCATCTTTTGAACTTATGACTTCTTCCAGTTCTCCATGCACCGCTATGTACATAGCCTTTGGTGAACCAAGAATCATATCCAAGTTCAGAGGTCATTCAGGAACCTAACCAAAACTTCCGCTGCCTCTGAGGCCGCTATTCGGTTTATGATAGAGTCCGAGAAGCATCACGCTAATCACTCTTTCATACTTAGGTTCCACCTCTTCTAAAAGTGAACACATAGCCTGATATCGACTTACACTGGTCTTTCTCGGATTTTGGATCTGAGAAACTGTAATCTAAGAAGATTTCGTATTGCTAGTAATCCAGTACTTCCAAGCACTTTTACAGCATTCGAATATTTCTTATCCAGATTACTTTGATATCCTCCCACTACGCTAACCGCATAGTTGATATCAGGTTCTTGTTTTTCAACATTGCATCTACAAGGCTCTCTACACTCGAAGTGTAGGTAACTGCTTTGTCCATATCCATCTCCTTCATGTGTTCGAAACACATACCTTTAGATAGATGTATTCTGTTCCCGAAAGGCAATAACCTTTCTCAGAATTGTGCATGTTTAAAACAAACCATAATCGTATAAGATATCTTAAGAGAAGTACAAATGTTCTTATCTAGAGATCGAAAGATTTCTAAGAACATGATCCAACTTCATCTTAATCTTATATCTCGATTTATTTAGACAACCTCTATTTTATGTCTGACAACACTTTTACATTGTTGTCAACGATGAAGTGTTATCTACACAAAATTCCGAGAAACACCACCTTTGTTTCCATTACGTCTCTAACACACCTTTCTCGCAAATTCTTATGCAGAACTAGGGATCGATTTCATGTCTACTAGATCCAGAGTTCAAAACTCCTCCAGTCTTATGAACATCTCTGGTTGGTTAACAACCTCCCACTGCAATGGCATTCCGGTGTATAACAGTAACAACATTAGGTGCAGTTAGTGGTGTACCACTACTCGGTCAGGCTGGTTCTCAGTCTTTTTCTTTCCTCATTTTAAAGTACTTTGTCAGTTAGGGCATTGTTGTTCATCTAATAGTCTTCCTCTAAGAACCGGGCGAGGACACCCTTCTGGTTCGTAGTACTATTGAACATACAATTACTTGTTCTTCTAGGATATTCTACAATCACATTGAATGTGCCGTTGTATCCAGAAATATCCATAGAACACAGGTAGTTCCGAACAAACTTGTTCTTTTACCATTAGAATTCCATTTCTTATACCTGACACGCCATGTCTACACTCCAGTGTATGGTGTAGTCGTTTGAGATTTAATCTCAATCTTTGATTTATGCTATGTGTTATTCAGATAGGTGACAGCCTCCGCGAACAAGTCGCAGGCTTCTAACGGATATACTTTGAAGGTTCCCCATAATGGCTTTGTGTCGAAAAACACTTTGCTTTTATGGCACATCAAGTATTCTAATCCATCTTCGAGTATTCTCGAAAGAATAACTCGTACCTCTCTGATTACACATGTCACCGCATTAATCATAAATCACTTTCAATACTTGTCCGAATTCCATCCTTTATCCAGAAAGGTTAACTCAGTTGTATTATCTTTCAAGATCGATTCTTAGGTCGGGAGGTCCATTCCTCCAACCATAATTGATCAAATCAATTTCGACCCTTTTGAATCCCTTTTGAATAGATACCACCAAGTTCAAGAATTCACAAGTATAATGATTGATAAGAGATATACATCTAATAAGTAAAACAAGTTATACATAACGGTTTGTTGCATCGTGGTAGACTAAGGATTCATGTATTGCTATCTAATGTACCAGAATGGATAACACCATTATTTCTTATCCAAACCATCAAATGATTAAAGAAATAAAATATCCATTAATAAGAAAACCAGAACAAAAGGTTCTTTTTCAAAATAAAGGGGTACATAAAGCAATAACTGAAATGAAAACTTAAAACAGATAAATGTCTTCCACTGCAACCGCTGCTACCCCAACAGCTTTGCCCATGTAGACTCGAACTCTTCTTCTCTAAGTCGCCGGGTTTTCTGGAACCCCTGCATTTAAGACAATGCACATACCGTCAGTGGTTCCATATCTACACACCAGAATTCTGGTAGATAACACCGCTGACTATGTTTTACGACTAAAGAAAAATTCGTACCTCTGAGAGGACATTCAGACTTCCAGTGTCCAGACTTGTTGCATCGGAAGCACTTGCCCCTTGGCTTACTAGCCCCCACTCGTGTTCCATTCCTCTTGGCACCACTGGGTTTTATGGCTTGCTTCCTTTTCTTGCCCCTACCTCCAATAGCTTTCAAGCTTTTGGACTTGGTAGCCACAAGCGCTTGAGACTTGCCCTTCTTGTAGATCCCCTCTGCCGCCTTCAGTTCAGTCAGGAGTTGCGCAAGAGTATAAGATAGTTTACCCATGTTATAGCTCATACGAAACTGCTCAAAACTAGGGGTCAGAGACTGGAGTATGATGTCGACTTGCGTCTCACCATCAATCATAGCTCCTAGGACCTCCAATTCATTCAACAAACTCATCATCTTGAGAACGTGCTCCTCAACGGGCGTTCCTTCAGACTGAGTAGTCGACATGAGGACTCTCATTGCTTCTTGCCTACCCGCACGGTCATGATGCCCAAACATCTCCTTGAGGTTAAATAACATATCCTCGGCAGTGTTCATCGGCTCATGTTGGGTTTGGAGTACATTTGACATGGAAGCCAAAATATAGCACCTAGCCATCTCATCAGCCTTTTTCCACTTCCGATATGCTTCTTTTTCCTCATCAGTTGAGGCGGCAGTGGGTTCAGCAGGGCATTGCTCATAGAGTACAAACTTGTACTCTTCAGCAGTCAGGACAATGTCCAAATTTCTCTTCCAATCAATGTAATTGGGACCAGTGAGTTTATGTTCCTTGAGTATCACAGAAAGTGGATTCATAGCTATTCTCTAAACCTATAAGCACATGTAAACAAACAATCAATTTAATGTCCGATATTATCTCCCTTAAATAATATCATTAAATTACTAATTGCGTCTAAAATCCCATCAGGTAAGGCAAGCCACGTGGTGTGGACGTTTACCCACCCAAATGATTTAGCAATTAGATTTTCTTTGGTCATACATCAATCATAGCGTAACTTCGTGGGGAAGAATACTATAACGCGTATCTAAGTGTAAACCATCAATCAGCACTAAAGTATATTGCTTGGAATTGCTACGTCACCGCAAGCCACGTAGTGTGGACGTTTACGACAATTTCACAACTCTTCACAATCACTTATAACTGTCTACATCAATTAATCCAAAATCCGTTAGCATAGCAAGCCACGTGGTGTGGACGTTTACTACACCAAGAGATTTTTATAATTGACTCCCAATTACAAGATCCATTCGATTTCGTAGATCAAGACTTGGAGAATCACAAGTGAAACTCGAAGTTTCTAACCAGTGATTCACCATGCGAGCGACCCTATCTCTCATAAATGAGGGAGCCGAGCAGACAATCGACCCACCTATCAAAGAATGGTACGAAGGTCTCTAATTTGTGTCATCCACATGACCAAGTGGCTCTGGCTCCATTCCACTCCCCGGGGTGAGAATGAGTCGACTTGAAGTCAGTTTCAGAAAGACAAATTAGGCATTGTTTGATAAACTTGATCAATGTTTCTTGTAAGAGGAATTACAAGAATTCTCCTCCAATGACTTGTCTATATGAACTTCGAAAGTCCATAAAAGTCACCAAGAGAACAGTGATGGAGACCATGGGAATGTTTCCATCCCCTCTCCCACTTAGCTTTTTACGATAAAGGTATACGCTATCTAGTGCATAAAATAAACACATATAGCATGCATGTAAGCAATAAAGCACATAGATCACATAGTCAAAATAATGCTAGAGAATTATTTTCCCGACTATCATGGCTTTATCTTCATATGCATCTTCTAGTCTTTAGTCTTCGTTTCTTGAATGCTCCATGTGACGAGAATATTAATTTCCAATATTTAAATCTATTTATTTTCAATTAATCCAAAAGTTACTTAATTCGAAAATTAAGTCAATTGAATATATCAAAAATAAAATTAAATATTATTAATATTTTTTATTTATTTATTTTCCTATCTAATTCTATTAAATCTCTAGAATAATCTATCCAAGTAAAACTTGGAATATTCTAGAAGATATCTATAATAGAACAAGGAAATAAAATAAATTAGAACTACTACTTTCCATTTATTTTTATTCCTAATCCATGAATATTCCCATGAGTAGGAATAATCAAATAGGAAAAATAAATTTAGTACTAAATTAATTAAATTCCTAATCCATGAATATCTCCATAAAGGAAATAAATCAATAGGAATAAAATTAATTCAAATTAATTCTTTTCCTAATCCATGAGAGTTTCCAAAAGGAGAACACTCAAATAGGAAAAATCCGAATTAATTAGGAAAGTAGATCTTGGTAGGAATAGCATGGGATTGGGAGATCCCACGCCATCCCCACCGTCGACCTCCACCGCCCGGGACCACCATCACCGCCGCCCCCAGCCCACGCGCCACCACCACCGGTGGCCGGAAGCACTAGCGGGCAGCCCCCGGGATGGGGTCGATCGATCCTCATGGGGATCGATCATGGGGATGATCGACCCCCCCCCCCCCCCCCCAGTTTTTCGTCCTCTTCGTCTTCGTCACACGTCTTCGTCTTCCGGCGATCGTCTCATCATCGAACCAACGTAAATAAATTACAAAATTTAAATTACACTATCCGGTATCGATTCTATACATGAAATCGACCCTATACATTTTCCGGAAAATAAAGAGCGTAATAATAATTCCTAAATTCGGTCAACCCCCGAATTTTTACTATTACAAACATTCAACCACACAAAAACGAATCTCGACATGTCCGAGAGTTTAATAAATAATCATGATAATTAATTAAGCAATAATTAAATTAACCATGATAGCCAGAAATCTTGCAAGGTAGAACAATAATCGAACATATACATGAACACGAAACCAATCGCTCTGATACCAATTGCTGGGATTCGATGTCCCGGGCTATCAAAAAAAATTTGCGGAACCGATAACCCGACCAAAAACCCGTCGCCGGAGATTACACGAACACCAACTCATCCGCAGGAGTCCGACCTTTGGAGACTACGCGCCCGAAGACACGCAGCCCGCCCCCAGCCGAAGTCCCCCGCGGGTCGGAAACCACGAACGCGAACCACGGACGAGCTAGAGCATGACCAAGGCGTCGCCGCGGGAGAACCCGCGACTAAACCCTAGCCACGCCCACGCCCGGGCTCGCGATCGCCGTGTGTGGCGATCGCCGGGGATGCACGGCATCCCCGCGGGGCTGTTCGGAACAGCCCCTGGCGGTGAGTCCGGCGACTCACCGCCTCCGCCGTCGAGGGGAGGGCGGTCAGCCCAGCTGACCCGCCGCGGCCTAGCCGCGGCTGCCCTAGCGATCGACTTCCGAGTCGATCGCTTGCCCCGGCTTCAGCCGGGGTCCCCTTCGAGCGCACGCCGCCGTCGAGGGCGGCTGGGGTCCGCCACGGCACCAGCCCGTGGCACCCCAGCGATCGACCGAAGTCGATCGCATGCCCCGGCGTCCAGCCGGGGCTCGCCCCTCGTCGCGCGCATGCGGCGGTCGAACCCTAGGGTTCGTCCGCTCCCTCGATCCTCGCCGGGGATCTCGAATCCCCGTCCCCAAGGTTCGTCGTTTTTCCGGATCGTGCGTTCATGTATACATCACAATTAAACAAGCACATAATCAAAGAGGGGGTTCTCGATTATATTACCTCGATTCGTTGTACGGAGAAACGAATCCAATTGACGACCTTGCGATCTTCCTACGTATTCCTCGCACCTCGTTCGAACGTCGTGTGGGCGACGATCTATCGAACTCCTATGGATCTCCTCCACTCTCCAAGACTTTATAATTGGCGTAGGTCAATTATTATGTGTTGTGAAAAGTGAAGACCATGTAGTGCTTATATAGGCTACGTAGGGGATCATAAGGAGATTAAATATTGGGCTTCTAAATATTGAAGATTAAATTGGGTCCAACCCAAATCCATTAATCCTTATCAATATTAAATTTTATTTATTTTCCACTATATAAATAAAATTGCACTCCCAATATTAATCCATATTATATCAAATAATATTTCTCCGATTAGTATTATTTATTCCGTGTATTTAAGATTTAAATATCCATGAATAAATTTATTTATTGCTCAATAAATAATATTGATATCTTATATCCGAGACTAGTACCGTTCAACCTTTATTATTGTGCGGAACGAATCCACTCATGAGGTTTACACAATAATTCCTTATGAACTCATCTCGGGGATATTATCAACCCTTCCGGGATACACTTTCCCGTCAAGTATTCACGGCATGTCATATATAAAATATAGCGACCCAATTTTACCGGTAATTAACCCAATAATAAAATCGGTTAATTCCTTTGGAAAATCAAAGTCTCTAATATTAAATATACACACCCGCAATAATATCGGGGATTAAGAATAAAATACTCCGAGATTTAAATTGATTATCCAAGGCAATCCTAATCAATAAATCTCAAGCGATCCGCCCAATACACCAAGTGTACAAGTGTGATAAAATAATTAAGATAAATTATTTTCTCTCTCACACAACGACTATACCGATGGATTGGTCCGTGTCCATCTAGGTCGTGAGCAACTGTTCGATTAAATACGAGTAACCGATAGTATGATCTTCTGTGCGCCCATGCACACCATACTAACTACAACGTATAAAATCCAGGACTATATTTTGCATAATTAATTAATAATAATTAAATGCAAATAATTGTTTATTAATTAAATAGGTTAAATGCTATGACCGGGAGTTTACCGATACTTAAATCTAGACATTAAGTACATAACTTCAACATCAACTTGAACAAGCGACGCAAGAGCAGCGGCAACGACATCGGGATGAAGCGCAAGGACAATAGCATGCAAATGTGGTGCAGGGGTAGGATCATCTCCTTTCATCGCAAGGGCAACAACATGTTGATGTGGTGCAAAAGCAACAACATCAGGATTCAGCACAAGTGCCATGAGGATTTCTGAAAAGAGCTCTTCGTAAAATTTAGGGGGACCATCATACGCAGAGATCTCCGAGCCAGGCAGCGGGGACAAAAGAGGTATATTGTTCCGGAGGTGGTAGAGTAGGTCACCCACGCCTCCGATCATGTGCTCTTCAGGCATGGCCAAGGGATCAACTTCATCAAAACGAGGAGGGTCATCGTAATCAAAACGAGGCGAGTCGTCGTAAGAAGATGACGAGGGCAGCAGGGACACCGGTAGTCTGTTGGTGATAACAAGGCGAAGTTCCTTGAGTTCGACGGCAAGGATTGCGATATGGCGGCTTAAGGCGGCGATGTCGGCATCGCGACGGGTTGCGGCCTCAACGGCGGTTTCGCAAGCATACTGGCGACGGGGAGGCATCGTTTCGGCTCTGAAACCAACTGACGCAGGGAAGCGATTGTTCTTAAAGAACTATTTTTATTTCATCAAAAGACAACTAACTAAACTCAATGATAAACGATATATAAATAGCCCTAAACCCTAAGACTTTTGGGATTTGTTTAAAATATCAAATAAAAGAACTAATTATATTTGGGCCTTGTAACCACATCATTCTCTCCCTCTAAAAGAAAGTTCGACCGCGAACTTGAAGCATGTGCAAGAGAATGATCACGGCCTTGTAACACGTTCCAAACGAATCAGCCGGGATCAAACACGAAATGCCGACGGTGAATATTAGTGGACGTGAAAGCATCGAAGGAGACAGCAAGCGGGCGACGTGGATCACGATGGGTAGCACACATAGCGACAATTGTTCCGACATCCAGTGTGTAAGCACACAGTGGCCAGGGCAGCAAATCCAAGTGCTTGTACCATGTATAAAATATAGGACGAGCAGCACCTGAGTATTTTTTAGTGCTTGGGCTGTGACGCTTGATTTCAGCGGGATGCGGTCCATGGGCAATGGCGAGAGGGAACGGAGCAAGGACAGCGGGTAGAGGATGCTGCGCAACGGAAACTAGTTCAGAATGCGGCTCATGGGATGTGTCTTGTTGAAGTGACCCAGGAGCATCGACATGAGGATGAAGTGGCTCGTCGTCCCATATTGTGATCGGTTCGTCTTCCGAATCCGTATCCCAAATAACACAACAAACATCATCCAGCACATCATCACCAAGGATGAATGGATATGCATCGTCAAGATTCAAATCGGACAAAGTAGACGTTGCGAAATTGATATCCAACGTCTCCACAATGTTGGTGACGGAGGAAGACGCAGCCGCCGAGTCGGAGTCGTTGGCGGGTGGGGTCGACCGCCAATGATGGGGGCGGCGATCGGACAGGACTCTCCCAGGCGTGGGGACGATGGGCGGGGATCTGGACCATGACGTAAATCCGGGGACTTCCGGGATGGGGTGCTTGAACCCTAATTCCCATCGACAAGCGATGTCACTTCGGGCATGCGATCCAAGGGCGCTCTCAGGCGCAAGGATCGGACGGCGTGAAGGCGACGATAGCTTGTTGGCGATCGCAAAGCGGAGTTCCTCTAGTTCGACTGCAAGAGCTGCGATCTGGCGGCTCAAGGCTGCAACGTCGGCATCACGACGTGTTGCGGCCTCAACGGCGGATTCGCGAGCATACTGGCGACGGGGAGGCATCGTCCGGCTCTGATACCAACTGATGTAGGCTACGATTGTTCTTAAAGAACTATTTTTATTTCATCAAAAGACAACTAACTAAACTCAATGATAAACGATATATAAATAACCCTAAACCCTAAGACACTTGGGCTTTATTTAAAATATCAAATAAAAGAACTAATTATATTTGGGCCTTGTAACCACATCAAACTTGATCCAACATTTTCTAAAGGTTATACCAGAAAGGGTGCTGTCCAGTTCTTCATGAAAGAGTACGAGAAAACTTTGGAGACATACCAGGAGGGGTTGAAGCTCGATCCCCACAATCAAGAATTGTTAGATGGTGTCAGGAGGTACAAAAGGCGATTAACTGATTGTTTATTGTATTGTTCTACATTGTAACGCATAATTATTTTTTTGATATCCCACCACATTTCTGCAGATGTGTTGGGCAAATAAACAAGGCTAGCCGCGGAGACTTGAGCCCAGAGGAATTGAAAGAGAGACAGGTTTTATATATATCATTTATTATCCGCCATGTTGATTTCTTCGGGTTTAGCTTTATTTAACTCTTTGATATCTTCTCAAAACCTTGTTTCAGGCCAAGGGAATGCAGGACCCTGAGATTCAGAACATCCTTACCGATCCAGTAATGGGACAGGTAAAATTATAAAATATTTCCATTGAAATTTTGTTTATGTTTTACGCGCTGTTTCTCATGCATGATATCTATTCTATAGGTGCTATCCGACCTCCAGGAGGATCCAAATGCTGCTCAGGTTCACATGAAGAACCCTCTCATCATGAACAAAATACAGAAACTCATCAGTGCAGGAATTATTCAAGTTAAATGAGCAGTTTAGTAAAATGTAGACAACACTCATTCGAACTCCTTTTCTGGAAATTAAAATTTTATTGTTATCGTCTTAGTTTGATGATTTTGTGATTTGATTGTTATGTCATGGCTAGTACTGCTTTACCATCAAACTTTCTCTATCTCATCATTTGTTATATTGGTCATATCATTATCTCCTTAAAAAAAAAATCGTCATAACTAAGTTGGTTGAGCATTCGACTTGAGAACCGTAAGGTCCAAGGTTCGAACCCAAGACATGTGTGTGAGTATTTTTTGTTTTAATTTACTTACAATTATTTTACTTTTTAATTTAAATATACATTTATATCCTTTATTTTATTATCAAAAAATTAAAAAGAAATATTTTTTAATCTCAATAATCGAAAAAGTGGTCGTATATTAAGAAAACAAAATGAGTAGTATTTATTTATCATTTTTTAAATTAATTAATTTTTTATTAATTTTTTTAAATTAAATAATTTTTATCTTTATTAAATATTTAAGTGTACAATGCATTTTATTAAAAGTTTGAAGGTAAAGCATAATTTTAAACAAAACTTTTGAGATAAAATATTTTTTTTCTTTTTATAAGCTCTCAATATTATATTGGGGAAATTTTATAATAAGACCAAAGTATAACAAGATATATGTTTTTAGCTTCTGTCATAAGAATATAGGTTTTCTAGGCCAATGGACATTAATATCCCTCTGTCATACTAATAATTGTGCAATTCATTAATTGAAAACTAATATTAAAAAATAAGGTACTTTACTCTTTTTTTATAATTGAAATTCACGCGCACACACATTTAAGGAGTGTAGTGAGTTTTGGCTTTGTATGATCACTGTGACACAGTAAAATACACTATGTCATGGTTATATGTCACTGTGACACGGCGAATTACACAGTGTCACGGTGACACACGGTGGTATGTTACTATGATACGATGAAACACACTATGTCACAGTGACACACGGTGAAGTACACAATATAATGTCACAATGGTATGTCATTGTGACACGTTGATATACACTGTGTCACGGTGGTATGTCATTGTGACATGGTGAAATACACGGTGGTGTATATTGTGTCAGAGTACGTGGTACGTCACTAAGACGCGGTGGTATCATCAGATCTCACCTTTTATTTTATTATTTTTTCATTTAAAATTTATTTATTAAAAGTAAAGGCATTACAGATTTTTCATGTACAAATGGACTAGAAATCATATACTTATATGAACGAGGTTTTTAAACTTATGTTGTATTGTTAAGTATGTTGGAAAAATTGGAATAAAATATTTGGTTTAACCAATATTTGACTGATTTTTATGGCTAAATATTAATTCAAGTTGGAATTAATTTGTTGATAATTTTCTACGATGTTGCGTAGATAATTATATTATTTTATTTCGTCAAGATCCGATTTTTCGGTGAGTGAGAAATTAACGAATGAATTAGCCAATTGAAAAGGCATTATTGAATGAGAATAATCTCACCCCACATCGAAATGTGGTAGATAATGAGTTTGTGAGAACCATTATAAAAGGTCTTTGTATTAATTGTTGAGAATGTGAAAAGTCACAATCCCACATTGAATGTGGATAGAAAATTAATACTTTCGTGGTGTTATATGAGGAGTAGTGAAATGTTTCAACTTTGATTAAGTCCATTGACTTGAATTTTATTCTTGGTCAATTGGAATATAATGATTTGGACTTGGGTCTCCGAGAATTTTCTTGGGCCTATAAAAGTTTAACAAAGTACAAATTTAATTTGTATTGGGCCTGTTAAATAATAACACGTTGGTTATTATGGCTTGGGCTTGCTAGCCTTTGGACTGAGTAAATTAGTTGAAATATTTAATTGGGTTATGCTGTTGGGCTAGCCTAAATGGGTTGTAAGAAATTTGAATAGTCAGCCCAATATGGGTTGTACGGAATTTGAATAGTCGGCCCAAAGACTTGAAAAGTCATCAGCATTTTATTTATATATTTATTAAATTTTATAAATAATTCCTCATAATTGATGTAACCTTTGAGTTGCATGTGACCTTTGAAATGCCTTGTGTCTTTTGACACTCCCCCCTTGATGAGTATAAATAGAAGCTTTTAGTTGAGAGAGATTCATCCCATAAGACAACAATCACAAACACCTCTATCCCACATCAGAATCTTTTCTCTATAAGTTCATAAGCATTCTAGTGTTAGAATATTGTGTTAACAATATTAGTTAGTTCCTTGCATTTGCATATGCTCGGTTCTCTCTTTTTCTCGTTCGCCAGAGCTTCTAGCTGGTGTGCCTCAGACTAGAAGATGATTGAAAGTCGTTGTATCTTTGGGGACTAACGTCGTATAACCGTAGCATACACGGAGCGTTTTAGTCTTGCGGATAGCGAAAGCGCCTCGACTACCCGCAACAAATTTCTGTTCGAAGCCCGATTTAAGGTTAATTTATTTACTTATTTTATTTAAGTTTATTCTGGAATTGTAAAGATCAGTAGTACTGTTCTAGTCCAGATTTTATTTTATTTTATATTTCGGATTTAGACATTTTGTACAAAAATAACCAACAACGCAAGACTAAAACCGTACTAAATGTCTACCTCCGGGACCGATGGGTTCGGTAAGGTATCTCAAAAATAGACCTTTGGTCATCTACGAGAAATTGTATAGATGCTGAGAAACGTGTAACGTTTGAAGCATGTGAGCAAGGTGTTACCTTTGCCGGAATATTGTCCTAAACGGACTGAATATTGAACTATACGATGTGTATAGAGTATGACTTCGTCTAAAGCACTTTGGGTTGCTAAAGAGAAGAAATACAAGATTGAGGACGTTGAAACTAGAATGTTCATCGTCGGTACGTTCTTGAATTATTAAATGATCGTGACTACGATCGTGATAATTTTAATTTCAAGAGTACCAATTGATCATGTATACATAGCCGGTAAAAGCCTGTCGATCAGTGAGTATTTCCAAATGAGTATTGCATTTGAGAAATTAATGTTATTCTGAAAATGAGATAATTTTTCAAACGACGGTTCGTATTCACCGCAATTGAATAATGTGGTTGAACGGAAAAAAAATAATAATAATTTTATTATTATTATTATTATATAGAACTCTTGAAGAGTTGATGAACGTCGTATTGATTAATTATAAATTATTTCAGAACGTGTGGGGTTAAGCTGTTTTGACAAGTTAACCACGTATTGAATAAATACCCACTAAAAATAAAATAAAAATGAGAGGTGTTACGGATTTTTTTGAAAAAATCATAAACCGTCTTATTAATATTTTTAAAGTGTGGGGGTGTTTGGCTAAGGTGTGTATATACCTGAGCCAAAGTAATGGAAAATGCTTGTGTCTTATGTGATAATTCACTGTGATAGCCAAGTTGCTATAAGAGGAGCATAAAGCATTATGTATAACGGTAAATCTCGACATGTTCGTCGGAGAATTAACACCGTTAAGCAATTGATCTCAATGAAGTAATTTTCTTAGAGTGTGTGAAATCTAAGAAAAATAAAATAAAATTGATTGATCCTTTGACGAAAGGAATTGATAGAGATCAATTGAGTATATGCTAAAGGGATTGGGTTTGAAAAACCACATTTTAATGAACGATCATAACGGTAACCCTACCATGATGAATGGAGATCCCAGGAACTTGGTTCAAATGGAAAATTAAGTTATAAAAATTCAGTTGAGCACTTGAAAAATATATTTATATATTTCATATATTTATATATTTTTTGAACTCATCCCTAAAGGCAAATCAAGTGCTAAATCCTGATGTGTGGTAAAAGGTTAAGTTCTCGTGGAGACTTTTAATGAATCCCAACCGTTGAAAGGTGAAGTATGTCAGGATACTTTTGTGGGAGGTCACCTATATAAATGTGAAGTGAGGGCCGCTTCAAATGTAAACATTTATGAATCCAAAGTGAGTCCATGGCCAAAACGGACACAACATAAGAACGGGAAATTGATGGGGATTTATTGTGTAAATATCATTGACTCGTTGTACGTTGTGGGGGAATAGTTCAAGGCATCGCGTCCACTAGGCTTCCTGTACTTCCGATGATAATTTACTACGAGAGATTCAAAGCCGCAAACTACCTTTCCTGAAGCAATAAATTCTCTTGAGAATCGAGCACTAGGTCTGCATAGATTGCATGCATTCATTTTCACTCATGTGGGGGATTGTTGGAAAAATTGGAATAAAATATTTGGTTTAACCAATATTTGACTGATTTTTATGGCTAAATATTAATTCAAGTTGGAATTAATTTGTTGATAATTTTCTACGATATTGCGTAGATAATTATATTATTTTATTTCGTCAAGATCCAATTTTTCGGTGAGTGAGAAATAAACGAATGAATTAGCCAATTGAAAAGACATTATTGAATGAGAATAATCTCATCCCACATCGGAATGTGGTAGATAATGAGTTTGTGAGAATCATTATAAAAGGTCTTTGTATTAATTGTTGAGAATGTGAAAAGTCACAATCCCACATTGAATGTGGAGAGAAAATTAATACTTTCGTGGTGTTATATGAGGAGTAGTGAAATGTTTCAACTTTGATTAAGTCCATTGACTTGAATTTTATTCTTAGTCAATTGGAATATAATGATTTGGACTTGGGCCTCCGAGAATTTTCTTGGGCCTATAAAAGTTTAACAAAGTACAAATTTAATTTGTATTGGGCCTGTTAAATAATAACACGTGGGTTATTATGGCTTGAGCTTGCTAGACTTTGGGCTGAATAAATTAGTTGAAATATTTAATTGGGTTATGCTGTTGGGCTAGCCTAAATGGGTTGTAAGAAATTTGAATAGTCAGCCCAATATGGGTTGTACGGAATTTGAATAGTCGGCCCAAAGACTTGAAAAGTCATCAGCATTTTATTTATATATTTAATAATTCCTCATAATTTATGTAACCTTTGAGTTGCATGTGACCTTTGAAATGCCTTGTGTCTTTTGACACTCCCCCCTTGATGATTATAAATAGAAGCTTTTAGTTGAGAGAGATTCATCCCATAAGACAACAATCACAAACACCTCTATCCCACATCAGAATCTTTTCTCTATAAGTTTATAAGCATTCTAGTGTTAGAATATTATGTTAACAATATTAGTTAGTTCCTTACATTTGCATATGCTCGGTTCTCTCTTTTTCTCGTTCGCCAGAGCTTCTAGCTGGTGTGCCTCAGACTAGAAGATGATTGAAAGTCGTTGTATCTTTGGGGACTAACGTCGTATAACCGTAGCATACACGGGGCATTTTAGTCTTGCGGATAGCGAAAACGCCTCGACTACCCGCAACAAATTTCTGTTCGAAGCCCGATTTAAGGTTAATTTATTTACTTATTTTATTTAAGTTTATTCTGGAATTGTAAAGATCAGTAGTACTGTTCTAGTCTAGATTTTATTTTATTTTATATTTCGGATTTAGACATTTTGTACAAAAATAACCAACAAAGTATCCCACATTGGTTGGATAAAAATTCTAGAGCTCAAATATAAGTTGGATTACCTTATCACCTTAACAAAGGAATTTTAAGGTATTATTGGCCCAACTTTGACATGGTATCAGAGCAGTCCCAACACGATGATGGAGCCCCAGCAGATGAAATTTGCGGCTTGCCCAAAGATGGCAGTATGTCCACGAGTAGAGCCGACAAAACCGAGCTTACTCGTGAGGGGGCGTGTTAAGTATCACACATCGGTTGGATAAAAATCCTAGAGCTCAAATATATATAAGTTAAATTACCTTATCACCTTACAAGACTTTTTAATATATTATTGGCCCAACTTTTTGACATGTATACTTTATCAAATGCCATGAACCCCGGTATTTCGTGTATTGAATTTTCAACAAATTCAATTTTGTGTTGATACGTTATTTTTGTGTTTATTTTTAAATAAAATTATTTTGGGTGCTAATTTTAGTATTTCATTTAGCATATTGTCTTTCACCAAACCTTTGTCTAAATGTTTTTGTGACAGAATGAGCACTATCTAATTAAACAAGATAAATCAAATTAATAGTATAATTCTGTTGTGATTAGTGAGTTGATTATGGAGTTAATTAATTATGATGATAACGACTATATACGTACTTCCAACTATCCTTAAGGTACTAAGTGGACGGATAAATCATAGATTATATGTGCCTCATTGATTAAAGAAATTACACTGGAAAACTTTAGAGGTTGGTAGGGATTATTAATTTGTTTCTATTTTCACCATTGCTACTCATCATTCATAATCTGAACTCTAATAAGTTGCTAAATCTTAAACAATTTAAAGTTATGACGACCACATTATGTTCATGTTTTGTCACACTTGCGTTTTTTTACTGTAAAATTAATCTTGAGCTTCAATATCCATTTAATTTGTTGAGTATATGACTCGAATTCGAGTGTGAAATCATAAAAATAAAAAATCGTTGGCTACAAAGCGACTCAACGACCATTGGTAGGATAACAATCTATATGAATTTAATCCAAACAAAATATCAGGTAACGTGCTATCCTCAAAATGCAAAGAAATTAAACTAGTCTATATGAACGATTGAGTGATTTTTCTTAATACGTGTGTTTGTGTTAATGTGTACTCCCTCCGACCCTAAGAAATGGTCACAGGTGGTCAACGTTGACTTTTTTTGTCCGTCCAATACATACGATAAACAGTGTTAAAAAATTATGAAAAAATTACTAAAATAAAATTTAACTATTAAATTTTATTTTAGTATTTTTTCATAATTTTTGTATACTGTTTATCATACGTATTGAACGAACGAAAAAAATCAACGTTGACCACTTGTGACCATTTCTTAGGGTCGGAGGGAGTAATTATTTGTGACGAAGAGAATACTTGTTTTAATTTATGACTTCCTACTTTTGTATGCTATTTGTTGTGTGAATAATTTTAATATTTTAAAGTGAATTGAATTTAAATTGAAGGACCATGATGACTTTTCTGACCAAGGTAATTATCCTGTAATTTTGTAGGTATCATTGATACCGACTAAAATATCGATCATATGCATTCCATATTTTATGATTTTTTTTGTAGTGATAAAATAAATTAAAAATTGAAAAACAAATATTTTCATATTTATGTGATTAAAGAAATTCAAGAAATATCTATATACTTATGAATAGAGGTGACTATTCGGTACGGACGGGTACCCTCACCCGAATTTTCCGGGTACCCGTACCCTAATAAGCAAAAAAGTGCATCCCATAACCCGACCCTCTTTAGTAAATCGGGTACCCAATATCCTGGTCGGGTAATCGAGTACGGTATTCGGGTACCCAAAATTACCCTAAAATTTTAATTAACAAAAAATCATATTCAAATTCAATAGTTTATTTTCCAAACAACTAAGCAAAAATCATCAAAAGTTCAAAATAGCAATAAAAAAACAAAATAAAATAATTAAAAACAATTAAAAAATGTCATTTTTCAAGTATAATAATAAATTATAAAACTTCATTTTCTCTAGCTTCATTACGTCCATCCACCACCATGCAAAATTATAAATTGATCCTGCAAATTTACAAAGTGGAAACAAAACATTAATTAACAAAAATAAAATATTAATGATATAAAAGCTAATTACAATGTGGGAACAAGTGAACAACAGACTGAACAAAGCAATAAAACTCTCAAACCTGAAGTTGAGCACTATCCATCGAGTTCACCCTTGTAACTCCATATGCCCAAGTGTTTCCAGAACTTGAAATAAAGAAAGAAATAAATAATTAAAACCTATCTTATAAATTTATAATATAAATTTCCATAATTAATAAATCATAATAATACGAAATACTCACCAATTTGAAATTCTTTTTCTAGTTCTTCTTCAGGTACTCCTTCCTCGTCTTTCGTATCGTTTGAACTAAACTTCAACCAATCCTCAGCACAAATTAAAGTTTCAACCATACTGGGACTCAATGAACTTCTATATGGAGAGAGGACGCGACCTCCCGTGCTAAATGCACACTCAGAAGCAACGCTGGATATTGGAATCGCCAAAATATCCTTTGCCATCTTAGACATTATAGGGAAGCGCGGAGTGTTCTTCATCCACCATTGCAAGACATCAAACTCATCAACTTCATCCTTGGCTATTTTGTGTTGTTTCTCTGTGAAATAGAGAGCAATCTCTGAGGTATCAGCTTCATCAACTTCTTCATTAATAGATTGCAAGCGCGACAAGCTACAAGAACCTCTACGATCAGATCGCCCATGACTTCGAACTCCAGATGTATTGGATTTTTGAGTTGACAATGGAGTCATCTGTTTCTTATAAAACTCATAAAGCTCATTTACTGCGTTTGTCACCTCTCTCACCAAATAGGCTGCCCGATCAACTCCATATACTGTATTTAAACATTTTTCAACATGTTTCATCTTTTGACGTGGGTCCAACACAGCTGCAACATATAAAATCTTATTCATTTTCATATTTAACTCTGTTTCCTCCAACCAATATTTCCCAACCTTCATTCTCATTTTTCTGGCCATAGAACTTACTTCTTGATCTTCATTAAACTCCAACTCAGATATAAGATCAAAGACGTCGCACATTTCAGCAAAAAATAAATGAGATGTCACATAGTTGGTGCCGGAGACGAGAAGTGTCAACTCGTAGAATTTTTTCAAATATTCAATCATCTTAGTCACGTTAACCCAATCTGATTCATCAGGCGGCCCAATAGGGAGATCTTTATACTTCTTCTGGTTCAAGTCATCTACATAATCAAGATTCATAGTCCTGAAAAGTTTAAATACTGCTTCATATGGTTGTGCCGACTCTAACATCAAATAAGTTGAGTTCCACCTCGTCGGCACATCCAAAGACAAAGATTTCTTGCATTTTATATTGGTGAAGCCTGCACATAGTTGTTGAATTGTTCAGAACGAGAAGGTGAAGCTTTAATCCACTTCACGGCTTCTCTCACTCGTCTCACGGACAAACCTATTTCCTCCAAGCCACTCGAAACAACCAAATTAAGAATGTGTGCTGCACACCGCATATGGAGGTACTTCCCACCCAAAACATTCGTCTTCCATGTCTCAAGGTACGACTTGATATACTTTACAGCCCCATCATTTGCCGAGGCATTATCCATTGTGCAACAAAGCACATTCGACAATCCCCACTCTCGCAATGACTTGATAATTGATTCGCCAATGTCGTTCCCCTTATGACTTACGATCTTGCAAAAACTGATTATTTTTTTGTGCAGGACCCAGTCTTCTCCAATGCAATGAGCAGTAATGCATATAAAATTAGTATTATTCACTGCAGTCCAACAGTCTGTGGTGATTGACACTCTGCCCATGTCTTTGTTCTTAAAGAAACATTTCAAACCCTCTTTGCCCTCAAGGAACAACCTAACACAATCTTTTCTTATTGTTTGCCTGCTCGGAATCTGGAACTGAGGACATATAACATCAACAAACTTTTTAAATCCATTTCTCTCTACAAATGTGAAGGGAAGCTCATCGATAATAATCATCTCACACAACGCCAACCTAATTGCCTTCTGGTCAAATTTCCAACTCGACAAAGAACCATTTTCCGTTCCATCGGTACTAGGTGTGTATTTCAAAATTGTTTGGCCAGATGCTGATGCTTGTTTTTTCGAACATGAAATAGTATGGTTCTTTAAACCATTGGTGCCGTTCCTCGAATCAGCCGCAATCAAAATTTCACACCTTAGACATCTTCCTTTACGCATCTTTATTGGAGGATCCCCTTCTTCAACCCATACTTTTTTGTAAGCTTCCCAATGACGAGATCGTTCGACGTGAGCTTTTCGTTTTCTTACACCAATCACAGCTCGTTCAGTCTGCTCATCTTCTTCTATTTGCACATCCTCTAACTCCATGTCCAACTGCTCATCTGATTCAAGTTGGCTTCTATTGCTAGCTTGTTGTATTGTATCAAAAGACGCCATCTATTTAACATGAATCCATGTAATAAATTAAACAATAATCAAATTTATAACTAGCAACTTTTGTGGACTAGATTCAAAACTATTTTAAAAGCGTAAAAAATTGCAAACTAAATTAAAAGCCAACAACTCAACTCTTTGACGGCATGCACAATAATTTTTAAACTCACAAAATTGCATAATAATTTACAGTAACAAATTGCAAACTAAATTAAAAGCCAACAACTCAACTCTTCGACGGCATGCAGAATAATTTTTAAACTCACAAAATTGCATAATAATTTACAATTAGTAGATAAACATAATTCGACGTGAAGAGTAAAAGACTCGAAGATCTTGTGCGGAAGAGAAACTAACCTTGAAAAGAGAATTGTAACTAACCTTGAAAGGTAAAGACGACGACTCGAGGGTAGAAAAAGATTGAAGACGCGGGGACGGCGACTGACGAGGAGAGAGAGTTGAGAGATTTAGGTTTTACTTTTACCCGTAAGTTTTACTATTATATCGGGGTGACTATAGTTTTATTTATTATATAATATATAAGTAATATTTTAGATTAATTAATATATTAATATATTTATTATTTTAATTTTAATAATTAAACGGGTATTTTGGGTATACCCTAACGGGTAATCGGGTACCCTAATACCTAATATTTTTTAAAATGAATTGCATAACTCTACCCTTTACCCAAATTTATTGGGTACGGGTACCCGAAAACCCAATCGGGTGCGGGTATTTCGGTACAAACCCGAATACCCGAACCCGAATAGTCACCCCTACTTATGAACATACAAGAATAAAAAAAAATTAATCTGTAATTTCTTAGGTATCAATGATACGATAGGCCGTCGATATTTTATGTTTACTTATAGTGATAAATATACAAAATTAAAAAACAAATATTTTTATATTTGTGTGACTCTAAAATACATATAAACATACAAGAATTAAAAAAGAAAAAAAGTGCTTAGAATATTAACTGAAGAATACAAAATCAAATTAAATAATGGGGTAAAACAACATGTTGTTTCGTGTTACATTTCCAAGTGATGTGTACTTTTGTCCTAACACACAAGAAGTCATTGTATTGGCTGCCAAGTTAAAACTACAATTGTCAAGTTAAAACTAAGTGTAATTTTCTTATATTTCAAAATACGCCTGCGAAAGTATCTTGCATTTCCAAGTAATGTTTTCACATTGTTTAAGAAAAAATAAAATAAAATTGTGTAAAATAATATAAAGTAAGATTATAATAGATATTAATTTATAATTAAATAATAAAGTTTCTTGAAAAATAATGATATATGTGTAAATAAAGGTGTATTGTAAGGATAAAGATAAAATAAAAAATTATTTTAAGATGTGCAAACAATTGTGGAATAACAAAAAATGGAAAGTGTGCAAACTGAGACTAGAGATTACTGCAACTGGTTATGTATTTATTTTTGAAAGAAAAAAAAAACATAATTTGAGTGTGGAGACGGAAGATGGGAGAATAATATCATAAATCCTCTTATAACATAGTCTATTTTCACATTTAGTGTTTTAAGTTTATAAAAAATCAAATTTCGTTATATTTAACGATTCTTAGTGAATTTTTTTGTCGAATATAAACTGTACTTGATAACGTACTCTAGCATTTTGTCTTGCGTAAAGTCAATTCAATTAAAGGAGTGTCGCGAAAATATAACTTTAAAAAACAAAATAATTCGATATTTTCATATTTGTGTGACTCTTGCTTAGTTGAATAAGTATTAGATAAGACAAACAATAGAGTAAGTAGTCACATTAATCTCAAATAAAACCATGCGAAATTCTACTAATTAAAAATTGTTAAATAGAATGAAATTTGAATATTTATAAAATTAATTAAAAGACTAAATGTGAAATCGAGCTAGCAGAACATTTTATGATAATTATTTCAATTCAAATAAACACTATACTATAGTTCTTCGGTTTTATTACACTGCTAAATAAATTCTATTAATATATTCATTTTTCATTATTTTTCAACTCCAAATAAGAGAATATCACTTATTTTATTTTTGTTTTTCTTTATTTTGACTACAAGTTTGAAAATAATTTGAACTTAATAATATAATAACTTATGGAAACAAAACCATATTCTATCAATATTTTTTTTTCAAAAAGTTTATATTATATAGTATATATATTTCATATGTTTCGTATGAATGGTCATAATCGAAATTGAAAGTATAACCATTGATTCGAAAAAAAATATTCATTTTTATCTTCTTAAAAGTTTGTTACGGTAACGTTCTAATATAAAAAAATAAATGTATTTTATATGTTCATTTTGTTATAAACTCAAGAAGAATTGAGAGAGAATATATTAGAATAAGAGAGACAACATAAGAGAAGAATAGAATTCTTGTGAATTGTTGTGAATAGTTGTATTCATTCATATGGGGAGACCCCTTTATATAGGATACAATTTAGGGTTTCTGACTTAGCCAACAAGTCATTCACTATAATATAATAATATTCATAACACTCCCCCTTGAATGACTATTTACAGGATTGCTGCCTCGTTAAAACCTTGCCAGGAAAACCCAGTGGGACAAAACCTGAACGAAGGAAAAAGAGTACAGCTTGCTCCCCCTGATTGTAATCACCGAAAATATTTGACTTCTTGAAAGTAATTATTGGTGATCAATCTTTCTCATTAAAACCTGTAACTAATAAAACCATATAGGAAAAACTTAGTTATTCAAATATACATTTTGGTCTTCAGGACCCAACCTTCGAGTTATCGAGTTTCATATTCATTTGTATTATTGTATATTTTTCGTCCTTCTGGGACATGCCTTTACCAGACATCTATTGACTAGAGCATTCGCAATTGCTATAACCGGCCGGTAACTTTTCAGGAGTATATTAGATGCGTCTAATGTCGAATATACAATCATTAACAAATGAATAATGTGAACTTCAATTCACAATCATCTAAAATATTATATTTTACTTTTGAACTTCAGGTTCAATATCTCAGTTTATTTCGAAAACAAACTCATATGGAACATTCTGATGTCCCCATTAATTATTATCGAGTGATGTACATGCCTCGTTAAAAAACTCGTTATAAAACCCTGTAGGAAAAAATACTCGAGAAAAAGAGTACATGACATTCACATTTATATTGTGGTGATTGTCTCGTTAAAAACCTTTAACTAAGAAAACCACGTGGGAAAAACTTAGTAGAGGAAAAAAAAGTGCAATCACTGATTCACTGGTCTTCGAGACCAAAATCACTGGTCTTCGGGACCTTGTCTTCAATATCATTTGTGTCCATAATGACATAGTAATATGATATTGTACATATTCTGATTTTCATTTCCTTTCATATCAGGAATTTTAAAATCCATCCAGGATTTTCATGTATGTATTTTTATAATAACTTCTACATGGTCAAATCATACATTTGATGCATATATTTATCATTGTTGCTGCCAGAAATATTAAGTAGCGGAACTTAATGTCATCTTTCAAAATATCGAGTTTCTGCGAAAAACTCTTGAGCAACTAATCTCACTTTTATATCTCACCACATCATTACTCGTTTTTCTTACGAACACCCACGTATATCTTTCTGGGATAATATTTTGAGGTGTGTACTATAGAGTCAAAATATATATATTTATTCAGCGAGTCATGCTCAATCTCAATTGCTCGTTTCTATTTCTTTGAATGCTGCTGGCACACTATCATTGATTTAAGTTTTGGATCCAGTTTTTCTAGAGCAACTCTTGAGGCAAATATGTCGTTGACGACTTTTTTCATGTTGATGACAATTCTATTCTATCAACCAAATATTTCATCATTTCCCAAAATATTTAATTTGGTTGTTCCGCAATCCCACGATTTTGTATTATCATGTGCACATGCCTTTTCAATGGGATTTCCATCTAACTCTCTTCAAGAGATTTTGAGGGTGACTTAATTTCTTTGTTTTTCCGCGGATTTCTTTTATATCTTGAGATCGATCTACTACGCTTCAGGCGTATATTAAAATCAACATTTGAGTTGATCTCTTTGGTATTTGAACTCTTATAGTTCATTTTATTACAAACATATGTGATATTGTCACACCTTCATTAATTTGGCAGATTACTTGCTAAATATTGCAAGTCACTTATTTTAATGAACTTCGGGTTCAATTGATTCGTGCGTGGATCTAAACTTGAAGATCGTTTTCATTCAAAGAAATTTCTCGGCATTTATAACTTTTATATTCTTATCTCCCCCTAATGCTGAGAAATGATCTTCTTTAAATATGCAAACCATCGTAATTGCTATAAACCGATCTTCTGGATCGTGATCTTCTGGATCGTGGGCTCGAGATATTTAATATACCTTATTTTCGACTATGCTCGTTCATAAAAATACGCTTTAGTGGTGATATGAATATAAGGTGCATATTAATTCGCAGATGGGAAATGTTTGATTCATTTCCACGCACAATCATTCATGATATGCATTATTTTCATGTTTAAGTACATTTCTAGTACTCGTGGGGATAATTAATAAAGCTCTTCCGGAGACTACTCTTAATATGTCATCATTTGGATAACAATATGTTTACCGATCCTTCGGGGATACAATATCTTTACCAATGATCCTTCGGGGATCAAAATACTTGTGTCATTCAAACTTTATTTACGAATAATCAAATCAAATATTTTTCAAGAATATTTATCAAATTTAATAAATCAATTGTGTATTCTTCAAGAATAACACGTCAAACATTAAGAAAATAATCGACTTTTTCGATATTTCATAAGTACCCACATAATAAGATATGTTTGTTCTCGATTAACAAAAAATATCCTTCAGGGATAATTCACATCTAATAATTGTTTCAACGAGAGCAATCGAATTTGGCATTTCACTATGAGTATCATGATGTAACTTTATTCGAAAGCATTTAATATTTGAACTTTGCTTCTTCGGGAGATTTGATATTTCTGCGGGAATATCATATCATGGTGTTCTTCAAGAATATTTAAAATTTAATTTTGATATTTATTCATAAATATCATATCATAATGTTATTCGAGAACATTTAAAACTTATTGCTACTACGGGAGCAATGTAATTTGATATTTCCAAACATATTGCTACTACGGGAGCAATTTAATTTGATATATATCGAATAATATCAAATCATGATGTTCTTCCAAAACGATCAATATAATATTTAAATCAGAGTTTATGTTCTTTAGGAACATTCAATTTAATTGATATATTAAGAATAATTGATTTGATATTATTTCGGGAATATCAAATTATAATGCGACTTAAACTTGCAAGTCGAACTTCATGATTTTTCCACAACCAATTTATTCAGAATGCCTCGACAGATTTAAAATCTTGTAATCGAACGTGGATCGAATCATACCACACGTTTTTTTTGTAGTACGATCAACTTCGGGTGATCGTATCTTTCTTTTAAATATTTCCACAAAGCTAGTGGATCTTTCACGGTGAATTTTCAAAGATATTATTCGAGATTATTAGTAAATAATCATAATCAATTTGATATTGATATTTCTACAAGAATATCATATCACGATGTTCTTCAGGAACATTAAAATTTTGATATTTCTTCGAGAATCAATGTTCTTCAGGAACTTAAGCATAATTAATTTGATATTACTTCAAGAATATCAGATTATAATGTTCTTCAGGAACTTACGCATAATTAATTTGATATTACTTCAAGAATATTATATTATAATGTTCTTCGGGAACATATGATATTACTTCACGAATATCAGATTATAATGTTCTTCGGGAACATTTGAATTTAAGAAGAAAGGAGGAGAAGTAAATATATTTATAATTATTAATGAATATAAACAAACATAAAAATTCTTGCCTTGGAGTTCGGATCTTGGATAAGTAGAACTTCGATGAAGAACGTGGTTGAGCGTTCGTGCTGATAACGTGTTATAAACTCAAGAAGAATTGAGAGAGAATATATTAGAATAAGAGAGACAACATAAGAGAAGAATAGAATTCTTGTGAATTGTTGTGAATAGTTGTATTCATTCATATGGGGAGACCCCTTTATATATGATACAATTTAGGGTTTCTGACTTAGCCAACAAGTCATTCACTATAATATAATAATATTCATAACACATTTTTATTTTTATTACTATTATTCATCATTTTTTAAATACTAAATAAATTTTAATGTTTTCATTCTTAAAATAGTAAATAAATGTTTACTTTTGATTTATTACAAATTATTGTACACTATCTTATAATACTTAATTTCCTAAAAACAGTGAATCACTGATTGCTAAATTTCGTCATATCACCGAACAATCTGTACGAGTATGATTAATGTAGTTTTCTAAACGAAGTGATTCACCTCAAGTACTATATGTGGTTGATTTAGAATTGTCAGATGTTGAAACTATAAAAGTTTATCATACACCAAGGATTACTGATACTTGTTTGTTGATATCAATATATACAAAATGAAGATTCAATTGCTACGAGTCATTTGTTTATATTTAGATTAATATTAACAATTGCAAATATTTAAGGAGAAAATTACTTTTCCTTAGAGATAAGTTTCAAATAATAATAAGTTTCACGAGGGAGCCTCCTTAGCTGATTTCAAATTTCTTCTCTCGTCTTTGTGCGATATGCGTGCGATCGGAGCTACCAATTTAAAGTGATAGGCCAGTTTCTATATAAGTGTATGAAATAGATGAGAGTTTTAAAGAGAGTATTGTAGTGAATTGTAATTACTTGTAAGATACACTAGCTAGAGATCTTGATTGCTCAATATAGAAGAAGGTCAATTTTGGTGATCAAACATGGTAGCGTCACATGATACATAGTGGACCATGAATACGAAAATTATGGCAGTGGCAAAACTTGTCGAGCGTAGCGCAAGAAATGAAGTATACCAAATTCGTAACGTGGCGATGACGATATATATGATGTTATGGTTGAGTAAGATTCCATTCACGTATAGGGACGACACGACAGGGTTAAACGACACAATATTGGATATCATTATTATTACTATTATATCCTCTTTTCTTTTTCTTTACTTATATTATTAATTTTTAATTTTAAATATATTTATATTAAGTGTGTGTGTACATGTAGCTATAGCTTTGTGTTTGGGTCACCCCATCATTCACTATCTCCACCACCATACCCCAGGCTTTCTTTTGTAGTTCATGAGTACCTTTCTGAAAACCAATGGTGGCCCCCACAAGCAAACATTATTAATTAATTTGCAACCAAGAAATTAGGATAATACTACTACTAATAATAATGTAACATTATATATAGGTGGGTAAAGGGGACCTTATGATCTCAGCCATATTTTATTTCAAAGATCACAGTTGTTATAATATTCTGCAGCAGATTTATTCGATCGAGATAATGGGACGACAGCCTTGCTGCGACAAGCTCGGGGTGAAGAAGGGCCCGTGGACGGCGGACGAAGACAAAAAGCTCATCAACTTTATTGTGACCAACGGGCAATGCTGCTGGCGGGCCGTCCCCAAGCTCGCGGGCCTTCGCCGCTGCGGGAAGAGCTGTCGTCTCCGGTGGACTAATTATCTCCGGCCCGATTTGAAGAGAGGGCTTCTCAATGACGCGGAGGAGCAATTGGTCATTGATTTACATGCACGTCTTGGCAATAGGTACAACAACAATCTTTATATGTTTGATAATAATTAATTAATTATTATTATATTTACGGAGTACATAATTTCATTAAAAATATAAACTTTTTTAATCATTGAGTTCACATCGTATCAAATATTGCGTGGAAGGCACCGCGATAAGTCACTCTCGTTGGTATTGTTTATTGGTTAAAATAATAATTTATAATTTCATCCTCACTTTACCTAAATAGTTTTACATTTACACTGTAGAACTATCAAATTACATTTTAAAAATATAGGTGACAAAAAAAAGAGTTTTTGTATGATTTTTTTGAACATCAAATTGAAATTATTTATGTTTTATAATGTTGACTCCCAGGTGGTCTAAAATTGCTGCAAGGTTGCCTGGAAGAACAGACAATGAGATCAAGAATCATTGGAACACACACATTAAGAAGAAGCTTCTCAAAATGGGCATCGACCCCGTCACGCACGAGCCTCTCCGCAACGAAATCGATCAGAAATCGCAACCTCAGTCACCACAAAATTCTCCTGAATCTGGGAAAGAAGATCAGGCCCAGTTACCCTCAGATAGTATCCAAGAAAACTCCTACTCGATGACGAATCCAAATAGTTCCTCTGACGAGTCCAATATGCCGGATATGGAATTTTACGAAAACGACCCTCTGATCAGCTGCTTGTTCAAAGACGACGAGTTCCCATGGGAACTCCCGTCCACGGGGCACAATTTCAACTCTTCTTGGGTCGACGAAAACAGTGATTGGCTGTTGGATTGTCAAGACTTCGGCATTCACGACTTTGGGTTCGAGTGTTTCGATGATGTGATGGACATGGGAAGTTCTTTGAACTCGCTCGATATGGGGAACAGCCAATGAACGAAGAAACATGGTATGTACGTCTGTGGAAGCTAGGGATCATGATGACTAGATTCACATTACTTAGTTGATTTTTTTTTTTTTTGGTTTATGGTGATGATGATTCGGTGTTTGAAAGAGAAAGCCATTCTTGTGAAGGGGCTTTCTCACCAAACAGATCATTATAGAGAGAGTTAAATTATCAAATTCAAATGGTGAAAAAAAGTTGTGTAGATTTACTACTACTCCTACAAAAGGGGATAAAGTGTATATACATTATGTCCATTAATTATATGTACTGTATATTATTATCATGATTCATGCATGCCAATAAAGAGATACATTTTGGACTGTTCCTGTATTTGTTTTTTGCTTCCCTTTTTGTTGGATATACTAGTACAATAGTACTACTAGTATTAATTAACTCCTCACTAACCAATAAAGGGGATAAAGTGTATAATACTCTATGTTATATTATTGTTCCATCCAAATTGTACCATTTGAAATGCGATCAATTTGATTAGACTCGTGTTTCTCGGGAGAAATATTATTATCGGTGTTAAGGATTTTGCACTTGTAAAGATGAGATTACAGAAGTACCCTTAGGGATAGGATACCCTACCATATCGAGATGGTCATATTCATACCATATTCATACCGTAACGAAATTTTTTGTATACGATTATAGATATAACGAAATTTCGATATTGAAAATCCATATCAATACCGTATATTAAACTTTCGGTATACCGAAAATATCGATATATTAAAACCATATATCGATTTTTTTGTTATCGAATTGTAACGAAAATATCGATATACCGAATCATACCAATTGTTATCGAAATTTATATAACGAAATATCGAACTATAACGATAGTTTTTTGCATACCGAAATATATATATATACCGAAATATCGAATTATACCGACTATTTTCGGTCTATCGGTATATATATCGAAATACCAAAATTTAAAAAATTTTATACTGAAACCGTAACGAAAACTTCGATATACCAAAATTTTGATATTTTTCGGTACGGTAAGTTTAGTATTTTGGTATTTTTTTTCCACCCCTTCGGCCTTAACTAATATTTCCTCCGTTCTAAAGTAAATGTCATATTTTTCTAGGAACGAGAGATTTAAAAATTGTTAATATTTTAGATTAAAAAATAAAAAATAAAAATATATTTTAAAGTAAAAAATAAAATAGTTGTCACTAAATTAAACAATTGGTGAAAAAGTAAAGTAACAAGGAAAGGTAAAGTAATATTTTAAAATAATAAAATTAATTTTTTTTTTGTCAACTATTGTGGTGGAAAAAAAATGTCAACAATCTTGGGATTGAGAGAGTACGGAATGTAAGAATTACACATCTGTTGGGTGTGAAGTAGAATTCACGCGTAGAGGTAGGAGAAGAAGACGATCGGAGTCGGTGACGTCGGAGAAGATGATCGAAGTCGGTGACGATCGCCAGAGACGATCGAAGAAGACGGGCGGGAGTCGGGCCGAAGTTCTGGCTTGGTGTCGGCCGACACCAGGCCCCGTCGGCCGACAAGGGCTGCTCGAAAGCTTCTGTGGAATGCGAGGATCAACACGAGTTTGAACCCGCAATGAGAAGTGGGCGACACCGGTACTGTCGGCCGACAGCTCGTCAATTCCAACGCGCGAAGAAACAATTGAAAGCTGCTCTCTATGTTGTTGGTCACATTGACCGAGTCAACTATTGCGGCTGAATTGGGCCAAAGCCCATTTGTTTGAGAAATTGAAGCGTGAATTTGGTTTCTTCCACTGAAGGTTAATTAATTCGTGAGAATTAATTAACGTGGAAATATTTCTTCTCCTCCAAAATTTCTCCCCTATTTAAAAGCCCTACTTGTATAATTAGGGTTAAATAACACGACTAGAATAGTGAATTAATTGAGTGCGTGAGTATACTGAGGTGCGTATGCGTTTGTAAACTCTCCAGAGTCAATTAATATTTTAGTGAAAGGATCTGCAGCGGCAAAGTGGACGTAGCCTATGATGGAGTAGTATACTTAATGTCTAGATTTGAGTATTCTGAACTCCTTGTACACTGTCATTTATCTATTGAAATAAACATTCATTTGCTTTTAATTATTATTAATTAAATAAATGCAAATTATAGTCCTGGATTATATACGTTATAGTTAGTATGGTGTGTCGGGCCCACACTGAAGATCATACTATCGGTTACTCGTATTTAATCAAACAGTAGCTCACGACCTAGATGGACAAGGACCAATCCATCGGTATAGTCGTTGTGTGAAAGAGAAAATAATTTGTCTTAATTATTTTATCACACTTGTACACTTGGTGTATTGGGCGGATCGCTTGAGACTTATCAATTAGGATTGCTCTGTGATAATTGATTTAAGTCTCGGAGTATTTTATTCTTAATCCCCGATACTATTGCGAGTGTGTATATTTAATATTAGTGATTTTGATTTTCCAAAGGAATTAACCGATTTAACTATTGGGTTAATTGTCGGTTAAGTTGGGTCACTATATTTTATATATGGCATGCCGTGAATACTTGACGGGAAAGTGAATCCCGGAAGGGTTGATAATATCCCCGAGATGAGCTCATAAGGATTTATTATGTAAACCTCGCGAGTGGATTTGTTCCCGCATAATAATAAGGTTGAGTGGTACTATTCTCGGATATAAGAGATGAATAAATTTATTAAGCAATAAATAAATTTTATTCATGGATATTTAAATCTTAAATACACGGAATAAATAATACTAACCGGAGAAATATTATTTGATATAATATGGGTAAATATTGGGAGTGCAATTTTATTTATATAGTGGAAAATAAATAAAATTAATATTGGTAAGGATTAATGGATTTGGGCTTGGCTCAATTTAATCTCCAATATTGGAAGCCCAATATTCCACCTCCTTTAGATCCCCTACGTAGCCTATAAAAGCACTACATGACCTTCATAAATTATAAGACAAGAATATCAATATTTGATAGTTCTAGAGAGTTGAAGGAGATCCATAGGAGTTCGATAGATCGTCGCCCACCCGACGTTCGAATGGAGTGCAAGGAATACGTGGGAAGATTCAAAGGTGTTTGATTTCGTTTCTCCGAACAACGAATCGAAGGTATAAAATCTAAACATCCTTTATGATTTTATTTGATTCGAATTATTGAAAATACCGTAGAGCGAAGATCCGAAGATCGAAGCCCGGATTAGACGAACGATCACGCGGTGGTGGCGAAGCCACCGGACCGCGGGATCGCCGCCTAGGGTTTCGGCGGCGTGGGCATGGGACGATCCCCGGCTGGATGCCGGGGCGCGATCGATCAAACGATCGATCGCGGGCAGCTGCTGGGCACGACGGCCCAGCTGGAGGCGGGCCACCCCAGGCGGCGGCGAGTCGCCAGACTCGCCGCGGGGGCTGCTGGGCAGCCCCTCCCGACCGATCGCTTGCATGCAATCGGTGATCGCATGAACCCCGCGACGCGGGGGTTCGGCTCGGGGGCGATATCGCGCCTTTGGGTGCGTGGTCTCCTCGGCTGGACTCCGGCGCGTTCGTTGGCGTTCGTGTGATCTCCGGCGAATGGTTTTTGATCGGGCTATGGTTTCCGCATATTTTAATAGCCCGGGATATCGAATTCCAACAATTGGTATCAGAGCGTGGTTTACGTTCGCGGTATTTTCGATAAAATTGTTCTACCTTGCAGGGTTCCGACTATTATGGCTTGATTAATTATTCGTTTAATTTATTTTGTCATGATTGTTGGTTTGATTAAACTATCGGACATGTCGAGATTCATTTTTGGTGGTGAATGCTTGTAATAGTAAAAATTCGGGGGTTGACCGAATTTAGGTTTATTATTATTGTTCTTCGTTTTTCCGGAAAATGTATAGGGTCGATTTCATGTATAGAATCGATACCGGAATTGTAATTTAGATTATTGTAATTTATTTTGCGATTGGATCGACGAATCAAAGACCGCCGGAGAAGACGATGTGACGAGAGGAACTAGGGCTTGGGATCGATTGGATCGATCCCATGGCGATGGCCGATCGATGGCTAAGGGGCGGGGGCTCGGTTGCCCTAGCCGCGGCTACCGCCGGTTCGGTGGCTGGCCGGTGTGGCTGGGCGGCGGTGCTCCTCCCCATGGCCGACCGATCGAGGTGGGGGTGGCGTGGGGTCTCCCAACCCATTGCTACTCCTACCGGAAATTTACTTTTCTAATTTAATTCGGTTTTCCTATTTGATTATTTCTTTTATGGAATATTCATGGAATAGGAAAAAAATTAATTTAGTATTAAATTTATTTTCCTATTTGATTATTCCTACTCATGGGAATATTCATGGATTAGGAATAAAATAAATTTGGAAAGTATAAGAGTCCTAAATTATTTTATTTCCTTATTCCATTATGGAAATCTTCTAGAATATTCCAAGTGGGTCTTGGATAGATTATTCTAGAGATTTAATGGAGTAGAAAAGGAAAATAAAATAAATAAAAATATTAATAATATTTAATTTTATTTTTGATATATTCAATTGACTTAATTTTCGAATTAAGTAACTTTTGGATTAATTGAAAATAAATAGATTTAAATATTGGAAATTAATATTCTCGTCACATGGAGCATTCAAGAAACGAAGACTGAAGACTAGAAGATGCGTACGGAGATGTTATAAAGCCATAATAGTCGGAAAATAATATTCTAGTATTATTTTGATTATGTGATAATACTATGTGCTTTATTACATGTATGCATGCTATATGTGTTTACTTTATGTACTAGATAGCGTATCCCTTTATTGTAAAAAACTAAGTGGGAGAGGGTATGGAAACATACCCATGGTCTCCATTGCTGCTCTTTTGGTAACTTTTATAAACTTTTGAAGTTTATATAGATAAGTTATTGGAGGAGAGTTCTTGTAATTCCTCTTACGAGAAACATTGATTAAGTTTATCAAACAATGCCTAATTTGTCTTTCCAAAACTGATTTCAAGTCGACTCATTCTCACCCCGGGGAGTGGAATGGAGCCAAAGCCACTTGGTCATGTAGAGGACACAAATTAAAGACCTTCGTACCATTCTTTTATAGATGGATCGATTGTCTGCTCGGCTCCCTCATTTATGAGAGATAGGGTTGTTCGCATGGTGAATCACTGGTAAGAAACTTCGAGTTTCACTTATGATTCTCCACGTCTTGATTTACAAGATTTAATGGATCAAGTAATTGGGAGTCAATTATAAAAGTCTCTTGGTGTAGTAAACGTCCACACCACGTGGCTTGCTATGCTAACGGATTTTGGATTAATTGATGTAGATAGTTATAAGAAGTTGTGAAGAATTGTTAAGTTGTCGTAAACGTCCACACCACGTGGCTTGCGGTGATGTAGCAGTTTCAAACGATTTACTTTAGTACTGAGTAATGGTTTACACTTAGATACGCATTATAGTATTCCTCCCCACGAGGTTACGCTATAAGTGATGTATGACCGAAGCAAATCTAATTGCGAAATCGTTTGGGTGGGTAAACGTCCACACCACGTGGCTTGCCTTACCTGATGGGATTTTAGATGTAATTAGTGATTTAATAATATTATTTGAGGGAGATAATATCGGTATTAAATTGTTTGTTTGTTTTATGTGCTTATAGGTTAAGAATGACTGTGACCCCACTTTGTGATATACTTAAGGATGAAAACTCACCGGTTCCATATAGTAATGATTGGGAACGAAATCTGGACATTGTTCAGACTGTTGAGCTTTCCGAATCCACTATTGTCCCAACTGATGAGGACATTAAGAATGACGTCAGGATGATGTTGAGACATAGCGTGGAAGCCGGGCAAGGGGTGATTAACATACTCACAGAATCCTCTCTCAATGAGTCCCTTAAAAAGGATTCGGCGAAAGCGGAGTTTGTGCGTAAGTTAAGGGCATCACAAGCTTTTGTGTCAAGGCTAAAAGAAAAGCGTGCAAAGAGACCCAGTGGTTTAAAACCACGGATTGGGAGAGGCAAGCCTTTAGGCAGATGCTTTCGATGCAAACAGTTTGGGCACTGGAGGTCTGATTGTCCTCTCATCAAAGGTACGAAATTTTCCTTAGTCACTGAAACATTGTCAGCGGTGATATCTACCATCACCTGGTGTGTAGATTCGAGGGCCACTGACCATGTCTGCAATTCATTGCAGGGGTTTCAGGAAACCCGGAGACTTAGAGAGGGAGAGATTGTGGTCTACATGGGCAATGCTGCGAAGGTGGCGGCTGTTGCAGTGGGAGACGTTCACTTACGCTTTAGTAGTGATAGGGTTTTAGTTTTACAGAATTGTCTTTATGTACCGAATTTTAGAAAGAATTTAATTTCAGTTTCTAAGTTAATTCTGAATGGATATTCTGTTTCTTTTGATCACTCCGTGGTCATAAGAAGAAATAGTGAGATTGTCTGTTCTGGTACATTGATAGACGATTTGTATGTTCTAATTCCTGAGTCTAACACGATGCAACTAACCGAGAGTAATAACACATCTACGAACACCAATAAGAGAAAGGAGCCTTCTAAAATGAATCAATTATACTTGTGGCATCTAAGGCTAGGTCATATTAATTCAAAGGTTGAAAGCTGATGGTCTCATCAGTGGTGTTGAAGGAGAGGACCTTCCAACCTGCGAGTCCTGTTTGGAGGGTAAAATGACCAAGCGTTCTTTTTCTGGTAAAGGACGTAGAGCTGAACAAGTATTGGATTTGATTCACTCTGATGTATGCGGACCTATGTCTACTCAGGCAAGGGGAGGGTACGAGTACTTCATCACCTTTACTGATGATTACTCAAGATATGGATATGTATACCTGATGCGCCACAAGAGTGATTCTTTTGACAAGTTCAAGGAATTCAAGGCTCTTGTGGAGAACCTTCGTGGTAAATCCATAAAATGCCTGTGATCTGATCGCGGAGGCGAGTACCTGTCTGGAGAATTCAAGGCATACTTGGCAGAGAATGGGATTGATTCCCAACTGACCTCACCATATACTCCTCAGCAGAATGGTGTGTCAGAAAGAAGGAACAGGACTCTTATGGAGATGGTGCGATCAATGATGAGTTACTCGGATTTACCTGTTATGTTCTGGGGACATGCCTTGGAAACAACGGCGTATATTCTGATTAGGGTTCCGACCAAAACGGTGCCAACTACACTCATGGAATTGTGGAGTGGGCGTAAGCCTAACTTGAAACACATTCGGATCTGGGGATGTCCAGCACATGTGTTGCGACAAGGCGCCGATAAGTTAGAACCTAGATCAGAAATACGGTTGTTTGTAGGATACCCGAAAGGAACTAAAGGTGGCATGTTCTATAGTCCTACGGACCAGAAGATCGTTATAAGTACTAACGCTCGGTTCTTAGAGGAAGACTATGTAATGGACCACAAGCCCAAGAGTGACATAATGCTTGATGAGTTGAGAGGTAACGAGGAAGACCTAGATACAGCCGAACCGAGTATAGATACACCAATAGAACCTGCACCTAATACTGTCACTGTTGATACACCGGAACGCCGTCGTAGTGGGAGGGTTGTTAAGAAACCGGACAGATGGATTGGATTGGGTGAGTCTTCGGACTCGGCACCCGGAGTTCATGAAGTCGATCCCAGGACCTATGATGAGGCGGTACAAGATATAGATGCGCCTTCTTGGAAGAAAGCGATGAAATCCGAAATTGAATCTATGGATTCAAATAAAGTCTGGGATCTTGTAGAACCACCAAGCGGCATAAAGCCAATTGGGTGTAAATGGGTCTACAAGAGAAAGAGATGATCTGACGGAAAGGTTGAAACCTTTAAAGCTCGGCTTGTTGCGAAAGGATATACTCAGAAAGAGGGAATCGATTATGAGGAGACCTTCTCGCCGGTAGCCAAGATAAAGTCAATCCGGATTCTCTTATCCATAGCAGCTCATATGGATTATGAGGTGTGGCAAATGGATGTCAAGACAGCTTTCCTAAATGGAAGTCTTGACGAGACGATTTATATGAAACAACCAGAAGGATTCATTGCTAAGGGGCGAGATCATCTAGTGTGCAAGCTTAATCGATCCATTTATGGATTGAAACAAGCCTCGAGATCGTGGAACCTGCGGTTTGATGAAGTAGTCCAATATTTTGGATTCATTCAAAGCATGGACGAATCGTGTGTGTATTGGAAACGTGATGGAAAGAAGGTAGTGTTTCTCGTGCTTTATGTAGACGACATACTTCTCATTGGCAACAGTGTAAAGATGTTATCAGACATAAACGGATGGTTGTCTAGACAATTCGATATGAAAGATTTAGGGGAGGTTGGACATGTTCTAGGGATCAAGGTTATAAGGGATCGCCGGAATAGAACATTGTACCTTTCCCAGCAATCTTACATAGACACGATTCTGGCTCGTTTTAACATGCAAGATTCCAAGAAGGGTACGTTACCCTTCAGTAAAGGAACTTATCTTTCTAAGGAAATGTGTCCTCAAACACAGAAGGAGAAAGATGACATGAAAGCAGTTCCCTACGCTTAGGCTGTGGGAAGCTTAATGTATGCAATGTTATGCACGAGGCTTGATATCTGTTATGCAGTTGGCATAGTGGCAAGATATCAGAGTAATCCTGGAGAGGCTCATTGGACTGCCGTAAAGGGCATTTTCAAGTATTTGCGAAATACTAAGGATTATGTTCTGAGATACGGAACAGACAATCTGATTCCTTTGGTTTACACAGATTCGAATTTCCAAGCTGATAAGGACCGGCGTAAGTCGACATCAGGCTATGTGTACACTTTGGGAGGTGGAGCCGTATCATGGAAGAGTGTTAAGCAAAAGTGCATTTCGGACTCTACCATGGAAGCTGAATATGTTGCAGCCTCAGAGGCAGCGAAAGAGTCAGTGTGGTTCCTTAATTTCCTCCAGGACTTAGATGTGATTCCGAGTTTGCCCAAGGCTATGACAATATATTGTGACAATAGCGGTGCAGTGGCAAACAGTAAGGAACCACGGTCCCATAGTGCTACGAAACACATAGAGCGCAAGTACCACCTGATTCGAGACATCGTCAAGAGAGGCGACGCTGTAGTCACCAAGATAGCTTCAGAAGACAACCTAGCGGACCCTTTCACCAAGATACTTCCTAAGGAAGTATATTTTAAGCACTTGGAGGGTTTGGGAGTCAGAAGTTTGGAGGATAAGACTAGACCTTAGTATAAGTGGGAGATTGATGGAGTAGTATACTTAATGTCTAGATTTGAGTATTCTGAACTCCTTGTACACTGTCATTTATCTATTGAAATAAACATTCATTTGCTTTTAATTATTATTAATTAAATAAATGCAAATTATAGTCCAGGATTATATACGTTGTAGTTAGTATGGTGTGTCGGGCCCACACAGAAGATCATACTATCGGTTACTCGTATTTAATCAAACAGTAGCTCACGACCTAGATGGACACGGACCAATCCATCGGTATAGTCGTTGTGTGAGAGAGAAAATAATTTGTCTTAATTATTTTATCACACTTGTACACTTGGTGTATTGGGCGGATCGCTTGAGACTTATCAATTAGGATTGCTCTGTGATAATTGATTTAAGTCTCGGAGTATTTTATTCTTAATCCCCGATACTATTGCGGGTGTGTATATTTTGTTGGAGTTGTGTACTTAATGTCTAGATTTAAGTACCGGTAAACTCCCGGTCATGGTATTTAACCTATTTAATTAATAAACAATTATTTGCAATTAATTAATTATGCAAAATATAGTCCTGGATTTTATACGTTGTAGTTAGTATGGTGCTGCATGGGCGCACAGAAGATCATACTATCGGTTACTCGTATTTAATCGAACAGTTGCTCACGACCTAGATGGACACGGACCAATCCATCGGTATAGTCGTTGTGTGAGAGAGAAAATAATTTATCTTAATTATTTTATCACACTTGTACACTTGGTGTATTGGGCGGATCAGCTTGAGATTTATTGATTAGGATTGCCTTGGATAATCAATTTAAATCTCGGAGTATTTTATTCTTAATCCCCGATATTATTGCGGGTGTGTATATTTAATACTATAGGCTTTGATTTTCCAAAGGAATTAACCGATTTAATTATTGGGTTAATTACCGGTAAAGTTGGGTCGCTATATTTAATATATGACATGCCGTGAATACTAGAAGGGAAAGTGTATCCCGGAAGGGTTGATAATATCCCCGAGATGAGTTCATAAGGAATTATTGTGTAAACCTCATGAGTGGATTCGTTCCGCACAATAATAAAGGTTGAACGGTACTAGTCTCGGATACAAGATATGAATATTATTTATTGAGCAATAAATAAATTTATTCATGGATATTTAAATCTTAAATACACGGAATAAATAATACTAAGATGGAGAAATATTATTTGATATAATATGGAATAATATTGGGAGTGCAATTTTATTTATATAGTGGAAAATAAATAAAATTTAATATTGATAAGAATTAATGGATTTGGGTTGGACCCAATTTAATTTTCAATATTAAGAAGCCCAATATTTATTCTCCTTATGATCCCCTACGTAGCCTATATAAGCACTACATGGTCTTCACTTTTCACAACCTAAGTTACGCCAACAATAAAGTTTGAGAGTGAGGAAGATCCATAAAGAGTTCGATAGCTCGTCGCCCACCCGACGTTCGAACGGAAGTGCAAGGAATACGCGGGAAGATCACGAGGTCATCAACGATTCGTTTCTCCGTACAACGAATCAAGGTATAATCGAGAAACCCCTTCTATGATTATTTGCGTTGAATAATTGTGATATATACATGAACGCACGATCCGGGAAAACGACGAACCTCGGGGACGGGGATTCGAGATCCCCGGCGAGGATCGAAGGAGGCGGTCGAACCCTAGGGTTCGGACCGCCCCAACGCGCGACGAAGGGCCGAGCCCCGGCTGGACGCCGGGGCGTGCGATCGACTTCGGTCGATCGCCGGGGATGCCGTGGGCTGGTGCCACGGCGGATCCCCAGCCGCCGTCGTCGGAGGCGCGTGGATCGCGAAGCCCTCGGCTGGAGCCGAGGGGCGATCGAGCCCGTGAGCTCGACCGCGGGCGTGCTACGGGATGACCCGTAGCTGCCTCGTACGCGCTACGGGTTCACCCGTAGCGAGGCGTGCGAGGGCGATGCCCTCGCGGGCAGCGAGTCACCGCGACTCGCTGCGGGCTGCTACGAGCAGCCCCGGGGATCGCTACGAGCGATCCCAGCGATCGTCGAGGACGATCGCGAGCCCCTCGCGGGGGCTCGGCTGGGCGCACGCAGCCTTCGGGCTTCGCTGGGCGTTCGGTCGGGCCCCGGCTCGTGAGGTGGTTCGCGTTCGTGGATCCGACTTGCGGGAGAAAATCGGCTGGGGGCGGGCTGCGTGTCTTCGGGCGCGTAGTCTCCAAAGGTCGGACTCCTGCGGATGAGTCGGGGATCCAATCTTCGGTGATCGAGGGTTTTGATCGGGTTATCGGTTCCGCAATTTTGATAGCCCGGGACATCGAATCCCAGCAATTGGTATCAGAGCGTTTGGTTTCGTGTTCATGTATATGTTCGATTATTGTTCTACCTTGCAGGATTTCCGGCTATCATGGTTGGATATTAATTAATTGTTTTTTATTAATTAATTATCATGATTATTAAACTCTCGGACATGTCGAGATTCGTTTTTGTGTGGTTGAATGTTTGTAATAGTAAAAATTCGGGGGTTGACCGAATTTAAGATTTATTATTACGCACTTTATTTTCCGGAAAATGTATAGGGTCGATTTCATGTATAGAATCGATACCGGAATTGTGATTTAAATTTTGTAATTTTAATTACGTTGGTTCGATGATGAGACGATCGCCGGAAGACGAAGACGTGTGACGAAGACGAAAAGGACGAAAAACCGGGGGGGGTCGATCATCCCCATGATCGATCCCCATGAGGATCGATCGACCCATCCCCGGGGCTGCCCGCTAGGGCTTCCGGCCACGCCGGCCACCGGTGGTGGTGGCGCGTGGGCTGGAGGCGGCGGCGGCGGTGGTCCCGGGCGGTGGAGGTCGACGGTGGGGATGGCGTGGGATCTCCCAATCCCATGCTATTCCTACCAAGATCTACTTTCCCAATTAATTCGGGTTTCCTATTTGAGTACTTTCCTTTTAGGAAACTCTCATGGATTAGGAAAAGAATTAATTTAAATTAATTTTATTTCTATTGATTTATTTCCTTCATGGAAATATTCATAGATTAGAAATTTAATTAATTTAGTACTAAATTTATTTTTCCTATTTGATTATTCCTACTCATGGGAATATTCATGGATTAGGAATAAAAATAAATTTGGAAAGTAGTGAGTCCTAATTTATTTTATTTCCTTGTTCTATTATAGATGTCTTCTAGAATATTCCAAGTTTTACTTGGATAGATTATTCTAAAGATTTAATAAGAACTAGATAGGAAAATAAATAAATAAAAATATTAATAATATTTAATTTTATTTTTGATATATTCAATTGACTTAATTTTCGAATTAAGTAACTTTTGGATTAATTGAAAATAAATAGATTTAAATATTAGAAATTAATATTCTCGTCACATGGAGCATTCAAGAAACGAAGACTGAAGACTAGAGGATGCATATGAAGATAAAGCCATGATAGTTGGGAAAAATAATTCTCTAGCATTATTTTGACTATGTGACCTATGTGCTTTATTGCTTTCATGCATGCTATATGTGTTTATTTTATGCACTAGATAGCGTATCCCTTTATCGTAAAAAGCTAAGTGGGAGAGGGGATGGAAACATTCCCATGGTCTCCATCACTGTTCTCTTGGTGACTTTTATGGACTTTCGAAGTTCATATAGACAAGTCATTGGAGGAGAATTCTTGTAATTCCTCTTACAAGAAACATTGATCAAGTTTATCAAACAATGCCTAATTTGTCTTTCTGAAACTGACTTCAAGTCGACTCATTCTCACCCCGGGGAGTGGAATGGAGCCAGAGCCACTTGGTCATGTGGATGACACAAATTAGAGACTTTCGTGCCATTCTTTTATAGGTGGGTCGTTTGTCTGCTCGGCTCCCTCATTTATGAGAGATAGGGTCGCTCGCATGGTGAATCACTGGTTAGAAACTTCGAGTTTCACTTATGATTCTCCGAGTCTTGATTTACGAAATCGAATGGATCTTGTAATTGGGAGTCAATTATAAAGATCTCTTGGTGTAGTAAACGTCCACACCACGTGGCTTGCTGTACCGACGGATTTTGGATTAATTGATGTAGACAGTTATAAGTGATTGTGAAGAGTTGTGAAATTGTCGTAAACGTCCACACCACGTGGCTTGCGGTGACGTAGCGATTCCAAGCGATGTACTTTAGTATTGAGTGATGGTTTACACTTAGATACGCGTCATAGTATTCTTCCCCACGAAGTTACGCTATGATTGATGTATGACCGAAGAAAAACTAATTGCTAAATCATTTGGGTGGGTAAACGTCCACACCACGTGGCTTGCCTTACCTGATGGGATTTTAGACGCAATTAGTAATTTAATGATATTATTTGAGGGAGATAATATCGGATATTAAATTGATTGTTTGTTTACATGTGCTTATAGGTTTAGAGAATAGCTATGAACCCACTTTCTGTGATACTCAAGGAACATAAACTCACTGGTCCCAATTACATTGATTGGAAGAGAAATTTAGACATTGTCCTGACTGCTGAAGAGTACAAGTTTGTACTCTATGAGCAATGTCCTGCTGAACCCACGGCCGCCTCAACTGATGAGGAAAAAGAAGCATATCGGAAGTGGAAAAAGGCTGATGAAATGGCTAGGTGCTATATTTTGGCTTCTATGTCAAATGTACTCCAAACCCAACATGAGCCGATGAACACTGCCGAGGATATGTTATTTAACCTCAAGGAGATGTTTGGGCATCATGACCGTGCGGGGAGGCAAGAAGCCATGAGAGTCCTCATGTCAACTACTCAGTCTGAAGGAACGCCTGTCGAGGAGCACGTTCTCAAGATGATGAGTCTGTTGAATGAATTGGAGGTCCTAGGAGCTATGATAGATGGTGAGACGCAAGTCGATATCATACTCCAGTCTCTGACCCCTAAGTTTGAGCAGTTTCGTATGAGCTATAATATGGGTAAACTATCTTATACTCTTGCGCAACGCCTGACTGAACTGAAGGCGGCAGAGGGGATCTACAAGAAGGGCAAGTCTCAAGCGCTTGTGGCTACCAAGTCCAAAAGCTTGAAAGCTATTGGAGGTAGGGGCAAGAAAAGGAAGCAAGCCATAAAACCCAGTGGTGCCAAGAGGAATGGACCACGAGTGGGGGCTTGTAAGCCAAAGGGCTTGTGCTTCCGGTGCAAGAAGTCTGGACACTGGAAGTCTGAATGTCCTCTCAGAGGTACGAATTTTTCTTTAGTCGTAAAAACATAGTCAGCGGTATTATCTACCAGAATTCTGGTGTGTAGATATGGAACCACTGACGGTATGTGCATTTCTTTAAATGCAGGGGTTCCAGAAAACCCGGCGACTTAGAGAAGAAAAGTTCGAGTCTACATGGGCGAAGCTGTTGGGGTAGCAGCGGTTGCAGTGGAAGACATTTATCTGTTTTAAGTTTTCATTTCAGTTATTGCTTATGTAACCCTTTATTTATTAATGGATATTTTATTTCTTTAATCATTGGATGGTTTGGATAAGAAATAATGGTGATATCTATTATGGTACATTAGATAGAAATATGTGAATGATGAATCCTTAGTCTGCCACGATGCAACAAATCGTTATGTATAACTTGTTTTACTTATTAGATGTATTTCTCTTGTTAATCATTATACTTGTGAATTCTTGAACTTAGTAGTGTCTATTCAAAAGGGATTCAAAAGGTCGAAATTGAGTTGATCAATTATAGTTGGAGGAATGGACCTCCCGACCTAAGAATCGATCTTGATAGATGATACAACTAAGTTAACCTTTCTGGACAAAGGATGGAATTCGGACAAGTATAGAAAATGATTGATGATTAATGCGGTATGAGCAATTAGAGAAGGTACGAGTCATTCCTTCAAGAATACTCGAAGATGGATTAGATTACTTGATGTGCTATAAAAGCGGAGTGTTTTCAACACAAAGCCATTATGGGGATCCTTCAAAGTATATCCATTGGAAGCCTGCGACTTGTTCGCGGAGGCTATCACCTATCTAAATAACACATAACATAAATCAGAGATTGAGATTAAGTCTCAAGCGACTACACCATACACTGAAGTGTAGACATGGTGTGTCAGAAATAAGAGATAAGATTCTAATAGTAAAAGAACAAGTTTGTTTGGAACTACCTATGTTCTATGGATATCTCTGGATACAACGACACATTCTATGTGGTTGTAGAATATCCTAGAAGAACAAGTAATTGTATGTTCAATAGTACTACGAACCAGATGGGTTTCCTCACCCGGTTCTTAGAGGAAGACTATTAGATGAACTACAATGCCCTAACTGACATAGTACTTTAAAATGAGGAAAGGAAAGACTGAGAACCAGCCTAACCGAGTAGCGGTACACCACTAACTGCACCTAATGTTATTACTGTTATGAACCGGAATGCCATTGCAGTGGGAGGTTGTTAAGCAACCAGAGACGTTCATAAGACTGGAGGAGTTTTGAACTCTGGATCCAGTATACATGAAATCGATCCCTAGTTCTGCATAGGAACTTGCGAGATAGTCTATTCTATGGATTCATCAAAAGGCAAGGAGAGGTGTGTTAGAGACGTAATGGAAACAAAGGTGGTGTTTCTCGGAATTTTGTAGATAACACTTCATCATTGGCAACAATGTAAAAGTGTTGTCAGACATAAAATAGAGGTTGTCTAAATAAATCGAGATATGAGATTAAGATGAAGTTGGATCATGTTCTTAGAAATCTTTCGATCTCTAGATAAGAACATTTGTACTTTTCTTTAGATATCTTATACGATTATGGTTTGTTTTAAACATGCACAATTCTGAGAGAGGTCATTGCCTTTCGGGAACATAATACATCTATCTAAAGGTATGTGTTTCGAACACATGAAGGAGATAGATATAAACAAAGCAGTTATCTACACTTCGAGTGTAAAGAGCTTTGTAGATGCGGTGTTATAAAACAAGAACCTGATATCAACTATGCGGTTAGCGTAGTGGGAGGATATCAAAGTAATCTGGATAAGAGATATTCGAATGCTGTAAAAGTACTTGGAAGTACTGGATTACCGGCAAAACGAAATCCTCTTAGATTACAGTTTCTCAGATCAAAAATCGAAGAAAGACCAGTGTAAGTCGATATCAGGCTATGTGTTCACTTTTAGAAGAGGTGGAACCTAAGGATGAAAGAGTGATAAGCGTTATGCTTCTCGGACTCTATCATAAACCGAATAGCAGCCTCAGAGGCAGCGGAAGTTTTGGTTAGGTTCCGGAATAACCTCTGAACTTGGATATGATTCTTGGTTCACCAAAGGCTATGTAAATAGCGGTGCATGGAGAACTGGAAGAAGTCATAAGTTCGAAAAGTGATGATAACACATAGAGCCAGTACCACCTGATACGAGTCATCGTCAGAGGGACGACGCGGTAGTCACCAAGATAACTTCAGAGCGGCAACCTAGATTGCTCATTCACATAATACTTCTGGGAAGTATAACTTAAGCACGTGATGAGTATGGGAGTCGGGAGTTTGGAGGAAATGACTAGACCTTAGTACAAGTGGGAGATTGTTGGAGTTGTGTACTTAATGTCTAGATTTAAGTACCGGTAAACTCCCGGTCATGGTATTTAACCTATTTAATTAATAAACAATTATTTGCAATTAATTAATTATGCAAAATATAGTCCTGGATTTTATACGTTGTAGTTAGTATGGTGCTGCATGGGCGCACAGAAGATCATACTATCGGTTACTCGTATTTAATCGAACAGTTGCTCACGACCTAGATGGACACGGACCAATCCATCGGTATAGTCGTTGTGTGAGAGAGAAAATAATTTATCTTAATTATTTTATCACACTTGTACACTTGGTGTATTGGGCGGATCAGCTTGAGATTTATTGATTAGGATTGCCTTGGATAATCAATTTAAATCTCGGAGTATTTTATTCTTAATCCCCGATATTATTGCGGGTGTGTATATTTAATACTAGAGGCTTTGATTTTCCAAAGGAATTAACCGATTTAATTATTGGGTTAATTACCGGTAAAGTTGGGTCGCTATATTTAATATATGACATGCCGTGAATACTAGAAGGGAAAGTGTATCCCGGAAGGGTTGATAATATCCCCGAGATGAGTTCATAAGGAATTATTGTGTAAACCTCATGAGTGGATTCGTTCCGCACAATAATAAAGGTTGAACGGTACTAGTCTCGGATACAAGATATGAATATTATTTATTGAGCAATAAATAAATTTATTCATGGATATTTAAATCTTAAATACACGGAATAAATAATACTAAGATGGAGAAATATTATTTGATATAATATGGAATAATATTGGGAGTGCAATTTTATTTATATAGTGGAAAATAAATAAAATTTAATATTGATAAGAATTAATGGATTTGGGTTGGACCCAATTTAATTTTCAATATTAAGAAGCCCAATATTTATTCTCCTTATGATCCTCTACGTAGCCTATATAAGCACTACATGGTCTTCACTTTTCACAACCTAAGTTACGCCAACAATAAAGTTTGAGAGTGAGGAAGATCCATAAAGAGTTCGATAGCTCGTCGCCCACCCGACGTTCGAACGGAAGTGCAAGGAATACGCGGGAAGATCACGAGGTCATCAACGATTCTTTTCTCCGTACAACGAATCAAGGTATAATCGAGAAACCCCTTCTATGATTATTTGCGTTGAATAATTGTGATATATACATGAACGCACGATCCGGGAAAACGAAGAACCTCGGGGACGGGGATTCGAGATCCCCGGCGAGGATCGAAGGAGGCGGTCGAACCCTAGGGTTCGGACCGCCCCAACGCGCGACGAAGGGCCGAGCCCCGGCTGGACGCCGGGGCGTGCGATCGACTTCGGTCGATCGCCGGGGATGCCGTGGGCTGGTGCCACGGCGGATCCCCAGCCGCCGTCGTCGGAGGCGCGTGGATCGCGAAGCCCTCGGCTGGAGCCGAGGGGCGATCGAGCCCGTGAGCTCGATCGCGGGCGTGCTACGGGATGACCCGTAGCTGCCTCGTACGCGCTACGGGTTCACCCGTAGCGAGGCGTGCGAGGGCGATGCCCTCGCGGGCAGCGAGTCACCGCGACTCGCTGCGGGCTGCTACGAGCAGCCCCGGGGATCGCTACGAGCGATCCCAGCGATCGTCGAGGACGATCGCGAGCCCCTCGCGGGGGCTCGGCTGGGCGCACGCAGCCTTCGGGCTTCGCTGGGCGTTCGGTCGGGCCCCGGCTCGTGAGGTGGTTCGCGTTCGTGGATCCGACTTGCGGGAGAAAATCGGCTGGGGGCGGGCTGCGTGTCTTCGGGCGCGTAGTCTCCAAAGGTCGGACTCCTGCGGATGAGTCGGGGATCCAATCTTCGGTGATCGAGGGTTTTGATCGGGTTATCGGTTCCGCAATTTTGATAGCCCGGGACATCGAATCCCAGCATATTTAATATTAGTGACTTTGATAATATCCTCGAGATGAGCTCATAAGGATTTATTATGTAAACCTCGCGAGTGGATTTGTTCCCGCATAATAATAAGGTTGAGTGGTACTTCTCTCGGATATAAGAGATGAATAAATTTATTAAGCAATAAATAAATTTTATTCATGGATATTTAAATCTTAAATACACGGAATAAATAATACTAAGATGGAGAAATATTATTTGATATAATATGGAATAATATTGGGAGTGCAATTTTATTTATATAGTGGAAAATAAATAAAATTTAATATTGATAAGAATTAATGGATTTGGGTTGGACCCAATTTAATTTTCAATATTAAGAAGCCCAATATTTATTCTCCTTATGATCCCCTACGTAGCCTATATAAGCACTACATGGTCTTCACTTTTCACAACCTAAGTTACGCCAACAATAAAGTTTGAGAGTGAGGAAGATCCATAAAGAGTTCGATAGCTCGTCGCCCACCCGACGTTCGAACGGAAGTGCAAGGAATACGCGGGAAGATCACGAGGTCATCAACGATTCTTTTCTCCGTACAACGAATCAAGGTATAATCGAGAAACCCCTTCTATGATTATTTGCGTTGAATAATTGTGATATATACATGAACGCACGATCCGGGAAAACGAAGAACCTCGGGGACGGGGATTCGAGATCCCCGGCGAGGATCGAAGGAGGCGGTCGAACCCTAGGGTTCGGACCGCCCCAACGCGCGACGAAGGGCCGAGCCCCGGCTGGACGCCGGGGCGTGCGATCGACTTCGGTCGATCGCCGGGGATGCCGTGGGCTGGTGCCACGGCGGATCCCCAGCCGCCGTCGTCGGAGGCGCGTGGATCGCGAAGCCCTCGGCTGGAGCCGAGGGGCGATCGAGCCCGTGAGCTCGATCGCGGGCGTGCTACGGGATGACCCGTAGCTGCCTCGTACGCGCTACGGGTTCACCCGTAGCGAGGCGTGCGAGGGCGATGCCCTCGCGGGCAGCGAGTCACCGCGACTCGCTGCGGGCTGCTACGAGCAGCCCCGGGGATCGCTACGAGCGATCCCAGCGATCGTCGAGGACGATCGCGAGCCCCTCGCGGGGGCTCGGCTGGGCGCACGCAGCCTTCGGGCTTCGCTGGGCGTTCGGTCGGGCCCCGGCTCGTGAGGTGGTTCGCGTTCGTGGATCCGACTTGCGGGAGAAAATCGGCTGGGGGCGGGCTGCGTGTCTTCGGGCGCGTAGTCTCCAAAGGTCGGACTCCTGCGGATGAGTCGGGGATCCAATCTTCGGTGATCGAGGGTTTTGATCGGGTTATCGGTTCCGCAATTTTGATAGCCCGGGACATCGAATCCCAGCATATTTAATATTAGTGACTTTGATAATATCCTCGAGATGAGCTCATAAGGATTTATTATGTAAACCTCGCGAGTGGATTTGTTCCCGCATAATAATAAGGTTGAGTGGTACTTCTCTCGGATATAAGAGATGAATAAATTTATTAAGCAATAAATAAATTTTATTCATGGATATTTAAATCTTAAATACACGGAATAAATAATACTAACCGGAGAAATATTATTTGATATAATATGGGTAAATATTGGGAGTGCAATTTTATTTATATAGTGGAAAATAAATAAAATTAATATTGGTAAGGATTAATGGATTTGGGCTTGGCTCAATTTAATCTCCAATATTGGAAGCCCAATATTCCACCTCCTTTAGATCCTCTACGTAGCCTATAAAAGCACTACATGACCTTCATAAATTATAAGACAAGAATATCAATATTTGATAGTTCTAGAGAGTTGAAGGAGATCCATAGGAGTTCGATAGATCGTCGCCCACCCGACGTTCGAACGGAGTGCAAGGAATACGTGGGAAGATTCAAAGGTGTTTGATTTCGTTTCTCCGAACAACGAATCGAAGGTATAAAATCTAAACATCCTTTATGATTTTATTTGATTCGAATTATTGAAAATACCGTAGATCGAAGATCCGAAGATCGAAGCCCGGATTAGACGAACGATCACGCGGTGGTGGCGAAGCCACCGGACCGCGGGATCGCCGCCTAGGGTTTCGGCGGCGTGGGCATGGGACGATCCCCGGCTGGATGCCGGGGCGCGATCGATCAAACGATCGATCGCGGGAAGCTGTTGGGCACGACGACCCAGCTGGAGGCGGGCCACCCCAGGCGGCGACGAGTCGCCGGACTCGCCGCGAGGGCTGCTGGGCAGCCCCTCCCGACCGATCGCTTGCATGCGATCGGTGATCGCATGAACCCCGCGACGCGGGGGTTTGGCTGGGGGGCGATCGCGCGCCTTCGGGTGCGTGGTCTCCTCGGCTGGACTCCGGCGCGTTCGTTGGCGTTCGTGTGATCTCCGGCGAATGGTTTTTGATCGGGCTATGGTTTCCGCATATTTTAATAGCCCGGAATATCGAATTCCAACAGCCTATTCGGGTGAACCACTATAAATTCGTGTTCTTTATTTTTTCTTTTAATTTCGTTCATTTCTCGTTCGTATTTTATCGTTTCTTGTAGAGACGAAGTTAGGCGTAAATCCTTACAACTGGTATCAGAGCTTCAAGGGAGGCGATTGAAGAGACGATGGAAGATCTGGCGAATTTCTCTGTGACGAGATCCGATGGACAAAATTACAGGCATTGGAGGATGCAGATCGAGGATTACCTGTACGGGAGGAAGCTGTATCAACCACTGAGTCCGAAGCCGGAGAAAATGGAAGATGATAAATGGCTTGAGCTCGACAGACAGGTTCTGGGGATAATCCGGTTATCCCTGTCGATGAGGGTGGCGGATGACGTGGCCGATGAGAAGACCACTCAAGGCTTGATGCGGGCCCTTGCAAACAAGTATGAGAAGCCTACTGCCAACAACAAGATGCACCTCATGAAGAGCCTATTCAACTTGAGGATGAAAGACGGGTTCGATGCTACGGCTCATATCCATGAGATGAACTCGAACCTGAACAAGCTGAAGGGGGTCAGAATTGTGTTCGATGACGAGGTGTGTGCACTGATCTTGCTGGCGTCTTTTCCGGATAGCTGGGAGCCCATGAGGGCTGCGATTAGTAACTCCAAGGGGAAGGAAAATCTCAAATTTGCTGATGTAAGAGATAGCGTTCTGGCCGAGGAGCTGCGAAAGAAAGATTTTCAAGGGGCATCGTCTGGTCTGTCTGGTTCTGTCCTAGGTACTGAGAGCCGAGGGCGAGGCCGAGGGAGCGACACTAATTATGGCAGCGGAGGGTCGAAGACGAGAGATGGCAAGAAGGTGGTTTGTTGGAATTGCAAGAAGGAAGGGCATATCAAGCGGCATTGCAAGGAGCCTGCGAGGGCTCAAACCAATGCGGTGACTGACGAGGATTATGGAGATGTCTTGCTAACATCTTCTGAGAATCCTGAAGACTCCTGGGTGTTGGATTCGGGAGCGTCGTTTCATACCACAACAAGACGTGATGGCATGAGGAGTTTCGTTGCTGGTAATCGTGGGAAAGTTCGCCTCGGGGATGATTGGAATTTAAAGGTTGCTGGTATTGGAAACGTGACACTGAAAACGTCTCGTAGAAAGACGTTGGAGCTTTCGAAGGTGAGGTATGTGCCGAAGCTGAAGAGATTTATGATCTCGGTCAGTCAGCTTGCGAGAGACGGCCATAGGGTGACCTTCGATGATGGGTCTTGGAAAGTGACGAAGGGTGCGATGGTGATTGCTCGTGGTCAAAAGAAGGGCACCCTTTACACTACGGCCGGAGGTCGTGTTGAGATTGGTGGGGCCGAAAACACCAATGCGCCTGAGCATTGCGAACTGGGTCGTGTGAGTGAGGATTCGGGGAAGTCTCACATGGATCAGAGTTCGGTTCTCGAAGAGCAGAGCAGAGTTCGATTCTCGGTGTTCGAGGGAGAGTCGAAGAGTGGAAAGCTGAGAAGTGACGTGGAAGATTTTTTGGTGAGAGGAGACCAACTGGATGAGATTTTGAAGACCAGTCACGAGCTTTCAAGTCGAGACAATGAGACAATGTTGGCTGGGAAATCGAGCAAGTAGGAGCTGGCAATGAGAAACGAGGCGACCTCGTTATTGTCACATGGTGACTCGTCCGTGAGAAACGAGAGAATGTATTCGGGTAAGATTCCTTGCGTCTCTGCTTGAGGAAGTCTTACGGAAAATTCGAAGGGCATTGCTGAGAAGACCGACATATCCCATGAGGTGGGAGTCGTTAGTCGTGGAGCTAACATTAAGTATGTTGGAGGCTATCAGAAAGGATCGTCGGGGATAGACGATGGGCATGCTAATGTTGGTGGTGATCATCCAGTGAAAGTTAGTCGTTTCACGAGCGATTCGGGGAGGCGACATCTGGGACCTTGGAAGAGCTTGGTTTCGATGTTGCGATTTCGGAGGTCCGAAAGTGAATTGCATGGTGAGGAGAGGGTCAACGGGGATGGCAAGGTGAAAAAGTCCTGGAAGAACCTGAGAAGTCGTGATGCGTCGAAGTCGGTGAAGACTTCGACTGGGCGATGTTGGTAAAGACCGGGGATGTCGCTGCAGTGAATGAGAGGATGATAGGGGTCTTGAATTATCTTCAAGTGGGAGATTGTTGGGTGTGAAGTAGAATTCACGCGTAGAGGTAGGAGAAGAAGACGATCAGAGTCGGTGACGTCGGAGAAGACGATCGGAGTCGGTGACGATCGCCGGAGACGATCGAAGAAGACGAGCGGGAGTCGGGCCGAAGTTCTGGCTTGGTGTCGGCCGACGGGGCCTGGTGTCGAAAGCTTCTGTGGAATGCGAGGATCAACGCGAGTTTGAACCCGCAATGAGAAGTTGGTGTCGGCCGACACCGGTACTGTCGGCCGACAGCTCAGCAATTCCAACGCGCGAAGGAACAATTGAAAGCTGCTCTCTATGTTGTTGGTCAACACATTGACCGAGTCAAGTGTTGCGGCTGAATTGGGCCAAAGCCCATTTTTTTGGGAAATTGAAGCGTGAATTTGGTTTCTTCCACTGAAGGTTAATTAATTCATGAGAATTAATTAACGTGGAAATATTTCTTTTCCTCAAAGATTTCTCCCCTATTTAAAAGTCCTACTTGTATAATTAGGGTTAAGTAACACTACTAGAATAGCGAATTAATTGAGAGCGTGAGTATACTGAGGTGCGTATGCGTTTGTTGATGGAGTAGTATACTTAATGTCTAGATTTGAGTATTCTGAACTCTGTATGCACTTTCATTTACCTATTAATAATGAACATTCATTTGCTTTTAATTATTGTTAATTAAATATATGCAAATCATAGTCCTGGATTTTATACGTTGTAGTTAGTATGGTGTGTCGGGCCCACACAGAAGATCATACTATCGGTTACTCGTATTTAATCGAACAGTTGCTCACGACCTAGATGGACACGGACCAATCCATCGGTATAGTCGTTGTGTGAGAGAGAAAATAATTTGTCTTAATTATTTTATCACACTTGTACACTTGGTGTATTGAGCGGATCGATTGAGACTCATCAATTAGGATTGCTCGGCGATAATTGATTTGAGACTCGGAGTATTTTATTCTTAATCCCTGAAATAATTGCGGGTGTGTATATTTAATATTAGTGACTTTGATTTTCCAAAGGAATTAACCGATTTAATTATTGGGTTAATTACCGGCTAAGTTGGGTCACTATATTTTATATATGGCATGCCGTGAATTCTTGAAAGGACAGTGTATCCCGGAAGGGTTGATAATATCCCCGAGATGAGCTCATAAGGATTTATTATGTAAACCTCGCGAGTGGATTTGTTCCGCATAATAAATAAGGTTGAGTGGTACTATTCTCGGATACAAGAGATGAATAAATTTATTAAGCAATAAATAAATTTTATTCATGGATATTTAAATCTTAAATACACGGAATAAATAATACTAAGATGGAGAAATATTATTTGGTATAATATGGAATAATATTGGGAGTGCAATTTTATTTATATAGTGGAAAATAAATAAAATTAATATTGATAAGAATTAATGAATTTGGGTTGGACCCAATTTAATTTTCAATATTGAAGCCCAATATTTATTCTCCTTTTGATCCCCTACGTAGCCTATAAAAGCACTACATGGTCTTCACTTTTCACAACCTAAGTTACGCCAACTATACAGTTCTGAGAGTGAGGAGGATCCATAGAGTTCGATAGCTCGTCGCCCACCCGACGTTCGAACGGAGTGCAAGGAATACGCGGGAAGATCACGAGGTCATCATCGATTTCGTTTCTCCGAACAAAATCGTAGGTACAATTCTCAACTAACTTGTTAATTGTTCGATTTGTTTTTATCGAGAATACCGTAGAACAAAGATCCGAGGATCGAACCCCGGGACGAGGGTCGAGTCGGGCGGTGGTGGTTGGACCACCGGACCGCCGGCGGCTCGTGGATCCCTCGTGGGGATCGCGCACGGAAACCCTCGGCTGGGAGCCGAGGGTCGATCGAACCCCTACGGGGTCTATCGCTGGAGCTGCGGGGTTTACCCGCAGCGGCTCGTAGCGAGCTGCGGGATTACCCGCAGCGAGTCGCTGGGGACGAGCCCCAGCCGTGTGAGCAGCGGATCGCCGGATCCGCTGCGGGGATGCTACGAGCATCCCTGGGATGCCGCGAGGCATCCCGTGCGATCGCTGCGAGCGATCGCGAGTCCCCTCGCGGGGACTCGGCTGGGCGTCCCCGCGCCTCGTGCGCGCGACGCGTTCGGTCGGGTCCCGGTTCGCGTGGGCTCGTGGTTTCTCCGGCGATTGAGTTTCGATTGTATGAACCTCGGCTCGCGGAAGTTTGGGTGGGGGCGGATTGCGTGCCTTCGGGCGCGTGGTCTCCAAAGCCCGGACTTCGGCGGATGAGTCGGTGTTCGTACGATCTCCGGCGAAGGGTTCGTTCGGGTTATCGGTTCCGCAAATTTTGATAACCCGGGATAGCGAATTCCAACAACTGGTATCAGAGCGTGGTTTACGTTCGCGGTATTTTCGATAAATGTTGTTCTACCTTGCAGGGTTCCGACTATTATGGCTTAATTTATTATTCGCTTAATTTATTTTGTCATGATTGTTGGTTTTGTTAAACTCTCGGACATGTCGAGATTCGTTTTTGGTGGTGAATGCTTGTAATAGTAAAAATTCGGGGGTTGACCGAATTTAGGATTTATTATTATGTTCATGCTTTTTCCGGAAAATGTATAGGGTCGATTTCGTGTATAGAATCGATACCGGAATTGTAATTTAGATTTTTGTAAATTTATTTTGCGATTGGATCGACGAATCGAAGACCGCCGGAAAAGACGAAGTGACGAGGAGACGAAGGGCCGGGATCGATCAATCCCCATGATCGATCCCGAGGATAGATCGGCCCGTGGCGGGCTGTCCGTGGGAGTCCCGGCCACGCCGGCCACCAGTGGTGGTGGCGCGTGGGCCGGGCGGCGGCGGCGTGCCCTAGGCTGGCCGGTCAGGCGTGGGTGGGGGTGGCTTGGGGTCTCCCAACCCGGGCTACTCCTACCGGAAATATACTTTCCTAATTAATTCATTATTTCCTATTTTGATTATTTCCTTGTGGAATATTCTAGAAAAATAGAAAAAGAATTAATTTAGTACTAAATTTATTTTTCCTATTTGATTATTCCTACTCATGGGAATATTCATGGATTAGGAATAAAATAAATTTGGAAAAGTATAATAGTCCTAATTATTTTATTTCTTTATTTCATTATGGATATCATCTAGAATATTCCAAGAATATCTTGGATAGATTATTCTAGAGATTTAATGAAGTGGAAAAAGAAAATAAAATAAATAAAAATATTAATAATATTTAATTTTATTTTTGATATATTCAATTGACTTAATTTTCGAATTAAGTAACTTTTGGATTAATTGAAAATAAATAGATTTAAATATTGGATGTTAATATTCTCGTCACATGGAGCATTCAAGAAACGAAGACTGAAGACTAGAAGTTGCGTACGGGGATGTGATGAAGCCATAATAGTCGGAAAATAATATTCTAGTAATTATTTTGACTATGTGATAATACTATGTGCTTTATTACATGTATGCATGCTATATGTGTTTATTTTATGCACTAGATAGCGTATCCCTTTATTGTAAAAAGCTAAGTGGGAGAGGGTATGGAAACATGCCCATGGTCTCCATTGCTGCTCTCTTGGTGACTTTTATAAACTTTTAAGTTTATATAGATAAGTCATTGGAGGAGAGTTCTTGTAATTCCTCTTACAAGAAACATTGATTAAGTTTATCAAACAATGCCTAATTTGTCTTTCCAAAACTGATTTCAAGTCGACTCATTCTCACCCCGGGGAGTGGAATGGAGCCAGAGCCACTTGGTCATGTAGAGGACACAAATTAGAGACCTTTGTACCATTCTTTGATAGATGGATCGATTGTCTGCCCGGCTCCCTCATTCATGAGAGATAGGGTCGTTCGCATGGTGAATCACTGGTTAGAAACTTCGAGTTTCACTTATGATTCTCCACGTCTTGATTTACGAGATTGAATGGATCTAGTAATTGGATTTCAATTATATAAATCTTTTTGGTATATTAAACGTCCACACGAACGTGGCTTGCTATACTGAATGGGATTTTAGAATAATTGATGTAGACAGTTATAGGGAATTGTGAAGAGTTGCGAGTTGTCGTAAACGTCCACACGAACGTGGCTTGCGGTGACATAACAGTTCTAAACGATTCACCTTAGTACTGAGTAATGGTTTACACTTAGATAATCGTTATAGTATTCCTCCCAACGAGGTTACGCTATAAGTGATGTATGACCGAAGTAAAATCTAATTGCTAAATCATTTGGGTGGGTAAACGTCCACACGAACGTGGCTTGCCTTACCTGATGGGATTTTAGATGTGATTAGTGATTTAATGATATTATTTGAGGGAGATAATATCGGAATTAAATTGTTTGTTTGTTTTATGTGCTTATAGGTTAAGAATGACTGTGACCCCACTTTGTGATATACTTAAGGATGAAAACTCACCGGTTCCATATGGTGATGATTGGAAACGAAATCTGGACATTGTCCAGACTGTTGAGCTTTCCGAATCCACTGTTGTCCCAACTGATGAGGACATTCGAAATGACCTCAGGATGATGTTGAGACATAGCGTGGAAGCTGGACAAGAGGTGATTAACATACTCACAGAGTTCTCTCTCAATGAGTCCCTTAAAAAGGATTCGGCGAAAGCGGAGTTTGTGCGTAGGTTGAGAAAATCACAAGCTTTTGTGGCAAGGCGAGAGGAAAAGCGTGCAAAGAAACCCAGTGGCTTAAAGCCACGGATTGGGAAAGGCAAGCCTTTGGGCAAGTGCTTTCGATGCAAGCAGTTTGGGCACTGGAGGTCTGATTGTCCTCTCATCAAAGGTACGAAATTTTCCTTAGTCACTGAAACATTGTCAGCGGTGATATCTACCAGCACCTGGTGTGTAGATACGGGCGCCACTGACCATGTCTGCAATTCATTGCAGGGGTTCCAGGAAACCCGGAGACTTAGAGAGGGAGAGATCGTGGTCTACATGGGCAATGCCGCGAAGGTGGCGGCTGTTGCAGTGGGAGACGTTCACTTACGCTTTAGTAGTGATAGGGTTTTAGTTTTACAAAATTGTATTTATGTACCGAATTTTAGAAAGAATTTAATTTCAGTTTCTAAGTTAATTCTGAATGGATATTCTGTTTCTTTTGATCACTCTGTGGTCATAAGAAGAAATGGTGAGATTGTCTGTTCTGGTGCATTGATAGACGATTTGTATGTTCTAAATCCTGAGTCTAACACGATGCAACTAACCGAGAGTAATAACACATCTACGAACGCCAATAAGAGAAAGGAACCTTCTAAAATGAATCAATTATACTTGTGGCATCTAAGGCTAGGTCATATTAATTCGAATAGAATTCAAAGGTTGAAAGCTGATGGTCTCATTAGCGGCATAGAAGGAGAGGACCTTCCAACCTGCGAATCCTGTTTGGAGGGTAAAATGACCAAGCGTTCCTTTTCTGGTAAAGGACATAGAGCTGAACAAGTATTGGATTTGATTCACTCTGATGTATGCGGACCTATGTCCACTCAGGCAAGGGGAGGGTACGAGTACTTCATCACTTTCACTGATGATTACTCAAGGTATGGATTTGTATACTTGATGCGCCGCAAGAGCGAATCCTTTGACAAGTTCAAGGAATTCAAGGCTTTTGTGGAGAACCTTCAAAGTAAATCCATTAAATGCCTGCGATCTGATCGCGGAGGCGAGTACCTGTCTGGAGAGTTCAAGGCATACTTAGTAGAGAATGGGATTGATTCCCAGATGACATCACCATATACTCCCCAGCAGAATGGTGTGTCAGAGAGAAGGAATAGGACTCTTATGGAAATGGTACGTTCAATGATGAGTTACTCGGACTTACCTACTATGTTCTGGGGACATGCCTTGGAAACAGCGGCGTACATTCTCAACATGGTTCCAACGAAAACGGTACCCACAACACCCATGGAAAGGTGGAGCGGGCGCAAGCCTAGTCTCAGGCACCTTCGGATCTGGGGATGTCCAGCACATATGTTGCGACAAGGGGCCGATAAATTAGAACCTAGATCAGAATTACGGTTGTTTGTAGGATACCCGAAAGGAACTAAAGGTGGCATGTTCTATAGTCCTACGGACCAGAAGATCGTTATTAGTACTAACGCTCGGTTCTTAGAGGAAGACTATGTCATGGACCACAAGCCCATGAGTGACGTAATACTTGATGAATTAAGAGGTGACAAGGAAGACTCAGATACAGCCGAACCGAGTGTAGATACACCACTAGAACCTGCACCTAATACTGTCACTGTTGATACACCGGAACGCCGTCGTAGTGGGAGGGTTGTCAAACAACCGGACAGATGGATTGGACTGAGTGAGTCTTCGGACTCGGCACCCGGAGTTCATGAAGTCGATCCCTGGACCTATGATGAGGCGGTACAAGATATAGATGCGCCTTCTTGGAAGAAAGCGATGAAATCCGAAATAGAATCTATGGATTCTAATAAAGTCTGGGATCTTGTAGAACCACCAAGCGACGTAAAGCCAATTGGGTGTAAATGGGTCTACAAGAGAAAGAGAGGATCTGACGGAAAGGTTGAAACCTTTAAAGCTCGGCTTGTTGCGAAAGGATATACTCAGAAAGAGGGAATCGATTATGAGGAGACCTTTTCGCCGGTAGCCAAGATAAAGTCAATCCGGATTCTCTTATCCATAGCAGCTCATATGGATTATGAGGTGTGGCAAATGGATGTCAAGACAGCTTTCCTTAATGGAAGTCTTGACGAGACGATTTATATGAAACAACCAGAGGGATTCATTGCTAAGGGGCGAGATCATCTAGTGTGCAAGCTTAATCGATCCATTTATGGATTGAAACAAACCTCGAGATCGTGGAACCTGCGATTTGATGAAGTAGTCCAATCTTTTGGATTCATTCAAAGCATGGACGAATCGTGTGTGTATTGGAAACGTGATGGAAAGAAGGTGGTGTTCCTCGTGCTTTATGTAGACGACATACTTCTCATTGGCAACAGTGTAAAGATGTTATCAGACATAAAGGGATGGTTGTCTAGACAATTCGATATGAAATATTTGGGAGAAGTTGGACATGTTCTAGGGATCAAAGTTATAAGGGATCGCCGGAATAGAACATTGTGTCTTTCCCAGCAATCTTACATAGACACGATTCTAGCTCGTTTTAACATGCAAGATTCCAAGAAGGGTGATCTACCCTTCAGTAAAGGAACTTATCTTTCTAAGGAAATGTGTCCTCAGACACAGAAGGAGAAAGATGACATGAAAGCGGTTCCCTACGCTTCGGCTGTGGGAAGCTTAATGTATGCAATGTTATGCACGAGGCCTGATATCTGTTATGCCGTTGGCATAGTAGCGAGATATCAGAGTAACCCTGGAAAGGCTCATTGGACTGCTGTAAAGAGCATTTTCAAGTATTTGCGAAATACTAAGGATTATGTTCTGAGATACGGAGCAGACAATCTGATTCCTTTGGGTTACACAGATTCGGATTTCCAAGCTGATAAGGACCGGCGTAAGTCGACATCAGGCTATGTGTACACTTTGGGAGGTGGAGCCGTATCATGGAAGAGTGTTAAGCAAAAGTGCATTTCGGACTCTACCATGGAAGCTGAATATGTTGCAGCCTCAGAGGCAGCGAAAGAGTCAGTGTGGTTCCTTAATTTCCTCCAGGACTTAGATGTGATTCCGAGTTTGCCCAAAGCTATGACAATTTATTGTGACAATAGCGGTGCAGTGGCAAACAGTAAGGAACCACGGTCCCATAGTGCTACAAAACACATAGAGCGCAAGTACCACCTGATTCGAGACATCGTCAAGAGGGGCGATGCGATAGTCACCAAGATAGCTTCAGAAGACAACCTAGCGGACCCTTTCACCAAGATACTTCCTAAGGAAGTATATTACAAGCACTTGGAGGGTTTGGGAGTCAGAAGTTTGGAGGATAAGACTAGACCTTAGTATAAGTGGGAGATTGATGGAGTAGTATACTTAATGTCTAGATTTGAGTATTCTGAACTCTGTATGCACTTTCATTTACCTATTAATAATGAACATTCATTTGCTTTTAATTATTGTTAATTAAATATATGCAAATCATAGTCCTGGATTTTATACGTTGTAGTTAGTATGGTGTGTCGGGCCCACACAGAAGATCATACTATCGGTTACTCGTATTTAATAGAACAGTTGCTCACGACCTATATGGATACGGACCAATCCATCGGTATAGTCGTTGTGTGAGAGAGAAAATAATTTGTCTTAATTATTTTATCACACTTGTACACTTGGTGTATTGAGCGGATCGATTGAGACTCATCAATTAGGATTGCTCGGCGATAATTGATTTGAGACTCGGAGTATTTTATTCTTAATCCCTGAAATAATTGCGGGTGTGTATATTTAATATTAGTGACTTTGATTTTCCAAAGGAATTAACCGATTTAATTATTGGGTTAATTACCGGCTAAGTTGGGTCACTATATTTTATATATGGCATGCCGTGAATTCTTGAAAGGACAGTGTATCCCGGAAGGGTTGATAATATCCCCGAGATGAGCTCATAAGGATTTATTATGTAAACCTCGCGAGTGGATTTGTTCCGCATAATAAATAAGGTTGAGTGGTACTATTCTCGGATATAAGAAATGAATAAATTTATTAAGCAATAAATAAATTTTATTCATGGATATTTAAATCTTAAATACACGGAATAAATAATACTAAGATGGAGAAATATTATTTGGTATAATATGGAATAATATTGGGAGTGCAATTTTATTTATATAGTGGAAAATAAATAAAATTAATATTGATAAGAATTAATGGATTTGGGTTGGACCCAATTTAATTTTCAATATTGAAGCGCAATATTTATTCTCCTTTTGATCCCCTACGTAGCCTATAAAAGCACTACATGGTCTTCACTTTTCACAACCTAAGTTACGCCAACTATAAAGTTCTGAGAGTGAGGAGGATCCATAGAGTTCGATAGCTCGTCGCCCACCCGACGTTCGAACGGAGTGCAAGGAATACGCGGGAAGATCACGAGGTCATCGTCGATTTCGTTTCTCCGAACAACGAATCGTAGGTACAATTCTCAACTAACTTGTTAATTGTTCGATTTGTTTTTATCGAGAATACCGTAGAACAAAGATCCGAGGATCGAACCCCGGGACGAGGGTCGAGCCGGGCGGTGGTGGTTGGACCACCGGACCGCCGGCGGCTCGTGGATCCCTCGTGGGGATCGCGCACGGAAACCCTCGGCTGGGAGCCGAGGGTCGATCGAACCCCTACGGGGTCGATCGCTGGAGCTGCGGGGTTTACCCGCAGCGGCTCGTAGCGAGCTGCGGGATTACCCGCAGCGAGTCGCTGGGGACGAGCCCCAGCCGTGTGAGCAGCGGATCGCCGGATCCGCTGCGGGGATGCTACGAGCATCCCTGGGATGCCGCGAGGCATCCCGTGCGATCGCTGCGAGCGATCGCGAGTCCCCTCGCGGGGACTCGGCTGGGCGTCCGCGCGCCTCGTGCGCGCGACGCGTTCGGTCGGGTCCCGGTTCGCGTGGGCTCGTGGTTTCTCCGGCGATTGAGTTTCGATTGTATGAACCTCGGCTCGCGGGGGTTTGGGTGGGGGCGGATTGCGTGCCTTCGGGCGCGTGGTCTCCAAAGCCCGGACTTCGGCGGATGAGTCGGTGTTCGTACGATCTCCGGCGAAGGGTTCGTTCGGGTTATCGGTTCCGCAAATTTTGATAACCCGGGATAGCGAATTCCAACATTTGTAAACTCCCCGGAGTCAATTAATATTCTAGTGAAAGGACTTGCAATTGCAAAGTGAACGTAGCCTATTCGGGTGAACCACTATAAATTCGTATTCTTTATTTTTGCTTTTAATTTCGTTCGTTTCTCATTCGTATTTTATCGTTTCTTGTAGAGACGAAGTTAGGCGTAAATCCTAACATCATCATAATTTAGTGCAATTCATCAACTTTGTCATCTCTTCAACGGATTGAATCTCTCCTTCCTCCAATCTCATCTCACAAAATTAACCGCTTATATTGTAGCACCATAAGTCCTCTACATCATGTCAAAACTTCAGCACAATCCAATGGTTAACGAATCCGAAAACGCATTTCTAGCTCCTTAAGTCTCCGCTGGAAGAATGTCTGATCCGCGAGTTGGCACGAGTCCGCGCAAGGTTTGTCACCTCCGTGGGTGGTCTCACCGCGAGTTTCATCTCGTTCCTCGAAAAACAAGCGGGTTATCTTCACCGCGGTCGAATCAGTGTTGTACCTAATTTGTGAAATGTACTCTCCATATACCTAACCATATTTCCAACATTTTAGTACTAAATACTTTTTCTTGATTATCATTTGGATCATGAGTTGAAATGATTACAATTAACCTCCATCTCCAATACTACAATATCAAGACACTAATAATAATTTCCTAGGGAATTAGACAAAACAAAGCTCACCTTACTAGGAAATAAAAGCAAAATAAAATAAAACAAGGATACAGTTACAATTGAATGATCCATGTTCATCAACTCATGATCCACATTACTCTTTCTGGCTTGACTTGTTACAACATGCAGCTTTTCAATCAACTTTCTAATTTCCTCCGGTAGGCTTTGTGGTGAGTCCGAATCCAAACGGAAAAAGAGGATCATAATCGGCATCCCCAAAATTCATGGGAAGCTGGTCAACTCTCCTGAACCAGGTTCTCGGCAACTTCCCCGTGAATCCGTAGTCACCAAACAGCACATCGGCCACGCCTTGGCCTTCTGCTCCAGGCAGCCATGCAGCTACAAGCGCATCGATATTCGGAAGATAAGGCTCCACAACTAACGGCCTTCCAGAGATTAAAACGACTACGCACTTCATTTTGCTGCACACATTGTTCATCGTGGTTAGGCCGGGTTCGGGAATAGTGAGGTTCAGATTGTCTCCGTGTTGCTCAGCATAAGTCTTCTCTCCCACCACCACTATAGCATAGGAAAACTCGTTGTCTTTAGTCAATGAGTTGACATCCGGATTGGCGCTGTACACGATTTCTGTACTTGGGTCGACCGTTGTCGAGATTGCACTCAGTATAGTCGTTCCTGATCACATACTACATGTATTAGAATTACTCTTATAATTATATACTCCCTCCTATTCATAAATATATGACCCTTTTTCCGGGCTAAGAGATTAAAAAAAAAAGTTATTTTTTGGCTTTTTGATCAAAAAGTGAAAGATATAAATGTATTTTTAAGTTAAAAAGTAAAGTAATTGTGAGTAAAGTTGAAAAATTAGTTGGATAAAGTAAGGGTAAAGTTGTATTTTAAAGTGAAAAAGTGAAAAAATAAGAGTATTTATTTTCCTTTTTAGGAGGGTCCTATTATTGTAAAATGTTCATTTAAGTAAAGTGGTCCTGTTATTACGAATCTGATGGAGTATTATATATTATACATTTCGTACGTACCTTGTATGAGGGTGTTGTTGTCGACGCCTTGCCAGTCGACAGTCCAACCACCGCATTGCAATCCGAGGTTGTTGGCATGGGTTCCGGCGACTAGTATTTTCAAAGTCTTTTTTGGGAGGGGGAGCATGTGATCGTTCTTCAAGAGAACTAGCGATTTTCTCACGGCTTCTCTTGCTAGTTCTTTGTGAGCTTGTGTTCCGATTTTGTTGACTAAGCTGTAGTCGGATAAAGGGTTGTCAAAGAGGCCGAGCGTAAATTTGACCCTCAAGATCCTCTTGACCGCATCGTCGATCCGGCTGATCGGAATTAGTTTGTTCTCTACGTGAGAAGTCATGACGCGGAGGAATTCCGTGTGATTGGGCGGAATCATAACCTATACAATATCACAAACAATATCAGAATTCTATTCTATTTTTTAACAAGTACATATTGTATATATATAGTACGAATCGAACCATGTCGACTCCAGCGTTGATTGCTGTCTGAAGTGAGTTAGTGTAATTAGAACCCCATGGATAGGTCATTCTGTCTATGCCTTGCCAATCTGAAATCACAAATCCCTGCAGCGAAAAACGGAAGGAAATGAATTGGTCAGTCATACTGCATAGTTAGTTACAGAATAAACTGATGATGATCATGCTTAATTACTCTGAATTTGAGGGTTGATTTGAGGAATTGAGTGATGAGATTTCTGTTAGAATGCATCTTGACTCCGTTCCAGCTGGAATACGAAACCATGATGGTAGAGACACCCTTGATGATGGCTTGGTAGTAACCGGGCATGTGCACACTCATTAGCCCTTTGTAATCGATCACCGTGTTGTTCTCGTCGATCCCGTTTGTGGTCCCACCATCACCAACAAAGTGCTTTGCACAAGCAACTACTTTCTCCCTACAAATCATACATATATATATATACTAGTATTAATCATACATTGAATTATAATACTAGAAAATCTGTGAACTCACTTTCCGCCGACGTATGGGACACCCTTGACGGGGGGTTTCCCCTGGAGGCCGTAAATAATATCGGTCATTTGTTCGACAATCTTGTGGTCTTCGCTGTAACTCTCGTAGCATCTGCCCCATCTTGGATCTCTACAAACCTGTATTAATATATATAGTACATATATAACATCAATCATTCGTTCAATCACATGTATTATATATGTTATATGTATATATACTATTATCTCCGTCTCAACTAAATATGCACTGATAAAAAATTAAAAGCATAAATGTATTTTTATGTTAAAAAGTAAAGTAATTACGAGTAAAGTTTGAAAAGTAAGGGTAAAATAGTATTTTAAAGTTGGGACGTCCAAAAAAGGAAAGTGTGCATAATACGTACGGCAATGCATGGTGAGAAAACATATGGAATGCCGGTGGCTCTTGTTTCGACTGCAGTGGCAGCCCCGATCCTCATGACGAGCTCGGGATCCCTTGTGGCCCCGAGGCCGACGTTGTGTGGGAAAATTGTAGCCCCGTAGAGGCTGTTGTGGCCATGCACAGAGTCGATGGCGTAGAGCATGGGGATTCCGAGCCTGCTCGACAAGGACCCGTTCTGGAAAGCGTTGACCATGTTGACCCACTCCTCGGGAGTGGCCTTATTGTGGTCGTCCCATTGCCGGGGCGTGCTTCCGGGGGCGCTGATGACGCTGCCGATGGAGTAGTCTCTGAGGATGTTAGGGCTGATGTTGGGCTTGTCGATTTGGGCCATCTGCCCGATTTTCTCCTTGAGGGTCATCTGGTGGATGAGGATGTTGATCCTCGTGTTGATGGGCTGGGCCGGGTCCTTGTAACGGGTGTCTATCGCTGCGGATTCGGCCCATGAGGATGGTGCGAGTAGGAGCAGGAGGCCCAGGACTTGGAGGGGTAGTGCAGGCATGATGATATGATGAATCGAATAAATTATATAATAAATGTATAGTATAAGCTAGAAGAAGAAGAGGGATGAGAGATATGGTGGCGATGACATGTATATTTATAGTCATATATAAGTTTTTTCTTAACTACACCACTTGCACTAGCTGTGTTTTGTTTGAAAATTCAATACTAGTAGCTACAAATAATTATATATGCATGGTCAAGTTTTTGGACTGAGTGGTTGTTACGTAGCTGGTGAAAAAAAAAAACACTTGTTGATTTTGTGTTGGTTATACGGTTATGAAACGAGGTCGATTCTTAAAATAAAATTGAGTTCAGCCAGTGATTTCTAAATACTCAAATCGGAAGGGTTATAGATGTACGTATCGTATTATTAATTCAATATCGTAAGTTTTAATTTCGTCAAAAGTTTTTATACTCCGTAGTTCATTAAATGAGATCACACACATTTTAGTCCCAATTCTCAAATTATTGTTTCGACTCAACTGTTGACTATACAGCCAAAAATTTCAAAATCAGCAACTATAAGGAGTTTAATTGTTTGACTATATTTCAATATATAATTGCAGTACTGACAAGCACGTGGGTCGAATATTGTTTAGTAGTCCGTATTATATTGATTGTAGTTGAAGCTCTTGACTTCAAAAATGACTACTACTAATTAATTATCTATTCAATACAATAATTGAAATGCAACTCTATCAAATTTATATAAGAAAAAAAATTATATAGGAAAAAAATATAGTATCATAATAGAGCTATAAGCTGGACTTTGATTGTTAATTCATAATTTGATCGATATAATTTTGGATGTGTTTAATTTATTTTTATTTTATGTTATTTATCTCATTTTAACGGAGTAAAAAAAGAGTTAAAAGTATTAAGAATTAATCATTTATTATTTATTTTTAAGTTATTACGTGTCGAGCACTTATTGGTTAAGAGCATCTCCAACCGATCCCAAAAACCTATTTTGGAGTAGGATAGATGCTCCAACCGATACCAAAACATAAACCTATTATAGGTTTTATGGTGGGACCCACCAAAAAAATAATTAAATTTACGTCTACCGTAAAAACAAACCAAAAACTATTTATTATTTATAAAATGATCTTTTTTTTATAAATTAATAAAAATGATTCATTAAACTTTTTTGTTTCTTATTTAATATTTTTTGTAACGTAATGTCATATCATTAATAATTAAAACAAATTATTTTATAAAAAAATAAATATCACAATATTAAATATAATTAAATATTAAATATTTAATTGATAATAAAAATAAAATAAAATAAAAATAAAAATAAAATACTTAAAATAAAATACTAAGAATTAAAAAAATAAATAAACTATTAATCACAACAACAAAATTGATCGATAAGCAGGCAAATTGAAAATAATATTTATTAAATTTTTTTATGTCAAAAGTTATGTGGTTAAATAGTAAATTTATAAAGATTTTGGTTATTTATAAAAATAGTATAAATAATTGAATAAAAAGAATATTTAAAGAATATTCTTTTAAGTTTGAATATTGGCTTTTCGGTTGGAGTAAAATTACTGTAAACATAAACTTAAACTTATTTTAGGTTTAAGTTTTGATTTCTCGGTTGGAGATGACCTAAGGAACACCACATCATCTATGTAACCCGATACATCAATTATATACCTGATAAAAATTAAACTCCATTATATATATGACGAACATGCAAAACTCAAGTTCGTCATATATATAATGGAGTTTAATTTTTAAGCAAAAGCTCGACTTAATTTTAAAAATTTAAAATAAAAACGAGTTTTTTTTAAGGGTCAAACGAGTTTAATACGGATCAACCGGACCTGACCAGCTCAACAAATGAAAATTGACAGCTAGCCCTACCAACAAATGCAAAAATTATCAATAATCTACCAACAAATGCAAAAATTATCAATAATTTAGAAATTGCTTAAGATGACTGATTATAACTTATAAGTTCTCAGCATCATGCATGCTTGGTTTGAAATTGGCAATTTCATGTGTAGAAATGTTGATTAATACTCTGATATAGATATTCAATTTGGGAGTGTAAACATAAACAAATAAACCTCATCCAATGCTCGGAAAACCAACGAAATCTCGTTGTTCAATTGTAAAGGCAGCTGCGGATCAAGCAAGCAATTGTTTGGAATCGCAGTCACTCAGTATGATTCACTAAAAACTTGAAGAATCGAGCAATTGTTCGTTCAGAATCATCAAAATAAAAATCAAATCTTGGAAGTCATAATTAAATCATACTAATAGAGACTATGAGGGCTAAATGATGTTGCCATGAGCTACTTGACCGTGAATTCATCAAGAAAATAATCATCAAACTAAAAATCAAATCTTGTAAGTCATAACTAAATCATACTACTAATACTATGAGAGCAAAATGATGTTGTCATGAGCTACTTGCCCCTGAATTCATCAAGAAAATCTTTCAGGATACCAACTTGCTCCCTAAACACGGGCCTACATTCCGCAAAACCTTCGACCAATCCAGAATTTTTCAACGGGCCCTTCCAGCCGTCTTCGTTGTTGCGCTTTGAACACGCTTCTTTCTCATCCAAACAGGGAATAACTGCAGGATCCGGATTTTTAACAACCTCTTTTCCATCAAGATCATTCTCTTTCGACATGTCCTCGTTTTGCTTCTGCAGACTCTCCACGACCTTCTCGTTTCTATCAAGAACAGGCAAGATCGCATCTAACGGCTCTGCATTTGCCGGTTTCTGATCATCCGAGAGCTGCTTCAGAGGATGCAAAGCTTCAGAGTCCTGATGATCAGGAGTTGCAGGTGGAATTGTCTTTGAAGTATCCGAGCAGTTGGTTTTGGGTTTTGGCTTCCTCGTCTTCTTTTCTACTTTCTTGCCATCGTCGAAAAGGTGTTTGACTAATTCCTGGCTGACCTGAACTGTGTATGCTTCATCCATGACGAGACAAGCAATTCTACCTCACCTGAAATCACAGAAGCCATCATGCCACTTTAAGGCCATAATTCCAGACTACTACGTACATCATCGATTACATCCTAAAATCAATTGGTAATACGAAAAACAATTACCCTATTATATTCACAAATACAATTCAACAGTAAATATACTTATTGGTGAAAAACGACAATTCAATCCGCAAAATCGATTGAATCAGTTTAACAAACAGCTACGAATATACTGGAGTCATGATATCGATTTTGTTGGCAGATAATTTGATTAATCCAAAGAGAAATACAATACCTTATATATGAAAGCTCGATCTGGCGGATAACTTTGATCTTCTACTCAGCGGCGGTGAAAGACTGTGGAAAAACGATGGAATTACTTCGATGCAGAATTTATAGAAAGGAAAGAAAGAGATACCAAACTACTGATCAAGATAGTAAAATAAAAACGGGAAAATATCGACTACTTGTTCATCAAGACAAGAAAAAATAAATAAATTAAAACACGCTCTTTAATAAGCTCTGTCAAATAAATAAATAAATAAATATGCAATTAATTACTAAAAAGTATTCATCAAAAAAAATAATTATAATTCAATAAAAATAATTAGTCAAGAGAAAAAATTAAACTAAAATTTTGTGTTAAAATATATTATTCACAAAAATATAACATGAATTAATAAATTAATTATAATCTACTGTACAATCTATCTACTACATAATCTATAATATATCAAAAAGAAAAGCCAAATTGAGACATGGATTCATCAAACTCTTCGTTTAGATTTGTATTCTATTTGTTTAGATTTGTATTCTATTATTATTAATTAAAACAATTACTTAATAACAAAAAAATAATTATGATTAAGATAAAATAATTTTAAAATACACCTAAAAACAACTCAAATTACTTTGTAATTTGTATGTAGCCATGTAGCCACCGAATCCGCCTCAATTAGAAATTATTTTTATGTCATGTGTTTGGCTTATTTTAATAAAGTTTTTTTTTTCTAAAAAAAGAAGTAATTATTTTTATAATTTTTGGTAATTAAGTATATATAATATGTGTTGGTATACGTAGCTATTACAATGCTTGTTTCTGGATTAGAATCAGTACTACTGAATCTTTACACTTTTCCAGAAACTATAAACTTAAATAAAAGAAATGAAGAAGAAGAATGAAACACGAACAGGTCTTCAACTTCGATCGAACGTCAGAACTGGATTGCGGGTAGTCGAGGCGCTTTCGCTATCCGCAAGACAAATACGTCCCGTGTATGCTACGGTTTTCAGACGTAATGTCCCCAAAGATACAACGACTTTCTTGTTCGTCTCTGAAGCAACCAGAGCCGAACCACTTTCGAACGAGAAAAAGTGGGGAGTATGAACTTATGAAATGCTGGGAATGCTTTTGCTTTTTTCTGGTGTGTGAAATGCAACCTAGGACTCGCTATTTATAGCTGAGCTCCAAGCATGTGAAGGGATGGGTCAAGGCATTCATGCAGGTGAGTAATGCTGCCATTACCACCACCTGTAACCTCCAGGAGTTAAGCCTGGTCATTCAACACATAGTAACAGCCAGGTAATGACCTGCTGGCCGTTGGAGTTTCTGAAAATAATAATAATAATATAATTATTAAATATTATTTTAACAGGCTGCCTTTTCAACTTCAGCCCACATGTGTACAACTTTAGCCCACCAGTTGTGAGCCCAATCTATAGTTCAGCCCGTCAGCAAAACTATTACGATGGCCAGGCCCAGGAGCCCCAGGAAGCCCAAGGAAGCCCAAGTCCAGCCCAAAGTCCAATTGCCAAGATCCAAGTCCAAGTCCAAGTCCAAGTCCAAGTCCAAGGACGAGGCGAGTCGGGACGGGACGGGACGGGCCGAGCCGAGCCGAGCACGAGCACGAGCACGAGCACGAGCACGAGCACGAGCACGAGCACGAGCACGGGCACGGGCACGGGCACTGGCACGGGCACGAGCCGAGCGGACGGACGGACGGACATGAGTGGAAATCAATGCATGCATGTATGCAGACTCTTCGTTCAATTCCCCAAAAGAATCTATCGCTTCCGGAAAGGTAGTTTGCGGCTTTGAACCTTCCGTAGTGATATAGCATCGGAAGTACAGGAGGCCTAGTGGACACGATGCCTTGAACTATTCCCCCACATCGTACAACGAGTCAATGCTATTCACGCAATAAATTCCGTTAAATTTCCCGTTCTATGTTGTGTCCGTTTTGGCCATGGACAACACTTTGGATTCATAAATGTTTACATTTGAAGCGGCCCTCACTTCACATTTATATAGGTGACCTCCCATCAAAAGTATCCTGACATACTTCACCTTTTCAAGGTAGGGATTCATTAAAAGTCTCCTCGAGAATTTAACCTGTTACCACAGTCAGGAATCAGCACTTGAATTGCCTTTAGGGATGAGTACAAGTGCTCGATTGAACTTTCATAACTTAGTTTTCCCTTTGAACCAAGTTCATGGGATCTCCATTCATCAAGGTAGGGTTACCATTATGATCGTTCGATGGATTGTGGTTTTTCAAACCCATTCCCTCTAGCAACACGCCCAATTGATCTCGATTCATTCCTTTTGTCAAAGGATCAGCCAGATTTTCCTTAGATTTTACATACTCTAAGGAAATTACTCCATTTGAGATCAATTGTCGAACGGTATTATGTCTCCGACGAATATGTCGAGACTTGCCGTTATACATAATGCTCTGTGCTCTCCCTATGGCTGCTTGGCTATCACAGTGAATCATCACGGGAGACACAGGCTTTTTCCAACATGGAATATCTTCCAAAAAGTGACGAAGCCACTCTGCATCTTCACTAGCTTTATCTAAAGCTATAAACTCAGATTCCATAGTGGATATGGCTATACACGTTTGTTTCGTTGACTTCCACGAAACTGCTCCGCCCCCGATACAGAAGACGTAACCACTAGTGGAATGTGAACTTTTAGAATCAGATATCCAACTAGCATCACAATATCCATCAAGTACATTAGGATATCTCGTATAGTATAGCCCATAATCTCGGGTGTATTTCAAATACTTTAAAACCCGATTCAAAGCATTCCAGTGCTCAACACCTGAATTGCTCGTATACCTGCTCAGTTTATTCACAGGATAGGCCAAGTCTTGACGTGTACAATTTGTTAAGTACATCAGACTGCCTATAACTTGAGAATACTCTAACTGAGCTACAGGTTCAGCCTTATTGACAGTAAGATTTATACTTAAGTCAATAGGCGTCCTACTCGTAGGACCATCATGGGCATTGAATTTCTTTAACACTTTCTCAACATAATGAGATTGTGATAAGACAATTCCATTTGGGGTTCTTTCAATTTTAATCCCGAGGATTAAATCAGCAACTCCCAAATCTTTCATGTCAAAATTTCTTTTTAACATTGCTTTAGTATTCATGATCAATTCACGAGTACTACCCATGATTAACATGTCGTCTACATATAGACAGACTATGACAAACGAGTCAGATGTACCTTTAATGTACACACATTTCTCACACTCGTTGATTTTATATCCATTTGATATCATAATGTTATCAAATTTCAAATGCCATTGTTTAGGAGCTTGCTTAAGTCCGTATAATGACCTTATCAATTTGCACACCTTTTTCTCTTGTCCAGGTGCTACAAATCCCTCGGGTTGTTCCATATAAATTTCTTCTTCTAATTCACCATTCAGAAACGCAGTTTTCACATCCATCTGATGAATATCGAGATTGTGCAAAGCAGCAATCGCAATAAGCACCCGAATAGACGATATTCTGGTTACAGGTGAATATGTATCAAAGAAATCATATCCTTCTCTTTGTTTAAACCCTTTGGCTACCAAACGAGCTTTAAACTTATCGACCGTTCCATCTGCTTTATATTTTTTCTTTAAGATCCATTTACATCCTAAAGGTTTACAACCCGGTGGAAGATCAACTAACTTCCACGTGTGATTTTGCAGAATAGACTCCATTTCGCTATTAATAGCTTCTTCCCAGAGCGGTGCATCTGGACTGGATAGAGCTTCCCCGTAGGACTTTGGATCGTCATCCAATAAATACGTAATAAAATCAGGTCCAAACGACTTAGCCGTTTTTACCCTTTTACCACGTCTAGGTTCAATAACCTCTTCGTCTACCTGATCGTCACCAACAGGTGTTGTGTCGACATCAGGTTCATAAGTTCTTTTATTAGAACTTGATTCATCTCTTTCTTTACAAGGAAAGATATTTTCGAAAAATGAAGCATTTCTCGATTCAATCGTGGTACCTTTATGCACGTCTGGATTATCAGACTTGTGTACAAAAAATCGGTAAGCCATACTATTGTATGCATATCCGATAAAAATGCAATCGACCGTCTTAGGTCCGATTTTCATTGTTTTTGGTTCAGGAACAGACACCTTAGCCAAACACCCCCACACTTTAAGATATTTATGTTGGAGTTGTGTACTTAATGTCTAGATTTAAGTAACGGAAACTCACGATCCATTGCCATTAATATATTTAATTAAATAAACAATTATTTGCATTTAATTATTTATAATTAAATATATGCAAATTATAGTCCTGGATTTTATACGTTGTAGTTAGTATGGTGTGCATGGGCGCACAGAAGATCATACTATCGGTTACTCGTATTTAATCGAACAGTTGCTCACGACCTAGATGGACACGGACCAATCCATCGGTATAGTCGTTGTGTGAGAGAGAAAATAATTTATCTTAATTATTTTATCACACTTGTACACTTGGTGTATTGGGCGGATCGCTTGAGACTTATCAATTAGGATTGCTCTGTGATAATTGATTCAAGTCTCGGAGTATTTTATTCTTAATCCCTGAAACAATTGCGGGTGTGTATATTTAATATAAGTGACTTTGATTTTCCAAAGGAATTAACCGATTTAATTATTGGGTTAATTACCGGTTAAGTTGGGTCACTATATTTTATATATGGCATGCCGTGAATTCTTGAAGGGACAGTGTATCCCGGAAGGGTTGATAATATCCCCGAGATGAGCTCATAAGGATTTATTATGTAAACCTCGCGAGTGGATTTGTTCCGCATAATAAATAAGGTTGAGTGGTACTATTCTCGGATATAAGAGATGAATAAATTTATTAAGCAATAAATAAATTTTATTCATGGATATTTAAATCTTAAATACACGGAATAAATAATACTAACCGGAGAAATATTATTTGATATAATATGGATAAATATTGGGAGTGCAATTTTATTTATATAGTGGAAAATAAATAAAATTAATATTGATAAGAATTAATGGATTTGGGTTTGGACCCAATTTAATTTTCAATATTAGAAGCCCAATATTTAATCTCCTTTTGATCCCCTACGTAGCCTATAAAAGCACTACATGGTCTTCACAATTCATTAACCTAAGATACGCCAATCATAAAGTCTTGAAGAGTGAAGAAGATCCATAAGAGTTCGATAGATCGTCGCCCACCCGACGTTCGAAAGGAGTGCAAGGAATACGCGGGAAGATCACGAGGTCATCTTGATTTCGTTTCTCCGAACAACGAATCGTAGGTATAATATCTATACTAACTTGATATTATTCGATTTCGTTTATTGGAAATACCGTAGAACGCAAGATCCGAAATTCGGACCCGGAGTAGACGGAAGATCACGCGGTGGTGGCGAAGCCACCGGACCGCGTGGATCGACCCGCCTAGGGTTCGACGGGCGCGGAGGAGGCGACCCTCGGCTGGGCCGAGGGCGCGCGGTCGATCACGACGATCGACCGCTGGGGCGCGGGCTGGTGCCGCACCCCACCCCACCTCGACGGTGGGGACCTCCAGGCGGCGGCGAGTCGCCGGACTCGCCGCGGGGGCTGCTGGGCAGCCCCACCCAATCGCGTGAGACGCGATCGTTTGATCGCGCGAACCCCGCACTCGCGGGGGTTCGGGGCGGATTGCGCGCCTTCGGGCGCGTGGTCTCCAAAGCCCGGACTCCGGCGGATTAGTCGGCGTTCGTGTGATCTCCGGCGAAGGGTTCGTTCGGGTTATCGGTTCCGCAAATTTTGATAACCCGGGATATCGAATTCCAACAATTGGTATCAGAGCGTGGTTTACGTTCGCGGTATTTTCGATAAAATTGTTCTACCTTGCAGGGTTCCGACTATTATGGCTTGATTAATTATTCGTTTAATTTATTTTGTCATGATTGTTGGTTTTATTAAACTCTCGGACATGTCGAGATTCGTTTTTGGTGGTGAATGCTTGTAATAGTAAAAATTCGGGGGTTGACCGAATTTAGGATTTATTATTATGTTCATCGTTTTTCCGGAAAATGTATAGGGTCGATTTCGTGTATAGAATCGATACCGGAATTGTAATTTAGATTTTGTAAATTTATTTTGCGATTGGATCGACGAATCGAAGACCGCCGGAGAAGACGAAGTGACGAGATGGACGAGGGCTAGGGATCGATTGGATCGATCCCATGGTGATGCCCGATCGATGGCTAAGGGCGAGGGGCTGGTTTCCCTAGCCGCGGCTACCACCGGTTCGGTGGTTGGCGGCGTGGCTGGGCGGCGGCGCTCCTCCCCGTGGCTGGCCGGTCGGACGAGGTGGGGGTGGCGTGGGGTCTCCCAACCCATGCTACTCCTACCGGAAATATACTTTCCTATTTTAATTCGGTTTTTCCTATTTTTGATTATTTCTTTATGGAATATTCAAGAAAAAAAAAAAAGGAAAAGAATTAAATTAGTACTAAATTTATTTTTCCTATTTGATTATTCCTACTCATGGGAATATTCATGGATTAGGAATAAAAATAAATTTGTAAAGTATAATAGTCCTAAATTATTTTATTTCTTTATTTCATTATGGATATCATCTAGAATATTCCAAGAGTATTTTGGATAGATTATTCTAGAGATTTAATGGAGTGGAAAAAGAAAATAAAATAAATAAAAATATTAATAATATTTAATTTTATTTTTGATATATTCAATTGACTTAATTTTCGAATTAAGTAACTTTTGGATTAATTAAAAATAAATAGATTTAAATATTGGAGATTAATATTCTCGTCACGTGGAGCATTCAAGAAACGAAGACTGAAGACTAGAAGATGCGTACGGGGATGTGATAAAGCCATAATAGTCGGAAAATAATATTCTAGTATTATTTTGATTATGTGATAATACTATGTGCTTTATTACATGTATGCATGCTATATGTGTTTATTTTATGCACTAGATAGCGTATCCCTTTATTGTAAAAAGCTAAGTGGGAGAGGGTATGGAAACATACCCATGGTCTCCATTGCTGCTCTCTTGGTGACTTTTATAAACTTTTGAAGTTTATATAGATAAGTCATTGGAGGAGAGTTCTTGTAATTCCTCTTACGAGAAACATTGATTAAGTTTATCAAACAATGCCTAATTTGTCTTTCCAAAGCTGATTTCAAGTCGACTCATTCTCACCCCGGGGAGTGGAATGGAGCCAGAGCCACTTGGTCATGTAGAGGACACAAATTAGAGACCTTCGTACCATTCTTTGATAGATGGGTCGTTTGTCTGCTCGGCTCCCTCATTTATGAGAGATAGGGTTGTTCGCATGGTGAATCACTGGTTAGAAACTTCGAGTTTCACTTATGATTCTCCACGTCTTGATTTACAAGATTAAATGGATCAAGTAATTGGGAGTCAATTATAAAAGTCTCTTAGTGTAGTAAACGTCCACACCACGTGGCTTGCTATGCTGACGGACTTTGGATTAATTGATGTAGACAGTTGTAAGTAATTATGAAGAGTTGTGAAGTTATCGTAAACGTCCACACCACGTGGCTTGCGGTGATGTAGCGATTCCAAGTAATTTACTTTGGTACTGAGTAATGGTTTACACTTAGATACGCATTATAGTATTCCTCCCCACGAGGTTACGCTATAAGTGATGTATGACCAAAGAAAATCTAATTGATAAATCATTTGGGTGGGTAAACGTCCACACCACGTGGCTTGCCTTACCTGATGGGATTTTAGATGTAATTAGTGGTTTAATGATATTATTTGAGGGAGATAATATCGGATATTAAATCGATTGTTTGTTATTATATGTGCTCATAGATTATGGATGGCTTTGAACCCACTTTATGTGATACTTAAGGATTTTAACTCACTGGTCCCTGATTGTATTGATTGGAATAGAGATCTGGACATTGCCCAGACTGTTAAAGAGTACAAGTTTGTACTCAAGTGAGCTTTGTTCTCCTGAGCCTACCAATGTCTTAACTGATGAGGAAGGGACTGATTTTAATATCATGTTCAAACTCAAGGAGATGTTTAGACATGACGTAGAGGCTAGACAAGAGGCGATGAGGATACTCATAAAGGCCAGTCGATTCGAGGAAACGCTTAAACACGTTTTCGAGATGATGAACCTTTTAGACGAGTTGAGACGGAAATCGCAAGCTCTTGTAGCCAATGCCAAAGGTTTCGAACCTAAGGGCAAAACCGGGGGAAAGGAAAAGCAAGCAAAGAAACCCAGTGGTCCTAATTTTCTTGGATCACGAGATGGGACGAGAAAGCCAATAGGCAAGAGTTCTCGATGCAAACAGTCTGGGTACTGGAAGTCTGATTATCCTCTCAAAGAAAGTACGAAATCTTCTTCAGTCGTAAAACATAGTCAGTGGTATTATCTACCGGAACCTGGTGTGTAGATATGGAACCATTGACGGTATGCGCATTCTAAATGCGAGGGTTCCAGGAAACCCAACGACTTTGAAAAGAAGAAATCATAGTCAACATGGGCAATGCTGTTGAGGAGGCAGCTGTTGCAGTGGAGGACAATTATATAGGATTTCATTTTGAGTTATTGCTTTTATGTACCTTTTAGAAAGAACTTTGTTCTGGATTTCTAATGAATGGATATTTTATTTCTTTTAATCATTTGATGGTTATAAGAAGAAATAAGGATATTACCTATTCTGGTACATTAGCTAGCAATATATAAATGATAAACCCTAAGTCCACCACAATGCAACGAACCGTAGCACAAAACTCGTTTTACTTTTAAGAGATATTTCGGTAATGAATCATTTATACTTGTGGATTCTTATGCTAAGTCATGTTTATTCAAATAAGAAGTTCAAAGGTCGAAAATTGATATTTTGATCAATTAAGTTGAAGGAGTGGACCTTCCGACCCAAGAATCTAATTTGGAAGATAACATAACTAAGCAATCCTTTATGGATATAAGGTATAAGATCCGGACAAGTATTAGAATTGATTAACTCTGATGTATGCAGACCTTTGTCTACTCAGACAATAAGATACGAGTACTTCATTTTATGATTACTCGAAAAATGGACTAGCATACCTGATGTGCCACAAAAGCAAAGTGTTTTGACAAGTCAATGGACACAAAGCTATTGTGGGGAACCATCATGGTATATCCATTGAAAGCCTGCGATCTAATCGCGGAGGCAAGTGCCTGTCTGAGGAATGCATGGCATACTGATCAGAGATTGGGATTTGATCCCAAATGACTACACCATACACTCTTGTGTAGAAATGGTGTGTCGGAAATAAAAAATGAAACTCTTATAGAAATAGTAAAAGCATGAGTTATACGGAACTACCTGTGTTCTATGGATATGTCTGGAAACAACGGCGCATTCAAGTGCGGTTGTAGAATATCCTAGAAGAACAAAAGATGTGTGTTCAATAGTACTATGAACCAGAAGGACGTTATAAGTTCTAACGCCCGGTTCTTAGAGGAAGACTATTATATGAACCACAAAGCCCAAACTGACGTAATACTTTGAATGAGAGAGAACGATAAGACCTGGATACAGCCGAACCGAGTATAGATACACCACTAGAACCTGCACCTAATACTGTCACTGTTAATACACCGGAACGCCGTCGTAGTGGGAGGGTTGTTAAACAACCGGACAGATGGATTGGACTGGGTGAGTCTTCGGACTCGGCACCCGGAGTTCATGAAATCGATCCCTGGACCTATGATGAGGCGGTACAAGATATAGATGCGCCTTCTTGGAAGAAAGCGATGAAATCCGAAATAGAATCTATGGATTCTAATAAAGTCTGGGATCTTGTAGAACCACCAAGCGGCGTAAAGCCAATTGGGTGTAAATGGGTCTACAAGAGAAAGAGAGGATCTGACGGAAAGGTTGAAACCTTTAAAGCTCGGCTTGTTGCGAAAGGATATACTCAGAAAGAGGGAATCGATTATGAGGAGACCTTCTCGCCGGTAGCCAAGATAAAGTCGATCCGGATTCTCTTATCCATAGCAGCTCATATGGATTATGAGGTGTGGCAAATGGATGTCAAGACAGCTTTCCTTAATGGAAGTCTTGACGAAACAAACAACCAGAAGGATTCATTGCTAAGGGGCGAGATCATCTAGTGTGCAAGCTTAATCGATCCATTTATGGATTGAAACAAGCCTCGAGTTCGTGGTACTTGCAAATTGATGAGATAGTCCATTTTATGGATTCATCAAAGCATAGACGAATCGTGTATGGGAAACATGATGGAAACAAGGTGGTGTTTCTCGGGTTTTATGTAGATAACATTTTATCATTGGCAACAATGTAAAGATGTAATCAGACATGAAATGATGGTTGTCTGGATAAATCATTATGAAAGATATAGGAAGAAGTTGGACCTGTTCTTGAGATCTTGGATCTCTAGGAGAGAACATTGTACTTCTCCTGGACATCTTACATATATATGATTGTGGTTCGTTTTAACATGCAAGATTCCCAGAAAGGTTCGTTACCTTTCAGATACGGAATGCATCTATCTAAGGATATGTGTTTTGGAACACAAAAGGAGATAGAAGAAAGCAGTTTCCTACACTTTAAGTGTGGAAAGCTCGATGAATGCATTGTTGAAAACAAGAACCTGATATCGGCTATGCGGTTAGCATAGTGGGAGGATATCAAGGTAATCCTGGAAAGGAATACTTTACTGCTGTAATGAACATTTTAAGTACTTTCGAAGTACTGGAAACTATGTTCTGGATTATGGAGCAGACAAACATTTCCTTTGGATTACATTCTCTTAGATTTCAAATCGAATAAGGACCGGTGTAAGTCGATATCAGGCTATGTGTTTCACTATTAAAGGAGAAGGAGTTTTAACATGGAAGAGTGATAAGCTCGATGCTTTTCGGACTCTGCCATGGGTAACCAAATAAGCGGCCTCAGAGGCAGCGGAAGTTTTGGTATAGCTCCGGGATAATCTCTGGGACTTAGATGTGATTCTTAATTTGCCAAAGGCTATGTCAATAGCGGTGCGATGGCAAATGGTAAGAAGTCACAAGTCCATAAGTGTAAGATAACACATAGAGCAAGTACCACCTGATACGAGTCATCGTCGAGGGAGACGACGCTGTAGTCACCAAGATAACTTCAGAGCGGCAACCTAGAGTGCTCATTCACATAGTACTTCTTGGAAGTACAACTTAAGCACGTGATGAGTATGGGAGTCGGGAGTTTGGAGGAAACGACTAGACCTTAGTACAAGTGGGAGATTGTTGGAGTTGTGTACTTAATGTCTAGATTTAAGTAACGGAAACTCACGATCCATTGCCATTAATATATTTAATTAAATAAACAATTATTTGCATTTAATTATTTATAATTAAATATATGCAAATTATAGTCCTGGATTTTATACGTTGTAGTTAGTATGGTGTGCATGGGCGCACAGAAGATCATACTATCGGTTACTCGTATTTAATCGAACAGTTGCTCACGACCTAGATGGACACGGACCAATCCATCGGTATAGTCGTTGTGTGAGAGAGAAAATAATTTATCTTAATTATTTTATCACACTTGTACACTTGGTGTATTGGGCGGATCGCTTGAGACTTATCAATTAGGATTGCTCTGTGATAATTGATTCAAGTCTCGGAGTATTTTATTCTTAATCCCTGAAACAATTGCGGGTGTGTATATTTAATATAAGTGACTTTGATTTTCCAAAGGAATTAACCGATTTAATTATTGGGTTAATTACCGGTTAAGTTGGGTCACTATATTTTATATATGGCATGCCGTGAATTCTTGAAGGGACAGTGTATCCCGGAAGGGTTGATAATATCCCCGAGATGAGCTCATAAGGATTTATTATGTAAACCTCGCGAGTGGATTTGTTCCGCATAATAAATAAGGTTGAGTGGTACTATTCTCGGATATAAGAGATGAATAAATTTATTAAGCAATAAATAAATTTTATTCATGGATATTTAAATCTTAAATACACGGAATAAATAATACTAACCGGAGAAATATTATTTGATATAATATGGATAAATATTGGGAGTGCAATTTTATTTATATAGTGGAAAATAAATAAAATTAATATTGATAAGAATTAATGGATTTGGGTTTGGACCCAATTTAATTTTCAATATTAGAAGCCCAATATTTAATCTCCTTTTGATCCCCTACGTAGCCTATAAAAGCACTACATGGTCTTCACAATTCATTAACCTAAGATACGCCAATCATAAAGTCTTGAAGAGTGAAGAAGATCCATAGGAGTTCGATAGATCGTCGCCCACCCGACGTTCGAAAGGAGTGCAAGGAATACGCGGGAAGATCACGAGGTCATCTTGATTTCGTTTCTCCGAACAACGAATCGTAGGTATAATATCTATACTAACTTGATATTATTCGATTTCGTTTATTGGAAATACCGTAGAACGCAAGATCCGAAATTCGGACCCGGAGTAGACGGAAGATCACGCGGTGGTGGCGAAGCCACCGGACCGCGTGGATCGACCCGCCTAGGGTTCGACGGGCGCGGAGGAGGCGACCCTCGGCTGGGCCGAGGGCGCGCGGTCGATCACGACGATCGACCGCTGGGGCGCGGGCTGGTGCCGCACCCCACCCCACCTCGACGGTGGGGACCTCCAGGCGGCGGCGAGTCGCCGGACTCGCCGCGGGGGCTGCTGGGCAGCCCCACCCAATCGCGTGAGACGCGATCGTTTGATCGCGCGAACCCCGCACTCGCGGGGGTTCGGGTGGGGGCGGATTGCGCGCCTTCGGGCGCGTGGTCTCCAAAGCCCGGACTCCGGCGGATTAGTCGGCGTTCGTGTGATCTCCGGCGAAGGGTTCGTTCGGGTTATCGGTTCCGCAAATTTTGATAACCCGGGATATCGAATTCCAACAATTTATAAGACGGCTTATGATTTTTCCACAATTCGTACGGCGTCTCATTTTTACCTTTAAGTGGGATTTTATTTAAAATGTGGTTAGCTGTCAGAATAGCTTCCCCCCACATGTTCTGAGGTAAACCCGAATTTATCAACATGGCGTTCATCATCTCTTTAAGAGTTCTATTTTTTCGTTCAGCAACACCATTTGATTGTGGTGAATAAGGAGCCGTCGTTTGATGAATTATCCCATTTTCAGAACATAACTTCTCAAACGGAGCTACATATTCTCCACCTCTATCACTTCGAATTATTTTAATTCGTTTACCAAGTTGATTTTCAACCTCAGCTTTATACTTGGCAAAAGCCTCTAAGGCTTCGTCTTTGCTACTTAATAAATATAAGTAACAATATCTAGTACAATCATCAATAAACGTGATGAAGTACTTTTTACCACCTCTTGTTTGTACAAATTTTAAATCACATATATCAGTATGGATTAAACAAAGAGGTTCAGTACACCTTTCAATCGATGGAAAAGGTAACTTAGCCATTTTGGCTTCAACACAAATTTCACATTTCTTTTGTGAATCAATTTTTGAAGTTGGTAATAATTCCAAATTCATTAATCTTTTAATCGCATTTAGTTTTACATGTCCTAATCTTATATGCCACAATTCAGAACACTCAAGCAAGTAAACCGAAACAGAATTATTTTTATTAATGCTCGAGGCAACATTGGGTACATGGCGCACAGCCATTACATTCATTTTGAACAGTCCATTGTCGAGATAGCCCCGACCAAGGAAAGTTCCAAACTTAGTAAAAATAAACTTCTTAGCATCAAATACAAGTTTAAAACCATGCTCAACTAGGAGAGACCCAGAGACTAAGTTCTTGCGGATGTCCGGGACATGCAACACATCCTTCAACAGCAGCTCCTTTCCAGAGGTGAGCTTCAGGGTCACGTTCCCAACTTCAGCAACAACAGACGAGGAAGAGTTCCCCATGTGGAGCTTTCGGCCAGTCGAAGGAGCATAAGTGGAAAATGCATCCTTATCAGAGCAGACATGTCGAGTGGCTCCAGTGTCAATGAACCACTCCTTGGGATTACCAACCAAGTTGGCTTCAAACACCATTGCTGACATATCCATTTCAGTCAGCTCCTGCCTAGAGGTTTCAACAAGGTTAGCAGATTGCTTCCCTTTCCCCTTGTACTGTGCAATAGGTTGTTTAGGCTTCTTGCAATCTTTAGCCATGTGGCCAATTATTCCACAGTTATGGCATTTTCCCATGAACTTCCAGACCTTGGTGGCAGGCTCTTTCCCTTTAGAAGTATTCTGAGGAGGAGGCAGCTTCCTTTTGGTTTGCTCCATCAGATTCACACGAGGCTCCTCAGGCACACTCCCAGGATTAAACCTTTTATTAATGCTCTGAGGCTTCGAGGCATTTTAGGGAGTATATGTTTCGATTAGGCAGGGAAATATTGGTGGTGCTTCTTGTATCGAGAGGTTCGCTACAAGTTGTGGATGATGTAGAGGTGTTTAGGCTCGACATTGAGAGGCTTTTGTGGGTGAAAGTGGAGAGGATAGGGAATAGGGTATTGATTCTTGAGGAGAAACGGTGTATGTGGGCCGAGGCGTGTGAGATGGGAATCAAGAGTGATCGCGTCTACTTCACTCATAAAGGCATTGATGGATGGATGGTTTTCGACATGGGAACGAGCAAAAATTCGAAAATTTCAAATGAATGTGAAAGAGAGTGGGAGCTGTTGTCAAAATCATAGCTTGGTTAATCAACTCAAACAGAGCATGTTATATGTCTTTGGCTTTTATGTGTATGCAACCACTTCTTATTTTCTATTTGCATCATAAGCATAATTCATTTAATTTTTTTTCTTGTTGTGGGAATTTGAAATAATGTTTATTGGATTGAGATCTACATATATTATTATTTAATAAAATTCATGAATTTTTTTATATGTTAAATTGGAAAAGATTTAATTTTTTTATATTAAATGGAAATGAGCCTTAATATTAAATAAAAAATTCAAATTTATTAGTTATGAAATATTAAGAAACCTCTCTTAACCAGATTAAAAGAGAAGATCTTAGTCCTACTAATATAATATGAAGTGTGTGTTGATAGTCGGAAAATTGTGTTCCTTATGCCCTCTTGCTTCAGGGATCGAAGAACTAACCTCATCTTGTATTGCCACGTCGGGAACCTTGTGTTGAGATCCAGCAACAGTATGTCATACCTCACGCTCGTCATAGATCCTTAGCTCTGATACCACTTGTTGAAAGATCGGACGATGTATAGTATGAGAATAACGAAATACCGAAGAAAAGAAATCAACAATAAAATAGAGAAGACAAGAATTTACGTGGAAACCCAAATTGGGAAAAACCACGGGAGGGACGACGAAATTTCACTATGAGAAAATAATGAAAGAATTACAAAGATTATCTCTCACTCTCAATTCTTCCTCACAAATTCACTGCTCAAAACGGTGTAAAAATAATGTGTCTAGGAGATCCTAATTTATAGATGTAGAAATCCATAAATTAGGTAAAGAATAGGATTAGGAATAAGAATCCTTTCCCAAATATAACTCCATATCCCCTAAAATAGGAAATATATTATGACTTGATCTTCAGCCCAAAAAACCGCAAACGGAGTCCAAAAACGGAACCAACGCCAAAAACTGACCGAGCTGGAGAAAAAACGCCGACGGGCTCGGGCGAGCCCACATGGGCTCGGGTGAGCCGAGCTTCAGAGAGTTTGGGCTCGGGCGAGCCCGTTTGGGCTCAGGCGAGCCGAGCTTCAGAGAGTTTGGGCTCGGGCGAGCCGGATGGGCTCGGGTGAGCTAGGCTTCTGAAACGTAACCTCGTTTCCTTACGTCCGTATACAATCAACTCCCATCAAAGAGCGGTTTTGAGTCATATTTCAACAAGTATAATCATCCAAAACGAGTCTAGAAAAAAATATATTGTTGATTCAACAACAGAATCACCACGATTGCTCAATGTTCACAAACAACTAATGATGTTCATGTTAAAAGTATGCATTTGAGTTCATGTAACATACGATCACACCATTGATTCATGTTTATCAATTAAATTTGACCAATTTCAATCCAAGATGACTTATTTCATCACTGTGATCCTAATATTAACAATCAAAGGTACCACAAACAACTCAAAATATCATTTTGTCAAGTTTTTAACGCTCAACACGAACTCATGGAATAACACGAACATGTCATCACGCAAGCACGAACTTTGTCAGAAATGAGTTGACTATTTACAATTTTTAATCAACTCAAAACATCATTTTTTCAAGTTTTTAACGCTTGGCACGAACTCATCGAACAACACGAACATGTCATCACGCCAGCACGAACTCATCGTTCAACACAATTTCATGAAAGGAGGAAAAAACAATATCATTAAAAGGAAAAAAAAATCAATTAAAATGTTATTTATTAAAACATAATACAATAAATGAAACTAATTATCAGAATCATATGCATTTATAATGTCCCGATACATTATATCACTGATTACCCTTGTCGCATCCGGCAATGTAGGTCGACCGGCGGGCGATGGGGTTCGGAAGTCGATAATCTCGAGGGCATCTCGACCATAAATACATACGATAATTAGGCTTGTCCAATCATAGTACCTGAAGACCAGCGTATACCCCCATTTCAGATGATGCGCTACAGCAAATTCATGCCAACCCTCACCGAACACCACGAAACCGTCGTTCCAGATGACTTTGCACATTAACTCTTTATCACAGAAGGATTTGAGTACGAGTGTTTTACCCACCAGATCCTCATGTTCATAAGCAAAATCAGAGGGGAGACGCAACACAGACAAGAAATCATCGACTGTAATTTGTGTGAAAAATCGTTTGTAATCCATATTTTATTTGAGAACTGTTTTAAAAAAGAAAAGGGACACAAACACTTAAATAAACAAAATTAGTACAGTACAAATTTAATTTTGAAGTGGTTGAAAGAAAGTAAATACTACCCCCTATCAATCAGTGTGAGTAATCAAATCATAAATTAATATGACCGTTGACATTCTTTTCCTTCTAGGCACCACTTCGTTTCACCTCTTACATTTTAACACGAAATATTGTCATACTCAGCACGAACATTTCTTTATGCACGAATTAGTTCATCAGAAATTAGCACGAACCGGAAAGTACTTAGCACGAACTCTGAAATTATTTAGCACGAAATAGGGTTACACGAAATTGTGTTCTAACATCAGCATTTAAAATAGGGTTACAAATCACACAACACACTCAAATACAAAAACCTTTGCATCCTCCTTTTGTTCTAAAATGAGCCGAAACAAATCCGGGTCACTATGCAAGAGAACCTTCACCTTATTAATGCCTTTGTGACGTGTGTAAAAGAACATCGAATAATCGGTGCTCTTTGAACGCAAAGCCTCTCTAATTAAACTTAGTAGGTGAGATCGAGATACATGGTTCGTTGGCATGTAAAGTAGCAGATCCTCATTGCCTCGCTCTGATTGTTCACTGTAATGGACTAAAATACGATGAAACGACATCTAGAAAATTACAAAAACAAACAAAATGATCCGAGTACCTTTTCGTTCTTAATTTGTCTTCGAACCCCGTGGGAATTTGGAATTGACTCAAGAAGCGTTGTATTATTGAATCAAATTGTTTCGAACAACCACGGTAGTTGAGCATGCAATCGTGTCGTGATTAATAAAGTTCCCAACTACCACGGTAGCTGAGAATTAATTTTTATGGCAGGAAGTAGGAGTAATTGTGTTGATATTTAGGGTTCCCTTTTATAACTAAATCTAGGGTTTCAAACTAAGTAGCACGAATGTGAAACAGAACGGCACGAATAACATAAGAAATAGGGGGATTATACAATAGACTGGAAAAAAAACATTACACGTCCAAAATTTCACTTGAACGATCGAATGATTAACATATAAACGTAAATCAAAAAGAAAGAAACAACTTTAATAGTCGCGGTCCGGTTTGGGTCTCTCGTGGGCGTCGTACACATCAACTACGATTTCATCATTGGTGACCACCCGAAACTGCACCCATCTGCCAGTCGCAAGTTCCCAGTGATCGTAGAAGGCATCTCACCCACGTCCGAACCAGACTCTGTCCGAACCGAAACGGCCGCAAACATCAACATCCCATAGATGAAAGTCGACCTGGAGAATTGTTATGTTTCCTAAACGGCCAACAATTTGAGTAACAAATTTAGGGTGTAGCAGCAGCTTCCTCCGAATTATAACAACTTCGAAGCTATAGGGGGGAGCGATACAGTGTAATCAAATAAACCGAACATTTGATTAAAATATAGATTTCGAGGAATATATATAGGTGCCATACGGATAATTGATGTTCGTGTTTCTGATAATGCATTATGAATCGAGTTTTTTTTATAATAAGGTGATCGTCGACCCCAACAGTCCTCTACTCTAGAATCGCAATCGTCCCCTAATCTAGATATGCAAGTTGCAATTGTCCACTAATCATGATTAAGCGCACATCTTTTGAGAACTCTGCAAAAACGGATCGTTTCAGGAGATTTTGAGTTCGTGCCAAGGAAAACACGAAAATTTGAAGAGCACGAACTTACATTTGTTCGTGATATCAGGAGCACGAAGTAATGACTTTGTGCCAAGGTAAACACGAAATAATAAGAGCACGAACCCGTAATAGATTCGTGCATTACGCTTCTCGCATTATTTCGTGCTACTTAAAAAACTCATTTCGAATTCGTTTTCTTCGTGTTGTGTTTCGCTGAACCATGAATAGATCGAGTGTTCTCTCAGCTTGATGTTATTCTACATGTTTAGATCGACGCATGTATCAATCGAGAATATACACAGAAAACGGGAAGAAGACGCAATGAACAAATCCCTTTGTTTTATTATTATTTTTATTCTGGAAAGTAGGTGCATATTTGTCTTTTCAAAAAAAACGACTTACATTACTCGTACTATTATATCACATGACATAGAACTCATACCTCTTATATGTTTGACACTTCTTATATGTTTGGCACTCATCTGCATTTCCCCATTTTTTAATATTGGATAGAAGTATGAAAACTTTTTATCGTAAGTCCAACGGCCAGATAACAACCGCAAACCAACTAGGCCCAAGCCCAACACACTTGCATCAGGCGACGTCAGTTGTGACGTATGCCGACTAGGCCCAAAAGTCGTGACTGAGCCGTGTCTTACTTTGCATCAGGCGACGTCAGCAGTGACGTATGCCAAAATGGACTTATAAATACACTTATACACAAACAAACCAACTTCAAATTCAACACTCTTCAATTAAAAAAAAAATGGCAGCAAATGTGGGCAGGATGAAGCTTGGATCGCAAGGGCTGGAGGTGTCGAGGCAAGGTCTCGGATGCATGAGCATGTCGGCCAACTACGGCCCGGCCAAGCCCGAGCCCGACATGATCAAGCTCATCCACCACGCCGTCGACTCCGGCGTCACGTTTCTCGACACATCCGACGTTTACGGGCCCCACACCAACGAGATTCTACTCGGCAAGGTGTCCCTTAATTTGCTTTCTATTTATTATTATAAGTTGTTACTACAATTTACGAGTTAATTTGTTATTATAATCAAAATGGTTAACTCGAATCGATGCAGGCTTTGAAAGGAGGGATAAGGGAAAGAGTGCAGATAGCAACCAAGTTCGGGGTCACGTATAAGGACGGGAAGAGGGACATGCGCGGGGACCCGCAGTACGTGAGGGCTTCGTGCGAGGCGAGTTTGAAGCGTCTCGGTGCGACTTCATCGATCTCTATTACGTCCATCGGATCGACGCTCGTGTGCCAATCGAAGTCACGGTGAGTATATGCGAGTTTCGATTTCGATCATGTCATATATATGTTGACTAGACGAGTTCACTTCAGTTCAAACACATTCAGTTCAGCTAAATTAATAGTATTTTTTCAAAATAAATTAAAATAAATTAAATAAAAAATAATTCAATTCAGTTCAGTAAAAAAGAACATGTCCTAAATGTACATGTTGTTAACCAGATGGGTGAACTGAAGAAGCTGGTTGAGGAAGGGAAAATAAAGTACGTCGGGCTCTCAGAGGCCTCTGTCTCGACCATCAGAAGGGCTCACGCCGTCCACCCGATAACCGCTGTCCAGAACGAGTGGTCGTTGTGGACAAGAGACTTGGAGGAAGACCTAGTTCCTGCGTGCCGGTACTTATAGTTATACTCAATTCTAGCTCATACCTGATTTATATAGGCTTGGAGGAGTATATATTTATATAAAACCTCTTGATCTCTCTCTATGAATTTCAGAGAGCTCGGTATCGGGATCGTCCCATACAGTCCACTCGGCCAAGGATTCCTCTCGACCGGTCCCAAGTTGATCCAGGAACTGTCCGACGGTGACGTCCGTAAGGTTGGTCCAGTGCACAATCAAATGGCTGATTCAATATATATATATATATATATATATATATATATATATATATATATATACTGTTTTTTCTCTCATTCACAAACTCTGTTGCATTATTAATTAGATTTTCCCAAGGTTCCACGCTGAGAATGTGGAGAGTAACACGCTTGTGTACAAAGGGGTTCACGAAATGGCCTCGAGAAAAGGCTGCACGACGTCTCAACTAGCACTGGCTTGGGTTCATCACCAAGGAGACGATGTCTGCCCGATTCCGGGGACCACAAAGATCGAAAACTTCAACGACAACATCGGGGCTCTCTCTGTTAAGTTAACCCCGGATGAAATGGAGCAACTCTCTGCTCTGGTTGGAGCCGTTAAGGGAGACATGAACGCTTTCATGGCAGCCACGTGGAAAAACGCAGACCCTCCGCCGTTATCCTCTTGGAAATCAGGCTGAGTACCAGAACCACTATGCTATCACTCTGAGTTATTGTCTTTTGAATTCAACTTATACTACTTTCTGTTTAGTTGTATGTAATAATCCCACATGATTTGTGTAGGGACTTGGGAGGAAGCCTTACATAATTTCACTTGTGATGATGCCAATTACTATGAATTAATTCCACTTTTTTTTTTCTTTGATATAATCTCCTTTTGAATTCTTTGAAGAAAAGCAAGTCAAAGATAGAAATTGGGATACTATTATCTCTAATGCATAAATTGTTGAAGTAGATAGTCGATACAGCTTAAACCTACAATTAGTCACCTCACTTTTTACTCTCGAAGAAGATAATACCCAACGACATAGCACACAGAACATTGCAGCTTAAACCTACAATTAGTCACCTCACTTTTTACTCTCGAAGAAGATAATACCCAACGACATAGCACACAGAACATTGCCATTGGATACAACAAGTTTAAAGTCTTGATGAATAACTCGTGATGCACCTTAAGTCAATACAATGTGTCAAAGTTGGACCAATAACACCTTAAAATGCGGGTTCTTATTCCAATCGATGTGGGATACCCTCACGAGTAGGCCGGAAATTTCATCGGTTCTACTCGTGGATTAATGTCATCTTTGTGACGGAAATTCATCGGCTGGGGGATCCACATCGTATTGGGCCCGCTCTGATACCATGTTAAAGTTGAGCCAATAACACTTTAAAAGGCCTTTTAAGGTGATAAGGTTGTCCAACTTATATGTGAACCTAGGGTTCTTATTTCAATCTGGGATATTCAACACAATGATAAATATCAAAACCCTAAGTCCCAAATTTGAGGATTCTTTTACTCACAACTCAATTAGTAAATAAACTAATAAATAAATCATCATTTGTCACATCTAAAAAATTGTATCCAGTACCAGAGAGAACAAAACATGCAGGTAGTAAGAAAGTAGGAGTGTATGGCTTCTTACTTTTGTTGTCACTTCAAGATGGCGCCAGAGTTCTTCATCGTGCTCTTATAAAAGCCTTGATAATCTTGAAATGGTGGAACGGATCCCCACAACACTGTTATCAAGTTGTTTGACCAAAATTGTCTTGGAATCAAACTTAATAACTCCACAAAGAGAGTATCTGCTTCAACAGCAGCCTGCAGCACTTGCAAAAAAGAAACAGTTTACTGACTAATAAAGTTAAAAACTAACAATATGGAAATATAGCATCAAATAGCACTTAGGGAAATTACAACTAAGAAAACAATGACAAAAATTGTTGTTGGCAAATGAAGAAGAATTTTGTAAGAATTCTTCAACTGTGTTGGCAGAGATAAAGAATCACTACAGTTTCTTTTTTCTTAACCAGAAAATACATACATTAGCATCTCTGAAGCAGTAGCAAGTAACTGATCCTAATCGATTTTTGGAAAGAGAAGGAAGAGAGATAATAAAATGCTTCAAACCAAGGTATTTTTATTTGATGGAAATGGCAAGAATCTGAGATTTTTCTTTGATATTCAAATATGAAAAACTACAATCAGGCCACATAACTTGGAATATTGCACCCCAATAAGCACCTTATAAAAATCTACTAGGAGTATTAGACAAAACATATTTCGTTCAACCCGGATGCGCATTTGGGTTGAGCCCCGACCAAGTCAACACGCTATGCTCGGTGGCACAAGGACTCACTAATGATCACCCGCTTGCATTGTGTGATTGTATGATATGTAAGAGAGGCCGTCATTTTTGATTCATAAATTCTAATAATATCATAGTTAAGGTAAGGTTAAATTTAATTAAGGATATGGTGGAAGATTGAAAATTAAACCTTCAAACTTAAACTTAAGATAGATACATTCCACAATATTAGAGTTTAAGAACCGTATGCCCAAATCATGAAACACACAAGCAACTCTCAAGCTGAAGCATGATCCGCGTTGCAAATCGGCAGCTCAGCCTCGACATTCGGAGGGATCTTAAGAATCGGATTCCTCTCGAAGAAATTCACCGGCTTCAGATCAAAGCTCGACGACACTGTCGGCATGATCGGGAAATCTTCCTGACACGGAATATGATGGAATCCCAACGTGTACCACACAACAATATCCTCGTTCTCAATCGCTCGGTCCCTGCATCAAAACACCACAAAAAAAAAAAAAATAAACAAACGAACGAACGAACGCAAATAGCCTAATTAAAAAAAACATCGAAACGCAACCTGTTAGACCACACTTCTAAAGTATCATCCCCATGGCTCTGGTATGCAAACAGCCCCCCAGCCCATTGCTCGGTTTTGTTATAAGGCGTGACCCAAATCTGATTGTTCGTAAACGCCCCCCGTTTCTGCGGGGGGTCGTTCGGGTCGAGAAGATTAGCAGCAGTCCCTCCAGGAACCACCTTATACCCGACAGGATTTCCCACCCTCGTTTTCTTGGAAGGGTTGATGACGTGGAATTCCGATGGATCGTGGAGCTTGAGCTGAATTTGGGCTTCCTTTTCGGTCTTGGCCACTTTCCTCACTGCTTTCAAGTAGCTCATTCTCGGGGACTCTCCCGGCTTGGTGTACTCCCTCTGGAGGTTGACTTTGACGAACGAATTATTGTGGGACCCGTCGACGTCCATGTCGAGATAGAACGTGATGAAGTGGTCGTGGATTACTCCGACCACGTTCTCGGACAAGAGCGTTCCGTATAGGTCTTCGTCTCGGTTCGCTTGGTCGACGTTGGAGAAAGGAGTGCCTTTCACCATCAGTATCCCACTCAACCCAACCTTACAAAATAAAAAGCAAAGGCACACCATCTTACGACAAAATACAACATGACAAAAAACACAAAGAGGAATTAATCGATACTTAGGTGGTGGACATTTTGTCCCGAAATCTCGATCTAATCTCGAAAATTAGCGAGAAATATGACTCTATTCATTCCGTTTTATTTTTTTCCACAATGAGACGGGATCAGGACGAACCCGTTTGGTTGTATCATGTCTTGTCCGACAAATTTATTAATATAAATATCTTTCTTATTTTTTTACATAAATTAATAAAAATATTAAAATATTAATTTTTTTAATTAGATTTATTAATTAAATTAATATATTTTCATAATCTCATAATATTTATATAATAATTTAATATTTTTATATATAATTTGTCTTATGACAAAATGCAATTTGACAAGACACAAAGAGGAATTGAATTGAATTGAATTGATTGATAGAGAAAAGCACTGACCTTGATTCTGATTAGCCCGTCGGTTTGAAACTCCCAGTCGACGATGTAATCGTAGTTCGCGACGGAGGCGGCCATCCGCACAAGGAGGGTGACCTTCGGCCTCGACTCCCGGATCTCCATCCCGGTGATGGGGCTCTCCGAGTGCCTCCACCCGATGTCCCCCGCGTAGCTCTCGAAAACGCAGACCATGTTCGACCGCACGTACGGCGTCCCGTCGGCCGCCGCGAAGACCCCGTCCATGAAATAGGCGTTCCGCGGGCAGTCGTTGAGCGGGACCAGGGGCATGGCCTGCAGCCCGAACCCGTACTCCCCCGCGTCCATGTACGTCTTGAAGTACCACGCGTCCGTCGGGTCCATGTACGGCACGAACAGCTCGGAGGCCAGCCCTTTGTACATGACGTCACGCATCTCGGCGGTTTCCGGGTCGCGGACCCTGGCCCGGGAAACGATCACGCCGGCTCTCGGGTCGGGCTTCAGGTGAAACTCCCAGTTCGCCCACTTGATTAAATGATTGTTCTCCACGGTGAAGCTCGGGCCTTTGGGCTGCTCGATGGATATCGGGTTGAGGAGGCGGTGGTGGGCGGAATAGCGGTAGTCGGTGTTGGCGGCGGCGGGGATGGGTATGCCCTTCCCTTTGTCGGTGATCTCGACGACTTCCTTCGTGTCCAGATCGACGACAACGGTCAGCCCTTCGATCGGCCTCATGTAGAAATTGGCAGTTCCATTCAGGGAGTAGCATTGGACCTTGATCAGTCTTCGATTTTCCCCAATTTCACCTAATTCAAAATTAATTAATTACAATAAATTAATTAATTGATCTTAAATAATTGATTAGTCTTACCGAACCATCCGGATGAAATGGGCAAGCAAGCGAGGTCGGCCAAATCGACGCCGCGGTCGGCCACCGTGCGATTGAACTCGGCGCTGGCGAGCGGGGCCCACGTGACAGATGTCATGTCCTCCACCGTCATGGTCGGGTAGCCGGACAGATGGCTTGCGTCGTGAAAGGTGGACTTCCCGGAGCCCAAGTCGACGGTGAGCAAGTGGGACGCTCCGCCGGAGCGGGCGACGACGGAGGCTTTCCTCGGGGGGAGTGGGTCCCCCGGCTTCCATCGGAGGACGATTGCCTTGTCGGGCTCTTCGAGGACGACGGAGTGGAGAGCGTAGGCCTTGTTCTTCCGGAAGAGGTCGAGCTTGCGGATGACGTGGCGGACCCTGTGGAGCTCGGAGACGGTGAGGGGGTCCAGAGGGTGGCGGGGTAAGTCGGCGGAGTGGAGGCGGCGCGTGGGTTTCGGAAGACGGACTGGAGTCTTGTGGGCGGCGTATTCTAGCAGCACCGCCGTGTCGGGGTTTGGAGAAGGGAGGATGCAGAACACGAAAAAAAGGATTAAGAGAAAGGGGATATAGTCGTGTCTGTCAGCCATATGTGATTAGTGTGTGATGTGAATACTGAATAGGGGGATGGAGATAAATAAATAAGAGTATCAAGATTCCTCATTATAACTAGTCATTGTCTATGAAAACATTTTATCGAGATTCGAATTTGAGTCGTGCTACTTTCTATATTTGTTGGGCTAAAAAACTCAACTTTTTAACTACAAGTGATGCGAATACGTCCAAATTTTAAGGTGTAATTATCTCTTTTTTGAGTTGGTGAACAAGTTGGATCATCCCTTGTTTTTTCTTTGTAATAAGCTAATTTATCATTAGTGCAGGCCGTACTGAATTTTTTGTTTGGATCCACCCTTGTTATAACTCAATTTCATTTCTCATTTATTATTATCTCAGGTATAATCGGATGAACGATCGGTTGAAAAGGGCAGGTCGTCATCGGAGATGGGAGTGATCTAACCGGAGACGAGGGGCTACATGGGACCACTGCACATGAAAATTATGTCCCTAATGTTACCTTCTCTCCCGTTTTTTGATAAAAATTATGTTAAAAAAATTGGAATAAAATAATTGGTTTGATCAATATTTGATTGATTTTTTGTGGCTAAATATTAATTCACGTTGGAATTAATTTGTTGATAATTTTCTACGATGTTACGTAGTTAATTATAATGTTTTATTTCGTCAAGATCTGATTTTTCGGTGAGTGAGAAATAAATAATTTTGGGTGAGTGAGAAATAAATAATGAATTAGCCAAGTGAAAAGACATTATTGAATTAGAATCGTAAAGTCTCATCTCACATCGAAATGTGGTAGATAATGGGTTTGTGAGAACCATTATAAAAGGTCTTATGTATTAATTGTTGAGAATATGAAAAGTCTCTAATCGCACAATGTGGAGAGAAAATTAATATCTTATGAGAGTAGTGAAATGTTTCAACTTTAATTAAGTCCATTTACTTGAATTTTATTCTTGGTCAATTGGAATATAATGATTTGGACTTGGGCCTCCGAGAATTTTCTTGGGCTTATATAAGGTCTTGTGTTAGAATATTGTGTAGACGATATTAATTCCTTGCATTTGCATATGCTCGGTTCTCTCTTTTTCTCGTTCGCCGGAGCTTCTAGCTGGTGTGCCTCAGACTAGAAGATGATTGAAAGTCGTTGTATCTTTGGGGACTAACGTCGTAAAACCGTAGCATACACGGGGCGTTTTAGTCTTGCGTATAGCGAAAGCGCCTCGACTACCTGCAACAAGTTTCTGTTCGAAGTCCGATTCAAGTTTAATTTATTTAATCATTTTATTTAATTTTATTCTGGAATTGTAAAGATCAGTAGTACTGTTCTAGTCCAGATTTATTTTTTATTTTATTTTTCGGATTTAGGCATTTTGTACAAAAATAACCAACAAATTATGTACAATATTTAGCATAGTATTTATGATCGATGTTGCGGGGAGAGTAGCTGTTTGTACGTAGCATTCCGGTTCTGGAAGAGATTTCGGAAGCGTTGACCATTGACCAAATCACCTGCAACTCCTTATTGTTGGAACTTATCAGAGATTAATCATACAATAAAATAAATGGTTTTTAAATTGTTAGAACTTTTAATTAGTTTGACAACAATCAATATAATTTATTTGAAAAATAACACAGAAAACATAAAACACAGAAAATATAATACTTACTGCAACTTTAATTATAATAAACATATTTTGATATAAACATATATATATTTATATTGTTGGAACTTATCAGAGATTAATCATACAATAAAATAAGTGGTTTTTAAATTGTTAGAACTTTTAATTAGTTTGACAACAATCAATATAATTTATTTGAAAAATAACACAGAAAACATAAAACACAGAAAATATAATACTTACTGCAACTTTAATTATAATAAACATATTTTGATATAAACATATATATATTTATATTGTTGGAACTTATCAGAGATTAATCATACAATAAAATAAGTGGCTTTTAAATTGTTAGAACTTTTAATTAGTTTGACAACAATCAATATAATTTATTTGAAGAATAACACAGAAAACATAAAACACAGAAAATATAATACTTACTGCAACTTTAATTATAATAAACATATTTTGATATAAACATATATATATTTATATATATAATCTGATGATAGCTTTGAAAAATAACACAAAAACATAAAACACAGAAAATATAATACTTACTGCAACTTTAATTATAATAAACATATTTTGATATAAACATATATATATTTATATATATAATCTGATGATAGCGCAAATATATTTTGAGCGAAATTAAATATATTTACTGATTCTACGCAAATATATACTACCTCTGTCCCAAGACCACTTTCTTCACAAATAACAAAAGAAGTGTGACCATTAATATGGGATATGGGACAGAGGTAGTATATATATATATATAGAACTAACTTGTTTTGATAGTGGCTTGCGCAGCAATCTCCTAAGACAGAAATTCGCCCACTACTCGTCTTTGTGTATGTAGTTTTCTAGACGTCTATCTTGCAGGATACAACTATCGAAATAAGTGGTTTTTAATATTGGACATTTATCTTAATGGTGTGCCAAAATTAAAACGTTATTTTATGTTTATTTATTTATTTTGATTAAATATTCTGATAATATTATGCCGTTAGCGCGAGAGGTTACAACTTTTAGATGAGTTTTCTTTTGAATGAACTCATGCAACATTCATAAATTGTAACGTTTATAAAATTGTTACTACTCTTGTTTTATAGCCTATATAAGAAGACATCATGAAGCATAAAAAGTACAGAACAGTATCAAGTTTCTTTTTAATATTATATTTCTGAGAGTTACGATTAGAGTTTGCAAGGATCTCAAGTTGGTGTGTAACAACGAGAGTTCGATAGTTGTATCCTGCTAGATAGACATCTCGAAAACTACATACACAAAGACGGGTAGTGGGCGAATTTCTGTCTTAGGAGATTGCTGCGGAAGCCCTATCAAAACAAGTTAGTTCTATATATATATATATATATATATATATATATATATATATATATATATATATATATATATATATATATATATATATATATATATATATATATATATATATATATATATATATATATATATATATGGGATAATTGTAGGCTAGTGGCTGACCTATAGGCACTTTTGTACTTTGGTTACTCACCTTGCAATCTGTACACCCGACTAACTGAACTTTGAGGAAATTGCATTTTCATTTGAAAAGGGGCGGTTTCCGGCAACACGTGAATTGCACGTGACCTGCTATGCCAGATGTCGCGTTTTGCTTGGATCGAAGAGGAAAATTACATTACTAACTCTGGAGTCATTTTTCAATTTATTAAATGTTATATATTAATCTAAAATGGGCAAATGTCTTCAAAATTTCCCAAATCCGAAATCGGGGAAGAACACAAAAAAACCTTAACCCTAATATCCACAATTCGTCCCTAAATCCTTATCACAGGATGTCCAGAAATTCGTCCACAAATCAAATCTCCATATAAGAGCTTTGTATGTGCGGGAATCCGTTGGTGAGAAAAACGTCATGGTCCAACGCGAATCCGGGAAGGAGGTTCTTGGCATGCGAAAAAGATCGGGTAAGTAATCAGTTTCATGTTCTTAGTAAATAATTGAACTTCCTTCTCCTTGAATCTCCCAATTTCATCGATTTGAAATAAAAAATGCGAACCCTAATTTTATGGAATTTGGGGAAACCATCTCTATTGAATCCTCAATATCATGTTTTTAGTAAATAATTGAACATTCATTCACATTGAATCTCCCCATTTCATCGATTTGAAATCTGAGAATCGAACCCCAATTTTCTGTTTTTTGGGGAAACCCTAATTCTGCAAAATTTTGGGGTTTGCAAGAAGTTTATTTGGGTCGACCCACCTGCTTGTGAAAGATGCTCTCAAATCATACCTGGGCTGCTTAGGAACATAAATTCGAAAGAAGCATCATTGAAGATGCTGGAGTTGAAGACTTTGGAGATGAAGAAAACCATTTTGAAATTGCTGATTACTCTTGTTGTTGGAGTTGTGGTGATTTTGATTTATGTTTTTAAATCTTAAGATTTTTGTTGATGTAGATGTAGGGTTGGTTTATGTAATGTGATTTTCTGTTGATTTGTACTGAATTTGAAATTGCAATGTAATGTGATTTTATGGTGATTTATGAAATATTGGTTTAAGTTATTCTCTTATTTCCTGGAATAAGATTCACAATACATAAACCAAAAGTCTTTTCACATAAACAACTTAATCAACTTCACAATACATGACACAATAACCCGTTCACAAAATAACTTGTTCACAATAGCAACAAATACAACCTCTGAAATCAATAACTTGTTCACAGAAGCACCAAAATAAGACAAAAAAGACATACATCAATGTTCCCAAACCAAGACATTAACATTCATTACACAAACTGATCGAGAGTTTCCAAAGCCAATTATCAAAAACACATAAAGTTACCTGTTTTTTCAATGAAGGGTCAACTGTAACATGTTTTTGTTGGAAATCGATATCCCGGGGTATCAAAAATTGCGGAACCGATAACCTCGACCGAAATCCCATCGTCGTAAATACGCGAACCACCAAACCGATCCGGGCTCGACCCGAGCATCGCCGCGGGATGAACCCGCGGCCGAAACCCTAACCGAGCCCCCGTCGGGGCTCGCGATCGCATGGGGCTGCTCTGGCAGCCCCGAGCGGTGAGTCCGGCGACTCACCGCCATCACCGGAGGTGGGGGGAGCCACCAGCCGCGGCAGTCCCCCCCGGTGATCGAGCGAGGGCTCGATCGCCCCCAGTCGCGGCGTATAGCCGCGGCCTTTCCTCGTGCGCCACCGCCGGCCAGGGAGAACCGGGGTGGTCGTCTGCCGTGGCGCCAGCCCACGGCAACTCCCCAGCGATCGACCCTTGGTCGATCGCATGCCCCGGGGTACAGCCGGGGCTTCCCTTTGGCCGCGGTCCCGGCGGTCGAACCCTAGGGTTCGGCCGCCCCTTTCGATCCTCGCCGGGGATCTCGAATCCCCATCCCCGAGGTTCGTCATTTTCCCGAATCGTGCGTTCATGTATGTATTACAATTTAATTCACATAAAATCATACAAGAGGGTTTATGATTTTACCTTTGATTCATTGTGCGGAGAAACGAAATCAAATTGAAGACCCTTGGATCTTCCCACGTATTCCTTGCACTAGCTTGAACGTCGGGTGGGCGACGATCTTCCAAGCTTATGGATCTCCTTCACGAACTCTCTAGAATATCAAGTATGATAATCTTGTCTTATGATTTGTGAAGACCATGTAGTGCTTTTATAGGCTACGTAGGGGATCTAAAGGAGGTGGAATATTGGGCTTCCAATATTGATGATTAAATTGAGCCCAAGCCCAAATCTATTAATCCCATCAATATTAATTAATTTATTTTCCACTATATAAATTAATTGCACTCCCAATATTAAACCATATTATATCTGTTGAGCCACAAAAATCTCCCACCGACACGTGGAATGTGCCGACACCCGACACCGGATAAAAAGGCCCGGATAAGGCTCCTACTGGTACCGTGGGCCCCCACGCCAACTCACCATCACAAGAATCAGATAATGCCCACGTATACCGTGCTCGGACCCCGGCCAACTGCAAAGGGTGATAATAACTCGACATACGGGACGACGGGTCAGATGGTCCCGGAACGCGGCCCAGCACGAAGCCGAGGCGCCCAACGACCCGCATGCAGTGGGACGATTGCCGAACCCCCGGATCGCACCAGCGCATCCCGCACGGACACCGAAGATCAGTTCCCCCACCAACTGGTGGCGTGGGCCCACGTGCCAACCCACCATCGAGAGGATCAGGACATGCTCCGCATGTTGGAATAGGTGACCGGCGAGCCAACGGTTGGCCGAGCGGTTAACCGTATTCCGTTATATAACGGTTTATTTCGTTAATTAATGAAACCTATATTAATGGCATATACTATATCTGCTCCCAATGTTGAATCATAGATATAGTCCTGTACAGTTACACATGTTGTATGAATTCGGTTTTGTGGAAACCGAGAGATAATTCTGTTAACGCAACGTAACTGGTCAAACTCAGTTCCTAGTCGATGGGTTACGCCAATAACAAGGATACCCGGCCTTTACCCCTTGAGACTAGCACTTAGTGTATGTGGGCTAATCTCGAGCCTCGATGTTTGGACATCGACATACTTGAGTGGGTGCTCACTGTTGATGAGTTCACTGAACCCCCTCTCCCTGGAATCTCTAAGTGGTTATCACTGATCGAGTAGAGAATTCCATAATATAGTTGTACACAATTAATCCTTAAGACCCAGACATCACCGTGACTTCATCAGAGGACTAGCTGTATCGTGACATGTCTCTGATTCCCTGGAAAGGGAGTAAGTCGAAAAAGGAGACAATTCGTGCAGTTCGAAATCTGATGTGAAGTCTGTGCATGGTAGTAGGGGATCTGATCGCTTGATATAGATCATGGATGTCCTGTGTGTTCTGATGGTTCGTAGTCCCGGAATCTCTGGCCAGAGTTGAATAGTGAGGTGATTAGAGAAATGTGTTTCTCTGAATCAATCACGAATGGATTTTACGAAACCTAGAACGTACGCACAGTTATCAAACTCAACAAGAGATCTCGATTAACCAATATCTCTAGTTTGATCGGGACATATGTATCGGAGGGATCGTACTGTACGCTAACTATATTACAAGGTTCTTGCAGGCACTTCATTTGTATCTAGGGAATTAGTGAAGCGTGGCTGCTAGACGCTCGTCACTGATTCGTTGGGCACCGACTTGTTCGGAGATTAAATAATATGATTATTAATCTAAAACTCTTGGGAGTAGTTGAAATAAGAACAATATGTTGTTCGAATCACAATATGTTGTGAGCCCACGACTAGTTATACACCTGAACCATTGAGGGTCACATTTTCGTGTAAACCGATCCTTGAATACGATCATGTATTAATTAACTGTTAATTAAGTACATATAGTCGGAGGTCAATATGATTGAATCCGAGATTCATAATTGTGATTATGAGTTGGAAATAATAATGAGCTAAAGAAAACGGACACAATGGTGTACACTTTCTATTTTGGGAAATTTCCCGATTTAGCAGTACCCCTGAAATGGGCTTTCCGATTTTGTGAAATTGGAAATTTTTATTTTTATCTCATATTGATGAGAAAATTAAAACGAGAAAGAAAATATAATCGTTATATTTTTCGGAGATGAAATTGATTGTCAATTTTGGAGAAACGTAATGACGGCTAATGTACTGGGCCGGCTAGGGTTAATGGATCCGATCCATTAGGGTTTGAGCCCAACAAGCTCCTTTCTTCACCTATAAAAGGAGCCTCATAGGCATGAGAATAAACACACCAAAGTGAAGAGCTCAAAACCCTAGCCTCACTTTCTCTCCTCTCCTTCTCCCTCTCGTCCGCCCCCTCGGCTCCTCCCTCGGAGGACCGCCGACAACCGGAGCCGCCACCCGCCGCCGCCTAGTGCCGCCGCCGGCAGCCGCCTCCCCTCGCCGGAATCCGTTTTTGTCACCGTTTTTCCGGCCCGTTTTTCCCGTCGTATTCTCCCTTACGTGTTTCTAGTGCAATACGTAAGTTGGATTACCTATACGAGGTGAAACCTGATTAGACGAGAGACGCCGAAGGAACGCCCGAGCACAGCCCGAGTCGCGCCCGTGCGCTCCAGCCGTGACACACGAGTCCAGCCGAGAGCCCCGCCACTCGCCCGGCTCTCCTCGCACACGACCCGTGCCGTCCCCGCATCGCATCCGCGCGACTTCCGACGAACCTCGTTTCGTCCGATGAATCCCTAAGGTACTTACGATTAAATTTAGATTTAATTGTTTGCGGTAAATGTTTGCGCTATGTACTGTTAATGTTTGCGCTATGGGATTTTTAATTGATATAGAAAAATTAATTGTGATTAATTTAAATGTCAATTAAATTCAAATTGATTCGAATTAAATAATATGATTATCTTAATTGTCAATTTGACGCAAACTGATTATGTGCACATGTTTACGTAATTAATTATATATGTGTAATTAATTAATTTGATTAAATTAATTGCACAATTCAAGTTGATTAGAATTAAATAATATGATTATGTTAATTGTCAATCTGATGAAAATTAATTATGTACGGATGTTTACATAAACTCAAGTTGATTAGAATTAAATAATAAGATTATGTTAATTGTCAATTTGACGCAAATTAATTATGTCTGTATGTTTACGTAATTAATTGTAATATATTAATATGATTAATATGATTGCGCTATAAGTAATATATTAATATGATTAATATAATTGCGAAGTAATTATTTTATATGATAATATAATTGCGCTAGAAATAATTAATTTATATAATAAATTTAATTGCGTTAGATTTAATTTATGTAGTATGGGATGCATGAATTAAATATTTAATTATTTGATAATTAAATTAAATGGTGGATTATTTATTCTAATTAGATTTGAATTAAGTCAATTAATGCATGTAATATTGAAAATATGATTTTCAATAAAATAAAATAAATATAATGTAAAATGTTTACATTAATGAAAAATGGTTTTTCATAAAACTTTTGTTTTCCGCTGCGTATACATGCACGATCCCCAACAGTGGTATCAGAGCGTAGGTTCTGATGCTGTTTGTTGAATTGATTGATTTAATGTTGTTTAATTGAGACTTAGTTGTTTCTATTAAGATATTTATTTTTATCTAATAGATTGAAACAATGCCTAATTTGTTATCAAGTAACAATTCAATGTCGAACATGAATGCACCTCGGGGAGTGATTCATCTAGACTTGTTTTTGTTAAAACAAATTAGAGACATCGAGCCATTTGATGGCATGATTCGATGGTCTGCTCGGCTCCCCCATTTATGGGAGATAGGGTCGCTCGCATGATGAATCGCTGGTTAGAAACCTCGAGTTTCACTTACGAGACATCACGTTTTGATTATTAAGATATTAATAAATTGAAATAGAAAGGAAGTATCAATATTTAATTTAGTGAAATTATTTATTGACCAATTAAATAATTGATTTAAATATCCGATCAACAAGGTGATAGATTAATTATTTGATTTAATTGTTAAATCAAGTTAATTAATAGAGCACCATTTAATTTGCATACCTCGTTTTAATTGTGATTAAATGCTATGTGAATTATGTGAGATATATATATTGTGATATATGTTATGATCGTATGTGCTCGTTAGGATGACCTATAGAGGACATAGTTGTTAAGAATCAACAATCGATCACTCACTTCATTCTCTCCTGAGAATGTACAACGATTATTCTGATGAGATAACCAATCTTATACTCCTCCATTCTCTCCCGAGAATGTATATCAAGCCTTAAAGGAGAACCGATGTGTCGTTCTTTCTCCTTTCCTTCTACCGACAATAAATTATGTGAAAGCCACTTACAAGTAGTATGGTATGCCGTGTTAGCGGGGAGTACTGCTTGTGAGTTAAGCTGTAATTTATTGACATAAGATGGAGAGGTGTTAGCTACGATTCTTTTAAATGTGTGTGGTCGGATAGATTAACTATGGGCTTACACATGTTTACTAGAGTCCAACTTTCACTTCTCATATCGGTAGGTCGGTCTTGACACATGGTTGACTTTGAAGGGTACGATTAACGTAGTTCATTGTCATGGTGAGGAAAAGTAATCTTTAGGGTCACATAGAGATGTGATTGAAAATGTTTCTACCTTTAGGTGAATGTAATCGGGCTAGATTAACTACGGGTTATATTCACGCTATTGGACCTAAAGCCCAACTAAGGAAAAATAAGTTTTCCCGTCTGTCTGCTAGAGGATAGCGGAATTCGAAAAATTTAGTGGGAGGCAATTAAATGATAAAGACCAAACATTTAATTGTAATCATTAATAACGAATTATCTCAATGTTAATCTTCTTAATATTTCTCAGTAATATTCTCTAAGATATCCCGTAACATCGATACTCGACCAATCCAAACTCACTGGCCCAAACCATTTGAATTGGAATCTCAATCTTGTGATTTAAAATGATGAGTGCCTCTATGTACTTGAGAATAGATTATTTGATAATCTCACTCAACCTTTGACTGCTGAAGAATGCCACTTATGAGAAGTGGATTTCTAGTTCTTATGAATCGTTCATTATGAACTACAACATGAACAAAGCTCGATCCTTCAATGGATAAGTTGTTCAAGATGTTGATCAAAGAGTCAACCATCAATACGAGAAATTTGTTCTCATTATTGCTTCTTCATGAAAGAAGTGTTCTTCTTGAAGAAAATGACGGAAATGGTTTCCGGTCTAAGTGTAAAGATGGATAAAGGTGATACTAGAAGGGCGACTAAGAACAAGGTCAACAAATGAGTTGATGACGCTTGCCATCGTTGTGTGAATAAAGGCCATAGGGCCATAACTGCTAAAATACCTTGGGCAGAAACGTTCTGACAAAGGTTCGTATTGGGTTGTAGTTATTCTATTGTTTTGAACAATTGATTATTTGTTTCGTCTAAATTTAGAAACCTGCTATTAATAGAAATGTTCTATTATTAGATCTTACTTCTATATTTGATATAGAAGATAAAGGTTTTAATTTTGTTTTGGAAATCCGATTTCCTTTATACAAAAGAAAGCAAATATGATTTGCTAAAGACGATAAACAAATAAACAAGAATGAACTAAACCCAAATATCAGCAATGGATAGAAGTCAAAACCCCGCACAACTTTAGCACGCTAGTTGAGTGTGTTGAAGATCTATTGGATTTGATCCAAACGGAGATGTGTGATCCACTAATGTGTTACTGGTGGGGGTGGTTTTCAACTACCAAATGTACTTATGAAGTACACGTCTCTAATTTTGAAGTGTTCAATAATTTTAGACATCAAAGTAGGAAACCAACTTGGTTGCTATATTACGATATGATCGTGGTAATAAATATTTAAGCACCAAGCTTATTGACTATCTAAAAGAGAATACGATTCTCTGGCAATGGACTCCGTCTGGAACTCCTTAATTGTATTGAGTGTCCGAATGATGGAATCAAACTTTGTTGGACATGGTTCGATCCACAAAGGGGTTCACCAAATTGTCGACGAAACTGTAAAAGTCCTGCACTTTTGACAGTCGTCCATTTGCTGAATAGTGTTACCACCAAAGCAGTTAAAACCACACCATATGAACTTGGGCACTCCCGTATCCTGCTTGCGTGAAGCAGTGGCTAGTGGGAGATAAGTTGGATAGTAGATCCGGCTTATGCCATTTTGTGGGGTATCCTGAACATTCACAAGGATACCTGTTCTACTATATTTCTAAAACAAAATGTTTGTCTAAAGGAATGTTGCCTTCTTAGCGAAGAAGTTTCTATTCGATAGAAAAGGCAATATAGTAAATCTCGAAATAGTTCGAGAATATGAACCACACTATGAAGTTCAAACACAAGTACTTGGAGATGAACCAATTCAACAAACCACTAATATACCTCTTCATCTATCGGTTCGTAAATCCGAAAGTGTTCGGAAGGTACCTGGTAGACGGTTCCAACTTGATAATGATCAAGATAAAGTTGACGATGGATATGATCCAATAAACTTCAACTGGTTCGTATTAGATATGAATATGGGACATTGACTTATTGCCATGAAATTCATAATGGACTGTATGTACTCCAACAAGGTTTGACCTTGGTAGATCCACCAAAGGGAATCGTTCCCAAAGGCTGCATATTGATCTATTAATTATGACGTGAGAGTATATATATAGAAAGGTGTGACCTTTAAAGCAAGGATGATGGCGAAAGAAGTTACTCAAAGACAATGTGTTGTTTATGAGGCAATCTTTCCATCAGTCGCTATGCTTAAGTCCATTACAATTTTGCTGGCCATTTCTGCATAGTACGACTATGAGATATGGAAAATAGATATGAGGTCTACTTTCCTTGAATGTGATATTAGGGAAGAGTTGTAGCGCAGCCGGAAGGCTTCATATTTTCTGGAAAGGAGCAAAAGGTTTGCATACTCCAGCGATCCATTTATGGATTGAAACGAGCATCCCTAAAATGGAACATGTGTTTTAAATACAATAGTCAAAACGTTGACTTGGTATAAAACTTAAAGGTACCTTGTATTCAAGAAGGTTAGTGGGAGCGCAGTGAAATTTAAGTGTTGTACGTTGATGACATACTAATCATAGGGATGATTGAGTGATGTTGCAGTCAACGAAAGCACGGTTATCCACACGTTTCTCGAATAAAGGATTTGAGCAGAGGCATCCTACGTATTGTGATACATCACTATAGATATAGATCTAGAAGGATGCAAAATATTCTCAATCCTTGTACATAGAAACTGTTTCTGAAATGGTTTAGCATGGAAGAATCCTGAAGAGATTCTTGCCAATGTCCCATGGGGTTCATCTCTCGTAATTCGTGTGACTGTAATGTTGATGGAATTCGAGGAGATGAAATGGACAACACATATATCTCCGCACTAGGGAGCATTATGTATGGCATGCTGTGTACTAGACGTGATATTATAAATGTTGTGAGTGTCACAAGTGAATATCAGTCGAACCCAAGACCGGCTTATTTGAAGTTGTGAAGGACGAAATCCTTGAGCACTAGCAATCAAAAGCATTAAGGAATTGTTCTTAGTCTATGGGAGGTCCAAGTTGAATTTAGAGGTACTTACGAACTCTAGTTTTCAACCGGATGTGGATGACTAAAAGTCGATATCGGGATTCATATTCGAGCTTAGAGGTGGTGTCGTATGCTGGAATGGTTCCTGCAACGACTAATGATTCTACCACGAGAACCTGAATATGTTGCAGCATCTAAAGCTGTAAAAGAGACTGTTTTGGACACGGAACTTTATCCAAATGTTGGTTATAGTTCCGGACGCAAATAATCAAGTAACTTTTACTGTGATTATACGGTGTCCTGTAGCGAATGCTAAGGAACCGAGATCTCATCAGAAGTCCAAACATGTACTTGAGAGAATATCATGTGATCTAAGAGATCAATGACAGAGGTGACGACTGAGTCGAGAGTGTCACTTCGGAAGATAACTTTGTAGATCCCTGTACCAGGCCTTTATATGAATATGTCCGCGAGAAACATCGAGAGTCGATGGGACTAAGATTCATGGATAGTTGGCTCTAGGTCAAGTGGGAGATTGTTGGAATAGGTGACCGGCGAGCCAACGGTTGGCCGAGCGGTTAACCGTATTCCGTTATATAACGGTTTATTTCGTTAATTAATGAAACCTATATTAATGGCATATACTATATCTGCTCCCAATGTTGAATCATAGATATAGTCCTGTACAGTTACACATGTTGTATGAATTCGGTTTTGTGGAAACCGAGAGATAATTCTGTTAACGCAACGTAACTGGTCAAACTCAGTTCCTAGTCGATGGGTTACGCCAATAACAAGGATACCCGGCCTTTCCCCCTTGAGACTAGCACTTAGTGTATGTGGGCTAATCTCGAGCCTCGATGTTTGGACATCGACATACTTGAGTGGGTGCTCACTGTTGATGAGTTCACTGAACCCCCTCTCCCTGGAATCTCTAAGTGGTTATCACTGATCGAGTAGAGAATTCCATAATATAGTTGTACACAATTAATCCTTAAGACCCAGACATCACCGTGACTTCATCAGAGGACTAGCTGTATCGTGACATGTCTCTGATTCCCTGGAAAGGGAGTAAGTCGAAAAAGGAGACAATTCGTGCAGTTCGAAATCTGATGTGAAGTCTGTGCATGGTAGTAGGGGATCTGATCGCTTGATATAGATCATGGATGTCCTGTGTGTTCTGATGGTTCGTAGTCCCGGAATCTCTGGCCAGAGTTGAATAGTGAGGTGATTAGAGAAATGTGTTTCTCTGAATCAATCACGAATGGATTTTACGAAACCTAGAACGTACGCACAGTTATCAAACTCAACAAGAGATCTCGATTAACCAATATCTCTAGTTTGATCGGGACATATGTATCGGAGGGATCGTACTGTACGCTAACTATATTACAAGGTTCTTGCAGGCACTTCATTTGTATCTAGGGAATTAGTGAAGCGTGGCTGCTAGACGCTCGTCACTGATTCGTTGGGCACCGACTTGTTCGGAGATTAAATAATATGATTATTAATCTAAAACTCTTGGGAGTAGTTGAAATAAGAACAATATGTTGTTCGAATCACAATATGTTGTGAGCCCACGACTAGTTATACACCTGAACCATTGAGGGTCACATTTTCGTGTAAACCGATCCTTGAATACGATCATGTATTAATTAACTGTTAATTAAGTACATATAGTCGGAGGTCAATATGATTGAATCCGAGATTCATAATTGTGATTATGAGTTGGAAATAATAATGAGCTAAAGAAAACGGACACAATGGTGTACACTTTCTATTTTGGGAAATTTCCCGATTTAGCAGTACCCCTGAAATGGGCTTTCCGATTTTGTGAAATTGGAAATTTTTATTTTTATCTCATATTGATGAGAAAATTAAAACGAGAAAGAAAATATAATCGTTATATTTTTCGGAGATGAAATTCATTGTCAATTTTGGAGAAACGTAATGACGGCTAATGTATTGGGCCGGCTAGGGTTAATGGATCCGATCCATTAGGGTTTGAGCCCAACAAGCTCCTTTCTTCACCTATAAAAGGAGCCTCATAGGCATGAGAATAAACACACCAAAGTGAAGAGCTCAAAACCCTAGCCCACTTTCTCTCCTCTCCTTCTCCCTCTCGTCCGCCCCCTCGGCTCCTCCCTCGGAGGACCGCCGACAACCGGAGCCGCCACCCGCCGCCGCCGCCGGCAGCCGCCGGCAGCCGCCTCCCCTCGCCGGAATCCGATTCCGGCACCGTTTTTCCGGCCCGTTTTTCCCGTCTTATTCTCCCTTACGTGTTTCTAGTGCAATACGTAAGTTGGATTACCTATACGAGGTGAAACCTGATTAGACGAGAGACGCCGAAGGAACGCCCGAGCACAGCCCGAGTCGCGCCCGTGCGCTCCAGCCGTGACACACGAGTCCAGCCGAGAGCCCCGCCACTCGCCCGGCTATCCTCGCACACGACCCGTGCCGTCCCCGCGTCGCATCCGCGCGACTTCCGACGAACCTCGTTTCGTCCGATGAATCCCTGAGGTACTTACGATTAAATTTAGATTTAAATGTTTGCGCTATGTACTGTTAATGTTTGCGCTATGGGATTTTTAATTGATATAAAAAAATTAATTGTGATTAATTTAAATGTCAATTAAATTCAAATTGATTCGAATTAAATAATATGATTATCTTAATTGTCAATTTGACGCAAACTGATTATGTGCACATGTTTACGTAATTAATTATATATGTGTAATTAATTAATTTGATTAAATTAATTGCACAATTCAAGTTAATTAGAATTAAATAATATGATTATGTTAATTGTCAATCTGATGGAAATTAATTATGTACGGATGTTTACATAAACTCAAGTTGATTAGAATTAAATAATAAGATTATGTTAATTGTCAATTTGACGCAAATTAATTATGTCTGTATGTTTACGTAATAATTAATTGTAATATATTAATATGATTAATATGATTGCGCTATAAGTAATATATTAATATGATTAATATAATTGCGCTAGAAGTAATTATTTTATATGATAATATAATTGCGCTAGAAATAATTAATTTATTTGATAAATTTAATTGCGTTAGATTTAATTTATGTAGTATGGGATGCATGAATTAAATATTTAATTATTTGATAATTAAATTAAATGGTGGATTATTTATTCTAATTAGATTTGAATTAAGTCAATTAATGCATGTAATATTAAAAATATGATTTTCAATAAAATAAAATAAATATAATGTAAAATGTTTACATTAATGAAAAACGGTTTTTCATAAAACTTTTGTTTTCCGCTGCGTATACATGCACGATCCCCAACACCGCATACAATACCCCGGCCCCGAGCATCACGATCGAGCGCCAATGACCCGTATGCAGAGGGATGACGAGGTTCCGAGACCCGGGACCGCGCCGCGAGCACCCGGCATAGGCGCCAACAACCCGGCTTGCGAGAGGACAAACCACCCGGGATCACGCCCCAGCACGGGACACGGACACTAATAACCCGACATACGGGACGACGGGTCAAATGGTCCCGGAACGCGGCCCAGCACGAAGCCGAGGCGACCAGCGACCCGTATGCAGTGGGACGATTGCCGAGCCCCCGGATCGCGCCAACACATCCCGCACGGACGCCGAATATCAGTTCCCCCACCAACTGGTGGCGTGGGCCCACGTGCCAGCCCACCATCACGAGGATCAGGACATGCTCCGCATGTGATACGTACCTCGTTGATGGGTTGAGCGGAAGGAATAGAAATCGATAAACGGATACCTGGGTAGATGGAAAATCCCCAAACTTCTGAACCTAAATTCGTTGAATTGATTAGATTGAAAACCTAACCCCCAAAACGAAATTGACGCAACTACTTGGCGATGATGAAGACACACGAACGAAGTATGTGGGCTTCGTTGATTCGTCGGGTTGAACTCTTTTGGCACAATCGAAAGAGAACGAAAAGAAGGGAGAAATAATCTCACGAAATATATTTTAATCTTCAAAGTTGTGTTCTAAAATAATGGGGTTCATGGCCTTTATATAGGCTGACCTAAAAAGTCACAAAATAAAAGGAAAATACTGAATAATGTCTCGAAATTGCGAAAACGCGATTTCCATAAAGAATCTGGGACTTTGTCGGACGACAGGAAATGGTGTCGTCCGACATCCTCTTGTCGTCCGACAGGAAATCCTGTCGTCCGACAAATCTCCGTCGTTCGCAGGCGCATCCTGCGAATCTCGTCTGTCTCTTCCTCCCGCTTTACACTACATGTCGTACGACACCCAAGAGGTGTCGTCCGACACGCCTGTCGGCCGACAGCTTTCCATGTCGTCCGACAAAAGCTGTTCTGGCTTCGTCTTCGTGGTTCCAGCTTCGTCTTCTGTTGGTTCGGCCTCCTCGTACGCAATCAGATTGATGAGGCTTGGCTTCTCCACTTTACCAATGGGTTTCTTCAATAGCTCTTGCGCCCATACTTCTTGGATCATCGACAACAAGCTTGCCTTGAACTTCTTGGCTCTCGAGCGCGTCACTGGTCCAGCTGGAACTCTCACCGGGTCTTGTATCAACGACGACTCTTGGGCTGCATCAGCATGCAATGCCCCGGCCCCGAGCATCACGATCGGGCGCCAACGACCCGTATGCAGAGGGACGACGGGGTTCCGAGAGCCGGGACCGCGCCGCGAGCACCCGGCACGGGCGCCAACGACCCGGCTTGCGGGAGGACAGACCACCCGGGATCACGCCCCGGCACGGGACACGGACATTAACAACCCGGCGCACGCAATGACGTGGACGATGGGCGAACCAACCCCGAGCCCCAAAATCACGGGAGACCACCACATGAATAAACACGCGACGGAAGGAGCGCCCGAAGACGGAGAAAGGCCATACTCAATCCCAGGCATCGTGACCCGGGATCATACCCCGGGCCGCTGACGCCACACAGATGCGACCTGCACCGGGCAGAAGTGCACGAGTCAAAGACGTCTCTATCTTTGCATGTAGATACACGTGTCAATAATGGACAGATGGATTCTGCGTAATCCATCTATAAATAGACTAGATCTGGACGAGAGAAAGGGGGGGAGAGGTCGTAAGACTGACGGATGCCCGGGGAAGAGGATCCCGGACGAGTGGTCTGATACCCACCCACATATATAATATTACCTGGAAATACCAGAGAATAAACAGAGATATCATCTTGGGCATTCAAGCCTAGTCTCGGTGTGATTTCATTTTAGCTCTCTTTCCACATACAAATATACGTGTTTTTGCACCGTCTCCAAACCCTACCAAGCGTATTTAATATATAATAATCCCCGATTAAAAACGGTCAAAACATTTGGCGCGCCAGGTAGGGAGTTGAGAAATCTAACCATCCGAAGATCCGGCGACGAGATGCCAAGCAATGAAGAAGCTTGGCCACGGCGTCAGAACCCACACCGTTCCCCGAGGAACGAGGGCGCCGGTGGAAGAAGTCATGGGCGTAGAAGACGATGACCTCGTCCCGGTGTCAGATCCAGAGCCCGAGGAGCAGGATCCACCGGGCTTTACGCCGACCGCGGTCAGACCGTCGACACCGTCGACCGCATCCCGCACGAAGAAGGACGGGACATGGCGTCAGACCCAGCGGGGTCCCAGACAGCCTAGATCCAAAGAGAAGGACTACGCGACTGACTCGCCGAGCGTGGCCGAACCAACGACAGCGTTTAACACGAGCGAGGCGAGATCTACGCGACCAATGGCGCAACAACAAGCCCAGATGAAGACCCACCGGTCCCGGGGCCCGAGCCCCGCCTCTCGGACCAACCGGGGCCGGGGCCCGAGCCCCGTCTCCCAGACCTACCGGTCCCGGGGCACGATCCCGATCTCTCAGACTTATTCAATAGAATCATGGAGTTGGAACAGAGACTACGGATGACCCAATTCCAACCTTTGCATACCGATGTTCGGGCAACAACACCGATCACGGGTCCCGAGCCCCCTCTCTCGTGGGCCGGCGTGCAGTTCGCACGGTCCAGGAGGATCAGATAAGTAAAATCAATTGATATTTTGCTATGTTTGTATTTTTGTGTTGAAAGTATTATCGCAGATTCTCAGCACAGACTCGTGCAAAATTGTTTCATCATGCGGCATGACCTATGGGCGTTCGCATCGTCAAAAGGTGACCAGGCTCAGTCTCGCCGCGTCACGTGTCGCGGGACCCAACCCAAAGTGCGTTGCAAACGCGGCCGAGGGGATCCCATTAAAGGCACGATCTCCACCTCACAGTTCGACACCACGTCCCAGACTCGAGGAACGCCTACCTGGGCCACAAGGCGGGGGAGACATTACTCCTTTACCCGGCATCCAGACCGAGCAAATCACCGGGAGCAGAACTCGAAGGCCAACCAGCTATCCTAGCTAGTCCCGACCGAGAATCCGCGGACCCGTCCCGGGGAGAAACCCTCCCGGCAGCCCTAGAGTCTGCGGCCAATTGGCGGCACCCAATCAAGAAATTCATCAGGTCTGGGGCCCTGCCCCCGGATAGGATCGAGACAGAACAGCTCTGAATGCGAGCTGCAAGGTACTCTGTTTCGGTTTCTCAACTTTATCGCAAGAACTTTCAATGCTTTTGTGAAAATGAAGTCCCAAAGTCCGAACGGGGTCTCGGAGGAAAAACCTCGGTCCCGGAAAGACACCGGAATCATAAACTTCGGCATCCCGGGGAGCGTCAAAACGACCGAACCCTGGGGCCGAGAACAATAAACAAATAAACAAATCCCAAAGTCCGAACGGTGTCCCGGAGGAAAAACCCCGGTCCCGGAAAGACACCAGAACCATAAACTTCGGCATCCCGGGTAGCGTCAAAACGACCGAACCCCGGGGCCGAGAACAATACATAAATAATAACCCACAATCCCCATACCCAAAACGGCCTCAAGGGGTCTCGGTATGAGGAGGTAAGGGCACAAATAAAAAAAAGCCCACAAAGAACCGTGAATTCCCATACCCAAAACGGCCTCAAGGGGTCTCGGTATGAGGAGGTAAGGGCACACATAACAAAGGCCCACAAAGAACCGTGAATCCCCATACCCAAAACGGCCTCAAGGGATCTCGGTATGAGGAGGTAAGGGCACACATAACAAAAGCCCACAAAGAACCGTGAATCCCCATACCCAAAACGGCCTCAAGGGGTCTCGGTATGAGGAGGTAAGGGCACACAAAATAAATAAATAAAAATTCCAAAGTCCAAACGGGGTCCCGGAAGAAAACCCGGACCCGGAAAGACACCAAACCCATAAAAACGGCATCCCGGAGAGCGTCAAAACGACCGAGCCCCGGGGCCGTGAACATTAAAATTGCCATCCCGAAGAACGTCAAAACGGCCAAACCCCGGAGCCGCTAAACAATAAAACCCCGAAACCACTAATCCCTAAACCCGTACGACCTCAACGAGTCTCGGTACGAGGAGGTGCGGGTACACAAAACAAATAAGTAAAACTAATCGATGTTTTTCTATAATAATGCTCTCCATTGAGAATATAATCGCAGGTATCTGTGAAAAACTCCCCCGCGCCGCGCCGAGCGAAGAAAGCAAACCCAAGAAAAATACAACGCGAGTGGTCGCCCAAACGCGGGCCATTTGGGATGGAAACAAATGATGGAGTTATATTCTAAATGTCTAGTTTAGTGACAATATGGAACTCCTTATCTGTGTTTTATTATCTATTAATCAAACAGTCTGCATTTTTGTTTATTATAACTCTGTGCTCTATAGTCCTAGATATATACGTTGTAGACAGTATGGCGTGAGGAGACACGCAGAAGATCATACTGTCGGTTACTCGTATATTATCGAACAGTGGCTCACGACTTAGATGGACAGGGACAATCCATCGGTACGTCGTTGTGTGACTGGTAGATAGTCGGTCTTGACTATCATGTTACACTCGTACACTTGGTGTATTGAGCAGGACCACGGGAGGGCGTTCGATTTGTACTAATCGGAGTAATCGAACTAGACCTCAGACATTATGGATATATGAGTTCCTAATCCCTATATAATTATAGGTGCGTGTGTCCAATGCTCGGTTCTTTAATGTGCCAATGAGTGAGACTAATTGATTAGTCAATATCCTCGGTATATTGGGAATCGGAATTGTACACACGGCATGCTATAGATTATAGACAGGAAACCGTGTCCCATTTATTGGGTTGATGATGTCCCCGAGATGAGCTCATAAAGTTTATCATGTAAACCCTGCAGGTGGATTTGTTCCACATGATAATAAGGATGAGTGGTACTAGTCTCGGATAATAAGAAATGAATTAATTTAATTATTAGTAATTAATTAATTCATGGACATGCGATATCTTAAACACGGGGAAAATCATATATGTAATTTCGGCGGAAATATTATTGGTAAAATAATATATAAATTAATTAATTGGGAATTCAATTATAATTTTATAGTGGAATTAATTATAATTAAAATTGGATTTAATTAAAGGTTTTCTTTTAAGGACACCGGTTTAATTAAATTACAATTTAGCCTAATTAATTAATTATCCTAAGGTCCCTAGTGTGGCCTATATAAACCCCTTATTCTCTCTTCTCCTAACCTAACTTACGCAGCTTTTATTTTTCTTCACTTGAGAAAATAAAACGTGAGAAAGAGGGTTTGAGAGAGAAGAAGAAGAGAAGACTCCGGTGGATCGTTGCCCACACAACGTCCGGCGTCAAGGGCTAGGATACACACTAGAAGATCTCAGGGTGTTCGCCTATTCGGCTTCTCCGAATCACGCAACAAAGGTATAGAATCGAAACCTTAATTCCGCTTCGTTTCGTTTCTACTTTCTACGTAATTGCACAACAAATCATCGATTGGTTTCCGTGGCCTGGATTCGTGTTCCTCGGACCGCTGGGAAGTTTCTGACTTCCAGCACGGTGGTCGGATCGAGAAAAACGCGTCGAAAAGGGCTGAACCGGCGCGATCCGCTGCTGGAATCGCGACGCTGTCGGCCGACAGCTATATGTGTCGGCCGACACAGCCCTGTCGGGCGACAGCCTTACGGCGTCGGCCGACAGACAGGGCAGAAGCCCTCGAAACGCGCGGTTGCACCTCCGGTGCAATGGCTGGGCGTGTTTCGGGTCTGGGGCTTTGCGTTGAGGTCAGTAGGGACGCCAAGGGTAGACTGGGCTTGTCCGGATGTTCGAGTAGTCGAACGGACATGTCCCGGGTAGTCGATTCCCAACAATTTGTATCAGAGCCGGTTATTCGGTTTGTTGTGTTGTTCGTACGAATTGCTTGCAGGTTCAACCCGATTATTATGGCCAACATTATGGGATGTTGTATGATAATTTTGTTATGGTTTGTTAAACTCTCGGGCTTGTCGAGATTGTTTTGTTTTGGAAAACGTTGCTTGTTTGTAATAGATAAAAACGACGGGTTGAGTCGTTAGGTTTATTTATTTATTTCCGTTGTTTTTCCGGGCATGTATAGGGTCGATCACCTTGTATAGGATCGATGCCGGACTTAGTAGATTTATTCTTGTAATTTTTCTTACTATTTTTGGTGGATCGAGACAAGACCAAAACGCGGAGAAACGAGAGTCGAGGAGACGAATCGGCGACGGGCAGCCATCGAACACACCCCGTGTTCGCGACGGGCAGCAGCGGAGCTGGGATTCGTTCGACCCCACGGACGACTCAATGAGACTCGAGACGAGGCTCCAGTGGGAGGAGTTCGTCTCTTGATCCTCGACTGAGTTAGTGGTGGACCGAGATCGAAACGAGCAACGAGATCCAAGAGACGTGCATTGGAGAACACTTAAGGCCATAATAATCGGGACCACGTTAATTGCTTTTTTGCTTGTTTTACGTGCTTTATTATTATGCTTAATTGTTTATGCATGTTATCCCTTATCGTAAAATACTAAGTGGGAGAGGGATTGGAAACAATCCCGCGGTCTCCATTCTCTGTTTCGAGAGTGATGTGTATTGACTTACGAGTTGGCTTTAGTGTCATCCTCCCTATCGGATAAAGTCGATACACGGAAATCATTTTGATCAAAATTCGAATTCAATTCCATTTATAGAATTGAACACTTAAGTTTTTCAAAGCAAATGCCTAATCTGTTTTTCAAAGACTAAGTTCAACTCGACTCATTCTCACCCCGGGGAGTGGAATGGAGCCAAAGCGCTTGCTTATGTCGATGACACAGATTAGAGACATTCGAGTCATTTGATGACTAGATCGATTGTCTGGTTGGCTCCCTCACTTTGTGAGAGATAGGGCTCAATTGCATGATTGATCGCTGGTTAGAAACTTCGAGTTTCACTTACGAGATATCAAGCTTTGATTAACGAAATTGTGAAATTTATTAAATGGAATTCAATTATCAAAGTTGTTTGTTTAGTAAACGTCCACACTATCGTGGCTTACTAGACGGAAACGGAACTTTGGGTTAATTGAGGCTCGACAGTTATAGGAAGTCGTAAAGGGACCGCATGTCAACGTAAACGTCCACACTAACGTGGCTTGCGGTGGATATGTAGTTCCCGAGCGGTTAACTTAGTACTGAGAAATGGTATACACTTAGGTACGCTTTACAGTATCCTCCCCATCGGAGTCACTGCTGTAATGATGTACGACCAAAGTAAAAGTCCAATTATAAAATCGTTTGGACTAGTATACGTCCACATGAACGTGGCATGCTGGTCTGATGGGATTTTAGGATTGATTGGTAAATTTAATGATATTAATTAAGGGAGTTAATATCAAATTAAATTTGACGGTTTGATTTGTCTCTTTTATAGATATGGCACTCAACCCGCTGTCTGTGATACTAAAAGAAAACAAACTCACTGGTCCAAATTATGTTGATTGGAAACGAAACTTGGACATTGTCCTAACTGCTGAGGAGTACAAGTATGTACTCCAGGTCGTTTGCCCTGCTGAACCCATTGATACATCCACTCCTGAGGAAAAGGAAGCTCATCGGAAGTGGGTCAAGGCTGATCAGATGGCGCGGTGTTACATTTTGGCATCTATGTCAAATGTGCTGCAACATCAGCATGAAGCCATGGACACTGCCTATGATATGATGCTTAACCTCAAGGAGATGTTTGGTAGTCAGGACAGGGCAGCCAGACAAGATGCTATGAGGAAACTCATGACGGCCACTATGTCCGAAGGAACGCCCGTGAGGGATCACGTTCTTAGGATGATAGGCTATCTGAATGAGATAGAGATCATGGGAGGTGCTATCGATGGGGAAACCCAGATCGATATAGTGCTCCAGTCTCTTCCTAGGAGTTTTGAGCAGTTCCGCCTGAACTATAACATGAACAAGAGGTTATATACGTTGGCGGAACTCCTGACTGAACTCCAGGCGGCAGAGGGTATCTTTAGGAACTCTCAAGCACTTGTGGCTGTGAAATCGACTCTTCCTCGCCCTTCGGGGATAAAGAAGAAGAAAAAGCAAGGACGGAAACCCAGTGGGCCCAGAGTTGGTGGACCACAGAATGGAGTGAACAGGCCTAAGGGCAAGTGTTTCCGTTGCAAGCAGTCTGGGCATTGGAAGTCTAATTGTCCTCTCAGACAAGGAGGTATGAACTTTTCCTTAGTCACTGAAACATGTTTAGCGGTGTTATCCACCGGTACCTGGTGTGTGGATACGGGAGCCACTGAACATGTCTGCAATTCTTTGCAGGGGTTCCAGGAAACCCGGCGGCTTAGAGAGGGAGAGATCACCATCTACATGGGCAACGCTACGAAAGTGGCAGCGGTTGCAGTGGGAGATGTTCATTTATCTTTTAATAATAATGTTTTGGTATTGAATAATTGTCTTTATGTACCGAATTTTAGAAAGAACCTTGTTTCGGTTTCTAAGTTGGTTTTGAATGGATATTCAGTTTCTTTTGATAACTCTGTTATTGTCAAAAAGAATGGTGATTATATCTGTTCTGGTACATTGATAGGCAACTTATATATACTGAATCCTAATTATTCCACGATGCAACGAGTAGAGTCTTATAACACATCTAGTACCAATAAGAGAAAGGAGCCTTCTAGAATGAATCAAAAGTACTTATGGCATCTTAGGCTAGGTCATATTAACTTGGGCAGAATTCAAAGGTTGATAACTGATGGAATACTCAGTGATGTGAAAGATGAGGACTTTCCAACCTGCGAATCATGCCTGGAAGGAAAAATGACCAAGCGACCCTTTAGTGATAAGGGGTATAGATCCAAGGAAGTACTGGAATTGATTCACTCTGATTTGTGCGGGCCTTTATCTGTCCAAGCGAGAGGAGGTTACGAATATTTTGTAACCTTCACTGATGATTACTCAAGGTATGGTTTTATATACCTGATGCGCCGCAAGAGCGAGTGCTTTGACAAGTTCAAGGAGTACAAAGCTCTTGTGGAGAACCTTCATGGTAAGACCATAAAGACTCTACGATCTGATCGTGGAGGAGAGTACCTCTCGGGAGAGTTTAAGGCGTACTTATTAGAGAATGGGATTGATTCCCAGATGACTGCACCATACACGCCCCAGCAGAATGGTGTAGCAGAAAGAAGGAATAGGACTCTTATGGAAATGGTAAGATCTATGATGAGTTACTCAGAACTACCAGTTTCGTTCTGGGGATATGCCTTGGAAACAGCGGCTTATATCTTGAACTTAGTTCCTTCCAAATCAGTCCCTAAGACACCCTCGGAATTGTGGACCGGGCGTAAGCCAAACTTGAAACACATTCGGATCTGGGGTTGTCCAGCACATGTGCTGAAGCACGGAGCTGATAAGTTGGAGTCACGTTCAGATATTCGGTTGTTTATAGGGTATCCTAGAGGAACGAAAGGTGGTCTATTTTATAGTCCTAAGGACCAGAAGATCGTTGTTAGCACCAACGCTCGGTTCTTGGAAGAGGATTATATAATGGACCACAAGCCCAATAGTGAGATAATACTCAACGAACTGAGAGGGAACGATCAAGGCTTAGATCCAACCCAACCGGGTGATACGCCACCACAGTCTGCACCTGTAGTTACTGAGGTTACACCGGAGCATCGTCGTAGTGGGAGGGTTGTTCGACAACCCGACAGGTTCATGTTTATAGGTGAGTCTTCGGACTTGTTACCTGGAGAACATGAAGCCGATCCCTGGACATACGACGAGGCGCTTAAAGATCAAGATGCTCAGTCTTGGCAAAAGGCGATGAAATCTGAGATTGAATCTATGGATTCAAATCAGGTCTGGGGGATCTTGTAGCACCGCCCAAAGGTGTAAAAGCCATTGGTTGCAAGTGGGTGTACAAGAGGAAAAGAGGGTCTGACGGGAAGGTGGAAACCTTCAAAGCTAGGCTTGTTGCGAAAGGGTACACTCAGAAAGAAGGGATCGATTATGAGGAAACCTTTTCGCCGGTAGCTATGCTAAAGTCGATCCGGATTCTTTTGTCTATAGCATCTCATATGGATTATGAGGTGTGGCAAATGGACGTCAAGACAGCATTCTTGAATGGGAATCTTGACGAGACCATTTATATGAGACAGCCAGAGGGTTTCATCGAGAAAGGCCAAGAGCATCTAGTGTGTAAGCTAAAGCGATCCATCTATGGATTGAAGCAAGCTTCTAGATCTTGGAACATGCGGTTTGATGAGGTTATCCAGTCTTATGGATTCATTCAAAGCATGGACGAGTCGTGTGTATACCGGAGAAGTGACGGAAACAGCGTGGCGTTTCTCGTGCTTTATGTAGACGACATTCTTCTAATTGACAACAATGTGAAGATGTTGTCGGACATAAAGGGATGGTTGTCCAAGCAATTCGATATGAAAGACATAGGACAAGTAGGGCATGTTCTTGGGATCAAGGTTATACGAGATCGCCAGAAAAGAACATTGAGCTTGTCCCAGGCTTCATACATTGATACGATTCTAGCTCGTTTCAACATGCAGAATTCCAAGAGAGGTTCTCAACCTTTCTGCCATGGAATTCATCTATCTAAGGATATGTGTCCCAAGACACAAAAGGAGATAGATTACATGAAGACAATTCCTTATGCTTCGGCAGTGGGAAGTCTAATGTATGCCATGTTGTGCACGAGACCTGATATCTGCTATGCCGTGGGCATGGTAGCTAGATATCAGAGTAACCCTGGACAGGGTCACTGGACTGCTGTAAAGAACATACTTAAGTACCTGCGAAGGACTAGGAATTATGTTCTGAGTTACAAAGCGTCCGAGCTGATTCCTATTGGTTACACAGACTCGGATTTCCAATCTGATAAGGAACAGCGAAAGTCTACATCAGGCTATGTGTTCACATTGGGAGGTGGAGCAGTTTCATGGAGGAGTGTTAAGCAGAAATGCATTTCGGACTCCACCATGGAAGCCGAATATGTAGCAGCCTCTGAGGCAGCTAAAGAATCGGTGTGGCTCCGGAACTTCATAATGGACTTGGATGTGATTCCTGATTTGCCCAGAGCTATCACAATTTATTGTGACAATAGCGGTGCAGTGGCAAATGCAAAGGAACCACGAGCCCACAATGCGAGTAAACACATAGATCGCAAGTACCACCTGATTAGAGACATCGTCAAGAGAGGCGATGCGGTTGTCCCCAAGATTGCATCAGCGGATAACCTGGCAGACCCCTTTACGAAGGCACTTCCAGCGGAAGCGTTCAAGAGACACGTGAAGGGGATGGGTATCGGATGTATGGGAGAGGGCAACTAGACTTTTAGTATAAGTGGGAGATTGATGGAGTTATATTCTAAATGTCTAGTTTAGTGACAATATGGAACTCCTTATCTGTGTTTTATTATCTATTAATCAAACAGTCTGCATTTTTGTTTATTATAACTCTGTGCTCTATAGTCCTAGATATATACGTTGTAGACAGTATGGCGTGAGGAGACACGCAGAAGATCATACTGTCGGTTACTCTTATATTATCGAACAGTGGCTCACGACTTAGATGGACAGGGACAATCCATCGGTACGTCGTTGTGTGACTGGTGTTAACGCCGATAAAAAACCGGGCAGAAACGGCTTAAATCGCACGAAAACACGAGAGATTTCTTTTGAGGATTGAGCTAACCGGAAATGGAAAATAGAGTTTAAGCTTGAAAAGGAAAATACACTATTTTTGGGGGCTGCCAATCTGCCTCTTTTGGTAAGTTTCATAGGGTATTTATAGAGATACAATTAGGGTTATTCCCTTTTTTGACCTAATGGGCTTTAACAGAAACTACTACATGGGCCTGACATATGGGCCGGTCCACATTTCCGCCGCCTTTCACTCCGGGCACATCGAATACCTAGCGGAGGAGATCTTCAGCTGGATTGTCCTTCCCGTTGGTGACTCGACGGGTCTCTATGACCTGGGTAGACTTCATCCTCGGTAATCTTCAAAATCATCCACCCCGGGTATGGGACATCCTAGGAGGCTCATAGCTGATCTGCTCGGCGGGGACTTGTAGACATCACAGCAGGGCTTTACACCTCGGACCTCCTCGGCGAGCTGACGTGGCGAGCTCTCCTCGGGTGCCGGGCACCTCTCCCTGCCGGTTACCGGGTTGCGATCTTCTCTATCAGCCGGACAAGACAATAATGATAACAAATAATAATAAGAAAAATAGTGACACAACAAATGCCCCTCGGGAGGGGTGTGATCGGCTGTGGGCGAGCAGGCCCCTCCCGACCGAGATGAGAACTATTTTTATCCATTGGCTGCATCCTCGGACAATCCGCCTGTCATCATTGAGCCCAGTGGGCCTGATGGGACTTCTGTGGGGACCCACGTGTCTTTTCAAATTAAATATAGGACACTTTTTCGAATTTCAAAAACGCACGCCCGCCTTTTCAGATTCTACATATATATACCTCTGAGTAACCGTCCCAAAAATCACTTTTCACCCAAAACGGTTTTTCAGAGAGAAAACTTGGTGCAGGCGACAGAAAGAAAAAACTCCCGGCGGCGCGACAACTTCCGGCCATCTTCTTTCGTTTCTTCGGTTCACAGGTACGCGGAAATCGAATCCTCTCCTCGTTTTTCATTAAGTCGCGGTTCAGTTTCCTGAAAGGGTTTCTTCTTCGAGAAGATCGGTTAGGTTTTTCAATTTCCGGCGGCGGCTCTGGTCTAAGCTCCGTCGATAGGGTTTTTCTGGGGGATATAGGACTTTTTAGACTAAGAAATCCCAGCCTTTTCTTCTTCTCCCGCTATAATCGAGAATGGGTAATGACCGATCTCCCCCCTCTCAGTCTTTGGGGCCGCCACGCGATGTTGGGGCTTCTGGTTCGGCCTCTACTTCGGGGAGACCAAGGACCACCCCCGAATCCCCACCCCCAGCGACATGGGTGATGTCTAGGTTTCCTTTCACCGAGGAGGAGGCGGGCGACATGCTGAATGGTCAAGTAAGCAGGGATTATCGCCGCTTGTATGATATCCTCGCTGGCTCCAGGGGTCCTCCTTCTTCTTTTAATTATTCCCGGTATTCTGTCGAAAAGCCTTATGTATTTATCCCGCGGAGGCGATTTCATTCTGTCAAAGAGCGCCGCGACACGCCTTTCGACGCGAGCTGGAAGAAAAGCACTGTGAACGAGGTGGAACTGCAGGCGATGAGGGAGAGATGGCAGATTCCAAACGACGTCCACTTGTATGCTCCGCAAGTAGATGAATTCGCTGACTCCCCTCCTCCGGGCATGTTGGCGGTTAATTATGCGATGATGGAGAGCGGACTTCGTTTTCCCCTGCACTCCTCGGTAGCACACTTTCTACACCTGCAGGAGATTGCTCCTATGCAGATCACCCCGAATGGTTGGGTGATGATATACGTCTATTGCATTATGTTTGGGTTCTACGGATTGTACCGGGGACCGACGGGTTTCGAGCTTATCTACCTCCTTTACATGAGCGCCACCAGCGGGGGAGATTATTACTTGAAGCAGCGACACTCGGTCATAAAGGAGCTGCCGAGCAAACAACCGGAGTGGTCAGAGAAATGGTTTTTCGTGGCGGGGGAGTGGAACTCGAAGGACTTCCACATCGACGGGGAATATCGGCTGACAGAAAATCGTTAGTCTTCTCGGCTTTTACCTAGACTTCTCTCTTTATTCTTTTTAACGGGGTTCGGCTGGCTTTGTGTTTCCTGACCTTGTCTATCTATCCTTTTAGGCTTTAAAGCTCCAGCCGAGGACGGGTTAGGATGGGATTTTTTAACGATCTGGGAGAAGATAAAATCTCTCCCCGGAGACGAGTGTAAATATAAGCTTTGGCTGACTGACGCCAGGCGGGTTCGGGCTCGCTTTTTTACGATTCCTCGTGACGTAGAAAATATTTACCCGCGTGAGTTTTCCTGCTGATTGTGCTATTCGTTGGGAACTTATGTTATTTTCTGACTTAACTTTCTATTTCGTTTCCAGCTCATCGCTATCCTAGGATCATGCGTCCAATCAAGAGTTCAGAGATGGAGAGCCCTCATGAGAAAGCTAGGAGGGAGAGGGAGAAGATGGCGAAACTCGCCTCTGCTCCTAAGAGACAGAAGAAAACGAACCGCGGGAAACAGGGCGATGTGACCGTGGCCTTGGCTCCGCCCCCGGAGGCTCTTCCCTTGGGGTTTCCTTCTCCTTTGCCTCTAGATCAGGTTCTCCCCAAAATTCCGGAGGAGGAACAGGTTATTCCCGGGGGCCTGGAAAAGGAGCCGGGGACGATGGTTGTCGGGGAGAAGAGACCACGTGATGAAGAGGCCCCAGCTTATGGTGATTTAGAGGCTGAGTTTAGCGCTCCCATCACCAATGTGATTTTAGAATCTCGGGTCACCCGTCCTAGGAGGACAAAAGGTCCTCGTCCCGTGAAGGAGAAAAGTCCGAGCGAGGTGAGCATGAGCGAGCCCATCTTCGGCGTGGATGCGGGAAAGATTCAAAGGTATTTTATTTTGACTTGGATTTTTGTTTGTTTTTTTTTTTTTTTTTTTTAAAAACTCGATCCCCTTTCTGATCCTTAGTTTCAGCATTCACGAGGCGGATTCGGAGATCCCCATCGCTGCTGCTTATCTAAAAGCTGCTCTGCCACCTTACGAGGACGATGTGATTCCTCTGCATGTCCAGGAAGCTGTGGATAACATCCTCGGGGCGTGGTCTCACCGGATGGAGAGTTATACTGCTGAGCCCGAACACATGCTGACCATGCTCAAAGTCCAAGCAGCTCGGGTCCCCGTGATGATCAATCAGCTCGGTCGTCTCTTGGAGGACCGCAAAGGTAAAAGTGTTGCCACCCCTTCGGCCCCATCGACCGAGGACGAGGGCCTCCGGAAGCGACTCTCCGAGCTGCAGAGTAAATATGATCTCGAGGTTGGTTTGAAACTATCCCTGGAGGCCGAGGTGGAGGGCCTAAAGAAAGAACTTGCTGCTCGGGAGTCGTTGGCGGACGAGCATGAAAAACTGTTGAAAGAGGTGGAGGGATACAAGAAAGGGTTGAAGGATTGCGAGAGCGCTATGTTCGAGCAAACCTCGGACGTAGCCAAATTATCGACTAAAGTGGCCGAGATGGCGAATCGCACCGTCGAGGCCGAGAAACAAGCCCGCGAGGCTGTGGAGGCGGCTGGCTTGCAACTCAAAGAGATGAAGAGTGCGATGGCTAAGCAGAAAATCGACTTGGAGCAGGCCACCGAGGGTTTGAAAAAGATTCAGAGAGATGAGGCTGCTCGGCTTGCCGACCCATGGGAAAATTTAACGGAGTTCAGTAATTATTCCTATTACTGCGCCTTTTTCGACGGTGTCCGAGGTCTGATTGAAGCCGGCCAACCCGTGGATGCCATGATGTCGGTCATCCAGAAGTATGCCTCCACAAATGCTCTTCATCCGGAGATGAAACTATCCATTCTGGATTTGGAGACCGTGCACAAGATAGACCTCGGCTGGTGGCCGAAAAAAGATCAACTCTTTGATCCCAAAGACTTGGAATCGGACGGGGACGAAACGGATGATGCCGAGGGTAAAGCCGATGAGACCGAGGACGACGCGGATGAGAAGTTCGCCAATTCTCTGATTGGTGACGGGGAGGTCCCTGTTCAGGATGGTTGAGGGTCTATGACCCTGTTTATAACTTTCTATTTCCGCTTTTATCTTTGTTTAACTTTTTGTTTCAACTTTTGGGTTTTTGTATTGGCCAGTCCGCGGCCTTAAACAATATTTCGTCCTGTTTCCCTAGGATGTTCGGAACAAATGCTTTGATCAGATGTCTTACTTCATCTGCTCGCCTCATCTTTAAACCTTTTCGTTCTTTAGGGTTTATCTTTCGGCGGGAAATCTTCCCGCCGGATGTTTTTGACTTTCTTTTTATGAAGGGGAAATTGCGCCAAAAAAGGGCCCCTTAGGCGGGAAAAAACCAGGAATTTCACCCTTATAAATAGGCTCGATTTGGGCATACCTTTAGAGAAGAAAGAATGAGTTCTAGTCAGAAGAAAAACTCAAATAAAGGAAAGCAAATTGCCCAGGAGGCGCCGGAGTACGCGGACGGCTACTATGACGTCGCCGTTCACTCCGACGGTTGGCGCCGTCTGCGCCAAAGGCTTGACGGCAAATGGCACCGCAACAACTTTCCTCTTCCCAATGCGTTCGTGCAACCTTTAGAAAAATTTCTGGGCGAGGAGATTCCATTTCACGACTCCAACGAGCAGGCCTGGGTTGCGACGAAAACCAAACTTAGGCGGCAGGTGGCTTTCGGTGGTCCGGGGTGGGTCGACTTTGTTCAGCACGCGGGCATTCAGGCGGGCTGGGAGGTGTGGCTGATATGGAAACCAGGATTCGGGTTTCGGGTCAGTCTTTTCGACCTGGAGCGTCTCAATGTGTCGTTCCCCCCTCAGGCCCGCGCGCGCGGATTGGCTGACTCCCTAGGTCTTCCGTACCTAGACTGACGTTTTCTGGGTTCTCACCCTAGTTTTAATAAGCGCCCTTTACGGGGTTTGACTGTAACCGTTTATCAATAAATAAATTTTCGCTTTTAAAGCGGTCAACATTAGCATTTATTGTTCCTCGATTCGTGCTGGCCCCTATAAAAAGGGCCTTCCTATTATCAAATCTATATGTGAAATCGTCGTTTTGTGCTCGATGTCGACCTACCTCGAGTTTTCCGACGACTCGCATTCGTTCGAGCGTGCGTTCAATGGCTCCTGGCATAGGGAAGTGTTTCCCATCCCCGTGGCCTTCCTGCGTCCGATCAACGGCAGGATAACGGATGAGATCTCCTTGACGGATCCCTGGGACCGTGAATGGAGTTTTTCCCTCTCTCGTTTTCGAAATCAAGTTGCCATCTCGGGAGCCGAATGGGAGCGACTCGTCGGTGGGTTTGGGATACGGGAAGGTTGGATAATTCGGATCACCTGGGCTGCCGTCGAAGGCTTCTCGATCGATGTTTTCGACCACAACCGCAACTCGATGGCGCGCCCGGTTCGTGATCATCCTTGGTCTTGCCAGCGTGGAACTCGTGGGTCGAGGATAAGCTCGTGGCCTCCCCGGCCAACACATGACCGTTGGGGGCGTCCTCTCCGTTAATGTTCTTGATTTTTTGTTGTTTTTACTGTAATTTGGCGCTAGTATGTTCGCGGGATTCGGGATTTTCCTTCCCTTGATAAGTACTTGAGTTAATTTATTTATTTATGAAAGTTTGTTCGCGTGCTGGGTGAAATGCCATGTCCGAGGATTCATTTCAGACTCAGGGAGAGCGGACTCTTCCCCGGTAAAACCATCATGGCCTTCGACGGATCGAAAGACCCATGGCCGAGGACGGGACTTGTCCGGTCCCCGGTCTTATTTTCGATATTTCCTGTTCGATCGGCTGGACGACGGGTCGCCCAGCTCATCTCAGGCTCGGGGAGAGCGGACTCTTCCCCGGTAAAATAGTCATGGGCTTCGACGGATCGAAAGACCCATGGCCGAGGACGGGACTTGTCCGGTCCTCGGTCTTATTTTCGATATTTCCTGTTCGATCGGCTGGACGACGGGTCGCCCAGCTCATCTCAGGCTCGGGGAGAGCGGACTCTTCCCCGGTAAAATAGTCATGGGCTTCGACGGATCGAAAGACCCATGGCCGAGGACGGGACTTGTCCGGTCCTCGGTCTTATTTTCGATATTTCCTGTTCGATCGGCTGGACGACGGGTCGCCCAGCTCATCTCAGGCTCGGGGAGAGCGGACTCTTCCCCGGTAAAATAGTCATGGGCTTCGACGGATCGAAAGACCCATGGCCGAGGACGGGACTTGTCCGGTCCTCGGTCTTATTTTCGATATTTCCTGTTCGATCGGCTGGACGACGGGTCGCCCAGCTCATCTCAGGCTCGGGGAGAGCGGACTCTTCCCCGGTAAAATAGTCATGGGCTTCGACGGATCGAAAGACCCATGGCCGAGGACGGGACTTGTCCGGTCCTCGGTCTTATTTTCGATATTAGTGCTTGAGGAAAGATAAGTTTTTATTCCGTCGTAACAAAAACCGTTTGGGTACAGAACATTACTGATAATATTTCTTCAGGTGGAGGGCATTCCAATAGTACTGATCGGCTACCCCATTGAGGTGCTCCAGCTCGTACGATCCCTTCTCCACGTGCCTCCTTACTCGCATTGGCCCCTCCCAGTTTGGGCCCAATGCCCCAGTGTTTGGCTCGAGCACACGCTTCAGCACCAAATCCCCGGTCTGAAATTTTCGGATCTTAGCCTTGGAGTTGTAAAAGCGCTCGGCTCTTTGTTTTGCAGCTGCGTTCTGGAAAACCGAGTTCAGCCTCCGTTCTTCTAGGAAATCCAGCTCCAAACGCAGCGCCTTGTCGTTATTCTCATTCAAATCTTGCGATGTCCGGTGACTGGTGACCTCTATCTCAGAGGGTATCACAGCTTCAGCCCCGAAAGCCAAGGCAAAAGGGGTTTCCCCGGTGGCGGCCTTGCTCGTCGTCCTATACGACCACAAGACGTCGGGTAATTCGGTCGCCCATCGCCCTTGTCGCTCTTCGAGTTTAGCCTTAATTGTGTGCTTTAGAATTTTATTAACAGCCTCTACCTGACCGTTGGTATGGGGGTGGTAGGGAGTGGAAAAAGCCTTCTTAATCTTCCATTTGTCAAAGAAATTCATGATATCCTGCCCGTCAAACTGTTTCCCATTGTCCGAGGTGATGGTATGAGGGATCCCGAATCGACATATGATATTTTTCCAGATAAATCTGATAATCGCCTTCTGGTCGATGACCTTCATAGGTTCAGCCTCGGCCCATTTGGTGAAATAATCCACCGCTACGACCGCGTACTTCACTCCACCCGGCCCGGTGGGCAACGGTCCGATTAGGTCGATCCCCCAGGAGGCGAAAGGCCAGGGACTGTAAATAGAGTTTAGATACTCAGGCGCGGTTCGGATGATCGGAGCTGTTACCTGGCAGCGGTGGCATTTCCGAGCATAATTTATGGCATCTTTCCTCAGTGTAGGCCAGTAATAACCCTGCCGGACTGTCTTGTGGGCCAAGGATTGCCCTCCTGCGTGATTTCCGCACACACCATCGTGGATCTCACCAAACACTATGTTTCCTTCTTGCGGGGTGATGCATTTCAGTAAAGGCAAATATAGGCTCCTCCGGTATAAAACGTCCCCGATCATAGTATATCTGGCTGCTCGGATCCTAAGCTGCTTAGCCTCGATTCTGTCCGCGGGTAGGACGCCGTCCATCAAGTAAGATCTGATCGGGTCCATCCAGGTCTCGCCGCGATCTACGAGGGTGATTAATCCTTCTGCCGCTGAAATGGCGGACCGAGCCTGGCATGTCAGCATAACGTTTGTCAGGTCAGCGATTCCTTCAGAGGAAGCTAGTTTGGACAGGGCGTCTGCCTGAGAATTCAACTCCCTTGGAATCTGCTCGATGGATGTCCTCGGTATCTTTTCACACAATGAGATCACGTGTTCGTAGTATTTAGCCATCCGGTCACATCTGGTTTCGTAACTTCCCTTAATTTGATTTACCACCAAGAGTGAATCCATAAAGATTTGTAGGTGTTCTGCGCCGACTGCTAAGGCGAGGTTCAGCCCGGCGATCAACGCCTCGTATTCCGCCTCATTATTCGTCGCTTCGAATTCGAACTTCACAGCGTGCGCAAACGATTGTCCACCTGGTCCGACCAATACTATTCCAGCCCCGGCGTGGGAGGAGTTGGAGGATCCATCCACATACAGCTTCCATGGCGGGATCGAGGAGGACGGGGTGGAATCGGGAAAAGTCAACTCCACTATGAAGTCTGCTAAAGCTTGCCCTTTAATCGCCGTCCTCGGGGCATACGTGATGTCGTACTGTCCTACCTCCAGACTCCACTTTAGCAATCGACCATTGGTATCCGGTCTTTGCAAGACTTGCCGCAATGGCATGGTCGTTAGGACTTCCACTGGATGATCAAAAAAGTAGGATCTTAACTTTCGCACACTCATTACGAGGGCGTACGCCAGCTTCTCCAAGGGCGTATATCGTGTTTCGGCGTCGTGGAGGACCTGGCTGACGAAATAAATAGGTTTGTGTAGTTGCCCCTCTGCTCGGACAAGAACTGAGCTCATCGCATGTTCGGACGCGGCTAAATATAGCAAGAGTTTCTCCCCGGCGAGTGGTTTAGAGAGGATGGTGGGGTTTCCGAGGTGCTCTTTCAGTCGTAAAAAAGCCTCCTGGCTCTCCTTTCCCCATTTGAATTTCTGGTCCTTTATCGATTTGAAGAACGGACGGCTTTTGTCTCCGAGCCGAGGAATGAAACGGCTGAGGGCGGCCAGACAGCCTGTTAATTTCTGCACGTCCTTCAAACTTCGGGGTTCCCTCAGGTTCTGGATGGCCCTGATCTTCTCTGGGTTCACCTCGATGCCTCTAAGGCTGACGATGTGCCCAAGGAATTTCGTGGCATATACCCCGAAATGACACTTCCTTGGGTTGAGCTTCATGTTGTAGAATTTCAAAATCTCGAAAGCGACCTTTAGATCTTTCACGTGGTCCTCCTCGGACTTGCTCTTTATAATTATGTCGTCCACGTATACCTCCATGGTATCACCAATCTGGTCGGCAAACATTTTGTTCACCAATCGCTGGTAGGTTGCCCCCGCGTTTTTCAGACCGAAAGGCATCCTCTTCCAACACAGCACCCCCTTGTCCGAATAGAACGAAGTATGCTCTATATCCTCCTCGGCCATAGGGATCTGATGATACCCTGCAAAACAATCACAGTTAGAGAATATGGCGTGCCCGGCGACGCTGTCCACCAGATGGTCGATATGGGGTAGGGGGAAATGGTCTTTCGGGCACGCCCTGTTAAGGTCGGTGAAGTCTATGCAGAGGCGCCAAGCATCATTTGCCTTTTTCACGAGCACGACATTAGCGATCCACTGGGACTCCTCCTCGGCCTCTCGAACGAGGTCGTTATCGACTAGCTTTTTGACTTCCACCGCCAGAGCCGCATACTTCTCTGGTCCCATCTTTCTTCTCTTCTGGGCGATGGGTTTCTTCTCCGGATCGATCTTCAGATGGTGGCAGGCATACTTGGGATCGATACCGACCATATCTTTGTGGGACCACGCGAAAGCATCTGTGTTCTGGCTTAAGAAACCGATTAACTCGTTTCTCAGCCGCTCCGGGATCTTCTTTCCGATAAAGACTTCTAATTCTGGCCTGGTCGGATCTAGATTCACCTTTTCCACTTCGTCCACCGCCGTACACATCGAGGGCCCTCGGGGATCGGGTATGTCGCTCGGCTCAAAACCAATCCTCGGGTCGAGATCTTCCGACTCCAAGGTCCGCGTTCCCGGTTGGGGCTCTGTGCTTTGTGGGATGGGCATCTCGTCGATGAGTATGTGTAGAAACTGTGCTTCGAGCTCAGGAATTTCCTTTGCGGGATCGTTAATCTCGACGGGCTCCCTGTTGAAAAACCCGGGATTTCCGGGGACGCCATTATCCCACAGGGCCGTCAAATACTCCTGATCGTCTATGTTCATTTCTTCCGTAGGGTCTATCTCCCGACACTCCGTCGTTTCGTTCTTGAATCCCTCGTCCTGAGGGTTTTCGCCCCCCGAGGTGGATTCCTGGGAGATTATTTGGGGGTTATCGCCCCCAAATGCCCCAGTGTTAGTATCACTGTAGTTTGAGGGTATATTCGCATCCGAACACGAAAGATAATTAAAGCATTTCCTCGCCATATACTGGTCACCTCGAAGGGTGCCGACCACACCACTCAAGTTGGGAAATTTAATACAGTAGTAGTGGGAGGACGCCACGGCCTCAAAGGCATCGAGGAACGGCCTCCCGAAAAAAGCATTATAGATATTGTCTGCATCAACGATAACAAAATTTAACAGGCGAGTCATATTTATGCTCGGGTCTTGGTGGTCCTTGAGCTCCACTGCCATCCTTATGCGTCCCCGGGGGCGCACTACCACGTCGCCGAAACCCTTCAGAACTCCATCATATGGGCGGACATAGCTGGAGAGGTCACCGAGCTGGTCCAACGCCGACTTGAAGATGAGATTGCAATGGGCCCCGTTATCCACTAAAATCCTGGCCACCTCGACCCCGAGGATCCTCGCAGTGACCACCAGAGCATCTTCCTTGGGATATTTTATCCCCTCCCTATCCTTCTCGGAAAAGGTTATGGTTATCCCGCGGGCGATGGTGGACTCTGCCTGGGGGATTACCACATTTACGCCTTCAAACTCGCGCAACTCCTCCTTCCTCTGTCTCTTCGATTTGTGGATGATCGGCGTCAGACCGCCGATCATGTTGACGCGCGCTCCCCCGCGGACGGGCGGGTCTTCATCCTCGGGTGCCACCGCTGGAGGTGGGGGCAGAACTAACTGATTCGGTCCGGGATGATCAGGTTCGCGTCTCTGCTGCTGGTTAGGTCGGTGATTCTGATCATCTTGATATCCCCGGCCTCGGCCTCTTCCCCCTCTTCCGCGGCCACCGCCCCCACGCCCGCCGCCTCCACGTCCGGCGGCTGGGCGACCGCGCTTCGGTGCTCGGAGGAGATCGGCTAAACTTCCATCCTCGTAGAGTTGGCGAAGTTGAGCGATCAGATCGCGACACTCGTCGGTTCTGTGCCCGTTTTCCTGGTGGAAAGAACACCATTTCCGCGGGTTTCTCTCGTCGGGGCGGCTCCTCATGGCCTGAGGGGGAGTCAGGATGTTGATATCCCGCTCGTAGAAAACCTGCAGAATCTGGGTAGGGGTTCGCCCCAAAAACGTTCTTTCCTCAGCGCCTTCGTCGACGATCTCGACTCTCCGCGGTGCCTGCGGAGTTCCTTGGTAGATTTTGTAGTTGGTCTTCTTCTTTCCACTTTCATGGTATTTCACCGTCGGGGGCGGCTCCGTCCAGTAATCAACCGTTGCCGGACCCGAAGGCTTCTTCTCGGCGAGGGTTCTTGCTCCCTCCTCGGGCTCCAACTCTTTCATCCGTTCGTCGTATATTCGCTGTTGGGCTATCTCCTCGCCTGCCCTCCTGCGGAACTCGGTGTACGACTTCGGGTAATCCTTCATCATCGGTTTGAATAGGCTGGATGTCGGTCGCAAGCCGCCCAGTACGGAGTGAACGAGGATCTCGTCACTCACCCGGTCCCCCTGCTTGGCAATCCGCTCCACTCGATCTATATACATCTCGTCAGATTCATCCTTGCCCTGCTTGACCCCCATCAGACGTTGGCGGCCCTCCGAGTAACTCACTTTGGACGCGAAGTAAGACACGAACTCGTCCCTTAACTCCCCGAAGCTATCTATCGACCTCGGTGGGAGGCTGGTATACCATCGGTGAGCCATGTCGCCAAGAGTTAGAGGGAATAAGCGGCACTTCGTGGCGTCTGACGCTCCTCGGCCGACCATGTACGTATTATATTTGTTCAAGTGGACGTCGGGGTCGGACGCTCCGTCATAGATGAAAGTCAGCAACGGGGCGACGTCGGGTTGCGACCTGGCCTGCTCGATTCTAAGGGTCAGGGGTTCGGCGAGAGCGGATCTCTTCTTCGGGTCACCACCCTGTTCGGCCAGTCTCCGTTCGACCTCCTCCAGGCGTCTTGCGAGTCCCGGGTCGGCTACAACGACTGTCCTCGGACTTGCTGCAGCGCGGATAGGGCTGGTCGCCTGTCTTCTCTGCGCCGTCGCATGGGTGGTCTCCTCGCGGGCCTCAGCCTCGAACTCTTCTTCCAGGTGGCGGGCCTCAGGGTTTTGTCTCTCGATGACTGGCCTCTTCTCCAGGAAACGGGACCGGGCCTGCAGTTTTTGTATGGTCTTCTTGATCTGTTCGGGGGTATTGACTTGCCCCATGTCCAGATCTGGCTCTTCCGCGCCGGCCGTCGGCATTAACTTCTCCGCTTCCAGAACTTGCTCGTGGAGGAACTTCTGTCTTTCCCTGGCTTCGGCTTCCTCCGCTCGCAAGGTTTCGATCCACGCCAGCTGGCGAGCGATCTCGTCCGCGACGATGGGGGTCGTCATTTCGGGGTTGTTCAGCGGCATGCAAGCTTTGCCCGAAGCCCCCGTGTTCTGGGGAGTTGCCTCTCCGCGATCTGTAGTGGCGGCACCTGAAACACCTGTGATTTCCATATAAACAATCGAAATATGGTCAGCTCAACGCTCGAGGATTCCCCCTCCTTCTAGCGCCAATTGTTAACGCCGATAAAAAACCGGGCAGAAACGGCTTAAATCGCACGAAAACACGAGAGATTTCTTTTGAGGATTGAGCTAACCGGAAATGGAAAATAGAGTTTAAGCTTGAAAAGGAAAATACACTATTTTTGGGGGCTGCCAATCTGCCTCTTTTGGTAAGTTTCATAGGGTATTTATAGAGATACAATTAGGGTTATTCCCTTTTTTGACCTAATGGGCTTTAACAGAAACTACTACATGGGCCTGACATATGGGCCGATCCACATTTCCGCCGCCTTTCACTCCGGGCACATCGAATACCTAGCGGAGGAGATCTTCAGCTGGATTGTCCTTCCCGTTGGTGACTCGACGGGTCTCTATGACCTGGGTAGACTTCATCCTCGGTAATCTTCAAAATCATCCACCCCGGGTATGGGACATCCTAGGAGGCTCATAGCTGATCTGCTCGGCGGGGACTTGTAGACATCACAGCAGGGCTTTACACCTCGGACCTCCTCGGCGAGCTGACGTGGCGAGCTCTCCTCGGGTGCCGGGCACCTCTCCCTGCCGGTGACCGGGTTGCGATCTTCTCTATCAGCCGGACAAGACAATAATGATAACAAATAATAATAAGAAAAATAGTGACACAACAACTGGTAGATAGTCGGTCTTGACTATCATGTTAAACTCGTACACTTGGTGTATTGAGCAGGACCACGGGAGGGCGTTCGATTTGTACTAATCGGAGTAATCGAACTAGACCTCAGACATTATGGATATATGAGTTCCTAATCCCTATATAATTATAGGTGCGTGTGTCCAATGCTCGGTTCTTTAATGTGCCAATGAGTGAGACTAATTGATTAGTCAATATCCTCGGTATATTGGGAATCGAAATTGTACACACGGCATGCTATAGATTATAGACAGGAAACCGTGTCCCATTTATTGGGTTGATGATGTCCCCGAGATGAGCTCATAAAGTTTATCATGTAAACCCTGCAGGTGGATTTGTTCCACATGATAATAAGGATGAGTGGTACTAGTCTCGGATAATAAGAAATGAATTAATTTAATTATTAGTAATTAATTAATTCATGGACATGCGATATCTTAAACACGGGGAAAATCATATATGTAATTTCGGCGGAAATATTATTGGTAAAATAATATATAAATTAATTAATTGGGAATTCAATTATAATTTTATAGTGGAATTAATTATAATTAAAATTGGATTTAATTAAAGGTTTTCTTTTAAGGACACCGGTTTAATTAAATTACAATTTAGCCTAATTAATTAATTATCCTAAGGTCCCTAGTGTGGCCTATATAAACCCCTTATTCTCTCTTCTCCTAACCTAACTTACGCAGCTTTTATTTTTCTTCACTTGAGAAAATAAAACGTGAGAAAGAGGGTTTGAGAGAGAAGAAGAAGAGAAGACTCCGGTGGATCGTTGCCCACACAACGTCCGGCGTCAAGGGCTAGGATACACACTAGAAGATCTCAGGGTGTTCGCCTATTCGGCTTCTCCGAATCACGCAACAAAGGTATAGAATCGAAACCTTAATTCCGCTTCGTTTCGTTTCTACTTTCTACGTAATTGCACAACAAATCATCGATTGGTTTCCGTGGCCTGGATTCGTGTTCCTCGGACCGCTGGGAAGTTTCTGACTTCCAGCACGGTGGTCGGATCGAGAAAAACGCGTCGGAAAGGGCTGAACGGGCGCGATCCGCTGCTGGAATCGCGACGCTGTCGGCCGACAGCTATATGTGTCGGCCGACACAGCCCTGTCGGGCGACAGCCTTACGGCGTCGGCCGACAGACAGGGCAGAAGCCCTCGAAACGCGCGGTTGCACCTCCGGTGCAATGGCTGGGCGTGTTTCGGGTCTGGGGCTTTGCGTTGAGGTCAGTAGGGACGCCAAGGGTAGACTGGGCTTGTTCGGATGTTCGAGTAGTCGAACGGACATGTCCCGGGTAGTCGATTCCCAATAACAAAGTAGTCACACGCTCGGACGCGGGGCCCAGAGCAAGGGAAGATGGTTGATAATAAAGGGAAGAGAGCTACACCCACGGGGCCGAGTCACCGGGCGACGGGGCCGGACCCCGAAAGCAGAGGAAGTTCATGAAGCAATGTCCCGAGTGGAGTCCGCACACACCGATGATCAGCCCCCGCCATCTCAGCAAAGGGCCACATACCAATTCATCCACCCGGGGATCGGAGCTAGACCCCACATACGACGTACCAACCTCGGTTATCTCGACCGGGAGCCGATGATCCACATGCAAAGGGACGAGTTCTGGACACCAGGACCGCATCCACGCACGGACGCCGATGATCAGCCCCCGCCAACTCGGACACGGGCCCACGTGCCATATCACCACTACAAAAGACACGGACAGAATGCGCAGACCTCGACCATCACGACTCGGCGTCGATGACCCGTCAGGCGAAGGTTTCGCCCCGGGCCCCGATCTCCGCTTTGGTTCACCACCGCGGGAAATACAAAACCCCCAAGCGAAAGATCAACGATATCACAAGCACAGACACCAGACAACGGCGACAGAGCCTGCCTCAAAGCAACGGCCGCCTACCACCCGTCACAGACTAAGGCCCTTTCAAAGCCGCAATCAAGATAAGGAAACGAATTAATGAGCAACGGATCAGACCAAACTCAACATACAGAGAAATCAGCGAATTCCATCCACGGACTTCTCTGGGGGCCAGTGTTGAGCCACAAAAATCTCCCACCGATCCGTGGAATGTGCCGACACCCGACACCGGATAAAAAGGCCCGGATAAGGCTCCTACTGGTACCGTGGGCCCCCACGCCAACTCGCCATCACAAGAATCAGATAATGCCCACGTATACCGTGCCTGGACCCCGGCCAACTGCAACGGGTGATAATAACTCGACATACGGGACGACGGGTCAGATGGTCCCGGAACGCGGCCCAGCACGTAACCGAGGCGCCCAACGACCCGCATGCAGTGGGACGATTGCCGAACCCCCGGATCGCACCAGCGCATCCCGCACGGACACCGAAGATCAGTTCCCCCACCAACTGGTGGCGTGGGCCCACGTGCCAACCCACCATCGAGAGGATCAGGACATGCTCCGCATACAATACCCCGGTCCCGAGCATCACGATCGAGCGCCAATGACCCGTATGCAGAGGGATGACGAGGTTCCGAGACCCGGGACCGCGCCGCGAGCACCCGGCATGGGCGCCAACAACCCGGCTTGCGAGAGGACAAACCACCCGGGATCACGCCCCAGCACGGGACACGGACACTAATAACCCGACATACGGGACGACGGGTCAAATGGTCCCGGAACGCGGCCCAGCACGAAGCCGAGGCGACCAGCGACCCGTATGCAGTGGGACGATTGCCGAGCCCCCGGATCGCGCCAACACATCCCGCACGGACACCGAATATCAGTTCCCCCACCAACTGGTGGCGTGGGCCCACGTGCCAGCCCACCATCACGAGGATCAGGACATGCTCCGCATGCAATGCCCCGGCCCCGAGCATCACGATCGGGCGCCAACGACCCGTATGCAGAGGGACGACGGGGTTCCGAGACCCGGGACCGCGCCGCGAGCACCCGGCACGGGCGCCAACGACCCGGCTTGCGGGAGGACAGACCACCCGGGATCACGCCCCGGCACGGGACACGGACATTAACAACCCGGCGCACGCAATGACGTGGACGATGGGCGAACCAACCCCGAGCCCCAAAATCACGGGAGACCACCACATGAATAAACACGCGACGGAAGGAGCGCCCGAAGACGGAGAAAGGCCATACTCAATCCCAGGCATCGTGTCCCGGGATCATACCCCGGGCCGCTGACGCCACACAGATGCGACCTGCACCGGGCAGAAGTGCACGAGTCAAAGACGTCTCTATCTTTGCATGTAGATACACGTGTCAATAATGGACAGATGGATTCTGCGTAATCCATCTATAAATAGACTAGATCCGGACGAGAGAAAGGGGGGGGAGAGGTCGTAAGACTGACGGATGCCCGGGGAAGAGGATCCCGGACGAGTGGTCTGATACCCACCCACATATATAATATTACCTGGAAATACCAGAGAATAAACAGAGATATCATCTTGGGCATTCAAGCCTAGTCTCGGTGTGATTTCATTTCAGCTCTCTTTCCACATACAAATATACGTGTTTTTGCACCGTCTCCAAACCCTACCAAGCGTATTTAATATATAATAATCCCCGATTAAAAACGGTCAAAACAATATAAAATAATATCAAATAATAATCCACCTGCAGGGTTTACATAATAATTCCTTATGAACTCATCTTGGGGATATTATCAACCCTTACGGGATACACTTTCCCGTCAAGTATTCACGGCATGTCATATATAAAATATAAATACCCAACTTTATCGGTAATTGACCCAATAATTAAATCGGTTAATTTCTTTGGAAAATCAAAGTCACTTATATTAAATATACACACCCGCAATAGTATTAATTAAATAGATTAAATACTATTGCGGGTGTGTATATTTAATATAAGAGACTTTGATTTTCCAAAGGAATTAACCGATTTAATTATTGGGTTAATTAACGGTAAAATTGGGTCGCTATATTTTATGTATGACATGCCGTGAATACTTGACGGAAAAGTGTATCCCGTAAGGGTTGATAATATCCCCGAGATGAGTTCATAAGGAATTATTGTGTAAACCTCATGAGTGGATTCGTTCCGCACAATAATTAAGGTTGAATGGTACTATTCTCGGATATAAGAGATGAATAAATTAATTAGCAATAAATTAATTTTATTCATGGATATTTAAATCTTAAATACATGGAATAAATAATACTACCGGAGAAATATTATTTGATATAATATTGTTTAATATTGGGAGAGCAATTAATTTATATAGTGGAAAAATAAATTAATTAATATTGATAAGATTTAATAGACTTGGGCTTGGGCTCAATTTAATCATCAATATTGGAAGCCCAATATTCCACCTCCTTTTGATCCCCTACGTAGCCTATAAAAGCACTACATGACCTTCATAATTCATACACATCATAAGACAAGAATATCATACTTGATATTTCTTGAGAGTTGAAGGAGATCCATAGGAGTTCGATAGATCGTCGCCCACACGACGTTCGGACGAGGTGCATGGAATACGTAGGAAGATTCGAAGGTCTTCAACGTTTTGATTTCGTTTCTCCGCACAACGAATCGAGGTATAAAATCATAAACCCCTTCTATGATTTTATGTGAATTTATATAGTGATATATACATGAACGCACGATCCGGGAAAACGACGAACCTCGGGGACGGGGATTCGAGATCCCCGGCGAGGATCGAAAGGGGCGGCCGAACCCTAGGGTTCGACCGCCGGTACCGCGGCCAAAGGGAAACCCCGGCTGGACGCCGGGGCATGCCATCGACATGAAGTCGATCGCTGGGGAGTCGCCGTGGGCTGGCGCCACGGCAGACGACCTCCCCGGTCCTCCCTGGCTGGCGGTGGCGCACGGAGAGAAGCCGCGGCTGGACGCCGCGGCTGGGGGGCGATCGAGCCCTCGCTCGATCGCCGGGGGGACTGCCGCGGGCTGGTGCCGCGGCTGGTGGCTCCCCCCACCTCCCGTGATGGCGGTGAGTCGCCGGACTCACCGCCCGGGGCTGCCGGAGCAGCCCCACGCGATCAAACGCGATCGCGAGCCCGCAGTGGGGCTCGGCTAGGGTTTCGGCCGCGGGTTCATCCCGCGACGATGCTCGGGTCGAGCTCCGGACATAGTGGTGCTCGTGTTCGTGGTTTCCGGCGACGGGATTTCGACCGGATTATCGGTTTCCGCATATTTTGGTAATCCGGGATATCGATTCCCAGCAACAACTCCAACAATCTCCCACTTGTACTAAGGTCTAGTCATTTCCTCCAAACTCCAACAATCTCCCACTTGTGTACTTAATGTCTAGATTTAAGTAACGGAAACTCCCGATCCATTGCCATTAATCTATTTAATTAAATAAACAATTATTTGCGTTTAATTATTTATAATTAAATATATGCAAATTATAGTCCTGGATTCTATACGTTGTAGTTAGTATGGTGTGTCGGGCCCACACAGAAGATCATACTATTGGTTACTCGTATTTAATCGAACAGTTGCTCACGACCTAGATGGACACGGACCAATCCATCGGTATAGTCGTTGTGTGAGAGAGAAAATAATTTGTCTTAATTATTTTATCACACTTGTACACTTGGTGTATTGAGCGGATCGCTTGAGACTTATCAATTAGGATTGCCTTTGATAATTGATTCAAGTCTCAGAGTATTTTATTCTTAATCCCCGATACTATTGCGGGTGTGTATATTTAATATAAGTGACTTTGATTTTCCAAAGGAATTGACCGATTTAATTATTGAGTCAATTACCGGTTAAGTTGGGTCACTATATTTTATATATGGCATGCCGTGAATAGTTGACGGGAAAGTGTATCCCGTAAGGGTTGATAATATCCCCGAGATGAGTTCATAAGGAATTATTATGTAAACCCTGCATGTGGATTTGTTCCGCATAATAATTAAGGTTGAATGGTACTAGTCTCGGATACAAGAGATGAATAAATTAATTAGCAATAAATTAATTTTATTCATGGATATTTATATCTTAAATACACGGAATAAATAATATTACCGGGGAAATATTATTTGATATAATATGGTTTAATATTGGGAGTGCAATTAATTTATATAGTGGAAAATAAATTAATTAATAATAGTAAGGATTAATAGGTTTGAGTCTGGGCTCAATTTAATCACTATTATTGGAAGCCCAATATTCCACCTCCTTAAGATCCCCTACGTAGCCTATAAAAGCACTACATGGTCTTCTCTATTCTCATAACTTGAAGATCACAATTCTAGAGAGAGAAAGTAGAGAGGGAGATCCATGGAGTTCGGAAGATCGTCGCCCACACGACGTTCGAGCTAGTGTAAGGAATACGTGGGAAGATCTCAAGGTCATCAATTGAGTTCTTCGTTTTTCCGAACAACGAGAACGAGGTAAAATCGTAAAACCCTCTTTATGATTTTAATCGTATATATTATCGTGAAAATACCGTAGAACAAGATCCGAGGTTCGGGATCCTCACCGGGGTCGAGCTGGGTGGTGGTGATCGAAGATCACCGGACCACCGCAGCTGGAGCAACCCGACGGCGAAGAATCGCGCCTAGGGTTTGACTGCCCAGGCAAGCGGCCGCCTGGGGGGTCAAGCGGCCGCCTGGTGTGCCCAGGCAGCGGGCTGCGGGTTTTTCCCGCAGCGGATCCGCGAGCCACGCGAGTCGTGCACGGGGCTGCTACGGGCTCTCCCGCACGAGCTGCTGCGACCAGCCGTGGCTTGTGCGATGACGCGATCGAACGCTGTGGGGTTCTCCCGCGGACAGGGTTCGATCGACGCGTCTTCTCGCATGGTGGCTGGAGGTGATCACGGGCCATGGTTCGACCGTGGCGGATACGAGATCACCGGGGCGTGGCTAGGTCAGCCCGGGGCGTAGCGAGGGTTCCCGGCGCATCCAGCGGGCTGCTACGAGCAGCCCTAGGCGGCTGCCAAGGACAGCCACGAGCCCCACGCTAGGGCTCGACCGAACAGCCGCGGCTTTGTCGCGGTTAGGGTTTTGGTTGAGTCCGGCGCTTCGTGGTGGTTCGTGGCGGAATGTTCCGGCAACCGGGAGTCGATTGGAGTTGTCGTTCCGCAATTTGACAACCCCGGATATTCGATCTCCAAAGGATTTCGGTCGGAATTAATTAGATAATTTATTTATTTAAATTTATTAATTCCGGGATATCGATTTCCAACAATTGGTATCAGAGCGTTGGTTTTCGTTCACGGTATTTTTCGATAAATTGTTCTACCTTGCAGGGTTTCCGACTATTATGGCTAGATATAATTCTTCGTTAGTTATTGTCATAATTTTTTATTAAACTCTCGGACATGTCGAGATTCGTTTTATGTGTGGTGAATGCTTGTAATAGTAAAAATTCGGGGGTTGACCGAATTTAGGTTTATTATTATGTTCTATTTTTTCCGGAAAATGTATAGGGTCGATTTCATGTATAGAATCGATACCAGATAATTGTAATTTAATTCTTGTAATTTTAATTACGTTGAATCGATGCCGAAACGACCGCCGGAAGAAGACGATGTGACGAGGGAGACGATGGGACGAGGGATCGATCATCATGATCAACCCCATGAAGGATCGATCGAGCCCTAGGCGAGGGGGCTGCCCGCGGGACTCCTCGGCCACGCCAGCCACCAATGGTGGTGGCGCGTGGGCTGGGGTGGCGTCGGCATGCTCCTCCGAAGGGGGTCGATGGTGGTAGGGCGCGGGGACTCCCAACCCGTGCTCTCCCGCCAAGATCCGACTTTCCTAAATTATTCGGTTTTCCTATTTTGAGTATTCCTTTTTTTGGGAACTCTCATGGAATAGGAAAAGAATAAATTTAGAATAAATTTATTTCCGTATTGATTATTCCTATTATAGGAATTTTCATGGATTAGGAAGAAAATAAATTTAGAATTAATTTATTTTTCCTATTTAATTATTCTTTTATGGAATTTTTATTGGATTAGGAAAATAATTAATTTGGAAAGTTTTAATAGTCCTTAATTAATTTTTCCTTATTAAATTATTCCTTTATGGAATTTTTAATAGAAAAAGAAAGGAATTAATTTGGAAGGATTAGGAGTCCTTAATTTATTTTATTTCCTTATTCTATTATAGGAGTCTTCTAGAATGGTCCAAGTCTGACTTGGATGAGATTCTAAAGAATTAATAGAATTAGAAAGGAAAATAAAAATAAATAAAAATATTAATAATATTTAATTTTATTTTTGATATATTCGATTGACTTAATTTTCGAATTAAGTAACTTTTGGATTAATTGAAAATAAATAGATTTAAATATTGAGATTAATATTCTCGTCACATGGAGCATTCAAGAACGAAGACTGAAGACTAGAAGATGCGTACGGAGATGAAAAAAAGCCATGATAGTCGGAAAATAATATTCTAGTATTATTTTGACTATGTGATAATATTTATGTGCTTTATTTCATGTATGCATGCTTATGTGTATTTAATTATGCATTAGATAGCATATCCCTTTGTTATAAAAAGCTAAGTGGAAGAGGGATTGGAAACAATGCCATGGTCTCCATTACTGTTCTCTTGGTGATTTTTATGGACTTTCGAAGTTCGTATAGATAAGTCATTGGAGGAGAATTCTTGTAATTCCTTTTACGAGAAACATTGATTGAGTTTATCAAACAATGCCTAATTTGTCTTTCTTAAACTGATTTCAAGTCGACTCATTCTCACCCCGGGGAGTGGAATGGAGCCAAAGCCACTTGGTCATGTGGATGACACAAATTAGAGACCTTCGTACCATTTCTTGAAATGGATCGATTGTCTGCTCGGCTCCCTCATTTATGAGAGATAGGGTTGTTCGCATGGTGAATCACTGGTAAGAAACTTCGAGTTTCACTTATGATTCTCCGCGTCCTGATTTACAAAAATCGAATGGATCAAGTAATTGAGAGTCAATTATAAAAGTCTCTTGGTGTAGTAAACGTCCACACCACGTGGCTTGCTATACTAACGGATTTTGGATTAATTGATGTAGACAGTTATAAGGAATTGTGAAGAATTGTGAAGTTATCGTAAATGTCCACACCACGTGGCTTGCGGTGATGTAGCGGTTCCAAACGATTTACTTTAGTACTGAGTAATGGTTTACACTTAGATACGCATTATAGTATTCTTCCCCACGAAGTTACGCTATAAGTGATGTATGACCGAAGCAAATCTAATTGCTAAATCATTTGGGTAGGTAAACGTCCACACCACGTGGCATGCCATATCTGATGGGATTTTAGATGTGATTAGTGATTTAATGATATTATTTGAGGGAGATAATATCGGAGATTAAATCAATTGTTTGTTGTTATATGTGCTCATAGATTAGGATATGGCTTTGAACCCACTTTATGTGATACTTAAGGATTTAACTCATTGGTCCCTGAATGTATTGATTGGTATAGAGATCTGGACATTGCCCAGACTGTTAAAGAGTACAATTTTGTACTCAAATGAGTTTTGTCCTCCCGAGCCTACCAATGTCTTAACTAATAAGGAAAGAACTGATTTTGATATCATGTTTAAACTCAAGGAGATGTTTAGACATGATGTAGAGGCTAGACAAGAGGCGATGAGGATACTCATAAAGGCCAGTCGATTCGAGGAAACGCTTAAAACACGTTTTTGAGATGATTGACCTTTTGGACGAGTTGAGACGGAAATCGCAAGCTCTTGTAGCCAATGCCAAAGGTTTCGAACCTAAAGGCAAAAACCGGGGGAAAGGAAAAGCTAAGCAAAGATACCCAGTAGTCCTAAGCTACTTGGTCCACGAGATGGGGCGAGAAAGCCAATAGGCTAGTGTTCTCGATGCAAACAGTCTGGGTACTGGAAGTCTGATTATCCTCTCAAACAAGGTACGAAATTTTCTTTAGTCGTAAAACATAGTTAATGTTGGAGTTGTGTACTTAATGTCTAGATTTAAGTAACGCAAACTCACGATCCATTGCCATTAATCTATTTAATTAAATAAACAATTATTTGCGTTTAATTATTTATATGCAAATCATAGTCCTGGATTTTATACGTTGTAGTTAGTATGGTGCAAGCATGGGCGCACAGAAGATCATACTATCGGTTACTCGTATTTAATCGAACAGTTGCTCACGACCTAGATGGACACGGACCAATCCATCGGTATAGTCGTTGTGTGAGAGAGAAAATAATTTATCTTAATTATTTTATCACACTTGTACACTTGGTGTATTGAGCGGATCTGCTTGAGATTTATCGATTAGGATTGCCGGCGATAATCGATTTAAGTCTCAGTGTATTTTATTCTTAATCCCCGATACTATTGCGGGTGTGTATATTTAATATAAGTGACTTTGATTTACCAAAGGAATTAACCGATTTACTTATTGGGTTAATTACCGGTTAAGTTGGGTCACTGTATTTTATATATGACATGCCGTGAATACTTGACGGGAAAGTGTATCCCGTAAGGGTTGATAATATCCCCGAGATGAGTTCATAAGGAATTATTATGTAAACCCTGCAGGTAGATTTGTTCCGCATAATAATTAAGGTTGAATGGTACTAGTCTCGGATACAAGAGATGAATAAATTAATTAGCAATAAATTAATTTTATTCATGGATATTTATATCTTAAATACACGGAATAAATAATACTACCGGAGAAATATTATTTGATATAATATGGTTTAATATTGGGAGTGCATTTAATTTTATATAGTGGAAAATAGAATTAATTAATATTAATGGATTAATAGATTTGGGCTTGGGCTCAATTTAATCATTAATATTGGAAGCCCAATATTCCACCTCCTTAAGATCCCCTACGTAGCCTATAAAAGCACTACATGGTCTTCTCTATTCTCATAACTTGAAGATCACAATTCTAGAGAGAGAGAGAAAGTATAGAGGAAGATCCATGGAGTTCGGTAGATCGTCGCCCACACGACGTCCGGGCTAGTGCAAGGAATACGTGGGAAGATCTCAAAGGTCATCAAATTGAGTTCTTCGTTTTTCCGAACAACGAGAACGAGGTAAATCGTAAAACCCTCTTTATGATTTTATCGTTTTAATTATCGTAAAAATATCGTGAACCAAGATCCGTGAACGCGACCCATGTCGAGGTTGAACCGGGCGGTGGTGATCGAAGATCACCGGACCGCCGGCGGCTCAACGGCTCGAGCATGAGAGGGTCGAGGGGGCGTGAGCCTCGGCTGGACGCCAAAGGACTCGAACGCACGGGCTCGGCCGCGAGCTACGGGTTTTCCCGTAGCGGATTCGCGGGCTGTCCGAGCCCTCCCCGGTGCGTGCTCGCAGCGAGCTGCGAGTTTTCTCGTAGCGGACTCGCGAGCCATGCGAGTTACGCACGGGGCTGTGCGGGGGAAACCCTAGCGCGCGCCCGGTGGCGCGCGCACGCTTCGATCGGGCAGCGGCGGTTCGAGCCGTTGCTAGGGCTCGATTGGGGTGATCCGCGAGGGTTCCCGGCGCGGTTTGCGGGCTGCTACGAGCAGCCCTAGGCGGCTGCCAAGGACAGCCGCGAGCCCTTCGCGAGGGCTCGACCGAACAGCCCGGGCTATCCCCGTGGTTAGGGTTTGGTTGAGTCCGTCTTCGCGGTGGTTCGTGGCGGGATGTTCCGGCAACCGGGAGTCGATTGGAATTGTCGTTCCGCATTTGACAACTCTGGATATTCGTTCTCCGAAGGATTTCGTTCGGAATTAATTAGATAATTAATTTTAATTAATTTATTAATTCCGGGATATCGATTTCCAACAATTGGTATCAGAGCGTTGGTTTTAGTTCATGATATTTTTCGATAAATTGTTCTACCTTGCAGGGTTTCCGACTATTATGGCTAGATATAATTGTTCTTAATTATTGTCATAATATTGTTCTTGATTATTAAACTCTCGGACATGTCGAGATTCGTTTTATGTGTGGTGAATGCTTGTAATAGTAAAAATTCGGGGGTTGACCGAATTTAGGTTTATTATTATTTTCTACTTTTTCCGGAAAATGTATAGGGTCGATTTCATGTATAGAATCGATACCGGATAATTGTAATTTAATTCTTGTAATTTATTTACGTTGGTTCGATGCCGAAACAACCGCCGGAAGAAGACGTGTGACGGAGGAGACGAAGAGAGGGAGGATTCCGGGGATCGATCAACCCCATGATCGAATCCCATGAAGGGTCGATCGATCGAAGGGAGAAGGGGGCTGCCCGAGGCTCTCGGCCACGCCTAGCCACCAGTGGTGGTGGCGCGTGGGCTGGGACGGCGGCGGTGCTCCTCCTCGAGCCGCGGTCGATGGTGATGGGGCGCGGGGACTCCCAACCCGTGCTCTCCTACCAAGATCCTACTTTCCTATTTGATTCGGTTTTCCTATTTGAGTGTTCTTATTTTTAGGAACTGTCATGGAATAGGAAAAGAATTAATTTGGAATTAATTTATTTTTCCTATTTAATTATTCCTTTATGGAATTTTTAATGGATTAGGAAAATAATTAATTTGGAAAGTTTTGAAAGTCCTTAATTAATTTTTCCTATTTAATTATTCCTTTATGGAATTTTTAATAGATTAGGAAAGGAATTAATTTGGAAGGATTAGGAGTCCTAATTTATTTTATTTCCTTATTCTATTATAGAAGTCTTCTAGAATATTCCGAGTTTGACTTGGATGGGATTCTAGAGATTTAATAGAATTAGATAGGAAAATAAAAATAAATAAAAATATTAATAATATTTAATTTTATTTTTGATATATTCGATTGACTTAATTTTCGAATTAAGTAACTTTTGAATTAATTAAAAATAAATAGATTTAAATATTGGGATTAATATTCTCGTCACATGGAGCATTCAAGAACGAAGATTGAAGACTAGAAGATGCGTACGGGGATGCGATAAAGCCATAATAGTCGGAAAATAATATTCTAGTATTATTTTGACTATGTGATAATATGTTATGTGCTTTATTTCATGTATGCATGCTTATGTGTTTAATTATGCATTAGATAGCGTATCCCTTTGTTGTAAAAAGCTAAGTGGGAGAGGGTATGGAAACATACCCATGGTCTCCATTGCTGCTCTCTTGGTGACTTTTATGGACTTTCGAAGTTCTTATAGATAAGTCATTGGAGGAGAGTTCTTCTAATTCCTCTTACGAGAAACATTGATTAAGTTTATCAAACAATGCCTAATTTGTCTTTCCAAAGCTGATTTCAAGTCGACTCATTCTCACCCCGGGGAGTGGAATGGAGCCAAAGCCACTTGGTCATGTGGAGGACACAAATTAGAGACCTTCGTACCATTCTTTTATAGATGGATCGATTGTCTGCTCGGCTCCCTCATTTATGAGAGATAGGGTTGTTCGCATGGTGAATCACTGGTTAGAAACTTCGAGTTTCACTTATGATTCTCCGCGTCTTGATTTACAAGATCGAATGGATCAAATAATTGGATTTCAATTATATAAATCTTTTGGTGTAGTAAACGTCCACACGAACGTGGCTTGCTATACCGAATGGGATTTTAGAATAATTGATGTAGACAGTTATAGGGAATTGTGAGGGATTGCGAGTTATCGTAAACGTCCACACGAACGTGGCTTGCGGTGGCATAACAATTCTAAACGATTAGCCTTAGTACTGAGTAATGGTTTACACTTAGGTACGCTTTATAGTATTCTTCCCAACGAAGTAACGCTATAATGATGTATGACCGAAGCAAATCTAATTGCTAAATCATTTGGGTGGGTAAAAGTCCACACGAACGTGGCTTGCCTTACCTGATGGGATTTTAGATGTGATTAGTGGTTTAATGATATTATTTAAGGGAGATAATATCGGAGATTAAATCGATTGTTTGTTGTTATATGTGCTCATAGATTATGGATGGCTTTGAACCCACTTTATGTGATACTTGAGGAATTTAACTCATTGGTCCCTAAATGTATTGATTGGAATAGAGATCTAGACATTGCCTAGACTGTTAAAGAGTACAAGTTTGTACTCAGTGAGCTTTGTTCTCCCGAACCTACTAATGTCTCGACTGTTGAGGAAAGAACTGATTTTATCATGTTCAAACTCAAGGAGTTTAGACATGACATAGGCGGCTAGACAAGAAGCGATGAGGATACTCATAAAGGCCAGTCGCTTCGAGATGATTGACCTTTTAGACGAGTTGAGACGGAAATCGCAAGCTCTTGTAGCCAATGCCAAAGGTTTCGAACCTAAGGGCAAAACCGGGGGATAGGAAAAGCAAGCAAAGAAACCCAGTGGTCCTAAGTTTCTTGGATCACGAGATGGGGCGAGAAAGCCAATAGGCTAGTGTTCTCGATGCAAACAGTCTAGGTACTGGAAGTCTGATTATCCTCTCAAACAAAATACGAAATCTTCTTTAGTCGTAAAACATAGTCAGTGGTATTATCTACCGGAACCTGGTGTGTAGATATGGAACCATTGACGGTATGCGCATTCTAAATGCGAGGGTTCCAGGAAACCCGACGACTTGGAAAATAAGAAATCGTAGTCTACATGGGCAATGCTGTTGAGGAGGCAGCTGTTGCAGTGGAATACAATTATAGGATTTCATTTTGAGCTATTGCTTTTATGTACCTTTAGAAAGAACTTTGTTCTGGATTTCTAATGAATGGATATTTTATTTCTTTTAATCATTTCATGGTTATAAGAAGAAATAATGATATTTTGGTACATTAGCTAGCAATATATAAATGATGAATCCTGAGTCCACCACGATGCAACGAACCGTAGTATGAAACTCGTTTTACTAATAAGAGATTTCTTTATCAATTATACTTGTGGATTCTTATGCTGAGTCATGTTTATTCAAATAAGAAGTTCAAAGGTCGAAAATTGATATTTGATCAATTAAGTTGAAGGAGTGGACCTTCCGACTTAAGAATCTAATTTGGAAGATAATATGACTAAGAAATCCTTTATGGATATAAGATGTAAGATCCGGACAAGTATAAGAATTGATTGACTCTGATGTATGCAGACCTATGCCTACTCAGACAATAAGGTACGAGTACTTCATTTGATGATTACTCGAGAAATGGATTAGAATACCTGATGTGCCACAAAAGCAAGTGTTTTGACAAGTCAATGGACACAAAGCTATTGTGGAGAACCATCGAGGTATATCCATTTGTAGCCTGCGATTTGATCGCGGAGGCAAGTACCTGTCTGAGAAATGCATGGCATACTGATCAGAGATTGGGATTTGATCCTAAATGACTACACCATACACTCTTGTGTAGAAATGGTGTGTCGGAAATAAGAAGTGGAACTCTTATAGAAATAGTAAAAGCATGAGTTATACGGAACTACCTGTGTTCTATGGATATGTCTGGAAACAACGGCGCATTCAAATGCGGTTGTAGAATATCCTAGAAGAACAAAAGATGTGTGTTCAATAGTACTATGAACCAGAAGGACGTTATAAGTTCTAACGCCCGGTTCTTAGAGGAAGACTATTAGATGAACCACAAGCCCAAAGTGACGTAATACTTTGAAATGAGAGAGAAAGATTAAGACTTAGAACCAGCCGAACCGAGTAGCGGTACACCACTAACTGCACCTACTGTTATCACTGTTTATACACCGGAACGCCATTGTAGTGGGAGGTTGTGGGACAACCGGAGATATTCATAAGACTAGGAGAGTCTTCGGACTCTGGACCTAGTATACATGAAATCAATCCCTGGATCTACATGAAGGCCGTACTAGATCTAAATGTGCCTTCTTGGAGAGCAATAAAGATTATTGCTAAGAGGCAAGATCATTTAGAGTACAAGCTTAGTTGATCCATTTATGGATTGGAACAAAGCATTGAGTTCGTGGTACTTGCAAATTGATGAGATAGTCCATTTTATGGATTCATCAAAAGCATAGACGAATCGTGTGTATGGGAAACGTGATGGAAACAAGGTGGTGTTTCTCGGAGGTTTTATGTAGATGACATTTTATCATTGGTAACAATGTAAAGATGTTGTCAGACATAAAATGATGGTTGTCTAGAAAAATCGATATATGAGATGAAGAAGAAGTTAGAGCATGTTCTTAAGATCTAGGATCTCAAGAAAAGAACATTGTACTTCTCCTGGACATCTTACATATATATGATTATGGTTCGTTTTAACATGCAAGATTCCGAGAAAGGTTCGTTACCTTTCAGAGACGGAATGCATCTATCTAAGGATATGTGTTTTGGAACACAAAGGGAGATAGAAGCAATGAAAGCAGTTTCCTACACTTTGAGTGTGGAAAGCTTAATAAATGCATTGTTGAAAACAAGAACCTGGTATCGGCTATGCGGTTAGCATAGTGGGAGGATATCAAGGTAATCCTGGAAAGGAATATTCGACTGCCGTAAAAGTACTTTCGAAGTACTGTTCTAGACTACGAAGCAGACGAGTTTTTCCTTTGGATTACATTCTCTTAGATTTCTAATCGAATGAGGACCGGTGTAAGTCGATATCAGGCTATGTGTTTCACTATTGAAGGAGAAGGAGTTTTAACATGGAAGAGTGATAAGCACGATGCTTTTCGGACTCTGCCATGGGTAACCAAATAGCGGCCTCAGAGGCAGCGGAAGTTTTGGTATAACTCCGGGATAATCTCTGGGACTTAGATGTGATTCTTAATTTGTCAAAGGCTATGTAAATAGCGGTGCAATGGCAAATGGTAAGAAATCACTAGTCCATAAGTGTAAGATAACACATAGTGCAAGTACCACCTGATACGAATCATCGTCGAGGGAGACGACGCTGTAGTCACCAAGATAACTTCAGAGCGGCAACCTAGAGTGCTCATTCACAAAGTACTTCATGGAAGTACAACTTAAGCACGTGATGAGTATGGGAGTCGGGAGTTTGGAGGAAATGACTAGACCTTAGTACAAGTGGGAGATTGTTGGAGTTGTGTACTTAATGTCTAGATTTAAGTAACGCAAACTCACGATCCATTGCCATTAATCTATTTAATTAAATAAACAATTATTTGCGTTTAATTATTTATATGCAAATCATAGTCCTGGATTTTATACGTTGTAGTTAGTATGGTGCAAGCATGGGCGCACAGAAGATCATACTATCGGTTACTCGTATTTAATCGAACAGTTGCTCACGACCTAGATGGACACGGACCAATCCATCGGTATAGTCGTTGTGTGAGAGAGAAAATAATTTATCTTAATTATTTTATCACACTTGTACACTTGGTGTATTGAGCGGATCTGCTTGAGATTTATCGATTAGGATTGCCGGCGATAATCGATTTAAGTCTCAGTGTATTTTATTCTTAATCCCCGATACTATTGCGGGTGTGTATATTTAATATAAGTGACTTTGATTTACCAAAGGAATTAACCGATTTACTTATTGGGTTAATTACCGGTTAAGTTGGGTCACTGTATTTTATATATGACATGCCGTGAATACTTGACGGGAAAGTGTATCCCGTAAGAGTTGATAATATCCCCGAGATGAGTTCATAAGGAATTATTATGTAAACCCTGCAGGTGGATTTGTTCCGCATAATAATTAAGGTTGAATGGTACTAGTCTCGGATACAAGAGATGAATAAATTAATTAGCAATAAATTAATTTTATTCATGGATATTTATATCTTAAATACACGGAATAAATAATACTACCGGAGAAATATTATTTGATATAATATGGTTTAATATTGGGAGTGCAATTAATTTTATATAGTGGAAAATAGAATTAATTAATATTAATGGATTAATAGATTTGGGCTTGGGCTCAATTTAATCATTAATATTGGAAGCCCAATATTCCACCTCCTTAAGATCCCCTACGTAGCCTATAAAAGCACTACATGGTCTTCTCTATTCTCATAACTTGAAGATCACAATTCTAGAGAGAGAGAGAAAGTAGAGAGGAAGATCCATGGAGTTCGGTAGATCGTCGCCCACACGACGTCCGGGCTAGTGCAAGGAATACGTGGGAAGATCTCAAAGGTCATCAAATTGAGTTCTTCGTTTTTCCGAACAACGAGAACGAGGTAAATCGTAAAACCCTCTTTATGATTTTATCGTTTTAATTATCGTAAAAATATCGTGAACCAAGATCCGTGAACGCGACCCATGTCGAGGTTGAACCGGGCGGTGGTGATCGAAGATCACCGGACCGCCGGCGGCTCAACGGCTCGAGCATGAGAGGGTCGAGGGGGCGTGAGCCTCGGCTGGACGCCAAAGGACTCGAACGCACGGGCTCGGCCGCGAGCTACGGGTTTTCCCGTAGCGGATTCGCGGGCTGTCCGAGCCCTCCCCGGTGCGTGCTCGCAGCGAGCTGCGAGTTTTCTCGTAGCGGACTCGCGAGCCATGCGAGTTACGCACGGGGCTGTGCGGGGGAAACCCTAGCGCGCGCCCGGTGGCGCGCGCACGCCTCGATCGGGCAGCGGCGGTTCGAGCCGTTGCTAGGGCTCGATTGGGGTGATCCGCGAGGGTTCCCGGCGCGGTTTGCGGGCTGCTACGAGCAGCCCTAGGCGGCTGCCAAGGACAGCCGCGAGCCCTTCGCGAGGGCTCGACCGAACAGCCCGGGCTATCCCCGTGGTTAGGGTTTGGTTGAGTCCGGCTTCGCGGTGGTTCGTGGCGGGATGTTCCGGCAACCGGGAGTCGATTGGAATTGTCGTTCCGCATTTGACAACTCCGGATATTCGTTCTCCGAAGGATTTCGTTCGGAATTAATTAGATAATTAATTTTAATTAATTTATTAATTCCGGGATATCGATTTCCAACAGTTAAGTGGTATTATCTACCAAGAACCTGGTGTGTAGATATGGAACCACTGACGGTGTGTGCATTTTAAATGCAAGAGGTTCCAGGAAACCTAACGACTTGGAAAAGAAAAATATCGTAGTCTACATGGGCAATGCTGTGGAGGAGGCAGCTGTTGCAGTGGAGGACATTATTATAGGATTTCATTTTGAGTTATTGCTTTTATGTACCTTTCATTTTAGAAAGAACTTTGTTCTGGATTTCTAATGAATGGATATTTTATTTCTTTTAATCATTTGATGGTTATAAGAAGAAATAATGATATTATCTATTCTGGTACATTAGCTAGCAATATATAAATGATGAATCCTGAGTCCACCACGATGCAACGAACCGTAGCATGTAACTCGTTTTACTTTTAAGAGATATTTCTGTAATGAATCATTTATACTTGTGGATTCTTATGCTAAGTCGTGTTTATTCAAATAAGAAGTTCAAAGGTCAAAAATTGATTTTTTGATCAATTAAGTTGAGGGAGTGGACCTTCCGACCTATGAATATGATTTGGAAGATAACATGACTAAGCAATCCTTTATGGATATAAGGTATAAGATCCGGACAAGTATTAGAATCGATTAACTCTGATGTATGCAGACCTATGTCTACTCAGACAATAAGGTACGAGTACTTCATTTTATGATTACTCGAAAAATGGATTAGTATACCTGATGTGCCACAAAAGCAAAGTGTTTTGACAAGTCAATGGACACTAAGCAATTGTGGAGAACCTTCAAGGTATATCCATTTGTAGCCTGCGATTTGATCTCGGAGGCAAGTACCTGTCTGAGGAATGCATGGCATACTGATCAGAGATTGGGATTTGATCCCAAATGACTACACCAAACACTGTTGTGTAGAAATGGTGTGTGGTATGATAAGACGTTGTAGTGCGTCAAAAATCAATTAAATTTGTATCGAAATAGTTGTCAAAACAACTTGCCCGAGTCGGTCTCGAGGAACACTACTATCGGCGCGTACTCTTGTTTATTTGTTTGCAACGGAGGAAACGAAAGTGAAATAGCATAATGCGTACTTTGATTTTGGGTTTTGTTTTAAATCTAAAAATTATCTAATTAATGAAAAGAACAAGAAAAACGAGAACGATCTATCTATGATGAACTAGGGTTTCGAAATTCATAATTTTAATCGATGAACAATTGAATTATAGAACAAAGGAATCCATGAAAAGCAATTTGAAAAATAAAGATCAAAGCAAGAAGTCGAACACGAATTGAAAAGCAACCAAATCGAAAGATAAATAAAACTTACTAGATTAATGTTCGAATCCCAAACCAAGGTACCCGTCGGCGGAATCTCCGACTTTTACCGAGTCGATTACAATCCGATCTCAAGAAAACGGAAGTTCAAAACCTAAGTAACGAGTTCCAAAGATGCTCTCCTAATCCCAGAAAAATCAATTCAAAAGTGCCTCCTCTTTTTCGGGACGAAGCCCTAGTTATACATAAAAGAAATCCGCGGTCAAACTGAGGTCAACGCAGGATTCCAGGAGGAAGCGATCGCATGGAGAGCTGGCGATCGCTTGGTTTAGGTCGCGAGCGACCGCTCGTAACATGGGCGGTCGCCTGCAAGAAATCTTCTCCACCTGTAAGTGGAATGCAGGCGATCGCCAGGGGAGTGGCCGGTCGCCTGGTGGCCTTCGCGAGCGGTCGCCGAGGGCTTCACCGGGCGCTTGGTCACCTGGGCAGCTTGCTCTTCTCGACTCCACTCAAACAAGCTCGATTCTTCGTTCTTTTCCACATCATTACTGTTAGGATTTATATAATCCAACAAGGGTTAAAGGAAAAGAAAAGATAAACGTAAAGAACTTGTGGTATTAGAACAAATAAGCGTGATATGAAATATACAAGAGAGAGGCTTTATATAGCCAACAAAAAGTAAACCCTAATCCTATAAACAAAAGGTAAACCCTAATAATCCTATAAATATAATAACTAATAAAAATATGCTAACACCCCCCCTCAAACTCACGATGGTACAGCAAGGAGCATCGAGAGTTTGTCAATGAAAAATCTATGACGGCTGACAGAATGAGACTTCGTGAAGCAGTCAGCCAACTGTAAGGACGACGGAGTAAACGGTAGAGAAATGGTTCCGTGATCCAAATGATGCCGAGTGAAATGACAATCAATCTCAATGTGTTTGGTGCGCTCATGAAACACCGTGTTGTGAGCAATCTGAATGGCACTCTTATTATCGCAGTACATAGGTGTGGGGTCAGTAAGAGTGACTCCCATGTCAGCCAGTAACCAGCGCAACCATATAATCTCAGCCGTAGTGGAAGCCATAGCACGATACTCTGCCTCGGTGGATGAACGAGAAACTACAGCTTGCTTCTTACTTCTCCAAGAAATAAGAGAATCACCAAGAAAAATACAAAACCCAGTAGTGGACTTCCGAGAAGTCGAATCACCAGCCCAATCGGCATCAGAAAAGGCACGAAGCTCCAACGAAGAAGTGGATGGAAACAAAAGACTCTGATAAAGAGATCACCGTAGGTAACGTAAAATACGCACAACAGCAGCCCAATGTACAGTCGTGGGTGCTGAAACAAACTGACTAACAATGTGAACAGCATAGGCAATATCAGGACGAGTGATCGTCAAATAAACAAGACTACCAACAATGGACCTATACAGAGTAGGATCTTGTAGAGGAGTACCATCATCTAGAGTATACTTTGCGTTCAGCTCGAGAGGAGTGTCAGTGGTGCGAGTGTCAGTGAGTCGTGCACGGTGAAGAATATCAGCAGCATACTTGGACTGAGAGAGAAGGTAACCTCGAGGAGAGGAGGCAACTTCAATTCCCAGAAAGTATCGTAAAGGGCCCAAATCTTTCATCTCAAAACAACGGGACAAGGTTTCTTTCAAACCCACAATACCATCAACATCATCACCCGTAATAATCATATCATCAACATATAACAGAAGGAGAACACGGCCGGCAGAAGTCGATCGAACAAATAAAGCCGAGTCATAAGGGCTTGAGACAAAACCAAGGGAAATCACAACTCGAGAAAATCTATCATACCAAGCACGAGGTGCTTGTTTAAGGCCATACAACGCCTTCTTAAGGCGACAAACCTGTCCTGGAGCATGAGAGACGCCTGGTGGGGGAACCAAATACACTTCTTCCTTCAATTCTCCATTCAAAAAAGCATTTTTAACATCCATCTGAGATATGTGCCACTGTTGAACAGAAGCAACAGCAATGAGGACACGAACTGAAGTCATCTTGGCTACCGGAGCAAAAGTCTCCTCATAATCTAAACCATACTCTTGAGCAAACCCCTTAGCAACTAAGCGGGCCTTGTATCGCTCAATAGAACCATCAGACTTCGTCTTAACTTTGTACACCCATCTAGAACCAATAGCCTTTTTACCTGCAGGAAGATCAACAAGGTCCCAAGTACCAGTCTTGTCTAAGGCAGACAGTTCCTCAGCCATAGCATTTTGCCAATCACGGGATCGGACAGCCTCCTTATAGGAGGAAGGCTCAGAGATTGGATCAATAGAAACAAGAAATGACGCAAAGGACTTAGAATAACAAGAGTATGCAAAATCAGGTAATTGAGTAGACTTACGTATGCGTACTGGATAGCGTGGCGCAGCAAGATCCGTAGTCACAAGCGGTGATTGGGTAGCCGTGTCAGGGGTCGGAGAATCGTCAACAATAGGTGCAGTAGGAAGTGAAGAGTCAGAAGAGAAGGGATCAATGTGAATAAGATCAGATTTAGTCAAGTTGTGTGTGCTGGAGGGAATGGTAAAGAAGGGGATATGCTCAAGGAAGGAGACATGGCGAGACACATAAAATTTTCTAGAGGAGGGATCATAACAACGATAACCTTTTTGACCTATACCATACCCAAGGAAAACACATATAGCAACCCGAGAGGAAAGTTTGGACAGTTCAACATGTGGACGAAGAACAAAGCAAGTGGAACCGAAGACTCTTAAGACAGAATAATTTGGTGTTTGGCCAAATAACTGCTCATAAGGAGAAGTGCCAGAGTTATGAGCAGTCGGAATACGATTAATAATGTAAGTGGAGGTAAGGACAACTTCTCCCCAAAACTCATTTGGAACACTAGCGGACAACAACATAGACCTGGCAGTTTCAACAATATGTCGGTGTTTTCTCTCAGCAACACCATTCTGCTGAGGGGTATCAGTGCACGAGGACTGATGCACAGTACCTTCAGACAAAAAAAGATCAGAAAGGTTTCCACTAGTGTATTCCCCACCTAAATCAGAACGAAAACACTTAACAACAGCGGAGTGTTGGGTTTTAACGTAGGCTTGGAAATCTGTATAAATCTTAGTGAACTCAGAACGATTTTTCATCAAAAACACCCAAACATAACGAGTATAGTCATCAATAAAGGACACATAATATCTAGACCCCCCTTTAGTAGCAATAGGAGCGGGTCCCCAAACATCAGAGTGGACTAAATCAAAAGGTGCACAAGATTTTGATGAACTATTATGAAAAGGCAAAGCAGAAAATTTCCCAAGTTTACATCCACGACAATCAGAAATATCATGAGATTTTAAATCACCCAAAACGCCAGTATTACACAAAAATTTTAAACGAGAGTGTGAAACATGACCAAGTCTAGAGTGCCATAAAAAATACTTAGAGGATGACTTGGTTAAATGAAAGGAAGATAAATCAACAGAGGTGGCAGCTGCATAGCCAGGAGTGCGCAGCTCATCCAAAACATAGAGACCCCCCTGTCTACGGCCTGTCCCAATCAGCCTCTTGGAGTCGGGATCCTGCACAGAACAAGAAGTCGAAGAAAAATGAACAGAATATCCAGAATCACATAATTGACCAACAGATGCAAGATTTAGAGTAAGCTTAGGTATACAATAGACATTTGAGAGAGACACGTGAGGAGTGTTAATAGTGCCAATGCCAACTAATGGTAATGATGAACCATCAGCAGTAACAACAGTAGGGGAACAAGACTCAGAAGACAAGGATGTGAATTTAGATGGATAAGGAGACATATGAAACGAAGCCCCCGAGTCCAAGACCCAAAGGGATGATGATATACCTGAGGGATTTGATGAAGGCAAACCTGATGGAGTACGAGTAGTCATGGCAAAATGCTGAGGCGGGGGGGCTGTCTGACCTGAGGCCGAAGACTGAGTAGCAAGGAATCGTTGAAACTGTTCTGCAAGAGCATCCATAGAAGTTTTCTGAGAAGAAGCCACATCCAAATCACCCGCAGATGCAGCTGCAGCCATATAAGATGACCCACTACGGGTTTGTCCGGTACCCGATGTGCGTTGCTGTCCACCACTCTTCTGTTGCTGAGACTTATCACCAGACGAGTTCTTCAGGGCTAATACAGGACACTGGCTTATCCAATGTCCAGGCTTCTTGCAATAACGACATTCAACCTTTCTAGCTGTATTCGGTCGAGACTGTTGAGATGGTGCTGCCAAAACGGATGCAGAAGGGGCGTTTGGAACCTTTTGCGTTTTCAGTCGAGTTTCTTCAGCTAGCAACTCGTGAACCACTGAATCGACAGAGGGCAAAGGATTACGATGCATAATCGAAGCACGACAGTGCTCGTATTCCGGGCGAAGCGAGTGCAGAAGCTGAACAAGACGCGACTCCTCCCGATGAATAAGATAAGGTCCAAAGGCTTTTAATTCAGCAGATTTTGTCATAGCCAACTGATCCCAAAGAGCAGTGATTTCAGCATAAAATTCCTGGATGGTGCGATCATTCTGTGACAGAACACGAATTTCCCCTTCTAACTGAAAGCGAACAGATATATTGGTGCGCATAAATAGCCTTTCCAAGTAGTCCCAGACCTCCTTAGCAGTTTCATATTTAGCCAATTGCACACCAATCTTAACATCGACAGAATTATTGATCCAAGTAATAATTTTGGAATTGGCACAATCCCACTTATCAAGCAAATCATCATAATTATCAGTACCTGTTTTGGGAGCTTGAGCAACGCCAGAAACATATTTCCACATCTCTTTACCGCGAAGAAAATTTTTCATAACGTAGCTCCAATACGAATAGTTTTTGCCATCCAAACGAACACCAATTGACTGCAACGAGTCTTCACCAGGAGCCATTGGAAAACGAGCAAAAGCGAAAACGCCAACAACCGAAACGATCAGAAAAGATTAAACGAAACGATCAGAAAAAAAAGGTGAAGACGATCAGAAAACAAGTGTGCTTTAGATGATTGCTGGCTCTGATACCATGTTAGGATTTATATAATCCAACAAGGGTTAAAGGAAAAGAAAAGATAAACGTAAAGAACTTGTGGTATTAGAACAAATAAGCGTGATATGAAATATACAAGAGAGAGGCTTTATATAGCCAACAAAAGGTAAACCCTAATCCTATAAACAAAAGGTAAACCCTAATAATCCTATAAATATAATAACTAATAAAAATATGCTAACAACCGAGGACCTGCAAACTCAACAAAACATCAATCATACCACAACCACGAGGAATACATAAATAAATAACTCAATACATAACAACTCACGCCCAAAAGAACAAAGAAAAACGACACAAATATGAATTCGTCATGGTAAACAAGAAATGAAACTCTTATAGAAATAGTAAAAGCATGAGTTATACGGTACTACCTATGTTCTATGGATATGTCTGGAAACAACGGCGCATTCAAATGCGGTTGTAGAATATCCTAGAAGAACAAAAGATGTGTGTTCAATAGTACTATGAACTAGAAGGACGTTATAAGTTCTAACGCCCGGTTCTTAGAGAAAGACTATTAGATGAACCACAAGCCCAAAGTGACGTAATACTTTGAATGAGAGAAAGGGATAAGGACTGGGAACCAGCCGAACCGAGTAGCGGTACACCACTAACTGCACCTACTGTTATTACTGTTTATACACCGGAATGCCGTTGTAGTGGGAGGTTGTATGACAACCGGAGATGTTCATAAGGCTAGGAGAGTTCTCAGACTCTGGACCTGGTATACATGAAATCGATCCCTGGATCTACATGAAGGCAGTACTAGATCTAAATGTGCCTTCTTGGAAAGCAATAAGGATTATTGCTAAGAGGCGAGATCATTTAGAGTACAAGCTTATTTGATCCATTTATGGATTGAAACGAAGCTAGAGTTCGTGGAACTTGCGCATTGATGAGATAGTCCATTTGATGGATTCATCAAAAGGCATTGACGAATCGTGTGTATGGGAAACGTGATGGAAACAAAGTGGTGTTTCTCGGAGGTTTTATGTAGATAACATTTTATCATTGGTAACAATGTAAAGATGTTTTCAGACATAAAATGATGGTTGTCTAGATGAATCAATATGAAAGATATAGGAAGAAGTTGGACATGTTCTCGAGATCTAGGATCTCTAGAAAAGAACATTGTACTTCTCCTGGACATCTTAGATATAAATGATTATGGTTCGTTTTAACATGCAAGATTCCGAGAAAGGTATGTTACCTTTCAGATACAGAATGCATCTATCTAAGGATATGTGTTTTGGAACACAAAAGGAGATAGAAGCAATGAAAGCGGTTTCCTACACTTCGAGTGTGGAAAGCTTGATAAATGCGATGTTGAAAACGAGAACTTGATATCTGCTATGCGGCTAGTATAGTGGGAGGATATCAAGGTAATCCTGGAAAGGAATACTCGACTGCTGTAATGAACATTTTAAGTACTTTCGAAGTACTGGAAACTATGTTCTGGATTACGGAGCAGACAAGCTTTTCCTATGGATTACATTCTCTTAGATTTCTAATCGAATGAGGACCGGTGTAAGTCGATATCAGGCTATGTGTTTCACTATTGAAGGAGAAGGAGTTTTTAACATGGAAGAGTGATAAGCACGATGCTTTTCGGACTCTGCCATGGGTAACCAAATAGCGGCCTCAGAGACAGCGAAAGTTTTGGTATAGCTCCGGGAATCTCTGGGACTTAGAGGTGATTCTTAATTTGCCAAAGGCTATGTGAATAGCGGTGCGATGGCAAATGGTAAGAAATCACAAGTCCATAAATATAAGATAACACATAGAGCAAGTACCACCTGATACGAGTCATCGTCGAGGGAGACGACGCTGTAGTCACCAAGATAACTTCAGAGCGGCAACCTAGAGTGCTCATTCACATAGTACTTCTTGGAAGTACAACTTAAGCACGTGATGAGTATGGGAGTCGCGAGTTTGGAGGAAATGACTAGACCTTAGTACAAGTGGGAGATTGTTGGAGTTGTGTACTTAATGTCTAGATTTATGTAACGGAAACTCCCGATCCATTGCCATTAATCTATTTAATTAAATAAACAATTATTTGCGTTTAATTATTTATAATTAAATATATGCAAATCGTAGTCCTGGATTCTATACGTTGTAGTTAGTATGGTGTGTCGGGCCCACACAGAAGATCATACTATTGGTTACTCGTATTTAATCGAACAGTTGCTCACGACCTAGATGGACACGGACCTAGCCCTGCATAAGGGCGGCACTGAATCTAAATGTGTCTACTTAGAAAGCAATGCGATAATTGTTAAGAGGCAAGATCATTTAGAAATACAAGCTTAGTAAATCCATTTATGGATTGTTACAAAGCTATGAATCGTGGAACTTGCGAATTGATGATCTTGCCTCTTAACAATAATCGCATTGCTTTCTAAGTAGACACATTTAGATTCAGTGCCGCCCTTATGCAGGGCTAGGTCCATGTCCATCTAGGTCGTGAGCTACTGTTCGATTAAATACGAGTAACCGATAGTATGATCTTCTGTGTGGGCCCGACACACCATACTAACTACAACGTATATAATCCAGAACTATATTTTGCATATATTTAATTAATAATAATTAAATGCAAACAATTGTTTATTAATTAAATAGATTAAATGCTATGACCGAAAGTTTACCGATACTTAAATCTAGACATTAAGTACACAACTCCAACAGTTTTCTTTATTCTTGGCCTTTGTCACTTCAACCTTTGTTGCCTGAGTTGACTTGATTCTGAAAGTAGTGTTTGGGTTGCTTCTGAAAACTTCATTTGCATACTTGTACAGGTCCCTGAACTGGGCTATAGCATCTACATCACCCATTTTGGCCACATTTTTCTTAACCCTGTACATCTGCCATTTTGTGAAAATGCATCCAACTTCAGATTGCATGATCTCAATCATAAACTTCACAGGCCAAGTAGGATCAGACTTCAGCTTCTGTAGATACCTGACAGACAAATACTTTGAGGTAGCTTGGGTAACCCTTTCTTGCCTCACACATGTGTGCTCTCCAATATAAGTTTTCACCACCACAGTATCATCTCTAGGTACTCTGGAGGCATAAAAATACCAAGGACACTCTTCTTGCTTACACTTTGCTTGAACTTTGAAGAGATTGTTATATGGAAAATATAAAGATCTCCCACTCTCAATTGCATATTGTCTCACAGCAGCTGTGCAGATTGGTATAGACTTGAAGCACAGTACAACATACAATTGAACATTTTCCATGTCAACCTTCTCATTAAACACTTTAAATAACCTTGGCTTCTTCCCCTCTGACTTTCTTAGATTTTTTTGGATCAGAATCTGGGCTTCTTTTCACCTGACTTTGGCTCCTTGTCATTGGCCTTTTCCCCTTCACATCTTTCTTCTTTCCACCTTCATCTTCAGAATCAACAAACTTGGCAAAATCTTCATTATCTTTTTCAAACTCAAAGTCACTGTCCACCTCATACTCTGACAACTCAGAGTCATCTCCAATGGATATTTCTCCATCACTGTCCTCATCCTCTATCACCTCATCAACAAGTTTTTCCATTGATGCTTTTACAAGATCATCTTCCCTCTGTTCCTTAGGCTCATTAGCAGGCTCTTCCCTCTGTTCCTTAGGCTCATTAGCAGGCTCTTCCTTCTGCTCATCTTCCCTCTGCTCATCACCATCAGTAAACTCATCAATTATAGCATCCAAATCATCATCATTATCACCAGTAACAGGCCCAGCAGCAACATTATCACCAGGGACAGGCCCAGCAACACTCTCATCAGGATGCCACACAATATCATGAGGATCCAAACCATCATGATCAACATATACTGTTACAGTAAGCTATTGGCTAATAAGAGCAGAAATTAAGGGTCCAGCATTGAAATCACAACTAACATGCTCTAAACTTTCACAATTACTCAGCCCATTCATACTTACATAAAATTGCAGAGGCCCTTGTAAACCAACAAATGCTGCCATGACCCGCAAATCTTCTTTTGTCACTTTCTCAGCTTCAACATAATCAATATAATCTACCTGGCCACCAAGATAATCCTTCGTTCCAGGGATATCAAGCAAGAAACAGCCTGAATGGTGGAGAATGATAGTGCAGACATCTACTAGACCTTCGTACTCAACCAAGAGCTGCCCATCCTGGAAATCCACTGAATCTTTCCTCACTTGCCACGACATTGCGAGATTTTGGGGTTTAGGGTTTCTGAACTTTTGAAATCGAGTTGCGAGATTTAGGGTTTTCTGGATTATTGAAATCGAAACTGAAAATTTAGGGTTCTTGCATGGTAGATTTGGGAGAAAGATGCGGGTTTTTCAGAAATCGATTTGGGGAGTTAATAGTTTTCTGAAAATAATGTTGTAAGAATGAAAAGCTGAAGATACGTTTTCTTGCCTTTAATCGATTTTTCAATTAAACATTTATTTTCATTTATTAATAAGTGGAAATGTCGAGATTGCCCTCTTTCAGCTGATAGAAAATAAATATTGATCACGTGCAATTCACGTGTTGCCGGAAACCGCCATTTTTCAAATGAAAATGCAATTTTCTCAAAGTTCAGTTAGTCGGGTGTACAGATTGCAAGGTGAGTAACCAAAATACAAAAGTGCCTATAGGTCAGCTACTAGCCTACAATTATCCCTAAATATATTTGCAGTAACCAAAATACAAAAGTGCCTATAGGTCAGCCTACAATTATCCCTAAATATATTTGCGTAGAATCAGTAAATATATTTTCGCTCAAAATATATTTGCGCTATCATCAAATTATATATATATATATATATATATATATATATATATATATATATATATATATATATATATATATATATCAAAATATATTTGCGTACAGAATTTGCGCATTAGTACAAAAATATTATAATAAAAGTTACAGTAAATATTATATTTTATGTGTTTTATGTTTTCTGTGTTATTTCTCAAATAAATTATATTGATTGTTGTCAAACAGAAATTATAATGATTGTCAAACACTTATAAGTTCTAACACTTATAAGCATGGGCCTGGGCTTGTCTCTTTCAATGCGCTTCCAAATGTTCAAATGCGTCTACAAATAAACGTAGAGGTATTGCTTGACCGGAAGAATTAACGTGTCCCTCCGTCAAGCTGATGTGGCAATGACCCAGTGCAAATTCTATCCTCTTAATTTTTCTATTTTTTCTCCCATTTAAATTTCTCTTCAAATTACAGTAGAAATTACTATATTTTAAATTAAATTAATTAAAAAAATACTTGTTACGGTATAAATTCCTATATACTTGCTAATATATATATATATATATATATATATATATATATATATATATATATATATATATATATATATATATATATATATATAGGAAGACAACTAAAGAAAAATGAGAGTAATAAGATTAATTATTTACTTTTATTTTTTTAATTGAAAATTTTAGTGTACATAGTACTATTATTGTCCGAATTAGTTTGTCAATTTCATTTATAATTTACAAAAAAAACTGACAAACAATTCCAAACCGAATGAGTGCATAATATATTATTACGTGATACTCTTAAATTGAAATAATGTATTTTAGAATATTTTTACTCTTCAATCATAGAGGGAGTAAATAATATTTTTAATATGTAAGATAAATAAAGTAAAAAAAAGAATGATATTAAAGGATATTCTCTTGTTCTCTTGTTCCAAGAATACTTTTATAGTTTTCTGAGTAGATTAAAAAATATATTATTGGGACATTTTCAAAAAAAGGTAATTATCTTACTCTATATTATAACATAATCTTAATCTTTAGTCAAATTATAAAAAAGAAGGATATACCAAACCTACCCTTTAATTGTATTAAACTATTAAATATTAAATAAAATCACTTAATTAGGGGAGAATAATACACTACCAAAATAAAAAATCGATATTGTTATAAACTCAAGAGAATTGAGAGAGAATAATAGAGTATAAAGAGAGACAATATGAGAGAACATGAGAAGTGAATAGAATTCTTGTGAATTGTTGTATTCATTCATATGGGGAGACCCCTTTATATAGGATACAATCTAGGGTTTCTGACTTAGCCAACAAGTCATTCATTATAATATAATAATATTCATAACACTCCCCCTTGAATGACTATGTACAGAATTGCTGCCTCGTTAAAACCTTGCCAGGAAAACCCAGTGGGACAAAACCTGAACGAAGGAAAAAGAGTACAGCTTGCTCCCCCTGATTGTAATCACCGAAGATCTTTGACTTTGTGATCAATCAGTCTCATTAAAACCTGTAACTAATAAAACCATATAGGAAAAAATTAGTTATTCAAATATAAATTTTGGTCTTCAGGACCCAACCTTCGAGTTGTCGAGTTTCATATTCATTTGTATTATTGTATATTTTTCGTCCTTCAGAGACATGCCTTTACCAGACATCTATATTGACTAGAGCATTCGCAATTGCTATAACCGGCCGGTAACTCTTCAGGAGTATTTTAGATGCGTCTAGTGTTCAATATACATTTCTTGACAAATGAACAATAATGTGAACTTCAATTCACAATCATTTGAACTTCAGGTTCAATATCTCACTTTATCTCGAAAATAAACTAATATGGAACATTATGATGTTCTCATTATTATCGAGTTGAGTGATGCACATGCCTCGTTAAAAACCTCGTTATAAAACCTTGTAGGAAAAAATACTCGAGGAAAAGAGTACATGACATTCACATTTATATTGTGGTGATTATCTCGTTAAAAACCTTTAACTAAGAAAACCCCGTGGGAAAAACTTAGTAGAGGGAAAAAGAGTGCAATCACTGGTCTTCGGGACCAATCACTGGTATTCGGGACCTTATATTCAATATCATTTTTCTCCATAATGATATATGTAATATGATACTATACATGTTCTGATATTCATTTCCTTTCATATCAGGAATTTTAAAATCCATCCAGGATTTTCATGTATGTATCTTTCTAATAATTTCTACATAGTCAAATCATACATTTGTGCATATCTATATTTATCGTTGCTGCTGCCAGAAGTATAAAGTAGCGGAACTTAATGTCATCATCCTTAAATATATCGAGTTTCTGCGAAAAACTCTTGAGCAACTAATCTCGCTTTTATATCTCACCACATCATTTTTCGTTTTTCGTACGAAACACCCACATATATCCTTCTGGGATAATATTTTGAGGTGTGTACTGTAGAGTCAAAATATCTCTTTTAATTAGCGAGTCATGCTCAGCCTCAATTGCTCATTTCTATTTCTTTGAGTGCTGCCGGCACACTATTATTGATTTAAGTTTTGGATCCAAATTTTCTAGAGCAACTCTTGAGGCAAATATGTCGTTGACGACTTTTTCCATGTTGATGACAATTCATTCTATCAACCAAATCTTTCATCATTTCCCAAAATATTTAATTTGGTTGTTCCGCAATCCCACGATTTTCTTATCATGTGCACATACTTTTTCAATGGGATTTCCATTTAAATCTCTTCAGGAGATTTTAAGGGTGACTATATTTCTTTGTTTTTCCGCGGATTTATTTTATATCTTAAGATCGATCTACTACGCTTCAGGCGTATATTAGAATCAACATTTGAGTTGATCTCTTTTGTATTTGAACTCTTATAGTTCATTTATCACAAATATATGTGATTTTGTCACACCTTCATTAATTTGACAGATTACTTGCTGAATATTGCAAGTCACTTATTTTAATGAACTTCGGGTTCAATTGATTGCTGCGTGGATCAAGAATTTGAAGATCGTTTTCATTCCATGAAATTTCTCGGCATTTATATCTTTTATATTCTTATCTCCCCCTAATGCCGAGAGAAATGATCTTTCTTAAATATGCAAAACAACATAATTGCTATAAACCGATCTTCTGGATCGCGGGCTCAAGATATTATGCCCGTTCATAAAAATACACTTTAGTGGTGAATGGTGATATGAATATAAGTTGCAGATTTCAAATTAATTCGCAGATGGGAAATGCTCGATTCATTGCCACGCACAATCATGATATGCATCATCTTCATTTTAAGTACATTTGTAGTACTCGTGGGGATAATTAGTAAAGCTCTTCCGGAGCCCACTCTTGATATGTTATCATTTGCATAACAGTATCAATGATCATTCGGGAATACAATATCATTATCAATGATCCTTCGTGAATCAAAATATTATGTTTAACCAATGATCCTTCGGGGATACATTATCTTTATCAATGATCCTTCGGGGATACGGTACCTTTACCAATGATCATTCGGGATCAAAATATTAGGTTTTATCAATGATCCTTCGGGGATCAAAATATAACTCAATATATAATTTACTCAAAAATTAAATTTATTTGGAATCGACTTTTTTCGATATTCCATGAGTACCCACATAGTACATTTATTCTCGATTTTCAAAATATATCATTCTTCAGGGATAATTCATATCTAATTATTGTTTCAACCAGAACAATCGAATTTGACGTTTCACTACAAGTATAATGATGTAACTTTATTACAAAATCTTTGCTTCTTCAGGAGCAATCAATAAAAATAATTGTTACATCATAAGACATTGATTTGATATTTCTGCGGGAATATCATATCATAATGTTTTCCAAGAACATTTAAAACTTATTGCTACTACGGGAGCAATTTAATTTGATATTTCTAAACTTATTGCTAGAGCAATTTAATTAGATAATTATCGAATAATATCAAATCATGATGTCAATATAATATTTAAATCTAGTTCTTCAGGAACATTTAATTTAATCATACCACGTTTTGGTAGTACGACCAACTTCGGGTGATCGTATCTTTCTTTTACGGTGAATTTTCAAAGATATTATTCATGATTATTAGTATATAATCATAATCAATTTGATATTGATATTTCTACAGGAATATCATATTCGATGTTCTTCAGGAACATTTAATTTTGATATCATATCATGTTCTTCAGGAACATTTAGTTTTGATATTTCTTCGGGAATATCATGTCATGTGTTCTTCAGGAACATTAAAAATTTAATTGATTTATTAAAAATAATTAATTTGATATTACTTTAAGAATATCAAATTATAATGTTCTTCAGGAACATATGATATTACTTCAAAAATATCAAATTATAATGTTCTTCGGGAACATATGATATTACTTCAGGATTATCAAATTATAATGTTCTTCGAGAACATTTGAATTTAAGAAGAAGGAAGGAGAAGTAGATATATTTATAATTATTAATGAATATAAACATACATATAAATTCTTGCCTTGGAGTTCAGATCTTGGATGTGTAGAACTTCGATGAAGAACGTGGTTGAGCTTTCGTGCTGATAACGTGTTATAAACTCAAGAGAATTGAGAGAGAATAATAGAGTATAAAGAGAGACAATATGAGAGAACATGAGAAGTGAATAGAATTCTTGTGAATTGTTGTATTCATTCATATGGGGAGACCCCTTTATATAGGATACAATCTAGGGTTTCTGACTTAGCCAACAAGTCATTCATTATAATATAATAATATTCATAACAGATATCACATACTACTATCATCTTACAAAACTCTCAAACCATTCTCTCCCTTTTCAAAACAGACGCACAGTAGTTTTCCTAAATTTCGAATTCTTATGCTCGTGTTTAGATCTGATCGTGAGATTTATGCCTTTTTTGATCTGGGTTTCGTCTATTTTTTGATATGTAAATTAAAAATCGTTTATTTTAGATTTAGTGAGGTTTTAATAATAGGGTTTAGTTCAAATCTGGAAATTTAGATGGTACATGTGTACGGATTCGTCAATTAATATGTGGATTTGTTGTGATTAGATTTAGGTTTTTGTTTACGGATCGCCCTGTGTCTTTTTCTAGTAGTTTTTGTTTAGTTTATCTTCTGGGTTCTTTCCTAGTTGTTAGTCGATCTTTCTTTCTTTGTTGATTTGTTTTTGGGCAGTTTCTATAACTCTAATTTGTGAAATTCCAGGTGATGAATTGTTGCCTGACTCTTTCCCCTGCGGGAAGGTTAGTGGACTGTGTTTTCTGCTTTTACGATTATTGTTTTTCTATAAGCACTTATTTATGATGATATTTTGTATTTTTCCTGTTAATTACAGTGGGTAGTTAAGGGAGCTGTTGATTTTGACATTGGGGCAAAACCTTCTGCACAGGGTGGTGGTGATGATGAAGGAGTGGATGACCAATTTGTGAAAGTGGTCGACATTGTCGACACATTCAGGCTCCAGGTTCGTTTTTCGTAGTGTCATGAGATTTCGATTACTTTTGATTTTGCATGAGATTCGTTTCTTTCATCTTAGTTTGTCATATTTATAATAGCAACTACTGTGTTAATTATAAGAGCAACCTCCGTTTGACAAGAAACAATTTGTTTGTAATAGATTTATTTGTGATTATAAGTGTCATCGACTAGTTAAGGTTATAGAATTATTTTTGGGTACAGCTAGATACATTGTATCAAGCTGATTTGCTTCGAATGAAAAACAAAAAAAAAAAAAAGGCTAAAAGGGTATAGATCTGATTCGTTTTTTTAATCTGATTATTTGCATTCTCATTATTCGTTTATTAGTTGCTGATTTTAGTACTTGTCGTGAACCAGCTTGATATTTACGCTAATGGTGGTGATGTTTTGTTTTGTAATTGTTTACTGCATAATGGTAATATAGAAAAATCAGTATTTTGAAAGGAAAATTGAGCAAGTTGTAAATGAAAACCTCACATCAAAGTTCATGTTTTACTGTGATTTTTTTCCTTTGCAGGCTACCATTGGGATTGATTTCCTTTCAAAGACTATGTACCTTGAAGATCGAACTGCACGGCTGAAGTTGTGGTAAGTTGTCGAGATGTTTTTTGTGAGAGAACGCGTAAGATCATTTGCATTTCAATTTTTCAAACACTGTAAATTTTGCGCAGTGTATTTTGTAGTTCTACATGCATAAAGTTGTTTAATCGTTACGCACAATTAGATTACTATATTAATAGTTGAACTAACTAAAACTTGTTCATGGTCATAACACCTATTAGTGCCAATAGATAACTCTTGGGTGTTAATCTATTAAAATTTTAACTGCATACCAGAATCTATTACATACACTGTACCACTTAGACAATGTAGTTGATAGTTTAAAATTCATAAATTTTACCATTAGTTTAAGAACAAGTATTTAGTAGTTTAATAGATTCTATAAAAAAATCTATTACAAACACTATACCTTATGCGCAATGTAATTTGTAATTCTATATTAATAAAGTTGTTTAATTGTTTACGCAAAAGTAGATTACTATATTAATAGTAATTGGACTAACTAAAACTTGTTCATGGACATAACATCTATTAGTGTCAATAGATTAATCTTGATAAAGGGGTTGACTTGGGTGTTAATCCATTAAAATTTTAACTGCATATCAAGAATCTGTTACATACACTTTACCTACTTGGAAAGTGTAGTTGGTAGTTCAAAATTCATAAATTGGAAAATTAGTTTACGAACAAATATTTAGTACTTTATTGTATTAATTTATGAATTTATTGCAAACATTGTACCTTTTGTGCAGTGTATTTTGTAATTTAGATGGTATATGACGATTCATTTGTATGTTCAAAGATTATATCATCCACAAAAAACGGACTACTTTTATGCAGAACACTTCACTTACATATATGTCATGCTTTACTAACTAGATGGTTGTTTATTGATTTTATATTCTCTAATTTAGATGTCAGTTTGTTGATTAGATAATATATTTAACTGAATAAATATTTGAGCTGTTGTACGAGTATTTGGGAAGTGCATCCATGATTACGATCCCGCTAACCCACAGGCGTAACTTCCACTTCTCTTTGTTAATGTTTGACGCTACTGAAAAATAGCTTGCATGATTTTATTTTTTGTTTATTAGAATTAAAATTGCTGGTTAAAATTTTCAAATGCTTGAATGTGTGAATTTTGTGTAAAATCATGATAAATACAGGTTGCATTGATAAATATGTGGATGCAAGGTGTAGAGATCCAAGCAGACTACATGCCGGGGCAAAAGCACAAACAATAGGTTGAAGATGGATAGAGAGACTTTGACAGACAAAGAGATCCGCACTGTAAAGTAAGTGAAACAAAACTACAAGACCGATTTCCCTCTCAATGATGAGAGTAAAAATGTCCCAAATCAAGCTTATGGATCGTACGTTAAGAGATTTGCAAGAAGTTCGGATTGTTGGAGCGCATCCCATTAACTAGATCTGCCTTTGGCGTTGTGACATTAAGCTATAATAGTTAAGCTGTTGTTTTTTCACAAACACTAGTAGTTATGCAGCATGCACTTGATTATGTCTCATTATAATCTCTTGAAAACTTTAGGCATTTAATTCGGATGACCACTATTTACTCTTGACCTTTTTTTGTTGGAATTTTCTTGTCATTATAACATTCTATTACGAAATGATAGCTTCGCTTTTGTCAGGTGATCACTGTTTTGTTGGGTTTGAATTAGTCAATTTTTGGTGAATCAAAGAAGACCAAAATAAGAAAGGTGGATGTCATCTGTACGATGAGAGAACTGGGTTAGAGTATGTCATTAAAACATTTATTCCAGGTTAATGGAAAGTTTCACCTTGTTCTATTAGGTCAATTTACTTATTGTCAACCAACACAAAACTAACAAAGCCGGACGCTGAAACATAAAAAAAAACTTAAAAAAACATAAAAATGCATCCGAAACATAATGTCGTGTAAACCTGAGGGTGGCGTCAAAGTTCTAGAATACATATATACACCGCAATAACTGAGTAGTTTTTGACATTATGAATAAAAAATGTGCAAAAGAAAAACACAAAAGAGCACTCATTGTCATTATATACACAAATATAATTCTTCCATACACCCCACTTGTTTCCCTTTTTTTCACAATTAATATAACCAACATTGTACATGTTAATACACAAGTTTTCCCAATTAATATAACCAACACTGTACATGTTAATATACATGTATTATGACAACTAATACTCAAGTTCATGAAATTTTTTTAATCTATTACATACTAATAATCAAGTTCATGAAAAAAGTTTAATCTATTTTAACTGAATACCAAAATCTATTACATACACTGTACCACTTAGACAGTGTAGTTGGTAGTTTAAAATTCATAAATTGGACTATTAGTTTAAGAACAATTATTTAGTAGTTTAATAGATTCGGTAAAAAATCTATTACAAACACTATACCTTATGCGCAGTGTATTTTGTAATTCTAGATTCATAAAGTTGTTTAATCGTTTACGCAAAAGTAGATTACTATATTAATAGTTGCACTAACTAAAACTAGTTAATGGACATAACATCTATCAGTTCCAATAAATAAATCTTGATAAAGGAGTTGGCTTGGATGTTAATCCATTAAAATTTTAATGGCATATCAAGAATCTGTTACATACACTTTACCTACTTGGACAATGTAGTTGGTAGTTCAAATTTAATAACCAATATAACCAACACTGTACATGTTAATACATAAGTTTTCTCAATTAATATAACCAACACGGTACATGTTAATACACATGTATTATGACAATTAATACTCAAGTTTATGAAAAAAGTTTAATCTCGAACATGATATATTCTTTCGTGTCTGTGTTTTACCATCGGTGTTAGATGATCGCCAAACTCAAACTAGATCGATTTAGTTCCATCTTTTGTTGATAAAAGGATCGATGAAACACAAAAGGCATGACAAAAAAAAACGACCTTACAACTGTACAAACAACGGGGTCGCGCTTGGCCCGAAATCGATAAAAAAAATCAGGCATCTATCCTGCAACAAAATGGTTTTTTGTTATACACCAAAATTTTGAAAATGTTACAAGAATCCGAATAGAAGTCACGGTTACAAGCTTAACCATATCTGAATAGAATTCACGGTCACGACATGAGCAAAAACACACAAACAAACAAAATGGAGTTCGATTATCTCTAAATTGACCACGAAAAAAGTACCTCCAATTAATGTTACGGACATCAACGACGTCAGATTTAGATGGGATTCTCTGACGAGATCCCTCATTTCGGAGCATTGAAAAAGGCAAATCCTTTTCGAACTCTTGAGCGAGGAATCGATAGACGAAGCCATTGGCGTCGAATTTAGGGTTTCAGAATGAGGTGGATTGGGTCGGCCGACGATACGCAGTCGACGGTCCACTTTTGAGGAGGAAAGTGTTTTTTAGTTCGAATTGAATGTTGGTGTTCAATTTCATGGAAATGAGATTTAAGCTTTTGTTGGACGCTTTCGATGAGAATGAATTGAAGGGCGGTGGAGGCGCAAGGACCGACATTTTGGGTGGGAGGCTCACGGCGGCATCCGCCGTTAGAATTAGGGGTGACTTAGGCTTGGAGTAAGATATAATAAAATGTCTTTGTTGATTCGATTACTCTAAACAATCCAAACAAGTGTTGAGTATATATGTGATATTAAAAATTAAATAGAAAATATAATTAATATAATACAAAAGGTTAAAATAGACAAATCAAATTTGAAAAACATACCTAAATTATGAATACAATTAATATAAATACATTAAATTATATATATGTAATACATTAATTACCTTTTTTATTAGGAAGGTAAACTAGAATACTTATTTTTAAATCATAAACTCATTCTTATTTTTTCTCTAAATTACTCTATATTATTTACATTATTTTGATGATAAGTAGAAGTTAAATTAATTTAATATTTAAATTGAAAAATTAAAATAATTGTGTTTAAATATAGAAAAGGATGTTAAGGGAGCCTATACCATGGGGTAAGGGCCTATACGATCTACATGGTCCCGGCCCGAATATAAAACCAATTTGGGCCAAAAAAAAATCGGCCCCTGTACACGCACTTTGCGTTAAACGTTTCAATCTATTCTCTCTCTCATCTCATCTCACACTGCGCGTGAACGGTTTTTTCGATCTCCGCCACGGCGAAATCGCCGGGAACGGCGCCTCTATCCCCTGCACCGTCTACACCGCCGTTCGTCTCTCCCAACTCTTCGAATTGGATCGCCAACTCTTCGGAATCCCCAAATCCACAGAGGTTATGGAGATCGTGAAGGTCGACTCCTCCTACAACTCTCCAACGTCTCCTCCACCTCTGTAACCGATTCTTTGACCCGCGCCGACGGCGCCGTTGCAGCCCAGTCGACGCCACCCGACCACCCCCGAAGTCGAGCTCCTGCTCCGTTCACTTCCGGCGGCCGCGAGGTAAGTCCAGATCCTTCTTCCTCCTTAATTGTTGATTTAGTAATTACTTAATGAAGCTTGAGATGCCGGCCAAGTCCGCTGTCTTCCGCCATTTCTCCACAGCAGAATCCCCACCCTATGGTCGAAACTTCCACAAGTTCCTCCCTCACTCGTGGAAACCTCCGCAAAACCCTAAGGAGGCCGCCGCGCGGCTGGCCTTTCTCCGCCGAGATTTGTACATTGAGGAAATGGAATTGCAGAGAATCGAGAAATTCCGTAAGGCCGAGACGAGGAAGGAAGCGTTGAGGATAGGGAACGAGAAGAGACGAGCCGCTAAGGATGCGAAAGAAGAAGGTAGAGGCTATCGAGCGACAAGCTGCTGAAAAGGAATTCCGCCAAATGCTGGTACGTCGTTCGATTATCTTCCGATTTGGCGATTGGTGATTATACATCCTTTTTGGAACTATTTTTCCAATATATGATTCTGTCGGTGCTTATTTTCTGGTAGAAACTGAATTCAATCACATCCATTTTTACTTATTGTTTTGTCCATTCAAATGTAGATAGCAATATCATCGTGGAGTAAGAATATTAAGAAAACTTAGCTTGAGAACTTTGCTTCTAAAGCATCTGATACATACTCTATTGAAAAAAAGATTAAAATTATACAAAACATCGTTTCATTATTTTTAAACTATTTTCAGTGCTTATATTTTCTTATAGAAATCATGTAGCTTTGGAGATTCATATGAAAAACTTGGCTTGAGAACTTTACTTCAAAATCATATGATACATTTTGTAGTTAACAAAATAGAAATAAGAATCTGGTGTTGTTTTTTGTAGATTGGTAACTTTACATAGGTGCTCCTACGAAATATGAAACCAGCTAATGTCTATCAACTTTAGAATTGGCATTATTGTTGCACATGCTATTGCTTTTGATTCATTTAATTTAATTAAGAATTCGAAGATGAGAGAACGTTATGATAATTGAAAATGAGTACATGGCTTTTATAAGCTAGTGCAGTATGCATACGAGGTAGAGTTTCTTCTGATGGGGGCACTCAAAATCTTTAATTTAAATAAGGCAATTATTGATCTGGACACTGACTTCTTGTTTCTGTCAATCGATCTTGTTCTCAATCATATAGGATTTTTGTTTTGATAGTTTCGTTTTATTTTCAGAATTGATACCACCCATTATATTATCACTTCCTGCATATGCTTAAACCATTTGTTCCCTAATGAATCGATGAGGCTTGAGACAATTCATGGGGACTACATTATTCTATTTGTTTTTTCCTTTCAAGTTCTACGTGTGAGATTGATTTGCCTTTCTTGTGGTAATATGAAAGATTTATCACTAGCCTGTTTTTATGTTTTTTGTGTCATTTTTTTAACATACTGCAATTCTTGTGATATGGGGCAGATGAAAGAAAGAGCCGAGAAACTCGAGTATTCGAGGATGAGAGAACAGAAAATTGAGGAAAGGAAGAAACAGAAGAAGGAGCTTCTCGCAGACAGAGTTATCTATGGGCCGACGAACCTTATAGATTATTTATGCTCTTCAGAGTCAATTCTACACCTTGGTTTTAATAGTTTCTCTTCATATTGTTGATCTATATACATTCCTTTGAGACTTGCGACTAACTATTATTTATGGTGTGACGGCAGAAGAGTGATGTCATGAATTTAATATAATTTTAATTATTAGCAATTTATAAAATTATATTTTTTTATTTTAATTATTATCAACAATACCGGTCGGATATATAAAAAAGACCGGTGTTATTACTTTTCACACCGGTTGATTTTGCTAATTTCCAGAAATTTGCTGAAGTTGGATTGAAATTTGAAAAATGTATTTCTTGATTGTACTATCTTTATGCATGTTACACCATTAAGTAATGTATTCTACACTATTTATAAACACAGTCTCCTCAATTTTGATTATTACTCTATTTTTAAATTAGTACTCTGTTTGATAATTGATTCTACTGTAATGAATAATATAATCTACCCTAAAAATAAACCCTAATCCCTAAAAATAACCCCTAAACCCTAATTGAGGGAGGCGAACAATAATCGAGAGAGGTGAACGATCACGGCCGCCGAAGGCGGCCGTGATCGTTCACCTCCCTCAATAATAAAGGGACACAGGGGGGGTAATCGAAGTGGCAACAATAATCGAGGTAGACAACAATAATCGAGCGAGGCGAACAATAATCGAGGTCATTATGTTGTTGTAATGAGGTCTACTACATTTACTAGTCTATTCTACTCTATTCTGTATCATATTCTACTCCATATATTGATACATTCTACAACAATAATCGAGGGAGGCAACAATAATCGAGGGAGGCAAACAATAATTGAGGGAGGCAAACAATAATTACGGCCACCTTCGGCGGCTTCAGAATTTTAATAAAGGGATAAAGGGGGGGTCTTGTATCGAAAGGTCTTGTATCGAAGTGGCAACAATAATCGAGGGAGGCAACAATAATCGAGGGAGGCAAACAATGATTACGGCCACCTTCGGCGGCTTCAGAATTTTAATAAAGGGATAAAGGGGGGGGTCTTGTATCGAAAGGTCTTGTATCGAAAGGTCTTGTATCGAAGTGGCAACAATAATCGAGGGAGGCAAACAATTATCGTGGTCATTATGTTGTTCTAATGAGGTCTACTGCATTAAGTAGTATATTCTACTCTGTTCTGTATCATATTCTACTCCATATATTGATGCATTCTAAAACAATAATCGAGGGAGGCAACAATAATCGAGGGAGACAACAATAATCGAGGGAGGCAACAATAATAGAGGGAGGCAAACAATGATTACAGCCACCTTCGGCGGGGTTCAGAATTTTAATAAAGGGATAAAGGGCGGGTCTTCTATCGAAAGGTCTTGTATCGAAAGGTCTTGTATCGAAGTGGCAACAATAATCGAGTGAGGCAATAATAATCGAGGGAGGCAAACAATGATTACGGCCACCTTCGGCGGCTTCAGAATTTTAATAAAGGGATAAAGGGGGGGTCTTGTATCGAAAGGTCTTTTATCGAAAGGTCTTGTATCGAAGTGGAAACAATAATCGAGGGAGGCAAACAATTATCGTGGTCATTATGTTGTTCTAATGAGGTCTACTGCATTAAGTAGTCTATTCTACTATGTTCTGTATCATATTCTACTCCATATATTGATGCATTCTACAACAATAATCGAGGGAGGCAACAATAATAGAGGGAGGCAAACAATGATTACGGCCACCTTCGGCGGCTTCAGAATTTTAATAAAGGGATAAAGGGGGGGTCTTGTATCGAAAGGTCTTGTATCGAAGTGGCAACAATAATCAAGGGAGGCAACAATAATCGAGGGAGGCAACCATAATCGAGGGAGGCAAACAATGATTACGGCCACCTTCGGCGGCTTCAGAATTTTAATAAAAGGATAAAGGGGGGGTCTTGTATCGAAAGGTCTTGTATCGAAAGGTCTTGTATCGAAGTGGCAACAATAATCGAGGGAGGCAAACAATTATCGTGGTCATTATGTTGTTCTAATGAGGTCTACTGCATTAAGTAGTCTATTCTACTATGTTCTGTATCATATTCTACTCCATATATTGATGCATTCTACAACAATAATCGAGGGAGGCAACAATAATCGAGGGAGGCAACAATAATAGAGGGAGGCAAACAATGATTACGGCCACCTTCGGCGGCTTCAGAATTTTAATAAAGGGATAAAGGGGGGGTCTTGTATCGAAAGGTCTTGTATCGAAGTGGCAACAATAATCGAGGGAGGCAACAATAATCGAGGGAGGCAAACAATGATTACGGCCACCTTCGGCGGCTTCAGAATTTTAATAAAAGGATAAAGGGGGGGTCTTGTATCGAAAGGTCTTGTATCGAAGTGGCAACAATAATCGAGGGAGGCAAACAATTATCGTGGTCATTATGTTGTTCTAATGAGGTTTATTGCATTAAGTAGTCTATTCTACTCTGTTCTGTATCATATTCTACTCCATATATTGATGCATTCTACAACAATAATCGAGGGAGGCAACAATAATCGAGGGAGGCAACAATAATAGAGGGGGGCAAACAATGATTACGGCCACCATCGGCGGCTTCAGAATTTTAATAAAGGGATAAAGGGGGGGTCTTGTATCGAAAGGTCTTGTATCGAAGTGGCAACAATAATCGAGGGAGGCAACAATAATCGAGGGAGGCAAACAATGATTACGGCCACCTTCGGCGGATTCAGAATTTTAATAAAGGGATAAAGGGGGGTCTTGTATCGAAAGGTCTTGTATCGAAGTGGCAACAATAATCGAGGGAGGCAAAAAATTATCGTGGTCATTATGTTGTTCTAATGAGGTCTACTGCATTAAGTAGTCTATTTTACTATGTTCTGTATCATATTCTACTCCATATATTGATGCATTCTACAACAATAATCGAGGGAGACAACAATAATCGAGGGAGGCAACAATAATAGAGGGAGGCAAACAATGATTACGGCCACCTTCGGCGGCTTCAGAATTTTAATAAAGGGATAAAGGGGGGGTCTTGTATCGAAAGGTCTTGTATCGAAGTGGCAACAATAATCGAGGGAGGCAACAATAATCGAGGGAGGCAAACAATGATTACGGCCACCTTCGGCGGCTTCAGAATTTTAATAAAGGGATAAAGGGGGGGTCTTGTATCGAAAGGTCTTGTATCGAAGTGGCAACAATAATCGAGGGAGGCAAACAATTATCGTGGTCATTATGTTGTTCTAATGAGATCTACTGCATTAAGTAGTCTATTCTACTCTGTTCTGTATCATATTCTACTCCATATATTGATGCATTCTAAAACAATAATCGAGGGAGGCAACAATAATCGAGGGAGACAACAATAATCGAGGGAGGCAACAATAATAGAGGGAGGCAAACAATGATTACGGCCACCTTCGGCGGCTTCAGAATTTTAATAAAGGGATAAAGGGGGGGTCTTCTATCGAAAGGTCTTGTATCGAAAGGTCTTGTATCGAAAGGTCTTGTATCGAAGTGGCAACAATAATCGAGGGAGGCAACAATAATCGAGGGAGGCAAACAATGATTACGGCCACCTTCGGCGGCTTCAGAATTTTAATAAAGGGATAAAGGGGGGGTCTTGTATCGAAAGGTCTTGTATCGAAAGGTCTTGTATCGAAGTGGCAACAATAATCGAGGGAGGCAAACAATTATAGTGGTCATTATGTTGTTCTAATGAGGTCTACTGCATTAAGTAGTCTATTCTACTATGTTATGTATCATATTCTACTCCATATATTGATGCATTCTACAACAATAATCGAGGGAGGCAACAATAATCGAGGGAGGCAACAATAATAGTGTTGGAGTTGTGTACTTAATGTCTAGATTTAAGTATCGGTAAACTCCCGGTCATAGCATTTAACCTATTTAATTAATAAACAATTATTTGCAATTAATTATTATTAATTAATTATGCAAAAATATAGTCCTAGATTTTATACGTTGTAGTTAGTATGGTGTGCATGGGCGCACAGAAGATCATACTATCGGTTACTCGTATTTAATCGAACAGTTGCTCACGACCTAGATGGACATGGACCAATCCATCGGTATAGTCGTTGTGTGAGAGAGAAAATAATTTATCTTAATTATTTTATCACACTTGTACACTTGGTGTATTGGGCGGATCAGCTTGAGATTTATTGATTAGGATTGCCTTGGATAATCAATTTAAATCTCGGAGTATTTTATTCTTAATCCCCGATACTATTACGGGTGTGTATATTTAATATTAGAGACTTTGATTTTCCAAAGGAATTAACCGATTTAATTATTGGGTTAATTACCGGTAAAATTGGGTCGCTATATTTTATATATGACATGCCGTGAATACTTGACGGGAAAGTGTATCCCGGAAGGGTTGATAATATCCCCGAGATTAGTTCATAAGGAATTATTGTGTAAACCTCATGAGTGGATTCGTTCCGCACAATAATAAAGGTTGAACGGTACTAGTCTCGGATATAAGATATGAATATTATTTATTGAGCAATAAATAAATTTATTCATGGATATTTAAATCTTAAATACACGGAATAAATAATACAAATCGGAGAAATATTATTTGATATAATATGGATTAATATTGGGAGTGCAATTTTATTTATATAGTGGAAAATAAATAAAATTTAATATTGATAAGGATTAATGGATTTGGGTTGGACCCAATTTAATCTTCAATATTTAGAAGCCCAATATTTATTCTCCTTATGATCCCCTACGTAGCCTATATAAGCACTACATGGTCTTCACAATTCATTAACCTAAGATACGCCAATCTTAAAGTCTTGAAGAGTGAAGGAGATCCATAGGAATCCGATAGATCGTCGCCCACACGACGTTCGGACGAAGTGCGAGGAATACGTAGGAAGATCGCAAGGTCGTCAATTGGATTCGTTTCTCCGTACAACGAATCGAGGTAATATAATCGGAAACCCCCTCTTTGATTATGTACTTGTATTAATCGTAATATGTACATGAACAAGACGATCCGGGAACGTCGAGACCGGGATACGGGGATCTCGCGATCCCCGTCGGGATCGAACAAGGGGGCGGCCGAACCCTAGGGTTCGGCCGCCGGCGCGCGGGCGTGAGGGGAGCCCCGGCTGGACGCCGGGGCGAGCGATCGACGTGAAGTCGATCGCTGGGGGTTCGGCCGTGGGCTGGTGCCACGGCGGGTCGAACCCCCCGGCCTCCCTTCGCCGGTGGTGCGCGCAAGGAGAGAGGGCCGCGGCTGGACGCCGCGGCTGGGGCGATCGAGCCCTAGCTCGATCGCCGGGGACCGTCGCGGCTTCGCGCCGCGACTGGTGGTCCCCCCTCCTGTCGGTGATGGCGGTGAGTCGCCGGAATCACCGCCCGGGGCTGCCGGAGCAGCCCAGCGATCGCCATGCACGGCGATCGCGAACCCCAGCCGCGATGGGGTTCGGCTAGGGTTTAGCCGCGGGTTCATCCCGCGGCGATGCTCTTGTCGAGCCCGGTTCTTCGCGTGAGGTTCGCGTTCGTGATTTCCGACACGCGGGGGATTTCGACTGGGGGCGGGCTGCGTGTCTTCGGGCGCGTAGTCTCCAAAGGTCGGACTCCTGCGGATGAGTCGGTATTCGTGCAATCTCCGGCGACGGGTTTTCGGTCGGGTTATCGGTTCCGCAATTTTTGATAGCCCGGGACATCGAATCCCAGCAATTGGTATCAGAGCGTTTGGTTTCGTGTTCATGTATATGTTCGATTATTGTTCTACCTTGCAGGATTTCCGGCTATCATGGTTAATTTAATTATTGCTTAATTAATTATCATGATTATTTATTAAACTCTCGGACATGTCGAGATTCGTTTTTGTGTGGTTGAATGTTTGTAATAGTAAAAATTCGGGGGTTGACCGAATTTAGGATTTATTATTACGCTCTTTATTTTCCGGAAAATGTATAGGGTCGATTTCATGTATAGAATCGATACCGGAATTGTAATTTAAATTTTGTAATTTATTTACGTTGGTTCGATGATGAGACGATCGCCGGAAGACGAAGAAGTGACGAAGAGACTAGGGCTTGGGATCGATCCCATGATGGAGATCGATCCATGGCCTAGCCGGCGTGGCTAGGCGGCGGCGGCGCTCCTCCCCGAGTGGCCAGCCGACCCATCATGGTATGGTGGTATGGGGTCTCCCAACCCATGCCACTTCTACCAAGATATTACTTTCCTAATTAATTCGGATTTTTTCTATTTGAGTGTTCTCCTTTTGGAAACTCTCATGGATTAGGAAAAGAATTAATTGGAATTAATTTTATTCCTATTGATTTATTTTCTTCATGGAATTATTCATGGATTAGAAATTTAATTAATTTAGTACTAAATTTATTTTTCCTATTTGATTATTCCTACTCATGAGAATATTCATGGATTAGGAATAAAAATAAATGGAAAGTAGTAGTCCTAATTTATTTTATTTCCTTGTTCTATTATAGATATCTTCTAGAATATTCCAAGTTTTACTTGGATAGATTATTCTAGAGTTTTAATAGAATTAGATAGGAAAATAAATAAATAAAAAATATTAATAATATTTAATTTTATTTTTGATATATTCAATTGACTTAATTTTCGAATTAAGTAACTTTTGGATTAATTGAAAATAAATAGATTTAAATATTGGAAATTAATATTCTCGTCACATGGAGCATTCAAGAAACGAAGACTGAAGACTAGAAGATGCATATGAAGATAAAGCCATGATAGCCGGGAAAATAATTCTCTAGCATTATTTTGACTATGTGATCTATGTGCTTTATTGCTTACATGCATGCTACATGTGTTTATTTTATGCACTAGATAGCGTATCCCTTTATCGTAAAAAGCTAAGTGGGTGAGGGGATGGAAACATTCCCATGGTCTCCATCACTGTACTCTTGGTGACTTTTATGGACTTTCGAAGTTCATATAGACAAATCATTGGAGGAGAATTCTTGTAATTCCTTTTACAAGAAACATTGATCAAGTTTATCAAACAATGCCTAATTTGTCTTTCTGAAACTGACTTCAAGTCGACTCATTCTCACCCCGGGGAGTGGAATGGAGCCAGAGCCACTTGGTCATGTGGATGACACAAATTAGAGACCTTCGTACCATTCTTTGATAGGTGGGTCGATTGTCTGCTCGGCTCCCTCATTTATGAGAGATAGGGTCGCTCGCATGGTGAATCACTGGTTAGAAACTTCGAGTTTCACTTATGATTCTCCAAGTCTTGATCTACGAAATCGAATGGATCTTGTAATTGGGAGTCAATTATAAAAATCTCTTGGTGTAGTAAACGTCCACACCACGTGGCTTGCTATGCTAACGGATTTTGGATTAATTGATGTAGACAGTTATAAGTGATTGTAAAGAGTTGTGAAATTGTCGTAAACGTCCACACCACGTGGCTTGCGGTGACGTAGCAATTCCAAGCGATATACTTTAGTGCTGAGTGATGGTTTACACTTAGATACGCGTTATAGTATTCTTCCCCACGAAGTTACGCTATGATTGATGTATGACCAAAGAAAATCTAATTGCTAAATCATTTGGGTGGGTAAACGTCCACACCACGTGGCTTGCCTTACCTGATGGGATTTTAGACGCAATTAGTAATTTAATGATATTATTTGAGGGAGATAATATCGGATATTAAATTGATTGTTTGTTTACATGTGCTTATAGGTTTAGAGAATAGCTATGAATCCACTTTCTGTGATACTCAAGGAACATAAACTCACTGGTCCAAACTACATTGATTGGAAGAGAAATTTAGACATTGTCCTGACTGCTGAAGAGTACAAGTTTGTACTCTATGAGCAATGCCCTGATGAACCCACGGCCGCCTCAACTGATGAGGAAAAAGAAGCATATCGGAAGTGGAAAAAGGCTGATGAAATGGCTAGGTGCTATATTTTGGCTTCTATGTCAAATGTACTCCAAACCCAGCATCAGTCGATGAACACTGCCGAGGATATGTTATTTAACCTCAAGGAGATGTTTGGGCATCATGACCGTGCGGGTAGGCAAGATGCCATGAGAGTCCTCATGTCAACTACTCAGTCTGAAGGAACGCCCGTCGAGGAGCACGTTCTCAAGATGATGAGTCTGTTGAATGAATTGGAGGTCCTAGGAGCTATGATTGATGGTGAGACGCAAGTCGACATCATACTCCAGTCTCTGACCCCTAGTTTTGAGCAGTTTCGTATGAGCTATAACATGGGTAAACTATCTTATACTCTTGCGCAACTCCTGACTGAACTGAAGGCGGCAGAGGGGATCTACAAGAAGGGCAAGTCTCAAGCGCTTGTGGCTACCAAGTCCAAAAGCTTGAAAGCTATTGGAGGTAGGGGCAAGAAAAGGAAGCAAGCCATAAAACCCAGTGGTGCCAAGAGGAATGGACCACGAGTGGGGGCTAGTAAGCCAAGGGGCAAGTGCTTCCGATGCAACAAGTCTGGACACTGGAAGTCTGAATGTCCTCTCAGAGGTACGAATTTTTCTTTAGTCGTAAAAACATAGTCAGCGGTATTATCTACCAGAATTCTGGTGTGTAGATATGGAACCACTGACGGTATGTGCATTTCTTTAAATGCAGGGGTTCCAGAAAACCCGGCGACTTAGAGAAGAAGAGTTCGAGTCTACATGGGCGAAGCTGTTGGGGTAGCAGCGGTTGCAGTGGAAGACATTTATCTGTTTTAGGATTTCATTTCAGTTATTGCTTTATGTACCCCTTTATTTTGAAAAAGAACCTTTTGTTCTGGTTTTCTTATTAATGGATATTTTATTTCTTTAATCATTTGATGGTTTGGATAAGAAATAATGGTGATATCTATTCTGGTACATTAGATAGCAATACATGAATGATGAATCCTTGGTCTACCACGATGCAACAAACCGTTATGTATAACTTGTTTTACTTATTAGATGTATTTCTCTTATCAATCATTATACTTGTGAATTCTTGAACTTGGTAGTATCTATTCAAAAGGGATTCAAAAGGTCGAAATTGATTTGATCAATTATAGTTGGAGGAATGGACCTCCCGACCTAAGAATCGATCTTGAAAGATGATACAACTGAGTTAACCTTTCTGGATAAAGGATGGAATTCGGACAAGTATTGAAAATGATTTATGATTAATGCCGTGACATGTGTAATTAGAAAGGTACGAGTCGTTCTTTCAAGAATACTCGAAGATGGATTAGAATACTTGATGTGCCATAAAAGCGGAGTGTTTTCAACACAAAGCCATTATGGGGAACCTTCAAAGTATATCCATTGGAAGCCTGCGACTTGTTCGCGGAGGCTATCACCTATCTAAATAACACATAGCATAAATCAAAGGTTGAGATTAAGTCTCAAACGACTACACCATACACTGATGTGTGGACATGGTGTGTCAGAAATAAGAGATGAGATTCTAATAGTAAAAGAACAAGTTTGTTCGGAACTACCTATGTTCTATGGATATCTCTGGATACAACGGCACATTCAATGTGGTTGTAGAATATCCTAGAAGAACAAGTAATTGTAGGTTCAATAGTACTACGAACCAGAAGGGTGTCCTCGCCCGGTTCTTAGAGGAAAACTATTAGATGAACTACAATGCCCTAACTGACAAAGTACTTTAAAATGAGGAAAGGGAAAGACTGAGAACCAGCCTGACCGAGTAGTAGTACACCACTAACTGCGCCTAATGTTATTACTGTTATATACCGGAACGCCATTGCAGTGGGAGGTTGTTAAGCAACCAGAGATGTTCATAAGACTGGAGGAGTTTTTGAACTCTGAATCTAGTAGACATGAAATCGATCCCTAGTTCTGCATAAGAATTTGCGAGAAAGGTGTGTTAGAGACGTAATGGAAACAAGGGTGGTGTTTCTCGGAATTTTGTGTAGATAACACTTCATCGTTGGCAACAATGTAAAAGTGTTGTCAGACATAAAATAGAGGTTGTCTGAATAAATCAAGATATAAGATTAAGATGAAATTGGATCATGTTCTTAGAAATCTTTCGATCTCTAGATAAGAACATTTGTATTTCTCTTAAGATATCTTATACGATTATGGTTTGTTTTAAACATGCACAATTCTGAGAAAGGTTATTGCCTTTAGAGAACAGAATGCATCTATCTAAGGTATGTGTCTTGAACACATGAAGGAGATAGATATAGACAAAGCAGCTACCTACACTTCAAGTGTAGAAAGCTTTGTAGATGCAATGTTGAAAAACAAGAACCTGATATCAACTATGCGGTTAGCGTAGTGGGAGGATATCAAAGTATTCTGGATAAGAAATATTCGAATGCTGTAAAGTACTTGGAAGTACTGAATTACTGGCAAAACGAAATCTTCCTAGATTACAGTTTCTCAGATCCAAAATCAGAGAAAGACCAGTGTAAGTCGATATCAGGCTATGTGTTCACTTTTAAGAGAGGTGGAACCTAAGGGTGAAAGAGTGATAAGCATGATGCTTCTCGGACTCTATCATAAACCGAATAGCAGCCTCAGAGGCAGCGGAAGTTTTGGTTAGGTTCCGGAATGACCTCTGAACTTGGATATGATTCTTGGTTCACCAAAGGCTATGTATATAGCGGTGCATGGGAACTGGAAGAAGTCATAAGTTCAAAAGGTGATGATAACACATAGAGCCAGTACCACCTGATACGAGTCATCGTCAAGGGAGACGACGCAGTAGTCACCAAGATAACTTCAGATCGGCGACCTAGATTGCTCGTTCACATAATACTTCTGGAAAAGTATAACTTAAGCACGTGATGAGTATGGGAGTCGGGAGTTTGGAGGAAATGACTAGACCTTAGTACAAGTGGGAGATTGTTGGAGATTGTTCTAATGAGGTCTACTGCATTAAGTAGTCTATTTTACTATGTTCTGTATCATATTCTACTCCATATATTGATGCATTCTACAACAATAATCGAGGGAGACAACAATAATCGAGGGAGGCAACAATAATAGAGGGAGGCAAACAATGATTACGGCCACCTTCGGCGGCTTCAGAATTTTAATAAAGGGATAAAGGGGGGGTCTTGTATCGAAAGGTCTTGTATCGAAGTGGCAACAATAATCGAGGGAGGCAACAATAATCGAGGGAGGCAACAATAATCGAGGGAGGCAAACAATGATTACGGCCACCTTCGGCGGCTTCAGAATTTTAATAAAGGGATAAAGGGGGGGTCTTGTATCGAAAGGTCTTGTATCGAAGTGGCAACAATAATCGAGGGAGGCAAACAATTATCGTGGTCATTATGTTGTTCTAATGAGATCTACTGCATTAAGTAGTCTATTCTACTCTGTTCTGTATCATATTCTACTCCATATATTGATGCATTCTAAAACAATAATCGAGGGAGGCAACAATAATCGAGGGAGACAACAATAATCGAGGGAGGCAACAATAATAGAGGGAGGCAAACAATGATTACGGCCACCTTCGGCGGCTTCAGAATTTTAATAAAGGGATAAAGGGGGGGTCTTCTATCGAAAGGTCTTGTATCGAAAGGTCTTGTATCGAAAGGTCTTGTATCGAAGTGGCAACAATAATCGAGGGAGGCAACAATAATCGAGGGAGGCAAACAATGATTACGGCCACCTTCGGCGGCTTCAGAATTTTAATAAAGGGATAAAGGGGGGGTCTTGTATCGAAAGGTCTTGTATCGAAAGGTCTTGTATCGAAGTGGCAACAATAATCGAGGGAGGCAAACAATTATCGTGGTCACTATGTTGTTCTAATGAGGTCTACTGCATTAAGTAGTCTATTCTACTATGTTATGTATCATATTCTACTCCATATATTGATGCATTCCACAACAATAATCGAGGGAGGCAACAATAATCGAGGGAGGCAACAATAATAGTGTTGGAGTTGTGTACTTAATGTCTAGATTTAAGTATCGGTAAACTCCCGGTCATAGCATTTAACCTATTTAATTAATAAACAATTATTTGCAATTAATTATTATTAATTAATTATGCAAAAATATAGTCCTAGATTTTATACGTTGTAGTTAGTATGGTGTGCATGGGCGCACAGAAGATCATACTATCGGTTACTCGTATTTAATCGAACAGTTGCTCACGACCTAGATGGACATGGACCAATCCATCGGTATAGTCGTTGTGTGAGAGAGAAAATAATTTATCTTAATTATTTTATCACACTTGTACACTTGGTGTATTGGGCGGATCAGCTTGAGATTTATTGATTAGGATTGCCTTGGATAATCAATTTAAATCTCGGAGTATTTTATTCTTAATCCCCGATACTATTACGGGTGTGTATATTTAATATTAGAGACTTTGATTTTCCAAAGGAATTAACCGATTTAATTATTGGGTTAATTACCGGTAAAATTGGGTCGCTATATTTTATATATGACATGCCGTGAATACTTGACGGGAAAGTGTATCCCGGAAGGGTTGATAATATCCCCGAGATTAGTTCATAAGGAATTATTGTGTAAACCTCATGAGTGGATTCGTTCCGCACAATAATAAAGGTTGAACGGTACTAGTCTCGGATATAAGATATGAATATTATTTATTGAGCAATAAATAAATTTATTCATGGATATTTAAATCTTAAATACACGGAATAAATAATACAAATCGGAGAAATATTATTTGATATAATATGGATTAATATTGGGAGTGCAATTTTATTTATATAGTGGAAAATAAATAAAATTTAATATTGATAAGGATTAATGGATTTGGGTTGGACCCAATTTAATCTTCAATATTTAGAAGCCCAATATTTATTCTCCTTATGATCCCCTACGTAGCCTATATAAGCACTACATGGTCTTCACAATTCATTAACCTAAGATACGCCAATCTTAAAGTCTTGAAGAGTGAAGGAGATCCATAGGAATCCGATAGATCGTCGCCCACACGACGTTCGGACGAAGTGCGAGGAATACGTAGGAAGATCGCAAGGTCGTCAATTGGATTCGTTTCTCCGTACAACGAATCGAGGTAATATAATCGGAAACCCCCTCTTTGATTATGTACTTGTATTAATCGTAATATGTACATGAACAAGACGATCCGGGAACGTCGAGACCGGGATACGGGGATCTCGCGATCCCCGTCGGGATCGAACAAGGGGGCGGCCGAACCCTAGGGTTCGACCGCCGGCGCGCGGGCGTGAGGGGAGCCCCGGCTGGACGCCGGGGCGAGCGATCGACGTGAAGTCGATCGCTGGGGGTTCGGCCGTGGGCTGGTGCCACGGCGGGTCGAACCCCCCGGCCTCCCTTCGCCGGTGGTGCGCGCAAGGAGAGAGGGCCGCGGCTGGACGCCGCGGCTGGGGCGATCGAGCCCTAGCTCGATCGCCGGGGACCGTCGCGGCTTCGCGCCGCGACTGGTGGTCCCCCCTCCTGTCGGTGATGGCGGTGAGTCGCCGGACTCACCGCCCGGGGCTGCCGGAGCAGCCCAGCGATCGCCATGCACGGCGATCGCGAACCCCAGCCGCGATGGGGTTCGGCTAGGGTTTAGCCGCGGGTTCATCCCGCGGCGATGCTCTTGTCGAGCCCGGTTCTTCGCGTGAGGTTCGCGTTCGTGATTTCCGACTCGCGGGGGATTTCGACTGGGGGCGGGCTGCGTGTCTTCGGGCGCGTAGTCTCCAAAGGTCGGACTCCTGCGGATGAGTCGGTATTCGTGCAATCTCCGGCGACGGGTTTTCGGTCGGGTTATCGGTTCCGCAATTTTTGATAGCCCGGGACATCGAATCCCAGCAAATAGAGGGAGTCAAACAATGATTACGGCCACCTTCGGCGGCTTCAGAATTTTAATAAAGGGATAAAGGGGGGGTCTTGTATCGAAAGGTCTTGTATCGAAGTGGCAACAATAATCGAGGGAGGCAACAATAATCGAGGGAGGCAAACAATGATTACGGCCACCTTCGGCAGCTTCAGAATTTTAATAAAAGGATAAAGGGGGGGGTCTTGTATCGAAAGGTCTTGTATCGAAAGGTCTTGTATCGAAGTGGCAACAATAATCGAGGGAGACAAACAATTATCGTGGTCATTATGTTGTTCTAATGAGGTTTATTGCATTAAGTAGTCTATTCTACTCTGTTCTGCATCATATTCTACTCCATATATTGATGCATTCTACAACAATAATCGAGGGAGGCAACAATAATCGAGGGAGGAAACAATAATAGAGGGGGGCAAACAATGATTACGGCCACCTTCGGCGGCTTCAGAATTTTAATAAAGGGATAAAGGGGGGGTCTTGTATCGAAAGGTATTGTATCGAAGTGGCAACAATAATCGAGGGAGGCAACAATAATCGAGGGAGGCAAACAATGATTACGGCCACCTTCGGCGGATTCAGAATTTTAATAAAGGGATAAAGGGGGGTCTTGTATCGAAAGGTCTTGTATCGAAGTGGCAACAATAATCGAGGAAGGCAAACAATTATCGTGGTCATTATGTTGTTCTAATGAGGTCTACTGCATTAAGTAGTCTATTCTACTCTGTTCTGTATCATATTCTACTCCATATATTGATGCATTCTACAACAATAATCGAGGGAGGCAACAATAATCGAGGGAGGCAACAATAATAGAGGGAGGCAAACAATGATTACGGCCACCTTCGGCGGCTTCAGAATTTTAATAAAGGGATAAAGGGGGGGTCTTGTATCGAAAGGTCTTGTATCGAAGTGGCAACAATAATCGAGGGAGGCAACAATAATCGAGGGAGGCAAACAATGATTACGGCCACCTTCGGCGGCTTCAGAATTTTAATAAAGGGATAAAGGGGGGGTCTTGTATCGAAAGGTCTTGTATCGAAAAGTCTTGTATCGAAGTGACAACAATAATCGAGGGAGGCAAACAATTATCGTGGTCATTATGTTGTTCTAATGAGGTCTACTGCATTAAGTAGTCTATTCTACTCTGTTCTGTATCATATTCTACTCCATATATTGATGCATTCTACAACAATAATCGAGGGAGGCAACAATAATCGAGGGAGACAACAATAATCGAGGGAGGCAACAATAATAGAGGGAGGCAAACAATGATTACGGCCACCTTCGGCGGCTTCAGAATTTTAATAAAGGGATAAAGCGGGGGTCTTGTATCGAAAGATATTGTATCGAAAGGTCTTGTATCGAAGTGGCAACAATAATCGAGGGAGGCAACAATAATAGAGGGAGGCAACAATAATCGAGGGAGGCAAACAATGATTACGGCCACCTTCGGCGGCTTCAGAATTTTAAGAAAGGGATAAAGGGGGGGTCTTGTATCGAAAGGTCTTGTATCGAAGTGGCAACAATAATCGAGGGAGGCAAACAATTAGCGTGGTCATTATGTTGTTCTAATGAGGTCTACTACATTAAGTAGTCTATTCTACTCTGTTCTGTATCATATTCTACTCCATATATTGATGCATTCTACAACAATAATCGAGGGAGGCAAACAATGATTACGGCCACCTTCGGCGGCTTCAGAATTTTAATAAAGGGATAAAGGGGGGGGTCTTGTATCGAAAGGTCTTGTATCGAAGTGGCAACAATAATCGAGGTAGACAACAATAATCGAGCGAGGCGAACAATAATCGAGGTCATTATGTTGTTGTAATGAGGTCTACTACATTTAGTAGTCTATTCTACTCTATTCTGTATCATATTTTACTCCATATATTGATACATTCTACAACAATAATCGAGGGAGGCAACAATAATCGAGGGAGGCAAACAATAATCGAGGGAGGCAAACAATGATTACGGCCTCCTTCGGCGGCTTCAGAATTTTAATAAAGGGATAAAGGGGGGGTCTTGTATCGAAAGGTCTTGTATCGAAAGGTCTTGTATCGAAGTGGCAACAATAATCGAGGGAGGCAAACAATCGGGGCCGCCTTCGGCGGTGAACGATCGGGGCCGCCTTCGGCGATGAACGATCGGGGCCGCCTTCGGCGTTGAACGATCAAGGGAGGCGATCTATAATCGGGGGAGGCGAACTTGAATCGAGGGCGACACCATGATCTAATGAGTTCTACTGCAATGAGTAGTGTATTCTACTCTCTTTATGGTCATATTCTATTCTCATTTATCATGAATTCTACTGTATTAGTACACAACATTTAATACGTGAAAAAAAATTAAACATAATTATCATTGTATTAAAATACTGTTCAACAAGACAAAAAAGTAAAATCCAACAATAGAATGTCATCAACACAACCTCATCAACAATAAAACAATCAAGGGACATAATCATATAAGACTGAGGGAAATCTGAAACTTTTATTCGGTGAAAGAACTTCTAAACTTTGACCTCAAAAAACAGGGTGCACTACGTAAACACCATTGCTACTGTATTTATTACTATATTTAACTATGTCTACTCAATTGATTAATGAATTCTACAGTATTCTTTACTATATTCTACTCGGTTTGTAACTAAATTATTCTACATATAAAGTACACGACATCTAGTACATGAATAAAAATTAGTATCATCAGCACTAAATAAAATCAGTATCATCAACACAATGTTGCCACAAAACAAAAAAAACATGGGAAATGAATATATAACATTGCGGAAATCTGAAAGTTGTATTCTGAGCAACAACTTCTAGCCTTCGATCTTCAGAAACAGAGTGCACAACGTAACTACGTACCTTCGCAATCCTAAAAAAATACAACAAATAAGTATTAAAAACAGAGTAGATATAAGTATAAAACAGAGTAGATAACAGTATTTAAAACAGCAGAATACATCATAAAGCATACTCTTTGTATAAGTCGAAAGCTTCATTTTCTGACATAGCATAAACACCAACCAAATTATAAACATCTTTATCAATTGTCTCCCTTGCCGTTTTAATACAAAAAAAGTGAGAATTAAAAACAAAAAATCCAAAATTCAGTCTCATAGTCAAAATAGAGAACTCATTATAAAAATAGAGTAAAATGTAGTAGCAAACATAGTAGAACCCAATATAAAAAAAAGAAGTAAAACTCAATTTATAAACAGAGTATAACATAGTGTTAAGTAAACCTAAGAAACACACAAGTCCTCAGATGCAAAAAAAAATGCATCTGCATCTGCATCGAAATGGGACTCCATGTAAGTTTCCTCGTGTGATTCGTCGTCGTCTTGTTCATGTACATATCAATAAATCGAACTTGAAAAATTCACAAAATATCACACTGCATCATATCAACTCGTATCACATATCAACTCGTATCACATCGTATCACAGCACATAGCATAACATAACAATATAACAATTATATACTTGACTCACACAAAATCATATAACTAAACCAATAGTTTAGGTTGTTTTACCCACCTGTGTACGTCACATTCAAGGTCTCGAAAAACTATCTCTCGTCCAGTCAACTTCCTAGGCTCACCAAGGTTACACCACTCACAACTGGACAAAGGTTCCTACATACAATCTGTAGCTAAAACAGTTTATTGAATTTTAAAACTACCTAAAGAAGAATCGGATCAAAGAGTTTCAAGTTAGGTCTGTTTTCGTAAAACCGCTCAAATCTGTAAATAACACCTTAGCTGAAACAACAATTTTCAAAGATTTTTCATAATTTTCATACCGAATAAATATCTTTGAAAATAAACAAGCAACTCACTGACCTCATTATATACACCTTTATATTTTTAAAAGATTTATTCGTTTAGTGAAAGAGATCCAAAACTATTCCGAAACATTTATCAAAATTCCCGTTTTTCACATTTCACACAAAAACCTAGTTTTCGTCGCCCCAACTGACTTCTTTACAAACATTTTACAATATCAAAACAGTCATTAAAGAAAGCCCTATCCATCTGGTTTTAAAAATATTAAACCAATTTCAATTTGGGCCAAGGTTTTACAAAATATGATCCAAACATCACACCTTGTTCAATCAAACCTACAATTTCCAGGGCTGGCACAGTTTATAAGAAAAAACATAATTAATTTCATACTTGTCCAACAATTACCAAATTTCACATAGAGAATCTAGACTCAATAAGGATTCTCCAGAAATTCAAATCCAAGATTTTGGAAGAACAGAACCTATCTAAATCAAACACACAAACCGGCTGGAATTCAGAACACCAACAACAGCAAACCCTAATTAGTTTAATTACCACAATCGACCCTCAAACCTTTATTTAATCGACAATTAAACACTACAAGGTTGAATCTTACCTTATTATGAATCGACAATTAAGCACCGACTCCGGCTCGTCGGAGAGGCGGAGCTTCTTCCTTGTCGCGACGTTACCGCCGTTGTCGTCGTCGATCTCGAGCGAAGTAGACGCCCTCTCGCCGTCGTTGTCCTCCCGCTCGCTCCTTTTGCCGCTCTGGAGACCGTTAGACGCCCTCTCGCCGTCGTTGTCCTCCCGCTCGCTCCTTTTGCCGCTCTGGAGACCGTTCTATTAGGAGACGATTTCGGTGAGAGGAAAGAGAGAGACGAGGAAGAGAAAAGGAAAGAGAGAGGAGAGGAGAAAGGAAGAAAAAAAAAGGGGAGAAAAAAAATGTGATGTTTAAATAATGGGGTGGGGAGCATGTAGAAATAGGTGGGGTAGGAGTGCACCTAATAAATTGCCGGATGTTAAAAGTTATTGTTATATTTCTACTTTAAAATAAAAAATTAAGTAAAGTATTTTAGAGAAAATAAAGAAAAATAATAATGACATAAAATGAAGTGTCAATGTAAAAAAAGAGAAAAATAAAACTAAACTAAATAAGATAGTAATACATCTTTTTTACACTAGCAGATAAAAAAACTGTTTTTACACAGAAAAGTGGTGAATCACTTAAAATACCCTCCGTTACATTCGATATGTCGAATTCACATTCGACAAACATATTCTACATGTTGAATCACATTCGACACATACATTCGACATGGAGAATCGAATTCAACACACATTCGACACACATATTCGACATGTAATTCGACACACACATTCAACATACATCCTAGGGGTGGACACTTCGTCCAGGAATCCCGATCTCGTCCCGATCCCGTCCCGTTTTAATTTTTTCATAACGGGACGGGACGGGATCGGGACGATCCCGTTGTATCCCGTCCCTGTTGGAATTCGATATCCCAGGCTATTAAAATTTGCGGAAACCATAGCCCGATCAAAAACCCTTCGCCGGAGATCACACGAACGCCGACAAACGCGCCGGAGTCCAGCCGAGGAGACCACACGCCCGAAGACGTGCGATCGCCCCCAGCCGAACCCCCGCGTCGCGGGTTTCACGCGATCCCCGATCGCGTCCATCGCGATCGATGGGGTGGGGCTGCCCAGCAGCCCCCGCGGCGAGTCCGGCGACTCGCCGCCGCCTGGAGGTGAGCCACCTTCACGGTGGGGAGGGACGGCACCAGCCCGTGCCCTCCGCGATCGATCGCGTGCCCTCGGCTCCAGCCGAGGGTCGATCCTCACGCCCCCTTCGAAACCCTAGGCGGGCGATCCCGCGGTCCGGTGGTTTCACCACCACCACGCGATCGTCCGTCTACTCCGGGGTTCGATCTTCGGATCTTGCGTTCAACGGTATTTCACGATAATCCAAATCAAATAAAATCAAGGGCGTTTAGATTTTATACTTTCGATTCGTTGTTCGGAGAAACGAAATCAATCGATGATCTCGAGAACTTTCCACGTATTCCTTGCACTAGCTTGAACGTCGGGTGGGCGACGATCCTCCAAGCTTATGGATCTCCTTCACGAACTCTCTAGACTAATCAAGTATGATTATCTTGTCTTGTCTAATTGTGAAGACCATGTAGTGTTTTTATAGGCTACGTAGAGATCTAAAGGAGGTGGAATATTGGGCTTCCAATATTAATGATTAAATTGGGCCCAGCCCAAATCTATTAATCCCATTAATATTAATTAATTTATTTTCCACTATATAAATTAATTGCACTCCCAATATTAAACCATATTATATCAAATAATATTTCTCCGGTTAGTATTATTTATTCCGTGTACTTAAGATTTAACTATCCATGAATAAAATTTATTTATTGCTTAATCCTTATGAGCTCATCTCGGGGATATTCAACCCTTACGGGATACACTTTCCCGTTAAGTATTCACGGCATGCCATATATAAAATATAGTGACCCAACTTAACCGGTAATTAACCCAATAATTAAATCGGTTAATTCCTTTGGAAAATCAAAGTCACTTATATTAAATATACACACCCGCAATAGTATCGGGGATTAAGAATAAAATACTCTGAGACTTGAATCAATTATCACAGGCAATTCTAATTGATAAATCTGAAGCGATCCGCTCAATACACCAAGTGTATCAATTATCACAGGCAATTCTAATTGATAAATCTGAAGCGATCCGCTCAATAACAAGGTGTAATTGAAACAAATTATTTTCTCTTTCACACAAAGACTATACCGATGAATTGGTCTGTGTCCATCTATGTATATTTTTAAAATCTCATAATATTTTACAATAATTTAATTTTTGTTATATAATTTGAAATACTAACATTTTTATTTTGAAATATTAAATAAAGTCAAAATATCATTTAAATTGAATATAAGCAAGTCCAATATTATTTCACTTATTTAATAATGTATGTTTAAAATTAAAGTTTAAAATTAATTCAATATATATATATGCGTGTGTATATATATTTGTCATAAAAAATTGACGATTTATATTTTATTTGAATTTTTATTATTTTATAAGTCGGTAATATTATTATTTTATTAATTTTTTTTATTTAATTAGTTATTTTTATTTTTTATTTAATATGTTGGGACGTCCCGATCCCGACCCAAACCCAAATGGGATTGGGACGTGCGGGACGGATTTTTTAAATGCAAATCCCGTCCCGTCCCGTCTCGAAAATTTATTTTCGGGACGGGACAGGATTCTCCTAATCCCGACCCATCCCGTCCCACGCCCACCCCTAATACATCCACATTCGACATGTCGAATAACATTCGACATGTCTAACACACATATTCAAAATGTCAATTCCTTGTTCCACTTTCCATATGATATTTTGAAATTTTAATTATGTCATTTTTTTCAATTTCAAATAATCAAACACAAACCTTTACATCTCCCGTTTAAAAATAATTAAAAATAAATTTAAATGGAAAAAATATGAATCAAGTTTATTAAAATTAAAAAAAAATGAAAGTACAATAAATATTCAGAGTCACATAAATTCAAATACTAGATCCGATTAGTATTCAGATGTGTTATATTCATAAACAAGATAGATAACGACCACATTCACGTCGATTAACATTCAAATCCCCAATCTGGATGAACAAATCTGATGTCATCGCATTTAACACTGAAGAAGAAGGATTTTTTCCATCGTCGAGAGTCCACCATTCACAGCCGTCGTCACTACGAAAAGGGATTTTTGTGGTCATCGACGTCGGCCAAGGACAAGGCCTTGAGGTTTGAGACCCCCAACTTCGAGCTTCAAGGTTTTGGGTCGGAGGCCGAAGAGCAGATGTTAAGAAGAGAGGTGAAAGAGGCGGAGTGAAAGAGAGGCGGAGTAGAATGAAATTAAAGTTGAGAAAAATAGTTGTGTGATAGGTTTTTATATTTTTTTTCTGATTAAAGACAAAGGCAAATTAGGTATTTTGTGTATAAACGCATGTTTTTTAAGTGTGTGTAAAAAACCATGTTTACTATCTCTCTTTGTGTAGTTTTTAACATTATCACATGTAATAAAATACATAAAATGAGATAATAATAATATTTTTCTACACCCTCATTTAAAAATCATGATTTTCTACCTAAATGTACCAAATTACCCTTGCTCATTGCTTTAAATATCATTGCTCATTCCGTAAACCCTAATCAATTTCTCTCCTCAGCAGCCGTTCTCCAAAAAAAATTGCCTCTTATTCTCTTTCTTCGTCTTTGTTCGTCGGCCACCCGGTGAATGGTGGTTCTTCGACCACCCAAAGTGAATGATGGTCTCCCGACGGTGGTTCTTCGGCCACCCGCAGTGAATGGTGGTCTGCGACGATGGCACGACACGTCTTCTCCCTCTCCCCGCACCCAAATCTCCCCTTTTTGGTCTTCATTTATGTTCTTCGGCGACCCGGGCCTTTAGTGATTTCAACTATTTTTGAAATATGTGTGTTGATTTGATATAGTTATAGATCTGTATATATATGTTATAGATCTGGTTTGAGTTTGTAAATTAATCGATTTTATCTTCTCCGTTGATGCCGGAATCGTTGGAGGGTTGTGAATCGAGATCTGACAATGGTTTGTCAAGAAAGACCGAATTTTTTGAATGAGTATAAAATACTCTTGTCGAATGTTTGAGATTTTTGTCGAGCCGTTTATTTGTTAAATACTGTATTATTTGTAGAATGTTCAAATTTATCGAATATTTAATGCTTATTAATTTTCAAAGTTGAATGTTTGAGATGTTGTCGTAAGGAATTATATGAAATAAGAAAAAAATACATTTTTTTTAAAAGTTGAATTCGAATCAATTGTTAATTCTTCAGCTACTTTTATTGACTAATCTTTGTTGAATTCCATATTCGACACGTCGAATCACTCGAATTTGCATCGAATCTCAGAATTTGTGTTGAATTTCAAAATTCGTGTCGAATATGAATATGTATCGAATCTTAAAATCCGTGTCAAATATGAATATGTGTCGAATCTCAAAATCCGTGTCAAATATGAATATGCGTCGAATCTCAAAATTTGTGTCGAAATTGTATGTCGAATTTCATATTCGATATATATGAATTTGTGTAATGTGTATGAATCTGTGTTGAATTTGTATGTCGAATCCAAATTCGATATGTATAGAAAATTCAAGGACATTTTTTGTAGTTTATCGCTTTTATGTGTAAAAAATATGTTTTTTAAATGATAGTATAATAATGCAAAGCAGTATGAAAATATACTTAGTTTAATTTTTCTTTCTAAAATAAATATATATAAAAGAGAAAAATAAAAGTACCCTACCTAGATACTGATACATCATTTTTACACTAGCAATAAGAAAACGTTTTTTTTTCAAAGCATGTTTTTTAAGTGAATGTGTAAAATATGTTTTTTAAGTGAATGTGTAAAATCCATGTTTACTACATATAATGTATTAAAATTAAAATAAAAAAGGTTAAAACACTTTTTTGTTTTTGTTTTTGACCTGGCTTGACTAAACGCGAGAGAGGTCCCACTCCCGTGCACGTCGTTGCCGTCTCATCTGTCACGTAGATCGACAGTTCAGAATACAAATCACATTACTCATCAAAATCTGAGATTCCGATTGCCCGCCGTAGATTAGAAGACGATGATTATAGCACCCATACCTTATTATAATCTGAAATGAAAGGCGGCTTTTCGGCGCCCGGTGATTACATTTACTTCAAGTCTCAGGTCCCTCTTCACAAGATTCCCGTAAGCTCTTTTTTCCGCCTCTTTTTTTATTTATTAATTAATTAATTTGATTAAACCATTTGATTGTAGAGTCTGTAGATCTTAGGTTTTTTGTTTGCCAAGAATCTTGTTTTCGTTGTATATGTGCTTATGTTCTTTGGGTGACATTTGCTTAGCTTTGAAATTGTACATTAAGGGACATACAGATAGGATGACGAGTGAATTTTAATGGCCATCTGGTGTGGTTTGTATTAATTAGGGTTTTCAATGGTTCCCTTGATAGGAAGACGAGGGAATTTTAACGACGCGCAGATGAATGCTAGAGATTATACATATCTATATATGTATGTGCAACACTCCACGTCGTTTATCACTAGTATATTATGACTGCCGTGGTAGACACACTCGAGAAGCTAAATAAAGTCCGTTAATCAAGTATATTATGTTTTAGAATCTAAGATGTATGTTGAAATAGGGACAATATAAACATTTTAAGGAATTACCGATACGGCTAGGCTTTTAGGTTCTTACCATTGCTCATGTGAAATAATTGAGATTTTCCTATTTTAATTTTGTGGTTTTATTATGACCTTTGATAATTATGTATTGTTTTTTGTTTTTGTAGATTGGATCAAATCAATGGCGATACTACGATTTCGGACCAAAAGTCGTGGCCCCACTAATATGTCTTCCTGGTACGGCTGGAACTGCTGATGTATACTACAAACAGATTATGTCACTCTCAATGAAGGTAGTAAGACTATTGTTTATGGATATCATAAGTATTTTTATGGCCGTTATGATTTGTATCTAGTTTGATGATTCACTAGGTTGATTCTTCTATTTAGATTTGTGATTATTCAAGTGTACAGCCATTTTAAAATCAGTTTATTTGGATATATATACAATACATTTAATGTTGTCTTTAAATGGATTTGAAATATAACGATAAATAGCTGGAAATAAACATTATAGATTTCCTCTGTTTGAGAGTGTTGGTTAATCTATATAGGACGGACGCATTGTTTATGCTTGTGCCCAAGTATTGGGTGTACACGATAGATACTTCATACAATCAGATAGTAAAATGTTCTCTATATAAGTCTACATAGAGGTGCATTATTGAACTGATGGTTCATCTAATTAATGAAATGCTAATAGCTGTGGTGTCACAAATGTTACTATGCATTCTCATGGTATTTAAAAAAAATAATTGTCATTTTGATAAAGGAAAATGATATCTTCCAAACTAGTGGTAACGTAAATATTTATGATATGTGGATACATTGTCGGGAATGTGATCGTACTACAATTATTACTGTATAGTATATTGACAGGAGTTTTACCGGATCTATGTGTGATATCAGCATCAGGTTTTCTGATTACTTTCTTAAACCAGATTCTTTCCTGTAAGTATTTTAGACACCTTTACATTTGACGGTTATTTAGTTGACTTGTTTGATGTTGAGAGTTTACCTCTGAACTCTTTCTTACATCATAATATGTATAAAGCTGGCTTAGGCAATATCATTGATTTCCTTGAATTTTGAAGCCCTTTTTACTAATACAAAAAATAGTTTCTATATCGAAAGCTTCTAGGTATCTCAACACGGACCTTGAGATTGTTGTTCGTTTCTTAATTGTAACCAACTACTGTAATTATATTTGGAAAAAATAGATTATGATAACAGAGTATTAATTTGTCAAAGTAATACCTGTTTGCTTACTTTCATCTCTTTTTATTAAAATACTAAATCCTTTTTTTCCTTCCTGATTATGGTTAGTTGTTTTCCCCCATTTCTTTAATTAGTCTTGTAGTGATTTTCTATATTATCTTCAGGGTTATCGTGTCATTTCCGTTGATATTCCTCGTGTCTGGAATCACCATGAGTGGATTCAGGCTTTTGAGAAGTTTTTGGATGCTATTGATGTTCATCATGTAAGGTTTTACTTTTCATCATTTCATTTCATGTTATATATCTTAACTGCTTTATGGCTAAATAGGAAAGAATTCTCTCATTGTTTCTGCTACTATTATAATTGATTATGCGGTATCTGCTATATAGTTTTTTTCTGTATGAAGAGAATTTACTCCACGAGCAGTGTTCTCATAATTGTACTCTGTACAGAACATTGATCGAACTTGTTTTCTATCAACGAAAATGATAAATCTCTCCTATACATTATGCTGATTTTTTAGTTTTTATTTGAATTTATCATGGAGGAATCAATGACGAGGGTCCAGTTCACCCCGTCTCTATCCAAGCAATGTTACAAAAAAGAAAAAATAATTAAAAATATTGTGCACTTTTAAGTTATTTATGTTCCCTCGGGTTTGCTACTGGAAGCAACATATTTATTTATGGCATAATAAGTTTAATGGGCTGGGCATGGTCTCTCTCCATGTGATATTGATGAACATACATGCACCCTTTGTAATTTGAGCTGCATATATGAAATTTTTCGGGCACATTATTTATCTTTCCTAATCTCTATTATATTTCCTTCACCAACGTCTTTGGTAATTATATGTCTAATAAAACATGTGATACCCTTCCATAACGAACACAAACTACAAATCAATATACATGATCCTCTTTTCAGTGTTCGAAAGAAGAAAATTTAATTTTAGAAAAGAAAATAAAATGGTTAAGCGGTGGTAGAGACACAAAGTTCTCAATAAACCTTCATTCTAGCTTAGAGCTGCCAAAATAAATGACTCCAACCTGACTTTAGCATAACCTAATACTCACTTAAAAAAACCTAACCCTACAAGCCTGAAGCCCCTCTAATTAATCACATGAAAAATAAAAATAATAAATGAAGATAAATCTATCTCTGATTGAAGTATAGAACTATAGAAGTAGTAGTTACTTTTTTGCAGATGATGAAAAATGAGCAGTAAATGAACATGGAGTGCTGTGATGCCCAGATTCATATATTATGTGTCTATTATGAAATAATATACATTCATATGAACCAGTGTTCTTTATATGTGTCATATGATGAAATACTGAAGATCAAATAATGGTAAAGTACGCCAATTTTGGTGCACCTGAAACCTAGGGAAGTAGGAAGCTGGTCCGTATTCATATATTCATTTTCTTATTCTTTATTGAGCTTGCAGGGTACTTAAGAATATGTATATTTTGAAATTTGTATTATGTGTGCGAATCATTTCCTCCCTGTCAGTACCCATATAAACCAGAGTGGTATTCATTCATACATGGCACGCAGATACATCTTTACGGTACATCTCTTGGGGGCTTCCTAGCTCAACTATTTGCTCAGCATCGTCCAAGACGAGTTAAATCATTGGTACTCTCAAACACATTCCTGGAGACAACTACTTTCTCTGCAGCCATGCCATGGTCTCCAGTGTATGCTCTAAAGATCTTTTTATTCAATTTGAAAATATTTCATATGGGGAAGAATGTATGTGTATGCTAAGTTCCACCTTGTCCTATATTCTTCGTCCTTTGGATGTGTAGTTGAATAGATTTTTCAGTTTTTTTAAGCTCAATTGATAACTTTGAGATCAATGTTTGACAGTGTAGGTTTATCACCTTCTTTTCTACTCAAGCGTTACGTCCTTAGTGGAATTCGTGATGGTCCTCATGAACCTTTCATTGCTGATTCTGTGGACTTTGTTGTTGCTCAGGTAAATTTTCGTTGAATCCGTACCAAGCCTTTTGATACTTGTCATGGTTTGGCATTGCTAAATGAAGCTAGCTTTTCTTGTAAAATATGTTGGTATGACGGTCCTTTTGTAAGATGTGTTGTATAATTTTTCTTATGTTTGTCTGTGGGTGGGCATTTTTACATTATTCTCATTGTAACAATTGTTTTTCATTTGAATCACTAAGGCATACTTGATACTTGATAATAGGTCTGAGATCTATATGACTTTTTTTTTCATATATAAGTGACCAACTGACCATCCTCGATTGCTTGAACAGCAACCATACTGTTTTTCTTTTCAATTTCCCGACTTTTATGTAAATTATTTTAATGTTACCTAGAGGCATGTTATACTTGTATTTTAACGATCTACTCATTTCTTGTGAAAAGCTAAAAAAATTGAACTAATTCATTGCTTGAATTTCCTTCCATGGTTTTTTTATTTTACATTTAGTTTTTAGCATCATAATACAACTTGTCAAATTTATTTTCTTTAATTCCTCTGTATGTAGTGCATTATTATTCGTATATCTCAACTAAAAAGAAATAAAGTAAAAAGGATTGGTTGTATTTGTATAAGTTAATTCATAACTAATAATTGGATTCTTCTCAAATGACATACATTGCTTTTGATCCGCATCTTAATTTTACGTATAACTTATCAATAAATTATGCCCAAGAGTCATTTGTAATACAGTTTGATTGTTTTTGTTCATGTTAGTATGTAATCTGTGATGGACATCATCATTTAAAAAAGCCGATGTTGCTTTTGTTAATAAATTCATTTTTGCTGGCAAGGTATTTCTTATAATGTATAGACATATTGTATGCTGGTCATAGGACTACCAAAACTAATTAGCACTATAATTGTTGGTTAAATTTAGCAGTATTTGTAAAGAGTCCATTTCGGCATCTTCATTATTTTGGAAGCCACTGTCATCTTTTGTTTTTATTTGGAAGTCTCTACGAAATTCCAAGATAGTTTCATTAGCATTATCCTCGTGTGAGTTCTGTTAACATCTACTGAACCTTTCTATAGGATTAGGAGGATCAGAGAAGAGGTTGCTGTAAAACCCTGTATTATGCTCTTGGGCACCCTAAATTGTTTTTTTTTTCCACAACTAAACATGGGAAATTATGTAGAAATCTTGTTTTGTTTATTAATAAAAGTTAACAGCACTTTTTAAGAAGCTGTAAATGCCGACTTTTTCTGCAGGTTGAGACACTTAAAAAAGATGACCTAGCCTCCCGATTGAGTTTAACTGTTGATGCGGCATCAGTTAAACCTCTTATGCTCTCAGATTCTGTAGTTACTATAATGGATGTAAGTGTGTACTCTTCTTAATTATAGTTGATAACCTCTTATGCCTTGAGCAGAATTATACTTTAGAGAACTTTTTAGTTCCATAAATATCCTTGCTGAATTGTTTTTTCTTGTGGACGATTATCCTTCCTGAAGACGAACGATTTCTGCGCAATTCCCCAACAACTGAAAGATCAAGTAACCGAAAGATACCCTGGTGCCAGACAAGCCTATCTCAAGTCCGGTGGCGATTTTCCTTTTCTTTCACGACCTGACGAAGTAAACCTTCACCTTCAGGTAAATCAGTTTGTTTTCTCTTCACGATTTCATGTAGGATAAGAGTTTTAACTACTATCTCATGTCACAGCTACACCTAAGACGAGTCGGTGTGGAGCCCCAGGTCACACATGCCCAAAGGGATGATGATGCTGGTGGAAGTTCAAGTGACCAAAAGGATAGAAAACGAGGCAGTGGGGATGAAGCGGAAGATGATAGCAGTAGGGACTACGAGGGCCTAGGTGGTCCTGCAAACACAAACAAACCACCTCTGGCTCCTGAAGGTTCGGAATCTGGGGATTATTTCGAGAACCTGACTCTCGGAAATGCTTATCTATGTAGAGCCATTTTGAACGTCACATACGAGCTTGCGGTTCTTAGTTTGCTTCGTATTTACTCAGGCAGACCGTTCATTAATTTGGAAGTATAGCTCAAGCCATCATCAACACCACATGTATCTAATACTCTCTATTCTTGTTACAAACTATTATTGGTACCTGTAAAGATTTCGTGTTGCGGATTAGTGTGTTGCATAACTATTCTTTTTTTTTTTTCATTTGTATTTTAAAATAAATAAATAAGAATAATTATTTTCTTTTATTGGTTGTTATCAATTATTTCGATCAGAAGGAGAGAGTATTTATTGTGAAAGATGGTGATTATGAATTTGCCATCTTTTCAAGTCGTAGTCTAAGTAGACGAAGCATTTTCAGTTAGGCTACTCCAATCAATTTTCCAACCCCCCTCCTTTCAAAATTTGAATACCAACTTTTCAAGCTTAATTCGTCGTGATTGGTGGGAGGAGACTTTAGTAACATCATTATTTATCATATATACTGTAATAAAATTAAATATTCAAATCATAATGAATTAATGATATTATTTCAAATTTAAACAACATACAACAGATTAATAAATATTACATCTGTTATGGATCAATGATCACTCTTACTTTTGAGATGTAGTAATTTTTTTTTCTATTTTTATATCTCACTTCAAAGAGCTTCAAGTGCATGAAAGAGGAGACGGCCTTGCAATACGTAAGCAAAGCCTCGAAGCCAAAGATAAAACGGCTAACAAAACAACATCATAATGGCAAAAACGAAGTTATTTAATTGTTTTGTACATTTCGGTGTGAAATGATTATTTTGCTCATAGAGCTCAAAGTGTCAAAAACACTTTTAGAAAACAATTTTTTGTGTACATTTTTACATACACTTTGCAATTTTTGTAACACAATAATTCAAGCTGAAACCGATCATGCATCAAATCAAACCTGCAAAATTATGACAATTTGGTTCGTGGGCCTAAACTTTTTTTTCCAACTTTGATTTATGGTTATGGAAAATCAATAACAATCAAGCTCTCAAGCTATTGCCATTGATCTTCCAATTAATCATATATCCAACAATATCAAGATCCATGATTAAAATTCCCTTCAATGATCATAGTTTTCAATAAAAGCAAATATGATAGAAAAAAATTCAAGAAATTACTTAAGTATCCAAATCGAGTATTTTGTTTTTATTCTGATACGAACCTCGTTTGGGAATTGATGGATAGAAGAAGAAAGAAGAACAAAAAAGATAGATGATACCGGTGGAAAAGTCCCAAAATCTCTGAATCTGTATCGTGAAATAATCTAAGGACGAAACCCTAGACCCCAACACGTGATCGACGCAGCAACTCGAGGATGATGAAGACACACGAACGAAGGGTGATGGCTTCGTTGATTCGTCAGTTGAACTCTTTTGGTAAAACCGGGTAGAATTCGACCCAAGAGAGAATTTACTAAAAACTCAAAAAAATATGTTTATTCATCAATAATGGTTGTGTAAAATAAAAACATTGCGTTGGAGAGCTTTATATAAGCAATACCCTAATTATTAAATAAAATAAATAAAACAATTAAAATCAAAACAATTAAAAATTGACCCTGATAAAACAATTAAAACTGACGCAAATAAAACATAACGCTGAACATTAAATTTCTCGCTGCTGCGCTAATTTTCTGAAGATGTCGGCTGACAAAATATGGGTGTCGGCCGACACCAACCCAAACTCGGGTTCTTCCTCGGGTTGAGCCGCGGGATCGTCAGAATCTCGATTTTTCTGCACTCCTGTCGGCTGACACCAAGCTAGAAACTCAACCGAACTTCACGGCGCGTCCTCGGCACACTCTCGACCCTCGTTCCGGCCTGAATTCGAACTTCATCGTCCTTTGCGGGACCTTGGGATGCATCATTCCCCTCCTCTTCAAGAGGATTTGTCCTCAAATCCAAGTCGTCACCTGCATCGAACAAACTTAAGTCAGTAACATTGAAAGTAGCACTAACATTGTACTCACCTGGGAGATCCAGTTTGTATGCATTGTCGTTGATACGCTCCAACACTTTGAATGGTCCATCGCCACGAGGAAGTAACTTCGATCGGCGCTGCAATGGAAACCTCTCCTTGCGCATATGCAACCACACCCAATCACCAAGCTCAAACACCACTTTGCGACGTCCCTTGTTCGCTTGCTCGGCATATTGCTTGGTTCGCCTCTCTATGTTCATCCTCGCCGTCTCGTGTATCTGTTTCACAAAATCAGCCCTTTTCTGGCCATCAAGGTCAGTATGCTCATGCGCAGGTAAAGGAGATAAATCCAAAGGAGTCAAAGGGTTAAAACCATACACAATCTCAAACGATGAATATTTAGTAGCAGAATGAACACAACGATTATACGCAAATTCAACATGAGGCAAACATTCCTCCCAAGACTTTTAATGTTTTTCTTTATAATTGCACGTAGTAAAGTAGACAAAGTCCTATTTACTATCTCAGTTTGACCATCAGTCTGGGGATGACAAGTAGTAGAAAACAATAACTTCGTACCTAGCTTACACCACAATGTCTTCCAGAAATAACTCAGAAACTTAGAATCCATGTCAGACACAATAGTCCTAGGCATGCCATGCAATCTAACAATCTCTCTAAAGAATAATCCGGCCACATGTGATGCATCATCAGTTTTATGACATGGAATGAAATCTGCCATCTTAGAGAAACGATCAACTACCACAAAAATAGAATCACTACCTCGCTTAGTCCTAGGTAAACCCATCACAAAATCCATAGAAATATCAATCCAAGGTGATGCAGGAATAGGCAAAGGTGTGTACAAGCCATGAGAACTAACTCTAGACTTAGCCTGTTTACATATAAGACAACGACCACAAACTCTCTCAACATCACGTTTCATATGAGGCCAAAAGAAATGCTCATGCAGAACAGCTAAATTCTTAGCAATGCCAAAATGTCTCATTAATCCCCCACCATGAGATTCAAGCAAAAATAAGTCACGTAAAGAGCATTTAGGCACACACAGTTTACTTTTCCTAAAGAGAAAGTCATCATGCCTAAAATAATCTCCACTAGCAGTTTGTTCACATGCTTTATAAATCTCACCAAAATCATCATCATGCTCATATAGACCCTTAATATGCTCAAAACCAAGTAACTTAGCATCTAAGGTCGAAATTAGAGCATACCTCCGAGAAAGGGCATCAGCCACCACATTCTCCTTACCTTGCTTGTATTTGATGACGTATGGAAACGTCTCAATGAACTTCATCCATCTCGCATGGCGCTTGTCCAGCCTGTTCTGACCCTTGAGGTGCTTCAACGACTCATGGTCGGTGTGAATGATGAACTCCCGAGGCCATAGATAGTGTTGCCACGTCTGAAGAGCTCTCACCAGGGCATACAACTCCTTGTCATACGTCGGATAGTTCAACGTAGCTCCGTTTAGCTTCTCGCTGAAGTAGGCTATCGGACTACGTTCTTGCATCAACACTGCACCAATACCAATTCCAGAAGCATCACATTCAATCTCAAAAGATTTAGAAAAGTTAGGAAGAGATAGTACCGGGGCGTGTGTCAGCTTGTCCTTTAATTTCTGAAAGGCTTCGTCTTGTGCCTTTCCCCACTTGAATTCCACGTTCTTCTTAATCACTAGGGTTTAAGGTGCCGCCATGCTGCTGAAGTTAGGCACAAACCGTCGATAAAAGCTGGCCAGACCATGGAAACTCCGCACATATTCAATGTTCTTTGGTGTTGGCCACTCCTGGATAGCGCGTATCTTTTCCTCGTCAACCTGTACACCCTGTGCACTAACAACAAAACCAAGGAAAACGACTCTATCTGTGCTAAAGACGCACTTCTTACGGTTAGCATATAATTTCTCCTTCCTAAGTGCAATCAAAACCTCCCTCAAATGAACCACATGCTCATCATGATTTTTGCTATACACCAAGATATCATCAAAGTATACAACAACAAATTTTCCAATAAAAGCACGCAAAACATGATTCATAAGACGCATAAAAGTACTAGGCGCATTAGCCAACCCAAAAGGCATAACTAACCACTCATATAAACCAATTTTTGTTTTGAAAGCAGTTTTCCATTCATCTCCATCTTTAATCCTAATCTGATGGTACCCACTACGTAAATCAATTTTAGAAAATACGCGAGACCCATACAATTCATCAAGCATGTCATCTAATCTAGGAATGGGATGTCGATACTTTACCTTGATGTTATTAATAGCTCGGAAATCGCAACACATCCTCATCGTGCCATCCTTTTTGTTTACGAGAAGTACAGGTACCGCACAAGGACTCAGACTCTCCTTCACGTGCCCTTTGGTCAACAACTCGCCAATCTGCTTCTCCAACTCCTTTGTTTCCTCCGGGTTGGTGCGGTAAGCCGGGCGGTTTGGTAGCACAGCTCCAGGTACAAAGTCGATCTGATGCTCTATCCCTCAAATGGGTGGTAAACCAGGCGGTGTATCCTCCGGGAAAACATCATCGAACTCCTGCAAAACAAACTAAATAGAAGGGGGTAGAGGGGGTATATCGTTAGTAATAACCAAGTTCCCCTTCCACAACAACACGAACAATTGCCTCTTCTCATTCACTGCTTCCTTTATTTCACTAGCCCGGGCAAGGTAGGCTCTGTGAATCAAGGCATTCTCCTTTGTGGGTAAGGGCTGCTCTTTGGGAGTCGCCCTTGCTGCCTCCTTTTGCATCTGCACTTGATACTTGTAAACTTGTTTAGGAGTGAGAGGAACAAGTGATACCTTTTTACTGTTATACTCAAACGAGTACTTGTTGGTGAAGCCGTCGTGTATGGCTCTCCTATCGAACTGCCACGGTCGTCCCAACAATATGTGACTCGCTTGCATAGGGATGACGTCACATAGCACCTCATCCTCGTACTTGCCAATGCGGAAAGGTACCTTCACTTGCTTGTCAATGCACCTAGTACTTTTATGCGTCTTATGAATCATGTTTTGCGTGCTTTTATTGGAAAATTTGTTGTTGTATACTTTGATGATATCTTGGTGTATAGCAAAAATCATGATGAGCATGTGGTTCATTTGAGGGAGGTTTTGATTGCACTTAGGAAGGAGAAATTATATGCTAACCGTAAGAAGTGCGTCTTTAGCACAGATAGAGTCGTTTTCTTTGGTTTTGTTGTTAGTGCACAGGGTGTACAGGTTGACGAGGAAAAGATACGCGCTATCCAGGAGTGGCCAACACCGAAGAACATTGGAGATGTGCGGAGTTTCCATTTAAAAAAATAAAAAAAATAAAAAAATTTGGGCATAATTTTTTCGTTTGTTTCCTAGGGTTTTCGGGCATCGTATAGAGTCATCTTTGCGTTTTCCGTGTTCTTTTGAGATTTCCGATTTTTCAGCTCTTTCTGTGTACCTTCCTAACGAACGAGGTTGTAGTGTCGTGGTTCGTCTAAAGTGGCTTCGATTCGTTGAGAGAAATTTGAGAGACAACACGAGAGCTGAGAGAATTAAAAAATTTGAGTGATACACGAGAGTGGTGAGGACTCCTTTATTTCTAACACTTTTGCAGGATGCTTGAGGTCGATGAGAGGTGGAGCAAGGTGGGGTGTCTGTTAGAGGCCTTGATTCATCTGATGCCGAATGACGAACAGGTGAAGACTGTTGATAAGGGCGAGAAGCCAGAACCGTTGGCATTGGTGGAGTCCGAAGAAGAGTCGATTTTGGTGGAGTTCGAAGAAGAGTCGCCTTTGGTGGAATCCGAGGAGGAGGCTTCAGAGGATTCCGAGAGTGAGGATCTAGTGGAGTCCGAGGACCTTCCTTACATGAGTGAATGCACAACGATGGTTGGTGCAACCATGGATCCGCAGTTGGAGTTACCCATGGTGAAGCACCCAGAGTCGTGTCGACGGGAGTGGCTGAACGAAACCAGCGACACCAAGGTGACCAAGCTAGGGACTGAGCATCCACCTGACGTGGTTCCGAGTGCGTTCGTGAGAGTGGTGTTCGAGCCTGACATCGACGTGGATTTGAGGACAAATCCTCTTCAAGAGGAGGGAAATGATGCGACCCGAGTTCCGTCGAAGAGGCAAGATGTTCGTTGTCGGGCTAGAATGACGAAGGGGACGCCGGAACGAAGATCAGACGAGAGTCAAGGACGAGTCGAGGAGTTTGGAGAGGATTCTGGCTTGGTGTCGGATGACGGAGAGAAGCTGTCGGCCGACAAGCAGGTTTGTCGGGCGACACCTCCAGGCTGTCGGCCGACAAGTATTAAACGGAGCAGCCAGTTTTGCTTCGATTCGCAGGTTGAGCCTGCGAGCGACGGAGGGCATGTCGGACGACAGCATATACTGTCGGGCGACAGTATTCACGAATGACCAGCGACGGCGAAATTTAGGGTTTTAATGTTTTACTTTATTTCCTTTCCTTTTTCCTTTACGTTTTGTTTTGCCTATATAAAGGCCTCCTAGTTTATTGTTTTACACAACCATGAATTGATTAATTAAGATTATTATTTTTTTTTGTGAGTTTATTAAAATTCTCTCAGGGGTTCGAATTCTACTCGACTATCCAAAGAATTCAACTGACGAATCAACGAAGCCATCACCCTTCATTCGTGTGTCTTCATCATCCCCGAGTTGCTGCGTCGATCACGTGTTGGGTCTAGGGTTTCGTCCTTAGATTATTTCACGATTCAGATTCAGAGGTTTTGGAACCTTTTCAACGGTATCATCTATCTTTTCTATTCTTCTTTCTTCTTCTATCCATCAATTCCCAAAACGAGGTGGTTCGTATCATATTCCACACAAACCAATCAAACCATAATCTAAACAACTCACATTACATCACGTGAACTTTAAGTCATGTTAAACAAACCAAAAAAACACTAATCATAAGATGTTAAAGCTAACACCCTAAATACCTCAATACTAACAAAGTTGAGTAATTCGTGGCATAACTTGATCCTCGCAATAGAACTATCAAATCTGATTCTTTCTCTACATTCTAAATTCAATAAGATGATGAAATCTCAACCAGATGCACTAGCTGTTGAAATTTAAATGAAACTTATCCTCTAAAATACACTAGGTAAAATTGTTGCATGATTGAATGTTGTTGTAATTTTATCTTAGAGTTCTTAACAAAACCCTTGTCGAAAAATTATTGGAAAATGAGCGTCTCATAGAGAGTTTTGATGTGATATTTCATATGCTCAATTTCGAGTAGTATAAATGAAAATTTAATTTTCAAATATTTAACTAATTGGAAGATAATTTTAAATGAAATAGTAAGAAAATATATGCATTGTGTAGTACATAGATATAAATAGGAGAGTCCCTATTATACATATTTTTGCTATTTTATTTTCTTAAGCATTATTTTTCCATTGTTGACAAAATAATAATATGATATTATTATTAATATTATAATTAGTTACAACTGAATTTTAATTAAATTTAATTAAAATCTACAAGTCTTTACGAACTTATAGAAACATCTACAAGTCTTTACGAACATATAGAAAGGTCACACGACCAAAATCAAGTCTAGTAGTTCCAAGTCCTAGCGGCCTATGAACTTTCAGACTAAAACAATTACACTACGAACTCCTTCTAGCGAACTCGTTCTAAGTGTACTACAGCAGAGTGAACTCCAGGAGCTTTCTAGCACCGACTTTGTTCTTGATTCTTCATCTCTAGCGAGGCTTCGAACTTCGAACTTGGAGTGCGTAGTAGCTCTTTGATTTTTAATCAACGAGTTCGAAGTCCCTTAGCAGGGTCTTCTCACTCTCCGCGCTTCTGGCTTCATTACCCTAGCAGGATGAACTCCAGGGCTGTTAGCTTCTACTTCACTCCTTCGGTGGACAGGGGCAAGGAGTTCGAACTCCTGTGGTTTCGAACTCCAGGGACTAGAGACAGCCAGGCTTCCAAGTCCCACAGTGTATTTTGCATTTGTTTGAGGCTCGGACTTCAAAGTACTAAGCATATTTAGAAATACTTAACCTACACAAATAGCAAAATCACATAAGAATGAAGTTCATTCAAAAACTATAGTGTGAAGTTCAAGCTAGTTCACTGCAAGAGTCCGAAAACTCTATGTGAACGAGAGCGAACTACACACTAACACACAACCCCATTACAAAAAAGATACTACAAAAAAATATTTCACAATAACTCTATCAATGCAGTATACTCTGTCTTTACAATACCTCAAAACAAAACAATCATATACTGTGGAGAAGCTTTCTAGACTACTGCAGTACCGAATAGAGTACAAATATATTGAAATAGATTTTATGGTGTCACTCTTGCCAAAATCCGAATTAATTACATATACAACTACTAACTACTGCATCACTCTTGCATTCAATGTTCTTGATCAATTACGTAGTACAATCATACTTTATAGTGCCTTTCGTCTTCCGTGTACATGAGCACCCATCTAAGATTTTTCTAATGATAAGGCCTTCCTAAATTAACCATATACCTTGAAACACAACTAAAAAGATATGCTAAATCAAGTCTGCTTACGTACTATAATTATTCTTCTCTTTTTCTCCATCAACTTTTAAAATTTTAATATTATTGTGGTTTTATTTTTTATTATAATATTTGAAATTCAAAATTCACTTGGTTCTTTTGCAAATGTAACAAAAAATTGTGTCACGAGATTGAAAGATTAAAATTACGTAGTACAGTATATTATTTTGTGAAGTAGATATGTGTGCTTGTAATTATATGTATGATGCACTATTGTACTTATTTGTGTAGATGTAAATGAAGTGTAATTCTTTTAATTGAAAAATAAAAAAATGAAAATGTATTATTTGAATTGAGACGAAATGTGTTTATATATTTTTTGGGTTTGCCTGGTAATAAATCTGGAAATGACAAAAAAATATCAATAAATTTTGAAAAATATTACTACTCAAAATAAATAATCAATCAACACACGGTATAACTTGGATATAAACATTTGACATGTAGGTGGCACAATTTTAAATTTTCAAACAAACACAATTTTTTCTTTTTTTTTATGTTTTAAAAAGATCAGAATTACGTGGGGCACTCAACTAACTAGTTATTCAATTTGTCCCAACAAAAATACAATATATTGGGCCAAAAAGTATAGTTATTTATATGCTTTTTGTAAAAAAATAAATCAAAATTAAGAAAAAAGGAATTTGGCCGGGACCATTTCATCATATTCCAAATGAGTGTGAAAGTCTTCTTGTTTTTATCCAAGAATTATTTCTTACATTGTTCGATCACCATATGTTTGTGGATACTATCCACTGCACTACATATCGTTCTTGAAAAAGTTGTTAAAAAAGACTATACATTTGTCAAAAAAATAAAGTAATTAATGTATAATTATTTAAATTGTTATAAGAAATATACTAAAAAACAGTAAATCGATTTAAAGTGTTTTAAGAAATACTATACAAAAACAACAGTAAATCGATTTCAAACTGGGTAATGGTTTTTAAACTCATTTTAATTAGTAGTGAAGTGGATATGATTGTGTTTCGGTGCTTTTCCTATTTTTACCTTATAGTAGTATTTGTTTTGGTGATATTATTTATATTGTGATTACAACAAACCCACTTAGTTTTTAAAAATTACAAGCATCTCAATTTTGTAATTACTTTAACAATATATTCTAATTCAGTTCAGTGGAGGGTGTACAAATTTTAAAGACTAAATCATGACTATTTAAAGTTAAGTAGTATATTACATTTGTCCTCTTATTAAAAAAAAGAATATTGAATATAATGAGATCTTTTTTATATGTTGTAAAGCATTTGTATTATAAAAAATTGTTTGTTCATACTCATTTGAATCTTGACTTTCAACCAAATATTAAAATAACATTTTTTATGGGAAAAAATTGAGGAACAAATTTATATGAAGATGCCTAAGCGAATATAGAAAATTTATGATGAAAAAGTAGATGCATGTGAGGATATAGCTAATATGTTGTTCATAGGATTTGTGACAAGCAAGTTCGACCGCAGCATAATATATACTTAAATTCAAGACTCGGAAGATAGTTACTTCTTTGTTATTGTATGTTGAATTGATGATACGATTATTATCAGTTATTTCAAAAGTGATATGAAAGCTCTAATAATGAAGTTGTTACTTGTTAGTGAGTATTAATTTTGAGATAAAAGATTTGAGAGATGTAAAGAAGATTTTAAGAATGAATATTACTAGATAAAAAAACTAGCTCAGTCAGCTTATGTTGAGAAGATTCACAACAATGTTTCATATCGGTGAGGCTAAACCAGTTGACACCTATTGGAGCTCACATTTCAGCACTCTATTATAATACAAATTAGTTTTATAATTAAATTTAAAAAGTTAGAAATTGAAAACAGCCAAACAAACACTATCAACATAATAATTGTGATCATAAATGAAATGTATTTTTATAATATTATTTTTTGGAATAATTGCATTTTAGTGTCTGAACTATAGGCACTTTTGTGCTTTAGTTACTGAACTTTCAACTTTGACATCTCAGTATCTGAACTTTGCCGAAATTGTATTATAATGCTTTTTTTGGTGGTTCCCGGCGACACGTGAGTTTCACGTGAGCATCAGTGCCACGTGTCGCTATCTGTGTGGGTTGAGGAGAGCAATTACAATTTTAATTCTGAAGTCATTTTCTCTATTTAAATTATATATTTGCCTTACAATTATGAAATGCCCAAATCCCGCTGCCCCCAATTCTCAGAAACGGATCCCTAACCCTAATTTCAATTTATCCAGCAAGAACACTCCTAAAATGAAATCGCCCATGGAAGAAGTCTGTAGTTGCGGGAAGCCCTTAGTGCTGAAAACTTCATGGACCGACGCGAATCCAGAAAGAAGATTCATGGCCTGCGAAAAATACCGCGTAAGTAATAAGGAAATTCAGTTGGATGAAACCTTGATTTTCGAATCAGTACATGATATTAGTGGTTCGAATCCCAAGTTCTTTAATTTCCCATATTACAACCCTAATTTCTCATTTAGATGAAACCCTAATTTATCCCTATTTTCCCCTCAATTTGGTATTTTCTTTTCCAGAAATTTGATGGTTGTAAGAAATTCAGTTGGATGGACCCACCTGCTTGTGAGAGGTGCTCTCAAATCATTCCTGGGCTACTGAGGAACATCAATTCGAAAGAGTCAGATTTGAAGATGATGGAGACAAGGGTTCTTCAGCTGAAGAAAACCATATGGAAGCTTCAAATTGCTTGTTTCCTTGGACTGGCAGTAGCCTTAATTTCAGTTGTCAAATCCTAGACATTGTTTCTGTTGTTGGTTTTTACTCTAATGTTTAGAGTTGTTTTTAGTTGCAGTATTCATTGAAGTTGTTTTGGTATTTGGTTTTGTTGTATAATGTAATGACTTTATTCCAATGTTAATGTAATTTTATGTTAAGTTACTTGTTCAATTTCATGTTAAGTTACTTATTCATTTTTGGTTTAGCAAATAATACAACAAAATGTCAGTAGCAAAAAAGCCAACATAGGGGCAATGTTAACAATAAAAACATGTTCCCAAAAGTACAGGTTCCCAAAAAGATACTACATGTTCCCAAAAAGGCCAACACAGGGGCACTGTTAACAACAAAAACATAAGTAGACAAAACATGTTCCGGTCCCAAAAGTACAAATTGTTTTCAGACTTCAAATTACATCACTTCTGTTTCCCAGAGGAAGTTGAGAACATTGGTTGAGAGAATGATAGATTCCTTTTAGCAGGTAGCTTCTGGAGGAAATTTTGTGATTGAGATGAAGCTGCAACTTGATCACTATTTGTGGGCTGAGATGCACTTTGAACAGGTAGCTTTCTCTTGCCCTTATTCTTGCTACCTTTTTCAATGTTTGAGGGCTGAGATGAACTTGCAACTTGATTATTGACTTGAGGCTTCGTTGACTTCAATCTTGGGCTTCTTCTCAATGGAGCCTGAGATGTGGGTAAGTTCATTTGCAGCAGAAGCCTCATTGTGAGTCACAGTAGTCTGTAAATACCAGAGTAAAATAAGACATAAATAAGAAAGTTAAATAATACAACTGTGAAAAAACATAAAAAAAATATTTAATTACCTGTTTCTTAGTGCATTTTGGTTTTTTTGCAGGTGGAATGTCCAATACTTCCTTCTTTTGAACTCTATTCTTATTCAATGGACAAGTTCTGGTGTTATGGCCAACCTCTTTACAGAGCTTGCAGCTCATCACCACCCCTGTCCTTTTCAATCTCCCATCCCTCAAAGTTCCAACCACTTCACCAGGCTCAAGTTTTCTCTTGTGTTTCTTTGGCCTTCCAGGCATTTTTGACACTGTTGGAGGCACAAGTGGAGGAAGGTCAGCTTGCGTTGGATGAGGCAATTCATCTCTGGCTGTACACCTTTAGATTTGTATCCCTTGTGTAACAGGAAGCCACATAGTCTTCAGGTTTGTACCTAATGTGATTGAGGCATGCTATGGCATGAGGGCATGAAATTCCTGTCAATTGCCACCTCCTGCAGCTACAAACTCTTTCTCCAAGATGAACATAATAGGAGACTTCACTTGGACCACTTACTTCAAACTCCTGATGCCCATTCCAGGAAGGTGCCCATCCATATGACCTTCTCTTGTACTTATCCAATTTTGTTTGTATTTTAGGACATAGATATCCAGTGTGCTTCATCATTGCTTGCTTCCTCTTTCCAATCATCTTCATAAGCTTTTTTCTGATATCCTCTAACATGTATATAATTCCTTTGCTCCTTGCCTTTAAAATCATAGCATTAAAGCTCTCAGACATGTTATTGAAAATCATTGCAGTGTTGTTCATAGTATTAAAGTGCGACATTGTCAATTGGTTAGGACTGATAGAGTAGGTGACCAACAAGCCAACCTGTGGCTGTGGTCGAACCTAATTTATTATTTAATTAATAAATATTATCAATTTATTTCGAAATTATGAAAGATTATTAATTATGATTAATTAAGGCATATGCTATATCTACTCCCCATGTTGAATCATAGATATAGTCATGTACAGTTACACATGTTGTATGAATTCGGTTTTGTGGAAACCGAGAGATAATTCTGTTAACGCAACGTAACTGGTCAAACTCAGTTCCTAGTCGATGGGTTACGCCAATAACAAGGATACCCGGCCTTTCCCCCTTGAGACTAGCACTTAGTGTATGTGGGCTAATCTCGAGCCTCGATGTTGGACATCGACATACTTAATCGGGTGCTCACTGTTGATGAGTTCACTGAACCCCCTCTCCCTGGAATCTCTAAGTGGTTATCACCGATCGAGTAGAGAATTCCATAATATAGTTGTACACAATTAATCCTTAAGACCCAGACATCACCGTGACTTCATCATAGGACTAGCTGTATCGTGACATGTCTCTGATTCCCTGGAAAGGGAGTAAGTCGAAAAAGGAGACAATGTTCGTGCAGTTCGAAATCTGATGTGAAGTCTGTGCATGGTAGTAGGGGATATGATCGCTTGATATAGATCATGGATGTCCAATGTGGTTTGTAGTCTCGGAATCTCTGGCCAGAGTTGAACAGTGAGGTGATTAGAGAAATGTGTTTCTCTAGATCAATCACGACTGGATTTTACGAAACCTAGAACGTTCGCAAAGTTATCAAACTCAACAAGAGATCTCGGCCGCCTCCCTCGGAGGACCGCCGCCCGGAGCCGCCGCCGCCGGTAGCCGCCCACCTCGCCGGAAATTGTTTCCGGCGTCGTTTTTCTGGCCCGATTTTCCCATCGTATTCTCCCTCTCGTATTTCTAGTGCAATACGCGAGTGGGATTACCTATACGAGGTGAAACCTGATTTGACGAGAGACGCCGGAGGTTCGAACGAGCAACGCCCGAGCACGACCGAGCCAAGCCCGCCCGCGCCCGAGCGCCGCCCGCGACCAGCCGAGAGCCACCCCGACTCTCCCCGTGTGCAGCCCGCACGCCCCGCGTGCATCCCCGCGTCGCATCCGCGTGACTTCCGACGAACCTCGTTTCGTCCGACGAATCCCAAAGGTACTCACGATTAAACTTGAATTTAATTGTTTTGCGTTAACTGTTTGCACTAAGTACTGGGATACAAATAAAATTAATAGAGATTAATTTAATTTTTAATTAAAATCAATTTGATTTGAATTATATAATGTGATTATGTTAATTATCAAATTGACGCAATTAATTATGTGTGCATGTTTGCGTAATTAATTGTTTAGTGTAATTAATTTATATGATAAATGTAATTGCGCTAGAAGTAATTAATTTATATGATAAATATATTGCGCTATAAGTAATTGATTTATTTGATAAATATAATTGCGTAATTAATTTATATGATAAATTTAATTGCGCTAGATTTAATTTATGTAGTATGGGATGGATGAATTAAATATTTAATTATTTGATAATTAAATTAAATGGTTAATTATTTATTTAATAGATTTGAATTAAATCAATAAATGTATGTAATATTGAAAATGAGATTTTCAATAAAATAAAATAAAATTTTTGTTTTCCGCTGCGTATACATGCACGATCCCCAACAGTGGTATCAGAGCGTAGGTTCTGAAATTGATTAATTGTCTATGAATATAATCACCCCTTTAAGCATGCTGTTTGTTGAATTGATTGATTTAATGTTATTTAATTGGGACTTAGTTGTTTCTATTAAGACATTTATTTTTATCTAATAGTTCAAACAATGCCTAATTTGTTATTAAGTAACAATTCAATGTCGAACGTGAATTCACCTCGGGGAGTGATTCATCTAAACTTGTTTTTGTTAAAACAAATGATCTGCTCGGCTCCCCCATTTATGGGAGATAGGGTCGTTTGCATGATGAATCGCTGGTTAGAAGCTTCGAGTCTTCACTTACGAGACATCACGTTTGAGTATTGGGATATTAATAAATTGAAATAGAAAAGAAGTATCAATATTTAATTTAGTAAAATTATTTATTGACCAATTAAATAATTGATTTAAATATTCGATAATAGATTAATTATTTGATTTAATTGTTAAATCAAGTTAATTAATAGAGCACCAATTTAATTTACATACCTCGTTTTAATTGTGATTAAATGATATGTGAATTATATGACTTTTGTGATATATATATATATATATATATATATATATATATATATATATATATATATATATATATATATATATATATATATTGTGATATATATTATGATCCTATGTACTCCATTAGGATGGCCTATAGAGAACATAGTTGTTAGGAATTAACAATCGATCGCTCACTCAATCCGATGAGATAAATATTCATGTAGTCCTCCATTCTCTCCCGAGAATGTATATCAAGCCATAAAGAAGAACCGATGTGTCGTTCTTTCTTCTTTCCTTCTGCCGACGGTAAATCATGAGAAAGCCACTTGCAAGTAGTATGGTATGCCGTGTTAGCGGGGAGTACTGCTTGTGAGTCAAGCTGTGATTTACCGACATATGATGGAGACGTGTTGGCCACGATTCCCTTAGACTTGTGCGGTCGGATAGATTAACTATGGGCTGTGCACGTTTATTGGAATCCAACTTTCACTTCTCATATCGGTGGGTCGGTCTTGACACATGGTTGACTTTGAAGGGTACGATTAACGTAGTTCATTGTCATGGTGAGGAAAAGCTAACTTTAGGATCACATAGAGATGTGATTGAAAAATAGTTTTCTACCCTTGGGTAAACATAACTGGGCTAGATTAACTACGAGTTATGGTTTACGCCTTTGGACCTAAAGCCCATCTAAGGAAAATTGGACTTTCCCGTCTGTTCACTAGAGGATAGTGGAATTCGAAAAATTTAGTGGGAGGCAATTAAAATTCCTAAAAGTCCTTACAATTTTAATTGCAATCATAATTCGAACTATCACTAATTAATCTTCTTAAACTTTTCTCAGTAATCATGTCTAAGAATCCCCTAGCGTCGATCCTCGACCAAAACAAACTCACCGGCCCAAACTATCTTGATTGGCTTCGCAATCTCAAACTTGTACTGCAACTTGATCACCTTACTTATGTCTTGGATGATAAGTTTGATTTTGACCCGGACATCGATCATACTGACGAGGAGAAGAAAGACAATGAGATATGGAAAGAGGACGATAATACTGTCCGGTGCTATATGATAGCCGCCATGTCTCCTGAGCTTGCTAGGAAATATTAAACATATGAATGGGCTCATGATATCAAGATTTATCTTGATGGCCTATACAGTGAGAATAATAGGACCGCAAGGTTCACTGCTACGAAGGAGCTGACCACTATGAAACTACGCGAAGGGGCTTCGTGTTGGAAATCGACTACCCGGGATGCGTTTGTTCGATCACTCGAACATCCGAACGATCCCAGTCGACCTCCAGGTCCGTTACTCCGTTCACGTGCCCAGCCCGTGCCCCGATTCACGCCCAGCCATTGCCCCGAAGGACAACCGCGCGAGCCGGAGCGGGCTGCCCGAAAAACAGCGAAATGGCGGTCGCCGTTTGTCCTTCAGCAGCGCGACCTGCTGTTCCGGGCTCGTTTCCGGGCCGTTTTTCCTCTTCAGACTACCGATCCGGAGGTCCTTGACCCCCAGTAGTCGAGGAACACGATCCACGACACCCGAAACCCGATCTTAGATCCGATGTATTTTCAACGAAATAAGAGATTGAATATTTGCGGAATAAGGGTTCGATCTCATAGCTTTGTCGCGTGATTCGGAGAAGCCGAATTGTTGAGACCACGAAGCCTTCCGGTGTATGTCTCTATCCCCGACGTTCAGCCGTTGAGTGGGCAACGATCCGCTGAACCTTCCTCTTCTCCTTTCTCTCTTGAACCCACCGTGAGATGTTTATTCTGTCTCCAGAAATATATTTGCGCTAGCAAATTAATTTCTACAGAATAAGTTATTGCGCAAACTAAATTAATTAAGTAGAGAAAAAAGATTAATTGCGCTAACAATTATTTTCTCTCCACAGAATTAATTATTGCGGCAAACTTAGGTTTAGAGAAAGAGAGGGTGAGGTATTTATAGAGCTACACCAGGGACCTTATGGAAATTAATTATTAGGCTAAATTGCAATTTAATTAACTCGGCGTCCCAAAAGGCAAACCTTAATTAAATTCCACAATTTTAATTATAATTAATTCCACTATAAAATTATAATTGAATTCCCAATAATTAATTTATATTATTTCAACAATAATAATTCCGCCGAATTACATATACGACTTTCCCCGTGTTTAAGATATCGTATGTCCACGAATTAACTTTAATTACTAATAATTAAATTAATTCGTTTCTTGTTATCCGAGACTAGTACCACTCATCCTTATTATCATGTGGAACGAATCCACCTGCAGGGTTTATATGATAAACTTTATGAGCTCATCTCGGGGACATCATCAACTCAATAAATGGGACACGGATTCCTGTCTATAATCTATAGCATGCCGTGTGTACAATTCCGATTCCCAATTTACCGAGAATCTCGACTAATCAATTAGTCTCACTCATTGGCATATTAAAGAACCGAGAATTGGACATACGCACCTATAATTATATAGGGATTAGGAATTCGTATATCCATAATATCTGAGGTCTAGTTCGATTACTGCGATTAGTATAAATCGAACGCCCTCCCGTGGTCCTGCTCAATACACCAAGTGTACGAGTGTAACATGATAGTCAAGACCGACTATCTACCAGTCACACTACGACGTACCGTTGGATTGTCCCTGTCCATCTAAGTCGTGAGCTGCTGTTCGATAGTATACGAGTAACCGACAATATGATCTTCCGCGTGTCTCCTCACGCCATACTGTCTACAACGTATACATCAAGGACTATTGCATTAAATGCAATCATATCTCGAATTAAGGTATAGATAAGGAGTTCCGTATTTGCACTAAACTAGACATTTAGAATACAACTCCATCAATCTCCCACTTATACTAAAAGTCTAGTCGCCCTCTCCCAAACATCAGATTCCCATAACCTTATCACGCCTACCCAACGCTACCGCTGGAAGAGCTTCTGTGAATGGTTTTACCAGGCAATCCTCTCGATGCTATCTAGGTGACAACTGCATCCTCGTACTAGACGATTTCTCGAATCAGGTGGTACTTGCGCTCTACGTGTTATCTCCCACTGTGGACTCGTGGCATTTCAAGTTTGCCAATACCGCTATTCAAAATAGCTTTGGGCAAACTAGAAACCACATCTAAGTCCCTCAGGAAGTTCTGGAGCCACACTGACCTTTTAACTGCCTCAGAGGCCGTTATCCTTTCAGTTTCCATGGTAGAGTCCGTAATGCATTGTTGCTTTATATTCTTCCATGTGACTGCTCCACTTCACAGTGAGAACACATAGCCTGACTTCGACTTTCGACTGTCCCTGTTTGATTGGAAATCCAATTCTATGTAATCCAAAGGAAACAACTTGACTGCTTTGTAACTCAGAACATAATTCCTGGTCCTCTGCAGGGGACTAAACATGTTCTTTACATCAGTCGAGTGATCCTTTCCAGGATTACTATGATATCTCACCACCATGCCCACGGCATAGTAGATATCAGTCTCGTGCATAGCATTACATACATTAAGCTTCCCACCATTAAGGTGCAGGGAACTGCTTACTTTTCATCTATCTCCTTTATTGTGTCGGACACAAAACTTTAGATAGATGAATTCCATATCTAAAAGGTGAAGACCTCTCTTGGAATTTTGTATGCTGCAACGAGCAAGAATTGTATTTATGTATGAGGCTCGAGATAAGTTCTATGTTCTTTTCTGGCGATCATTTATTACCTTGATCCCAAGAACATTCCCGACTTCTCCTGAGTCTCTTATATTGAATTACTCAGACAACCATCTCTTTATGTCCGATAACATCTTTCATATTGTTGCCAATTTAGAAGGATGTCGTCTACATAAAGAATGAGAAAACACCACATCTTTTCTGTCACTTCTTTATTACACACAGGACCTAAACATGCCTTGAATGAATCCATGAAATGGATTTTCTCATAGGTCCGCATGTGTCCAAGATCTTGAAGCTTCCTTCAATCCAAAGATCGATTAAGCTCGCTTATAAAAAGCTCTCGGCCCTTTTCGATGAATCCCTCTGGATGTCCCATATAGATGGTCCCGTCAAGACTTCCATCTAGGAAATCCGTCTTGACTTCCATCTTCCAACCAATGGCTTTTACACCTTTGGGCGGTTCTACAAGATCCCAGACCTGATTTGAATCCTTAGATTCAATCTCAGATTTCATCACCTTTTGCCAAGACTAAGCATCATGATCTTTTAGCGCCTCGTCATAGGTCCAGGGGTCGGCTTCATGTTCTCCAAGTAATAAGTCCGAAGACTCACCTACAAACATGAACCTGTCGGGTTGTCGAACAACCCTCCCACTACGACGACGCTCCGGTGTATCCTTGGTGACTAAAGATTATAGTAGTGAACTACTCAGTTAGGCTGGTTCTAAGTTTTTATCAGTCCCTCTAAGCTCATCAAGTATCAATCTACTCTTGGGCTTGTGATCTTGCATATATAGTCCATATCTAAGAACCGAACGTTGATGCAATCAACGAATACCTGGTCCTTTGGACTATATTACATATCTTAATTCATTTTCTTTAGGATATCCTATAAACAGCCGAATATATGTACAAGTTTCCAAAGGAATCAAGTTCAGGATAAACGCCGCTGTTTCCAAGGCATATCCCAAAACCGAATTAGGTAACTCCAAATAACTCATTGACTACTTTCCCATATCTATAAGAGTCCTATTCCTTCTTTACAACACATTATTTTTCCGAGGAATAAATGGTGTAGTCTGTCGGGAGTTAATCCCATTTTCTGATAAGTATGCCTTACTCCTCAAAGAGGTCTGCATATATCAGAGCGAATCAACTATAGTACTTTCTTGGATCTTTTCCCTTTAACCGTAAAGGGTTGCTTGGTCATTAAAACTTCCAAGTATGATTCGAAGGTTGGAAAGTCCTTTCCTTCAACCTAGCTGAGTAGTCCATCAGCTTTCACCCTTTGAATCGTACTTAAGTTAAAATGATTTAGCCTAAGATTCCATAAGTACATTTGATTCATCCTAGAAGGATCTTTACTCTTATTGGGTTTCGACAATGTGTTATTAGCTCCGGTGTGTTGCATCGTGGAAGAACACGGATTTAGTATTAAATTGTCTATCAATGTACCAGAATAGATAATATCCCCGTTTCCTATTCAGATAAGTATGAAACTATCAGAAGAAACGGAATATCCATTCTAAGCCAATTTAGAAATCCGAAATGAAATTTCTTTCTAAATACCGGCACATAAAGACAATTTATTAGAACTAAAATCCTACCGTTAAAACCTTTTAACATCTCCCACTGCAACGGCTGTTACCTTAACAGTATTGCCCATGTAGGTTATGACTTCTTCCTTTCTAAGTCTCCGGGTTTCCTGGAACCCCTGCATTTAGGTGCAGACATGATTAGTGGTTCCCGTATCCACACACCAGGTACTGGTGGACAACACTACTGAGCATGTTTCGGTGACTAAGGAAGAGTCAACTGTTGGAAATCGATATCCCGGATTACCAAAAATTGCGGAAACCGATAATCCGATCGAAATCCCGTCGCCGGAAATACGCGAACCACCTCACGTCGACGGAGCTCGACTTGAGCATCACCGCCGCGGGATGAAACCCCGCGGCTAGAAAACCCTAGCCGAGCCCCCCGCCGCGAGGGGGCTCGCGATCGCACGCCGCGATCGCCGGGGCTGCCCAGCAGCCCCCGGTGGTGAGTCCGGCGACTCACCACCATCGCTGGAGGAGGGGCGGTCAGCCCCCAGCTGACCCGCCGCGGCTCCAGCCGCGGCTTTCCCCGCGATCGACCTCGCGGTCGATCGCATGCCCCGGCTCCAGCCGGGGCTCCTCCGTCGTGCCTGGCCGCCGGTCAAGGGCTGGGGAGGGACCAGCTGCCGTGGCTCCAGCCCACGGCGGTCTCCCCGCGATCGACCCATGGTCGATCGCTTGCCCCGGCGTCCAGCCGGGGCTCCCTCGTCCGCGCGCCGCGATCGAACCCTAGGGTTCGATCGCCCCCTCGGCTTCAAGCCGAGGGTTCTCTCGATCTTCGCCGGGGATCTCGAATCCCCGTCCCCGAAGTTCATACGTTCATCCGGATCGTGCGTTCATGTATATACTACGATCAATTCACACGAAATCATAAAAGAGGGTTTATGATATTTACCTTCGATTCGTTGTACGGAGAAACGAATTAACGCGTTGATGACCTTGCGATCTTCCCACGTATTCCTTACACCTTGTCCGAACGTCGTGTGGGCGACGATCTATCGAACACCTTATGGATCTCCTTCACTCTTCAAGACTTTATTGTTGGCGTAACTTAGGTTGTGAAAAGTGAAGACCATGTAGTGCTTTTATAGGCTACGTAGGGGATCATAAGGAGAATAAATATTGGGCTTCAATATTGAAAATTAAATTGGGTCCAACCCAAATCCATTAATTCTTATCAATATTAATTTTATTTATTTTCCACTATATAAATAAAATTGCACTCCCAATATTATTCCATATTATATCAAATAATATTTCTCCATCTTAGTATTATTTATTCCGTGTATTTAAGATTTAAATATCCATGAATAAATTTATTTATTGCTCAATAAATATTATTCATTTCTTATATCCGAGAATAGTACCGTTCAACTTTAATTATTATGCGGATTAAATCCACCTGCAGGGTTTACATAATAATTCCTTATGAACTCATCTCGGGGATATTATCAGCCCTTACGGGATACACTGTCCCTTCAAGAATTCACGGCATGCCATATATAAAATATAGTGACCCAACTTAACCGGTAATTAACCCAATAATTAAATCGGTTAATTCCTTTGGAAAATCAAAGTCACTAATATTAAATATACACACCCGCAATTATTTCAGGGATTAAGAATAAAATACTCTGAGATTTAAATTGATTATCCAAGGCAATCCTAATCAATAAATCTCAAGCTGATCCGCCCAATACACTAAGTGTACAAGTGTGATAAAATAATTAAGACAAATTATTTTCTCTCTCACACAACGACTATACCGACGGATTGGTCCGTGTCCATCTAGGTCGTGAGCAACTGTTTGATTAAATACGAGTAACCGATAGTATGATCTTCTGTGTGGGCCCGACACACCATACTAACTACAACGTATAAAATCCAGGACTATATTTTGCGTAATTAAATAATAATAATTAATTGCAAATAATTGTTTATTAATTAAATAGGTTAAATGCTATGACCGGGAGTTTACCGATACTTAAATCTAGACATTAAGTACACAACTCCAACAATCTCCCACTTGTACTAAGGTCTAGTCATTTCCTCCAAACTCCCGACTCCCATACTCATTACGTGCTTAAGTTATACTTCCCTGAAGTACTATGTGAATGAGCAATCTAGGTCGCCGATCTGAAGTTATCTTGGTGACTACTGCGTCGTCTCTCTGACGATGATTCGTATCAGGTGGTACTTGCTCTATGTGTTATCATCACCTTTTGAACTTATGACTTCTTCCAGTTCTCCATGCACCGCTATTTACATAGCCTTTGGTGAACCAAGAATCATATCCAAGTTCAGAGGTCATTCCGGAACCTAACCAAAACTTCCGCTGCCTCTGAGGCTGCTATTCGGTTTATGATAGAGTCCGAGAAGCTTCACGCTTATCACTCTTTCTTCCTTAGGTTCCACCTCTTCTAAAAGTGAACACATAGCCTGATATCGACTTACACTGGTCCTTCTCTGATTTTTGGATCTGAGAAACTGTAATCTAAGAGGATTTCGTTTTTGCTAGTAATCCAGTACTTCCAAGTACTTTTACAGCATTCGAATATCTCTTATCCAGATTACTTTGATATCCTCCCACTACGCAAACCGCATAGTTGACATCATGTTCTTGTTTTATAACACCGCATTTACAAAGCCATTTACACTCAAAGTGTAAGAATCTGCTTTGTTTATATCTATCTCCTTCATGTGTTCAAGACACATACCTTAGATAGCTGCATTCTGTTCTCGAAAGGCAATAACCTTTCTCAGAATTGTGCATGTTTAAAACAAACCATAATCGTATAAGATATCTAAAGAGAAGTACAAACATTCTTATCTAGAGATCGAAAGATTTCTAAGAACATGATCCAACTTCATCTTAATCTTATATCTCGATTTATTTAGACAACCTCTATTTTATGTCTGACAACGCTTTTACATTGTTGCCAATGATGAAGTGTTATCTACACAAAATTCCGAGAAACACCACTTTGTTTCCATTACGTCTCCAATACACCAAACTTAAGTTTCAGCTTTGTGATAATCCATAAATGGATTTACTAAGCTCGTACCTCTAAATGATCTTGCCCCTTTAACAATAATAAATTACTGCTATCCAAGTAGGCACATTTAGATTAGTACCGCCTCCTATGCAGAACTAGGGATCGATTTCATGTCTACTAGATTCAGAGTTAAAAACTCCTCCAGTCTTATGAACATCTCTGGTCGCTTAACAACCTCCCACTGCAATGGCGTTCCGGTGTATAACAGTAATAACATTAGGTGCAGTTAGTGGTGTATTACTACTCGGTTAGGCTGGTTCTCAGTCTTCTCTTTCTTCTTTATAAAGTACTTTGTCAGTTAGGGCATTGTAGTTCATCTAATAGTCTTTCTCTAAGAACCGGGCGAAGACACCCTTCTGGTTCGTAGTACTATTGAACATACAACTACTTGTTCTTCTAGGATATTCTACAATTACATCGAGTGTGTCATTGTATCCAGAAATATCCACAGAACATAGGTTGTTCCGAATAAACTTGTCCTTTTACTATTGGAATTCCATTTCTTATTCCTGACACGCCATGTCTACACATCAGTGTATGGTGCAGTCGTTTGAGACCAATCTCAATCCTTGATTTATGCTATGTGCTCTTTGGATAGGTGTCGACCTCCGCGAACAAGTCGCGGGCTTCCAACGGATATACTTTGAAGGTTCCCCATAATAGCTTTGTGTCAAACACATCGCTTTTATGGCACATCAAGCATTCTAATCCATCTTCAAGTATTCCTTAAAGGAAACTACTTACACCTTTCTAATTACACATATGTCTGCATATATCATCTTTGATCATTCTTAATACTTGTCCGAATTCCATCCTTTATCCAGAAAGGTTAACTTAGTTGTATCTTCTTCCAAAATTTGATTCTTAGGTCGGGAGGTCCATTCCTCCAACTATAATTGAATAAATCAATTTCGACCTTTTGAATCCCTTTTTGAATAAATACTACTGAGTTCATGAATTCACAAGTATAATGATTGATAAAGAAATACATCTAACTAGTAAAACAAGTTTATATATAACGGTTTGTTGCATCGTGGTAGACTAAGGATTCATCATTCATATATTGCTATCTAATGTACCAAAATAGATATTGCCATTATTTCTTATCTAAACCATCAAATGATTAAAGAAATAAAATATCCATTAATAATAGAAATCCAGAACATAAGCTCTTTCTAAAATAAAAGGTACAAAGCAATAAACTTGAAATGAAATCCTATAACTATCAAACAGATAGATAAATGTCTTCCACTGCAACCGCTGCTTCCTCAACAGCTTTGCCCATGTGGACTCGAATTCTTCTTCTCTAAGTCGCTGGGTTTTCTGGAACCCCTGCATTTAGAATGCACATATCGTCAGTGGTTCCATATCTACACACCAGAATTCTGGTAGATAATACCGCTGACTATGTTTTTACGACTAAAGAAAAATTCGTACCTTTGAGAGGACAAGATGTAGACCCCCAGTACTCAGACTGCTTTCCTTGGGGATATTTGCCAGAAGGCTTCTTTATCCCACCCTTTGGTCCAAGTCCCTTAGGACCACCGGACCCCCTTGTCTTCTTCTCCTTTCCTTTGCCTTTAGGTCCGAAACCTTTGGCTTTGGCTATAAGAGCTTGCGATTGTTTCAACTCGTCCAAAAGATCCATCATCTCAAAAACATGATCAAGTGTTTCATCGAAGTAACAGATCTTTACGAGTATCCTCATCGCCTCTTTTCTAGCCTCCCCATCATGTCCAAACAACAACTTGAGTTTAAGCATGACATCATGATTAATGGCTAATGAACGAGCACTATCCCATTTCTCAAAGTCAAAAATCTCATCCTCAGTCGAGTTAATGGTGAGTCCAGGAGGACAAGTTTCACTGAGTACGTCTTTGTACTCCTTTGCAGTCTGAGCAATGTCTAACTCTTCTTTCCATTCAACACAGTATGGAACCAGTGCGTCAAATTCCTCAAGTATCATCTCAAGTGGATTCATAGTAATTATCTAAACCTATAAGCACATTTAAACAAACAATTAATTTAATATCCGACATTATTTCCCTGGAATAATATCATTAAATCACTAATCACATCTAAAATCCCATCAGGTAAGGCAAGCCACGTTAGTGTGGACGTTTACCCACCCAAATGATTTAGCAATTAGATTTGCTTTAGTCGTACATCATTATAGCGTTACTTCGTTGGGAAGAATACTATAAAGCGTACCTAAGTGTAAACCATTACTCAGTACCAAGGCGAATCGTTTTAGAACTGTTATGTCACCGCAAGCCACGTTCGTGTGGACGTTTACGATAACTCGCAATCCCTCACAATTTCCTATAACTGTCTACATCAATTATTCTAAAATCCCATTCAGTATAGCAAGCCACGTTAGTGTGGACGTTTACCATACCAAAAAGATTTATATAATTGAAATCCAATTACTTGATCCATTTGATCTCGTAAATCAAGACTCGGAGAATCATAAGTGAAACTCGAAGTTTCTAACCAGTGATTCGCCATGCGAGCGACCCTATCTCTCAAAAATGAGGGAGCCGAGCAGACAATCGACCCACCTATCAAAGAATGGTACGAAGGTCTCTAATTTGCGTCATCCACATGACCAAGTGGCTTTGGCTCCATTCCACTCCCCGGGGTGAGAATGAGTCGACTTGAAATCAGTTTCAGAAAGACAAATTAGGCATTGTTTGATAAACTTGATCAATGTTTCTTGTAAAAGGAATTATAAGAATTCTCCTCCAATGACTCATCTATACGAACTTTGAAAGTCCATAAGAGTCACCAAGAGAACAGTAATGGAGACCATGGGAATGTTTCCATCCCCTCTCCCACTTAGCTTTTTATAACAAAGGGATACGCTATCTAGTGCATAAAATAAACACATATAGCATGCATACAAGCAATAAAGCACATAGTATCACATAGTCAAAATAATGCTAGAGAATTATTTTCCCGACTATCATGGCTTTTATCTTCATATGCATCCTCTAGTCTTCAGTCTTCGTTTCTTGAATGCTCCATGTGACGAGAATATTAATTTCCAATATTTAAATCTATTTATTTTCAATTAATCCAAAAGTTACTTAATTCGAAAATTAAGTCAATTGAATATATCAAAAATAAAATTAAATATTATTAATATTTTTATTTATTTATTTTCCTATCTAATTCCATTAAATCTCTAGAATAATCTATCCAAGTGAAACTCGAAATATTCCAGAAGACTTCTATAATAGAATAAGGAAATAAATAAATTAGGACTTATTACTTTCCAAATTTATTTTTATTCCTAATCCATGAATATTCCCATGAGTAGGAATAATCAAATAGGAAAAATAAATTTTAGTACTAAATTAATTAAATTCCTAATCTTTGAATAATTCCATGAAGGAAATAAATCAATAGGAATAAAATTAATTTAATTAATTCTTTTCCTAATCCATGAGAGTTTCCTAAAAGGAAGATACTCAAATAGGAAAGCCGAATTAATTTAGGAAAGTTGGATTATGGTAGGAGTAGCACGGGTTGGGAGTCCCCGCACCACCCCCAACCGTCGACCGCCGCCCGGGAGGAGCACCGCCGCCGCCCCCAGCCCACGCGCCACCACCACCGGTGGCCGGCGTGGCCGGGAGCTCCCACGGACAGCCCCAACCCCGGCGATCAATCCATGGGGTCGATCATGGGGATGATCGGCCCCTTCGTCCATCGACTTCTTCATCACACCTTCTTCGTCTTCCGGCGATCGTTTCAACATCAAACCAAGGTAAAATAAATTACAATAATCTAAATTACAATTCCGGTATCGATTCTATACATGAAATCGACCCTATACATTTTCCGGAAAATAAAGAACGTAATAATAAATCCTAAATTCGGTCAACCCCCGAATTTTTACTATTACAAACATTCATCCACACAAAACGAATCTCGACATGTCCGAGAGTTTAATCATGATAATTAATTAAAAAAAAACAATTAATTAAATCCAACCATGATAGCCGGAAATCCTGCAAGGTAGAACAATAATCGAGCATATACATGAACACGAAACCAAACGCTCTGATACCAATTGTTGGAAATCGATATCCCGGATTACCAAAAATTGCGGAAATCGATAATCCGATCGAAATCCCGTCGCCGGAAATACGCGAACCACCTCACGTCGACGGAGCTCGACTTGAGCATCACCGCCGCGGGATGAAACCCCGCGGCTAGAAAACCCTAGCCGAGCCCCCCGCCGCGAGGGGGCTCGCGATCGCACGCCGCGATCGCCGGGGCTGCCCAGCAGCCCCCGGTGGTGAGTCCGGCGACTCACCACCATCGCTGGAGGAGGGGCGGTCAGCCCCCAGCTGACCCGCCGCGGCTCCAGCCGCGGCTTTCCCCGCGATCGACCTCGCGGTCGATCGCATGCCCCGTCTCCAGCCGGGGCTCCTCCGTCGTGCCTGGCCGCCGGTCAAGGGCTGGGGAGGGACCAGCTGCCGTGGCTCCAGCCCACGGCGGTCTCCCCGCGATCGACCCATGGTCGATCGCTTGCCCCGGCGTCCAGCCGGGGCTCCCTCGTCCGCGCGCCGCGATCGAACCCTAGGGTTCGATCGCCCCCTCGGCTTCAAGCCGAGGGTTCTCTCGATCTTCGCCGGGGATCTCGAATCCCCGTCCCCGAAGTTCATACGTTCATCCGGATCGTGCGTTCATGTATATACTACGATCAATTCACACGAAATCATAAAAGAGGGTTTATGATATTTACCTTCGATTCGTTGTACGGAGAAACGAATTAACGCGTTGATGACCTTGCGATCTTCCCACGTATTCCTTGCACCTTGTCCGAACGTCGTGTGGGCGACGATCTATCGAACACCTTATGGATCTCCTTCACTCTTCAAGACTTTATTGTTGGCGTAACTTAGGTTGTGAAAAGTGAAGACCATGTAGTGCTTTTATAGGCTACGTAGGGGATCATAAGGAGAATAAATATTGGGCTTCAATATTGAAAATTAAATTGGGTCCAACCCAAATCCATTAATTCTTATCAATATTAATTTTATTTATTTTCCACTATATAAATAAAATTGCACTCCCAATATTATTCCATATTATATCAAATAATATTTCTCCATCTTAGTATTATTTATTCCGTGTATTTAAGATTTAAATATCCATGAATAAATTTATTTATTGCTCAATAAATATTATTCATTTCTTATATCCGAGAATAGTACCGTTCAACTTTAATTATTATGCGGATTAAATCCACCTGCAGGGTTTACATAATAATTCCTTATGAACTCATCTCGGGGATATTATCAGCCCTTACGGGATACACTGTCCCTTCAAGAATTCACGGCATGCCATATATAAAATATAGTGACCCAACTTAACCGGTAATTAACCCAATAATTAAATCGGTTAATTCCTTTGGAAAATCAAAGTCACTAATATTAAATATACACACCCGCAATTATTTCAGGGATTAAGAATAAAATACTCTGAGATTTAAATTGATTATCCAAGGCAATCCTAATCAATAAATCTCAAGCTGATCCGCCCAATACACTAAGTGTACAAGTGTGATAAAATAATTAAGACAAATTATTTTCTCTCTCACACAACGACTATACCGACGGATTGGTCCGTGTCCATCTAGGTCGTGAGCAACTGTTTGATTAAATACGAGTAACCGATAGTATGATCTTCTGTGTGGGCCCGACACACCATACTAACTACAACGTATAAAATCCAGGACTATATTTTGCGTAATTAAATAATAATAATTAATTGCAAATAATTGTTTATTAATTAAATAGGTTAAATGCTATGACCGGGAGTTACCGATACTTAAATCTAGACATTAAGTACACAACTCCAACATCAACTTCTTGTTGCTTGAGAGGACAATTAAAACTCCCAGTGTCCAGACTGCTTGCAACGGAAGCACTTGCCCCTTGGGCTTGCTTGTCCCATTCCGTGGTCCAGATATATTAGGCCCACTGGGTTTCCGTACTTGCTTCTTCTTCCTTTTGCCGCCCGAAGGCCTAGGAAGAGCCAATTTCTCAGCCACAAGTGCTGTGAGAGCCCTTAAGGATTCTCTCAGCCGCTTGAAGTTTAACCAGGAGCTCCGCCAATGAATAAGACTTCTTATCCATGTTATAGTTTAGGCGGAACTGCTCAAAACTTCTCGGCAGAGACTGGAGCACAAAATCAACCTGGGTTACCCCATTGATAATTATTCCCAGAATCTCTATCTCATTAAGATAGCCCATCATTCTAAAAACGTGATCCCTCACGGGCGTTCTTTCCGACATGATGGCCGTCATGAGTTGCCTCATTTCACTTTGCCCGGCTGTCCTGTCCTGATAACCAAAAACTTCTTGAGGTTAAGCATCATATCATAGGTAATGGTCATGGCATGATCCTGATGTCGCAGCACTTTTGACATGAAAGTCATAATGTTGCTCCGCGTCATCTCATTAGCATTGATCCATTTCCAATGAGCTTCCTTTCCTCAGTAGTGGAAGCATCATTTGGTTCAACAGGTCAATTGACTTGGAGTACATATTTGTACTCCTCTGCAGTTAGGACAATGTCCAAGTTACCTCTCTTATCCATACAAACAGGGTCGGTGAGTTTGTTGACTTTTAATGGGAATAATACCATATAAAACAAACAATGAGTTTAATTCGATATCATTTCCCTCAAGTGATATCATTAAACTACCAATCATTTCCAAAATCCCATCAGACTAGCATGCCACGTTCTTGTGGACGTATACTAATCCAAACGATTTTATAATTGGATTTTTACTTCGGTCGTACATCATTATAGCAGTGACTCCGATGGGGAGGATACTATAAAGCGTACCTAAGTGTATACCATTTCTCAGTACTAAGTCCACCGCTCGGGAACTACATGCCCACCGCAAGCCACGTTCATGTGGACGTTTACGTTGACATGCGGTCCTCCACAACTTTCTATAACTGTCGAGCCTCAATTAATCCTAAAGTTCCGTTCCCATCTAGCAAGCCACGTTAGTGTGGACGTTTACTAAAACAAACAACTTTATTAATTGAATCCCATTTATTTAAATGTCATAGAGTCTCAATTAACCCAAAGTACCGTTTCCATTTAGCAAGCCACGATAGTGTGGACGTTTACTAAAACAAACAACTTTGTTAATTGACTCTTACATTTATTAAATTTCACAATTTATTAATCAAAGCTTGATATCTCATAACTGAAACTCGAAGTTTCTAACCAGCGATCCATCATGCAATTGAGCCCTATCTCTCACAAGGTGAGGGAGCCAATCAGACAATCGATCTAGTCATCGAATGACTCGAAAGTCTCTAATCTGTGTCATCGACATAACCAAGCGCTTTGGCTCCATTCCACTCCCCGGGGTGAGAATGAGTCGAGTTGAAATTAGTCTTTGAATGACAGATTAGGCATTGCTTTTGAGAAATATAATTGTTCAATTTTATAAGTGGATTTTAAATTCGAATTTTGATCCAGTGATATCCGTGTGTCGACTTTATCCGATAGGGAGGATGACACTAAAGCCAACTCGTAAGTGACACACATCACTATCAAAACAGAGAATGGAGACCGCGAGATTGTTTCCAATCCCTCTCCCACTTAGTATTTTACGAAAGGGATAACATGCACGATAAATAAAGCATAAATAAAAGCACGTAAACACAAAAAGCATTTAACGTGATCCCGATTATTATGGCCTTTAAATATCTTCGATGCACGTCTTCTCGGATCTTCGTCTCGTTGATCGTCTCGGTCTCGATCCACCACCGACTCGTCTAAGTGCCAAGAGACGAACCCCTCCCACTGGAGTATCATCCCAGGCCTCGACGAGTGATCCGTGGTGTCCGTCGAACCCCCGCGGCGCTGCTGCCCAAGATCCAGCGAAACGGCGACCGCCGTTTGCCCTTCAGCAGGTCGCGGGTTCGACTTCTCGACCCTCGTTCGTCCGGCCTCCGATCTTCTCTCGATCCACCAAGTAGCAGTAACATTACAAAGGTAAAACATACTACTTCCGGCATCAATCCTATACAGGTTGATCGATCCTATACATCCGGATAAAACGAAAAACGAAATAGAAAAACCTAAACGACTCAACCCGTCATTTTAACTATTACATTCAAGCAACGATTCAAAACAAAAGATCTCGACAATCCCGAGAGTTTAACAAACCACAAAACATACAGCACAAACACATGGCCATAATAATCGGGTTCGAACCTGCAAAACAAATCTCGGAAAAATACAACGAATCGACAAAACCGGCTCTAATACCAATTGTTGGAAATCGACTACCCGGGATGCGTTCGTTCGATCACTCGAACATCCGAACGATCCCAGTCGACCTCCAGGTCCGTTACTCCGTTCACGTGCCCAGCCCGTGCCCCGATTCACGCCCAGCCATTGCCCCGAAGGACAACCGCGCGAGCCGGAGCGGGCTGCCCGAAAAACAGCGAAACGGAGGTCGCCGTTTAGGAAACGGCGGTCGCCGTTTGTCCTTCAGCAGCGCGAACAGCAGCGCGACCTGCTGTTCCGGGCTCGTTTTTGGGCCGTTTTTCCTCTTCAGACTACCGATCCGGAGGTCCTTGACCCCCAGTAGTCGAGGAACACGATCCACGACACCCGAAACCCGATCTTAGATCCGATGTATTTTCAACGAAATAAGAGATCGAATATTTGCGGAATAAGGGTTCGATCTCATACCTTTGTCGCGTGATTCGGAGAAGCCGAATTGTTGAGACCACGAAGCCTTCCGGTGTATGTCTCTATCCCCGACGTTCAGCCGTTGAGTGGGCAACGATCCGCTGAACCTTCCTCTTCTCCTTTCTCTCTTGAACCCACCGTGAGATGTTTATTCTGTCTCCAGAAATATATTTGCGCTAGCAAATTAATTTCTACAGAATAAGTTATTGCGCAAACTAAATTAATTAAGTAGAGAAAAAAGATTAATTGCGCTAACAATTATTTTCTCTCCACAGAATTAATTATTGCGGCGAAACTTAGGTTTAGAGAAAGAGAGGGTGAGGTATTTATAGAGCTACACCAGGGACCTTATGGAAATTAATTATTAGGCTAAATTTCAATTTAATTAACTCGGCGTCCCAAAAGGCAAACCTTAATTAAATTCCACAATTTTAATTATAATTAATTCCACTATAAAATTATAATTGAATTCCCAATAATTAATTTATATTATTTCAACAATAATAATTCTGCCGAATTACATATACGACTTTCCCCGTGTTTAAGATATCGTATGTCCACGAATTAACTTTAATTACTAATAATTAAATTAATTCGTTTCTTTTTATCCGAGAATAGTACCACTCATCCTTATTATCATGTGGAACGAATCCACCTGCAGGGTTTACATGATAAACTTTATGAGCTCATCTCGGGGACATCATCAACCCAATAAATGGGACACGGATTCCTGTCTATAATCTATAGCATGCCGTGTGTACAATTCCGATTCCCAATTTACCGAGAATCTCGACTAATCAATTAGTCTCACTCATTGGCATATTAAAGAACCGAGAATTGGACATACGCACCTATAATTATATAGGGATTAGGAATTCGTATATCCGTAATATCTGAGGTCTAGTTCGATTACTGCGATTAGTATAAATCGAACGCCCTCCCGTGGTCCTGCTCAATACACCAAGTGTACGAGTGTATCATTGGAGTCAAGACCGACTATCTACCAGTCACACTACGACGTACCGATGGATTGTCCCTGTCCATCTAAGTCGTGAGCTACTGTTCGATAGTATACGAGTAACCGACAGTATGATCTTCCGCGTGTCTCCTCACGTCATACTGTCTACAACGTATACATCAAGGACTATTGCACTAAATGCAATCATGCTTGAATCATATCTCGAATTGAGGTATAGATAAGGAGTTCCGTATTTGCACTAAACTAGACATTTAGAATACAACTCCATCACTTCGGTCCACGAGCATGGTATCAAAATGATCAGTCTCATTGAGAAGCTAGTGAATTTCAAGGTCGTCCTACCTGAAGAGCTCTCGGTGGATTTGCCTGTCTCTCCCAAGTTCGTATGAACCGTTCATAGTGAACTACAACATGAACAAACTGGCACCACCTCTCGAGGAGCTGCTTAACATGTTGGTCAGTTTTGAAACGACCATCAAAAAGGAGAAGTCTGTTCTCATTGCTTCGACTTCTGAGACAAAGCGTTCCTATCCGAAGAAGAGGAAAGAAAATGTTTCTTCCTCGAGCAAGATGGTCTATAAAAGGAAGAAAGGTGGATCTAAGGGCAAAGTCATCAAATCTGTTGATGACGTTTGTCACCATTGTGGAAAGAAAGGCCATTGGCGCCGTAACTGCAAGGAGTACCTTGACCAGAAACGTTCTGGGAATGGTACGTTTTACATAGAAGTAAATTTATCCTTAAATTCTTCTTCGTGGGTATTGGATACCAGTTGTGGTTCACATCTCTGTAATGATTTGCAGCTCATGACAAGAAGTAAGAAGCTCAAGGAAGGTGAGACCATCTTGAGGATGGGGAACGGAGCTAGAGTTGCTGCTGAAGCCATCGGGACTATTTACTTAGATGTTTCCGATTTTCGTTTTAAATTAGTTTTGAACAATTGTCTTTACGTTCCATCACTTATTCGGAACCTTATTTCTATTCCTGTTTTGGATAATGAAGGTTATTCTTTTGTTTTTGGAAATTCGATTTGCCTTATACAAAAGGACGATAAAGTGATATGTGAGGGACGTATGTCGAACAATTTATATGAACTTAACTTAAAAGAAATCCCTGTTAATGTGCTAACAGCAAAACGAAAAGAAATTAGTCTTAACCCCGCGCAACTTTGGCATGCCCGACTAGGACATGTTTCCCTGAGACGATTGAATGAGTTCCTAAGGACTATTCACACTTGATGATGTGAAATCGCTCCGAGCTTGTGAAGCTTGCCTCAAAGGGAAAATGATCAAGTCTCCCTACAAAGGGACAATGGCACGTGCTGAAGGTCTATTGGATCTGATCCATACAGACGTGTGTGGTCCACTAAGTGTTAGTGTGAGGGGTGGATTCAACTACTTCGTAACCTTTACCGATGATTATTCAAGGTATGGTTACGTGTACTTAATGAAGCACAAATCGGAGACTTTTGAAAGGTTCAAAGACTTCCGACATGAAGTGGAGAATCAACTTGGGCTTCGTATTAAGCAACTACGATCCGATCGTGGTGGCGAATACTTAAGCGCTGAGTTTATAGACTATCTAAAAGAGAATGAGATTCTCTCTCAGTGGACTCCTCCTGGAACACCTCAGTTGAACGGAGTGTCCGAGCGTCGTAACCGAACCCTGTTGGACATGGTTCGATCTATGATGAGTGTCACTGAGTTACCGGCGTACTTGTGGGGTCACGCACTCTTGAAAGCCGCCTATTTGCTGAATAGACTTAACACTAAAGCAGTTAAATCCACACCTTATGAACTTTGGCATTCCCGACAGCCCACGTTCAAACATATAAAGATATGGGGTTGTCCCGCTTACGTGAAGCGGCTAGTGGGAGATAAGTTGGATAGTAAATCCGAATTGTGCTACTTTGTGGGATATCCCGTGGATACCATGGGATATGAATTCTACTATGTTTCTGAGGCAAAAGTGTTTGTCTCGAGAAATGCTGTTTTCCTTGAGAAGGAATTCCTAGCGGATGAAAAAGGCAGCATAGTAGATCTCGAAGAGGTTCGAGATGACGACCCACAAAATGAAGTTCATGCACCAGTTCCTGAACCAGAGCCAATTCAACAAACCACTGATACCCCTCCGCGACCGACAGTCCGTAAATCCAAAAGAGTTCGGAGGTTGCCTGATCGGTTGTTCGTTGATAGTGATCACGAACTCATTGATGTTGGATCCAATCCTAGAACCTTCAATGAAGCCGTATTGGATACGGACAAGGGACATTGGCTTATTGCCATGAAATCCGAAATGGACTCCATGTATTCCAACAACGTATGGACGTTGGTAGACCCACCTAAAGGAATCGTTCCCATAGGCTGCAAGTGGATCTATAAAAGGAAAGTTGGAGCTGATGGAAAGGTTGCGACCTTTAAAGCTAGGTTGGTGGCAAAAGGATATACTCAAAAGCAAGGTATTGACTATGAGGAAACCTTTTCACCAGTCGCTATGCTTAAATACATTAGGATTTTGCTGGCCATCTCTGCGTGGTACGACTACGAGATATGGCAAATGGATGTGAAGACCACGTTTCTCAATGGGGACATTGAGGAGGAAATTTATATGGCGCAGCCGTAAGGCTTCATATCTCCTGGAGAAGAGCAAAAGGTTTGCCGACTCCAGCGATCCATTTATGGATTGAAACAAGCATCCCGAAGTTGGAACAAACGTTTTGACAACAAAATCAAAGAGTTTGATTTTGTCAAGAACCCGGAGGAACCTTGTGTATACAAGAAGGTTAGTGGGAGCGCTGTGACGTTTTTAGTGTTATACGTTGATGACATACTACTCATTGGGAATGATGTAGGTATGCTGCAGGCAACGAAAGCATGGTTGTCCACACGTTTCTCGATGAAGGATTTAGGCGAGGCATCTTACGTATTGGGAATATGAATCTGTAGAGATAGATCTAGAAAGATGATCGGCCTATCACAATCCTTGTACATAGAAACCATTTTAAAACGGTTTAACATGGAAAACTCCAAGAGAGGGTTTTTGCCAATGTGTCATGGAATTCGTCTCTCAAAAACCATGTGTCCAGCAACGGAATTGGAAATCGAGCGGATGAATCGCACACCATACGCATCCGGTATTGGAAGCGTGATGTATGGCATGCTATGTACTAGAACTGATATTGCACATGTTGTGAGCGTCACGAGCAAATATCAGTCTAATCCTGAACCGGCTCATTGGAAAGCCGTGAAGGACATTCTTAGGTATTTGCGAAATACCAAAGAGATGTTCTTAGTCTATGGAGGTCACGATTTGAAAATAGAGGCGTTTACGGACTCTAGTTTTCAATCTGACGTGGACGACTCTAAGTCGATATCGGGATTCATATTCAAGCTTAACGGAGGTGCCGTCTGTTGGAAAAGTTCCAAGCAGAAAACCACGGTTGATTCCACCACTGAGGCTGAATATGTTGCAGCAAGTGAAGCTGCAAAAGAGGCTGTTTGGATACGGAACTTCATCCAAGAGTTGGGAGTCGTTCCGAGCGCAAATGATCCAGTAACGTTGTACTGTGATAACACGGGGGCCGTAGCACAAGCTAAGGTACCGAGATCTCATCAGAAATCCAAACATGTACTGAGGAAATATCATCTGATCCGCGAGATCGTTGAGAGAGGTGAAGTCTTGGTCGAAAGAGTCACTTCAAGAGATAATATAGCTGATCTCTTTACCAAGCCTTTGTCTAGATCTGTCCACGAGAAACATCGAGAGTTGATGGGAATTAGATACGAGAGCAGTTGGCTTTAGGTCAAGTGGGAGATTGATAGAGTAGGTGACCAACAAGCCAACCTGTGGCTGTGGTCGAACCTAATTTATTATTTAATTAATAAATATTATCAATTTATTTCGAAATTATGAAAGAATATTAATTATGATTAATTAAGGCACATGCTATATCTACTCCCCATGTTGAATCATAGATATAGTCCTGTACAGTTACACATGTTGTATGAATTCGGTTTTGTGGAAACCGAGAGATAATTCTGTTAACGCAACGTAACTGGTCAAACTCAGTTCCTAGTCGATGGGTTACGCCAATAACAAGGATACCCGGCCTTTCCCCCTTAAGACTAGCACTTAGTGTATGTGGGCTAATCTCGAGCCTCGGTGTTGGACATCGACATACTTAAGTGGGTGCTCACTGTTGATGAGTTCACTGAACCCCCTCTCCCTGGAATCTCTAAGTGGTTATCACCGATCGAGTAGAGAATTCCATAATATAGTTGTACACAATTAATCTTTAAGACCCAGACATCACCGTGACTTCATCAGAGGACTAGCTGTATCGTGACATGTCTCTGATTCCCTGGAAAGGGAGTAAGTCGAAAAAGGAGACAATGTTCGTGCAGTTCGAAATCTGATGTGAAGTCTGTGCATGGTAGTAGGGGATCTGATCGCTTGATATAGATCATGGATGTCCAATTTGGTTCGTAGTCCCGGAATCTCTGGCCAGAGTTGAACAGTGAGGTGATTAGAGAAATGTGTTTCTCTAGATCAATCACGACTGGATTTTACGAAACCTAGAACGTTCGCAAAGTTATCAAACTCAACAAGAGATCTCGATTAACCAATATCTCTAGTTTGATCAGGACATATGAATCGGAGGGATCGTACTGTACGCTAACTATATTACAAGATTCTTGCAGGCACTTCATTTGTATCTAGGGAATTAGTGAAGCGTGGTTGCTAGACGCTCGTCACTGATTCGTTGGGCACCGACTTGTTCGGAGATTGAATAATATGATTATTAATCTAAAACTCTCGGGAGTAGTTGATATAAGAAAAATATGTTGTTCCAATCACAATGTGTTGTGAGCCCACGGCTAGTTATACACCTGAACCATTGAGGGTCACATTCTCGTGTAAACCGATCCTTGAATACGATCATGTATTAATTAACTGTTAATTAAGTATATATAGTCGGAGGTCAATATGATTGAATCCGAGATTCATAATTGTGATTATGAGTTGGAAATATTACTGAGCTAAAGAAAACGGACACGATGGTGTACACTTTCTATTTTGGGAAATTTCCCGATTTAGCAGTACCCCTGAAATGGGCTTTCCGATTTTGGGAAATTGGAAATTTTTATTATTATCTCATATCGATGAGAAAATTAAAACGAGAAAGAAAATATAATCGTTATATTTTTCGGAGATCGAATTGATTGTCAATTTGGGAGAAACGTAATAACGGCTAGTGAATTGGGCCGGCAAGGGTTAATGGATCCGATCCATTAGGGTTTGAGCCCAAATAGCTCTTTTCCTCACCTATAAAAAGAGCTCCATAGGCATGAGGAAGAACACACCAAAACCTAGAGAGCTCCAACCCTAGCCTCTCCTCTGTCCCTCTCCCTCTCTCGTCCGCCGCCCCCTCGGCCGCCTCCCTCGGAGGACCGCCGCCCGGAGCCGCCGCCGCCCAGCGCCACCGCCGGCAGCCGCCCACCTCGCCGGAAATTGTTTCCGGCGTCGTTTTTCTGGCCCGTTTTTCCCATCGTATTCTCTCTCTCGTATTTCTAGTGCAATACGCGAGTGGGATTACCTATACGAGGTGAAACCTGATTTGACGAGAGACGCCGGAGGTTCGAACGAGCAACGCCCGAGCACGGCCGAGCCAAGCCCGCCCGCGCCCGAGCGCCGCCCGCGACCATCCGAGAGCCACCCCGGCTCTCCCCGTGTGCAGCCCGCACGCCCCGCGTGCATCCCCGCGTCGCATCCGCGCAACTTCCGACGAACCTCGTTTCGTCCGACGAATCCCAAAGGTACTCACGATTAAACTTGAATTTAATTATTTTGCGTTAACTGTTTTTACTAAGTACTGGGATACAAATAAAATTAATAGAGATTAATTTAATTGTTAATTAAAATCAATTTGATTTGAATTATATAATGTGATTATGTTAATTATCAAATTGACGGAATTAATTATGTGTGCATGCTTGCGTAATTAATTGTTTAGTGTAATTAATTTATATGATAAATGTAATTGCGCTATAAGTAATTAATTTATATGATAAATATAATTGGCTATAAGTAATTGATTTATATGATAAATATAATTGCGCTAGAAGTAATTAATTTATATGATAAATTTAATTGCTACATTTAATTTATGTATTATAGGGATTCATGAATTAAATATTTAATTATTTGATAATTAAATAAAATGGTGGATTATTTATTTAATAGATTTGAATTAAATTAAATCAATAAATGCATGTGATATTGAAAATGAGATTTTCAATAAAATAAAAGAAAATAAAAATTTATAAAAATTTTGTTTTCCGCTGCGTATACATGCACGATTCCCAACAAGGACTTCTCTTTGTCAGCCATTCAAAGGCAGCAGGTTTATCCTTTTCCAGTTGAGTCATAACAGCCTGAAAATCAAATGTCCTTGTGGCTCTAGCAGCTCTGAAAACAACCTTCTGCATTCCAATACCTTTGAACAACAATTTGAAGTTGGCATAGAGATTCCTCACACAAAACCTGTGCTCACAGTATGGTAACATCATTGAGACTACATCCACAAGGCCTTTTTGCTTGTCACTCATCACAGTCCATAAGTATGCAGTGCTCTCTGAAATGCCCAAATCAGCAACAAGCAAATCCAAAAACCAAAGCCAGGAAGCATACTTCTCCTTCTCTACAACAACATAAGCTATAGGGTACATACCATTGTTTCCATCAATGCCTACTGCTGTTAGAAGCACTCCTCCATATTGGTTTTTCGGATGACACCCATCCAAGCAAATGACCCTTCTACAACCATCTGCCATTCCCACCTTTAGAGCATTCCAACAAAAAATAAAGTCTCTGAAAAACAGATTCATTAGCAAGAGCTTTTGACTTTATCCTGAATGTGGTTTGTGGATTACTCCTAAAGACCTAAACAGCATACTTGTAGAGCTCACCAAACTGTGCCACAGCTTCACCATCTCACATTCTAGCAACCATCTCCTTAACCCTGTACATTTGCCATTTAGTGAACAAACATCCCACTTCTCTTTGCATGATTTCAATCATTGATTGTACTGGCCAAGAAGGATCTGATTTCAACTTCATTTCATATCTCTTTGACAGATATTTTGAGGTGGCTTGAGTAACTCTTTCCTGCCTAACACAAGTATGAATGTCATGCAATGTCTTCACTACCACTGTGTCATTCTTGGGTACTTTGGAGCCATATATCACCCATGGACACCCTTTTTGCTGACATTTTGCTTGTACTTTGAATAATTTGTTAATTGGAAAACATAATGACCTTCCTTGTTCAACTGCATATTGCCTCAAAGCAGCTCTGAAAGTTGGTATGTATGTGAAGCTTAACCCAATATGAAACTGAATATTCTCCATGTCAAGCTTTTCATTGAATACCTTAAACACCTTATTCTTTTTTGGAACTGATTTTGCCTTCTTTCCCTTGGCATCTTTCTCATTAGACTCTTCATCATCAGAGTCAACAAACTCATTCAAATTCTCATCATCAGACTCCTCATCTTCAGACTCCACCAGAAAATCTGACAACTCAGAATCATCCCCCAAAGATACCTCTCCATCACTATCCACCTCCTCTATCTCCTGATCAATCAACTGCTGGGATTCGATGTCCCGGGCTATCAAAATTGCGGAACCGATAACCCGATCAAAACCCTAGATCGCCGGAGATTGGATCCCCGACTCATCCGCAGGAGTCCGACCTTTGGAGACTACGCGCCAAAAGACACGCAGCCCGCCCCCAGCCGAAGTCCCCCACGAGTCGGATCCACGAACGCGAACCACCTCACGAGCCGGGGCCCGACCGAACGCCCAGCGAGGCCCGAAGGCCGCGTGCGCCCAGCCGAGCCCCCGCGAGGGGCTCGCGATCGTCCTCGGACGATCGCTGGGATCGCTACGAGCGATCCCCGGGCTGCTCGCAGCAGCCCCGCAGCGAGTCGATGACTCGCTGCCCTAGCGCACGGGGTCAGCCCCGTGCGAGCCGCTACGGGTGAACCCGTAGCACGCACGGGGTCGCTGCGAGTCACCTCGCAGCTGACCCGCGATCGATCCGAGGATCGATCGCATCCCTCGGCTTCGGCCGAGGGTTTCCCGTACCCGCGCCACGCGCCTCCGACGAGGGCGGCTGGGGTCCGCCACGGCACCAGCCCGTGGCACCCCGGCGATCGACCGAAGTCGATCGCATGCCCCGGCGTCCAGCCGGGGCTCGTCCCTCGTCGCGCGATGCGGCGGTCCGAACCCTAGGGTTCGACCGCCTCCTTCGATCCTCGCCGGGGATCTCGAATCCCCGTCCCCGAGGTTCGTCGTTTTCCCGGATCGTGCGTTCATGTATATATCACAATTAATCAACGCAAATAATCATAGAAGGGGTTTCTCGATTATTACCTCGATTCGTTGTACGGAGAAACGAATCTTTATTGACGACCTTGCGATCTTCCTACGTATTCCTCGCACTTCGTCCGAACGTCGTGTGGGCGACGATCTATCGGATTCCTATGGATCTCCTTCACTCTCCAAGACTTTATGATTGGCGTAACTTAGGTTGTGAAAAGTGAAGACCATGTAGTGCTTATATAGGCTACGTAGGGGATCATAAGGAGACTAAATATTGGGCTTCTAAATATTGAAGATTAAATTGGGTCCAACCCAAATCCATTAATCCTTATCAATATTAAATTTTATTTATTTTCCACTATATAAATAAAATTGCACTCCCAATATTAATCTATATTATATCAAATAATATTTCTCCAATTAGTATTATTTATTCCGTGTATTTAAGATTTAAATATCCATGAATAAATTTATTTATTGCTCAATAAATAATATTCATATCTTATATCCGAGACTAGTACCGTTCAACCTTTATTATTGTGCGGAACGAATC